>JAZKJV010001153.1:1050583-2416780 GCA_037367405.1 Ottelia alismoides | reverse complement strand
TGATCCTAGAGCTAATGCCAAAGCTAATGCACGAAAAATAAATGGGTGAAGTGGCTGCCTCAACGGTCAATGACCGGAGGGAGGGTACCTCAACCGCCAGAGTTGGGGGAGGTGGTGGAGACGCCTCCGACTTCCTTTGCCTTGGCTGAATGCACGGAGCTGGAGCTGTCACCTCCAGGAGTTCTTGGAGCGCGAGAGGAGCGAGGAAGGGTGGACCGAAGGTGTTCAATTCAAATCGAAAGTTGGGTGCCCCATATATTAGGTTTGACCCCGTGACTGGCAAGGCTCCTAGATGATGAATATCTTACATAATCTTGGGTCCAAAAGCCAATGTTAGTCATGGGCGAGCTAGAGGGACGATCGAGGAACGTATTTGCAGAAGGAATCATCCTCAAAGGATGAAAGACGAGGCCTCGAAAAATCCGCAAAGGCGGAGCAAAAACAAGGTTTCTGACAGCCTAAAGGACCTAGGGCAGACAGTTGATCGAGGTCAACTGCGACTGCCCCCTGGTTGGTCCACGTGGACCAACCAGGAAAAAGGTCCTAAAAATGATTTAAAATTCAATTAAAAATCGAAAATGATTTTATTAATTTCTAATTATAAAATGAAAAATGTTTATTTTTTTATGAAGTATTTTGTAGTTATTTTTTTTTATGAAGTATCTTTATTACAAGTTGTCTTTTTAGCCCTATATAGGTGCATATATCTATGTATTTTATTACTTTGTATTTATTTTGTGTTTTTAAATTTTATTATTTTAATTTATTATTTTATAAAATTTATAAGATACTTTTATATACATAAATATATATTTGTTTTATTTTATTGATGTGTTTTGTATATTTAATAAAATATAAGTATGTATCATATAGGTATATTTATAGGTATAGTACCTATGTATATGATTTATACAAGTATTTTTATTTGAATTTCTTTTGCATTTTTAGTATGATTTTAATGTACATATGAATTATAAATAATCTTTACATAATTAGAAAAATATAAAAATGTAAGAATAATGAATAAAGAATAAAATGAATATTTTAATTTGTACAAGTATACAATGAGGGTCCAAAACTCAACTTTCAAACCGTAGCTCCGCCAAAATGCGAAACCACTGCCATTAAAATAGCTTATTTTATTCTATATACAATTAAAGGTGAGTTTGCTGCATTTGGAGTTTTCAGTTGTGAGATACGGGTCTGGGAAGTTGGGATTCTGGATTTTTATTCAGACCATAACTTTTATCTGTACATTATTTTGAGTGAAATAAATTTTGTATTTTTCTATATGTAATTATCTACAACTTTCATGGATGGAGTTTCTTTATTTGAAGTATAAAAAGTGAAACCAAAAATAGGTCCCAAAATGAATAAAGAATGAATAGAATTACTAGGTATTCTGGCCCTTATCCTCCCCCTACTTTATTCCTTGTCGACCTATTCATCAAGATGCCTAGGTCTCGGGGTTTTGGGTCACAAAATATTTACAATATTTTATTCTTTTTCTTTTCCTTTTATTTATTCTATGATTTTGGCTTTAATTACAGTATTTTATACATTATTTACGAATACATGCATGAATGCTAATATGCTCTAATTAATGCTATTTACAAGCATTTCTAGGGTTTTTGAGGCCAAAATGATGGAAAAAAGATGATGAAATGTGGATTCATCAGTGACCGATACCCCCATCATTCTCGGTCACCCGTTCTTGGCCATAGCCAAGGCAGTGACCGACCATGATAGCGGGAAGGTATACTTTCGCGTCGAGGGTGAAAGTGTACAAATAGAGACGGTCGAGGACAGCAGAGCCAGAGACAGAGCATGCTCAGAGACTACTTCAGATACAGAGCAGATGACAAATGCAGGGCCAGACATCCACCAGGACTGCGACTTTGTGATCACAGATGACGAGGCAGTTTGGGCAGACCCAGATGCACATGCCATCATCTCACCTTCAGAGTCCGCTAATGCAGAGACGCCAGTAGAGGTGAGCTTGGAGAGCACATTCCTGATCCAGGATACTTTTGAGGCAGCAGAGCCGGTTCTCGATCGCGATACTGATTTGTTTTGTGATGATGGTGGTGCTAAGGCCACCTTGGATGATACAGATCCCTCGGAGTCAGATTTTGACTAGGCAGATTTTGATGATTATATACCAGATCTGACTTCCACTGAGCCTGCAGCTAGGGAGGAGGTAGATGCCGAGCAGTGCATAGACAGTCCATCAGGGCAGCCTTCTCCAGATTCAGAGAGTGATAGAGAGTTTCAGTTCTCCCATGCAGATTTGGCAGCCTTCACACAGAGTTTTCCAGAGGCCAGATCCACCAGCACCCAGTTGTCCAGAGCTGAAGCCACTTCCCGCATCGCTGAAGTATAGGTTCCTTGCGGGTGAGCATGAGATGTACCCAGTCATTATCTCCGCCGATTTGACTGGAGAGCAGGAATCCCGTCTGATGGGGGTTCTTGAAAAGAATCGCAAGGTGATAGGATGGAGCGTAGCCGATCTCCAGGGGATAAGTCCGGCCATGTGCTCCCACCATATCTATCTCGAGGATGAGGTGAAGCCGTCGCGTGAGTTCCAGCGACGGCTGAACCCAAATCTGAGAGAGGTTGTCATGAAGGAGATTTCGAAATGGTGGAGCACCGATTTTATCTACCCCATCTCTGACTCCAAGTGGGTCAGTCCTTTGCATGTGGTGCCCAAGAGGCGGGCATCACTACAGTGGTCAGCGAGTCTGGAGAGGAGATTGCTACATGGGTACCCACTTCTTGGCGAGTCTGCATGGATTACAGACGACTCAACCAGGCCACCAAGAAGGATCATTTCCCCTTGCCCTTATAGATCATATTATTGAGAGACTGGCAGGGAAGAGCCATTACTATTTTCTGGATGGGTACTCGGGCTACAACCAGGTGGCCATCGCTCCCGAGGACCAGGACAAGACTACCTTTACCGGTCCCTTCGGCACATACGCCTTCCGATGCATGCCATTTGGGCTATGTAATGCCCCTGCGACTTTTCAGAGATGCATGCTGTCGATCTTTCGGACATGGTAGGGGAGTGCTTGGAGGTCTTCATGGATGGTTTCTCAGTTTACGGCGACAGATTCGACTCCTGTCTTGACTGCCTAGACGAGTACTTCAGCGATGTATAGAGGTTCACCTTGTGCTATCTGGGAGAAGAGTCACTTCATGGCGACTCAAGGGACGGTGCTTGGCCATATCATCTCCAACAGGGGCATGGAGGTTGATCCAGCCAAGGTAGATGTCATTAGAAAACTCACACTGCCGTCCAATTTGCGGTAGTTACGGTCATTCTTGGGGCACCGTCGGTTTCTACCGACGATTCATTCATGATTTCAGCAGGATTGCCCAGCCGTTGACTGATCTATTGACGAAAGGACACCGAGTTCCTTGTCGATGACAAGTGTCTTTCGTCGTTTGAGACTCTCAAGCAATGTGTTGTTGAGGCTCCTATTCTCCAGCCGCCCTGATTGGTCTCTCCCATTCGAGATCATGATGGATGCCTCCGATTTTACTGTGGGGGCCGTGCTGGGACAGAGGAGGGATGGAGTTCCATTTGCCATTCACTACACTAGCCGCACATTGGATTCCGCGCAGCGGAACTACACAGTCACAGAGAAGGAGATGCTAGCGTAGTCTTCGCCCTAGATAAGTTCAGATCGTACATTATTGGATCTAGAGTGACCTTGTATACTGATCATACCGCCATAAGGTACCTCATGGAAAAGAAGGATGCCAAGGCCAGATTGACTAGATGGATCCTTCTACTTCAGGAGTTCGACATAGAGATTAAGGATAAGCCTAGAGTCAAGAATGTAGTGGCAGATCATCTCTCCCGATTAGAGCATCTTGAGGATTCTGAGCAGATTGACCCTATTTGTGAGACCCTCCCCAGATGAGGCGATCCTTGCTATCGCCTCTCTCTCGTGGTATGCCGATATTGTGAACTCTCTTGTTGCTAAGAAAGTCCCACAAGATTGGCCCAGGCAGAGGCTTGAGACCTTCCTCGCGAAGGCCAAGTCCTACCACTGGGAGGATCCCATCCTTTACCACGAAGGAGGGGATAGCGTCTGGCGTAGGTGCATTCCTCAGGAGGAACGCCATAGCGTCCTCCCTTACTGCCACAAGCTTGAGGTAGGAGGACATCACTCTGGGAGGAGAACGACACAGAAAGTGCTCCAATCCGGCCTATGGTGGCCTACCCTCTTCAAGGACTCTGATGAGTTCGTGAAGAGGTGTACTGACTGTCAGAGGATGGGAACTTGTGGACAGCGTGATATGATGCCGATGCAGCCCATTCACTTCTGTGAGGTTTTTGATGCATGGGGCATCGATTTCATGGGTCCATTCCCTAAGAGTCAAGGATTTGAGTACATTCTGTTGGCCGTTGATTATGTGAGTCATTGGGTTGAGGCCATCCCCGCCCGAACTGTAGATGCCAGGACTGTTTGCAGATTTTTGAGGAGGCATATCATTACACGGTTCGGGGTACCTCGAGTATTGATTTCTGATGGGGGGGTCTCATTTCATCAACGACCAGGTGAAGGCCCTTGCTAGCGAGTTCGGCATAGACCATCGAGTGCCACTCCATACCATCCACGGACGAATGGTCTAGCCGAAGTGTCGAACAGGGAGATCAAGATTATATTGCAGAAAGTCGTCCGCCCTGACCGAAAGGATTGGTCACAGCTTTTGGACTCGGTCTTGTGGGCATATAGGACGTCTTTCAAGACACCTTTGGGCACATCTCCCTTTTGCCTCGTTTATGGCAAGCCGTGCTATTTACCAGTTGAGTTGGAGACACAGGTCACTTTGGGCAATCACAGATATACTTTTGGATCCAGAGAGTGTAGGAGACCAGAGGAGGGCAGAGTTAGCAGCCTTGGAGGAGCTTCGTGATACCGCCTTCTCAAACAGCCTACAATACAAGGAGAGAGTGAAGGAGTGGCATGATTCTCATATCAGCCACAAGCATTTTGAGCCTGGACAGAGAGTATGGTTGTTTGATGCTAGGCTTCGTCTATTTCCAGGGAAGCTACAGAGCAAATGGAAGGGACCTTATCTTGTGAGAAAGGTACACGACAATGGGAGCATTGACATATCTGAGTTGTCTTCTGAGAGTACCTTTCGAGTGAACGGCCAGCGGCTCAAGCCATTTCTAGATCATGAGCCGCGGGTCGTTGATGTTGCTCCTATTCACTTTGCGTGAGATGTGGTCTTTTGACTCACATTTATTGCATCTCACGCCTGATTATCACTGTTCTCCTGACTTGTATAGATCCAGATATCCATATCATCACATTCTTTAGTCCACATCCCGTTCCTCATCTTTTGATTATGCTATACTTAGGGTATGCTTTACCCTAAGTATAGGGGGATTTAGGACTCTTGGGTATTTTTTTGATTTATTTTTACCCCTATTTTTGCTGCCTATACTTAGGGATATTTTACCTAAGTATAGGGGGGTAGACCATGTACATTCTTCACTCGGTTTTCCCTTCGTGTACAGCCTGCTATACTTAGGATTATTTGATCCTAAGTATAGGGGGAAAAGCCGAGATCCTCTTGATTTCTATTCATTCATTCGTCTTTGTATATAGCCTTCCTTTTCACTTCTCTATACTAAGCACGAGTTATGTCTTCTTCATCGCTCTTGACTCTGAGGACATCGTTCTAGCTAAGTATAGGGGGGTGTGTATATATTTCATATAAACTTTAGCCATAACTCGTACTTTGTGTGAGTGTGTTAATAAATAAAAATGGTTAAATACCCAAAATCCATAAAAATTAAAAATTTTCCCTGTAAATAATCATTCTTTTATTGCACATACATAGCTATTGTACAAATTATTCCTGTAAAAATGTTTTCAAAAACTTTTTGTGTAAAGTTTGTGTAAATATGTGTATATCAAAATTATGTATATAGTACAAAATTTTTCCAAAATGTTTTGAAAATCAAAAGTTTGCAAAAATCTTGTGTAAATTTGTGTAAATATTTTGCAAAACTTGCATTCATGAATACATCCATGATTTCAAACATTTTTCAAAAATTTTGCATTTGTGTAAATATTGTGTAAATAGCATCTTTGTATATACTTGTATAGTTTTTCCCGGATTATAGTTGACATTTAAACTAGCCTGGAATTAAATTGGGAAATGGAGCTTGATTAAGATCTTAATCCACCTAATTCTAAGAGGAACCTTATAGGGCTTAGGGTTAAGGCTTTTCAGGTCCATGGTGACTTAATTCTTTGAGTCCACTAGGCTATGATCACATGTCATCTCAATCAGCCTAAGTAGAGCACTTAACAACACACATATGACTCATATAGACAATGGCTTTACTTGGACACCACACTTTACACCGAGCTCTCTACGGATGAGGCGGTGAGGAGACCGTCTTCCTTAACTTGGGGTAGCATATGAGGGTAGCACTTCTAGGCGGAACCTCTCTTCTTCTTTAGTGAAGGAAGTGCGTCTCAACTTGGTTTGGTTGCCATGAGGTCTAACGACAGGAGTTGTGGGTTGCAATAATGCTTCAAAAGAGGGATAGTCTACTGGCTCAAGAGGAAAAACTCCTTATGTATATATGCTGCACATGTATATGTTGTATAGATGCACTGAAAAAAAATGCAAAAAGAAAATAACTCCAAAAAAGTGGTCGGTCTGATAGAAAATGATAATCCCACCGGAGTATGTATATAGTGCAAATAAGCAAAGCTTGAGACTTATGGATTCCATCTTATGTAGCTTGCAGCAGGGAGACTTAGCTACACTGGTTGAGCTCCCAAGGATACATGGCTACACTGGCCATGATCCATTCTCTTCTTCCCCCTCTTCTTGAGCCGGTTGATCTTGAACTTAGAAGGGAATACCTCGCTCCTCGAGGAAAGAGTGTCCAGACTAGGGTCATAGAGTTACCTTGTTGGGGAGGGTTGTCAAGTTACCACTTCTGAGGTGGAGAGATTATACCTCACTTACACAGTACAAGCAAAGATTCATATTCTTCAGGGTTTGTGTATGTAGACTTGTTCTGATATTGATTATTGAGGAGTCATGATTATAGATTAGTGGATCTTAAAGGCTGTTAAGTTTTAAATCTAAGTCTAAATAAGGTTCCGATGCATCAATAATCCAAAGATCTGATCGAGCTCCATATTTCAATTTAATGAAGGCAAGTTTAATAATCAACCTTGATCTATGCATATTCTCCTCTTTTTCTTTTTCTTTTTCTTTTTAAATTCTTTTTTCAAATAAGTGTTTGCTAAGGGACTATCAAAGTTAAGTATAGGGGGGTGATGAATACGCATTCATCACTCTTTATTCTTTTATTTTAGCTACAAAACCTTTGCAAAACACATGCAGATATATGTAAATATCGATAATTGTCATTTGGCATGCGTTGTGTAAAAATAAATAATTAGCATGTTTTTGTGCATAAATAAAAAAATAAAGAGACAAAAGAAAAAGAGGGAGATATTTAGAATAAATATTGAGCGACCTAATCCCAAGGGAGGGCTAAGCATGGGCCCGGCCGCATAAAATCCAAAGTAGAGAGAGATAAGGAAGCTCATTGGTGTATATATACCTATAAATAAATAAATAGAAATATTTTCCTATAAAAATAAAAATGGTTTTGTATATATTTGTATATATTTGTAAATATAAAATAAAAATAAAAAAATTGGAAAATTAAAAAGAAAATAAAAATGCCTTCATCATTGTCTATATCGACCATGTATATACAACCACATCCCTATTTATTTTCCCCTTATAAATAAATAAATTAAAATTCCATAAAAATTGTATATATTCTGTATTCCATGGTGTAAATAAATAAAATAAAAATTACAAAACAAAAATAAAATAAAAAGGAATAAAAATAAAATCAATCTCCTTCATTGTATATATACCATATATGTATATAAATAAACTTATTTATTTACCCCTTGTAATTAAATAATAAAAATAAAATAAAAATACAAAAATATTCCAAATTTTATCCTATAAATAAATAAAATATAAAAATTGGAATAATAATGTACAAAAATAAATAATTAAAAATCAAAAATCAAAAAGACAATATTGTATATATACCTATATATTATACTACATTATAAATACCTAATTTTTATTTCAAAAAAATAAATAAAAATCACAAAAATAATTTAAAATAAAAGAAACGGTTTCATGTTTTGAGTTTTTTCTTAATTCAGCCATTAATTATTTTAAATTGAATTTCCAAATCTTTTACACGTGGCCACATCCCATTGGTCCACAGGGGATGTTGACCCCCCGGTCGACTCCCCCCCTGGACCACAGCCCCGCGGATCTGCGCCCGACCCGCTTCTTCTCCCATTTATTGCGCGTCGATCCGATCGCCAATCATCGAAACCGCGGGTCCTAATCCATCATCGTTCATCACTGATCCACACCCGGGGTGGATTTAAGGGGTCCGAGCTCCGATAAGCTCGCCCGACCCTCTCTTAGCCGGACCCCTAGCCGTATTTAATCCGAGCTCCACCTGCACTTTCACTCATCTTTGGCTCTGCCATTTCCATCTGAGGATCTCCACCATCTTCGCCTGAGTAACAACAAGCGTCCGGTGGTGTTGCAGTGAGGAGGGAGTGCTCAGCCATCGATCCGGGCGGTCTTCACCGCCGTGCGCCGCCCCCTGCGTGGTGCTCGAGCCTCGGGCACCAGAGCTTCATCAGCTCGTCCCCAGTCGACCTCGACCATCAGTTAACCTTAGTTCCTTCTTTATTTCTGTAATTTCCGTTTACCCTCAAATCACCCCATCGCCTTCGACATCGATTCCGACCATTCCAGTCACCCACTTCGCCAATCGACCCCGACCATCATCTCCGCCTTCCCTCCTGCATGTTCTCCGCCCCTTCGCTCAACCCAGTTTGCCACGGAACTGGGAGTCGAGTTACTTCGCCGTCGCTTCGCTGGAGCTCTTTCGTATCGACGCACCGACCACCCACTGCGCTTCTAACCGGGTCGAGGCATTTTGCCCTCGACCTAGTAATCTCTCTGTGCCATTTTGCAGGTCTGAGGAGGACCATCTGAGGTCCTCCATATTCAGCACAGAAGCTTCAGCTCCGCCATTATCGCTTGGGCTCTTCGGGGCTCCTTTGCATCATCGAAGGAGTTCTTCAGACGCGGGAGGCTACGGCGAATCTTTTCCGATCATCAGCAGCTCCTGCGGAGGTCCAGCGCGCTTCCAGTCCTCCGGCGAAGATCGCCGGCGAGGAGTTCCTCCAAGACCCTCCTCTGCCGTCCGTTTGACCCCGGAGGCCTAGATCACTTGTGGACCGTTTGATTAGGGTGAAGAAGAGACCAGCAGCCACCGTCAGATCAGACACATGGCCCCCTTCTCCACCCTCCATCCCGCGAGGGTTAGCGCCAGCTATTCTTGACCGTTGATCCCCCCACGTGGCGCACCCTCTACCGTTGGATCAGATCTAGGGCTTCTTCGTTGAAGCGTCGTCATCCGCAGCCGTCAGATCCGCCACACGGCGCCATCTTAGCCTTTGGATCACAATAAGGGGTAATTTCCCTTAGGCCCTCGGTCTTTTCGTTTTTAGCGTTTAGTCCTGTAAATATTTTATAGCATTTATTTAGTTTGGAACATTTGCATAGTGGACATGCTAGTTTATGTTATTTTCTTTTATACCCCTGTACGTTGTGGGACACGTGCTTCGTCACGTGTATTTTGTGGTAAATTGCATGTAAGGGCCTGTGGTTTCTGGTTGTTATGAAATGAAAATATCTTTTTAGTATTTGCACATATACCCATGTGAGTGTTCTATTTCTGCATGTGCCGAATTTAGTGGGCTTTTTATACTTTTGCCCCTAGACTTTTCGTACGTGTTACTAATAGGTCCATGGACTTAAGTTTCTTTACAAATAGGTCCTTGAGTGCCCATATCACGCGCATGGCGCGTGAGATCTTGGACATTTTACACCAGGACTCCCTGGACTTCCCTTTTTGTTACTTTTAGGCCCATGGAATGTATTTTTATTACGATCAGGTCCCTGTGCACTGTGGGCTCTTGTTGTTTTAAATAAAATATCAAATCATCTCCAAATGAAGTGAAAATTTGTACGTGGCTCTTGCAACTGTGTAGAATTTTCACTAAATTTTTGGAAAATTTTTGAGCCCTTTTGGTATTTTTTAAAATTCAAAGACCTATATTTTTCTGCCTGTTCATATCTAAAACTCACAAAAAAATATCAAAACCTCTTTAAAAATTATAAAAAAATCAGACTTTGTTTGTTTTGTTGTGCTTGATTTTCTGACCAACTTTGGTCATTTTTGGATTTATCAAATTTATAAAAAATGAAAAACACTGAAAAATTTATAAAAATTCTAATAATGAATAGAAAATTCAAAAAATAATAATCTCAGTCTCTGAATTTTCCTCTTTGTTTCTAGTTTACATGAAAATACCTTCAGCCTTTGTTAGGGTCATTTTATATTTTAATTTGACCCTTGAAACCTGGCTGGACAGTAGCATTGTTTTTCAACCTTCTTTCATTTTTATAAAATTCCCTAAAAATCAGAAAATTATCAAAAATTCACCATAAACAGTAGAAAATACAAAAATAATAAAAACATTTTTAGTTGATTTTTTGAGCATTTTATAGTAATTAAATAATTGTTGATAGTTGCTTGTTTTTATTGTTTTCCTATTTTCTTTATAATTAAAAATTCCAAAAAAATATAAAAAATATTAAAAATCCACCAAAAATTGCTTGTTTATATTTTATTTGATTTTTGACTACTTCGTAGGCCGCGAGGCCATCACGTGCTCCTTGAGTCCGACCGTGGTCTCTATACCAGGCTAATCCAATAGCCAGGGCCACTATTTATTTTCCTTGATTTTTGTCTTATTTTGGTGGTCTGCTCTTACATTTTTCTTGATTGAGCCGATTGATTTCTCGAGCGACTAAGGGCACAATAACCTTCGCTATATTTTATCCACCTTAGTCTTTTTCGGTGATATTTTTCGGATCATCAGTTGCTTAACTGATTTGTCTGCGAACTGCAGAATCATCTTTGTGGGTTTGAGCAGTCCTAACCCGAATTCTTTAAGTGAGGTTGGCATCAGGTTGACAGAAGACCCACTATCCAGCAAAGTGCGTTCAAACTCCTGATTGAACATCTGACAGCGAACAAGTGATGCTCCCTTATCTGGCTTCTTATCCGAGTGATTGCTGATTGCATTGACTGTGGCCATTATAAGAATGTGCTTCTCAGACTTGCCACCTTTACTCTTGGAGTTGTGAGGATGAGGCCTACGCTTATGTGTGCATGCATCTTTCAGTCTTTTTTTCACAGCCGACATGTACTCAAGAGCTTTCATTAACGACATATTCAATACCAGATTCTGGATAATTTCCACAATGGTAGGATCAGACAAAGCATTTTTCAAATTTTTCATTTTTTTTGCTTTTTCATTGCTTCTGGAAAAGGAATATTTACATAATCTTCAAAAATATCATTTAAGAATGTGTCCATATCATTGTTTATATGTAGATGGTAAAAAGGTATAGAATCATCTACAAATGTGTGGATCGAAAAACGCGGGTAAAACGCGGGCTCGGCTTCTAATGATGGCTTTGTCTTTGTTGCAGGTGCAATATTCTTTAAGGTTGAAGCTAGTTCTGGGACATGTGCAGACGTCTCCAATGCCGGATGATCTCCACCGAGGTTGTTGTCATCTTCTTTGTATTTTTGTATTTTCTTCATTTTTTGTGAATTTTCTGCAGATGGTGTACCCCTAAAAATGTTGCTTGGCCCTCGTGCTGGCTGGGGTGACGACTCCCGTCAGATGCAATGAGTTTTCCCTTCGTAGTTGCTGACGACTGCAGCGCTCTACCGCTCCTGAGAGTAACAATATTAGATATAAACAAATCATTTCTACCTAAATCACACAGATCACTGCAAGCTACCTGCTCCTTGCATCCGAAATTATTAGGATTGCCTCGACCTGGGCTGGTATGACGGTTTTGGCAAGCGTCAGGTCGTCAATCTTCTGGGCCATCTCAACCTTATTCTTGACGAGTTGTTCTAGACAAGTGAGTGTCAGGTTCTTCGGAGCAACCTCAGAGGAATCACCCACTTGGGGCCTCTTGTTCTGATAATGTGGGGGAGGTTGTTGTTGGTACCCCTGTGAGAATTGCTGAGGAGGAGGACGAGAGGAGTACTATGAATATTGATGGAAGGGATGAAAATTTTGATATGATGTAGCCGACTGCTACGGAGAAAAGCCCTAATGTCGGTAGTCAGATTGATGCTGGTATCCCTGCCTCCATGTGTTCCATATTGCGGAGGCTGCTAGTTTTGTGGTGGGAAGGGTGAAAGTTTCTACCTCCTTGTTGCTACTGGTGAGGTGGTCGGTTAGCCGAGTTCTGACCCTGGAGATGTCCCTGAGGACGGGTCAGCTACTGTTCGTGTTCCCACATACCATTGATTCTTGAATTTGCGGTGTGGCAGGAGGAAACTGCTCTGGGTAAATTGGTTGCAGCTTGGGTTGATAGACAACCATCTGGTTCAGGGACTACGGGGGCTGCTCCGGGACCTGCACGTAATATACGTGTTGAACTGGTGGAAGCTGCGGAAGACTCGTCTAAGGAGGTTGTATATGTGGTAATTCCTTTTGCTCAGCGGGGTTCTCGACAGTAGTAGACACAGAGTTTCAAGTGTTGGCATTCAGGACTCGAGCTAGTTGTTCCAATTGTTGAGAAATCAAATCGAGCTTCTCCAAGCCCTGGGTTCTCTTCTCAATAACAGACATTTTTTTGAGGTCTTGGGACCTCTTCTCAATGATTTCTACCTTAGACAAGTGGCTCTCGATAATGCTTAGATTGGAGCACTCATCCTTGTCTTCGGTATGGGTAGCCATATTGACAGGCTTGTTGATGGTGGCGGGCATCTTCATGTAGCTACGTGATGAGGACTGAGCGGCCTCTTCTTCAGCCATCTTCTTAAAAATGTTCCCCACAACATCCTCATCCTTGTTAAAATATGAGCCTCCACAAGCGGCATCTACTTGGCTTTCCAGTGTCAGCCCACCGAAGAAATGTTGCACGAGACTAGTCTTTAGAATCTCATGGTGGGGACACCGTTCTTGTAATTCCTTGAATCTTTCCCACGCTTCATAGATCGTCTCGTAGGGTTGTTGGCAGAAGTTGGAGATGCGAGTGTGCATCTAGTTCAGATGATCGAGAGGGTAGAATTTGTGAAGAAATGCATATTTTAACTCCTCCCATGTCATGACTATCTTCCCCAAGTGGTTGACCCAATACAAGGCCTTGTCCACGAAGCTGAAGGGAAAGGCGGTCATCTTGACTACCACCAACGAAATACCGGGGTAGTGAGCGGTGTTAAAGATGCGGTCGAACTTCTTGAGGGTGATATAAGGCTCTTCGATGGTGTTCCCATGGAATGTGGGGAGCAGGGATAGAAACGGTGGCTTTAGCTCGAAGTGGGCGTGGATCTGTGGAATTTGTGTCCACTCGATAATGCGGCCCGCTCCAGGGTTATATGTTTGCTTCAACGTGGGCTTCGGCGATGGTGGTCCTTCCTCCCTTCTCTCGAAATAGGGTCCACCAATGGAAAATTCATCGCCCACAACCTCCTTGATTCGGTTCGTCATCAGGGTCGGGTTCACCCTCCCTTCTGCCATCTCTCTCATCGGCCCTCCTCCTTAAGTCATTAACCATATCTTGGAATGCGGTCTGGGCCAAAGCTAGGCTGGTCAACTGCTGTTGGATAGCCTGGATAGAAGCGAGCAACTGACTGTTGACCTCATTCTGTGTAGTGTATTATCCTTCCCCAAGATCTGCTGGTTCGGCTGGTTGGGGTTGGGGACCCTTTCCTCTTCCAGTTGGAGCCATCTCAGAATCGACTTGAACCTCAGGCTCGTAATCAGGTTTAGAATCTACATGATGGAGTAAACCCTGATCAGTTTCTTTCTGAACACCAACTGTTGATATGAATCTGGAATTAAGGTCAATTCCAGAGTCTTGTGAATGGAGCATAGGATATTAACTAAAATCGATATCCATCCACATGGGGTTAATTCTGGGACAAGAGTAATCCCTGTTTATTTGTAGGGGAAGAGCTAATTTGGGTTGTGAGTCCATCCTGAACAGCGGATTTATTGGGGAAAGATAAGTGTTGAAAGAAGAGAGAATAGGGGAGTCCAAGGAGAAATTCACGAGATCCTAACTAACTTCTTGGAGATCACCTCGCCTTATTGAAGATGTTGGCGACACAGAATCAATGTGGGCGTCGGCGGGATCCCAGCTAAACTATCCATGTGACGACATCTCAAGAGGATCAAAAGAGATAGATGATAGATGAAGAGTACGGAGGTAAACAACGAATACAAAGAGTGTAAAAGAGTAGAAGGCTCACAATGGGCAAAGGTCAAATGGAAGTGAGAGCAAAATTGTGGAAGTGTGCGATGTTTTTGATCATGGCCTTAATAAGACTAACCAATCAAACCTCAAAACAATGGATTCACGAACTTGGCTCGTGAAGCCTTGAAGGTTCGACAGTTATCTTTGTTGGTTTTAGATTTGAATTCAGACTGTTTATCTTTTAATGAGTCCTTAGAGCGCTATGCCTATAGGAGAGAGAGAGTATTGCCGGAAAAGTATCCTGTACTTGTCCTCCTCCTTTGTAACCTGTAGTCTGCACTTTTTAAGGTCCTTGTAACCCTTCCTGGATCCCTACTCAGCCAAAGAAATAGAGGGAGGAAGCCGATAGGTGAAACCAATATTTCGGATCTCGCTCGCAACAGAATCACCCATGAGCGTGCAAGAACCTACTCGGACGCAAGACGATGAGACAGACACCCCCATGAAGGCGTGGCCTATGCTCGATACTTCAGAAGAGGTCGACGGTCTACACAACAGAGAGCATCATTACTGACCAAGCCCTACTCGCCCCCGTACGATAGAAGTGCCAATACTTCGGAAATCCATGTGATACACAAGGCATCCATAGACTAGGTTCTGGGCTCTAATCCTTACGAAGTCGCTCTTCTTACTGGGAAAAAGACCGTCCAATGCGACCTGAAAACAAATGAGGGCTTTGCTCACCCAAACTAATGAGTACAATTAATCCATTTTATTTAGGTTAAATATTTTTAGAAGTCCCTTTTTTATTTTTTTTGTGTTATCACTTATTTTAAGTAGATTAAATACAAGCGCCTAATGTTTTTGGTATTTTCTTTGAGTCATATTTGATCCAAAAACAGAGAAGAAGGTCGGAAAAGCAATGCAAGGCGACACTAAGATAGAAATCTCACCTTAGTGCCTAAATGATGAATGCTCAGTTAGAAGACTTAAGTGCTTCATATCTCTCTCCATGCAGGATGCAAAAAAGGAATTTATAAACCTATACTAAATGTCGATATGCACATGGAAATCGTCCTAAGCAGGAAATTGCTACACGTGAAGAACCAAATACTAAGTACTCAAAATGAATCCTAATTCTGGTCTCTGATGTCGATCGATGCCTGCCACAACGGGTCCTGCACGTGCTGTATACGACATCTAGCGACGCACGGTTTCAAAACTGAGTACTTTAGCAATTAATTAATTTCTAAGTCCAAACGTGAAGACTATAGGTACATGTAAAATAGTTAGGTGTTTGGCCTTAGATTACACGATCAAGCAAGCCTAAAAACTAAGGGCTCATTCCACAAAACAAATAGAAAAAAAGGCGGAAAGCACAAATCACGGGAAACAAAGTGAAAGAAAGTGATAAAAGCTTGAAAATCTGGGGTGAGCCCCAAAGTGAACAAACACTTGGAAATTGGGCCTGAGAGTCCAAAGTCTTGGGTATATGTATTATTACAAATTAATAGTCAAATAATTCTCTCCCTCACCAAAAGTAAAAATGCTAAACTATCATCTCTCTCTCAAGAGCCTCCTGCTCTCTCCTACCGACTAGGTCAGAATAGCCGGCTCTTCGTCCCAAGGCTCCGTAGAATCACCTAAGCGATCCTCCTCGGTCCACGGTCCCTCGCAAGAAGACAAGAAAGAGACGTCAGATAGTTCAAAATTAATAATCAAGCAAAGAGAGATAATAAAAAATGTCTAAGCAAGTGAAGAGATAAAATCTACTCTACAAGCCGATGCTCCCGGGCAATGGCGCCATTTGAAAAACGAAAAGACGGGAGTCACTAAGTAATGGCCAATAATTCAGGCTCACTTTCGCTGAGGCGACTACTCAAATTCTCTTGTTGTTCAACAATTAACCCATACGAGTAACGAAGCAATTAAAAGAAAGAGTTAAAATTTATTATACCCTACTAAGAATGTATAGTGGCAAACAAGTAGGGGTCGAACACATGAAGCAAAGGAATAGAGCAAGCTAGATAGTATTCAAAGCACCAATTACCTCTACAAATAGTTAGCAAAGTTGTAGCTTTTGTGGGTTTTTTATTTTAAATTTTTTATTTAATTTTCTGATTTTGTATTTTTTTTATATTTTTTTGTTTTCTTTTCTTTTAAATTATAAAATAAGATATATATATATATAGGATATATATACAATGAAAGCTAGGGTAAATAAAAAACTTAATAAAAAAAGAAAAATAAGAAAATAAAATATTTTTGTGTTTTTAATATTTTTTACTATTTTTATGATTTCCTAATATTTTTTCTATTTTTTAAATATTTTAAAGTCGAAAATACCCTAAAATAAGGATTAAACAAATTCATGAAATTAAAATGGAGATTTAAAATATAAAACAAAGTCAAAATTTCCCTAAATTAATTTTAATTTAAAAGTAACAAAATAAAGAAAATAAAGAAATGGAAAATAAAATTTTGGTTTTTATGGATTTTATAAATTTTTATAAAACTTTTTAAAGTTTTTTAATTTTTAGAGTTTTCTTTTATATTATTTTAGTGATTTTTGGTCTAAAGGTTAAAAATAAAAAAAGCACAAAATATATTTTTTGTTAATTTTTCAAAACTATTTTATAATTTTTATGAATTTTTCCTCTGTAAATAGTGCAAAAAGTGGCTGTTTTTTATTTTTTATAAATAATAAAAGGTTCTAAAAATAAAATGCAAGTAGATGGCGTGAAAATAGAGTTTAATAGGAACACAATGCTATTTTAGTGAATTTTTTAGAGGTTTTAATCTATGAAATAAATGGAGACAACAAAAAGAAACTACACTACTAGCAAGGGCATATATTTAAAAAGTAAGAACTCCAGGGGCCAAAGTGTAAATTTCACTGAATTATATAACAAAATATTTAAATTCTTGAACCAAATACAAAAATCGAAACCCGTGAGGGTCTCTCTACAAAAGTCACTCAAATCACGTGCGCCCATGGCGGGTAATAAAACCTGGGGGCTTGATTACAATATTACCAAAAATTTATAACTTAAATAAATAATTTCTGTACAGAATCGAAGTACACCAAACTAAGGGGGCATAGCTGCAAAAATGTCTACCTCACGTGGTCGCCCACGTGAGGTGACGTGGCTCGGACCTACTTGCAAATACCAGAAAGTTCAGGGTCCTAATGATAAATATTACAAAAATATATAAACAACATATGAAAGATTGAGTCTTTAATACTAAATACAAAAACCTCATGGGTTAGAATGCAAAATACCTAGTGATAGGCATGGATCGGACGGTGGATACGCCTCTACTTGAACACGTGGCGAGCCCAGATCGCACGATGACGGTTCGGCATGAGCGGCCCAGATTAGAATGTGCGTGGGCGATCGAACAACTGGAGGAGACTTGTTCAAATGATGGCTGGAGGTTCTGGAAGCGACGCTCGATCTGACGGACCTGGACCCCACAGTAAGAACAGGGAAGAACAAGAGAGGGCTCGAACTTCGATTGACGATGGATCACTGCTCTGGCCACCCACCTTGCTGTAGAAGGTCCCCAAAGACGCCTGGAAGGGTCTCCGATCCGTCAGCGGAGCCAAAATGGCTCGACAAGCCTCGGTGCATCAAGACGAGGTCGGAGAAGGGAATGGGTCCAGGTACCACGCTCCTGCAAAACACAGCCTTGATTGAGGCTCTCTCGCGCTGACTCCTGCAAGGTTAGCACAAATACGAGAAAACAAAGGGGCCAGGGCGAGTTCGGGAGATGGAATGGACGATAGATGAAGCGAGTGGCGCCCCTCCGATGAACAGCGGAGGAGGAGGGGTGAATCTACCATTCTTTGCAAGAACGAGGTAAATGAGTGGTGCTTGGGCATGAGAAAGCGTCAGGGAGGAGAGATGGGGTGTCGGGCATGGCGAATACGGGTGGAGAAGGAGAGAACAAGGTTTGCTGGAGCAAGCTCCGGTGAACTTTAAAGACTCAATTTACGACTACGGGATAGGATTAAAAGCTAGAATAAATGCTCCAGGTGAACTGATGATTAAATCTACATTAATAAGTAGGAATACACGATCCTTACCGGCTGGAGAACCGAGAAGGAAGTCTCGATGGCGGCGCTCTGGCAAAGAAGGTAGACCAACTCGATTCGATGCCTACACGGTTCCCTGGAAGTAGGAATGAACTCCTTCTGTCACCAGGAGGATTTTGGATGACCTAGGGTTAAGCTTTGCGGTTGGAAGAGCGATCAAAGGAGAGAGGTAGACGGTGGAGACAATTTTATACTTGTTGACGCGCAGCTCTGAAGGACAAGGTGGATTGACCGAATCGATGATTCAAAGCCCAAGGAATCACTAGGGTGTGTATCCTTGATAAATGGGGAGCAAAAGTCAAGAAGGGATCGTGGTGATTTGGTGAAAGGTCAAGCCTCGAAAAAATCCGAGAAATTGGACAAAAACAAGGTCTTGACACGCTGCAGACCTCGGTCAGAGAGTTGACCGAGGTCAACAAAGGGAGAAGCTGATTGGTCCATATGGACCAACCAGAAAAATCCCAAGAGAAATTATTTATACAATTGATTAAAAATAATAAACAAGTTTTATTAATTTTAGGTTATTAAATAAAAAATGTTTATTATTTTTTGAATTATTTTAGTACGAATTTTATTTATTTTTTCTACGTTTAGAATTATAAGTTACTTTTTAAGTGTTACATATATGTATGTTCATCTATATATTTTAATGTTTTATTTTTATTTTGTATTTTTAATTTTATAATATGAGTTTATTATTTTATAAATTTATAACTTATCTTTATACACTTAAATATATCTTTATTTTATTTTTGTGATGTATTGTGTACAATTAAATAAATAGAGGTATTATCTATATAGGTATAGATATAGGCTATTTATCTATATATTTTATACAAGTTTTTTTATTTTTATGCTTTCTCAATGTTTTTATTCATGTTTTAATATGTACATATGTTATAAATAATATCTACAAAATTATAATAATATAAAATTATAAAAATAACGAATACTAAATAAAATGAATGTTTTAATCGGTATAAGTATACAAAAGGGGTCCAAACCTAACTTTCACACCGTAACTCCAAAAAAGATGAAATCACTTCAATAAATAGATTATTAAAAGTTATATAAAATGAAAGGTCATTTTGATATATTTTTAGTTTTTATTTGAGAGATATGGATTTGGAAAATTGGGATTTTGGATTCTTATTTTGATCATAACATTTTATCTGTACATTATTTTTGTGTGAAATCAATTTTGTATTTTTCTATATTTAATTATCTACAACTTTAATGTACAAAGTTTCTTTATTTGATGTAGAAAAAGTGGAACTAAAAATAGGTCCCAAAAATGAAGGAAAATGAATAAAATAAAATAGGAATTTATTTTTATTTTGGCCCTTATCTCCCCCCTACTTTATTCCTCATCGACCTAGTCATAGAGATGCCTAGGTCTCGGGGTATCGGGTCATAAAATATTTTCAATTTTTTCTTCTTTTTCTTTTCTTTTATTTATTCTATAATTTTGACTTTAAAAACTGTATTTTGTATAGTATTTACACATTGATGCATGAATGATAATATGCACAAATTAACGGTATTTACACGCATTTACTAGGGTTTTAAGGCCAAAATGATAGAATAAAGATGATGAAACGGAGATTCATCACTACATAACTAACTTCGGACCAAAAATCACAAAACAATATAAAAGAAAAACACTAAAAAATGAATAACCCTAAAAACTTTGTAAAAATTAGTAAAACTTAATCAGAAATCGAAAAATATTTGTTTCTATTTTATATCTACCTATATATTATATTTTGTTGAAAATAGTTTTGAGAATTTTTGAACTTATTATCTATTTTTTAAAATCCAAAACAATCCGACTTATCTATATAACTTATTATTTTGATATATTTAATAATTTTAAAATACATAAAAATTAGCAAAAAAGAAAAAAACGAGTAAATTATACAATAGAAAAACATGTTATTTTATAATATTTGACTACATATAGCTATATTTTGAAAATATAAAACCTTATGTAGACTATATATACTTCATAATAGTAATATACTTATTTTATTAGTATTATTATTTATAAATACTAATATATATTACAACATGCAAATATTAAAAAGGAATAATGATGTATATATTTTGACTTATATATATATATATTCATTATACATATATTATATATTACTATTTTTTTATTTATTGATATATACTATATCTTGGATGAATCTCGTATTCAACATATTAAAATCGACTTATTAAACTCTTTACCTAAATAATCCAATAAAAATCACCAATAATTCATCATTATTATCTTGTATAATTAACCTGTAATTATTGTATTTAATTACTATTATTTATTTTGTAATTATTTCCGTATTAAAAACCCATAAAAATTAGGTTAATAATTGTCTATAATTTCCCTAACCCTTAAAAAACTAAAATATACAAAAAATATAACAAAACCAAAAATCAGTGGCTTAACTCTTTAAAAATACCCCAAAAATACTTTTTGTACACTTGACCTCTTTTGGCTTTTTTATCCAACATAAAACTTGTAGATCTCATCGAGACCTACAACTTTCATGTTCTGACTTTTTTCTAATTTTATCCCTAACTAATTCTTTTAGATTTTTTTTTATTTTTACTCCCTTTCTGATTTTTCTGCTTGCACCACGTGGCACCATCTGGGCCGCCCACGTGACCCAGCTTCACTCTTTCCACCCGGCACCTCCTGGAGCCGTCTGATCTCCACAAACCCGCCTCCATCTCCGCCGTTCGTCATTCGACAGCTCACAGCCGTCAGATCTGACTTCCAGATCTGATCTTCACTGTTAATGTCCGCCTACCCCTCAGTCGCACGATCAGACTACCATCCTAAGGCCCTCATCTCGCCACATCGCCTATCTTCTCCCAGCTAGTCGATCACGCTCCTAACTCCATCATGATCATCATTTAGTGCCTCTACCTCCACTGTTGAGATCTGATCCTAGCCCTTCACCCGATCCCCCTTGAAGGACCGTTAGACCACAAGATCCAACGGTCGAGGAATCATCCCCTACATCTGACACCTAGTCTCCAGGCGTTAAGCCTTGCCGATGTGCTTCCCCCTTCCTATTCTGGAGAACACTCCAACCACCATCCCCCTCTTGTAACACCACCATCATGTCGATCATTCATCTGCCATTCTCGTGCACCTCATCACTACATCCCCTCATCACTCCATGCCCCCACCCATGTCGTTCAAACCTCATCTGTAATCACCATCTCCACTTATAAAAGTCCCTCCTCCACCGCACTTCCAACCCGTCCACCAATTCACGGGCTAAGGCCCAGCCTCCGTCGCTACTCCAATGATAGTAGAGGATGACAATCGCGAGGCAACGATGACCTTCTCAGCTCCGATGTCGACCCATGGTCTCTGACCATGTCGTGGTGGTTCCACCACCGCTGAGCTCCATGCCCTAGGCAGGGCATGTCAGGCGACGACCCGAGCTTCGAATGAAGCTCAACCCAAGCCTCCTTATCCGCCCCTCGATTGTCCCCGATCCTCAGGTATCAATTCTTCTATCGCACCTTGATTTTATCTGAATTTATACTTTTCAATAGGCACCTCTCACCCCCCATCCGATCACCCGACAAGCTCCACCAATCACCCATCATCCACGCTGAATACTCCCGACCGCCTTCCCCCTTCTCCATGACCTTCCCAAGCTCTGCCCTAACTCCTTTCCGATCTGCCAAAGAAGAGAAATGTTCTCCCGCTCCTCCGCCCGCATGAGACCTCCATCTCACTCATGCACCACGCTTTGGCTATTAAACTAACATCTGCAGGTCCATATTCATTAATGGCCGGAGTCTTCATGTCTACTCCGATCTGGACCTTCATCTCCGACGAGGTGACGTCGATCCCCACCTATAGCTACCCTCAGAGCTTCACTCTCCATCAGCCGTCCTTGCCAGATGTCCAACGAGCTCTGGCGATCTTCTACGAACACAGAGGGGCTCTAGCGAGTTCACTTGAGCCTCGTTTACATCTCCCCTCCTCTGGGAAGATGAAGCACAGGTGTCGTTGCATGGTGCCTCTCGATGACCATCCAACGACCCAGGTGGAACCACGTCATTTCATCTAGACCTGAAGGCTGGAGGGTCGAGCCTCAACCATCGAGCCACTATCACCTGCCTTGTCAGGCCCGAAGCTACGCCTCCTTCGAACCTAGCTCCGCACATGCCCAACACGTGAGGGGCTGGGTTCTTTGTCGATAACACCATGGGACTTTTCAAATTACAAAGAGGTCCAAGCGTGCGTGTATCACGTGCGCACCTGGATATTTTTCATAAAGGCCCGGGCGGGAATGCATAATTACAAAATGGTCCCGATAGTTTTGCTTAATTGCAAATAGGTCCCTCTAGGGACCTATTCGTGATCATTTATCTTTTTATTCCCTGTATTTTTATTACATTTATGTCCCTGCATTGTTTTCTTCATAACTTGAGCATCGTATGTAAGAATAACATGAGTTTAGTGTCATTTTGTTCCTTGTTTCTCCATCTATCTTATGGCATATTTAATTTTCTCATTTGACACTATTTTAAATATGATGAATTTTTTATTATTAGATGATGTCCTTTGCTCTATATGTCTTTGTTATTAATATATGACTTCTCATATTTTTATGCTCAAATTGACTCTGATTTCAGACCTCATTCCGTACTCCTGACTTGTAGGGTATTTTTGTAATTATCATGAATATCAATTGCACTTATTCCTACATTATGCATTGCATATCATTTTAATTGGATTGAAAAATCAACTAAAAATGCATGCATCATATAATTCCATTGTTCTACATTTTAATGTGCATGTTCTGCATGAAGAGCTGAAAATGACGATTTATTCACACACACTCTTAATTGACCAAAATTTGATAAATAGATTAAAGTAGCTCCTGTCCCTATCTTCGGCCTTGGTAGACTTGCCAAGTATAAATTTGCCACAACATTCAATGGATTGTGGTTTTTGCTGAATCGAATTTTCCTCCTATACTACGACAACTCCACATTATTAAATAGGTGAATTTCGAGCTCATCAAATGACATCGTTGCTGGGGGCATGGCTCACCTTTATTTATTTGTTGAATTTTGATATATTTTTTTGTTGAATATTTTCAAAATCTACAGGTCTTCTCATCATGCATTTTTGCATCATTTTCTGCTGATTATTTTTCTTGTTATTTCTCTAACATGTCTCTTTTGTGGCAGGGCCCGTGAAGATCGAGGATGCTTGATCTCCATGGAGGTATGGAGTTGGGTGCTCCCGCTAAGAAGACCGCAAAAGAAACAATGAAGAATTAAAGAAAGTTTAGTCATCTTTTCATGCATTTTCATGATGTTAAAAAAAGTGTGTTGCTTATGCATTTTTGGCGGTCCTCCTTTGAGGGCTCGCGTGATGTAAAAAAAGAAGAAGAAAAAGAAGAAGAAGAAGAAAAAAAGAACAGATCACTAGATGATCTACCCCCCCCCCCCCCACACACACACACTTGCACGTATACACTCCCCCCCTCCCCCCTCTCCTCTCTCTGTATATTTCACACAATCACTCCCCCCTCTAAACGTCTTCTATGTACACAATGCACAACATACACATACCATCTCCCGCGACTTAATCATCTGTAAAATTTCTCGCTCTTCCCCCTTGTATCTTAATGTAAATACACCTCCCAACCCTAAACAGACCCCCCGCCATTCAGATCCTTTATTTAGGCTAATTTTAGCCTAAGTATAGGGGGGACGTGACTCATTCATCTCTCCCTCTTTGAGTCTTCTTATACTTACACCATTTTTGACCTAGGTATAGGGGGACCCTCCTCCTTAGTTCCGCTATATCACCCTATAGTTAACCGAGCCATGGCTTTATATAACTTGTTCTAAGAGGACATAGCAAATGTTAAGTATAGGGGGTATACCGTATATTATTATATATATACTTTAGCCATAGCTCGTGCTTTTAAATTTTTGAAATTCTTTTTTGAGCTTGGTTTAAGTTAACTTGTGGAATGAGTTTTGTAAAAACTTTTTCTTAAAATTGAGGGATTAATTTATGTAAAAATTAAATTATTTTCAAATTAACTCTCTTTCAAAAACTCCATAACAATCTAAAAAATTAAAAAAAATTATAAGACCATGACTACTAGGCTTAAAATGAGTAGCTACTCTCAGTGAGGGAACTTCGGTCCCCCTTAGCAAATTGGGTGGTTTAGAGGACACTGTATATGGCTCTATCCTCAAGTAACGGGTCAGTCTAACGGTCCGTACTTACACCCCATATCGGCTGAGAGTGGACATAACTATTCATATGAGCCTGGTCCAGTCATTGTATTTCAAAGGAAATATAAAAAAATGAAAAGGTAAAATCCATAAAAAATTTACAAAAGACAAAAAAACACAAAAAATCACTAACGAGGAGTTGGTGTATTCCTGACACATTCACAGTCACTCAATGCTTGAGGATTTTCAGGACACTTGATTTCTGTGATGTTAAGAATCTGAGTTAACATGCCTTATTCATTAGGGTTTTTAAACTTATTAATCCACACTTCCCTAGTTTGAGAGAATTGAGCGCTACATTGCACTCTTCATCTCTATCCTCTAAGAATATGATCATCACTTCACTTTCACAACTGTATGACTGATGAGATGAGTTGAGTTATCACTTGAGGAACTAGGACTAGAGATTTAAGATTGGACACGATCTAATGATATTCAAGGATGGGATAAAGTTAATGAAGGCTTCAAGAAACTGAAATGTCAGCAAAACCCTAGCCAGTATGTGAACAAGTTCATATGCTATCTCTTTGATATATACCTGTGTAGCAGGGTGTGATGAAACTTAATTTAATTATTGATCAGTGTGCGCCAACTTTTGGTAAAACCAGTGGAGCTAGCTGATGAAACCCGATTTCATCATCTTAATTTCCCATTATTAACCCCCTTGCTTAAGTTTGTGTAAATAAAACCCATATAATGTCCTGTAATTATCAGAGTCTCTAATAAATTAAAAACCACAAAAAATGACAAAACTAAAAGCCGTGGTATTTTTAACCATAAAAATACCTTAAAAATATTTGGATTTGTTTTATCTCATCTCCAGTTTTGGCCAACATGAAACTTGTAGATCTCATCAAGATCTACAACTTTCATGTTTTGAGTTTTCTCAAATTCGGCCATTTTTAACCCTCATATTTCAATTTTCCTCTCGGAATAATCTGATTGGGCCACGTGGCCCGTTCTGGATAAGCCACGTGGCATGTCCTCCTTTGCCCTATCCGCCCTTGCTAGGGCCGTTGGATCTCTTCTTTGATCCAACAGCTCTGCAAGCTCCACGTATGCGTCTCATTTTCAACCATCCGATCTTTCTCAGATCCAATCACAGCCGCTCGCTGGCGCTCTCACCGAAGCTTGCCACGTGGCGCGATTTGTGCCTTCCGATTGCGCCATTGTCCCTTCAATCACAGCCGCTACCTCCACATTTACTATTAGCCCTTCGATCGTGCCCATGAGTTCATCACCACCGTTCGTTAGCGCTGCTCCCGCAGCTCGACACGTGGCGCAACACTCGCCCGTTGATCGCATCGCCTTCAGATCTAATCACACCTGTCGCTTCGCGCCCAATCGACAGCCGTTGGATCTCCAGATCCAACGACCCTCGGTCATCGCCTACCTCTGGACGCCTTCTTCCCCACGATCTCCAGCTCGCGCACCTCCCTCGCCCTTCCTATTTCCCCCGCCGTTCCCGACGACTCCATCACTCTCTAATTGCCCCACGATCTTCTCCACTCACCCACGACCCTCGCCAGTGACTAAGCCATCCACGAACCCCTCTCCTTCGCTCCATAATCCCCTCGCAACCTACGCCACTACCACCAAAACCATCGTCGTCGCTCCTTAAATACTTCCTCTCCTCCTTCATTGTCCCTCGTCCATCTTTACACGGGGCATGGCTGATGAATCCACGATTCATTATCTTAATATCTTGATCTTAGCAAAATCCCCAAGTAAAATCCCAAACAAATGTCCATAAAATCCATAAATTAACAAAATGACTCTTGTAAATAAAATACACTAATTGTTGTATATAAGATTGTACAAAATGAATTAACAATAAAAGCCGCAAAATCAAAGGAGTTTTATACATGTAAATAGCCTAAAACTTCTTGTTTTTTTTAATAATTTCATTTCAACTCCTTTTTGCCTAATTCTTTCTCTAACTTGTTTATAAAAATGTATATAAAAATATAAAAATATAAAACAAACTTCATCTCAAATAAATGCTCCTAGATCCCAAAGAGAAAAAGCCGTAAAGTCCAACTTCCAAGCTAAATTCCCGCTCCGTATGAACTCCAAATTCATCAAACTCACTTTTAAAGTTCAAGTTAGAAAATTATCTATCCAACGGAAGTGGTTTCATTAAAATCAGAGCTCGTTTGCAAAAGTTGGATTTTGGGACCTAGATGTACATTGTATATTATGTATATATTCATTTTTTTCTTTATTTTTATTTTACCTTTCTCGTTTACTTAAAAATCCAAAAAATCATGCTTGTATTATTTTATTGTTTTTTTCCATTGTAAATATCTCTTATTAAAAAGTCAAAAAAATTATATAAAAAGAAAAGCAAAAAAAATATGTATATGTTGTAGATCTTCTTTTGTAAATTCTCCACTCTTTTTCTTATCTTTTATTTTATTGTATTATAAGTAGCCTACTTTATTTCATTTTATTTTCCTTTTGTTTTTTTCTCCATTCTCTACAAAAACTTCTATTCTACCACCAACTCCCATTCCACCCCACTTTCTTCATCTAACCTCCATTCAACTCCACCAATAATCTAACCTCCATTCATCTCCACCCTCTTTCTAACCTCTCTTTTTCTTCTTCTTTATAATCATCTCTACATTCTCATTTTGGCCCATCCGCCATTCTTATAGAAAAAGGAGAGAGCTTGGAACGTGGTGTTGGTGACAGCAGCGAAACGTCTTCCTCAAGCGACGACCTCCTTCAGGCGAGATCCGCGGAGCTCCGCTCCGCGTCACGAGTTCCACATCGAGCTCGCGTAGCTTCTCCGATTTTAATTTCGCCAATCGGATCGAGGCGACGACAGGAGTCCAGCGTAGCTGCTCTGCAAATCCGGCGGACATAAGGTAAGTTATCCCTCTAATATCTTGTTGTTTCACCACCACATATCACCTCCACCATACCATTTTTTTATCATACACCACCATCACTATAATATCCCCATCATTCTCATTTTTATTTCCATTCTCTGTTTAAAGAAAATTTAAAAAAATTAAAAAAAATTAAAGCAAAAAAAATTTGTCCTTACAACAGTTTTTTTAATCAAAACAGTAAAAAAAATCAAAAAAATAATAATGAAAATAACGGAGGGGGGGAACAGCAGCTCCATGCCGCCGCCCCCCACCCCTCTCCTCATCACGGCCGCGCCGCCAACAGCGGCATCGCCGTTGACCTTAGTCTCCAGCAGACGCCGCTCTCTCCCCGGCAACGGGGCCATCTGATGAGTCGCTAGATACGATGATTAATTTGATAATTTTAGTTTCATCTTGTCATTATTTTTAACTTTGCAATTTTTTTAGACCATCACACCCACATCCATATACCCACATTTGTTCCATATCATCTTCACCACCATATTTGCATTTGATCAAACTCCCCATTGCATGTGTTCATTTTCTGTTTAAGAAAACAAAAAAATAAAAAAATAAAAAAATTTTGTTCACTACAGCAGCATTTTCATACTAAAAAAATTAAAAAAAATCAAAAAAAAAACGGGGCAGCAGTGCACCGCCGCCCCCTCCATCTACGGGCAGCGGCGCACCCGCCGCCCCCACCACCAAGAGGTATCGCCGCCCGCACCGCCCCACAGCCATCGCCGGCGCCGCCCACTCCGCGCGCCTCCTCAGCCCCTCGCCGCCCTTTGCGGAGCTCGCAGCCCGCGCCCCTGCGGGTGTCCTCCTCGCTAGCGGCCTGCTCCGCCCCCCGACCACGGCCGACGACCGCCTCCACTGTGCGCCTCCCACACCGGCGCCACCGCCGCACGACGCCGCAGCTGCACGCGCTCCACCGTCGCCCCTAGTGTTTCCGCCGCTGCCGCTGACTTTGGGTTCCACCCCATCGTTCCCTACCTCAAGGAGGAAGAAGGTCATTTTGTTTATTATTTTTTTATTGTAAAAATTGCATATTTATCTTTACATGTTTATAATATTGCATAATAGTCCATGTACATAAGTTGAATTGTAATTTTATTTTCTGTATTTGTAAAGACACCCCTGTGTTCGCACTTCAATTTGGACCTCATTTATGCATCTTTTTGTTCAATGAAAAATGCCTCTGTGATGAGCAACTAATTGTCTACATTTTGATTATTTATTTGTATTTTTTTGAGTAATGAGTAATTAACTAAATTTGTTCAACTAAAATTTGGCATAGTTTACCCATTTTATGCCATTAAATTTATATCTCACACAGGTTGCTCTAAAAATTCCACAAAAATTACGTGTGATGCCTTGATATATGATTAACTTACTGTCCAAATTTCATCCAAAATGGAGTTGTCTTGTGCCTGGAATAATTTATAGAGTGGATTTAGTTTTTGATTTTTAATTAAATCTATATAAATCATTTTTGCAAAATTTCAACTCTCCTGGATTGCTTATCTAAATATCTTTCTGAGATAATTCGCACTCCAATTAATTTGATAATGTGGATTTAATAGAAATTAATTACTCATTACCACTCTGTTTTCACTAAAAATCCATAAAAAAATTCATATATTGTCAAAAAATTCTAAAAATATTACTGTAGTCTCTTTACATCATGTTTATATTTCAGTAAATTTTTCATAATGTTTGCTTACTGTTTGTGTGATAAATTGTGAAAAAACCCATAAAAAGTTTGCATTTTTATTTATTGCATTTTAACCCCTAAAAATACAAAAAAAATATATTTTGTGTTCCTCACTGAATTAAGATCCTAGGAAAAATATAATTTGGCTAAATTGGACTAATTTGACATTAAAACTAATTTGGCCTTGTTGTGTGTTTTCTTAGTGTCGTAATTCACTTGCATTTGCCTTTCACCTTTGTTTTTGCATTAAAAAAATTTAAAAAATATACCGCTTGGAAATCTAGATCTAAGTTTTCAAATTAAAACCAAGTTGTTACTTTGCCTCCCTGTGTTCGACCCCAGACTTGCTCGGGATATAAATTAAGCCGTGACACTCTTCACGGAGATCCTTCTCTCGGTTATGACCAAATCGCTAAGTACACGTGCTACAACGTGCTCGAATTAATTATCGTATTTAGCGACTCGTCAATGGCCCAGTCCTCCGCCTCTTCCCTGTGACTGGGGGAGGAGCGTGGATAGAGCGAAGACGACCATGCCCCCGGTGAGACCCACCGCCTATCACGGCGGTGTTGCGGAGGCTTAAAGCCCATCCCGAGCTCGCTGGCATGGCCGGCCAGTATGTGCGAAGACCCCGAGGTCTTCAGATGACCTCGAGCCCAGGCCACTACCTCCATCTCTGGCCAGGTAAGCTCTCCGATTTTCTCTGATTTTTCTTCTTATTTTGCGTAATTTTCGAGGTCTCTACAAACATCCTCGACCTCCATAAAGCTTCCTCCTAGCTCTGCCACGCTTCTCCCTTTCACGCGATGTCCTCCGACAAACCTATCCCTTCTTCTTCACCTCTGACCACTTCCAACCCACCTCCTCTCCGATTGCCGGAGATGGAGCTCCGGTTCCTCGCTCTCTCCGCTCGCACGGAACCCCGTCCCACTCACGCACACATATGCATTGCTTCGGCTATTGCACTAACGATGCAGGTCTTCGAGATCTCAATGGTCGGAACCTCCGCCGGAGCCAACTTTGCCAACCGTGCCATTGTCATCAATGCTCCGCTGGATTGATCAGGAAGGCTCAACTCCTTCCCCGAGCTCTGAGCTTCATCGATGACCATTCATGGAGCTTCGGGGAGGTCTACTGTGGTCAAGGTGGAGCGACGGAGCTGGATCTCCTTCGCCGGAGCTTGGTTCCCGCCGCCAGTCGCGGAGGATGACGAAGGAGCAGTTGCCGTCGGATGGTCTTCATCTGACGGCTAGAATGCGGCCACGTCGCTCTGGAACGTCTTCTATAGCAACCGTTGGATCCTATCGATCCAACGGCCTTCATGCAACCACGCCATCGACTCCAGAAACCTTTGGATCTTCAAAATCCAACGATGATCGAGCAGCCACGTGTCACCTTCAGAGAATAACCGAGCCTTGGCGCCAGACCATGAGGCTCGGAGCTCCCGAGCCTACGACGAACCTCCTGGAAGCTTCGACCAACACCGAGCCTAGCCGAACCAACGCAAGCCTCTGCCGAGCCTGACCCATCCTTCGAGCCTGGATAGCACGTGTTTGGCACGTGCGGATCTGGGAAAATTGCAGAGATGCCCTGCCGACTTCTTCATATTACATCCAGGTCCAGATCACGTGCAGACCTCATGCGCGGGGGGTAATTTGCATTAAAACCCTCGCGGGTTTCGAAAATTGCAAAAATACCCCTGTGCGTAAGGGTAATTTACAAGGAAGGTCCTCATCTTTTTCATAATTACATTTTAGTCCCTCCCAGGGACCTGTTTGTAATTTTGTTTTCATGTTTTCTTTCAGTTATGCCCTTAGCTTCTTTATTGCATATCTTGAGCACCGTATCTCCGTTTTAGTTGATTTCAGTTTCATTTTAAAGCTTGTTTGACGAACTTTCTAATGACATGATCTTTTCATATGATGGACACTTTAATTTTGATGTATTATTTGATAGCTATGTGTCTCTTGTGACTTAATATATGCCTTGTTCAAATTGTTTGTCATTTCATTTAAATATGAAATTAACTGGTTGTTTAATTTGCTCATAATATTTATTTTGTTCTAGGGCATAGTTTCATTGCATCTTATGGCATTTACTTGAATAATAAAAATAAATTAAAAAAAGCATGTTTATTTCTTTAATGTCTTATCTTGTCTTTCATGCATGCTTTGACATGTATATTCTCTCTCACTCAACACTTAGTTAAATAGATAAAAATCTGACTAATACGAGAGAGGCTCGTGTCCCTGAGTTCGACCTTGGTATCTTACCAAGTAAAAAAAATAAACGACCATCTCATTTTTATTGTTATATTTAAATAAGATGATCTTGTGATGACCCGAATTGGCCCGACTACGATGACGACTACAAGTGCTAATTCAACACTATTAAAGGGTCGATTTGCCGGTTCATCAAATGGCGTTGTTGCCGGGGACACGACTCATTTCTTATATTATTTGGAATTTTGTTTATTTAATTAAGTATCTTCTTTTTATAGGTCAATTTGTTCATCTATGGTGCATTATAAAAAGTTTTCTTTTCGGTTGATCTCTAACCATTGACTCTGTGGCAGGGCCCTTGGTGTTCAAGGAGGCGAGGAGCAGGATGCTACCCGCAGTGAGGAGCCACAGAAGCACGCTTGGAGCACATCGAGAAAAAAATGCCATTTTTGCATGTCATGTTATAATTCATCTTTTACAGCGGTCTTCGATCGAAGACTCGCGGTTGTAATCGAACGATCGTGGTTGTGTGGGGAACATCCCCACTTGAGTGTCGACCTAGGACCAGGCACACGGCTCTCTGAGCTCATTTTATTTTCTTCATCTTTTACATGCTTGCTCGTAGGTAGGATACACTCAAATATAGACGCACATAATCTCGCCTCACTTAGCCAAAATTAATGGATATCATTTCCCACTAATAGAAGTATGATTAGGTGTGGGTTTTGTCGACCTACATACATATTGATTTTGGTTTTCAAAACGGCCCAAGTTTTTCACAGATTTTTTCGCTAAGTCACTGCAAGATTTCTCGCTTAGCCTAGATCGTGGTTTTATCGAATACGCGGTTTTTTCTCGATTTCTCTTTCCTAACTTGATCACCTAGGATTAATGGAAAATGGGAATGAACGGTACACGATAATTTATTGGTTTATGTGCTAACCTAAATTCAGTGACCACCTTAAATAATAACTTGGACTGTTAATTGCAAGTCAACAAAAAAATGGAGTAAAACTTTGGTTTTGGGAGAGCAACACCCTTGTTTTCGCATTGATTTTCACTTCACATTTTCACCACGTAAAAATCAAATATTTTATCACCAATAAAACCGACAAGATAATGAACCAACCTCGGTTGGTTTCATGTGTGAGTTGGTGAATTTGAGGGTCTTGCTTGCTTGATTGAGCCTTGTTTGCTTCGATACACTCCCCAGAACCCTAGTCACTCCATCCATCTCCGTAGATTCATCCACTCGCTTGTATATCCACCCATCTTCTTCGTTCACCTTAGGTCCCTCCCAACATCAATTCCCATCTTTATACTTAGGCTAATCTCAGCCTAAGTATAGGGGGGACCCGAGTCCCCGTGATTTTCTCTACTCTCCTTGACTTGCCTTTATACTTAGGTTATTTCTAACCTAAGTATAGGGGGAGCTCCTCTTAGCTCCCGTATATTCCTTTATATTTAAATGGACTTATGGACTTGTAACATCTGGTGGTATGAGGACATAGCAAAGTTTAAGTATAGGGGGGTATGCAGTATATACCGTATACTTACTTTAGTTATAATCTGAAAATTTTGAAAAATTTAAAACTTTTTGGCTAAAGTAAAATTCTTTGGACTAAGAGAACTCAAATGTTTTTCACGGCTTTTCGATATTATGTTACGCTATTTTGATAAAAATATTTTCGAAAATGATTTTTCCTTGTTTTGAAAAATTCTTTTGAAAATGTTTTGAAAACTTTTTATTTGTGTGACATGGTTTTGAAAATTTTCTGTCTTTTTTCAAGGAAAGTTGAGTCTAACTTGTTTTTTAACTCTCAAATTAAAATCCTTAAAAATTAGAAAAACCCAAAAACCTTTAAGAGTCGTTAGTGACTACTAAGCCCAATTAAGTAAGCCGCATTCAGTAAGGGTTCGCCCTTAGCAGATTGGATGGTTTAGAGGACATCGCGTAAGGCCCCGTCCTCAAGCAACGGGCTTCGGCCTGTACTTACATCCATACTGGCTGAATGCAAATGCTCAACTGAGTTTATGCAGTCCTAATATCTCTTGAAGCTTAAAAAAAGTTTTTGAATGAAGGAATTGGATTAATCCTCTACACTTACACTTCCACCCAGGATGTGAAATGATTAAGGAGACTTAGTTTTATGAGGTCTTTGAGATTTTAGGTTAACTAGCCTTAGTCATCAGGGTCATAGACTTAATCATCCACATTCTTTTGGTTTCTAGATTTGCATGCTATATTCCATGCTTAGTCTCAGACATAAAGAATATGATCAGCACATCACATGCACGACTGCGGTTTCGATGAGATGAGTTGATTTTTCACTTGAGGAATTGGGATGAGGAAGTCGAGTTTGGATTTGATCTAATGATGCTCGAGGATGGGATAAAATCTTTGGAGGCTTTCATGAAACTTTAGTGTCAGCATATTAGCCGGTATAAGAACTTGGTTCTTATACTAATCTCTTGATATTGACCTAAGTGCCAGGGTGTGAATAAATAAAAATTTGTTGATCAGTGTGCGCCAACTCTTGGGAAAAGCAGTGGAGCTAGCCATAAATTATACAAATCAATGAAATTCCAAAGAAAAGCTCTCATTCCACTAAGTCAAATATCAAAGAGCTTCCACCAAAGGCGAACGCTCCCAAACTTTTCAAAGTGTCCACTTGGACCACCGCTATTAGGACCAGGAGTCGGGCTTGCACCAAAAAAGGGCTCTGCATCGTAAATGCTACACGTCTGGGTGTCGAAGGTACGATAGGTACTCAAAAGAGATACACCCCGGTGTACTCCCAGGAAAACAAGTGCAGACGGCCCCAACTTCTCTTGACGGGCGCACTGATTAACAACAAAAAAATGTGTTACGTAAAAGGCACTAGAGAGAATCCTTGTTCCAGTGAGAGGGAGAGAAGAAATAACACAATCCCATATCCTCCATTATTGTCCTGGCATCTACATTTTCTAAGTCTGACAACTAAAGAGACGGTGGAATGGATGCATGATTTGATTTATTCCCTAGTGTTGAGGATTGGGTCCTTAGGAGATTTTCTCGGACCACGACTTTGGGTGAAGATTTGACTCTACTCTCGGAATTGCAGTCAACACTAAACTTCATATCCTTTAGATTATATGTACATCAGAGAGAGTCTGGAGAATTAGAGGAATTGGGTGCCTCTTGATTAAGGCCGGGTTGAACGCTAGAATTTTGGACCTCTAAAGTTGAGTGGACTTGAACAAATTCGATCATGTACTCACATGCACAAGGGGGTTAATCCAGCTTAATCATTCTCTTTGATGCTCGAGGACGAGCATAGTTTAAGTATAGGGGGGTGATGAAACCCGATTTCATCATCTTAATTTCCCATTATTAACCCCCTTGCTTAAGTTTGTGTCAATAAAACCCAGATAATGTCCTGTAATTATCAGAGTCTCTAATAAATTAAAAATCACAAAAAATGACAAAACTAAAAGCCATGGTATTTTTAACCTTAAAAATACCCAAAAAAATATTTTGAGGCTTCGTTTGATCTCATCTCCAGTTTTGGCCAACATGAAACTTGTAGATCTCATCAAGATCTACAACTTTCATGTTTTGAGTTTTCTCAAATTCGGCCATTTTTAACACTCATATTTCAATTTTCCTCTCGGAATAATCTGATTGGGCCACATGGCCCGTTCTGGGTAAGCCACGTGGCCCGTCCTCCTTTGCCCTATCCGCCCTTGCTAGGGCCATTGGATCTCTTCTTTGATCCAACAGCTCTGCAAGCTCCACGTATGCGTCTCACTTTCTACCATCTGATCTTTCTCAGATCCAATCACAACCGCTCACTGGAGCTTGCCATGTGGCGCGATTTGTGCCTTCCGATTGCGCCATTGTCCCTTCAATCACAGCCGCTACCTCCACATTTACTATTAGCCCTTCGATCGCGGCCATGAGTTCATCACCAATGTTCGTTAGCGTCGCTCCCGCAGCTCGACACGTGGCGCAACACTCGCCCGTTGATCGCATCACCTTCAGATTTAATCACACCCGTCGCTTCGCGCCCAATCGACAGCCGTTGGATCTCCAGATCCAACGGCCATCGGTCATCGCCTACCTCCGGACCCCTTCTTCCCCACGATCTCCAGCTCGTGCACCTCCCTCGCCCTTCCTATTTCCCCCACCGTTCCCGACGACTCCATCACTCTCTAACTGCCCCACGATCTTCTCCACTCACCCACGACACTCGCTAGTGACTAAGCCATTCACGAACCCCTCTCCTTCGCTCCATAATCCCCTCACAACCTACGCCACTACCACCAAAACCGCCGTCGTTGCTCCTTAAATACTTTGCCTCCTCCTTCACTGTCCCTCATCCATCTTTACGCAGGGCATGGCCCAGCCCTCCGCCTCCTCCCTATGATAGGGGGAGGAGCGTGGATAGAGCGAAGACGACCATACACCCGGTGAGACCCACCGCCTATCACGGCGGTGCTGCGGAGGCTTAAAGCCCTGCACGAGCTCGCTGGCATGGCCGGCTAGTATGTGCGAAGACCCCGAGGTCTTCAGATGACCTCGAGCCCAGGACACTACCTCCATCTCCGGCCAGGTAAGCTCTCTGATATTCTCTGATTTTTCTTCTTATTTTGCGTAATTTTCCAGGTCTCTACAAACATCCTCGACCTCCATAAAGCTTCCTCCTAGCTCCGCCACGCTTCTCCCTTTCACGCGATGTCCTCCGACTAACCTATCCCTTCTTTTTCGCCTCTGACCACTTCCGACCCACCTCCTCTCCGATCGTCGGAGATGGAGCTCCGGTTCCTCGCTCTCTCCGACGCACAGAACCACATCCCACTCACGCACACATATGCTTTGCTTCGGCTATTGCACTAACGATGTAGGTCTTCGAGATCTCAATGGTCGGAATCTCCGCCAGAGCCAACTTCGCCAACCGCGTCGTTGTCATCAACACTCCGCTAGATTGATCAGGAAGGCTCAACTTCTTCCCCAAGCTCCGAGCTTCATCGGCGACCATCCATGGAGCTTCGGGGAGGTCTACTGTGGTCAAGGTGGAGCGGCGGAGCTGGCGCTCCTTTGCTGGAGCTTGGTTCCCGCCGCCAGTCGCGGAGGATGACGAAGGAGCAGTTGTCGTCGGATGGTCTTCATCTGACGGCTAGAATGCAGCCACGTCACTCAGGAGTGTCTTCTACAGCAACCGTTGGATCCTCTCGATCCAACAGCCTTCATGCAACCACGCCATCGACTCCAGAAACGTTTGGATCTTCAAAATCCAACGCTGATCGAGCAGCCACGTGTCACCTTCAGAGAATAACCGAGCCTTGGCGCCAGACCATGAGGCTCGGAGCTCCCGAGCCTACGACGAACCTCCTGGAAGCTTCGACCAGCACCGAGCCTAGCCGAACCAACGCAAGCCTCTACCGAGCCTGACCCGTCCTTCGAGCCTGGATAGCACGTGCTTGGCATGTGCGGATCTGGGAAAATTGCAGAGGCACCCTACCGACTTCTCCATATTACATCCAGGTCCAGATCACGTGCAGACCTCGTGTGCAGGGGGTAATTTGCATTAAAACCCTCGTGGGTTTCAAAAATTGCAAAAATACCCCTGTGCGTAAGGGTAATTTACAAGGAAGGTCCAGATCTTTTTCATAATTACATTTTAGTCCCTCCTAGGAGCCTGTTTGTAATTTTGTTTTCATGTTTTCTTTCAGTTATGCCCTTAGCTTCTTTATTGCATATCTTGAGCACTGTATCTCCGTTTTAGTTGATTTCAGTTTCATTTTAAAGCTTGTTTGACGAACTTTCTAATGGCATGATCTTTTCATATGATGGACACTTTAATTTTGATGTATTATTTGATAGCTATGTGTCTCTTATGACTTAATCTATGCCTTGTTCAAATTGAGTTTGTCATTTCATTTAAATCTGAAATTAACTGGTTGTTTAATTTGCTCATCATATTTATTCTTTTCTAGGGCATAGTTTCATTGCATCTCAAGGCATTTACTTGAATAATAAAAATAAATTAAAAAAATTCATGTTTATTTCTTTAATGTCTTGTCTTGTCCTTCATGCATTCTTTGACCTGTATATTCTCTCTCACTCAACACTTAGTTAAATAGATAAAAATCTGACTAATACGAGAGAGGCTCGTGTCCCTGAGTTCGACCTTGGTATCTTACCAAGTAAAAAAAATAAACGACCATATCATTTTTATTGTTATATTTAAATAAGATGGTCTTTTGATGACCCGAATTGGCCCGACTACGATGACGACTACAAGTGCTAATTCAGCACTATTAAAGGGCTGATTTGTCGGTTCATCACTAGACAACAAAAGAAAAAAAAGAAAGAAATGTTCAGAAAATATCCTCCAAAAGTCAAGTCACAAATGAGCTTCCACCAATGGTGAGCGCTCCCAACCATTTTCAAATTGTCCACTGGACCAAGCGCTAATTAGGATCAAGGAGTCGGGCATGATGAATCTCATATTCATCACTCTAAATCTCATTAATTAAGCTCAAATCCTTCAAAATCATTAGCATTTCCTCATTTATTCTTCATAATTATCATTCGTGCATGTTTTAATAAGAACTGCATTTTATCACTTATTTTTGCACAAAATAAGAAGCCAAAAATCACAGCCAAAATTGACCTGTAAATAGCCTAACTTCCCTGATTTTTAACTCATTCATGCTACTAACTTCGCTAACCCAAAATCACCTCCAATCTCCTCATATCACTAACAAGAATAATGAAAAATAAAAAAATCATTAACCCAAATAAATGGACCAAAAACCCAAACCCTAGTTTTAGGATTTTCGGACTAAAATCCTCATATCTTCCCCATCCAGTGTTCGTTTTAATCCTACTCACTTTTGAACTAATGTACATTCAATTACCTTCAAAACAAGACCAAGTTCAAGTGAATCGGAGCTCGTATGTGAAAGTTGGGTTTTGGGCCTCTTTTGTACATTTTGTATTTTAGCGGTTTTTGACCTAGTATTTTATGTACATAATTATCCTATTTTATTGTATTTATTTTTCATTTGTCTTCTTTGATAAAAGTTTTATTAAAATGCATAAAAATCCAAATCCAAACTAAGCTCGAAATCAAAGAAACTAACTGAGTCTAAGTCTTCACTAACTGTCTGTACAAAATTGGTCTTTTTTGTTTTTTATTTTATTTCTTCTTTTTCTTAATTAATAAAAATCCAAAAATTAGATTAATGTGTAAATATTTATCTCTGTTTTTATTATTTTTTCCGGATTTTTATCTGGTCTAAAAATGATAAAAATTATAAAAACCGAAAATCATGGTATTCTATGTACATGGGATACCCTAAAAATATCACTTTGTGCAGATGATCGATTTTGGTTTTGTTGCATGAAAGTTGTAGATCTCATCGAGACGAGCAATTTTCGTGAAGAAACTTTTTCTATCCGAGGTCGTTTGCTATTTCTTTTCTATTTTTCCTTGTATATTTTTTCTGAATTTTGCAGGGCTGACACGTGGTGGCTCCTGGAGCCGCCACATGTCACCAATTTTTGGACTTTATTTTTTAATTTCCGTTTATAAAAAAAATTAAAACCGTCGCACGTGCGGGGCACGTGCCTCCCACGCACGTGCTCCGCCACTCCCCAATTGCGGCCACGCGTCACCACCTAGGCCGTCCAATCTCGGCCGATCGAACGGTCCAACCCCATCGTCTTCAAACCGCAACTCTCCCAATTCGAGCGGCGAGGCCTCCGATTTCTCCTTCCATTGCCGCGAAATCTCCGCCCACAAATCCCTCGCCGACCCTCCGTCAATCTCCAAACAGATCGTCGTCTCCCCGTGAATCCCTCGCCGATCAACTTCCTTCTTCGGCTAACTCCCAAACCCTATAAAGCTACTCTGCCACCCCTCTTTTGAAAGCATCCGCTGACCACACCAAGAAGCACCTCGTAGTGGTGACAACACCACGACATCTTCTCCATCGAGATCCGGCCTGCCCTGGCCGTCGCAGCTCGCAAGCTTTCACGTCATGCAACCGCCTTGCTCCGACTCTGGTCGTCCAGCCAACGACCACATCTTCATCAACATCGCGCACTTCATCCACTTCCTCTGCTCCGTTGCGTCTCCATCACATCAACGACGCTCTTTTGTTGGCTCCTAGCCTCCGACGACCGTCCTACGCATCTCTGCCTTAGACGAGTCTTCATCGACTGCCAGAAGCTCTGCCCAGCCCCGACACCATTCTCGACACCTCTCTATCGGGGCACAGTGACCAGAGACTCCGGCTCTACCTCCGTCAACGTAGCAGGAGCGCCAACAGCTGCAGGCCTTCATCACCAGCACCACTGCACCTCACCGCCGGGCGTAAGGCTCGAGACTCCCCAAGCACGTGTGAGGCATGTGCGTCGGGGGAGAACATCATCCATCCCACGGGCTGTGTGCTGGGCACGTGATCGCGTGGGAAATTTGCAACAAAACCCTCATATTTCTTCCTAATTGCTCATCTGTCCCCGCCGACTAAGGGTCACATGCTTGGCACGTTACCCCTTTGGAATTTTACAGAATATCCCACCAGCTTTCTGGTAATTACAATATAGTCCACTATATTTTCATGTTTATTTATTAATTATAAATTGCAGAAATACCTCTGTATTCCCCCTCAGTTTTGAACCTCTACACTGCACTATTTTATTCATCAAAAATTTTCTTTTTGTTCTACATTTAATTCTCTACATTATGGCATATGTCTAATATTTTTGTGATTTGTAGTTAATTAATAATTAATTATTTTGTGGAAAATTGCATACTTTGCCCATTTTATGCTTTGATTTTTATAATTGATTAATCGTTGCTCTAAAAATTACCGAAAAATTGTGGATTGTAGAATTAATTATGTTTAACATTATGCCCAAAAAGAATTTCATTTGCATGCATGGTTTACCTTGTAAAAATCATTTTGCATATTTCAATATTTGATTTTTAATAAGTATTAAATCTCACATTTTTGAGGTATGGGATTTTTCTTAGATCGATCATCTAGTGATAGATCTTGGATAATTTTACCCCCTTGAAATAATTAGGTTTAATATTTGTTATATTTAAATATTGAAATTCACTTTGTTTGCATTTAAAGATTCATAAAAAATCATCATGCATCCAAAAATTCCAAAAAAATACAGTGCATTCATTTCATCATAATTATCGTAATGGCCAAGTTTCATATTTTTCAAACATCGTTTGATTGATCTTTACATTTTAGTCCATAAAATAAGCCAAAGTTGCATTTTGCATTCCAATTTGCATTAAAAATACAAAAAAATACCGCCTCGAAAACCGTATACGAACATTGATAGACAAAATTATAGGTTGTTCCTTTGCCTCCTTGTGTTCGACCTTGGGACTTGCCCAAGTAAAATAAACATAAAACCGCATTGATTAAAATTGACTAAATTTTTGTGTGGTTATTTCTTGACCGCTTCTGATTGCCCACCTACAACGAAACGACAAATTATTTTAAGCGAACGATAATCCACGCTATTTAACATAGGGTATTTCGGATACGTCAGATGGCGCCATTGTCGGGGAGGCAAATGGATTTGTTTTTTGTCTGAAAATGTTTGTTTGATTTTACACATTCGGGTAGTCTAACCCCCGAATTTTCAATGTAAATTCCATTTTTTTCCTGCATTTATTTTATTTTATTTTCAGCATTTATTTTTCTTATTTTATATTTTTTATTTATTTTTGGGTCACTCTCTTACACTATCTCTCTTATTTTTCTTATGAGGTACCTGGCGTACGTGGAGCGGTTTTTTTGGAAACTAAAGCATCTTCACTGATTTCCGAAAAACCGCAATTTATTTAAGATCGAGTCAAGTCGTGAGAGAGCGTAGAGTCTAGGATTTATTTTCTGCAATTGTAATTTCTGTAATTAATTGATCATTTATAGCGGTGTCCATTTGGACTCTCGCATGTGTAAAAAAGACCTTGAGCTTTTGCTGTGGTGTGTGGTGGCCTATTTCACTCTCCGGTGAGGGTGGGGCCCGACTTGAGTGGCACTTAGGATAGATCTGCACTTATGGCTTTTAAAGCATTTAATTTTTTTTATTGTGCTTGTAGGATCTAAGGCCACACTTCACTTTATTTGAGACACACATAGATCATTCAATTTAGCCAAATTCAACTCAATTCTACCCCGCTAATAGAACTTTCTACTAGGTGTAGTTTTTCATCGGCTTGCATTCGTTTAGAATAATCTTTCAATTATTGAATTGCATCCCACATGGAGATTACGAGGATTCACTGTAAGTCTTCTAACTGAACATACATCAGTTTTTCGCGTGCATCGACTTTTCCCGAACCTCTCCCTCTTGTTTTGTCACATAATTTTAAAGGAAATTGGGACTGTACGGTAGATGTGTATTTGTGCTCACTTAATTCTTCAATGATCGCCAAATTAAATTTGGGACTGTTAAATATAGCTGATCTTAATAATCCATAAAATCAAGAATTCATGCAGGAGAGCAACCCCGACATTGTATGCTTTTATCTTGCAGCAAGGAGAGAGACGCACACTAGGATAGAGCCAAGCCATGATTTTCATATTGACTACTGATTCTAACAAAAATGATTAGATACTTCTCAGTGAGGATCTAACGGGCAGCCGATAAATGGTCCGGATTTCCTTAGCAGAGTGGCTGGTTTAGAGGACACTACGTAAGCTCCGTCCTCAAGTAACACGGGTAGCTGTTTTACAGTCCGTACTTACACCCATGCTGGCTGAAAGTAGGTGCAACTAGTCGTAAGAATTCGGGCCAATCGGTAGGGAAATACAGACACCTAACAGCTCGTTTAAATGATTTGCAAGATCTGAATTCTCACCAATTAAAAATTGACAAGATAATTGGTCGAACCCCCACGGCCTTCACTTAGTGATTTGGTGAAACAAAGCGATGTATTGTGTTTGATTTGTGCATAGAAACTAGATAATCATCGAATACCGCACACTTGTGCTCAGATCATGAATCGTAAACCTCTTGATAATCTCTTTAAATCGAGAATGGAAGATTATGGTAATTTTCGTTCAGACTCCGCGAACCCTTCTCTGACCACCACAAACTTTCCAGTCTAAAAGGTTCAGAGACACTCTTACTCAGGACCACCTTGGGTTTAGGGACACCTCTCCTGTGAATCCTCCTCCTATGACTCTTTCATCTTTCTAGAAGGAGGTCAAACCCATACTCTTTCTTTATTTCCTGATCACGTCGAGGAAGACTCTCACCTCGATAACTCTGATTCTGATTCTTTCTAGTCTATTGACTCTGATTTCTCACATTTTGAAGGTGAAGAGAAGAAGAAGAAGAAGAAGATGCCTCCTAAGATGCCTCCCAAGAAAGACCATGAAGATGAGCCCAATGAAGATCAGATGCAAATTATTTCTGCAAGATTAGATGCATCTGAGCAGCAACAACTTCTACTGAGGCAGCAATTAGAGCAGTTGAATGCATGGGGAGAACCACTGATGGAAGCAGCATACAATCCTGGGCAGTACAGAGTGAGAAATTATGTGCAGCCACCTCGACCAGAGATCAACTATGAACTGAAACCACACTTTTTGAGTCAATTACCACAATTCCATGGTAATGCAACTGAAGAACCATATGAATTTTTGCTAGACTTGGAGCTGATATGTTCTAATCTGAGGCACCCACAAGTCAACCAGGACTACATCCGTCTCACTGCACTACCTTTCGCCTTGAAAGGGAAGGCAGATTACTGGGTGAAGAATTTAGGAGTGACGGTGACCACCTATGATAGGTTTAAAAACCTATTCTTGTAAGAATTCTACCTTTTGAGTCGGACCAACCAGATGAGGACACGCATCACCAGTTTCTCTCAGATGCCTAATGAACTACTCTGTGATGCTTGGGATAGATTTAATGATCTACTACAAAAATGTCCATGCCATGACCTGGATAACAACATCCTAGTTCAGTTACTCTACTCTGGCCTCAACTACGAGACTCAAGGATTGGTGAGCACTACCTGTGGTGGCAACTACACTTCACCAAGGGCAAAAACCGTCTGGAAAAGTACTAGAGCAAACGGTTGAGATAAGTCGCTCACAGATTGCCAATAGATCATATACCGATTCCCTGAACACCTTTCAATCCAAAGGGGGAAAGAAAACTATTGCATAAATAGCAAAGGATTTGATTCCGAAGATGAACATCGTCGCTGATAAGTTGACAGTTGTGGATCAAATTCATAAGAGGATGAACGACATTGACAACAGGATCTCCCAGTTTTCGAAGCAAATGGAGGAGCTGACTGAGAAGGTATCCAAGATGGGGATACCCACTGCACCTACGGTCCTGATCTATCATATACATCACGTCCAGGAGCAGCTAGGATCAGGACAACAACAACCATGGGTTCAGGACCAATCCTATACCCAACCTTCCTAGCAGTCACCTTCACCAGCTGAGATTGTTGAAGAAGCCCCGCCTCCGATGTTCAAAGTGAACGGCATTTGGTACACTCAGGACAATACCTGACAGGGTAATATGGGGGACCTTCAGCCTTACCAATGTCTGCCCACTTTCTATAATGTCGCATTCCCACCAGCCCCGCGGCACACTTAGAACACTACATCATTCCAGCATCCGAAGCAGCAACAGCCATGCAACCTCCAGAACCAGCCTCAGCCGTACCGTCAACAATACGAAGCTCCACCAAGTCACACTACAAAACAACCATCCAACTCTCAAGAATAACCCGTAGATATCCAGAGACAGATGCTCGAGGAGATTCACAACTTTCGAAATGGACTACAAGATATACGGTTGATGCTAATCGCTTGTCCCGTTGGAGAGATGAACATATAGCCCATGCTAAAACCATTCTCGTTGAAGTTCAAGCTAACCCTAATAGCTTGAACAAATCTCAATCTTCCCAACATAATGGCCAGCTATACTATTCAGATTTTTCCACATCTGAGCATGAGATCCTTTCATTTGACAATATCAATGTTATGTCACTTAGGAGCGGAAGGACCGTGGACGTACCTGACCGGGCACGGGAATTGGATCATGAAGACTCGGAAGATCAACTGGAGGATGCTTCCAAGAACGAAGAATATGGACACCTGAATTATGCACCAGTGAAGATCCCAGCACGCGAGAAAGGAAAAACATCTATGGATTCTATAGAGGACCTTGCACCTCTAGTTGCTGCAAAAATACCTTTGTCACCTTTTCAGCAACATGATTTTGATTATTATCAGAAAATCAATGATTGTAATAAAAACTCCTTTTCTAATAAAGATGCTCTTATTTATGACTCCGGTTCTCTATCTCCTGTCTCAAATGCTTCCATTCCTTTCCCCCGTGCTCTTAAGAAAGGAAAACCAAATAAAAACATTCAAGATGACCCAGAAATGGAATGATTCTGTCAGGAAAATATCACAGTCAAAATACCCTTTGATCAATATGTGGCCAATAATCCAGCATTTCAGAAGTACTTGAAAGTGAAATGCACTCCCACCAGGACTCGTACAAAGAAACCAAGTCAATTTGTGGAGACTCATATCTTTACCGTTGCAACTACCAAATGTTTCAGAAATCAGCATTTACCAAGAAAGAAAAGGGATCTGGGTGCTCACTATGTGGAGAGTCGCATAGGCGGTACTGCATTCGCACGCACATTACTCGATAATGGTTCTTCGGTCAATCTTCTTCCCTTAGCCTTATATTACAAATTGGAGTTATGACCTCTCAGAAAATCATTATCTCTGCTCCAATTTGATGATAAGTCCACTAAGAGACCTAAGGGAGAAGTAAAAAATGTAGTCATCTTGATTGAGGGTACAAAATACAAAGTATACTTCATTGTCCTTGGTATGGAGACCCCGAACCATTGGAAGGAATCCCAAATCATTCTTGGAAGACCATTCTTGTGGACCACTAAAGTAGTATTCGATTACGGTACATGAATAATGAAATTCATATCTCCAGACGGAGAGGTGGACTTGGAGATGAAACAAACAAAGTGGTAAAGATCAGACTCCGAATCTACCACTAAATATTCAGAAACATCAGAATGCAATCTCATCAACACTACTGGGCCGTGGGATCAACTTCCGGAAATTCAGAGTGAAAGCACCTCATCAGAAGAAGAAACAGTGCACAGTGTAGTTTGCGAGATGTTGTCAAACCTATCTAGACACACAGATACCTATAACCTTGATAACACAGAAATCCTTTCGGATTTGTCTTTCATATCTTCTTCGGGACAGTCAAGAAATATCGACGACGAGTCAGAAGCGGCTTTGGCCGAATTACCGCACTACTTTTGCGATCTGACTCACCTTTCTTCGGAATTGGTAGCTAGCACATTACAGAGTGATTCACCGCCAACCAACACAGAGCCAGACTCGAAAGTCATTTAGCCATACTCAATTGATGATTCAGATTTGCCAGAGCTGAAACCACTTCCTCCCACATTCAAGTATGCATTTCTTACTGAACCCAAAGAGAAATTTCCTGTGATCATTATCTCATCATTGACCATAGATCAGGAATCTACATTACTCGAAGTCCTTGAGCGAAATCGAAAAGCCATTGGTTGGACTGTGTTGGATCTCATAGGAATCAATCCCGCTCTCTGCTCGTACCAAATTTATGTTGAGGATAATGCAAGACCTTCCCGTGAATTTCAGATAAGATTAAATCCCAATCTCCGGGAAGTAGTTACGAAAGAGATAGAGAAATGGTGCAAAGCAGGATTTATTTACCCCATTTCTAACTCCAAGTGGGTGGCCCCCCTTCATGACGTCCCGAAGAAGTCGAGAATCCAGATGGTCACCAACGAGGAGGGGGTAGAGATCGCGATCCAAGTACCCATGTCGTGGCGCGTCTGTGTCGATTACAGACGCCTGAATGCTGCGACCAAGAAAGATTACTTTCCACTACCATTTATTGATCAAATCTTGGGGAGACTTGTAGGGAAAGCATTCTTCTGTTTTCTTGATGGGTACTCTGGCTACAATCAAGTAGCCATCGCTCTCGGGGATCAGGAAAAGACCATATTTACACGTCCTTTCGGCACTTATGCAGTCAAGCGCATACCATTCAGGCTTTGTAATGCCCCAGGCACGTTGCAGCGGTGCATGATTGCCGTATTTGCCGAAATGGTTGGTGATTTCCTGGAAGTCTTCATGGATGAGTTCTCGGTCCATGGTGATTCATTCGATACATGTTTAGCGCACTTAGACTGAGTCCTCCAGAGATGCATGGAGGTTAACTTGGTACTCTCATGGGAGAAAAGTCACTTTATGGTGAAAGAGGATATCGTGTTTGGGCACGTCATCTCCAAAAAAATGGAGGTCGACCCTACCAAGGTGGATGTGATTAAGAAACTTGAGCCACCAACCAATGTCAAGGCAGTGAGGTCCTTCTTAGGGCATGTTGGATTTTATCGAAGGTTTATCCCTGATTTTTCAAACATCGCCCGTCCACTGACTGAGCTCTTAGGAGAAGACACCGAGTTTATTGTAAATCACAAGTGTCTAGAGGCCTTCGAGCTTCTGAAAAAGAAAATATGTGAATCGCCGATATTACAAGCTCCCGACTGGTCTCTTACCTTTGAGATCATGACTGATGCATCGGATTTTGCTGTCGGAGCTGTGCTTGGAAAAAGACAAGATGGAATTCCTTATGCGATTCATTACGCGAGCAAAGTGTTGGATTCTGCATAGAGAAATTATACGGTAACTTAAAAGGAAATGCTCAGGGTAGTTTGGGCCCTTGAGAAATTTAGATCATACATATTGGACTCCAAGGTGACAAGTTTCATTGATCATAGGGTATAATACAGTAATTAGATATCTAATGGATAAGAAGGATGCCAAAGCATGTCTTTTGAGATGGATCTTATTAATCCAGGAATTTAATTTGGAAATCAAGGATAAACTTGGAATAAAGAATGTTGTTGCTGATCATCTTTCCCGAATTGAGAAAAACGATTATCCTGACACTGGACCAATTAAGGAGACTTTTCCAGACGAGTCAGTTTGTGTTACTGATTCAATCCCATGGTATTCCAACATAGTGAACTATCTTGTCTCCAAGAAGGTTCCCTTTGGTTGGACCAAGAGAATGATTGATTGAATGAAGTCGGATTTGAGAAAATACCATTGGGACAATCCTTTCCGTTTCTATGAAGGACCGGATTGCGTCTGGAGAAGATGTATTCCTCAGGAGGAATACCAGAGTGTCCTCACACACTGTCATTCTCTTGAAGTTGGAGAACACCATTCGGGAAAGAGAACCGAGCACAAGGTACTCCAATGTGGATTTTACTGGCAGACCTTATTTCGAGATGCTAATGATTCTGTACGGTCATACCCGATTTGTTAAAGAATGGGAGGGACTATTGGTTATAGAGATGAAATGCCCATGCAACCAATGATTTTCTGTGATGTTTTCTATGCATGGGGGTTGATTTTTGGGTCCTTTTTCCAATAGCAATGGATTTGAATACATCTTCTTAGCGGTTGATTATCGAGATGGGTAGAGGATATTCCAACCTGAACCGCGGATAGCAAAATCGTCTGTAAGTTTATCAAGGATAATATCATTGCAAGGTTGGGAGTTCCAAAAGTCTTGATTTCGGATGGGGGTAGCCACTTTGTGAATAAGGAAATGAGATCTTTGGCTAAGGAATAAAAATTTGAGCATAGAATAGTCAACCCAGATTACCCACAATCTAATGGCATGGCAGAGGTTTCTAATAGAGAGGTGAAAGGTATTCTTCAGAAGTTAGCTCATCTAGATAGGAAGAACTGGTCAAAATTGTTGGACCGGATTCTGTGGGCCTATAGGACATCCTACAAGACTCCACTCGGTACTTCACCTTTTAGGATGATCTATGGCAAGCCATGTCATTTACCCGCAGAGTTAATTCACAAATCAGAATGGGTGATCAAAAAGCTGAATTGGAGTTGTCACCTTGGGAAATTATGCTGATACTTAAATCTGAATGAGCTAATTGAAATCTGAAACCGGGCATATGACAACAGTGTGATTTATAATGACAAGGTCAAGAGATGGCATGATAGACACATTAGACGTAAAACCTTTATCCCTGGGCAGAAAGTATGGTTGTTCAAAGCTCGGTTGAAGTTTTTTCATGGGAAACTCAAATCAAACTGGACGGGTCCCTACATTGTCATTGATGTGCATACCTATGGAAGTGTGGATATTGTCGAACTCAAGATGATGCAGAACCTTTCTCAGTGAATGGGCATTTTCTGAAGCCATATATAGAATCATCCAAAGAGCAGACATTTCAAGTTGAGGTCATCTACTTCATGCAGAGCGAGCACATTGAAGATTCATCAGATCATTCCTCCTCCCGACCTCATCGGTCTCCTTGTACAGCTTCTTCCTCTACTTAGGCCAAGGCCTAAGTATAGGGGGGACCGATACCATCTATATATACCATTCTCCCCATCTCACGATCATTCCATTTCCACCCTTCTTCTATACTTAGGCTGACCACAACCAAAGTATAGGGGGAACCGATGCTCATCTGTATATACTCTCCTCATTCACATATCCCGACCCGCTCATTTTTTTGTTCTTCTTCTATACGTAGACTGTTTATAGTCTAAGTATTGGGGGGCGGATGATGACCGTGTAGACCACAATCGGGATAAGGTAAGAAAAAACAGAGTCGTTGTGACTCGAATAGCGAGATACGATCAATCAAGAAAATGTAGAACCACCAAATGAGAGATCAAACAATAAAATCAAGGAAGCGGTCCTTGCTAAAGGATTAACCTGGTATAGCACCCATGGTCGAACACGGAGAGCACGTGATGGCCTTGCGGCCTACGAAGTAGCCAGAAAGAAAAACAAATAAAAGAGAATGATTTTTGGTGGGTTTTTAATATATTTATAATTTTTTTGGAATTTTTAAAATAATAAAGAAAATAAGAAAGCAATGAAACAAGCAACTTCACACAATTATTTCAACACTCAAATTAATCCAAAAATTCAAACAAAAATATTTTTTATGTTTTTTATATTTTTTTATGTTTTTAGTGAATTTTTGGTATTTGTTTGATTTTTATAGATATTTATAAAAATAAAACAAGACTGAAAACAACTGCTGCTGTCCAGTCAGGCTTGGAGGGCCAAAATAAAATAAAAAATGGACCTAACTAAGCCTGAAGGTATTTTTCCTATAAACTAGAGACAAAGAGGAAAATTCAGAAGCTGAGTTTATTAATTTTTGATTTTCTATTATTTACTAGAATTTTTATGGGTTTTTAGGGGTTTTTCAACATTTATAAATTTTATAAATCCAAAAATGACCAAACTTGATCAGAAAATCAAGCACACTAAAATGAACAAAATCTATTTTTTTTAGAATTTTTGAAGATGTCTTAATATTTTTTTGTGAATTATAAAACTGGACAGTAAGAAAAATGAGTGTTTTTAAATTTTTAAAAATAACAAAAATGCTCAGAAATGTACCCAAAAATTAGAGAAAATTTTACACAGTGGCAGGCTACATATCCAATTTTCATCCAATTAGGTTAAATTTGCTATTTTATTAAAATTAAAAATCAACAAACAGTGCACAAGGACCTATCTGCAATTAAAACAAAGTTCTGGGCCAAAACTGTAACACGGCTGAAAACCTTGGGCCCTTAAATGCAAAATGCCCACCGACTCACACGCTAGGCACATGGTCCAGGCTTAGAGGGACCAAAGTGTCGTTCCTATTTTAAAAGATACGAACAGTAAAACACAAAGAACACATGGTAAAACATGCAATTTCACCTAAACTCACGTGTCGACGCACGTGTCCATCATGTACAGTGGTAAAAATGCAAATAAGACAAACAACAGGGTCCTCTATGCAAAATAACCAAAATAAAAACAATTACGAAACGTATTTACTGGACTAAATTTGAAATGCAGAAAAGAGAAGGGCCTACAGGGTAATTTACCCTTTTATTAAGCGGAAGGCTGGATGCACGCTACATAGCTGATCGGACGGTGGAGGATGGTGGCGCCTCTCCAGCTGATGGACGCTCCATATGAGCTCCGATCGCGGATCTGATGGTTGATGAACGCTTGGGGGCTCGCCACGTGTCAATCAAACGTCAGCTGCTGGTGACGAAACCCTGGGCTCGATCGGACGGCTCCTATCAAGTCTGGAGTTGCTCAGGGAGGATGGACGTTCGGGGAGGATCCACGAAGAACAGGTGGCCGGCGAACTTCGCCGACCCAGTACGCGCATGGTGGTCCTCCTCGGGGGCTACTGATGATCAGAGAAGAAGCGCTGAAGCCTCCCGCGTCTGAAGAGGGCCTCCGATGAGGCTGGAGGCGTCAGAGATGGTCCGGCGACCAAGGCAGAGCTGGAGCTGCTACTCCTGAATGTTCAAGCCCTCAGATGGGCTTGTCTCGACCTGCAAAGTGGTGCAACAGACTCCTGTGTCGAGGGCAAAGTGCGTCGACCCGGTTAGAGGAGATGGGGATGGTCGGTGCGTCGGAATGGACTAGCTCCGGCGAAGCGACGGTGAGGGAGCTTGAATCCCAGTTCCTTTGCGAACTGGGTTGAATGGATGGGTGAAGAACGTGCATGGGAGAAGTGCGAAGGTGATGGTCGAGTCCGATGGTCGAGATGTGGACGGGGGTGATCGGAATCGAAGGGCGACGGCGAATGGGCGATTTGGGGCTAAACAGAAATTAGGGAAAGCTATGAAGATCTAAGGCTACCTGATGGTCGATGTCGACTGGGCTTGAGCTGCCAGAGCTCCTGGTCCTAGCCTCTAGGGTCGTCGATGCCCGAGGCTCGAGCACCACGCTGGTGGCAGCGCACGGCGGCGCTAGGTCGCCGGATCGATGGTCCGATCACTCCCTCCTCGCTGCAACAAGGCCAATCGCGAGCTGTCACTCAGGCGAGAGCAATGGAGGTCCTGGGGTGGAATGAGCTGAGCCAAAGATACCAGAATCGTGCGGCGGAGCTGGGCATTTAAGTGGCTAGGGGTCCGAGAAGATGGGAGTCGGATGACTCGATCGGCACGCGGATCCCCGAAACCCCGCTCGGGCGTGGATCAGGGAGGAACGTAGATGGATTATGACCCGGGATTTACGAATTTGGAGCTCGGATCAAGTGGCTATAATTTGGAGAAATCGGGTCGGGGCACTGGATCCGCGGGTCTATGGTCCGGGGGGGAGTTGACCGGGGGGTCAACATCCCCCGTGGACCAGTCAGAAGCGGCCACGTGGAAATGATTTGAAAATTCAAATTAAAATAGAAAATGGTGTAATTTCACAAAAGTCAAAATATGAAAAATGTTCCTTTTATTTTAAACTATTTTTTTATTTTTAATTATTTTTTTGAAATAAAAATCAAGTATGTACAATATAGTATAATATACATAGGTATACACAATATAGATTTTTATTTTTTGATTTATAATTAATTATTTTTGTACATTTTTATACCAATTTTATATTTTATTTATTTACAAGATAAAATTTGGAATATTTTGGTGTTTTTATTTTATTTTTAGTATTTATTTACTAGGGTTAAATAAATAGTTATATACATTTATATACATGATATATATACAATATTTCTTTTGATTTTTATTTTTATTCTTTTTATTTTATTTTTGTTTTTATGGTTTTTATTTTATTTATTTACACCATGAAATATAGAATATATACAAGTTTTATGAGATTTTAATTTATTTATTTATAGGGATAAATAAATAGATAGGTGGTCTTATGTACATGGTGGATATATACAAGGGAGGGTATTTTTATTTTCTTTTTAATTTTTCTTATTTTTATTTTTAATTTAATATTTACAAATATATACAAATATTTAGAACCCATTTTTATTTTTGTTTTTAGAGGAAAATATTTTTATTCTATTTACAGGTATATTTACACACATGAGCTTCCTTATCTCTCTCTACTTTGGCTTTTAAGCGGCCAGGCCCTTGCTGAGCCCTCCCTTGGGATTAGGTCGCTCAATATTTATTCTAAATATCTCCCTCTTTTTCTTTTATTTCTTTATTCTTTTATTTTTGCACAAAAACATGCTAATTATTAACTTTTATGCAATGCATGTTTTTTGGTAATTATTTGTATTTACATATATCTACATGTATTTGCAAAGGTTTTTGTATCTAAAATACAAGAATAAAGAGTGATGAATGGGTATTCATCACCCCCCTATACGTAACTTCGCTAGTCCCTTAGCAAACACTTATTTGAAAAAGAAGTGAAAAAGAAAAAGAAAAAGAAAAAGAGGAGAATATGCAAGGATCAAGGTTGATTATTAAACTTGCCTTCATTAAAATGAAATATGGAGCTCGATCAGATCTTTGGATTATTAATGTGTCGGAACCTTATTTGGACTTTAAGTTTAAAACTCAACAACCTCTAAGTTCCACCAATCTATAATCAAGACTCCTCAACAATCCAGATCAGAACAAGTCTACAAACACAAACCCTGAAGACCATGAGTCTTTCCTTGTACTGTGAATGTGAAGTATCAGCTCTCCACCTCAGAAGTGGCAACTTGACAACCCTCCCCAACAAGGTAACTCTATGAACCCAATCTGGCCACTCTTTCCTCGAGGAGCGGGGTATTCCCTTCTAAGTTGAAGTTCAACCGACTCAAGAAGAGGGGGAAGAAGAGAATGGACCATGGCCAGTGTAGCCATGTATCCTTGGGAGCTCAACCAGTGTAGCCAAGTCTCCCTGCTGCAAGCTACATAAGGTGGGACATGAATCTCAAGCTTTGCTTATTTGCACTATATACATTCTCCGGTGGGATTATCATTTTCTATCAGACCCACCACTTTTTTGGAGTTATTTTCTTTTTGCATTTTTTTTCAAGTGCATCTATACAAAATATACATGTGCAACATATATACAAGGCATTTTTCCTCTTGAGCTAGTAGACTATCCCTCTTTTGAAGCATTATTGCAACCCACAACTCCTGTCGTTAGACCTCATGGCAACCAGACCAAGTTGAGACACGCTTCCTTCACTAAAAGAAGAACAGAGGTTCCGCCTAGAAGTACTACCCTCATATGCTACCCCAAGTCAAGGAAGACTGCCTCCTTACCACCTCATCTGTAGAGAGCTCGGTGCTAAGTGCGGTGTCCAAGTAAAGCCATTGTCTATATGAGTCATGTGTGTGTTGTTAAGTGCTCTACTTAGGCTCATTGAGATGACATGTGATCATAGCCTAGTGGACTCAAAGAATTAAGTCACCATGGACCTGAAAAGCCTTAACCCTAAGCCCTATAAGGTTCCTCTTAGAATTATGTGGATTAAGATCTTAATCAAGCTCCATTTCCCAATTTAATTCCAGGCTAGTTTAAATGTAAACTATAATCCAGGAAAAACTATACAAGTACATACAAAGATGTTATTTACACAATTTTTACAAACAAATGCAAAATTTTTGAAAAATGTTTTGAAATCATGGATGTGTGCATGAATGCAAGTTTTGCAAAAGTATTTACACAAATTTACACAAGATTTTTGCAAACTTTTGATTTTCAAAACATTTTGGAGAAAAATTGTACTATATACATAATTTTGATATACACATATTTACACAAACTTTACATAAAAATTTTTGAAAACATTTTTACAAAAATAATTTGTACAATAGCTATGTATGTGCAATAAAAGAATGTTTATTTACAGGGAAAAATTTTTAATTTTATGGATTTTAGGTTTTTAGCCATTTTTATTTATTAACACACTCACACAAAGTACGAGTTATGGCTAAAGTATATATGAAATATATACACACCCCCCTATACTTAGCTCGAACGATGTCCTCAGAGTCAAGAGCGATGAAGAAGACATAACTCGTGCTAGGTATAGGGAAGTGAAAAGGAAGGCTATCTACAAAGACGAATGAATAAATAGAAAATCAAGAGAGTCTCGGCTTTTCCCCCTATAGTTAGGATCAAATAATCCTAAGTATAGTAGGTTGTACTCAAAGGGAAAACCGAGTGGGGAATGTAAAGGGTCTACCCCCCCCCCCCCATACTTAGGGTAAAATATCCCTAAGTATAGGCAGCAAAGACAGGGGTAATGAATGAATCATAAGAAAACTCGAGAGTCCAACATCCCCCCTATACTTAGGGTTAAGTACACCCTAAGTATAGCATAATCAAAGGATGAAGAAAGGGGTGTGAGACTAAAGAATGTAATGATATGGACATCTGGATCTATACAGGTCAGAAGAACAGTGATAATCAGGCGTGAGATGCAATAGGTGTGAGTCAAGAGACCACATCTCACGCAAAGTAAATAGGGGCAACATCAACGACCCGCGGCTCATGATCTAGAAATGGCTTGAGCCACTGGCCGTTCACTCGAAAGGTACTCTCAAAAGACAACTCAGATATGTCAATGCTCCCGTTGTCGTGTACCTTTCTCACAAGATAAGGTCCCTTCCATTTGCTCTGTAGCTTCCCTGGAAATAGATGAAGCCTAGCATCAAACAACCATACTCTCTATCCAGGCTCAAAATGCTTGTGGTTGATGTGAGAATCATGCCACTCCTTCACTCTCTCCTTGTACTGTAGGCTGTTTGAGAAGGCGGTATCACGAAGCTCCTCCAAGGTTGCTAACTCTACCCTCCTCTGGTCTCCTACACTATATGGATCCAAAAGAATATCTGTAACTGCCCAAAGTGACCTATGTCTCATCCCAACTGGTAAATGGCACGGCTTGCCATATACGAGGTGAAAGGGAGATGTGCCCAAAGGTGTCTTGAAAGACGTCCTATATGCCCACAAAACCGAGTCCAAAAGCTGTGACCAATCCTTTCGGTCAGGGCGGATGACTTTCTGCAATATAGTCTTGATCTCCCTGTTCGACACTTCGGCTAGACCATTCGTTTGTGGATGGTATGGAGTGACAACTCGATGGTCTATGCCGAACTCGCTAGCAAGGGCCTTCACCTGGTCGTTGATGAAATGAGACCCCCCTGTCAGAATTCAATACTCGAGGTACCCCGAACCGCGTAATGATGTGCTTCCTTAAAAATCTGCAAACTGTCCTGGCATCAGCGGTTCGGGCGGGGATGGCCTCAACCCAACGACTCACATAATCAACGGCCAACAGAATGTACTCAAATCCCTGACTCTTAGGGAATGGACCCATGAAATCGATGCCCCATGCATCAACAACCTCACAGAAGTGAATGGGTTGCATCGGCATCATATCACGATGTCCACAAGTGCCCATCCTCTGACAGTCAGTACACCTCTTCACGAACTCATCAGAGTCCTTGAAGAGGGTAGGCCACCATAGGCTGGATTGGAGCACTTTCTGTGTCGTTCTCCTCCCAGAGTGATGTCCTCATGCCTCAAGCTTGTGGCAGTAAGTGAGGACGCTATGGTGTTCCTCCTGAGGAATACACCTACGCCAGACGCTATCCCCTCCTTCGTGGTAAAGGATGGGATCCTCCCAGTGGTAGGACTTGGCCTTCGCGAGGAAGGTCTCAAGCCTCTGCCTGGGCCAATCTTGTGGAACTTTCTTAGCAACAAGAAAGTTCACAATATCGGCATACCACGGGAGAGAGGTGATAGCAAGGATCGCCTCATCTGGGAATGTCTCACAAATAGGGTCAATCTGCTCAGAATCCTCAAGATGATCTAATCGGGAGAGATGATTCGCCACCACATTCTTGACTCCAGGCTTATCCTTAATCTCTATGTCAAACTCCTGGAGTAGAAGGATCCATCTAGTCAGTCTGTCCTTGGCATCCTTCTTTGCCATGAGGTACCTGATGGCGGTATGATCAGTATACAAGGTCACTCTAGATCCAATAATGTATGATCTTAACTTATCTAGGGTGAAGACTACGGCTAGCATCTCCTTCTCTGTGACTGTGTAGTTCCGCTGCGCGGAATCCAATGTGCGGCTAGCATAGTGGATAGAAAATGGAACTCCATCCCTCCTCTGTCCCAGCACGACCCCCACGGCAAAATCGGAGGCATCCGTCATGATCTTGAATGGGAGAGACCAATCAGGCGGCTGGAGAACAGGAGCCTCAACAACACATCTCTTGAGAGTCTCAAAGGACGAAAGACACTTGTCATCGACAAGGAACTCGGTGTCTTTCGTCAGCAGGTCAGTCAACGGTCAGGCAATCCTACTGAAATCATGAATGAATCGTCGGTAGAAACCGACGTGCCCCAGGAAAGACTGTAACTGCTGCAAATTGGACGGCGGTGCGAGTTTCCTAATGACATCTACCTTGGCCGGATCAACCTCCATGCCCCTGTTGGAGATGATGTGGCCAAGCACCGTCCCTTGAGTTACCATGAAGTGACTCTTCTCTCAAGATAACACCAAGTGAACCTCTATACATCGCTGAAGAACTCAGTCTAGGCAGTCAAGACAGGAGTCGAATCCGTCGTCGTAAACCGAGAAATCATCCATGAAGACCTCCAAGCACTCCCCTACCATGTCCGAATCGACAGCATGCATCTCTGAAAGGTCGCAGGGGCATTGCATAACCCAAATGGCATGCGTCGGAAAGCGTATGTGCTGAAGGGACAGGTAAAGTTAGTCTTGTCCTGGTCTTCGGGAGCGATGGCCACCTGGTTGTAGCCCGAGTACCCATCCAGAAAACAATAGCGGCTCTTCCCTGCCAGTCTCTCAATGATCTGAGCGATAAAGGGCAGGGGGAAATGATCCTTCTTGGTGGCCTGGTTGAGTCTCCTGTAATCAACGCAGACCCGCCAAGAAGTGGGTACCTGTGTAGCAATCTCCTCTCCAGACTCGCTGATCACTGTAGTGATGCCCGTCTTCTTGGGCACCACATGCAAAGGGCTGACCCACTTGGAGTCGGAGATGGGGTAGATAAAATCGGCGCTCCACCATTTCTAAATCTCCTTCATGACAACTTCTCTCAGATTCGGGTTCAGACACCGCTGGAACTCACGCGACTGCTTTGCCTCATCCTCGAGATAGATATGGTGGGAGCACAGGACCGGACTTATCCCCTGGAGATCTGTTACACTCCATCCTATCACCTTGCGGTTCTTTTCAAGAACCCCCATTAGACGGGATTCCTGCTCTCCAGTCAAATCGACAGAGATAATGACTGGGTACATCTCGTGCTCACTCGCAAGGAACCTATACTTCGGCGACGCAGGAAGCGGCTTCAGCTCTGGACAACTGGGTGCTGGTGGATCTGGCCTCTGAAAACTCTGCGTGATGGCTGTCAAATCCGCATGGGAGAACTGAAACTCTCTGTCACTCTCTGAATCTGGAGAAGGCTACCCTGATGGACTATCTCTGCTCTGCTCGGCATCTACCTCCTCCCTAGCTGCAGGCTTAGTGGAAGTCAGATCTGGTATGTGATCATCAAAATCTGCCCAGTCAAAATATGACTCCGAGGGATCTGTATCATCCAAGGTGGCCTCAGTACCACCAATATCACAAAAATCAGTCTCACGGTCGAGAACCGGCTCTGCTGCCTCAAAAGTATCTTGGAACAGGAATGTGCTCTCCAAGCTCTCCTCTGCTGTCGTCTCTACATCAGCAGAATCTGAAGGTGAGAGGATGTCCTATGCATCTGGATCTGCGCATACTGCCTCGTCATCTATGATCACAAAGTCGCAGTCCTGGTGGATGTCTGGCCCGGCATCTGTCATCTGCTCTGTATCTGAAGTAGTCTCTGAGCATGCTCTATCTCTGGCTCTGATGTCGTCGACCGTCTCTATTTGTACACTTTCGCCCTCGATGTGAAAGTATACCTTCCCTCTATCATGGTCGGTCACTGCCTTGGCTGTGGCCAAGAACGGGCGACCGAGAATGATGGGGGTATCGGTCACTGAATCAGGGATCTCCATGTCCAACACTACGAAGTCCACGGGGAATTGTAGGCCCTGAATCGTGACGACAACGTCCCTCAGCAACCCCTTCGGCCACTTGACAGATCGATCAACAAACTGAAGGACTGTCCTGCTCTGTCGAAGAGTGCCCAACTCGAAACGGTCGAGAAGGGCTGCCGAAAGTAGGTTGATCGACGATCCGTTGTCTAATAGAGTGTGGTCGAACCTCTGCTCTCTGATATGGCATCTGACATACAGGGCTCCGGAATCTGGCCTCTTGGCCGGCATACGGTTCTGAATCGTGAAACAAGTGGCTCTCGTCAGCACATGAATCTCTGAGTGGTGGTTCCTCCTCTTCCTCCTTACTGTGGTCCTGTCTCTAAGTGAATGCTGGAGTAGAGGGATGTGCTGCAAAGCCTCCTGAAGAGTCAGCTGAATGTGGAAACGATCTATCATCTGCTGGCTGAACTCTTCCTGCTGCCTCTTTTTTGGATTTTCATTTTTCTTCCCCTTCCCCATCTGAAGGGCTCTAGGAAAGGGGATCACAGGGTCCTTCTCAGATGAAGGACTAGGAAAGGGTCTAGACGGCTCGACGGTCGGATCCACACATACATCATGCGCCACAGTGGGACCAGAAGAAAACAAACCCTTTCCTTTATTGCCATAAATGTCTCGAGATACATCAGTTAAAGGAAAAACAACAGGAATCTCAGAAGAACTGGTGGCATCAGCACCACCATTAGCTGGTAGACGGGCGGCCTCAGTACCGTGCTCTGGCTCGACAACATGGGTGGCCTCAGTACCACCTCCTCCAACTGGTGAAATGGCGGCCTCAGTACCGCCGGTGGGATCAGCATCCATGGTGGCATCAGTACCACCATCATCATCTCTAGCGGCCTCAGTGCCGCTCTCCTCCTCGCCTGGCGCTCTGGATGTATCCTCATGGTGTCGCTCAGACGAGTCGCCGCCTGCTGGCATCCTACCTCTCCTAAGTGTGACAAAATCAGTATCAAAAAGATATGCAGACATATCACCAAAAATATCACTCGGAGTGGCATACTCAGTACAAACTACCTGCTCAGATTTCCTCTTGAGGTTATTGGGGTTCGGCTCTATCTGGGCAGGGATGGCGGCCTTCCCTCTCACTATGTCCTGCATCTCCTGGCGGAACTCATCCATCTCCCGTCGAAAAATAGCCTGCTGATCTGTGAGAAGGCGGGCTATGTCATCCAAGGCGGGGCTCTCATAGGATGGCCCTTGAGAACCCGATGGGTAGCCTCTCTGGTAGTGATGTTGCTGGTGTTGTGGCTGAGAGGGGTAAGAATGTGGCTGATGCTGCGACTGATGAGGTTGATCACGCCTCCAAGACTGTCCCTGCTGATAGGGACGAGGACCATACTGCGGTGACTGCTGTGGCTGTGGCTGGGTATATGCTGGGGGCTGCTGCTGCTGGTGATCCCTCTGATGGTTGTACTGGCCACCCTATCCTGACGGCTGCTGCTGGGGCTGGGCACCTCCAGCCTCCCAACGGAATCCCGGATGGTCTCGTCGGATACCGGGCTGGGGGTGGTCGTACCAAATCCCGTTGACATCCATCAACAGCTCTGAATCGTACTGGGGTGGCAGGAGCACTGCCAGAGGCTGATCCGGCTGGTATACCACCATCTGAGTGTCAGTGGATGGTGGTGCCTGGTAGGTGAGCTGCGGCTGCTGGTACGGCTCCGCCTGTACAAGATGGACCTGTCTAGGCTGCTGGTGGGAGCTGGAGCACTGGGACGAGCTGTTGCTGCTACTCGGATCGCCTCGTGCCTGAAGACGAGGCTGTGAAGCTGTCTGTGCCTCCTGGAGACACATGAGCTGTGTCTTCAGGTCACTCAGAGTCTGTGCCATCTGCTCCATCTGCGTGATGCCCTGACACTGCTTCTTCTCTATGATCTCCATCCGGTCCAGCTTCTCGCTGATGATACCCATGTCTGCAGCTGAACTCTATGCCTGTGTTGCTGCCGCAGATGAACTGGATGGACCGACGTCAACCCGTGCTATCCTATGGTACTGCACGGTCTGTGGCTAGGATCTCCCCTGAGTGTACAATCGGGTATGGGACATCACCATGTAGTTCTCAGCCATCTCCTCGTAGATGGCCCAAACCTGATCGTGGTCCTTGCCGAAATAGGACCCGCCACAAGAAGCGTTCACCAAGCCCTGAAGCTCTGGTGTCAGCCCGCTGAAAAAGCTTTGAACAAGGTTCAGCTTGGAAATATCATGGTGCAGGCATCTATCGGTCAGCTCTCTGAACCTCTCCCATGCCTCGTGAAACTACTCATTGGGGATCATGGAGAAGTTGCTGATCAGGGCTCTAGCGGCGTTCGTCCGCCCGAGTGTATAGTACTTATGCGAGTACTCAGTGCGGAGCTGCTCCCAGGTGTAGACGAACTTCCCCAAGTGCTTCAGCTAGGTGGCTGCTCTGTCTGCTAAGGAGAAGGGGAAGGCAATCATCCGGATGGTATCCTGGTCCACCTAACGGTCATGGACGGTGTTGCAGATCATCAGAAACTCCTGAATGTGGAGATGGGGCTCCTCTGTGGCGAGCCCATGGAAACGGGGGAGGAGCTGCAAAGTGTTCGGGGGGAACTTGAAGTCCCCCACGATAGCTGGTAGAACAACCCAGAGATGCATCAAGGTCGACCCGGGGTTGTGTAACTCCCGCATCAGTCTCGGTGGATCTGCTGCTGCTACTGCGGCTGTGGCAGCTGCTACGGCTGCGGCGGCGGCTGCCGCGTGGTCGGGTATCCTCGGCCCGTCTCCGGGCTTGCGCTAGTTGCGAGCGGCTCTCAACTGCTCCATCTCTCACCTCATATCTAACATGAATGCTCCCTGATCCCTCAGCTGCTGCTGAACTGTCTCGAGGGAGGCGATCAGGGTGGAGTTGATCGCACCCTGGTCCAAAACGAAATGCTCATGCTGCGGACCTCTGGTGTGATCATCACTACTGTCGGCCATAGTCTCTGCAAAATCAAAACATCCAAACTCAGGTGCCGATAAATCATCTGTCTGTCTCTCCTCTGGCACTGGTATCTCGGTCTCAAACGAAGGGGGATCGAGGGGGAACAGGGTGGAGTGGTACTCGGGTTCGAAGTGCGGGTCTCGGCTCTCGCAAACCAACCTAGATGAGCGGGTAGACGTGCCCGAAAGCGGTGCAGCCAGAGGCTGCCTAAGAGATCGTCTGCCCATCATCTTGATGTGGCGAGTAGTGCGGATGAGATCTGGTAACAACTATGATCACAAGCAAACCCCCGATTCACCAACGCAACGTGAGCTGAAGACCATAAAGGCTCGGTCAATTTATCTTGTCAATTTTATTTTTGTGATCAGTCAGGATAGCAGAGCGATTACGTGACCTGTTAGGTTAATCGATATTTTCTCAACCGACTGTCCCATACAGAAAGAGCCGGTAATCAGTCGAGAAGAATATCGGAGGGCTCTACCTAGTGTTCGGGGTCACTCTCTCGCACAAGCAAACCAGACAATGAGGGGGTTGCTCTCCCCAAGACAAATTTTTAGGTGAAGTGTCATTTAAGGTCGATAGTGTTAGCAGTCCCAAATTTTATTGTTTTTCTTTTTAGGTATTTTTCAATAAAAAGAAAATCGCCTAACGAATTTTTCGGTTCTCCTGGTTATTAAGTCCAAAATAGGGGGAGAAGACGAAAAAGCCGATGCGCGATGAAATCAATGATGCATGCAGAGTAAGAAATGCGTACCTGACTCCAGCAGTCTACATGCAAAATGATCCGCGCAGAATTGAAAGAAAAAAATGAACTACCTAAATGGTGCAAGCGGAAAACCGAGTCCCTAAATAGCAATTTCTACTTGAAAGAACAACTAGCTGATCACCCGCCTCCGATCCAAAGGGTCCGGTCTCGGTCCACCCCTCTTCCTTCCGACAAATCGGGTTCAGGAGCAGCGCTTGGTAGGGCGGGCTGCGGCACGTAGGCTCGAAGGAAGCGAATCAACTATTTTATTAATCTTTTATTATAGGTCCAATTACCGAACTATAGGAACAGGCAAATGTATTAGGGTATTTGGATCCTATGAATTACGTCACAATCAAACAGAAATTCCTAAGGCTAGGGGCTCGAGAAAACCGCGAGAAACCAGAAAAGGCAGTGAAGAAAACAAAAGCCGCGAAGAAAACCGAACAAGCTAAGGGGTCCCCCGAGCACACCGGTGCTCGGCGAAACAGACCCCGAAAGTGTCCAAGTCCAAGTGAGCTATCCCCTATATTATTACAACAATTCAAATAGCTAAAAATAAAAGTTAATCTAATCTAAGCTAGTCCTCTCCCACTCAGCTACTCCCTCACGCTCTCCTGTGGCTCCGTGCAGAAGGGAGCTGCCTCCGATCACCGCGGTTGCGCCGGCTTCTCGAGAGTCACCGCCTCGGTCCTCGGGCCCTCGCAAGACAATAGCAAAGTGTCACAAACCAGATAAAATAAAGTAAATACAGCAGATAAAACAAGTGAAATGAAACAGGGATATATGTGCAAAAATGTAAAATAAAAATAAACAAACAAAAGCAAATAAAAATAAAAAAATAAAAGAAAAGAAAGTAAAATAAAATAAAAAAAAATAAAACAAAAAATAAAAGAAAATTAAAAAGCCGCGAAAAGCCACGAACTCAGAAAGAGCTGCGGAAAGCCACGAAAAAGAAAACAAAAATAAATTGCAAAAATAAAGACTACTAAGCCGTGCTGATGACCGTGTAGACCACTATCGGGATAAGGTAAGAAATAACAGAGTTGTTGTGACCCGAATAGCGAGATACGATCAATCAAGAAAATGTAGAACCACCAAATGAGAGATCAAACAATAAAATCAAGGAAGCGGTCCTTGCAAAAGGATTAACCTGGTATAGCACCCAGGGTCGAACTCGGAGAGCACGTGATGGCCTCGCGGCCTACGAAGTAGTCAGAAAGAAAAACAAATAAAAGAGAATGATTTTTGGTGGGTTTTTAATATATTTATAATTTTTTTGGAATTTTTAAATTAATAAAGAAAATAAGAAAGCAATGAAACAAGCAACTTCACACAATTATTTCAACACTAAAAATTAATCCAAAAATTCAAACAAAAATATTTTTTATGTTTTTTATATTTTTTTTTATGTTTTGGTGAATTTTTGGTATTTTTTTGATTTTTATAGAATTCTATAAAAATAAAACAAGACTGAAAACAACTGTTGTTGTCCAGTCAGGCTTGGAGGGCCAAAATGAAATCAAAAATGGCCCTAACTAAGCCTGAAGGTATTTTTCCTATAAACTAGAGACAAAGAGAAAAATTCAGAAGCTGAGTTTATTAATTTTTATTTTTCTATTATTTACTAGAATTTTTATAGGTTTTTAGGGGTTTTTCAAATTTTATAAATTTTATAAATCCAAAAACAACCAAACTTGGTTAAAAAATCAAGCACACTAAAATGAACAAAATATAATATTTTTAGAATTTTTGAAGATGTTTTAATATTTTTTAAGAATTATAAAACTGGACAGTAAGAAAAATGAGTGTTTTTTAATTTTTAAAAATAACAAAAATGCTCAGAAATGTACCCAAAATTAGGGAAAATTTTACACAATGGTAGGAGCCACGTGTCCAATTTTCATCCAATTTGGGTTAAATTTGCTATTTTATTAAAATTAAAAATCAGCAAATAGTGCACAAGGACCTATCTGCAATTAAAACAAAGTTCTGGGCCAAACTGTAACACGGCTGAAAACCTTGGGCCCTTAAATGCAAAATGCCCACCGACTCACGTGCTAGGTACGTGGTCCAGGCTTAGAGGGACCAAAGTGTCGTTCCTATTTTAAAAGATACAAACAGTAACACACAAAGAACACAGGGTAAAACATGCAATTTCACCAAAACTCACGTGTCGACGCACGTGTCCATCATGTACAGGGGTAAAAATGCAAATAAGACAAACAACAGGGTCCTCTATGCAAAATAACCAAAATAAAAACAACTATGAAACGTATTTACAGGACTAAATTTTAAATGCAGAAAAGAGAAGGGCCTACAGGGTAATTTACCCTTTTATTAAGAGGAAGGCTGGATGCACGCTACGTAGCTGATTGGACGGTGGAGGATGGTGGCGCCTCTCCAGCTGATGGATGCTCTAGATGACCTCGGATCGTGGATCTGATGGCTGATGAACGCTTAGGGGCTCGCCACGTGTCAATCAAATGTCAGCTGCTGGTGACGAAACCCTGGGCTCGATCGGACGGCTCCTATCAAATCTGGAGCTGCTCATGGAGGATGGACGATCGGAGAGGAACCACGAAGAACAGGTGGCCGACGAACTTCGCCGGCCCAGTACGCGCACGGTGGTCCTCCTCGGGGGCTACTGATGATCGGAGAAGAAGCGCTGAAGCCTCCTACGTCTGAAGAGGGCCTCTGATGAGGCTGGAGGTGTCAGAGATGGTCCGGCGACCAAGGCGGAGCTAGAGCTGCTACTCCTGAACGTTCAAGCCCTCAGATGGGCATGTCTAGACCTGCAAAGTGGTGCAACACACTCCTGGGTCGAGGGCAAAGTGCCTCGACCCGGTTAGAGGGGATGGGGATGGTCGGTGCGTCGGAATGGACTAGCTCAGGCGAAGCGACGGTGAGGGAGGTTGAATGGATGGGTGAAGAACGTGCGTGGGAGAAGTGCGAAGGTGATGGTCGAGTCCTATGGTCGAGATGTGGACGGGGGTGATCGAAATCGAAGGGAGACGGTCAATGGGCGATTTAGGGCTAAACGGAAATTAGGGAAAGCTATGAAGATGTAAGGCTACCTGATGGTCGATGTCGACTGGGATTGAGCTGCTGGAGCTCCTGGTCCTAGCCTCGAGGGTCGTCGATGCCCGAGGCTCGAGCACCACGATGGTGGCGGCGCACGGCAGCGCTAGGTCGCCAGATCGATGGTCCGATCACTCCCTCCTCGCTGCAACAAGGCCAACCGCGAGCTGTCACTCAGGCAAGAGCAATGGAGGTCCTGGGGTGGAATGAGCTGAGCCAAAGATACCAGAATCATGCGGCGTAGCTAAGCATTTAAGTGGCTAGGGGTCCGAGAAGATGGGAGTCGGGTGACTCGATCGGCGCGCGTATCCCCAAAACCCCGCTCGGGCGTGGATCAAGGAGGAACGTAGATGGATTATGACCCGGGATTTACGGATTTGGAGCTCGGATCAAGTGGCTATAATTTGGAGAAATCGGGTCGGGGCACTGGATCCGCGGGTCTGTGGTCCAGGGGGGGAGTTGACCGGGGGGTCAACATCCCCCGTAGACCAGTCAGAAGCGGCCACGTGGAAATGATTTGAAAATTCAAATTAAAATAGAAAATGGCTGAATTTCACAAAAGTCAAAACATGAAAAATGTTCCTTTTATTTTAAACTATTTTTTGTGATTTTTAATTATTTTTTTGAAATAAAAATCAAGTAAGTACAATATAGTATAATATACATAGGTATACACAATATAGATTTTTAAATTTTGATTTTTAATTAATTATTTTTGTACATTTTTATCCCAATTTTATATTTTATTTATTTACAAGATAAAATTTGGAATATTTTGGTGTTTTTATTTTGTTTTAATATTTATTTACAAGGGTTAAATAAATAGTTGTATACATTTCTATACATGGTATATATACAATATTTCTTTTGATTTTTATTTTTGTTCTTTTTATTTTATTTTTGTTTTTACGGTTTTTATTTTATTTATTTACACCATGAAATATAGAATATATACACATTTTATGAGATTTTAATTTATTTATTTATAGAGATAAATAAATAGCTAGGTGGTCTTATGTACATGGTGGATATATACAAGGGAGGGTATTTTTATTTTCTTTTTAATTTTTCTTATTTTTATTTTTAATTTAATATTTACAAATACATACAAATATTTACAACCCATTTTTATTTTTGTTTTTAGAGGAAAATATTTTTATTCTATTTACAGGTATATTTACACACATGAGCTTCCTTATCTCTCTCTACTTTGGCTTTTAAGCGGTTAGGCCCATGCTGAGCCCTCCCTTGGGATTAGGTCGCTCAATATTTATTCTAAATATCTCCCTCCTTTTATTTTATTTCTTTATTCTTTTATTTTTGCACAAAAACATGCTAATTATTAACTTTTATACAATGCATGCTTTTTGGTAATTATTTGTATTTACAGATATCCACATGTATTTGCAAAGGTTTTTGTAGCTAAAATACAAGAATAAAGAGTGATGAATGGGTATTCATCAGCGGACCAATCTATCTTTTTCTTTTTTTTTCTTTTTCATTCTCTTACGCTTAGCCTGAGCTATGTCTTCTTTACGCTTCTTGTGCTTTGAGGACACATCACTCTCTAAGTATAGGGGGGTCTAAATATATAGTGTGTATATATTTTACCCATATCTCGTACTTTCACGTAAGTCTATATATATTTATGGGGTGGGTAATTAATTTGAAAAAAAAAACAAAAAAAAAGAAAAAGAGTTCTGCTACTAACACTGACTGTGTCCAACCCAAAATTTTTGAAAAAAATGGCTTCTTATTCATTTTTGCATAAAAAACTCAAAAAAAATGGGTCTGCATTTCACACACCTGCACTTCATCCAACATCACATTCATTTGCATCTGTGAAAAGTCTTTGGATTCTGAACCGAGTTATAAGCAGAAATCGAGAGTGATCTAGACTTGACCTTAATCCACGTAATTTTCAGAGGAACTTCACCGAGAAATAGGATTTTAGAAGCTTCAGGTTTTTGACTTAATTCTTTATGTTCAACATGATAATGTGTAGCGTTTAACTCTTAGTGTCTAACCTGGTCTCTTCATTCTAGGTACGACTCTGGAATAGGGAATTAATTTGTACTCTCGTACTATGCACTTAGCTCAACTCAGACAGGATGTTGGAAGACTGTGTGAGTTTCTTTTCTGGTAGCATGAAATCTAAAGACCGGAGTACGGGTTGAAATAAAGCTTCGGAAAAGGGATGGATGAGTGGGCACAATTTTTTCTAAGACCCCAAAACATGTATGGAAACAAAAAGATTCTATATCCGTAGGGGCACAACAAGATCCAAGCAGAACCACCAAAAATCTAAATACAAAGAAGCTACTACCAAATAAATATCTGACCAAAAAGGTCCAAGCTTCAAGGAAACCTGCAGATCTTGGTGGAGACTCGGCTACACTGGCCAGCTTCACAAGGAGAGGTGACTACACTGGCCACCCTCCAATTCTTTTCTCCTTCTTCTAACTTCTCCCCCATTTCGATTGTGAACACAACGCGACAAACCTTAGAAGGAAATACCTGACTCCCCGAGGATGAGTTACTGGAGAGGAGATTTTTATTGTAGTCCAGCATTCTGGATGGGAAGAGCTAAAACCTTTCACACACATGAGTCGAATGTTCAATGTTCATAGAGCATGCTTTGGGAAGAGGATTGATCTAAGATGACTTTTGAGCCGAAACTGTGGCAATGATGTGTAGAACTTGGAGGCTGTTGATTTTAAAATTCTAAGTCTCACAGAAGTTCTGCCAAACTAATAATCCAAAGGTCGAGTCTAGTTTCATTTTCACCTTCATCTCATGGTCTTGGTATGGAACCCAATCTCATTTCACCTCATGGCATTTCTTTTGATGCTCAGGGACGAGCATGGTTTAAATATAAGGGGATGATGAATCTCAGATTCATCACTCTAAATCTCATTAATTGAGCTCAAATACCTCAAAATCATTAGCATTTCCTCATTTATTCTGCATAATTATCATTCAAGCATGTTTTAATAAAAATTGCATTTTATCACTTATTTTCAAATAAAATAAGAAGCCAAAAATCTCAGCCAAAATTGACCTGTAAATAGCCTAACTTCCTTGATTTTTAACTCAATCATGCTAACTCTGAGTAACCCAAAACCACCTCTAATGTGTACATATCACTAATAAGAATAAATTTAAAATACAAAAAAATCATTATGCCAAATAAGTGGACCAAAAAACCAAACCCTAGTTCTACAATTTCCGGACTAAAACCATCATATCTTCCCCATACAGTGTTCGTTTTAATCTTACTCACATTTGAACTAATATACATTCAATTACCTTCAAAACAAGACCAAGTTCAAGTGAATCGGAGCTCGTATGTGAAAGTTGGGTTTTGGGCCTCTTTTGTACATTTTGTATTTTAGCGGTTTTTGACCTAGTAATTTATGTACATAATTATCCTATTTTATTGTATTTCTTTTTCATTTGTCTTCTTTGATAAAATTTTTATTAAAATGCATAAAAATCCAAATCCAAACTAAGCTTGAAATCAAAGAAACTAATTGAGTCTGACTCCGGCCGTCTTGCTCCGACTCCGACCGTCGAGCCAACAACCACATCTTCATCAACATCGCGTGCTTCATCGACTTCCTCTGCTCCGCCACGTCTCCATCGCATCAACGACGCTCCTTCATTGGCTCCTGGCCTTCGACGACCGTCCTCCTCATCTCCGCCTTGGCAGAGTCTTCATCAACCGCCAGAATCTCCGCCCAGCCCCGGCACCATTCTCTACACCTCTCCGCCGAGGCATAGTGACCAGAGACTCCAGCTCCACCTCCGTCAACGTAGCAGGAGCGCCAGCAGCTGCAAGCCTTCATCACAGGAACCGCTACGCCTCGCCGCCGGGCATGAGGCCCGAGACTCCCTACGCACGTGTGAGGCATGTGCATCGGGGGAGAATGTCATCCAATGTGGGAAATTTGTAACAAAACCCCTATATTTCTTCCTAATTGCACATCTGTCCCCGCCGACCAAGGCTCACGTGCTTGGCACGTGACCCCTTGGGAATTTCGCAGAATATCCCCCCAGCTTTCCGGTAATTACAATATAGTCCACGACATTTTCATGTTTATTTATTTATTATAAATTGCAGAAATACCCTCGTATTCCCCTCAGTTTTGAGCCTCTACATTGCCCTATATTATTCATCAAAAATTGTCATTTTGTTCTACATTTAATTCTCTACATTATGCATATGTCCAATATTTTTGTGATCGGTGGTTAATTAATAATTAAATATTTTGTGGAAAATTGCATACTTTGCCCATTTTTGCTCTGATTTTTATAATTGATTAACCGTTTCTCTAAAAAATGCCGAAAAATCACGGATTGTAACATTGTGCCCAAAAAGAATTGTATTTTCATGCATGATTTGCCTTGTAAAAATCATTTTGCATATTTTAATATTTGATTTTTAATAGGTATCAAATCTCACATTTTTGAGGTTTAGGATTTTTCTGAGATCGATCACCTAGTGATAGATCTTGGATAATTTACCCTTGTGAAAATAATTAGGTTTAATATTTATTATAATTAAATATTGAAATGCACTTTATTTGCATTTCAAAATTCATAAAAAATTCATCTTGCATCCAAAAATTCTAATGAAAACTATGGTGCATTCATTTCATCATAATTATGATCACGCCAAATTTCATATTTTTCAGACATCGTTTGATTGATCCTTACATTTTAGTCCCTAAAATAGGCCAAAGTTGCATTTTGCATTCCAAATTGAATTAAAAATACAAAAAAAGACCACCTCGAAAACCATGCACGAACTTTGATAGACAAAATTCTAGGTTGTTAATTTGCCTCCTTGTGTTCGACCTTGGGACTTACCCAAGTAAAATAAACATAAAACCGCATTGATTAAAATTGACTAAATTTTTGTGTGGTTATTTCTTGACCGCTTCTGATTGCCTGCCTACAACGAAACGACAAATTATTTTAAGCGAACGATAATCCACGCTATTTAACATAGGCTATTTCAGATCCGTCAGGACCGACACCATAAAAGGGCTCTGAATCGTATAGTGATGCAAGTCTGGGTATCGAAGGTATCTTAGATACTCAAAAAAAAGACACGCCCTGGTGCACCCCAGAAAAACAAGTGCAGACAACTCCGAACTCTCTTGATGGACGCATTGATCAACAAGTTAAAAATCTACTTGTGTTGAGTAATAAGGCACTCGAGAGGCCCCTTGTTCCAATGTGAGGGAGAGAAAAATAGACACAATCCTATGCCCCTCCATCAACTGGCCGTCCATCTACATTTCAAGTCTGACGAACTAAAGAGACGGTTGATTGAAGCAAGAATAGATTTATTTCCAAGTGTTGAGGATTAGGTCTAGAGGAGAGTCTCTTGGACTGGAACTTCGAGTGATGCTTCAACTCGACTCTCATGAATGGAGTACACTAATTTCATATCCGTATATTATATGTACAAAAAGAGAGTCTGATAATTAGAGAAGTTGGATTCCTTCTGACTAGAGCATGTTGAGTCCAGAATTTTAAGGTCGCTTAAATTGAGGGACTTCGAAAAAATTGAGCCTTGAAAATTCACATGCACTGTCAGGAATTGGTCTGACTCCTTCATTCTTTAGATGCTCGAGGACAAGCATAGTTTAAGTATAGGTGTATGATGAATCTCGTATTCATCATATTAAAATCGACTTATTAAACTGCTTGCTTGAATAATCCAATAAAATTCACCAATAATTCCTCATTATTATCTTGTATAATTAACCTGTAATTATTATATTTAATTACTATTATTTATTTTGTAATTATTGTCATATTTAAAACACATAAAAATTAGCATAATAATTTTCTATAATTTCCCTAACCCTTAAAAGAACTAAATTATGCAAAAAAATATCAAAACCAAAAGTCGGTGTTTTAACTCTTTAAAAATACCCCAAAAAATACTTTTTTGTACAAATGACCTCTTTTGTCTTTTTGTCCAACATGAAACTTATAGATCTCATCGAGATCTACAACTTTCATGTTTTGACTTTTTCTTAATTTTTTTCTTTAACTAATTCTTTTAGATTTTTCTTTATTAACCTTTCTGATTTTTTTGATTGGACCACGTGGATCCCTCTAGACCGCTGACGTGGCCCAGCTCCACTCTTGTCACCCGGCCCCTCCTGGAGCTGTCTGATCTCCACAAACATGCCTCTATCTCCGCCATTCGTACTTCGCCTGCTCATAGCCGTCAGATCCGACTCCCAGATATGATCTCCGCCATTCATGTTCTCCTACCTCTTAGCCACACGATCAGATTACCATCCTAAAGCCCTCATCTTGCCACGTCGCCCATTTTCTCCCAGCCATTCAATCATGCTCCTAACTCCAACACGACCGTCCTTTAGCACCTCTACCTCCACCGTTGGATTAGATCTTATGATCTGATCCTAGCCCTTCACATGATCCCCCTTCAAGGACCGTTGGACCGCAAGATCCAACGTTTGGGGAATAATCCCCTACCTCTGGCACCAAGTCTCCAGGCGTTACGCCTCGCCGATGCACTCCCCCTTCCTATTTGGGAGAACACTCCGACCACCATCATGTCGACCGTTCCTCCACCATCCTCGTGCACCTCATCACTACATCCCCTCATCACTCCGCGCCCTCACCCATGCCATTCAAACCTCACCGGTAACCACCATCTCCGCCTACAAAAGTCCCTCCTCCGCCGCACTTCCAACCCATCCACCAATTCACGGGCTAAGGCCCAGCCATCGTCGCCCCTCCGGTGACAGCGGAGGACGACAATCGTGAGGTGATGTCGACCTTCTCAGCTCAGTTGTCGACCCATGGTCTCTGACCATGTCGTAGTGTTTCCACCACTACTGAGTTTGTGTCTTAGGCTGAACACGTCGGGCGACAACCCGAGCTTCGAATGAAGCTCAGCCAAAGCCTCCTCCTCCGCCCCTCGATCATCCCCGATCCTCAGATATCAATTCTTCTCTCGCACCTCAATTTTCTTATACATTGCAATCCTCACCTCTCACCCCCATCCAATCATCCGATAAGCTCCACCAATCACCCATCATCCACGTCGACTACTCCCAATTGCCTTCCCCTTCTCCATGACCTTCCCACGCTCCGCCCCAACTCTTTTCTGATCCGCCAGAGAAGAGAACTGGTCTCCCGCTCCTCCGCCCGCATGAGACCCCCATCTCACTCACGGACCACGCTTTGGCTATTTAACTAACATCTGCAAGTCCATATTCATCAATGACTGGAGTCTTCACGTCTACTCCTATCTTGACCTTCATCTCTGACGAGGTGACATCGATCGCCAATTAAAGCTACCCTCAAAGCTTCACTCTCCATCAGCCATCCTCGCCAGATGTCCACCGAGCTCCGGCGATCTTCTGTGACCATGGAAGAGCATAGAGGGGCTCTGGTGAGTTTGCTGGAGCCTCGTTTACGCTGCCCCTCCTTCGGGGAAGATGAAGCACATGTACCATTGGATGGAACCTCGCGATGACCATCCAACGGCCCTGGTGGAACCACATCATTTCATCCAGATGTGAAGGCTCAGGAGTCGAGCCTCAACCACCGAGCCACTATCGTCTGCCACATCAACCCCGAAACTACGTCTCCTTCGAACCTAGCTTCCTGCATGCCCAGCACGTGAGTGGTTGGGTTCTTTGCCGATAACACCCCATGACTTTTCATAATTACAAAGAGGTCCAGGTGCACGCGCAGGACGTGTGTGCTTGGACATTTTGCACAAAGGCTCGGGTGGGAATGCATAATTACAAAATGGTTCCCGCATTACATGAAAATCTATAGAGGACCCCATATGGTTTTTCTTAATTGCAAATAGGTCCCTCTAGGGACCAATTTGTGATTATTTATCTTTTTATTCCCCGTATTTTTATTACATATATGCCCTTGCATTGTTTAGGGACCAATTTGTGATTATTTATCTTTTTATTCCCCGTATTTTTATTACATATATGCCCTTGCATTGTTCTCTTCATAACTTGAGCACTGTAGGTCCAAATTGCATGATTTTAGTATCATTTTGTTCCTTGTTTCTTCATCTATCTTTGGCATGTTTAAGTTTCTCATCTGACACTATTTAAAATATGATGGATTTTTTATTGTTAGATGATGTCCTTTGCTCTATATATCTTTGCCATTAATAGATGATTGCTCATATTTTTTATGCTCAAATTGACTCTGATTTTAGACCTTATTCCATGCTCCTGACTTGTAGGGCATTTTTGTAATTATCATAAATATCAATTACACTTATTCCTAAATTATGCATTGCATATCATTTTAATTGCATTGAGAAATCAACTAAAAATGCTTACATCATATAATTGCATTGTTCTGCATTTTAGTATGCACATTCTGCATGAAGACCTGAAAATGACGATTTATTCATACACGCCCTTAATTGATTAAAATTCGATAAATAGATTAAAGTAGCTCGTGTCTCTGTGTTCGACCTTGGTAGACTTGCCAAGTATAAATTTGCAACAACATTCAAAGGATTGTGTTTTTTGCTGAACGGAATTTACCTCCTATACTACGACAACTCCACATTATTAAGAGGTGGATTTCGAGCTCGTCAATCTTTAAAACAAAAAACTAAAAATCACAAAATTAAAAAGAAAAGAAAATTAAAAATATAAAAATATTAAAAATATAAAACATTAAAATCCATAAAAATTAAATATAATTAAAACACACAAAAAATTCAAAAAGCAAAAAATACAAAAATAATTATTATTAATTTTTATTAATTAATAATAACTATACATACCCATGTTTTGCTCTTAGTGGTTCGGTCCCTATTACTTGTCATTGTACATCATTTTTAGGGTATAATAAATTTAACCCTACATCTTATTTATTATTTTATCATTATTGTCGGTTGATTGTTGATTTTATTGATTGTCCATGTTCTGAATACCGTGAGAGTGGTCGATACAACGATGGTCAGATCTGACTTGTCAGACATAGAGGCCCTTTGATGAATCCACGATTCATCGCCTTTATTCTTTTATTTTAGCTTCAATTCCGTAGTTAAACACCTGTAAATACTTACTAATTTCATGAAATTACCATTTTACATGCATTTACAAAATATATATTTTTAATACTTTTTGTACATAAATAAAAGAATAAAGAAGAAAAGAAAAAGAAAAAGAAAAATAAAGGATGTACTTATGCAATAAATGCAGACTTACCCGAATCCCGAGAGAAGGTCAAGACTTGACATGATCGACCAGGAATAAAGTAGGGGGAGATAAGATCTTCTATCAAAAATCCAAAAATATTTTGTAAATATTTTTCATGTATATTTGTATAAAACTTATATTATTTTATTTATACATAAATTGACCTTAAATTAATTATTTCTGTAAACAAAAGTTGTAAATAAAAATGTGTTGTAAATAATAAAAATAATTGCCTAAGTAAAATAATAACATATTACCAATAAATACATTCAGAAAAAGCCGCAAAGCGATGATTGAAACACCAATTCCAGCTCCATACGAGCTCAAATTGAATAAAAATCACCTCTATTATACTCTAAATTTAATTATCTTTCAAATGGTTATGGTTTCATAATTTTTGGAGTTCCGGTTAAAAAGTCAGTTTTCTTGGGTGTTTTGTGCAGTTTGACCACTTACATATTTGTATAATTACTCACATTTATTTTTAATGTACATTATTGTAAATATTTTTTTTTAAAATAACAAAAATAAAAATAAAAAAATTACAAAAAGGATATAAAAATTATTTCCTTATTTGTACATGTGTATATTGTATTATATGTACATAATATGTGTATATAACTACCTTCCTCATATAAAAATCACCAAAAAAATAAAATATCTCACATTAGTTAATTAATTTAATTTAATTACGAAAATTGTATTTACATTTAATTATTTAATTCATTATTTGATTTTATAACTTACCATGTATATTAGATTTGATTCTTTACCTTTCATGGCAACCATTAAGGTGGTTAATTGAATTCCATAAATTACTTAATTTATTTATTTCCGAATTTCGTAATTAATTAAGTTATTTATTTAATTATTTTATTAATTTCCCCAATAAAAACCTTCCTCATTTGTAGATATTTTCCTTTTTTATTTTCTTCCTCTTTTTAATGGGCTCCACCTCCCATATTTCCTCTTGATCGATCTTTGGTGGAGAGGAGCCCAATCTCTGAGAGCTTTCTTGTTGAAGAAGGGTGCCCAGCCTCCGAGCCGTCCGGTGACAGCGCGTCGGCCCTCGTCGAGGCCATCATAGCATTTCCTATCCCAAGGTGAGATCCACTTTTGTTTCTCGTCATTTCTCTTAGATAAATTGTAGGTTTAACCTTTGCTTCGATTTCGTGTTAGAATTTAGATCATAAAAAATATATATCACACGTTGATCCACCTCCCAAACTGATTTTTCATACCATTTTCTTGATCTCTAAATATTCACGTCCTACCTCGCACAACCTATCATCTCCACTACGCACGGTGGTCGGAGTCACAGATCTCTCTCCCATATCACCAAGATCCAAAATCGTTCACCCCTCCTATTGTGTATATACGTAAGATAAAAACAAAAAAATGTATTTCTTCTTTCAATCTTTGTTTTGCAGGAATAAATAATAAAACCAAAAAAAAACTATATATATATGTCCTAACATTTGTTTTGCAGGAGGAAATAATAATAATAATAACTCTTTTTATTCCTGCTTACATTTTCTATTTCAAAAAAAACTTTCTTTTTATTATTTCTATTGTTTACAAAAAATATAAGAAAAAAATAAAAAATAAAAAAATATATATAAGAGAAACAGGTTGCTCGGCATCCCGTGCTCCTCCGCCTGGGTAGCCGCACGCCACCGCGCCCTGCGGCATCCTGTTGTTCCGTCACTGCCTCGGTGTCCTCCACCGCCCTCCTTCACGAGCTGTGCGCCCGTGCCTCCCCGCTGGGCTCCCCCGTCAAAGCCAGCAGGCGGCGCTCCAACTTTCGCCCCACGGTAGCACCGCTAGCGCCTCCCCTTCCGCACCTGGACTACCCACCGCTCCGACCGCCTCCTACAGCGGGCATGCCCCGGGCAGCACCGCCAGGACCGCCCTCCGCTCCGACCGCCTCCTACAGCGGGCATGCCCCGGGCAGCACCGCCAGGACCGCCCTCCGCTACAGCCCTCCCTCTCCACCATGGCATGTGCTACCGGCGGCGTCGACATCTTCCACCGCCTTTGCCGCTGAGCCCCACCAAGCGAGGCAGCACCGCCCACGTGCCCTCCTCTTGGTCGATTGAAGACAAAGGCGACGACCCCCTCTCCTGCTTGAAGAAGAAACGAAGGCCAGAACCCTAAGTGTAAGGTTTAAAATAAAGTTTCTGGGTAAATTGCATAGAAAGTGCTTGGAAGTTTCAGCATTTATGAAAAAACCTCCGCCAGATATAGTCATGTGCAACACACACCTTAAATAGGGTAAATTGTGATTTTCATCCTTCATTTCAATTTTTGATATCTTTTAATGAGGAAACATTGAATATTTGCAATATTGGTTCCTGCATTTCCAGAACAAAAATTTACTTGATCTCTTTGTTGAAATAAATATTTTTATTGTTCGAAAAATTCTCAAAAAAATGATGTATATTCTTGCTATGTTTTTCTATATTATATAAAATTTCCATAGATTTTGTGTTTATTTGATATTTTTAAAAATTAAAAAATCGTGTCTTTTTGCTTGCTCAAAATTAGAAAAATAATAAAAATTTAAAAATTCACTTAAAAATTCCAAAAAAATTACCATAGGCGTATTTTCTTGTCTTTTAATTTCTATCCAATTTTTATGCATTAACTCTTTATAAAAACCAAAATAATTGTGAAAAAATGAACATTTTAAAAATTGTAGAAAATTTAAAAAAAAACTAAAAATTTCGATCTTGGTATCTATTTGTAGATATTTATTTATAGTCTATATTAAAAATAATTTCCAGGAGTATTAGGCACTTAAAATATTTTTAAGTTGCATAATACTCCTGGTTGTGCACTGTTTCCCTTGATTTTCACTGTTTGATTTTTATAAAACAACAAAAACATCAAAAAATTCTGAAAAAATTACCAAAAATATTTTAAAATATATAAAACACAAAAATATTTTCCTCATAATTTTCTGAGCATTTTTTACTATTCAGATATATACAAAAAGAGTGTGGTGCTTGTGTTTTATCATTTGTGCTTGTTTTGAAAATAAAAAAATAAAAATCCTAAAACTACTAAAAAGCATTTTAGAAATTTGACTACTGAATTTTTAAATCGTGCTCCTTGTGTTCGACCCTAGTCGTTATACCAGGTAAAAAGAATAGCGAAAATCGCTTACATCATTTTCATTGATTTATCTTTTATTAAGTGGTTAAAAACATTTTTTTCTCGTTGACCGATTCGAGTGGTTGAGAACAAGGTTACATTTGCATATTATTTACACATCTGGACCTATCAATTTCCGCATCATCAGAATGGCACCGTTGCCGGGGAGCACAGCTTTGTAGTCATTTTTCTATTTTGTGATATTTATGTCTCAATATTATAATTGTTTTCTAATCATCTCTTGTTTGATTTTTGTGCGAGGGACTGCTTGGTAAGACTTGAGTTTTCTTTTTGGATGACCCACACAGGAGGAAGATCAGGGAAATGAAGAAGATTTTCTTTCATTTGAAAGAACATTTGAGATTATTGTAATAATTTAGGAGTTTGAACTCTTGGGGACTTAGACATTTTTCGGGGTCTATTTCGCCAAGTGTCGGTGCACTTGGGGGACCTCACCGCTATTTTTTTCCGTGTTTTATTTTCTCATTTTTTTTATTTTTTATTTGTTTCACGTTGATTTTTTGTTCTTGAGCCCCTAGATTAAGGGTTCAATTTTATTAAGCCAGGTAGCATTAGGTCCAAAGCCCCTAATAGAATATATGTTCCTATAAAACTCGTTTGGAATTAGTCAAACCAATCTGTGCTTCGCGATAATAGAAGTTTTTGTTTAGGATGGTTCTCGCATTGCATTCATTTACAATAGTTTAATTTTTCTGTGCGGATCATATTGCATGTAGAGTGTTGGAGTCAGGTATACACCTCTACCTCTAGCATTTGCATCCATATTTTCTTGTGCATTGTCTTCTGCATTTTCCCCCCTCTGTTTTGTGGATATAGGAATAAAGGAAATCGGAAATCTCGTTAGATGTGTCATTGAAAATATCCAAAAAAATAAAAAAATAAAAAAAATAAAAAAATTGGGACTGCTAATCAAACTTGACCCTTAAAATCAAACGTAGTTAATTCATACCATTGTATTGGGAGAGCAATCCCCTCATTGTTTGCGTTTTTAATTGCTCGCGTACACACTAAGGAGTAGTGCCCAAATCCTATTAAAACCTCCTAAGTGTTAGTACAACTTTTGTTGATCACCTAACACTTAAAATTGAAAAGATAAAGACCAAACTCTCACGGTCAGATTTGTGTTGAGTTGGTGAACTGGGGGTTTGCTTTGTATTTTGTATGTCTTTGGTGTGAGTCGATTACGTTCATCTTCCTGAGATCATTAGTAGTCACCTTATGTCTTCCTTCTCACCTTCTATCTCTCTCTCTTCTATCCCACCATCTCTCTCCTTCACTTCGTCTCTTCTACTTCACCCTCCCACCCTTCATTTCCCTCTCTTCATGATGGATTGCATTCCATTCCAGTCAGATTTTGCGGCTTCTACATTTCATACCCATCATCCCACCCCCCCCCACTCTCTTGGGAGGTCAGAACTCCGTTCGATTTCCCATCTTCTATCTACCCACCTTCTTTCTCATGACATGTTGTGAGTGAAGCCCGGGGAGATCAGATTGACCAAATACAAAACTAGGGCGATCACCTTGCTGAGAAGAGAGTGCATTCCATAAGCAATCACACGGAGCAGTTGCGAGTGTTAGACAACTTCTATCCTAGGATGATGGATGAGAATCAAGATCAAGAAGCACAATCCGCTTCTACTTTGAGACCCTTTGTTCTGGATTTAGAGTTCATTGATCTACTACCAAAATTTTCAAGGGAAGTGCATGAGGAACATTATTTGCATATCGATGAGTTTGAGGATATTTGTGATCGCGATCATATTTCGATATCACTTCTGAAGAAATGATGCCGATTACCTTCCCATTTACACTCCAAAGTAAAGCCAAGAGATGGCACAGACGATGGGGAAGGAAGATTGCTACGTGGGGAGATTTACGATCATTGTTTTTGCAGAGATTTTACCCCCAACATAGAGTAGAGTTGATGCGGTCTTGTATTCGTGATTTTTCAGTTGACCTCCATAATCTATTGATAGATTCATGGTTGAGGTTACGTGATCTTTTGAGACGATTTCCAGATCATGGATTTTCGATGACTGACCTTATCCATATCGCCATGAGGGGGAGGGTCGCAGAGCAGATTGCATATGTCATAACCTCGTGTGGTGGTTCACACCACTGTCCCGGCATGGATTTAATTGAGACCATCTTGGATACACTTTCAAACATCCCATATTCACGAGATGATTTATTCGGGACGACACACGAGGAAGAGATGACACCAGATGAGTGTGTGACACATAATGCCAATTTTGACAGCACATACCAATCAGAGAATATGGATGCTACTACTTCTCATTTGATGTATGTGTTCACTACCACTGTGAGTTCCCAATGCCGGACATTGGTTGAGTTTCCATTGGATTTACAATCAGATTTTGAGCCAGTCCCGCACTTCCATGTCGATGATTCTTGGATTCTAAATTTGCTAGTATCCCAAGAAATAGAGGAGGAGCCCACATCTCAACCATCTTTTGAGTTATTCTAGTGTCCATGTGTAGTTAATTCAGTGTCTTTTCTTTAGGAGATCTTCTCAGATTCAGAGATAAATTTGGATTCATCTCAGCATAGAGAGCTTGATGAAGGATCGACTTTTGATTTGACAGATCTAGATAGTCCCGTATTTGAGTCTTTTGTCCTCCCAATTGATGAGGTCGACGTATTTTTGGAGGACCTGCTTTTTGGCAGCATTGATCCCAGTTCCCCAATGATTCGGCATGTTACTCCCCGACGGTTATCTGCGGGAGGATGTCATGGACCATGTGTACTCGGTTTCACTTTCTGGGAGTGCATCCGATCTGTCGGATCACAAGACCGAGTATTTTGATATTCCTGATCATGAGTTGGAGGTTTCTCTCCTCGACGACCCTCGCGAGGATGACCCGATCTTTGAGGTATTCGATGATTTTAGTGATTTGTCTACATTATATGCATCGAGTATCAGCCTTTTTAGTGGGTATCCAGATCTTGATCTTCCTTATCTCTTCAAGACTGTGATTAACGTGGAGGATTCCATGACAGATCCTTCCTTCTCCACGTTCGACTTCTTCGACTCTACCCTTTTACTCCATTCAGATCTTGAGCCGATAGTTTCTTTTGTGCTACCGGAGTATGATCGTACATCATCTTTTATTGTGCCGGTAGTCGACACCCACTTGAGTGCATATTAGGGTATCTCTCTTGACCCTCCTGAGTCCGTTGTTGTTCTCCCACCGAAACGACAACAGAAATACGGTATTTGCATTGCAGATGTCGTCCTGAACCTTGATAAAGCATTATCCTAAAATTTGCGCCTAGCTAGGGGCATAAACTCTAGCGCTTGTTGAGAGGCACCTCAACATTGTTCGATTGTCTAGATCCATTCTGTCCATATCATACATTCTTTCTGTCTCACACCCCATCTCAATCTCATGATCGTTCCATACTTAGGGTGTACTTTACCCTAAGTATAGGGGGTGTCAGACTTGTGATTATTCTTTTGATTATTTTTTACCTCTGTTTTGCTTCCTATACTTAGGGATATTTTACCCTAAGTATAGGGGAGGTAGACTATGTACATTCTACTCCTCGATTTTCCCCTTGTGTACAGTCTTCTATACTTAGGATTACTTGATCCTAATTATAGGGGGATCATCAACTACTGTTTATTACATTCTTGTATTCGTCGTTGTAGTATAGCATTCTTTTCACTTCCTAATACTTAGCGCGAGTTATGTCTTCCTTTGCAGCTCTTTGATCACTATGAGGACATAGTTTGAGCTAAATATAGGGGGTGTCGTATATATTGTATATATACTTTAGAAATAACTCGTACTTTTGTATTTTATATATGGCTAAGATAATGTATTAAACATTGTAAACTAACTAATAAAAAGATGCAGAAAATTCCTCAAAAATTCTTTTTGTATATACTGATTAAAAAATCAAGTTAAAATATTTTGAAAGTAGTTTGAAAACCTATCTAAAAAATCTTTTTAAAACTATTTGAAAAATTTTGAAAATATTTTCAACCATTGTAAAAATATTTTGGTTTGTAAAAAAATTTTATTTGTGTGATATAAAATGATTTTGTAAAAACTATTTGCAAATTTTTTGAAAATGGTTGAAAAATTATGTTGAAAATCTATATATACTGTTTGAAAAATGTTTGCAAAATAGTTTTCAAATGCTTGTAAATGTTTATAAAATTGTTTGGAAAAATTATTTTGGACTATAGTTTTCAAAATTATTTGTAAAATTATTTTTAATACATTTGAGGAATATATGCATCACAAAAATAAAAAAATGAATAAAAAATTAATGATAATAAAAATTAAAACAAAAATCCAACTGTGTATATACTTGTATAAATTACTCAAGTTATAAATCCTTTCTCATGACTCTTGTAAATAATTAACTCACTTCTTTGTAAATATGTGTGTATCTTCTCTTCCCTTATAAAAAAAGAAGAAAGATAAAATTTGTGTATATACTTGTATATATTCCTAACTATTTTCATTAAAAAAACTTTTGCATGTGCATCATTTTTCAAAAATCCATATAAATTTCAAAATTTTGAAAATGGTTTCACAAAAAGATTTTGTTTTCTTTGCATTATACATATTTTCTTGCATTGGCATGTGCATTTTTCAGGATAGTATTGACATTTAAACTAAGTCTGGAATAAATTTGAAGAATGGAGCTTAGTTGGACCTTAATCCACTTAATTTTAGAGGAACCTTATAAGAATTGGATTTAAGACTTTTCAGGTTCTAGTGACTTAATTCTTTGAGTCCATAAGACTATGTTCACATGTCATTTTGATAAGTCTAAGTAGAATATTTAACAACACACGCATGATTCTTTCAGACCGTGGCTTACCTTGGACAAAGCATTCTACACGTAGCTCTTCATGGAGGAGGTAGTGAGGGGGCAGATCTTTTGGCTTGGGGTAGCAAACGAGTGTAGTACATCTAGGCAGAATCTCTCGTTCTCCTCTAGAGAGGGAAGTGCATCTCAACCTGGTTTGGTGATGTTGAGGTCTAAAGACAGAATATTGTGGGATTGCAATAATGCTTCAAAAGAGGGATAGTCTACTGGCTCGAGAGGAAAAACTCCTTATGTACATGTTGCACCTTGTATATATTGTCAAAAAAAGAGAAAAAAATACAAAATCTCCAAAAGTGGACATGCCTGATAGAAAAGTAAAATGCATGCCAGAGTGTATATACAAGTGAAAAAAAGAATAAGAGCTTCAAAGTCAAATGTTTGTAAGCTTGCAGCGGGTGACATGGCTACACTGATCATGCATCCAAGGATAGGTAACTACGATGGTTACCGTCCATTCTCTTCTCCATCCCCTCTCCTTGAGCTGGTTGTACTTGAACTTGGAAGGGAATATCTCCGCTCCTCGAGGAAAGAGTTGCCAGACTGGGATATTAGAGTTACCTTGTTGAGAGAGATTGTTTCTTTGCTACTTTTGAGATGAGGAGCTATATTTCACTTACACCATACAAGAAAAGATTCATAGTCATAAGAATTTGTGTATGTAGACTTGTTCTGATCTGGCTGTTGAGGTGACCTGAATATGAGTCTTATGGAACGTAGAGGCTGTTAGGTTTTAAATCCATTTCCCATTAAGGTTCCAACACACTAATAATCTAAAGGTCTGACAAAGCTCCATACTACATTTTTATGAATATAAGTTTAAAAGTCAAAATTGTTCTAACTTCTTTCCTTTTTCTTTTCTTTATTTCTGATTTCACTTACTTTCCAAATAAGTGTTTGCTAAGGGACTAGCAAAGGTAAAGTATAGGGGAATGATGAATCCACGATTCGTCGCCTTTATTCTTTTATTTCAGCTTCATTTATGTAGTTAAACACCTGTAAATACTTACTAATTTCATGAAATTACCATTTTACATGCAGTTACTAAATATGCATTTTTAACACTTTTTATACATAAATAAAAGAATAAGGAAGAAAAGAAAAAGAAAAGAAAAATAAAGGATGTATTTATGCAATAAATGCAGACTGACACAAACCCCGAGAGAAGGACAAGACTTGACCTGATCGACCAGGAATAAAGTAGGGAGAGATAAGGTCTTCTGTCAAAAATCCAAAAATATTTTGTAAATATTTTTCATGTATATTTGAACAAAACTTACATTATTTTATTTATACATAAATTGACCTCAAATTAATTATTTTTGTAAACAAAAGTTTTAAATAAAAATGTGTTGTAAATAATAAAAGTAATTGCCAAAGTAAAATAATGTACATATTACCAATAATTACACTCAGAAAAAGCCGCAAAGCGATGATTGAAACACCAATTCCGGCTCCATACGAGCTCAAATTGAATCAAAATCATCCCCATTATACTCTAAATTAAATTATCTTTCAAATGGTTGTGGTTTCGTAATTTTTGGAGTTCCAGTTAAAAAGTCAGTTTTCTAGGGTGTTTTGTGCAGTTTGACCACTTACATATTTGTATAATTACTCATATTTATTTTTAATGTACATAATTTTAAATATTATTTATATTAAAAATAACAAAAAATATAAATAAAAAAAATTACAAAAAATGATATAAAAATCATTTCCTTATTTGTAAATGTGTATATTGTATTATATGTACATAATGTGTATACAACTAATTTCCTTATATAAAAATCACCAAAAAATAAAATATCTCACATTAATTAATTAAATTAAATTAATTACGAAAATTGTATTTACATTTAATTATTTAATTCACTATTTGATTTTTTAACTTACCTTGTATATTAGATTTGATTTTTTATCTTTAATGGCCACCATTAAGGTGGTTAATTTATTTCCATAAATTGCTTAATTTATTTAATTTATTTATTTCTGAATTTTGTAATAATTAAGTAATTTATTTAAATATTTTACAAATTTCACCAATAAAAACCTTTCCCATGTGTACATATTTTCCTTTTTTATTTTCTTCCTCTTTTTAATGGGCTCCACCACCCACATTTCCTCTTGAACGATCTTTTATGGAGAGGAGCTCAATCTTCGAGAGCTTTCTTGTTGAAGAAGGTGCCCAGCCTCCGAGCTGTCCAGTGACAGTGCGTCGGCTCTCGTCGAGGCCATCACGGCATTTCCGATCCCAAGGTGAGATCCACTTTTGTTTCTCGTCATTTTTCTTAGATAAATCGTAGGTTTAATCTTTGCCTCGATTTCATGTTAGAATTTAGATCATAAAAAAATATCCATCACACTTTGATCCACCTCCGAAACCGATTTTTCATACCATTTTCTTGATCTCTACATATTCACATTCTACCTCGTACAACCTATTATCTTTACCACGTACGGTGGTTGGAGTCACGGATCTCTCTCCCATATCACAAAGATCCAAAATCGTTCAACCCCTCCTATTGTGTATATACATAAAATAAAAACAAAATAATGCATTTCTTCTTTCAACCTTTGTTTTGCAGGAATAAATAATAAAACCAAAAAAATACTATATATATGTCCTAACATTTGTTTTGCAGGAGGAAATAATAATAATAAAACACTTCTTATTCCTTCTTACATTTTCTGTTTCAAAAAATTTAAAAAAAACTTTTCTTTTTATTATTTCTATTGTTTCCAAAAAATATAAGAAAAAAATAAAAAAATAAAAATGAAAAAAATAAAAGAGAAACATGTTGCTTGGCGTCCCGCGCTCCTCCGCTTGGGTAGTCGCGCGCCACCGCTCCCCGCGGCATCATGTTGTTCCTTCACTGCCTTAGCGTCCTCCACTGCCCTCCTCCGCGAGATGTGCGCCTGTGCCTCCCCGCTGTGCTCCCCCGTCAAAGCCAGCAGGCAGCGCTCCAACTTCCGCCCCACGGCAGCACCGCCAGCGCCGCCCCTTCCGCGTCTGGACTGCCCACCGCTCCGACCGCCTCCTCCAGCGGCAGCGCCCCATGCAGTACCACATGGACCACCCTCCGCTATGGCTCTCCCTCTCCGCCACGGCCTGCGCTACCGGCGATGCCGACATCTTCCACCGCCTCTACCGTCGAGCCCCATCGCGCGAGGCGGCGCCACCCGTGTATCCTCCTCCTGGTTGATTGAAGACAAAGGCGACATCCCCCTCTCTTGCTTGAAGAAGAAATGAAGGCCAGAACCCTAGGTGTGAGATTTAAAATAAAGTTTCTGGGTAAATTACATAGGAAGTGCTTGGAAGTTTTAGCATTTACAAAAAATCCCCCACTAGATATAGTCATGTGCAACGCACGCCTTAAATGGGATCAATTGTGATTTTCATCCTTCATTTCAATTTCTGATATCTTTTAATGAGGAAACATTGAATATTTGCAATATTGGTCCCTCCATTTCCAGAACAAAAATTTGCTTGATCTCTTTGTTGAAATAAATATTTTTATCGTTCGAAAAAATCTCAAATAAAATGATGTATGTATGTTCCTGCTATGTTCTTCTACATTGTATATATTTTCATAGCATTTTGTGTTTATTTGATATTTTAAAAATTCAAAAACAGTGTCATTTTGCTTGCCTGAAATTAGAAAAATCATAAAAATTTGAAAATTCACTTAACAATTCCAAAAATATTACCGTAGGTGTATTTTCTTGTCTTGTAATTTCTATCCAATTTTTGTGCATTAACTCTTTATAAAAACCAAAAAAATTTGCGAAAAAAACAAAAAATTTAAAAAAAATGTAGAAAATTCTAAAAAAATCCAAAAATATAATATTGATCTCTGTTTGTAGATATTTCTTTGTAGTTTATATTAAAAATAATTTCCAAGAGTCAAAATATTTTTATGTTGCAAAATGCTCTTGGTTGTGCATTGTTTCCCTTGATTTTCATTGTTTGATTTTTATAAAACCACAAAAAAAATCAAAAAAATCTGAATAAATTACCAAAAATATTATAAAATATATAAAACACAAAAAAAATTTCTTCATAATTTTTTGAGCATTTTTTACTATTCTGGAAAATACAAAAAGAGTGTGGTGTGTGTGTTTTATCATTTGTGCTTGTTTTGAAAATAAAAAAATAAAAATTCAAAAACCACAAAAAAGCATTTTAGAAATTTGACTACTGAGTTTTAAAATCGTGCTCCTTGTGTTCGACCCTGGTCGTTATACCGGGTAAAAAGAATAGCGAAAACCGCTTACATTTGCTTTAATTGATTGATTTTCTCTTAAGTTATTTAAAAACAAAATTTTTTTCTCGTTGACCGATTCGAGTGGTTGAGAACAACGACAACATTGTCTAATTTATTTCCCATCTCAACCTTGTCGGATTTCGGCTCAACAGCCCTCCAAGACCGGATATTAGGAACCGCTGCTCAATCACTCTATCATGTGGCATGTGAAGAAATTGCCTTATATACCTCAATTATTTGCTTCATCGATAAAGATTTTGGATTGTTATAAGCACCAAGTATTATGTATCCCTTTTGATGGAAATGTTAAGAGGAACATGCCCTTGATACATTACCCATGGCCTAATTGGCCCTTCTTTGTTTTGCACATGCTTCAATTGGTATGCTCTATTTGAACTCTTTTTTTGAAAGTCTAGGATTTCACTTCATTGCAACTTAGTAAAGTATAATACAAATTGTTGGGTGCTTATTTTATTCATGATATCAAATTTTATAATATTTATAGATTTTGATATGGGATAAGGAAAATGTGTTTATTTTAGTGGAAAAGTATCACGTGGGAATTATTTGGTGGGATTTGTTTAAGGTTCCATCCAAATATGATTTTTGATTGCATAAACCCCTATTGCATCCCCTTCACCTTCTTGAAAATCCTAGCATCCACTCCTCCGACACCAACCATATTACTAGAGCATCGATTGCGATTGGTCAAAGTTCATTGGAGGTTGCCAATCACCAAGATTTTCCTTATAAGACATTCACCTTATTGTGATCTATGTGGTTCTTACTTTCATAAGGTACTAAAAGCTGCCCCTATTTTTGAGTTTTCGTCATGCTTTGAACTTAGTAATGATTTTCTTGTGTTTTAGAGGTCATTGTGAATGTAAGGATACCACAGATCATGGTTAGGACATTGGATTCTCATGAGAATCGTGTGTACAATGTACCACCCCTTTCCCATGTATGGCTTCTCCTATATCGTCATATCTGTTATAAATTACTTAATCATTCTAAAGAGAACAAATTTTGCTAGGCATAGTCCTAGGTTTTAACATTTATAACGTAAATAGCTATAGTTCATAGTAGAACCTATTTATTTCAAAGAAATAACTGGGATTATGCAATGTCTTGGACCTAAGTTTAGGTCGCTATCAAGAAAAAATTGACCTCGATAACTCTTTAGGCTCAGACCGATTGACCCGTTGACAATCACCCAAAATACTTAAACCTAAGTCTTATGTAGCAATCCGTACTTTTATATTCCACTCACACTTTGTGAGTATTCTATTTGTTACTATTTTTTACGCAGTACAATGTCCCACATTTATATTCGCAACATCTTTGTTGAGATATGAATCATCACTTATTCCTGTATTAGTAGTAACTACACGTTATAGGTAGTCATCTATTCCAATCTTTTTGTAGGGGTAGCACAGCCTCATGGCTATCCCTTTTACACTACAAAGAGAATTTGCTCCGATGCATTTTCTAACACCCAAACCTTAGACCCAGACCATTATTGAAGAAAACTGATCATGACAACTCGTTGAATTCAGACCTCTATCGATAATGAAAGAAAATAATTAAGCTCAAACTGTTAAGTAGCAATCTTCACTCTTATAACCCACTCTACACTTTTTTAGTATAGTAATTGAAACTATTTTTAGCACGTTAGGAGTAATGCCTCTAGGAGCTGTAATCAAATTGAGTGTGAACTACGAGCTGTAACATAAAATCATATGCTTTGTGGCGAGATAACAATAGCCAGGTAATGTAAAAAGTATATTCAAATGATCTCTTCCAATTTTGTTTTGAAGTGGAAAGATTCAACTCTCAGATCAACGAAATGATTCTATACTATAGAGACAGCTATCTTGTACAGTTATTTAGATTTATTGTAACAAGTATTATTTATTAAAACTAATATTTTGCAGATAACAAGGAACATTCGTTTCATTTCTTCGCAAAATTCACAGTAATGATTGCCACTTTAGCAAATTATCATTTAAAAACGATTCATCAACAGCCTTGCAACAAATTATATTATTTGGTATAAAACATGAATAATGGAACAGTTCTCAGCAGGGACGAAGCCAGAAAATTTTTGAAGAGAGGGCACGATGTTTTAATAAAATATGTCTATCAATTACAGTACAATCATATTCATTATATAACAATAATTGTTAGTGACAAATCATATCTATAGTTTTAACGTATATTTTTCATCAATTTGAACTTATTGATAATATAACAATAGTCAATTTTGTACTTATTTTTTACTCAACTATATCTTTTTATTCAGTTTTACATAAATTGGTATCATATATGTTCCATAATTCGCGATTTTTCGTAATGATATTTGTACCTTTTTTAAAAAGTATGTTATATTCGAGTATTTTAATTATTTTAAATTTAGTATATAGATTTTGATTAATTACAATATAAACTACACTTGTTCTAAATCTGTATCAAATCAAAACCATAAAATACTTAATTCTATACTTTTTATCAATAAAAAGAAATATTAATGTCTATAAAGAAAAATACATCAATCAAGAATATATGTGCATTTGACAACTTTATTTGATAATAAATAGGATCAATAAATAATATATGAGACTTGACAATAAATGATTTTTTAAATTTTATTTTTTTAGATTGCAATAATTAAACCTCGTATCTGTATAAGTGATAATGAGATTGGATGAAAGATGGATTCATTCTATAGTTCGATTCTACAAATACGGGTAACCAATAAGATTAGGGTAGGGATCTTTTATAAGTTGATTGATTGAAGAAATTATCCAATATAGGTTGATTTGAGGTAAAATTTATTATTTTTGAGTATAAATTTTATGTTAAGGGGCATATTATCTATGGTATAATTATTGAACTTTTTCTAAAGAAATGAGGGGAGCATATACGAGTTTTACCATAAAAAATCCAAATGAAGCATTATAATTATGGAATATTATGGTTATTTTTACCTTAAAAATCCATAGGAAAAAAATAAATATACATATATACGTAATCCCACGATTTAGGGGGTCCTTGCCCCTCCTTGACCCCCTAAAATCCGTCCTTGGTTCTTAGTAGCTGAACAGACGCTTATCCCTGGGCGAATTGGATGGTCTGTAATCTCTCATCGTAGCCAGATTGTGATTGTATGCCGTGAGCCCTGCCTTCTTCAGCTCCTCAGCATGCTGCTTCTCGATCATCCCTAAGGTGCAGCACACCCCCATGCCCATACTCCTGCACCACTAGTAAATTAATCCGCCTATACGATCTGGAGAATGACGAGACAGATGGAGCTTAAATACCTTATCTCCTTAACATAGTCGAGTATGTGATTGAAACTCCTTTTTTTCTGCCCAACGTGTCACTCCATGCCGCGCTCATGCAGGCACGAGTGCTGCCATGCCAGCTTCCTTGGCCTGCGTGGGTAGGTTAATGAGAAATTACAGAGCCATTACTGACACCATTAACACCTGTCAAAGCCAAAATGGGGTTATTACTTACCTACTTTGCTGCCTCGAGAACAACATCCTGCTGCAGCCTCTTTTGTTCTTTTAAGTCGGTGTCATATCTTGACGATTGCAGGCAATACGAGCAGACTTCGCTGCAGCCACCAGTTTTTTATTGAGAGAAGGGTGCATTGCAGTGCTGAACTTCTCCAAGCTTGTGAACGTGCCTGTGACTTTAGCCTGTACAAGTAGAAGCTTGTTAAGTGACGCGTATATATACATGCATTCATCTTTGCGAGGAAAGAGACCCTTCAACGACAGATAATGCAATGGTTAAAACAAATGTTGCTAACGATGATCTATTCGCAGAGGCTCCTCTTACGATCAGTTTCTTGGGCTAACGCTCTTCGCTTCTTTTTTGCCTACGTTCAAATTGGAGAAGATGACTATGTTAGAAAGCAAAAAAAATCGTCTAGAAAACAATAAATAATTTTTGGATTTTTATCAGTTGTGCCCTTCTAAGATATTCTAATATCAGTTATGCCCCTTCCTTTTTGGCAATATCATCTGTGCCCCTGACTTTTTGCCGTTCTATCACTTGTGCTCCTTCGTACTTTGGCCGTCAATAAGTTGAACTAACCATGGTTTTTTCAAATCATGATTTGGATAGGAGGGATAAAATGGGAAACCTTCATCTTCTTCTTGTGTCGGCCTTAGGATTCCTCGGGTCGGCCTTCGAACAGTCGTGACGTGGACGGTGGCAGCATCTTCATGCCAAGCTGTCATGGTGGGCTTCAAGGCCAAGTTGGTGAATGCTCTGTCCAAGTGCATGATCATGAGGGGGAGGAGAGGGGAGAGGAGGCGAGGGGGGGAGAGGGAGGGGAGAGGGGGTGTTCTGGGGCGGAGGAGAAAAGGCAACGGAGGAAAGGAAGGGGAAGCTCAAGGCAGAGCATGGGGGATGGGGCGAAGGATGGTGGCTTGGGGACGGAGGAAAAGAGGGGGCAGACAAGGGTAGCCTGGGGGTGGGGGAAAAGAGGGGGCGGAGGAGGACGAAAGATGGGGGTGAAGGAGGGTGACCTGGGGGCAGAAAGAGGGGACAGAGGAGGTGGTCTAGGGTGGAGGAGGAGGAAAGATGGGGGCGGAGGAGGGTGACCTGGGGGCGGAGGAGAAGAGGGAACATAGGAGGGTGGTCTGGGGTGGAGTAGAAGATGGGGCGGAGGAGGGGGGAGATGGGGGCGGAGGAGGGTGGCTTGGGGGCAGAGGAGGGGGAAATATGGGGGAGGAGGAGAAAAGGAGGCAGAGGAGGGTGGCCTGCAGGTGAGGAGTGGGGAGCTCGGGGCGGAGGATAGGAGGGGGCAGAGGAGGGAAGAGCTCAGGAAGGAGGAGATTAGGGGAAGGGGGAGGTCGACCTAGGAGGATTGGAGCTGGCGTGAGGTAGAGGCGATGTGAAGCTTGAGGGCCTTGACGGAGTCGACAGCAGCATCGATCTCAAATGGTGGCAGCGGAGCGTGAATTGAGGGAGTGGACGGCCTCGGTCTGGAGGTCAACAACGGCATGCTTCTGGGTGACAGCGAGGCAGTGGGCGGCATTGTCTGAGGCCATGGGAGAGGTTGATTGGGTACAAAGACCTCACAGTCCATTTTTCTAATTTATTTCCATCTGAGTCCTTGAAGTTAACGTCTGTTTGCGTTGGGAATGGACGACGACTAACCCGAGGGGCACAAGAGATAGAACGATAAAAAGTCAGTGGCACATGTGATATTTCCAAAAATGGAGGGGCATAACTGATATTGGAATATCTCAGAGGGGCACAACTGATAAAAACCCATGATTTTTTCTATTGTTGCATAATTAAAGAAGGCACTTGTGCCTAGGGGTGTTCAAAAATATTTGGGTCAAGGGGTACCGGCTTGATCCATTCATTTTGACTCTAAATTCATGAGTACCCATTTGAAAATGATGGACCAGGTACCCACTATACCATGACTCGTGCTCCATCCAAAAGACCCGATAGATACCCGGTTGGATGCTTCCACTATTGATTCACAAATATGGAAATGGTTAGATACAAATACCAATATAAATATTACATTGTTCTTAATGAAATATTAGGCTTTTATTTCATTGGATATTGAAGAAATTATATATAATTATTTTCTTTTATTTTGGCGTATGTGTTCAAAGAAGATGCACTTTTAACACATGATAGCACCATCTTCCAACCTGCATAAAATTGATTTTATTGGAAAAGTTATCTCCATGGCATTTTTTATGGGTAAAATGGGTTTGCCCCTAGCCCCCACCTTATTTTTCTCATTTTTTTTATTTTTTTTACATTACTTATGTGGATTTTCATTATTACATCCATATATTATGTCATTCAAATTTCATGTGAAACAAAGACTCCTACGGCCTCCATCCAAACGGGGTTGATTTCAACAGTTCTGCGACCGTTAAAAAATGACTATCTAGATGAAGGTCGTAGGAGTCTCTGTTTCTCAGAAATTTTAATGACATATATAGAGATATAGTAATGAATTTTCATGGATTTATTTTTCAAAAAAATAAAAAAATATGGGGAAAATGGAGCAGAAGAGCCAAGTTAGCTCCTCCCAATAGCAGCCCCATTTTCCCCTTTTTATATGGGATTTTTACTCGGCAAACCCTATAATCTTTGTCAATTACCTCCATGCCTTTGAAACAACCTAATTCCTACCTCAACCCAGTAAACTTGCAAACCCTTACCCTACAGACCATGTAGTTAACCCCCATCCATTTGGCTATCAAAAGTAATCGTATTCCATGAATTTCTTTTCCAAAATAACCAGTTTGTTTCTCAAAATTATAAAAATTCCATCCCTTCTCTCTCACACCTCCAGGCCTCCTCTACGAGATCAACCTCACCTCTACCCTCCACCCGACCTCCCCTCCGCCTGACCTCCCCGTCCCATACCTCCCCTCCTCCCCTTCACCCGACCTCGCCTCCTTCTGACCTCCCCTCCCCAGACCTCCCCTCCACCCAACCTCCCCTCCCATCGACCTCCACCCAGACAACCCCACACCCCCTCCGCCTCCCGCCCAGGCCTCCTCCCACTGACCTCCGCCCAGGCCTCCTCCCACTGACCTCCGCCCAGGCCTCCTCCCTCATCCCCTCCACCTCTGCCCAGATCCCTCTCACCCCCAGCCTCTGCCCCGCCTAGGCTTCCCTTGTGTTGCCCCAACCTCGACTCCTTTCCATACGCCATCCATGGAGTGCACAAGTGTTCTTCGTGGGTTGTAGAGACCCCGAGGTGCTCCAGCGCCCCCTCCTTGTGCTCCAGCGGCCCCTCCTCATACTCCACCATCGAAAGAGAAAGGAAGAGGGAGAAGGAGGAGAGAAGAAGGAAGGAGAAAGAGAGGAAAATCCTACCGTTGGATCTGTTGTAGTTTGATTAACCCAATCTAAACCCAAGCAAGTTAACCCAAGAAGCCTCAATTTTTGTGAGGTAAGATGGAGCAAGTTTACAGTATCGAGGGAGGAATTAGGTTGTTTCAAAGGCCGTGGAGGTAATTGGCCAAGATTATAGGGTCTGTCGGGTAAAAATCTCTTTTTATATATACACCACATCTGCGTATTATGGTATTATGACTTACATATGAGGTTTTTAGCTGCTTCTTGATTCTATTAGCGAAATAAGCGGAACGAGTTCTAGAAAGATGCCTTAAGACCTAGTAGCTCAAGCCTCTGACCCTCCTGTCTACTTCCTTCGATTCCTTACCACTCCACTCCTCTACCTTTCGTCTGGTCGGTTTAATTAATGAATGAAATAATTATTCAAATCTTCTTTTGATCCTACTTTAAACTATTGGAATCTACTTAATATGAAACAATATTCATTCGATGCATCTTGTAAAAACCATATTCAGTACCTATAAATTGGTCATGATTTGCGTCTGTCGAAGTTCAACATCTTACAACATCTTTAGGTATATCAATCTTCCTCAATGTGTGTTTGTTGTTAGCTCTATTCCTCACCTCCTCTTCCTTTTTTCTTCAACATGACCTCATCCTTCTATCTGTTATCTCCCCCAAACACCTTCATTTTTGTTCCTCTTTTTCTAAATCTCCAGAGCTGACCCTTGACCGAATCATCATTCCCTACAAACTCCTCGCCTTCTTTCAATCCATAGTGACAGTGTCATCCCTAACATTTCGTGGGCCCTGCGCAAAAGAAAAAATGAGCCCTTTCTAAAAAAAAATTGATGAACAATGTGCTCTTATATAATTCCATTAATATTTGGACTTTATAATTGAGTTGTTCAATAAAAATTCGATTCTAAAAGGGCTCATTTTTTGATGATTTGTTTCATCGAAAAATCGATTCCATAAGGACTCATTTTTCAACGAGTTGTTTAATCGAAAAATTCGATTCCACAAGGGTTCATTTTTCAACGAGTTGTTTAATCGAAAATTCGATTCCATAAGGGTTCATTTTTCGGTGAGTTGTTTTACTAAAAAATGATTCTACAAGGCCTCATTAGGACATATACTATTTTTTTTCTAAACTACATGTTGAATACATGTAAAATTGGTCTCCTAAAGTTGATGGACCTTGGGCCACTGCACTCGGAGACTATCCTCAGGGACGGCCTTGCATGGTGATTCTTACTTTTAGATCTACTACTCAAATAATTCGAATTCAGATAATTAGAAAAAAAAAAACTTTCTAGTTCGTTCTAAAAAAAACCATCATTGTCAATCTCCAAAATTTGATTTTCAATATCAAAATATATAAAATAGTTATCGTCATTACTTTCTCTTACTAAAAAAATGTCATCAAAAATCAAACTTCAAATATCTCTAATATCAAATAAGCACTCAGCAATACTGAAATTGTAACTCCAGCTGAAAATGTTTTTATCTCTGTCATTTATAATAGGGTATTCATTTTCACTAGCACACCCAATGATATCAATACCATACATTGATTTATTTAGCTTACATCCGTGTTCAAACTCCCTATTAGAGGACATCGAATTGAACTATCATTTTCCCGTAAATTTTGGTCGTCCCTTACTTCAAAATACAATAGATGAATACTGAGCGAGGCATGGCTAAAGCATTGTGCTCCATCTTCCCACACACCTGTAGAGCACCCTATCCACCTTCTCTTTGTCTTCACGTTTAGTCTGAGCTTCGATCTTGAGCTAAATCCCTTTGCATGTCAGCGCTGCAATCCTGGAGCTATAGCGGTTGCGCCATCTGACCTCCATCCTAACCGTACTCAACCACACCGGAGCTCAACCGTTTGATCTGCTAGCCTTTCTCTGCCACCATCAGTAGGGAATGGCTTAGCATCAAGCGTATCTTCCACGGGGATATCTCTTCAAGACTTTCATCCACCATTAATGAAAGACCGAATGCCAGAGCCTCTGTCTCCGGTACCCTTTCACCGGACTTCAGCTACCAAGGGCCATCCTCCACATCCCATTAGATCCGACTAAGACGATCAGATGAACCATCGAGAGGATCCTCATCCTCCACCATCCGATCACGAGCAGCTCCACCCATTGGGATCGTCAAAGCATTACCATTCACCGCCGTTAATCAGGTGCCATCCCACGCTTGAGGAGTTACCACGTAGATAACAATTCTCCGCACGATCAAGCAACGCCCGCTGCATCTGATCCGTGGGATTTAGTCCACCAACATGTGATGGGTATCACGTGATTGATTAAGCAACACCGAGTCCTTGCAACTTCAAGGCTGCTTCAAGCTTTCACAAAAAACCAATATGTATTATTGAAATTCCAGATATGCCCTTGAATTAGAAGTTTTAAGTTTTTTTAAATCCTAACAATTTGGAAAATTCCTCTTATGTTAATTTTTCGATATCTTTTGAACCAAAATTCCAAAAATAGAGATCATGGAATTTTGAAGCTTGCATTTTCCTCTTTCTCTTTAGTATATGGTGAAGTTTCATTGGATATAAATTAGATTAATGGTGATTTTCTTGAATGAAACCTATATCTTATGTTTTTTAGTCGACTTTAATTCAAAGAATCGATGAAAGATTGTGAAAAGAATAATCATTGTGCAGGGAATTTAACAAAGAAACATTTAGCCGTGTGAGCCTTTGGTGAACCATTCCTAACAACAAATGTTATTGTAATGTTTGATTTATCGATAACAGTTATTGATTCATTTCACTCCCTTCTGAGATAAAATGAATGAATGCACTATAAGGTCCCTTAGTACAATTAAGGTTATGTACCATGGCCATCTTGATGATCATACAGTTGTTGATCCAATTATTGAATCATAGAGGATGGTGCTTGGATGAATATCTAAAGAATTTGAGTGAGAAATCATCAAACACTGTCAAATGATTTTTAAGAGATGATCTCCATCCTGAGTAGGAAATGGTAATGCTTTCTCTTTTGGTTGATATCTGACTGACCTCTTGATGTAGGTCCTCTACATAGGAATAGAGATTCGAAGGTGTCAGATTAGTTAGCTCAAAGAGTTGACTTAACGAGATCAAGATAACCAAGTCCTATGATGTATGTTGTCGAGATATAGGCATGCATCCTCTGACCGTAGACAGATGTATTGATATATGTCTGAATATGTACATTTGGCAGACCGATAGGTTGATGGCATAATCAATGTCTATACACCAGCGAGTTGGTGAGCATACAAGGGCATATGAGTAATATGATCACTCAAAAGGATCATACAGATTCACTTATGAATCGGAAGACATGAGTTCACTCATGAGGTATTGGGATTGATCAAATTCCATGCATGGTCGTCTTGCTTTGAAAGCATGACAAGAATTTGTAGGTATGATATATTCTTTTGGAAAGTATGTGATCGATACCAACTCCCAATGACTGAATGAGAAACTTAATGATAAAACCCTAAAGATGACAGTATAAATTGATCTAAGCCTTCCAGATTATTATAGGTCTTCTAGTATGTAGGATGTGCATGTATTAGGAATACCTGACGGTGATGTAATCATAAACGAGTATATAACCATTATGCTTCCATTCCGTAAGAGTGATGAAACAGGTCTGGATTTTAGTGACTCCTCTGAGTAGAGAAGTAATCTAATCTTGGTCCAAATGTTGGACAGTGATCTGAATGTGATTCAGATGCAATGAGAAGATTAGATTTATGGTCTTGATTTAATCAAGCATCTATGAGAGTTCTCCGAGATCTGGATTTGAGATGTGATCTCAATATCCAAGTCACTATACGTGGAACTTACAATCATCATGTCCTTATCTCCAAGTATCCACGGAGAAAGTACATTATTCTTGAAAAAGTTCAAGAATAATTCCATTATTAAATTATATCCAAGTTTTGAGAAATGGATATCTAAATACGATTTAATTACCATGAATAACATGAATTTGATTGATATTATTTTGATGGATGAGAATGATGATCCCGGATAATTAAATATGATTTAATTATTGTGGATATGACTAATGTGGATGGCACTGTCCATATTATTCATATATATATATATATATTATGAATATGATTTATAATATATTAAGAGAGAGGTATTTGTAAATAACATTTACAATTTAAATGTTGATGTGAATTGGATTCACATTGGACAATTAACTGAAAATATAATTTACATTTTATTTTGGATTGTGAATGTGATTCGTAAATTTCCAATGACATGATTGCAATATTCACAAAATAAATTGGATTTATTTTGTGAAATAATTTGCCACAAAAGTTGTTGCATATTTGGAGATATTCACGGAATACAGGATTCCATGAAATAGGAAAGATGGAGCCATATAAAGATGGTGGACGACCACAAGTCCTTATGGGAAATTGTGTGGTCGTCCACTCTCCTTATTGAAGAACGATTGCCTCCTTCCTATTATGCAAGTTGGATTGATTTAGTTGAAATTAATTTATATTGATTATTATTCAATATATATTTAATTAATTTAAATTAAATATTGTTATATTTTTACAACAAAATCATGACCATTGAAAGAAACACAAATCAATGTCAACCATTGGATTTGTGTTGTCCATGGATTGAGATCTATGAACTCCAAAAATATTATATAAGGAGAGGCAACCTAGATCTTCTTTACACACAATAATTTAAAGGGCTCTCTCTCTCATCTCACATGTCATCTCTCTCTAAGTGGTCGTCCACTTGGAATACTTAAAGAGATAATCGTCGTCACTATGTCGTTACGTCACCGCCTCGACTACTCGTGGATCTCCGTCTCCTTCGGTGCACCTCAATCGTGAAGAAGACATTGGATATTGTGACATTATATCAAGAGATTCACCATTTGGATCAACGTTTTGGATTGCGAGAAGCACGTGGTTCATCCTCGTGCTCTCATGCGTCTCTCCAGTCGGATCGAACTTGAGACAGGAGGTCTCTTGCGTTAGATGATACGATCACAATCACGCTTCAAGAGATAATCCTTAATATTTTATGTGGTTTGACGAAACGATCCAAGAAGTATTCTTGGATCTTGTGGTTTCATCATTTAAATTTTTTAAATTATGTTGCACCGAGCAACTAGTGCGACTAGTTGCCCAATAGCAGATGATGCGATCTTCACAATTCTGTGATGCACTTAAGGATCTTTCCATATCATTCAGAAACTCCTTGCACTAATTTCGTTAACAAATGTGCTATGTTTGATTTTGCTAGGGTTTAAATTGCAATATATTCAAAAGCTAAAAATATTCATAAAGGGGTTGAGGATCTTTATGAGGCAATCTCTAACTACGTATTAATATACATCTTTTATCTATAAATTTTAGGAGACCCACAAGATGCACAGACGTGAGGAAATACCTGGCGCGATAACTTGACTCATAATCAACTGAGTTCATGTGGCATTTTTCCTTTTCTTGCAACTCTTTCCTCGAGGAGTCAAGTATTTCCTTGTAAGTTCAATTCTGTTAGAAGAAAAATGGGATCTTCTGGAGCCCAACTGGTGTAGACGAGTCTCCTCTTTAGAGCTTAATTAATGTATTCGAGATTCTTTTTGCAGGCATTGAACCGTCATGGTAAAAAAAATCTTTGTATTGTCTTGCATTGCACATCTTTACAAGTCTCAACTCTTTTTGCTGATTTTTGTCATTTTTAAGCATTGAGTGGTTGCACTCTAATTGGTAGATTGGAGAAAAGTTAAGCATCCCATGGTTATATATACTTAATGCAATATAAACTACATGACTTAGTGCTAGCAAACTATTCCTCATCCAAAGCATTGTTTCAACACAATACTCTGATCTTTAGGCATCCATGCTACTATGAAAAGTTGGGGAAGTAGAGCGTGTTTGTAGTCCTCATGTTTAGGTTGTCTAACTTTATTACGAAGAAGAGGAGTAAGAGTTCATAGTAGCTCATTATTTTAAGAGTCACACCAATGATGTTAGACAATCCACTTCGACACTGAAAGTTAAGATCCAAACACTATCTTATAGAACTCAAAGAACTAAGTTACATGAACTGAAAAGTCTGAATTCGAGTTCCTAATGAAGTTCTTGCAACTTTATGGGATCATTTGGTTGGGAAAAAGAGATAGTGGATAAGGAGGTATAAGACATTGTTTCTGTTCATTTGAAGGGAGATGATAATGAGGAATAAGTGGTAGTTATTTGTTATTCTCTGTTCGATAAGAGGGAGAGGATAAGGACAAGGGAGTTATGTTAGATAAGATTATTAGATTAGTGGTAGTTATTTATATTTTTTTTCGGGAGAAGTCGATGATGGAGGAATAATAAGGGTATTACCTTATCCCCCGATTTGGTTCCAAGAACATAACGTTGATCGTTGATGGAGGGATGAGAAATTGGAGGAATAAGGAGAGATATACCTCCTTATTCTCAAACGAGCACACCTTAAAATGTGTTAAGTCAAGTCTTAGTTCAGAGATCAATTTTATCTCGAAAATGCAAATACATATGCAAGTTTTTTTTGTGAGGTAGACTCGATAAGTTTTGACCTTTTCATGTCATGTTTAAAAAAATTTAACGAGTTTGTTCAACAAATGACATCATTCTGGGGAGCAATGTTGGATATGATTTGTTGTGCATATTATTTCTTTTTATTTTTTATCTCTTTATTTAAATATTTGTTTATCTATTCTGACATATCTCTTTGTTGAATTCTTTGTGAGTGACCGCTAAGAAAGGACGGCTTCCTAGGAGGTCGAGGCAACCAAGCAGAGTAAAGACCGGTCCTTTGTTTGCAGGTCTGTGGGAGAGAGCAAAGGAGAAGACAAGGAGAGGGGAGGGACAACATAGTAATTATTTGCATTCTTTTTTTATTATTATTTTATTTTTCTTTTTGAGAGAGAGACATTTTTATTCTCATTTTTGTAAATAATTATTGTAATAAATAGGGACACACACTTAGGGACACTTGAACAATTTGAGGTCCATTGCCCGGGTGATTATCACCTAGGGGCCTCATCGATTTTTCATGATTTTCTTTGTTTTCTTCTTTTTGTTTTTCCTTTATTTTTCTCTGTTTCTCATGGTTTGAGTTTTTTGACTTTATTTTTATTTGATTTGTGTGATTGAGCTATTAGACTTATGATTGCTTGCTCAATTAATTTAGGTCCAAACCCCTAACAAATTCATGTGCCTATAGTCTCTAATACGTTTGGACTTAGTTTAAATCTGATTGTTCACTACCTGAATCTGAAACCTAGTGTTGTGAGAGGCTCTATACAATGCTAGTAGGATCTGTTGTGGCAGACACCAGTGAGCCTCCAAGACCTGACCCTTAAGGTTTCTCATTTGAGTAATGAACATATGCTTCTTCACACTAACAACATTCATGTTCTTGGGGTGATTTCATCGACTTGCATTTCATATAGGGTAGTTTTCAATTCTATCTAGCATCCTACATGAAGAGAGTTGTGAAACACTATAAGTCTTTTGACTATGCATGCATAATCAATTCATAACTTTCATTGCTTTTTTAATCTTCTTCCTTTGATTTTGATCACTAGGATGATAATGGAATTGGAAACTCGTTAGGCGATTGCATTGAAAAATACTAAAAAAAGTGGTAACCTAAATAAAACCAGGACTACTAACTCTACTTGACTTGTAAAAAAAACGTAATGGATTCATTATTTTGGGAAGAGCAACTCCCACATTGGACACAAGTTGTGTTCTGATTGAGTGAGGCATGCACACTTAAGGATTGGAGCCCCCATCCTTGGACTTATGTCATAAGCGCTTGGGTCAGCTCTTGAGCCCTGTTACTTGCTACAAGCACTTGCCTCTGACCTTAGATGATATGTCACGTATTCAAGCCGGTATGATATTCCGACTTGGGCATAGACACCATAGGAGACTACATCTATGGGCTTGTATAACTGGTTGAAAACTACCTAACGCTAAAATTGAAACATAAATGACCGTTGTATTCGGTCCTCACTGTGTTGAATGGGTGAATATCGAGTTTTCTTTGTACATTGTTTACAATTTTGGATCCATTTACTTTCATCTTCTCTTTGAGTTATCAGTCTCGGAGTCTATTTTTCTTTTCTTCTTTTTCTTCATTTTTCTTTTTCTTCTTTTCTTACTTTTTCTTTTATCGGTGCCATGATATCAGGTCTTGATCTTCATTATTGGCAGTCAGATTTCGCGGCTCTCTTCTCACCCATATCACTCTATCTCTAGTCTGATTCAAGAAGACTCTCTTCTTGGATCACAAATTTGTCTTTGTTACGCCTGACCTCGCTCGCCCTCTTTGTTTCCTCTCGTGTCATCTCTTATTTCACTCGATAATGTTGTGTTGAGCTATGAAGACCACATTGAGGTTTGAATTGCATTAATTATTTGAGTAAGTCGGGCAAATTAGAGGAGGTCAAAATGAGTGTGCTCTCTGTGCTGGATATGGATCTGATGTGTGCATAGATGTTCTTGAGCATTCTAATTTTACATAATCATAGGTGTGACGCTTTGTTGAGGATTTTTGATCTCACACATCCTCTTGAGGATGCGCATTATTCCCAATGGTTTGATGATGAAATGGAGATTCATCAGGGTTTTAACGAGTTTTGCAAATTTTGATTTTTATGTGTATATGGTCATTTTTATGAATTTTATAAATAAGTCAAGATTATTAGTAATATATACAGAATTTTACGTACAAGGATGTGTTCTAAAAGTTTTAGTTACTCACCAAGAAAGTGTTGCTACTTTTAAAAGTCTTATTTTTATGTAATAAAAATGAAAAAGTATGAGTTATGGTAAAGTATATGACACATACCACTCTATACTTACTTTGAGTTATATCCTCATTGATCGAAGGAGAAGACAAAATAATAAATGGAAAAACATTTATCTTGTGATCAATAATTGACTTACAATAAATAAAATTATAAAATAACCTAAAATGTTATCTAGAATCGATAAATCCCGTTTATGGAGTCTCCAAAGTCATTTTTAAAGCGATATGATCACTATTAATATGGTAATTGGATATTTTTTAGAATTACCAGATGATGAATTCCACCTCATTGTAGATATTAAACATTAGACAAATATAAGATAGCACATCTCATAAAACATTGCTACCATCTCCAATTTAATGCTATGGCATGATATTTTTCTATTCATACTTTATTCATGAAACTCTCGTGTTGTTCTCATATAAGATCAATATTCTTTCTCTCATCTTTATTTTGCATAGCACAAACATGGTAAAGAGCAGATCCTTTTCAGAAGCTAACAATTGTAGTTGCAGAAGCATTGATAGTCGCCACCACCAATGGATCCTATGCAAATTCCACGTCCACTCTTCTGCTGGAAACACTGTTGCTGGCAATTCCTGAGTTGACAACCTCTGCCCAACTTTACTTGACATGTTGCAGCCATTGTAGTTGATGCCATCAACAGAACTGCATATAAGGCAAATCACATGCTTAAATACTATAATATAGTTGCTATATACGTTTCATAAGATTGATATAAATCAAGATGCACTTTAGATTGTAATGACAGAACATTGCTTACCACATGCGAGTGCAATAAGGATTGCAAGTGAGAAATACACGTTACTGAACTTGCCCATGTCAACTACTAGCTCAGAATTAGCTACTCTTGTTGGAAAAGTCTAATGTGATGGTCAAATAATATGATCATTTCTATTTTATAATGCCCCAATGAACTCATCGACGGAATGTTAGATTCTACATAATTATAGAATGATAGACAGTATGGTATCTAGAAGTATGGTAAGTGGACAAAAGGAACATCCAGTACTGGGTATTTGAATCTTGGATGGATTTCATTTCTTTTATTTGAGATCTTATAGGATATGTGGGATATCCTTCCTTATGTGAAGGATTCATCAATCTGTTGACCCCATCTAAATAAGAAGAAGGCAATTGTAGAAGGGAGATTGGATAAAAAGTCGGATATATCTACGTGGATATGATTTCAAGAATATTTTTTCTAGCTTCTCACCAAAAACCTCATCACTATTATGTTAATTTGTGCATATGCAACCTAGAAGAAAATTTTAACAACATGGATGTAACTTCAAGTCTTACTCAAACATGTAGATAGGCAAGAAAGAAACTCTCTAATATTATGTCTTATATGATGTGATCATTGAAAATAGAAGTAACTATATCAAGTTTTAAATATCATATGTTTAAGCATTATAAATATGTAAGAGTGTTCATCCCATACCTCCAAACGGGCATCATACGGGAGACTGGTTGTCATAACTTATTGGGTTCGGGCCACATTAGATTTGTTAACAACAATTTAAAATGTGTAATCTCAAGTTGTCAAGTAGTAATCCCCCACTCTTATAACACACTCTCACATTCTCACACTTAGTGAGTGTTTAATGTGATGTTACGGTTCATTTTCTATCGATATCATTTTTATGTGAATAAGCAACTATAGGAGAGAGCTTTTTAAAGGATATCACAGCTGACCAATCAACATTAGACCCTTGGTTTGAAAAATAAATTTAAAACAAGATAGAGTTAAGCTAGACAAAATGACTATTAGTGGAATGTCGTCCATTGAACTCCAATATAAAAATACTACATAACATATGATTCTGACACCCATAATCATATATAGGTTATATCTTCGTTGTTGCTTCGTTGTCACTATGAGGTCATAATAAAGGGGGGTGTCGTATATGATTCATATATACTTTCAAAGCTATAACTCGTATTTCTATGTATAATCTAACATGACTTAAAAAATACAAAAAACTAATAATTTTCTTGTTTAAACTCTTTTGGAAAGTGTACATAAAATACTTGCTGTAAAATCTTGTGAATAGAAGTTGAAGATATAAGTTGAAAGGCTTGTAAAAAGAATGTACATAAAAACTTTGAAAGAAAACCTGTGAATAGAATTTATTGTAAATTATTTAGTAAAATTATACATAAACATGGTTATTGATTTAAAATTGTGAATAAAATCTGTGTACTAAAATGAATAAAATATAGTATACCAAAAAAACTAAAATTTAAATATTTGTAAAATACAAAGATTCATAAAAGCTTGTAAAATTCTTTGAAGTATGATAAAAATTACAAAATCAATTAAAAATTCTTCATAAACAACTCAAATAATAGAAAGCCTACCTCATAATAACATGGTTGCATTGCTTAAAAATTTTTGAAAATAAGTTCGATTTTAGAACTGAAGCTGGAACAAAATCGAGGGATGGAGCTTGTTAGATCCTTAAGAAACTTAAATTCACTAACACTTCTTAGGAACTAAGTAAAGACTTTTCAGGTCAAGCTGCTTAGTTCTTTGGATTCTGCAACACTATGTTTATAGTCAACTCATGTGCCTAAGTAGATTACATTAAGTCATTTGTAAAACTCTTTAACAATGAACTAATTCGAACCCATGTTATCTAAGCTTATCTTGACCTTAATAAGATGTATGGAGGATCATCTTGGTCTATGCATGGTACGTATATGGCTGCTTCATCATGCATGTAAATGGACATGACATGGGAATTGTATATATCGTTATATCTCTAATCTTATACAATAGCATGGATATCTACAAATGGGAGTGGTGGATCAAAATAAAGCTTCTGATTGAGGAATAATCTGCAGGCATGAACAAATGATCTCCATTTCATCACATTTATTCTTTCATTTTATCTTTAAATCCCTAGTTAAATGCATGTATATAGCATTAATTTATACAAAATAACACTTAATAAATGATTTTCAAATACTATATAAATACATGTATTTAATTCCAAAATAAAAGAATAAAGGAAAGAAAATAAAACTAAATGAAGTATCAAAGATATTGAATACCCTAAACCCCGAGACAAGATCAATATTGACATGGTCGACTTGGAATAAATTAAGGGAAGATAGGGTGATTAACTATACATAAATACACACAAAAAATCTAATTCTTTAACTCTGTAAATAGCCATTTATACCCATTTTTCTACATTATACACACCTCAAATATTAAAACCCTCGACTTGAAATTGTACATAAAAATACATAAAACAATATAAAATAATTGTACAGAAAAATAACACACACTGTGAATGGAACACACAAAGGAAAATCCACAAACTAAATTTCACATGTCGATATCTCCTCCATAAGAACTCAAAATTCACCAAACTCACATTTATTGGCCATGAAATCAAATTATCTATCTAACGAAGGGTTTTATTTAAAATGAAGTTAAGATACAAAAGTCGACTTTCAGGTCCATAACGTCCCACATACCATATTATTTTATTCTATTTATTCATTACATTTTTACATTTATCATATTTTTAAATACTTGTAAATATTATTTGAGATGTATTAAAAATATAAATATAAAATAAAAAATATTACAAGTACATTAAAAGAAATAAGGTATTAAAATATGTATGGATAATATACTTATAAAGACTATGCACATATTTATTTAAGTATAAAAATAAAAGTAGAAAAACTAAATAAAAATATAAACATTTATTTAAATATATTATAAATATATAAAATATGTATTTATATTAATAAAATACCAAATATAAAATAAAAATAAAATACCACAAATATAAATATGTATATATATGTAAATATTAAAACCTAATAAATTATCTTGTATAAATAAATAAAAATACCCATAAAATAGTACATAAAATAATAAACATTTTCCATGTTTTGAGTTTTAATTAATAAAATCATTTATTATTTGTTATTTAATTAATTTTTCCTTCTAATTCTATTTTGACCCATTTGTTCCTACGTGGACCAATAGAAATACTTCCTTGGTTCACCCATTGGTCAACTGTAGCCACCCTACCTCTAACCTATCAAAATGTGCAAGTAGCCCTTCTTCCTCAATTTTTTGCTCATGATACATTGCTCGATGCACTGAGGTTTCTTCATGAAAAATCATGTCATACATCCCTCTTCCACGCCAGGTCCTTACCTTGGTCAATGGAGCTTCGAGTCACGTGAATACCCTAGCTTTTTAGATGCCCTCATATTGTTCTTTAAATAGTTTCCTCCTTCTCCATTTTTGCCCATTCCCCTTTTGATCTTCATCTGATCCCTTGGCTCTGCTTGTGGAGCTCACCCTTAGTGATAGTAGGCGACGTACCACATTCCACGGTAAGGAGGAGGCTGATCGAGGGAGGTTCCACCCATCGCCAGAGCTACAATCTGGGCAGTTCTGCTCCTTGGTTTCCAAGTACGAGATACTATTTTCTTCGCATTTCTAGGTAGCTTTTAGTTCTAGATTATACTTTCAGTCCTTAGTTAATGCATTTACTGTTTTTTAGCTTAGATTTGTAGTTAAGTTCACTGGAGCTCTAGAGCTTCAGGCATCGTCTCCATCATTCACACCCTCATTCCGACCACCTGACACCACCATCTCTTTTCTCTTCGCTTCTACTCCATCCAGGCTTATCCATTCAACCTGATGGCTCCTAGATCAGAAAATCAGATTTCCAACTTTGCTGCATCGTCAGACACCTCCGCCATGACCCATCTCCACTTCATTCACCCAAATAAAGGGGCCATTTTATCTACCTTCGCCCCCCTTAACTTCTTATGCATGATAAAGCCTTGAAGACCCCCTTTTGGGGAGTATTTAATTGGGAATAGGGGTCCCAGGTGCAAGCTTCCTTCGTTGAGCTCCAGGACCTCATCGATGGGGCATGTACCTTTTTTAGCACTCCATCAGCTTCGGCAGACCTCCAGCCTCCACTTGAGCATTTCAATGGCCAAACACACCACCGGAGGGTGGAAATTTTGTGCATCAAGTCGAGCACCAGCAGCTACTCTTCCATGTTCTTGTTGGGAAGCAGCATCCGTTGGATTTGTTTCTTTCTCCAGGTTCTTCCCCAACCGTTGCATTGAGCATTGTTGCCATTTTCGGATCCACCCGTGGATCTAATCTGAAGAGTTCAGTGGTGAAGCGTCATCGTGCATCAGGGGACTACCATGTGTATAAGTGGTGTCATCGGCGTCATCCATTGGCGTGCAGTGGAGGGTATTTTGCAACCATACACATTTTTGTATTTCAATTTTTTATTCAAACATTCATCTACAACAAATTAATTTTGTGTAAATTACACAAGGACCTCTATGCTTTCTTGATTTTTCACTTTGTTCCTTCTGCATCATGTGTAGGGGCATGTGAAATGTTGTATATATTGCTCACATACCCCTAATATTTTAGGAACTATTTCTAAATGCATTAAAGGTTTTATTAAATTACAGATAGGTCCTTGCCATGTTGCTTTTTATTTCTTCCATTTTTGTTTTTATATTGAATAGATGATATATGTTATAAATATTGGGGAAAATATAGTAGATGCTTGACTGGATGTTGATTCATGCATATATTTTGTTTTGGCATTATATTGTGTTTTCCTATTTTCTAAAAATCAATTAGGAGCCATTTATTTCTTATTTGCATATAAAAATCCAAAACAAATTACAAAAACACCTTTAAAATTTCAAAAAAAAATAGAGTTGGTATATTAATATATATATATTCTATTTTCAAACCAAAAATCACTAAAAATATAAAAGAAAAACCTTAAAATTATAAAATCGTAAAAATACCATAAAATATGTAAAAATCAACTAAAACTCTAAAAAATAGTTTTCTATTTCTTATTTTTCCTTATTATATAACATATATAATTAGTTTTTTTTTAATTTTTGAACTTATTAGTTATTCTTAATACCCAAAACACACGGCCTATTTATCTTATTCACTATTTTGTACATTTTATTAAATAAAAAATGCATAAAAATTAACAAAAAATTTATAAAAATCACAAAATAGAGAAAAAGACAAAAAATACAAAATACTTCATTTATGAATTTTTTAGTTCTTTTATATTTAAAACTTTTCGAAAAAGGGATTGTCCTTTATATATACTACTTTATACAACATATAAGAAATATACAATATCATTATTATTGTATACAAATTTATACTATATCTAAAAATCAAAAATAAATTAAAATTTTTAAAAATTAAAAAGAAAATAGAAGTTAAAATATAAAAATATAAAACCATTAAAAATACATAAAAATTAAATATAATTAAACCCACAAAAATTTAGAAAAAGAAGAAAATATATAATTTTTTTATTATTAGTTATTAATTAATGATAATAATACTAATCCATTGCTTGCTCTCAGTGGTTCGTCCCCTACACTTGCTGACTAACACGCATTTTATAGAGTATAATAAATTTCACTCGTATTTTATTCATTGTTTTATATATCATGGGTTGATTATTAGATCTGAATGGTTCACATGACGAAAGCCGAGAGAGGGCCGATACAGTGATTATCGGATCCAATTTGTCAGATACTGCATGCTCCTCCAAGATAGAACGTTAGGCACCGCTGCTCCAATCTGGTAAATCAAATTGCGCCATTATCGGGGAGCAATGGCGTGGGATAGTGTATACCTAGTTTGTGCATATATATCTATCTTTATTTCCTATTAAATAATTGTTCATATGTACTAATCAATTCTTATGTTGACCTCTCTACGAGGGCCTGCTCCGTGAGGACGGTCTTTTAGGAGGCCGAGGTAGCTAAGCAAAGCGAAGATCATCTCTTTCTTTACGAGACGATAAGAGAGAGCAGGAGAGAAGACCGCGGAGATTGAGAAGAGAGGCATAGCAATAACATAGTATTTGTTTTTGTGAGAGAGACTATTAATTGTTGCAATAATATAGGTTGAACACTTGGACTTCGGACACTATACATGCCAATTTTACCAAGTGTCTGTTTGGAGGCCCGCTCTATTTTTATCACATTTTCTCCACATTCTATGTTTTATTCTCCCTATTTTTCTACTTATTTTCTTTTGTTTCCCATGTCTTGAGTTTTTCTCCTTTCTTTTTATTTGTCATGTGTGCTTGAAGCTCCTAGTTTTAGGCAGTGTTCATGAAATCGATCGCACGAGCCGCATATGCGGCCGCATATGCCCGTGAGGCATGCAGACTGAACCGATTTCATGAATCGGTGCATTATGTTCCCTCCCCGCATATGTCGTGCGTATACTCTGCATATCCTGCATATGCCCCGCATACTGCTCCAGCATCTCTAACTTTCCAGTCCTCTCGTTCATGTGCTTAATTCCGTAGATCTGCCTCTTCCTCCATTTAATTATAAGAATATGACATGCATTTGTATACAATTGCAATGCATTATACCACTATATATATGCAATATTTTATGTTTATATCATGTATTATTTTCATGAGTATATGCAACGTATCTTCAAATATTTTAATATATGCCGATTGAGATTTTTCTCATGCGTAATGGAGTTTTGTTATTATGAATCATCTAATATGTGAAGTTTTTATGGATAAATATTTTTTGTGATTAAATGTTAGGAAATTAAAAGCATATACTCAACCATCTAACATGAACTGTTTTTCTTAGATCTTCTTTAACTCCACTTAGATACATAAATTCAATGGTAATGCTACTCATATATATTTATTTATTTATAAATTAAAATTAGAAAACTGCGAAGAACCGCATATACCCTGCATAAGCCCCCGCATACCGCTTATTCAGTATTCGGTGGCATGTCCGAACGCATACACATACCGCTTTCCTGAACCTTGGTTCTAGGTTTTATTCGGTTAAGCCAGGTAGACTTAGGTCCAAACATTTAATAGAAATATGTATCTATAGATTGTTGGACTTAGTCAAATTAATAAATCTGTGCTTCCCGAGTATAAGTTCCCAGTATTTCATTTTTCGCTTGTACACATTGAGGATAGATTTATTTTTATATGCGGATAATTTTGCATGTAGACTGGTGGAGTCAGATATGCATCCCTATCTCTAGCATTTGCATTCACTAATTTTCATGCATTGGCATTTCCGTTTCCTTATCCATATTTCTTGGACTTAGGCAATAAAAAAATGGAAAATGCGTTAGAAGTTTTCTTCTCAAAAAAGACCAAAAAATTGATAACCAATAAAATTAGGATTGTTAACTGAACTCAACCCTAAAACTAAATGTAAGGACAAATATCATTATTTTGGGGAGAGTAACCCCCTCATTGTCGCAATGAGGCACGCACACTTAAGGAATAGAACCACCATCCTTGGACTTGTGCCCTAAGTGCTTGAGTTGCTCTCGACCATATTATTGCTGCAAGCACTTGCCTCTGACCTTAGACGAAATGATCCAATGTTCTAGTAGGTGTGCTACACAGACTAGGACACAAACACTCTAGGAGACTGCACCTGTGAGCTTGTAAATAACTCTATCGTCACCTAACTCTAAAATTGAGAAGATAAAAGACCGAACTTTCATAGTCTTCACTTTGTTGAGTTGATGAATTGAGGGGTTTGATTTGTGTTTATTTTGTGTGTGTTTGATCACTCCAATCATTTGCGCCTTTTTCTTTCATATCTTGACTTGACCTTCGTAATTTCTCGATCACTATCTTTTGCATCCAAGAGGGTTGACTGGACCTATTTTTATCTGAACTTCATAGATCCTTCTTATTCTTCTCTAGTCAGTGCATCTCCATTTTGAAAGGATGACATTATTCCTGAATCTTATTCTTGTACATATCCTCTACACCCATAGTTTCAGTCATCAGATTTTGATAATTTCCCCCCATCATTCTCACCACCACAGTCACATTGCCTACCATCACCTCTACCATGTGATGGGCTATTGGATTCACCTTTCATGGACACCGCTTTTTGACTACATGACATGATTAGTGGAGAAAATGCATAAGAGGATAGAAACTCTGACTGAACAGAATAAGACCCACATTGTCGCTTCACCTTCTTGTGTATCAGAGTCACATAAGTCCGTTCACGGGAGATCACCAAAAATACAAAAAATGAGAAAAATACAAAATTAAAAAAAAACAATAATGGGAGACACCTAAACATGACAGACAGCAAGGAGGGCACTTATGCCTCACCCTTTCCCCACATAGACACACACCACAAATGCCCATCATCCGACCTATCAAGGATAACATTGTATAGGTTGATCCTAGTCATCCTTATGTATACTTTGATTCTGACTTCTTCCCTGACAAGGAAGAAATATAAAATTTAAACAAATATTGACCAACCCCAACATGGTGGAAGCTATTCAGGATATTTTTGATGCCCTACTTCGAAAGACCATGAACCTTTTTAGTACACCTGCGCCCAAGAAAAGGAAGAGACGTCACAGAACTGAATGCCACATTCTGATCACGGACACCACCCACACCATCACCCATCATCTGTCCAACAAAAAAAGGGACACATGTACATCCTTCGTTAGATGTGCCATTTCTAACCACCGTTTTGATCACACTTTTCTTAACAACGACGCATCGATTAATATAATACCCTCCTCACTTGTCTAAATACTCAATCTTGGACCTCTTAAGAAAACCAAGATGATTTGTCAATTTGCTAACGGGACAATAAAGAGACTGAAGGGTGTTCTTGAAAACATTGTAATTCAGATCCAGGGCATGAGCTACACTGTGGATTTTGATGTATTTCCCATAGCTACCTCCACCTCTATGGAGCGCACTCCAATCATCATGGGTCGGCCTTTCCTCACTACTGTGTAGGCCGTTATTGATTATAGATTTGGAGAGATATGCTTCCATTCTCACAATGAGAGCGTTCTGATTGAGACGATCACTACATCCATTACCGTTCAGAAACTGTAAAGCCTTGAACTTGGTTGTCTCTCGGATCCTATATCATAAGATCTGGCTCGTCAAGAGGAAACCAACGGTATTTGTTTCATGTGAATCGGACTTCGTTTCGATTTGTTATGATTTTCGGGAGAAAGAGAAGTAAGGAGGCTTAAGAGGTCATTAACTCGTAATGATCATCGTTAAGACTAATTAAGCATGATTAAAGAAACTAATGATGGATTGAAAACCTTCCAATGACCATTAGCGAACACTAATCAATAGTTAGCAAAAGATAAGCGTAAGCCGTGAAAGTTAAATTATGATTAGTGAAAGTTAATCACGATTAGCGTTAATTAAGCATCATCAGTTAATCTAGAATCCTATGGAATGTTCTAACTTAAGCCTTAAGTTTTGGATAAGACTTTGCCAAAACCATGGGCCGCTAACTGCGGTTAAGGTCTAAACCATGGTTTACTAACTATGGTTAGTGGTTTTCTGGAGCCTATAAATTCCCCCCCCCCACCCATTCATTCTCTACGATTTCCACTACCACCACTACCCCGAAGGCTAGGGTTAAGAGGTTGGGAAGAGGAGAGGGAGGTGGGGAAGGAGCGCTAGCGAAGCGCTGCCGGGAGAATGAGGAAGAGGAAGGTATGATCCTCTCTTAGTTTTTTTCGTAAGCTAGGTTTCGATTCATCTTCTTTTTCTAGCTTTGTTTTCGATTCACCTTTCTTTTCGATTCATTTCTAGTGCAGTTCGAGGAGAAATCTGTGTAATACCCTACTTAGGTGCGGGTAGCTTTGCACATCAGTGAACCCTGTGATTCGTCACACTTTCACTCACCTAGGATGTGTGGTGTCTACCGATTCTCCATTGCTTATGGTATTATTCTTTCTTTTCCTCTTTTATAATTATTTTGATGGATAAATCTATGTAATACCCTACTTAAGTGCGGACAGCTATGCACGTCAGTGAACCCTGTGCTTCGCCACACCTTCACTCACCTAAGATGTGTGGTGTACACTGATTCTTCATCTCTTGCAGTTTGATTATGTTCTTTCATATTCATTGGCGTTTCCCTCTCGGTGATTTCTATAGGAAACTCTTTCCATTTTTCTTTTAAAATATGTCCCGATATAAGGGGAAACTCTCTTGAAATTTTATAGATATATGTTCTAATATAAGGGAAAACTCTGCCGAAATTTTCCTAGAAATATCACCTCCTTTAAGGGGAAACTCTGTTGAAATTTCACGAGAAAATATGTTCTTCACGTTCTTCGTGTTCTTTGTGTGTTCTTCATGTTCTTCGTTTGTTCTTTGCATTCTTGGCACATTCTTAGTGTTTTTGATATGAAAATGAAATTCGATCGTTTCAGGAGTTATAAATCATCCTTTTTGAAAAAGAATCTCGATAAAGCACTACATACGCGAGAGAGAGCTCGATTAGATAACGAAATCCTTCCTTTTGCTATTGGGTTTTCATATGAGATCGTTGAGATTTTTGTATTTATGCTCCTTGCTACGAAGAACCATAAATTGACTATTTTTGGAAAAGTATGAAAAGTTGCTTTGTGATTTCAATTAAAATAAGCCGTAAGCATCGAATGGATGCAGTGGCTTGGAAAGTTAGGATTTGGAAGTTAAAATAAGCATAAATATGAGTATATAAATATATGAATTAATATATGTGTTAGTCGATACTCAGTATTTATGTTTATGCAAATATAAGGCTTAACGAAAGAATTACATCATGAGAATTAATGTGTTTTGAGTTGGATCCTGAAAAGGATTGTGTCTTACGTTAAGAATGACTGGGAGTAGAACTACAGGTCGGGAACGCAACATGTACGTTTGTTGGAAGGAACCTGTATTGGTATTGCCCTACCTAGGTGGTACATGGTTGTCCTGTTATGATAAGTGTGCACAAAATGAGTGGTTTGCAACGCGTGGTACTGGGAGCCAATATATTCGGGTTGAACGACAGAAAATGTGGTCGTGCCATGTGGAGCCATGGGTGGTTCAATAGTTGTTGGGTCACGATAACATGTATTTAAGGCCGCTAGGTTATGTGATTAAAGATTAGCTTGAGGTTTTAAGCAACTGGATTCTCGAGGACGGTGTGCTCCTTTGTTTGTCAGGCTGAGGGTTTGAGACCTTGATTAAGGAAATTGCCATGGTAGTATTGGAGGATTGGTTGGGGTGACGTGTAGTGACATAAGATTACCAGATAAACGCAATCTCCAATCCCAAAGTGTCCACAATTTTAGAGTCCATATAGTGGTGAGGTAATTCCTTGGACTAATCCCTGATGTGGAATAGAAAGGAATAGGACTTAAACTAATGAGGATGAATGAAATTTTTTGTGATAACAAGTTTTGAAAAGTTACAAATTTGTTTGCTTTTCTCTTCTTCGTTACTTAACACTCGCTAATTATTATCCCATTATTTATGGAAAATCCAACAGGTGTCGGTGAGCCATCACAAGGACTTTAATAATCCATCTAGCTAACATAGTCATCTTGCCATCCACAGTAGCTTTACTCTACAAGGCAGTTAGTGATCGTTTTGTGTATTTCCTTTCAAGCTGATGCACTTGTAAATGATTATAGTGAGACAATGTATCATGTGAACTTTATTTTGTGAATGGAAAAGCATTGAAATACTTTCTTCTGAGTATTTTTAGTTGTACTCTATTTCTGAATGTTAGTTGTGATTGCTGAATAAATTATTGTTGAGTAACCAGATCCAAATTTGGGAGGATCCGACGATCCAGAATCGGGGTTGCGACAGTTTGGTATCAGAGCCTGATTACTCCAGTAATTTACTCAGTAACTGATAACTATGAGCGGTATTCAGAAACTAAGGTAGTCTTAAGATCCTTTGATCTTAATAAGTGACTACAGAACCATTCATAAGTCAGTGTCCCTTATGTACATCATGCTAAAATGTATATGACCTAACCTTTGGCCTTAACTCATCCCAGGATCATGGCAGATCAAGACGTGTCTAGGCAATTAGCGGCTATGATGACAATGCTGTAAGAAATGGGGGGAAAGCAGCAAGCATTAGAGGAGAGGCTCAATGCACAAGCTGAGAGACCTGAGGCATCTAGACCTGTGGATGCTAGACTTGAGGGTTTTGTCCACCTTTCTGAGTTACCATCCTTCCACTGAGTCTTCTCCTACCCCAACTGAAGGAGCAATGGAGAGAGCTCTTCTTAGACACCAAAAACTACTAGACAATTACGGAAAGGGAAAGATTCCTCGATTCAAAGGAATAGAGACATCTGCTGAAGCAGAACAATGACTTGATGATGTTAGTAGGATGTTGAGGATAATACATGCACTAGTAGATACTTGGGTGCACTTCGTTGATTACTCCCTAGCATACTATGGAAGACGATGATAGAGATCCATCTCCAAGAAATTAGTAGATCATGTTCCACGGGAGGTTTTTGAAGAGAAGTTCCGAGCTCACTTCTGTCCCTTCCATTGGGAAGAATTGAAGAGGAGGGAGTTGGCTTCTCTGACTCAACGATCCAAGAATGTATGAGATTATCATATTCACTTTACGGAGCTGCTATGTTACTCCCCGACCCTAGAAGCTTCACCACAGCACTTACCAATTTTTTTAGCGAGCTTCAGGGAGATCTTAGAGAGACGCTTACAAGTTTTAGAGCTACCACTATAGATGAAGCCATGGACATCGCCTCTTGTATTGAGATGGAAAGGGATGAAAATCACCAAAGAAGAAGCTTCCACTTTGCTAGTGGACCATCCAAATGTAAGGCGAATTATGCTCGAAGAGACAGTCGTTATCATCCAACTATAAGCTCGCCACAGAGTTTAGGCTAGGAATTATCAGGAAGAGAAGGTTTCTCTAGACCTCCACTATCCCCCCATGACTCAATAGCAGGAGCTAGTACTGCTATGGTGAGATCTTCAGCATGGATAGGAACACGTGTGTGTTATTACTGTCATCGGGAAGGCCACATAAGGAAAGACTGTCAAAAGTTGAGAGGTTTGGGGTCTAATCAACCCTAATTAACAGTATAACATCTGACCCGAGCAATGGAGCAATACACGGAGGAAGATAGGGTAGAGGTCATGGCTCATAAGGAGCGTCTCCTACATAGCAACCACCACAAAGTGCTGTGGGTTCTAGCTTTCCTATTCCTAATGGCCAGCTCAATGCAATCACTGAAGAACAAGCTTACAATTCAAGCATGGTCGTACGAGGTACCGTTACTATTCATGGCTTTTCAATACATACCTTGTTTGATTCTGGTGCTTCACATTCAGTTATTGCTCGATGGTTAGTACCCACTTTGGGTAAGGTATCATTAGAAGTACAACAGTCCTATCTAATTAAGGGACCAGGAGGACAAGTATTTATAATCCAAGAAATCTTGGATAATTACGTAGTATTGATAGCAAGACATCAGTTACATGTTTCACTATTACTAATTGAAATGGATGACTTCGATCTCATCCTAGGGATGGACTGGTTAGAAAGGCATCATGCATGCCTTGATTGTTTTCAGAAGACAGTAACTTTTCACCTTCCTAACTTGATAGAGTTCCAGTTCATTGGAAAGACATCCAATGATAATATATCTATACTTTGAAGGCACAACAGCTGTTAGAGCAAGGGTGCCAAGGCTATTTAGCTTATGTAACCACTATATCAGGGCCAGACAGAATGATATAAGATGTACCTATAGTGTGTGAGTTTCCTGATGTATTTTCAGAGGAACTACCTAGATTACCACCTGAGGAGAGATTGAATTTGAAATCTCTCTCACACATGATACTCAGCCTATCTCTATCCCTCCATATATGATGGCACCACCTGAGTTAAGGGAGTTGAAGGTACAATTACAAGAACTATTAGATCAAGAATTCATTCGTCCTAGTACTTCACCTGAGGTGCACCTGTCTTGTTTGTGAGGAAAAAGGATGGGACAATGCGGTTGTGCATTGACTGGAGACAATTAAATAATAAGATAGTAAAGAACAACTATCTTTCTGCCAAGAATAGATGATCTTTTTGACCAGTTGCAGGGTTCAACTGTGTATTCCAAGATTGACTTACGATCTGGATACCATCAGTTGAAGATTAAAGATGCGGACATACCCAAGTCAGCCTTTCAAACTAGATATGGACATTCTGAATTTTTAGTTATGCATTTGGACTAACAAATGCCCTAGCAGCTTTCATGGATCTCATGAATAGAGTATTCAAGGAGTTCCTAGACTACTTTGTAGTAGTCTTTATTGATGACGTACTTATTTACTCCAAGGATAAGTACCAGCATGAACATCATCTCTGACGAGCACTTGAAATACTAAGGAAGAATAAATTATATGCTAAATATAACAAATGTGACTTATGGTTGTCCAAAGTATTCTTCTTAGGTCATGTTATTTCTGGGGAAGGTATATCAGTTGATCCTACAAAGGTTAGTGCAGTGATGAGTTGGGAACGCTCGAAGATTATCATAGAAATACGATCTCAACTGGGTTTAGCTGGACATTATAGAAGATTTGTGAAGAACTTTTCACGGATAGCATTACCAATGACTAGGCTGACTCAGAAGGAGATCCCATTCATATGATCCGATGCATACGAAACTAGTTTCCAAACACTGAAAGAATGCCTAACATCTGCACCTATCGTTACTCTACCCTCTGGGACTGAAGGGTTTACAGTCTACACTGACGCATCTAAAGAAGTACTTGGGGCAGTTCTTATGCAACATGGTAAGGTAGTTGTGTATGCATCACGACAGCTCAGGACTCATGAGAAGAACTACCCGACACATGAACTTGAATTAGATGCCATAGTTTTCGCTTTAAAGATATGGAGACACTACCTCTATGTATTACTTTTGAAATCTTCACTAATCATGAAAGATTGAACTATTTGTTTAAACCTAAAGGAGCTTAATATGAGACCGAGACAGTGGTTAGAACTGTTGAAGGACTATGATTGCAACATCTCCTACCACCCCGGTAAGGGGAACGTCGTAGAAGATGCCCTTAGTAGAACTCATTTACATGGGTTGGTGAGTGTTATCCACTTCTGGGGTGTACTATCAACGTTAAGTGAATGGAAACCATTTGATAGTAGTGTCGATACTATAACTATTCCTCACCGATACAAACCAGAGATCTTGGATAGGATAAAGAAAGGACATGATGATGATCCAGTCCTCAAAGACTTGAGACAACAACCTGAGAAGAATGAAATAGATGGATTCCAGATACAAGATGGGTTACTATATAACCATCACAGAGTTTGTGTACCAAACAAATCTGAATTGAGGAAAGACATCTTACGTGAAGCACATTGCTCTAGATTATCTATTCATCCATGAATTACAAAGATGTATAAGGATCTTCGTTCAAAATTTTGGTGGTCAGGAATAAAGAAGGATGTTGTTGAGTTTGTAAATTCATGTTTCACTTGCCAATAGGTAAAAGCTTTACATCAAAAGCTACCAGGATTGTTACAACCCCTACCTATACCTGAATGGAAATGTGAAAGCATTTCCATGGACTTCGTTACTGGCTTACCTCAAACGACTAGTGGTAAAGATAGTATATGGGTTATAATAGATCGTCTGATCAAGGTAGCACACTTTATTCCAATAAGCTTATATTTCACTCCATATCAACTTGCTGAGTTATATATTACGCATGTGATTTGTCTCCATGGCATCCCAACGAATGTAGATTCCGATCGAGATTCATGATTCACCTCACACTATTAGGAGAACTTCATGAAAGCCTTAGGCACACAGCTATGCTTGAGCACAACATATCATCCACAAACATATGATCAATCAGAATGTACGATTCAGACGCTAGAGCATATGTTGCGAGCATGTGCCTTAGAATGGAAAGGATCATGGGTGAAACATTTGCCTCTTGCAGAATTCACCTACAACAATAGTTACCATGCAAGTATTGGCATGGCACCATTTGAAGCACTATATGGACGAAGGTGTACTACTCCTTTGTGTTGGCAAGAGGTCGGTATAAAGAACCTTTACGATTCAGATAGACTCCAGGAGACACGGGAAGCTGTAGAGCTTGCTTGAAAAAGACTAACAACTGCTTAGAGTCTCCATAAAAGCTATAGTGATACCATGCGAAGAGACCTTGAGTTTGAAGTAGGTGACTTTGAATTCCTAAAAGTATCGCCTGTGAAGGTTGTTCATAGGTTTGGCTTGCATGGGAAGTTGGCATCAGGTTCGTAGGTGCCTTTGAAATTATTCAACGGATTGGAAATGTCGCATATAGACTTGCACTTCCTCCACATCTTTCGGCAATACATGATGTTTTTCATGTATCAAATCTGGGAAAGTATATTAAGTATCTAGAGCATAAGATAAGCTATGTTGATCTGCATGTTGAGCCAGACTTGACATACCTAGAAATACATGTACAAATACTTGACAGGGATATCAAGAAGTTGAGGAACAAAGAGGTACCTCTAGTTGAAGTGTTGTGGCACAACCAAGAGTTTGAAGAAGTCACATGAGAACCTGAGGTAGAAATGAGAGAAAAATACCCATGTTTGTTTGAATGATAACACTATGTACAGTGTATATCTTTACTATAAATAAAATGATGTTCATTCTCTTTAAGGTTGTTAGGTTTCAATTCTCTTTAAGGTTGTTATGTCTGCATTTCTAGTCTCGAGGATGAGACTTTCTTTAAGGTTGTTATAATTGTAAAGCCTTAAACTTGGTTGTCTCTTGGATCCTATATCATAAGATCTGGCTCATCAAGAGGAAACCAACAGAATTTGTTCCATGTGAATCGAACTTCATTTCGATTTGTTATGATTTTTGGAAGAAAGAGAAGTAAGGAGGTTTAAGAGTTCATTAACTTGTAATGATCGTCACTAAGACTAATTAAGCATGATTAAAGAAACTAATGATAGATTGAAAACCATCAATGACCACTACCGAACGCTAATCAATAGTTAGCAAAAGATAAGCGTAAGCTGCAAAAGTTAAATCGTGATTAGTGAAACTTGATCACGATTAGCATTAATTAAGCATCATTAATGAATCTAGAATCCTCTGGAATGTTCTAACTTAAGCCTTATTGCTAAATGTGGTTAAGGTCTAAACCATGATTTACTAACCATGGTTAGTGGTTTTCTGAAGGCTATAAATACCCCCCCCCCCCCCACCCATTCACTCTCTACGATTTCCACTACCACCACTATCTCGAGGGCTAGGGTCGAGAGGTTGGGAAGAGGAGAGGAAGGCAGGGAAGGAGTGCTAGCGAAGCACTGTCGGGAGAACGAGGAGGAGGAAGGTATAATCCTCTCTTAGTTTGATTTGTAAGCTAGGTTTGATTCATCTTCTTTTTCCAGCTTTGTTTTCGATTCATCTTTCTTTCTGATTCATTTTCTATTGTGGTTTGAGGAGAAATCTGCATCACACCCTACTTAGGTGCGGGAGGATATGCACGTCAATGAACCATGTGATTCGTCACACTTTCACTCACCATAGACGTGTGGTGTCTACCGATTCTCCATTGCTTATGGTTTTATTCTTTCTTTTCTGCTTTTATAGTTATTTTGATGGAGAAATCTGTAAAATACCCTACTTAGGTGCGAGCGGCTATGCACGTCAGTGAACCTTGTGATTTATCATACCTTCACTCACCTAAGATGCATGTTGTCTACTGATTCTTCATCTCTTGCAGTTTGGTTATGTTCTTTCATATTCGTTGTTATTTCCCTCTCGATGATTTTATAGAGGAATCTCTTTCCGTTTTTCTTTTAAAATATATCCCTACATAAGGGGAAACTCTGCCGAGATTTTTATAGAAATATGTCCCAATATAAGGGGAAACTCTACGAAATTTTCCTAGAAATATAATCCCATTTAAGGGGAAACTCTGCTGAAATTTCAAGAGAAAATATGTTCTTCATGTTCTTCGTGTGTTCTTCCTATTCTTCGTGTTCTTCGTTCGTTCTTCACGTTCTTGGTACGTTCTTAGTGTTTTCGATACAAAATGAAATTCGATCATTTTAGGAGTTATAAATCATCCTTTTTGAAAAAGAATCTCGATAAAGCACTGCATACGTGAGAGAGAGCTTGATTAGGTAACGAAATCCTTCCTTTTGCTATTAGGTTTTCATATGAGATCGTTGAGATTTCCGTATTTATGTTCCTTGCTATGAAGAACAATAAATTGCCTATTTTTGAGAAAGTATGAAAAGTTGCTTTGTGATTTCAATTAAAATAAGGTCTAAACATCGAATGCATGCAATGGCTTGGAAAGTTAGGGTTTGGAAGTTAAAATGAGCATAAATATGAGTATATAAATATATGAATTAATATATGTGTAAGTCTATACTCAGTATTTATGTTTATGCAAATTTAAGGCTTAACAGAGGAATTACATCATGGGAATTGATGTGTTTTGAGTTGGATCCTGAAAACGATTGTGTCTTAGTTAAAAATGATTGGGTGTAAACCATAGGTCGAGCATGCAACCTGTAGGTTTGTAGGAAGGAACCCGTATTGACGATGTCCTATATAGGTGGTACATGGTTGCCCTATTATGATAAGTGTGCACGAAATGAATGATTTGAAATGCGTGGTACTGGGAGCAAATATATTCGGGTTGAACGACGGAAGATGTGGTCGTGCCATATGGAGGTACGGGTGGTTCAATAGTAGCTGGGTCACGATAACATGTATTTAAAGCTGCTAGGTTATGCGATTAAATATTAGCCTGAGGTTTTACGTAATCGGATCCTCGAGGACGGTGTGCTCCTTTGTTTGTCAGACTGAGGGTTTGAGACCCTAATTAATAAAAGAAAAGGAAATTGTCAGTGTAGTATTGGAGGATTGGTTGAGGCGACGTGCAGTGACATAAACTTACCAGAACAACGCAATCTCCAATCCCAAAGTTTCTACAACTTCGAAGTCCATATAATGGTGAGGTAATTCCTTGAACTAACCCCTGACGTGGAATAGAAAGGAATAGGATTTAAACTAATGAGGATGAATAGAAGTTTTATGATAACAAGTTTTGAAAAATTACAAATTTGTTTGCTTTTCTCTTCTTTGTTACTTAGCACTCGCTAATTATTATCCAATGGTTTATGGAAAACCCAACAGGTGTCGGTGAGCCATCACAAGGACTTTAATAATCCAGCCAGCTAACATAGTCATCCATCCAGCCACAGAAGCTCTACTTTGTTAGGTAGTTAGTAATCTTTTTGTGTATATCCTTTCATGCTAATGTACATGTAAATGATTACAGTGGGACAATGTATCATGTGAACTTTATTTTGTGAATGGAAAAGTGTTGAAATACTTTCTTTAAGTATTTTTAGTTGCGGTCTATTTCTGAATGTTAGTTGTGATTGTTGAATAAATTATTGTTGAGTAACCAGATCCAGATTTGGGAGGATCCGACGACCCAGAATCGGGGTTGCGATAGAAACCCATTCCTGATTAGAGTGTACTTGTATCATCCAAATCATAGGACTTTGACCTTGTTGCTGAGATCAGAGTTGTATTCCATGGAGAGACCTGAGAATTCCTCTTCAAGGGGGAAGACTCGGAAAGCATAGACCTCTGTGTTTCCTCTTCTTGTATGTGACGATATGTTGATAAGATCCGCATCATTTAGACCATAGATACCTTACCACGGAGGGTAGAAAAAGCCGAGACTTTCCAGGCTGGACCCGACCTTATTTCTTCCATTGATGAGTTTGTGCCTTTTTATTTTGAGACCACTGAGGATCTCCACTATGTTGATTATAATCGGGCTTTGTTAGTTGTTGACCCTAATATCGACTAGCACCTTATCAAATCTATTCCTCAGCAGTCACGCAAGAAGGTAAGGTTTCTGCCTTCTTGAGCATTGTATATTCTCATTGCCTTTTATATATTCCTTTCATCTCTTTCATTCCATCTTTTGTTTTCTCATCCACCTCGATCATGTGTTTGCCTTGATTAAGATGTGTTTTATCCTAAGTATAGGGGAGGTGGATGAGTTGAGTGTCCATTCTTCGTTATGTTTCATCACTCTTGTTGTTCCGTACACCTAGGGATCTCTTACCCTAAATATAGGGGGGAGTGATGTGTTCATTCTTTCCTTTTTATTTTGAATTCCATTTTTTTTATCCCCTCGCTTGTCTCCTCAACTTGTTGATATTCTCTCTATACGTAGGGATTCGTTACCCTAAGTATAGGTAAGCTGAGTTATTGATTATTTGTTCATTTTAATCCACGACCATCCCCGTTGTGTACACTCTACTATACTTAGGATAGTTGATCCTCGGTAAGAGGGGATGATCGACTTTTATTCTTTTATGTAGTCGTTGTAGTATAGGTTTTTGTATACTCATCACGAGTTATGTCTTCGTTTTTCTTTGATCACTATGAGGACATAGCTCATGCTAAGTATAGGGGGTCATATGTGCAGTGTATATACTTTAGCCATAACTCATACTTTCATATTTTTACTAATATAGCTAATATACTATATTAGGTCATGGTATACAATAGGTCAACTATAAAGAATACACTATAAAAATGTATAAAAGTTTTCCAAAATTTATTTGTATTTATGTCTAATAAATTGGGTTAAAAATATTTTACAAAATGTTTGAAAAATGGTTGCAAAATATCTTGAAAAATCTTTTGAAATTTTTTGAACATATTTTGTAAAATATCTTCAAACTTTTGTAAAAATCTTCTAAAAATGTCTATCAAAATTAAGTTCATGTGTTTGATTAAAATGTTTTGAAAATTATCTTGTAAGTGATTTGAAAATAGTTTTAAGAATATTTTAAAAAAACTATCTATACCTTTGAAAAATCTTTGCAGAATGATTTCCAAATTTTGTAAATGTTTGTAAAAAGTATATGAAAATAAAGTTTTCAACATATTTGTAAAAAATATTTTTAAATTGTCTTGGTAACTTTGATAAATAAAAACTCTAGTAAAATTCTTTATATATATAACCCTTGTATATATAATTTGTGAATAACAAAGAACAATTAACTTGTAAATACTTGTGTGCAAATTCACAGTGTAAAATCCACACCCAATTCTTGTAAACATGCACTCACTCCCGTGTAAATAATTGTACATGCACCTTTCACAAATCTTTACCAAAAATCTCTAATAATTTAAAAATTTTCAAAACATCTAAAATTTGCAAAATGTATCTCAAATATTCATAATAATTTGCAAAACGATTTGAAAAATCCATAAAAAGTTCAAAACAAAAAACAGTATTCCATAAAAATATTTTTCTTGCATTGCATTTGCATTTTTTCGGATTGATAATGACAATTGAGCTAGTTTGGAATAAAATCCGAAGATTGGGGCTTGGTTGGACCTTAATCCACTTAATCATGGGAACCTTATAGGAACTGGAATTGAGACGCTTCAGGTTTGTTAGACTTAATTCTTTGAGACCACAAGACTGGATTCATATGTCATCTTGACTGATTAAGTGGAATATTTCAAAACATACGCATGAGTCTTATCGATAATGACCTAACTTTGACACATGCACCTTACACTTAGCTCAACTCATTTAAAGTGGTAGAGGGTTGGATTTTCTGGTATGAGACACAAGTGAATGGAAACATACGAAGTAACAATTTGTGGCCATTATACCCCATTCCGGTCCCGTAGTGACAAGGTCCAAAGATAGGATGTTGTGGGTTGTAATAAAGTTTCAAAAGAGAGATAGTCTACTAGTTCAATAGGAAAAAATTCTTTATGTAAATGATTGTGTACATATACATTCAAAAAAAGTATGAAATAAAGACTCCAAAAAAAAGTTAGACAAGCAAAAATCCAAAAAATTTCAATTCTTGTCGGAGTCATTTGTCAATAAGCAAGGCTTGTTCTTCAAAGTCAAAGATATCATGTATGCCTGCAGTTGGATGACTTGACTACACTAGTCACGCATCCTAAGATAGGTGGCTACACCAGCTACCGTCCATTCTCTTTTCTACCTCCTCTTCTTGAGCCGGTTGCACTTGAACTTAGAAGGGAATACCCCGCTCCTCAAGAAAAGAGTTACTGAATTGGAGAATTAGGGTCACCATGTTGGACAAGACTGTCTCTTTACCACTTCAGCCAAGAGGAGCTACATATCACTTACAATATACAAGTAAGACTCATAGTCCTACTGGTTTGCGTATGATGTATATATGTTTTGATCTAGCTTTTGAGGAGTCTTGGACAGAGTTTTGTGATTCTTAGGGGTTGTTGAGTTTCAAGTCTGATTCCCAATAAGGTTCCCACCAAACTAAAAATTTAAAAGTCTGACTGAGATCCAACCATTGATTTTATGAAAATAAGTTTGAGTTAAAATTATTCCAAGTTATTTCTTTCTTTTCTTTATTTTCTTTTTATGCACCCATTATCATAAGTGTTTGCTAGGGACTAGCAAAGGCATGTATAAGGGAGTGATGAATCTCTACTCCATCACCTTTATTCTTTCATTTTGACCTTAAATCCCTAGTTAAATGCATGTATATATCATTAATTTATTTAAAATAACACTCAATAATTTATCTGCAAATACTATTTAAAAACATGTATTTAATTCCAAAATAATAAAGGAAAGAAAAGAAAAAAGAAATGAAGTGTCAAAGATACTTAATGTACCTAAATCCTGAGGCCAGGTCAATATTGACGTGGTCTACCAAGAACAAAGTAGCGGGAGATATGGTAATTAACTATACACAAATATACACAAAAATTCCAATTCTTTAACATTGTAAATAGCCATTTATACCCTATTTTATTTTGTATTATACATACCTCAAATAATAAAACCCTCTACATGAAACTTGTACATAAAAATACATAGAAAAATACAAAATAATTGCAAAGAAAAATAACACACAATGTGACCGGGACACAAAGGAAAAATCCGCAAATAAAACTTCACAGACTTGTATCTCCACCATATGAACTCAAAATTCACCAAACTCACCTATATTATTCATAAAATCAAATTACCTATCTAATTAAGGTTGTTTCATAAAGTCACAAATACCTTATTATTTTATTCAATTTATTTTACATTTTTCATATTTTTAAATACTTGTAAATATTATTTAAAATGTTCTAAAAATTAAACATAAAATAACATCATTAAAAATGCATTAAAAGAAATAAGGTATTAAAATATATAGGCATAATATACCTACAAAGAATATACACATATTTATTTAAGTATATAAATAAAATAAGAAAAATTAAAAATATGTAATTATGTATTTAAATATATTATAAATATATATAATAAGTATATATATTAATAAAATACCAAATATAAAATAAAAATAAAATACCTCAAATATACCTATGTATATACATGTAAATATTAACACCTAATAAATTATGTTGTAAAATTAAATAAAAATGCACATAAAATAGTTCATAAAACAATAAACTTTCATTTTTTTAATTTTTATTAATAAAATCATTTATTATTTATTATTGAATTAATGTCACATTTTAATTCTGTTTTGTTCCATTTGATCCTACGTGGACCAATGGGAGTGCTTCCTTGGTCGACCCGTCAGTCAATTGTAGCACCCCTACTTCTGGTCTATCAGAACATGCGAGTAGCCCTTCTTCCCCCAATTTTTTTCTCATGATACATAGCAACACACTAAGATTTCTTCATGAAAATTGTTGCCAATACATCCCTCTTCCACGCCAGGTCCTTGCCTTTGTCAATGGAGCAGTGAGTCACATGAATACCCTAGCTTTTTGGATGCCCTCATTTTGTTCTTTAAATAATTTCCTACTCCATTTTTGCGCGTTCCCCTTTTAATCTACATCTGAACCCTTGGCATCTGATAGTTCGCGAATCAACCTTGTTAATTTGTCGAATAGTTATAATCGAGCAATCAATATATCAATCAAAAACTGCTAATTAATTAATTTTTCGATTAATGTGAGCGGTCAAATATATATTTTAATTGGGCAAGCCCAAGGTCAAACTCAAGGAGGGAACTATCTCCTTAGGTTAATTATTAGGCGATCTAGAAGCTAGGTTTGTACGGAAGCATTCTTTTGGTATTTTTTATGCAATTAATAAATGCGATGCAATTATGTCAAAGTTCAAAGGCTAAACTGTAAATTTTGATCAAATGAATTCCAAACCCAAGAAACTTGATCAAAATGCGTACAAAAGTAAAATTAAGCTACTATATTTTTTAGAAATTTTCAGATGTGAAATTAATTATGAATTAAATATGAATGCAGGATGATTTCGAGCAAAATAATTTTAATAAATAGCAATCCAATTTAATTTCAGGAACTAAAATTATAACAGATGTATATAATTAGGATCTATCAAGAAAAACTAATAAATCTTAATAATGATTGATGTACGACCTATTAAAAATTAATTACTAAAATCACTCTTTAATTTATTTCAACCTCGATATGTATGCAAATAAGATTATTTTTGGGCAGAATGTAAAACAACATAAAATCTAACTACTGTGAAATTTTAGAAATTTTTGGAGAAAAAGATACTTTAATATCTATTAAAGTCATGTAGTAGGTCAATTACGCAACTTTCCTCTAAAATATTTAAATTAAATAAACCACATCTCACAAAAATTCTATTATATACTCAAAAGATAAAAAAATAATTGTTCTACATAATGCAATATTTAGATAAAAAATGATGACAAATGAAGGTCCAAATAAAAGTACAAACACAGGGGTATCAATGCAAATTCAGAAAAGAAATAAAATAGAAAGAACAAATACAAACATGACTAAAGTCCCATTACCCAAATCTCCAAGGTTTTCTATCATTTTTCCAAGGGAACACGTGCCTTGCATGTGATGCTGACGTCACCCAAGGCAAATGGACTCCTTTGCAATTTCTTGAAGTTAAAAGGGTGCAGGCAGAAATTGTCTATAGGGCACGTGTGCTTCACGGATCATGTCGAGAAACTATAGCTACACGTGATATGCGAAGACTAGGGGGCTTCTTGCAAATTCCCCATGCGGTGTATGACCTGAGGAGATGGCGACTGGGTTGTGCGAGGCAGAGAGTACAGGAGATGCAAGGAGGAGCAGGGCTACCGAGTGGGGTGGAGTGCGCTTGAGGGTGGACCGGCTGGTTGAAGCAACACGGGCCGACTACGATTGTGTCTACGAGGTGATGGCCGACACACGGCCATGGGACATCGGTGGCGATCGCGGAAGTAGCTTGCAGTCGGAGATGAGCTCATCCAGAGCGCACGAGGGGTCAAAGAAGGCATGGGTGATGCGAGCGATGGTTGAGATGTGCGCGGTGGCATGAAGGAGGGTGATGAAGGTGGGCTCGAAGTGGCAGAGGTCGAGAGCAACACAATTGCAAGTGTTGTAGAGCTCTGTAGTGGCGAGGCAGAGTGAAGCGAGAAGGGATTTGTCTTGGAGTCAGACTGGTGGTGTGAAGGAGGTCGGTGGTCCTCTGGCTGAGTTGCTAGTTATGTGGTGAAGAGGAGCGAAGGCGATCGAAGTCAAGGAAGAACATGCACATGCAGCGAGGACGACTATAGTGAAGGTGGATCAACGGAGATGGTGGGCAAAAGTGGAGGGTAACTGATGAGACAGAGCACGAGAAGAAGAATGTGGTGCAGCATAGAGATGAAGATGGAGGATGATCACCTATGGGAGGAGGGTTTGAAACCTCTCTAATCTTGGCCTCAAGCTACCAGTGAGCAATGAGACTTAGCAGACCCCGGATACCTGAAGCTGCTGAAAGAAGCTTCGCTTCTTGGATCTCGCCATGGAGATGGAGTGGTGTTGACGTCATCGCCTCGATAGGACCTCCTAGAAGTTTTCACTAACGGGAACCTAGAAGATGTTGTCTACTCCCCTCCCGTGAATGGCAGATGGCGTGTGCAGGTGGTGGCACGGGGCTATTTATGGGTTGTTGGCATAAGGTGCGAGGAGATGGAGAGACGAGGGTGATGGATGAAGAGAGGGAGAGGGGGAGAGAGGGACGAGGTCGTGGGGATAGAGGTGGTTGCAGACGAGGGCCAAGATAGCGAGGCAGCCAGGTTGACCGAGCGGGCCTTGCGGGTGGGTGGTTGCAGGCAGAGGAGGCAATCGTGGGTGAAGAGAGAGAAGCGGAGGGGGTGAAATCGATTGAAATAAGAGGGAAAGGTGGAGGCCATAAGGGGTTGTGTGGTCGTTACACAAGACATGGGAAGGCAGTTGCGAGGTCGTTGTGCTACCGCGCGAAGCGGGGCGGAGGAGCGGGATGTGCGGGAGTAGTGGAGTATGGGGAATGGAAGAGGGGGTGCGTAGGGGTAAATTTTAAAAGTAAAATTAAAATTAAAACTAAAATAAAATAAAAATAAATAAAAATAAATAATTAAAAATAATAACAATTAAAATAAAATAATAAATAATAAATAAATAAAGATAAATAAAAAACTAAAATAAATAAAATAATGAAAGTAAATAAATAATAAATAAGAAATAAAAATGGGGTGACATGTGGCGGCTCAAAGAGCTGCCACGTGTCGATGCCAGGAAAATCAAAAATTAAATGTAAACAAAAATAAAAAAGAAATAAAAAAGGGATCAAATCAAAAAGTGGTCAACAAGAAAGTTGCTAGACTCACGAGATCTACAACTTTTATGAAGGACCAAAAACCAAAATATCATATGTACAAAAAGTATTTTTGGTGGTATCTTATAGATATAAAATACCGGATTTTTGTCTTTTGCAGATTTTTTTTGTCAGTTTAAAAATAAGATAAAAATCAAATAAAATCAGAGAAAATATGAAATAAATATTTATAACTTAATCTAATTTTTTAGATTTTTAATATTAAAGAAAATAAAAAGATAAAATAAATAAATGGGGCATATGTACAATATACAATGAAGGGTCCAAGACCCAAGTTTCACATATGGACTCCGATTCTTTTGAATTTGATCTTGTTTTGAAGATATTGAACATACATTAATTCAAAAGTGAGTAGGGGTCCATAGAGGACTGTAGGAGAGAGGTATTCACATTTTAAGGTTCTTAGTCTCAAACTAGGGTTAGAGTTTTCTTGGTCAATTTTACAAGTTAGTATTTTTTGACATTTTTCCTTTATTAATTTTAGAAATATACACTATAGAGTTGATTTTATTCAATTCTGAGTTAGTTAAAAATAGATTAAAATAAGGAAAATATGGTGAATATACATGTGATACAAGTGAATTTGGCTTCTTATTTAATGCAAATATACATGCTAAAGTGCAGATATTAATTCTAAATGCATGAATGAGAATAATGCAAAATAAATGGAGAAATGCAGCTAATTACTCGAGAATAATGTTTAACTTTTAGAGTGACGAATCACAAAGTCATCAACCCCATATACTTAAACCTTGCTCATCCCGAAGCAACTAAAATGAAATGCAAAAGTGGAATGATTTTGGGTTCCATACCAAGGTCATGAAAAAAAGTTAAAATGGAGCTCAACTTGACCTTTGGATTAATAATGTGGCGGAACCTTATTGGAAATTGAGTGTAAGACCTAACAGCTTCTAAGTTCCACAAGTCTCTATTCAGGTCGCCTCAATAGTCAGGTCAAAACAAATCCTCATATGCAAATTCTGATGACTATGAATCTTAATTGCACTGTGTAAGTGAAATATAGCTCTCCACATCAGAAATAGCAAAGAAACAACCTCCTCTAACAAGGTAACTCTAATTCTCTGGTCTAGCAACTCTTTCCTCGGGGAGCGGGGTATTCCCTTCTAAGTTCAAGTGCAATCGGCTCAAGAAGAGGGGGTAGAGAAGAGAATGGATTGTGAACAGTGTAATCAATATCCTTGGAGCTTGACCAGTGTAGCCAAGTCCCCGGCTCCAGGCTTCTTTGGTATAATACTTTAAAGCATATGCCTTGCTTATTCGTATTTTTCTTTGACGGGATATTTTTTAACTTTTTGTGCAGCATGTACATAAGGAGTTTTTCTTCTTGAGCCAGTAGACTATTCCTCTTCTGAAGCTTTATTGCAACCCATAGCATCCCGTCATTAGATATCGACACTACTAGACTGGATTGAGATGCACTACCATCCCTAGAGGAGGACGGATTTTCCACCCGGGTGCTACTCCAAGCCAAAGGATTCTAGCTCCTCACCACCTCATCAATGAAGAGCTACGTGCATGATGCTTGTCCAAGTTAGGTCACTGTCTAAAAGAATCATGCATGTGTATGAAATATTCTACTTAGACCAATCAAGATGACATGTGAACATAGTCTTGTGGACTCAAAGAATTAAGTCACTTGACCTAAAAAAATTTTAACTCCAGTTCCTATAAGGTTCCTCTAAAATTAAGTAGATTAAGGTCAAATAAAATCCATCCTCGACTTCTATTAGTAACTTGGTTCAGAACCCACTAGCTTTCCACTTTGCATATGCAAGATATGCAAATGAAATGCAGATGACATGTAACACATATGAATGAAGTGCAAGACAATTTTTTATGAATGCAAGGATGATATGCAAGAGTAAATAAGAAGCCTCCCTTTTTTCTTTTTTCCTTTCTTTTTTTGAAGTTTTTTCTTAAATTTTCTGGTATGCCTCCTATTTTACAATAAATTTTACAAAAGTATTATTTACAAGAATTTTACAAATTGATACAAATTATACAATATATATTATACAAATATACGTGTATTTTACAAAAAGTTTTTTTTACTAATTTTACCCACCATGTAATTATTGCATAATATATACAAAAATACACAAAAGTATGAGCTATGTGTAAAGTATATATGTAATATATACACGCCCCCCTATATTTAGCATGTGTTATGTCCTCAGAGCACAAGGAGCGAGGAAAAGATATAGCTTATACTAAGCGCAGGAGAGTTAAAATAACAAAAAGTATAGAAGTCGATCTGCCCCATATACTTAGGCTCTGATAAACTTAAGTGTATAAGAAGAACAAAATGGGGTGGTTGAGGTCAAGAGGAGAAATAGATGAGTATATACATATGGCAGGCATCGCCCCCCCCCCCCCCCACTTAGGCTCTGGTCAGCCTAAGTCTAGGACATAAGGAAGTGTGAGAACTGATGAGATCTAGAGAATATACAAAGAATGGTGAAGAAGAGAAGAAGAGACTCGGGTCACTCTCCCACCTATACTTAGGATCTGGTCATCCTAAGTATAGCCATAGAATGAAACGATATGGAGCAGGGGCGAGTGATATGAATCACTGAGGAGGGAGGGAAAAGAAAGAAAATCTATACAAGGAGGAGTGAGAATATACAAGGATCAAGAAGGTTTGTGATGAACCTTCTTGCTGGAGCGAGGAGGTGGGTAAACATATGTGTCATTGTCAGGATCGCCCTCAGATGAATAATAGTGAGGTGAAGGGATCGTCCAACAAGGGTCGACATACGGCTCTTTGCTCAGATATGGCTTAAGAACATCCAAACTGAGCTCACTCATATAAATCACCTCATCCAGTTCTGATGAGGACTCCTCAGAAAATTCCTTCTATGATGTTGAAGGAGACTTTCTTAGTCGATTTTCTAGAACTGAAAGCATTGAAAGAGAGAGAGAGAGAGAGAGAGAGAGAGAGAGAGGAGAGTAACGCACCTTGAGGGGTTCGAGGGAACGCCTCGAGGAATTAATTCTTGACTTCCTCTCACTGAATAACCGACCAGAGGATGGAGCAACCGTGTTTAACGCGCCTTGAGGTTCGGGGGAATGCCTCAAGGAATCAATTCTCGACTTCCTATCACTGGATAACCGACAAGAGGATGGAGCAACCGTGTTTTTAGGTGGGGTCAATTCAGTCCTGGTTGTCTACTTTGAAGGCCTGAGATGTGGTGCGGTGTTGACCATGGGTTCCTCATCAGAAGAGTCACCATACAGATTTTAATATTCCTGAAGGATCAGCATACGTCTCGAATAAGTGCTAGTGGTCTCAATTGGCTTGGCATTAGTAGTGATGCAAGCAGCAGAAGTTGTGGATGTGTGGGGAGTCTTTGATCCAATGGTCGGCTTGACAGTCGGTACCTCAAGTGTAGTAGAGAGGTGGGACTCATCTACCTCTTGAAGGTCACGACTGTCAGTAGCCTTGTGGATTACCTTAGAGTATCATGTGTCAAAGAATGGGTGAGATCACAGTACTCCCAATGCTGTAAAATCGATCTCTCAAGTCTCGCAATCTATAGTCGCCTTAACCAAGGCTAAGAATGGCTTCCCGAGAATAATCAGACACTAGGTAAACTCTCCTCGATGCTCAATATCAATGACTGTGAAGGATACCTGGATTAGAGCACCTTGAAAAGTAATGATGACTGAAATGGTTACTCTCAACCGTTTTATAGATCGATCAGCCAGCTGAATGATCTCTCTCGACTTTTTGATTGGCCCGAGTTTGATCTTCTCAAACATGGAGGTCGGGAGGATATTTATCGATGAGTTATCATCAATTTTAGCATGGGTGAAGGTAGTGTCTTTGATTTCACAGTCAACCCTAGGCAACTTCTTTACTCGGCGGCTCTTAGTCTTTCTCCCAATCACCAAGGAGGCGACCATGGACACTAGATGTTTCTCAGTCCTTGTCCCCTTATTATCCGACCTCTTAGACATCAATTTACTTCTCACAAATCATTTGAGGTCGGGGAAGTGATTTGTGGCCTTTATTAAGGGAAGCTTAAAAATCAACTCGTCATCAAGTGCTTCCCATATGGCAAGATCTATTTTTTTAGATCTTTTTCATTTTCTATTTTTATAAGATTTTCTAGTTTTTCAATTTTTTATTCTTTTTGGGATTTTTTATTTTTGTTGTTTTGAATAGGTGAAGGAGGAGTGGGAGGATGTATAGACTCTCGATTGGAAGGTAAGTGGTTAGCAGAAGAGGGAGGTAGAATGGACTTCAATTGTACAAAGTGTGTGTGTTTTCTTGTGCCCTCTAGATTATTTTCAACATTGAATCCACTTATTTCATTCGCCACTTCCATACATGAGCTGGAATAAAATGAAATTAGTCGTTCGATGACATTTCTATATTTATCCTCAATTAATTCATATCTCTTCATAATCCTAAAAATGTTATCCTCCAAAGATTCCTCATAGCAAATCATGGAAGCAGTCTGTTCCCTTGGAGGATACTGTTGAGATCTTGAAGTCTCATACTCAACATACCTAGACTCTGACATGTAATGATGGGTCGAGTAAGGACCATCCGAATGGCAGATATTGGTCGGAGCCTTAAATAATGGAGTCAATGAATGTGGCGCTTGTAGGTCTAGCTCATGAGTCCAAGCCCATGCATGTGTAAGCTCTCCGAATGTGTGATATGAAGGTTGGTCAATGTGGGCTTGATTACTAAGGTCAATCAAGTCAGGAAGATCATATGGTGCATGCCCCTCCATTCGATTTGTTCGGTCGATCATGTTATACCCTGAGGTCAAGTCGGGATTTGTATATATGAATTGTTGTCTAGTCCCAACGTGAGGCTAGGAAGAGGTACGTGGGGGTAAATAATTCTGCCATTTCTCTGCCTCAGCAGTGGCTTGCTCTTCAAATGATCCCTTGATTCCAGCAAGCATCCGACTATAAGGTGAACCAACCCATAGGTGAGAAACGCGAAGAAGTGGGGAAGTCAGTTGAAGGTCTGACTTTATGATTGGGGTGGGGTGGGGAGATAGAAGAGGTAAATGGTGAAGATGTTCGGTATTCAATAGAGGAGAAATGATGTGAAGAATTCAAATACGGATACCGATAAGCCGACATCTTTGTCAAGAATTGAAAGCGGATTAAAGTGAAAAACATGTAGATACACAGAGGAATAACACACACGGACAGCCACAAAAACAAACGTAAGAGCAAACCCTAGTTTCACCAACTCAACTCAATGATAGTCACAAAAGTCTGACAATTTATCTTTTTAATTTTAGTTAAGTGGCAAAAAAAAGAAATATGTTTACACACGATTAAGATGTGGGTTTTGGGCACTATCCTAGGGATGTGTCCTCACCTCTCAACAATCAATATAAAATACGTACAATGACGGGGTTGCTCTCCCGCAAGCAAGGGTTAGTTTTAGAAATAAAAAATTGGTCAAATTTGAATTAGCAGTCCTGATTTTAAGTTAGATTATCACTTAATTAAATCCACCAAATATAGCATGCCTATCATCCAGTCCCAATTTCATTTAATCTTAAGTTGTAAAATCAAGGGGAAGGGAGTCAAGAAAAGCCGATGCAATCTAATAAATCAATGATGCATGCCTATTTCAGAAGACTTATAGTAATCCATGTGCTCTGCATGTGGGATGCAATACAAAATTGAAATATTTTATGCTAAATGAATGCAGACGGTGAAATCGTACTTAGCAAGTAGTTCTAATTAGCATTAACAAGTGAATTGAATTTGACTAAGTTAGAACGATCTAAGGTATGTATTATTAAAGTGAAAATGTGTAGTCCTAAATTTTACGAGCACAAGCAAATATTGACCTAATAAAAGCTCCAATAGTCGCAAGTGCGGGTCTAACCTACGAGCCACTCAAGTCGATCCCCACCCTCATCGAAGAGTGAAACAGGTCTTGACATACCACAAGAATAATGTCCAAAGTCTATGATGTGAGATCCCAAACGGAATCCACTAGAAATGTGTAATCATTACAAAATTTAAAATAAATGCAGGAAATAAAACCTAGACTCTACACTCTCTCACGACTCAACTCAATCTTAAATTTAATGCATTCTTCAGTCGGCCAATTCCCAGAAAAGCTGGCCTCCAATGCTCCTGAGTTGCCCAGCCACCTAAGCGGCCACTCGATCGCGTTAGGTCCCTTGCACAAAAATAAGATGATGGTTAGAGAGATAGACATAATAAAATAAAACAAAATAAAGAAACATAAAATAAAGTAAATAAAATAAAATAAACACAAGAAAATATACAGAGAAATAATTACAAGAAACATAATGGGTCAGACTACCCGGAGGTGGAAAACCTATTATCTAAATTTTCGAAAATTCAACCTAAGTCATGTCTCCTCGGCAACGGTGCCATCTGATAGTCCATGAATCAGCCTTGTTAATTTCGTCAAATTGTTGTAGTCGGGCAATTAATAGATCATTCAAAAATGTTAATTAATCAATTTTATCGATAAATTTGAGCGATCAAATTTATATTTTACGTGGGCAAGCCCAAGGTCGAACTCAGGGAGGCCACAGTCTCCTTATGTTAATTATTAGGTGATCTAGAAGTTAGGTTTTCAAGGAAGCATTCTTTCGATTTTTTTATGCAATTAATTAATGCAATGCAATTATGGCAAAATTCAGGGGCTAAACTGCAAATTTCGATGAAATGAACTCCAAACCCAACGAAACTTGACCAAAATTTGTATGAATGCAAAATTAAGATGCTATAATTTTTTGAAATTTTCGGATGTGATACGAATTAATTATGAATTAAATATGAATGTAGAGTGATTTCGAGCAAAACAATTTTAATAAATAGCCAACCAATTTAATTTCAGGAATTAAAATTATCATAGATTTGTCTATGAGGATCTATCTAGGAAATTTAATAAATCATAAAATTGATTGATTTACACCCTATTAAAAATTAAATGCTAAAATTATTACTTAATTTTTTATGACCTCGATATGCATGCAAATAAGATAATTTGGGGATAATGTAAAATGACCTAAAATCTACCTACTGTGAATTTTTATGAATTTTTGGACTAATAGATAATTTAATATCAATTAAAGAGCATGCAGTGGGAAAATTATGTAATTTTCCTCCAAAATATTTATATTAAATAAACCACAGCTTGCAAAAATTCTATTAAATACCTACAAGATAAAAAATAATTGTTCTACACAATACAATTTTTATATAAAGTAATGATGACAAATGAAGGTCCAATAAAAGTACAAACACAAGGATATCAATGCAAATTCAGAAAAGAAATAAAATAGAAAGAACAAATGCAGATAGGACTAAAGTGCCATTACCCAAATCTCTAGGATTTTTATAGTTTTTCCCAGGTAACCCGTGCCTTGCATGTGCTGCAGATGTCACCCAAGGCAAATGCACTCCTTTGCATTTTCCTGAAGTTAAATGGACGCTGTCGTAAATTATCTATAGGGCACTTGTGTCTCACATGCGCTATCGAGGAACTATAGCTATGTGTGATATGCGAAGATTGGGTTGCCTGCAAATTCCCTCCTTGCACATGCAGCGCACGTGCAAAGGGGTTAAGGATGGTGTGCGACCCGAGGAGATGGTGATTGGGCTGTGTGAGGCGGAGGGTGTGGGAGACACAAGGCGAAGGGGTTCTACCGAGTGGGGTGGAGTGCGCTTGATAGTGGACCGGCTAGTGGAAGCGGCGCGGGCCGACTGCGACTGTGCCTGCGAGGCGATGGCCGACACATGGTTGTAGGGTGTCGGTGGCGATCGCAGAAGCAGCTTGCAGCCAGAGATGAGCTCAGTCAGAACGCACGAGGGGTCAGAGAAGGCGTGGGCGACGCGAGTGATGGCTAAGATGTGATTGGTGGCTTGAAGGAGGGCAATGAAGATGGGCTCTAAGTGGTAGAGTTCAGTGGCAACACAAATGCAGGTGTTGTGGAGCTCAGTAGTGGTGAGGTAGAGCGAAGCGAGAATGGCTTCGGCCTGGAGTCGGACTGGTGGCATGAAGGAGGGCAGTGGCCCTCTGGCTGAGTTACTACTGACCTTGTGAAGGGGTGCAAAGGCGATCATAGTTAAGGCAGAGCATGTGCATGCCCCGAGGACGACTACAGTGAAGGTGAATCGAGGAAGATGGTGGGAGAAAGTGGAGGGTAAACAATGAGACAGAGCGCAAGAAGAAGAATGTGGTGAGGCGTAGAGATGAAGCTGGAGGATGATCGCCATTGGGAGTAGGGTTTCAAACCTGTCCGACCTTGGCCTCAAGCTGTCGGCGAGCAACGAGACTAAGCAGACCTCGGATACCCGAAGCTGCTGCAACAAGCTTCGCTTTTTGGATCTCATCGTGGAGATGGAGTGGTGTTGACATCGTTGCCTCGATAGGACCTCCCAGAAGCTATCACCGACGAGAACCTAGAAGTTGTTGTCTACTCCCCTCCCATGAATGATGGATGGCCTGCGCAAGTGGTGGCGCGGGGCTATTTATGGGTCGTTGGTGGAAGGTGTGGGGAGATGGAGAGACGAAGGTGATGGACAAAGAGAGGGAGAGAGGGAGGGAGGGAGGGAGGGACGAGGTTGTGGGGAGAGAGGTGGTAGCAGACGATGGCCGAGAGGGCGAGGCGGTCGGGTTGACCGAGTGGGTCTTACGAGTGGAGCAGTTGCAGGCGGAGGTGGGGATCGTGGGCAAAGAGAGACAAGCTGAGGGGGTGAAATCGGTTGAGAGAAGAGGGAAAGGTAGAGGTCATATGGGACTGTGTGACCATTATGTGATATGCGGGGAGGAGGATACAAGGTTGTAGTGCTGCTGCGCGAAGCGGGGCAGAGGAGCGGGACGTGCGAAGTAGCATAGGAAGGGGAAAGGAAGAGGAGGGCCCACATGATGGGTAAACTTTTAAAATAAAATTAAAAATTAAAAATAAAATAACATAAAATAAAATAATAAATGAATAAATAATAATAATAATAAACTAATAAATAAATAAAGATAAATAAAAAAACTAAATTAACGAAAATAACGAAAATGAAAATAAATAAATAAATAATAAGAAATAAAAATAGCGGTGACACGTTGCAGTCCAGGAGCTACCACGTATCACTCCTAAAAAATAAAAAATTAAATGTAAACAAAAATAAAAAAGAAATAATAAAGGGGGTCAAATCAAAAGTGGTCAATACGAAAGTTGCTTATCTCGACAAGATCTACAACTTTTGTAAAGGATTGAAAATCAAAATAAATCATCTGTAAAAAAAGGTATTTTTGATGATATCTTATAGATATAAAATACTAGATTTTTATCTTTACAGATTTTTATCATTTTAAAAATCAGATAAAAATCAAATAAAATTAAAAAATATGAAATAAATAATTACAACTTAATCAATTTTTTTGGACTTTTAATAATTTAAAAATTAAAAAGATAAAAAATAAATGGGACATATGTACAATATACAATGAGGGGCCCACATCTCAAGTTTCACATATGGACTCTGACTCCGACTCTTTTGAAGTTGGTCTTGTTTTGAAGGTAATTGAACGTGCATTAATTCAAAAGTGAGTGATGAATTTTCATTTCATCATCTTTGTTCTATCATTTTGGCTTTAAAACCCCTAGTAAATGCGTGTAAATACCCTTAATTTAGGCATTTTATCATCCATACAGCAATATGTAAATATTATATAAAATACGGTTTTAAAGCCAAAACTATAGAATAAAGAAAAAAAGAAAAAGAATAAAATATTGCAAATATTGTATGACCCGAAACCCCGAGACCTAGGCATCTCGATGACTAGGTCGACAAGGAATAAAGTAGGAGGAGATAAGGGCCAAAATACAATAAAAATACCCTTTTATTTTATTTATTTTCCTTTATTTTTGGCACCTATTTTTAGTTCCACTTGTTATACATCAAATAAAGAAACTTTGAAGCATAAAAGTTGTAGATAATTAAATATAGAAAAGTACAAAAATGATTTCATACGAAAATAATTTGCAGATAAAAAGTTATGATTTGAATAAGTTTCCAAAATCCCAACTTCCCATACCTGTATCTCTCAAATAAAAACTCAAAATATATCAAAATCACCTTTAATTGTATATAATTTTTAACAAGCTATTTAATGAAGGTGGTTTCATTTTTTTGGAATTACGGTTTGAAAGTTGAGTTTTGGACCCCTATTGTATACTTTACCAGATTAAAAAATTCATTTTATTCATTATTCATTATTTTTATAATTTTATATTTTTATCATTTTGTAAATATTATTTATAATATATGTACACATTAAAACAAGAATAAAACACTAAATGAAAAACAAAAATAAAATACTTGTATAAAATACATAGGTATAATACCTATATCCATACCTATAGAATTTATACATCAATTTATTTAGTTGTATATAATACATCAGAAAAATAAAATAAAAAAATATTTCAGTTTATAAAAATAAAATAAAAATAATACAATAAAAATATAAAATAAAAATAAAATATCAAAATACATAGATGAATATACCTATATAGCCCTTAAAAGGGACTTTGTAATTTTAAACCTCTAAAAATTAAATAAATATCATAATAAAATACCTTATAAAATAATAAATATTTTTCATTTAAAATCTAAATTTAATAAATTCATTTATTATTTTTAATTAATTTTACAATTATTTTTTCCAGGCTTTTTCCTGGTTGGTCCACGGGGACCAACCAGGTGGCGGCAGAAGTTAACCTATGGTCAACTCTCTGCCCAACGTCTGGCATGTGTCAGAACTGCATTTTTTTCCTATTTTCTCGATTTTTTTCGAGGCCAAATCTTTCATCTTTTCATGTCGATTCCTTAGCGACTTTTGTGCCTCATTCCTTGATCTTACACGCCCAAGTTTCTCCTTGGGGATCGGATCGTTGCAACTCCTGTTTTCCCTCGATCTTGGAGCCCGCTCGTCCACCTATTCAAAAACCACCCTTCTCTTCCCTTCAACCTTTGAACCCTCTTGGACCTTGCCCTTGGCCCCTTTCACATTGCTCCGGATTGGGGAGGTACAGCTCCCCTCCAGCATCCTTGAATCGGCCTTGGCGAGCGTCTAAGGGTGGTCTCCACCCTTCATCTCCGGCCTTCAGCTGTCAAGGTGCATCTCTGGTGTTCAGCCATTGAGGTACGTTTCCGTGTATTTTTCTTGTGTTTTTTTAGTCCCTCTTAGTCTTAGGAGTAGATCCACACCTTCGCTTTCGATTTGTATACCATCCATCATGTTCGCCACCACCTCGTCGGAGCTTGCTCCGGCGAGCCCCTTTTTCGTTACCACTGCCTCGTTCCATAGTCAGGAAGGTCGAGGCACTTTTCCCTCGACCTCCTTAACATACTTGCAGGTGCCAGGAGCAAGGCGTTCGCCTGGCGGGTGATTTTGACTACGTCGGAAGCACCTGGGGCCTCTTTTCGTCTCCGATGTTGCAGAGGAGCCCTGGTGTAACCCTCGCCTTTTTTATGCCCCAAGACGCCAGAGAACCACTGTAGGATCGTCGGGCACCCTCTCCGAGCTTCCCAGAAGGTCGGAATAGGTCAGGCTAGCGGATTGAAACTCGGATCCTCCGAGTTCTTGATCAGTTTGTCCTGACCCGTTCTCTGTCGTTCGACCCTTGGGGAGCCGCAGACGAAGCAGCCTCCGTCCGATCGTTCGACTCTCTGCCATCAGATCCAGTGCTGGGATCTAATCCCAGCCGTTCGTTTACAAACCGGTATCGGAGATCCAGAGCGTGACGTGTGTCTAAATAGATTGATTCCAGTCGTCTGCTCACATATAGGCTTGGGTATTTTGCACATTTCCCCCTACCAATTTTGTATTTAATATTTGAACCTCAATCTTTCATCTCCAGTTTATAGATTTTTGTAATATTTGCATTAAGCCCCCTGCATTTTCGTTAATTATATTTTCATCCCTGGCCACGTAACCTTACTTGACTGGTGCACGTAAGGCGTGACATTTTGCATCTGGGCCCTTGGGTATTTTTGTATTTCTATTAAGTCCTGAAACATTTGTATGTCATTATATTATTTTTGGTAATTTGGCAACTTAGCCCTCAGGATTTTTGAATATTGCATACAGGTCCTTGCCAGGTCACGTGCTTCGTGCACGTGAGTTTGGTGCTTTTATAGAAACACCCCTACGAGTTTTCGATTTAATATTTGGTCCTCTAACTTTTTATTTAGTTATATATTTTGGTTAAAATTGCAACTTGGCCCTCGGACTTTTACATATTTACAAAAATACCCTTGTTAGGGTTGCATTTTCTCTTTGTTGTCTCTATTTATTTCATGCATCTATAAAATTCAAAAAAATCCTAAAAATACATTTAGTTTCTGGTTGTATTGTACATTCATGCTATATTTTTATTTCACATTTTTGAAGCATTTTAATATTTATAAAAATTAAAAAACTTGCATTTTCATATCTTTTTGCATTAAAAATACATAAAATTATAAAAACTTCTTGAAAAAATCCCTAAAAAATATATTTTGTTTATTTCTGTGAGTTTTATCTTCAGACCAAAAATCACTAAAAAAATATATAAGAAAATACCTAAAATTGAAAAACCCTTAAAATCTTTATAAAAATATAAAAAATCATAAAAAATACAAAAATATAATTTCTATTTCTGAATTTTCTTTTATTTATTATCTTTATTTTAAAATTAATTTGCAGAATTTTTGTTACTATTTACTATTTTTATGTCCATTTTAATTATGGATATTTATTTTATTCCCTATTTTGAGTATTGTTTACTTTAAAAATACCCAAAAAATAGAAAAAAAATATAGAAAAATCACAAAAACATTAGAAAATGATAAAAAGCATAAAAATATTTTATTTCCTGTAGTTTTGATTTTTTTTACTTATTTTTATCTCTCTCTTACCCCTCTTATATATATATATATTATATAGCTTTATACATCTTTTAAAAAGAAAAAAAAGAAAATACAAATAATATAAAATATAAAAAGAAAATATAAATCAGAAAATTAAAAATAAAAAAAATTAAATATTAAAATCAAGAAAATTAAAAATTAAAACCCACAAAAAAAACACATATAGACAAATTCATCACAGCCAATCTTTGAGCATCATTTCCCCGATCTACATGCTTGCTTCCTGTATTCGACACTCTACACATACTTGCACCTATACACTTCTTTGTTGTAGAGTTATAATAAATTTTAACTCCGCACTTTCTCTTCATTGTTTGATCTTTGTTGTGGGTTAATTGTTGTCTGAATCAAGGTTTCGTGCAAGGTCAACTCAACGATTATTGATTCGCCTTGTGAATTAACACTAATTCTGCAAAATCCTGTTCAACAGTGAGTAGGGGTCCATAAGAGACTGTAAGAGAAAAATATTCACATTTTAAGGTTCTTAGTCTCAAACTGAGGTTAGGACTTTATTGGTCAATTTTACAAGTTAGTATTTTTTGACATTTTTCATTTTTTTGTTTTATTAATATATACACTATAGAGTTGATTTTATTCAAGTCTAAGTCAGTGAAAAATAGAAAAAAATAAGGAAAATATGGTGAATACACATGTGACATTTATATGTGAATTTGGCTTCTTATTTAATGCAAATATGCATGCGAAAATGCATGCATTAATTCTAAATGCATGAATGAAATTGTGCAAAATAAATGGAGAAATGCAGCTAATTACTTGGGAATAAAGCTCAATTTTCAACTTTTAGAATGATGAATCACATATTCATCAGCATCTCCTGTGAAGCTTGACCTTAGCGATAGTAGGCGTCTGCGTTCCACAGCTAGGATGAGGCTGATCGAGGGAGGTTCCACCCATCACCGGAGCTCTGCTCCTGGTGCTTCAGCTCCCTAGTTTCCAGGTACTAGCTGCTCTTTTATTCGTATTTCTATGTAGATTTTAGTTCCATCTTTTATTTCAATCTTTATTTCACGTATTTACTGTTGTTTTTAGCTTAGATTTGTATGTTAACTTCACTGGAGCTCTAGAGCTCCGGCCATCGTCTCCATTGTTCACACCCTCGTTCTGACCACCTAACAACACCACCTCTTTTCCCTTCACTTCTACTCCATCCATCCCCCTTCCATTCAACCTGATCTCTGCCAAATCAGAAAATCATGTGTCCAACTCCACCGCATTGTTGGACATCTCTGCCATGACCCATACCCACTTATTCGTCCAAATAAAGGGGTCATTTTTTCCACCTTTGTGCCCCCCCCTAACTTTCTTGCACGATAAAGCCTTTAAGATCCCCTTTTAGGGAGTATTTGATCGGGTACAAGGGTCCCATGTGTAAGCTTCCTTTGCGGAGCTCCATGCCCCCATCGATGGGGCCTAAACCTTTTTGACCATGCCATCAACTTTGATACACCTCCAGCCTCCACTTGAGCATTTCAGCGGCCAAACGCACAACCGAAGGGTGGGTATTTTGCACATCAATCCAAGCACCAGCAGTTGTTCTTCCTTGTTCTTGTTGGGAAACAATAGCCATAGGATCTGAGTCTATCTCTAGGTGCTTCCCCAACCATTGGATTGAGAATTGTAGCCACCATTGGATCCACACATGGATCTAATCTGAGGTGTTCAACGATGAAGTGTCATCGAGCATCCGGGGACCACCACGTGTATAAGTGGTGTCATCGGTGCATTTACTTGGCGCGCACGTGGAGGGTATTTTGCAACCATATCCCTATGTATTTTTATGTTTCAATTTAATATTCAAACATTCATCTGTATCATATTATTTTTGGGTAAATTGCACAAGGATCCTTACGCTTTATTGATTTTGCACTTTGGTCCTTCCACATCATGTGTAGAGGCACGTGAAATGTTGTATATATTGCTTGCATACCCTTAATATTTTAGAACTTATTTTAAATGAACTTAAGGTTTTATTAAATTACATATAGGTCCTTGCCTGCATTTTTATTTGTTACAATTTTATTTTTATTAAATAGCTCATGTATGCTATAAATAATGGAAAATTATAGTAGATGCTTGACCTGAAGCTAATTCATTCATATATTTTATTTTGGCATTTTATTGTGTTTTTTCATTTTCTAAAAATCAATTAGGAGCCATTTAGTCCTTATTTGCGTATAAAAATCCAAAAAATTGAAAAAAAACACATTTAAAAATCCAAAAAAATCAAAGTTAGTATATTATTGTGTATTAAACTTCAAGACCAAAAATCACTAAAAAAAGAAAAACCTTAATGTTACAAACCCTGGAAATGTCATAAAATCAATTAAAAACCTAAAAAATATTTTTTATTTCTTATTTTTCCTTATTATATATAGTATATGTTAAAATTAGTTTTGGGAATTTTTGAACTTATTAGATATGTATAATACCCGAAACATTTAGACTATCAAACTTATTCACTATTTTGTACATGTTATTACATTAAAAAGATGTAAAATTTAGCAAAAATTATATAAAAATCACAAAAAAGAGAAAAAGATAAAAACACAAAAATAATTTATTTATAATGTTTTGAGTTTTTATATTCAAAACTTTCAAAAAGGGATTATCCTTTATATATATTATATACTATATATAAGATATATAATGTCATTATTATTGTATATAAATATATATTATATCTTAAAAATCAAAAAGAAATTAAAAATTTGCAAAATTAAAAAGATAATAAAATTTAAAATATAAAAATATAAAACCACTAAAAATCCATAAAAATAAATATAATTAAAACCCCACAAAATTCTGAAAAAAATAGAAAAAATATACAAAATCATTATTATTATTAGTTACTAATTAATAATAATTATACCTGCCCACCATTTGCTCTCAGTGATTCGACCTCTACACTTGCTGACTATACACACATTTTGTTGGGTATAATAAATTTGACCTTGCATTTCATTGTCTTACATGTCGTGGTTTTGATTGTTCGTTATCTAATTGGCATGTGTCGAGAGCCGAGAGAGGGCCAATACAGCGATTGACGGATCCGATTTGTTGGACACCGCAGGCTCCTCCAAGACCGGGCATTAGGCACCGCTGCTCTGATCTGGTACATCAAATGACATCATTGCTGAGAAGCAACGCACAAGATAGTGTATATCTAGTTTGTGTATATGTATCAGTCTTTATTTCTTTTTAAATAATTGTTTACATGTGTTAATCAATTCTTCTATTGACTTTTCTGTGAGGGCCAACTACGCGAGGACAGTCTTTTAGGAGGGCTGAGGCAGCCAAGTAGAGTGAAGATCATCTCTTTCTTCAAGAGGACTCGTAGGAGTCGTCGTCGTCGTCATTTTATTCTTCTTCATCATCTTCTTCTTCAATGGGTTCCATAATAGTGTTTTTCCTCAAGAAGAAGAAGTAGTGGAATGAGAAGGTTGCTAGAGAGCCAAGGTTCCCATGGGAGGAAGATGGGGCCGCTATCTAGATGGGTTGATGAGATTTCCTCTGTTTACATGTTGATGAATTCGATGTACTAATTTTTCTAGTGAGCTATATTGATGTTATTGCTCTTCCTCATTTGAGCATTCTTGTGCATCTTATAGAAGAGGAGGGAAAACGTATCGATCATATCTTACTGATCATAGGAGTCGTTGAGGGCGAGGTGGTAATACCGGTATGCACATATCGTGTCATAGTGGGATGGGTCGGGATGAACTAGAGGAGGGATGTAACCCTAGAAGTAAGGTGCGAGGTAGGGAAGAAAAGTCTAGGCAGGGATGAGAGGGGTGATGAGTGAACTTCATCCCCTCGAGGTCAAGGGCTTGACTTGAGTGATGCAATAAGGGTACTCACATTGAGGGATGGAGAAGCAGTGGAGCAAGTGGGGGAATAAGGTCCCAAGTAAAAAATGGTATGAGTGAGCGATCGCAAAGATCGGCAAAATATAATGATACTAATTGAATGGATGGTTACTCATAAAGATGTAAATTAAAACTAGCATGTCATGGATGTCATGCTAGATGTCGGTGGTCTTGTTACTATAGTTTCAGGAAAAGGTGTAATTAAATAATTGAGTGAGCGGTCGAACATGTGGAATGTTAAAAGGTCAATAAGTATGGTTTCATGACAACTATCGCAAGAAATTCTCATTAAGAAATCATCAATGATTGGTCCCTCATTGGGATGACCAAGTATGTAGTGATTCGTCGAAGCATCCATTACAAAGTTGTGTCAGGATGTGATAGTACGAAGATGATATATGGTAGAGTCTTTGATATCTGTCAAGTTTGTATAAAACTCCATGTTAGAAAAGGATGAGATGGAGTCTACAAGGAAACCAGGGGTACCGAGGAAAAAGGATTGATCGAAAAATCAATACATCTGATTGTGATGGAAGATGTCAACATAGGTAGGGAAATGATCTCGGTATGCTTACCAGTGGATACGATGACAAGTTGACTAGGTGAGGCTCAAAAGATAGATTAGATGGTTGCATGGTCCACTAGCGAATTTTTTACCATATGAGGATTTCTTGGGTGCCATGTATGATCTAAGGGGTTGGAGAAGGGATTCCTATAATAAGAAAAAAAACCAAACTTATGAGTTTTTAGATAACTGAAAAAAACAAAGAAAAACCAAGTAAAAATCAATACTTGGTTACATTCTTGATCGATTAACATATGAGACTTCATTGATTTGCACTTGATCAATCACATTGAGTCGGCTAATAAATCAGGTGGAGGTTGGAGGGTAGGATTTTTTATTTTTTTTCCAAATTCTAGTGAGTAGAGTGTTGCGTGAGAGGCTTCTAAAGGATGTATGGTATTTATAAAATGAAGTGGATGGGTTCGAGAAGGATTTGGTGAAGACTAAATGCCTAAAAAGAAGATTTAATGGGATTTGACGTATATTGAAGAATATGTAGCCTAAAAAGTTGTCCACGAAATAGGCAAGGCCAGTTATCCTAGCATGTGTCCAAATTAAAAAAATTTAAAAAAATATCGCTACTAATTTGAATTTTCAAGCAAAGCACCCACCAATTCGAATATGTGAGGCTAGCTTAGATTAGCACATGATATAAGCTAGCCTCATATACTAGGACCTTAGGTGAAAACCAATGGTACACTTAGTGCTGCAATCATACATAATGTCATACATGTTATATTTATTGTACATAGAGAGTATGAAAACCAAATAGTTTGAGTTTCTTTCTATCAAGTTTCAATCAATATTACGCTTCGCAAGTTACCAAAACAAGAAGCATGATTGACAAGTCTTTATTCCACTCACACTGTAAGAACTCAACTAAAATTTATTTTTTTACTCATTCTTCAAATAAGTGTTTGATAAAGGGCTAGAAAAGTTTAAGTATATGAGGTTAATGAATATGTGTTTCATTAACTTAATACTAAAATTTTGACTTATATCTTAAGTAAAAACACTAATAAATTCGCATAAGAAAATAAAATAACAAAAAGATAGTTGTCAATAAAAATGGACTCATTGTACATTAGAACCATTTAAATAAGTATAAGAAATAAATCATAATTAAAATAATAAAAAGAAGGAGTTGAATTTGTGTATATATTCATTTGTATATATACAAACTTTTAATATTTGTAATAACATCATGTTAACTAATAATAACATGGATGAACTCTATTTTATATGTATTACTAATCATAATAAATAAAAAATGCTAACTTATATATATGGCAAATAAAACCTAAACCCTAGTTCAATAAACAAACAAGCGTAAAGATGGATATCTTTCTGATATAGTCTTATATGGATATGTACTCATTTTTGAACTAATCTAAATTAAATTATTATATAAAACAAGATTAAATTCAAAGGAATCAGAGTTCGTGTGTGAAATTTGGGTTTTGGGACAATGTTGTATATTGTTAATATTTACTAGCGTTACACTATGATTTTACGTACATTTTTAACCAATTTTAATGTATTTCCTTTTGATTTAATTTCTTTTTTTTATACTAAATAATTACAAAAACTTAAAATTCAAAAAAAATCCAAAGAGAATGGTACTTCCTAACTTTGTACATATACTAGAGTACTCTATATGTTTTTTATCATTATTAAAAATAAAAAATTTAAATTTATGTGTAAATATATTTGTAGTGATTTATTAATTTTATTATGTATATATTATTATATAAAAATAAAATAAAAACTGAAAATAATAAAATCAGGTTTTATGTCTATAAAATACCTTAAAATTCATATTTTGTACATATTTGTAATTTTGGTCTTGAGCTCATGACAAATGTAAATAAAACTTAGATCTAAAGTTCTTATGTTTATCACTTTTTCTTTGACATGATTTTTTTATTTTTTTATATTTATTTATCATTTTTGTTTTGCTTTGCTAACCATTGCTTGATAAACGTACACGGAATGCCATGCCACTAGTGCACCCTGTCCACTTCAAACAACTCAAGACCTACAATTAATGAGAACCCATCTCCACTTTTCCATCCATTCTTCATCAGTGCTCCCCTCTAAATGCAAGAACGCCACTTTACCATGATGTTCTTGCCACCCTTTAGTCATTAAGTCCTCCTCTAGGTTTCTCCTCAGCTTCTAACTATACAGCGAAGGCCAAGCTTCATCCCCCCACGTCACCCACCTTTATATCCACTCTCTTCTCAACTGCAAGCCTACTACAAAATCCAACAACCGCTCTCCTAGAGTCCCCTTCCTCATCAACCGCCTCCTCTATGTACTTCACTCACTAAGGACCTAATTGGACCCAACAAAACTAATTTTTAAGCCCATTTTCATGATCATCTATTACTTTACGAGTAAGGGAGAACCACGGAGCGTGCCAAGTTACCGTTGCAACACCTCTGGTTGAGCGAAGACTTTCTGATCTCTGGAATGATCTAGCAAATTCAGCATCATCGCCTTAGTTCCTTCTCGAGGAGTTGCTCAAGTTTTTAAGGTCAACTACCTTCATTGATCAAAGACCCAAGCCTCTGCCAAGGCACTCCTTCTCTAGATTACCCCAGGTAAATATGTAATCCTTCTTCTTTCTCCTCCTCATCCTATTTCCCCTCTCATTCCTTGGATTTTCTGATTACCTCTCCATCTCCACTCCTTCCCCGTTCATCGAGCAGCCTCACGCAACCCTATTCTGGAACCTCAATCATCCACTATGCCTTTGCTTCAGCCAAGTATGTAGCCTCACACCTTGGATCAAGATTGTGGTGGCTACCATTTAACGTCATCCACGTGGACTCGAACCTATTGCCTTTCGAGCCTCAACGCCTCACATGAGGACCTCACGTGCATGGTCTTTTCTAGCATCCTCCCCTCAGGTTCATATTTTGCAGAGAGGCCCCTCCTCGGTGGCAACCATGATTCCTACCAGGGTATTTTGTACACATATACCTCTGCCTTTCCCATATTGTGAATAAGGGGCCTCCTATGGACATTTTGGAAAGAAATCCAACCGGGTTTTAATATTTGTCGATAAGCCCCTCCATGTTTTTTTCTTCTTTTTTATTTTAAATTTGCATTCAAATCCTGATATTTGAACATTATTTTGGACATTTAATTTTATTTATTCAAAAAATCCAAAAACTCCATATTAAAGTGTGTTTAATGATCTATCTTGTGATATTTTTATTGGACTTTATGATTTGTGCCTGATTTATTGAAAATAAATTGGTAAAAGTAGCATGCCTCACCTATTTGTGCTTCCTTAATTCATAGAAAATCAAATATCGCTTTGAAAATCCCCTATCTTCACCATAGGTAGAGTTGTATGTGCTTTTACATATTCATAAATATTTATGAAAATGCATGCATCTATTCTCTACTATAAATGTTGAATAATTTTGATTTTGAATTCTAGTTAATTCCTTGTTCAATATTTGCCAAAAATTCAAAAGCGCCTCGATTCATAATCAAATTCTCTATTTATGAAAAATTCAGATTGCATAATTTATGAGTTTCAAAATTCATAAGAATTAAATTATCAAAATAGCCCTATTTTAGCTAAAAACAAAAAAAATTCATATATTGCTTAAATATGGCCTAAAAAACATAATAGGTGCATTTATTTTATTTCTATAAAAATTCCATGCATTTTCACTTATATTAGCATCAAAAAGTGAATAAAAATCAAAAAGCTTTAACTATTTTTCATGCATGCATATTAAATCGGAAAAAAATATAAAACTCATTATATATAATATTTAGTGTTCGCCGTCTAGGAAAATATCATTTTATGAAAATTACTTAGACTTTTTTCTTGATAATTAGGAAGTTAAAGACACCTGCACCCCCCCTCCCTCCACGAGTAGAAAGAAAAGCTGAAGCCTAGGGCGCTTTTGCTTCTGTCACTTGAGCCTCCCAAAATAGAGGATTGAGGATGAAAATATAGGGATCAACAGTGAACTAAATAAGAAGACCCTTTCTTCTTTCTTGCTTTTTTGAAAGAATGGATGCCTCGCTCTCTTCTCTGGGGGGCTCACCCCCCAGTCCCCTGGTTGGTCTTCTCATCAATGGGCCTGGTTCGCCAGACTGACTTGATCCTCTGGGAAGCAATCCACTCAACTATGCTTCACGGAAATCATCCTCTTTCCCGGAAGGAAGCTAGGCTTCATACTAGATATATGATTTGGGGAATTCATAATGAAAATTCCCGTTTTTTTGACTACTAGAAGATTTTCACTTTCTTTATCTATCTATCTCCGGCAATCCGAAGCATAGGCATTTTTATGTCCCTCGTTAACTAGCCTAATAAGGCACTATTGGGCGACGGGCAACCCAACTTAACTAGATTTTCGGGAAATCAAGATCTAATAGACTATTAGGTATCTCAACTTTATCTATCACAAAAAAATCAGTTTTTAAAATACATAAAAATTTATAAGGATGTTGTATGTTATTACAAGGCCAAAATACGTTTTCTTCATTTTTTATGATTTTTTAAGCCCTAAAATAAATTTGTAAGAAATTTCCTTATATTTGCAATTCTCGATTTCAAATACGTGTCCCATACATTCACACGCATACAGATCATTTATCATATTACATTGTGTGTGTATACATCTTAATAAAAAATCTAAAAAATCATCTTGTGAATCCGATTGCTTGTTGTCTTGAGTGTAACTTGGCCCACATTTTTGCCTCCCTTAGTTTGAGGTTTGGGCTCTCCCAAGTAAAAATTAAGATAAGGTTAGAGACGTAAGAGTTTTTACAAACCTCATGCCGTGGCCATCTTCCTACATGATAAAGCAGCAATATACGAACTAGTTTTATATTGAGATGATCATCTGCATGCTACATGAGTTCAAATTAGTTCATTATTAAGAGTTTTACATACGACTTAACGTAATCTAGGTAGACACGTAAGTTGACATAAAAATAGTTTTTTGGAACCCAAAAAAATGTAATTATTGACTTGAAAAGTAATTATTCCAGTTCCTAAGAGTATCCAATGAATTTAAGAGGTTTAAGGACCTAACTATGCTCAATCCTTCATATCTCATTCTAACTTTGATTCAAAAATTAAACTTCTTCTAAAAATACTTAGCACAACCATGTTTCTGTGAGATAGATTTTCTAGATTTTGTGCTTTTTATAAAGAATTTTTTTATGTATTTTATAACTTTTTTATTATATTTTAAAGTCTTTTACAAGATTTTTATGATTTTGTGTACTTTGAAATAGCTTAAATGTTTTATTGTATACCAATTTTGCAAATTTTATGTATGTAGATCTACTCATAATTTTAAGTCAATTGCAAGATTTATGTCACCAAATTTTATTCACAAGTTTCCTTTCAAGGATTTTGTACTCTTTTTACAAGCATTTTAAGAAACAATTTTTTTAATTTTTCCATTTGGTAAATCATATTACGAAATAATTAAAAATACGAGTTATGGCCTAAAAGTATACGTGAAATATATATATATAGGAGAAACTTCAAATGAGGCGGGTGATGAATCCACGATTCATCATCTTAATATCTTGATCTTAGCAAAATCCCCGAGTAAAATCCCAAATAAATGTCCATAAAATCAATAAATTAACAAAATACCTCTTGTAAATAAAACTCACTAATTACTGTATATAAGATTGTACAAAATAAATTAACAATAAAAAAAGCCGCAAAATCAAAGGAGTTTTATACTTGTAAATAGCCCAAAACTTCATGGATTTTTAATAATTTTATTTCAACTCCTTTTTGGCTAATTCTTTCTCTAACATGTTCATAATAATGTATATAAAAATACAAAAATACAAAACAAATTTTACCTTAAATAAAAGCTCCTAGATCCCAATGGGAAAAAGCCGTAAAGACCAACTTCCATGCTAAATTCCCGCTCCGTATGAACTCCAAATTCACCAAACTCACTTTTAAAGTTCAAGTTAGAAAATTATCTATCCAACGGAAGTGGTTTCATTAAAATCGGAGCTCATTTGCAAAAGTTGGGTTTTGGGACCTAGATGTACATTGTACATTATGTATATATTCATACTTTCTTCATTTTTTTATTATATCTTACTTAATTATTAAAAATATAAAAAAATCATACTTGTGTTGTATTTTAATTATACTATTTTATTGTATTTTTTCGTTGTAAATATCTCTTATTAAAAAGACAAAAAAATTACATATTAGAAAAGTAAAAAAAAATGTACATGGTGTTTTGTCTTCTTTTGTAAATTCTCCACTATTTCTCTTCTCTTTTTATTTTATTGTATTTAAAGTAGACAACTTTATTTATTTATTTATTTATTATTTAATTTCCATTCTCTACAATAACCACCAATTCAACTCCATTATTCCACCATTTTTTCCCAACTTCCCATTCAACTCCATTAATAAATCAACCTCCCATTCAACCCCACCACTTTAATAACCTCTCATCCCATTCTCTTTATATACATGTCATTCTCCTCATTTTTGCTTTTGATCCATCTTTATGTGAGGAGAGCCTAGTTCCCTGAGTTGAATCGGTGACAGCGACGCAACCGCGGTCGAGCGACGACGGCCCTCTCTCCGGTGTGATCCGTTGGTTCTTTGGCCAACATCGCAGCCGCAACCGCGCGCTGCTCGAGCTCATCACGCGCCGGCGATTCGAGCGAAGACCGTGCTCTCACGAGCACTCCATAGGCATCCGCGTTCATCGTAGGTAATTTTAGTTTATCTGGTCTTTTTGCAATTTTTTTAGCACAAACATATCATCCCTTCCACCACCACCATCACACCATTTTCCCCCTCATTTGTTTAGTTTATCATCCTCACCATTTTAATTTTTTTTCCTTTTTTTTATCATGTTCAACCCCTGTCTGAAGAAAATTTAAAAAAAATTATAAAATAATTAAAACAAAAAAAAGTCTCTTTTTATTTACAGCAGTAAAAAGAATTCAAAAAAAATTAAAAAAAAATAAAAAAAACGGAAGAGGAAGGAGGCAGCAGCCGCCACCCCCTCCCCCTCTAGGTGGTTGCCATCACCGCCCCAATCGGCGCCCCCGCGCCGCCCCTCTCGCCGCCTCTTCCCAGGCCGCGCGGCCTGCCGCGGCGTCGATTTCTCCACCCGCGCCAGCCGCCGAGGAGCTTCAGCCCTCCACCGACTCCCGCCTCCTTGCGGCTGGGCCCGCTCCCTCCTCCGCCTCTCCGTGGCCCCCTCCGCCGGCCCTCCGCCTCCAGCCTCCTAAGCGCGGTGCGCGCTGCCCTTCGCGCGGCTGCGCGTGCCCGCGCCGCCGCCGCCGACCCCGTCCAAGTTGGGTTCTTCATCCCCAACGCCTGTACGAAGAAGAAGGTCCTCTTCCATTTTTTTATTTTATTTGTAAAAATTGCATACCTTATTTCTCATGTTTCCGTAATTGCAATTCCGTCCCTGTACATAAGTTGCTTAGTATTTTTAATTTCTGTTTTGCACAAAGACCCATGTGTTCGTATTTTAATTTGGACCTCATTTTTGCATCATTTTGTTCAATGAAAAATGCCTTTGTGATGAGCAACTAATTATCTACAATTTGACTATTTATTGGTATTTTTGTGACTCATGGGTAATTAATTATAATTGTTTAACTCAAATATTGGATATTTTACCCATTCCGTGCTCTTAAATTTATATCTCACACACGGTTGCTCTAAAAATTCCACAAAAAATATATGTGATGCCTTGAAGAGTGATAAACTTACAGTCCAAATTTCAACCAAATTGGAGTTGTCGCTCGAAATAAATTATTGAGTGATTTTCGTATTTGATTTTTAATTAAATCCACAGACATCCTTTTTATGAAATTTCAAATCTCTTGGATTGCTTATATAAATATATTTCTGAGATAAATCGTATTTTGATTAATTTGATAACGTGGATTAATTAGAAATTATTTACTCACTGTCACTCTGTTTCTACTAAAAATATATAAAAAATTCATAACTTGTCAAAAAATTCCAAAAAAATTACCGTAGTCTTCTTTCATCATGTTTTCATTCCAGTATTTTTTTCATAATTTTTGCTTACTGTTTGTGTGAAAAATTAGGAAAATACCCATAAAAAGTGTGTATTTTTAGTTATTGCATTTTAACCCCTAAAATTCCAAAAAAAAGTTCCTTGCATTCATCTCTGGATTAAGACTCTAGGAAAAATATAACTTTGCTAAATTGGACTTATTTTCTATTCAAATTAATTTGGCTAAGTTGTATGCTCTCTTAGTGTATTAATTCCGCCGCATTTGCATTTGCTTTGGTTTTTATTTGCATAAAAAAATCTAAAAAAATTCCGCATTGGAAATCTAGACTTAAGTTTTTAAATTAAACCCAAGTTGTTCCTTTGCCTCCCTGTGTTCGACCCCGGACTTGCCCGGGATATAAATTAAAGCCGAGACACTCTTCACGGAGATCTTCTCTCGGTTCTGACCGAATCGCTAAGTACACGTGCTACAACGGACACGAATTATTTATCGTATTCAGCGACTCATCAGATGGCGCCGTTGCCGGGGAGGCAAATGGCTTAGGGATTAGTTTAAAAATTTGGATTTAGTTTTCCTTTTACTCGGGTAGTCTGACCCCCGAGCCACTTGTACTTATTCCATTTTTTTTTGCAATTATTTCTCTTCATATTTTTGTATATATCTTGTTGTTTATCTCTCTAATATAAATCTTTGTTTCCTTGCGAGGGCCCGGTGGACTTGGAGTGCATCGGAGGTCGACGGACGCGAGGAGCGCCGACTGCTGAAGTGCGAGGATAAAGCAATTTATTTTTGAGAGAATTTTATAAATTATTGTAATTATTTAGGTAGTTGCTCATTTCTAGCGGCTCTTGGTTGAGAGCTCGCGCATGTAAAAAGACTTGGACTTTATTTGTGGTGTGTCGAGCCTGTTTCACTCTCCGGCGAGGGTGGGGCTTGACTTGAGTGGCGAAATTAAGGATTAGGCACACGGTAGTTTAAATTCAAACTTGTTTGTGCCCATCGTAAATTAGGCCACACTTATCTTAGAAGATTCATATATCTTATAAGATTCATAATGAGACGCACATAGACACGTACTACTTAGCTCAAATCCAATCAATTCTTCCCCGCTAATAGTATATTGTTTAGGTGCGGTTTCCTCGATCTGCATGCATTTAGTGTAATATTTACAAATTCAGTTTTGCATAAACGCATGAAGAGTGCTGGGATTCACTGTAAGTATACCTTCTTCTGAGCATGCATCATAGTTTCTCGTTTGCATTCTGATTTCCGATTCCCATCTTGTTTTACAACTTAAGGTTAAAGGAAATTGGGACTGAACGGTAGACGTGCTTGTGTGTTCACATAAATTTCAAGTGATAACCTAACTCTAAAATTGGGACTGAATTGAGCAGGTCGATCTAATTAATTGGAATAAAAAGAACCCTTGTTCTCGGGTGCATAAAGCCCTCATTGTTTGTTTTAACTGCAAGTGAGAGAGAGACGACCCTAGGATAGAGCCAAGTCTGGATTTCTTACTTACTACTGGTTCTTTCTTTTTAGGCGATTAGCTACGTTTCAGTGAGGATTTACGGGTAGCCGGTAAACGGTCCGGACTTCCTTAGCAGAGTGGGAGGTTTAGAGGACGCCTTAGTCCTCAAGGAACGGGTAGCCGTATTTTTACGGTCCGTACTTACTCCTATACTGGCTGAAAGTAGGTCAAACTAGTCGTAAGAACCGGGTCAGTCTGTAGGAAAAAACGGGCACCTAACAGCTCGTTAATCTTTCCAAGATTGTATTATCGCCAACTAAAATTGACCAGATAAATCGGTCGAACTCTTACGGCCATCATGTGTTGAGTTGGTGAAATTGGGGGTTTGAATTGCGTTTGTATTGTGTGAGTTCACTCCGCACATTTACGTGCACCGTAGAACTAGTGCCTCATTGATTATCGTGATCTAATCGGTTCTTTTGACATCGAAGATGACTGATTGGGGGGATATTTATTCGGACTTTGCGAATCTCTCATTGAACCCTTCAAAAAGTACGTCTTCAAAGGTCCAAGCGCAACTTGGACCAACCTGGACTCATGACCCTCTTGAGCCCAGGATCACTCACTCTCGGGATGGTTACTCTCAAACCGTTCCATTTCTCTCTTCCCACCTCACCGAGGAAGACCATCGCCTTGGTGAGAATATCGTGATTCATAAATCCTCTTCTAATAAAGAACACATTGCTGATTCAGGCCATATAGAAGACACGAGTAAAATGCCTCCAAAGAAGAAAGAAGAGGAAGAAGAGAACCATGAAGACCCGATGAGAAGTATACTAGCCCGATTGGCTGCATCTGAGCAGCAACAAGCATTACTGAGAGCTCAGTTAGGACAGTTAAATGTTGGGGTCCAACTACCAATGGATGCGGCTTATAACCCCGGACAATATCAAATTCATAATTACTTGAGTCCGGCCGAACCCGAGGTTGATTTTGAGCTGAAGCCGCATTTCCTGAACCTGCTGCCACATTTTGATGGGAATGCTTCTGAGGAGCCATATGCATTCCTAAGGGACTTTGAGCTCATCTGTGCTAACCTCAAACATAACAATGTTAGCCAGGATTATATTAGGCTCAAAGCCCTTCCATTTGCCTTGGGTGGAAAAGCCGATTACTGGGTGAAGAATCTTGGAATCATCGTCACCACTTATGCCCAGTTCAAAGACCTATTCCTAAAGAAGTTCTACCCGTTGAGTAGAACTAACATGATGAGGACGCGAATTACGAGTTTTTCCCAATTACCCAATGAAGCCTTCTGTGATGCTTGGGAAAGATTCAAGGACATCCTGCAAAAGTGCCCTTGTCATAGATTAGATGAAAACATCTTGGTCCAATCCTTCTTCACTGGTCTCAACCCTGAGATGCAGGGTTTAGTGAGCGCTGCCTGTGGAGGCAGCTATACATCACGAGGAACGGATACCGTCTGGAGGGTATTCGAGCAGATGGCTGAAACTAGCCGCTCACAGATGGCCAGCAGGGCCTATACACCATCCCCCAGTTCACTCTCACTTGGAGGGGAAAAAGCAGCTGTAGTCGATCTCTCTCAAGACGTGATCCCTAGCATGGGACTTCTTGCTGACAAGCTTACTGTCGTCGAGAAGATCGACAGGAGGATTGATGAGTTAGACCGGAGCGTCTCCAAACTTCCAAAACAGATGGAGGAACTGACTGAGAAGGTATCTAAGATAAAGATACCTGCCGTGACTGCACCCACTGCTCCCATTTACCGAGTTCACCATGTTCAGGAGCAGTTGGTGTCAGGGCAACCCCAGCCGTGGGAGCAGGACCAATCCTACACCCACTCTTTCCAGCAGCCACCTCCATTAGCAGAGACAGTCCAGGAGGAGCCTCCACCAGTTTGGGAGGTGAATGGGATATGGTATACTCAGGACCCTGCCAAGCAGGGAAGTACGGGAGACCGACAGACCTATCAGCGTTCCCCAACCTTTCACAATACCACATTCACCTCCGCACCACCTCCGTCACAGCAGAGCCCTGGATTCCATCCACCCCAGCAGCAGAGTCAGCAGTACCAGTAGTATGGCCGACAAGGCCATTACGAGACGGGCCAGCAGGGCCCGCAACCCCAGCAGCAGCAACAGAGGCAGTACACTGGCCAGCAGGGCCAGTCTTCCCGTTCTTCTTCCCAGTCTTATCCACTTACTTCATCGTCTAGTCCCATGGATATTCAGCAGCAGATACTCGACGAGCTACGTTCCTACAGGAACGAGGTTCAGGACTTACGGGTGGATGTCAACCGCCTATCCAGATGGCGAGACGAGCAGACTGCACCCTCTACCTCGATCCCAGCCCAAGTTCAGGCTAACCCCAATAGCCTGAACCGTTCAAGTTCTCAGCAGCACTTTGGTCAGGTATACTATTCAGCATCTCCTAAATCTGAACATGAGATTCTTTCGTGTGACTAGGCTAACCACATGACACTCAGGAGCGGAAGGACCGTGGTCGTACCTGACCGGGCGAGGGACACAAGGAGGGGCATCTCTGGAGCTCTACCTGAGGAGTCTTCAGAGGACGAGGAGGAGAGGCATAATATTTCAGAGCCCCATCAGCACCATTCGAGGATTTCCACTCAGGGAGCCGAGAGGAGGAGGAGAGCACGTATGCAGCATCGTCAGCATGGATATTCTTCTGAGTCTACGGAGGACCTTGCATCTCCGGTTGTGGCGGATACCACTCCAGCTTCTATTCCACAACCTGTAGTAGATAATTTAGATTTTGAGTCCATGTTGCATCACAAAGATTCATGTATGAAGAACTCTGTTTCCGTTAATGCAAAGAATGATCTTTCAGTTCATGATTCAGACTCTTCATCCTCTGTTTCCCTAGCTTCAATCCCTTTCCCCCGTGCTCTTACGGCAGGAAAGCGCATCAAAAAGATTCCGAAAGATGACCCCGATATGGCACGGTTTTGTAAAGAAAACATCACTGTGAAGGTGCCATTTGATGAATATGTGGCTAACCATCCTGCCTTCCAAAAATACCTTAAGGTGAGATGCACACCTACAAGGGTTAGCAGGAAGAAAGATAACCGAAATATAAAGACACATGTCTTATCAGTAGCCACAACCTATTGTCTCAAGAATCAGACTTTACCAAAGAAAAAGAGAGACATGGGTGCTCACTATGTGGAGAGTCGTATTGACGACATTACGTTTGCACGCACACTCTTAGATAGTGGTTCTTCGATCAACTTACTTCCCTTAGCCTTATATCAGAAATTGGAGTTGGGACCACTTCGCAAATCTAGAGCTTTACTCCAATTCGCAAATCGTTCAATGAAGAGACCTAAGGGAGAAGTGAAGAACATCGTTATCTCGATTGAGGGGCAGAACTATCAGGTGGACTTCACAGTCTTGGACATGGAGACCCCCAATCATTGGAGAGAATCTCAGATCATTCTCGGGCGACCCTTCCTTAGGACCGCAGGCGCAGCTTTTGATTATAGTACGGGAATGATGAAGTTCCGTTCTCCAGGCGGAGAGGTGAACCTTGAGATGAAGCAAACCAAGTGTCAGCGACCTGATTCAGAGAGTAGCACAGAGTACTCATCTTCAGAGGCAGACTGCAGTTTGATTAGCACAGTTGGGATTTGGGGACAGATTCCTTCAGGACAGAGTGAGACCCTTTCATCTGGAGAGGATATAGTGCATGATGCAGTTTGCCATGTGTTGTCTGATCTTACTAGAGATGCATCAACCTATTCTCATGATGACTTAGAGATCCATCCGGATCTGTCAGTTCCGTCCTCTTCGGAACAATCATGGGACATAGATGACGAGTCGGACGTGGCTTTTGCCGATTGTTTGGATACTTTTGACGATCCGACTCCCGATACTTCTGATTTGGTGGCGAGTACTACTCAGCTTAGCCCACCTTCATGCAGCACGGAACCAGATTCAGATTCAGTTCAGCCAGATCTGCTTGATGATACCACATTGCCAGAACTGAAATCACTACCTCCTATACTTAAGTATGCCTTTCTTGCGGGACCCAAAGAGAGATATCCTGTCATCATTAGCTCAGACTTGACTTTAGAACAGGAGTCTAGGTTGTTAGAGGTCTTAGAGAGGAACCGCAGAGCAATAGGCTGGACAGTGTCGGATCTCGTGGGCATCAACCCCGCTCTCTGCTCGCACCACATTTTTACTGAGGATAACGTGAGACCTTCCCGTGAGTTTCAGAGGAGACTTAACCCCAATCTACGGGAAGTGGTGAAGAATGAAATTGAGAAATGGTGCAAAGCAGGGTTTATATACCCTATTTCTGACTCCAAGATGGTGGCCCCGCTTCATGTTGTCCCGAAGAAGTCGGGAATTCAGATGGTCACCAACGAGGAGGGGGTAGAGATCGCGACACGAGTACCCACGTCGTGGCGCATCTGTGTCGACTACAGGCGCCTGAATGCTGCGACCAAGAAAGATCACTTTCCCTTGCCTTTTATTGATCAGATCTTGGAGAGACTTGCAGGGAAAGAGTTCTTCTGTTTTCTTGACGGGTACTCAGGCTACAACCAGGTGGCCATAGCCCCTGAGGACCAGGAAAAGACCACATTCACATGTCCATTCGGCACTTATGCTTTCAGACGCATGCCATTCGGGCTCTGCAATGCCCCGGGCACATTTCAGCGGTGCATGATAGCCATATTTGCCGAGATGGTGGGAGATTTCCTGGAAGTGTTCATGGATGACTTCTCGGTCCATGGTGATTCTTTTGATACATGTTTAGCGCACTTGGACCGAGTCCTCACGAGGTGTAGAGAGGTGAATGTGGTACTCTCCTGGGAGAAGAGTCACTTTATGGTGACGGAGGGTATCGTGTTGGGGCATGTCATCTCCAAAAGGGGAATGGAGGTTGACCCTGCCAAGGTGGAGGTGATCAAGAAACTCGATCCACCTACCAACGTAAAGTCAGTGCGGTCATTTTTAGGGCATGTTGGATTCTATAGGAGATTCATTCAAGATTTTTCAAAGATCGCCCGCCCACTGACTGAGCTCTTAGGGAAAGACATAGAGTTCGTTGTAGATCACAGGTGTCTGGAGGCCTTTGAGCTCTTGAAGAGGAAGATTTGTGCTTCGCCTATCCTACAAGCTCCTGACTGGTCTCTTCCTTTGAGATCATGACTAACGCTTCAGATTTCGCTATAGGAGCTGTGTTAGGACAACGGCGAGAGGGGATTCCGTTTGCGATTCACTATGCGAGCAAAGTTTTAGATCCTACACAGAAAAATTATACAGTGACTGAAAAGGAAATGCTCGCGGTAGTATGGGCCCTCGAGAAGTTCAGATCATATATTTTGGGCTCTAAGGTGACAATATTTACTGATCATACAGCCATTCGATACTTAATGGAAAAGAAGGACGCGAAGGCGCGTCTTCTTAGGTGGATTCTACTCCTCCAGGAATTTGATTTGGAGATTAAAGATAAACCTGGAGTGAAGAATGTTGTGGCTGATCACCTTTCTCGGATTGAACTTAAGGATTCTCCTGATCATGAGCGGATTAGAGAGACCTTCCCAGATGAGTCAATTTGTGTTATTGACTCCCTCCCGTGGTATGCCAACATGGTGAACTATCTTGTCTCCAAGCAGGTTCCCCATGGTTGGACTAGGAGCAGCATTGATCGACTGAAGTTGGATTCGAGGAGATACCACTGGGACGATCCTTTCCTTTTCTTCGAAGGACCGGATTGTGTTTGGAGAAGGTGTATTCCTCAGGAGGAATACCATAGTGTCCTCACATATTGTCATTCACTTGAGGCTGGAGGACACCATTCGGGAAAGCAAACCGCTCACAAAGTACTTCAATGTGGATTGTATTGGCCGACCTTGTTTAGAGATGCTATTAATTTTGTACGGTCGTGCCCGATCTGTCAAAGGATGGGAGGGACAGTTGGATAGAGAGATGAGATGCCCATGCAACCGATGATTATTTGTGATGTTTTTGATGCATGGGGCATAGATTTTATGGGTCCCTTTCCCAACAGCCAAGGACATGAGTACATTTTGTTGGCGGTTGATTATTTATCTAGGTGGGTGGAGGCTATCCCAACCCGAACCGCAGACAGCAAGACTGTATGTAAGTTTGTGAAAGACCATATTATTGCTAGGTTCGGGGTGCCAAAAGTTTTGATATCTGATGGGGGTAGCCATTTTGTGAATCGAGATATGAGATCTTTAGCTAAGGACTATGGATTTGATCATAGAGTTACTAGTCCTTACCACCCACAGTCCAACGACATGGCAGAGGTTTCGAACAGAGAGGTGAGGAGCATTTTGCAGAAATTGGTTCGTCCCGATAGGAAGAACTGGTCTCAGCTCTTGGACCAAGTTCTGTGGGCCTATAGGACAGCCTACAAGACACCATTGGGTACTTCACCATTTAGAATGATCTATGGTAAGCCATGCCATTTGCCCGCAGAATTGATTCATAAATCCGAATGGGCAATTAAGAAGATTAATTGGAGTTGTCACCTAGGGAAGCTTTGCCGAGACTTGAACTTGAACGAGCTCGTGGAAATCCGAAACAGGGCATATGACAACAGTTTGATTTATAAGGACAAAGTAAAGAGATGGCATGATCAGCACATTAGGTGCAAAGACTTTGTCCCTGGACAAAAGGTATGGTTGTTCAATGCCAGGTTGAAGATGTTCCATGGGAAGCTCAAATCTAAATGGACGGGTCCCTTTGTGGTTAAGAAAGTGCACGAGAATGGAAGTGTAGAGATAGCTGATCTCACAGATGGTGCACAATCTCATGTGGTGAATGGACAACTGTTGAAGCATTTTGTTGATTCCAAAGAGCAGTTAGTCCAAGTCGAGGTCATCAACTTCATACAGAGTGAGCACAGAGCAGATACATCTTATTACTCTTCATGAAGATGCAGCATCAAGATTCAACATCTTAGAAGATTCAATCACTCTTGTGCATATTCTCTCTTCTTTGTATATTCTCGAGATCATGTCGGTTCTCACACTTACTCTTGTCCTATACTTAGGCTGACCAAAGCCTAAGTATAGGGGGGACCGATGCCCGCCTTGTGTATTTACTCATCATTTCTCCTCTTGACCTCGTCCGCCCCATTTGTGCTCTTCTTCTACACTTAGGCTGTCCAGAGCCTAAGTATAGGGGGGGCGGATCGACTTCTATACTTTTTATTATTTTAGCTTTCCTACGCTTAGTACGAGCTATGTCTTTTTGTCACCTAGTGCCATGAGGACATAGCACAAGCTAAGTATAGGGGGGCGTGTATATATTACATATATACTTTACCCATACCTCGTACTTTCACGTATTTTTGTATATATTATACAATAATTATGGGGTGGGTTAAAAAAAACAAAAAAAACAAAAAACAAAAAAAAAACAACAAAACTTTTTCAAAAAAAAAGTCTTTTCTTATTGTATATATTATACAATAATTATGGTGTGGGTTAAAAAAAACAAGAAAAAACAAAAAAAAACAAAACAAAACAAAACTTTTTTAAAAAAAAAGTCTTTTCTTATTTAACTATCTTTTTCAAAAAAAAAACTCTTGAAAAAAAAAAGCAAAACTTTTTTCTAACAAAAAAAGAAAACTTCTTTGCCTTTGTTTGTAAAAAAAAAACTTCTTGAAAAAAAAACTTTTTCTAAAACTTAAAAAAAACATTCATAAAAAAAACTACTAATAAGTTGGTGTAATCCCTGACACAATTCACTTTCACGCAAGACTAGTGATGTTCAAGAACACTTGGTTTATGAGGTCTTGATGTTTTGAGTTAACCAACCTTAGTCATTAGGGTCCTTGACTTAATTATTCACATTTCCCTAGTTTGAAAGATTTGTGTGCTATATTGCATGCTTAGTCTCTACCTTAAGAATATGATCAGCACCTCACGAACACGACTGCAGTTATGATGAGATGAGTTGTAATTTCACTTGAGGAACTGGGATGAGGGATTTGAGTTTGGACTTGATTTAATGATGCTCGAGGATGGGATAAAATCAATGAAGGCTTCATGAAACCTGAGTGTCAGCACATTTAGCCAGTATGAGAACATGGTTCTTGTACTATCTCTTGACATTTACCTATGTGCCAGGGTGTGATAAAATAAAAAAAAATGTTGATCAGTGTGCGCCAACTCTTGGTAAAAGCAGTGGAGCTAGCCAAAAATACTACAAAGCAATGAAATGTCAAAGAAAAGCTCTCATTCCACAAAGTCAATTATCAAAAGAGCTTCCACCAAAGGCGAGCGCTCCCAACCATTTCAAAGTGTCCACTTGGACCACCGCTATTAGGACCAGGAGTCGGGCTTGCACCAAAAAAGGGCTCTGCATCGTAAATGCTACAAGTCTGGGTGTAGAAGGTACGATAGGTACTCAAAAAAGGCACACCCCGGTGTACTCCCAGGAAAACAAGTGCAGACGGCTCCAACTTCTCTTGACGGACGCACTGATCAACACCAAAAAAATGCGTTGCGTAATAAGGCACTCGAGAGGATCCTTGTTCCAATGAGAGGGAGAGAAGAAATGACACAATCCTATGCCCTCCATCAACTGGCCTGCCATCTACACTTTCAAGTCTGACAACTAAAGAGATGGTGGATTGGATGCAAGAAATGATTTATTCCCTAGTGTTGAGGATCGGGTCCATAGGAGAGTCTCTTGAACTGGAACCTTGGGTGACGTTGTGACTCTACTCTTATAACTGCAGTCCACACTTAAAGTCATATCCCTTATATATACGTATACAAAGAGAGTCTGATGATTAGGGGAATTGGGTACCTTTTGACTAGAGCTTGGTTCAGCTTAGAATTTTAGGATCTCTAAAACCGAGAGTTCTTGAACGGATCAAGTCTTGTATTCACATGCACAGTCAGGGGTTAACCAAACTTATTCATTCTTTATTTGCTCGAGGACTAGCAAAGTTTAAGTATAGGGGGTGATGAATCCACGATTCATCATCTTAATATCTTGATCTTAGCAAAATCCCCGAGTAAAATCCCAAATAAATGTCCATAAAATCAATAAATTAACAAAATACCTCTTGTAAATAAAACTCACTAATTACTGTATATAAGATTGTACAAAATAAATTAACAATAAAAAAAGCCGCAAAATCAAAGGAGTTTTATACTTGTAAATAGCCCAAAACTTCATGGATTTTTAATAATTTTATTTCAACTCCTTTTTGGCTAATTCTTTCTCTAACGTGTTCATAATAATGTATATAAAAATACAAAAATACAAAACAAATTTTACCTTAAATAAATGCTCCTAGATCCCAATGGGAAAAAGCCGTAAAGACCAACTTCCAAGCTAAATTCCCGCTCCGTATGAACTCCAAATTCACCAAACTCACTTTTAAAGTTCAAGTTAGAAAATTATCTATCCAACGGAAGTGGTTTCATTAAAATCGGAGCTCATTTGCAAAAGTTGGATTTTGGGACCTAGATGTACATTGTACATTATGTATATATTCATACTTTCTTCATTTTTTTATTATATCTTTCTTAATTACTAAAAATACAAAAAATCATACTTATGTTGTATTTTAATTATACTATTTTATTGTATTTTTTCGTTGTAAATATCTCTTATTAAAAAGACAAAAAAATTACATATTAGAAAAGTAAAAAAAATGTACATGGTGTTTTGTCTTCTTTTGTAAATTCTCCACTATTTCTCTTCTCTTTTTATTTTATTGTATTTAAAGTAGACAACTTTATTTATTTATTTATTTATTATTTAATTTCCATTCTCTACAATAACCACCAATTCAACTCCATTATTCCACCATTTTTTCCCAACTTCCCATTCAACTCCATTAATAAATCAACCTCCCATTCAACCCCACCACTTTAATAACCTCTCATCCCATTCTCTTTATATACATGTCATTCTCCTCATTTTTGCTTTTGATCCATCTTTATGTGAGGAGAGCCTAGTTCCCTGAGTTGAATCGGTGACAGCGACGCAACCGCGGTCGAGCGACGACGGCCCTCTCTCCGGTGTGATCCGTTGGTTCTTTGGCCAACATCGCAGCCGCAACCGTGCGCTGCTCGAGCTCATCGCGCGCCGGCGATTCGAGCGAAGACCGTGCTCTCACGAGCACTCCATAGGCATCCGCGTTCATCGTAGGTAATTTTAGTTTATCTGGTCTTTTTGCAATTTTTTTTAGCACAAACATATCATCCCTTCCACCACCACCATCACACCATTTTCCCCCTCATTTGTTTAGTTTATCATCCTCACCATTTTAATTTTTTTTCCTTTTTTTTATCATGTTCAACCCCTGTCTGAAGAAAATTTAAAAAAAATTATAAAATAATTAAAACAAAAAAAAGTCTCTTTTTATTTACAACAGTAAAAAGAATTCAAAAAAAATTAAAAAAAATAAAAAAAAACGGAAGAGGAAGGAGGCAGCAGCCGCCGCCCCCTCCCCCTCTAGGTGGTTGCCATCGCCGCCCCAATCGGCGCCCCCGCGCCGCCCCTCTCGCCGCCTCTTCCCAGGCCGCGCGGCCTGCCGCGGAGTCGATTTCTCCACCCGCGCCGGCTGCCGAGGAGCTTCAGCCCTCCACCGACTCCCGCCTCCTTGCGGCTGGGCCCGCTCCCTCCTCCGCCTCTCCGTGGCCCCCTCCGCCGGCCCTCCGCCTCCAGCCTCCTAAGCGCGGTGCGCGCTGCCCTTCGCGCGGCTGCGCGTGCCCGCGCCGCCGCCGCCGACCCCGTCCAAGTTGGGTTCTTCATCCCCAACGCCTGTACGAAGAAGAAGGTCCTCTTCCATTTTTTATTTTATTTGTAAAAATTGCATACCTTATTTCTCATGTTTCCGTAATTGCAATTCCGTCCCTGTACATAAGTTGCTTAGTATTTTTAATTTCTGTTTTGCACAAAGACCCATGTGTTCGTACTTTAATTTGAACCTCATTTTTGCATCATTTTGTTCAATGAAAAATGTCTTTGTGATGAGCAACTAATTGTCTACAATTTGACTATTTATTGGTATTTTTGTGACTCATGGATAATTAATTATAATTGTTTAACTCAAATATTGGATATTTTACCCATTCCGTGCTCTTAAATTTATATCTCACACACGGTTACTCTAAAAATTCCACGAAAAATATATGTGATGCCTTGAAGAGTGATAAACTTACAGTCCAAATTTCAACCAAATTGGAGTTGTCTTGTGCTCGAAATAAATTATTGAGTGATTTTCGTATTTGATTTTTAATTAAATCCACAGACATCCTTTTTATGAAATTTCAAATCTCTTGGATTGCTTATATAAATATATTTCTGAGATAAATCGTATTTTGATTAATTTGATAACGTGGATTAATTAGAAATTATTTACTCAATGTCACTCTGTTTCTACTAAAAAATACATAAAAAATTCATAACTTGTCAAAAAATTCCAAAAAAATTACCGTAGTCTTCTTTCATCATGTTTTCATTCCAGTATTTTTTTCATAATTTTTGCTTACTGTTTGTGTGAAAAATTACGAAAATACCCATAAAAAGTGTGCATTTTTAGTTATTGCATTTTAACCCCTAAAATTCCAAAAAAAAGTTCCTTGCATTCATCTCTGGATTAAGACTCTAGGAAAAATATAACTTTGCTAAATTGGACTTATTTTCTATTCAAATTAATTTGGCTAAGTTGTATGCTCTCTTAGTGTATTAATTCCGCCGCATTTGCATTTGCTTTGGTTTTTATTTGCATAAAAAAATCTAAAAAAATTCCGCATTGGAAATCTAGACTTAAGTTTTTAAATTAAACCCAAGTTGTTCCTTTGCCTCCCTATGTTCAACCCCATACTTGCCCGGGATATAAATTAAAGCCGAGACACTCTTCACGGAGATCTTCTCTCGGTTCTGACCGAATCGCTAAGTACACGTGCTACAACGGACACGAATTATTTATCGTATTCAGCGACTCGTCAGCGGGGTATCACCATATATATGGTGAGCCACCATCAATTTAGGCATCTTTCCAATGTATTTTATATTTTTTTATTTTATAGATTTGATAATAAATATTAACACAACAAGTATAACGAAAAAAAATTATGAAATTATTATTATATTGGACAAAAATTATGATAATATTATTATATATGCATCACACCTCTTTGTACCTATTTGAACTAGCGTCTGATAGTGACCAAAAAGCTACTAGGAAGATATAACTTGTATTATTGTGGAAGTGAGAATTGTATGATATAGTATTGTTCAGTGGAGTTGGATGGGTCTCATCCTATTGATAGTCATTTTATTCATTGTACTCCCTTTTATTTTATTTTTTCTCAAACTAAGGATGTAGTACTATCATTTAGAAAGTTATCTCCTATTGCAACTTATTTGAGTAAAAAGGATATCGATAGATAATGAATTATAACGCCCAAACATAGTTTCACATCTAATATTAACAAAGTGTAAGAATGGGTTATACATGTAGGGATTACAACTACTTGACAACTTGACCTTTATCATTTTGGGTGGTGGTAAATAGATATAATTGGACCTAAATCCAATAAGTCGTTAAGGCCAATCTTCCCCTATAAAAGGAATGATATACTTCATATCTTATAAAATCTCAACGAAAAGGAATGAAATCCAACCAAGATTCAAATACATGACTGGAAGTTCCTTTTGTGCCCTTAACACAACTTTTATCTACCATATTTTTGAGCATTCCATAATTAGATAAAGTCTAGCATTCCATTAATGATTATGTCGGGAGACTATAAATATAAAGAATTATATTGTTCGACCATCCCATCAGACTTTACTCGCGAGATTAAGGTCAAGTAGTAGTTGTTTGTGAGCTAGTAGTTGACATGGGCAAGTTCAATAATGTGTATTTCTCACTTACAGTCCTTCTTGCACTTGCATGTGGTAAGCAATGTTCTGCCATTGCAATCCAAAGTGCATCTTGATTTATATCAATCTTATGAAGCGTAGACAGCAAGTATATTATAGTAGTTAAGCATGTGATTTGCCTTATATGCAGTTTTATTGATGGCGTCGACTACAATGGCTGCAACATGTCAAGTGAAGTTGGGCAGTGGCTGTCAACTTAGGAATTGTCAGCAACAGTGTTTCCAGCAGAAGAACGGGCGTGGAATTTGCATAGGATCCATTGGTGGTGGTGGCTATCAATGCTTCTGCAACTACAATTGTTAGCTTCTGAAAAAGATCTGCTCTTTACCATGTTTATGCTATGCAAAATAAAGATGAGAGAAAGAATGTTGATCTTCTATGAGGACAACATGGGAGTTTCATGAATTAAGTTTGAAAAGAATTATTGCCTTTGTTCCGTTATTTTTCAATAGAAAAATATTGTGCCATGGCATTAAATTATGATAGCAATGTTTTATGATATGTGCTATCTGATATTTGTCTAATGTCTAATATCTACAATTAGGTGGAATTTATCATCTGATAATTCTATAAAATCTCCAATTACCATATTAATAGTGATCATATCGCTTTAAGAATGACTTTGGAGACTCCATACATGGGATTCATCGATTTTAGACAACATTGAAGGTTACTTTATGTTTTTTGTTATTGTAAATCAGTTATTGATCACAATATAAATATTTTTCTATTTATTATTTTTGTCTTCTCCTTCTTCGATCTATGGGGATATAACTCAAAGTAAGTGCAGAGTGGTGTGTGTCATGTACTTTACTATAACTCATACTTTTTTTATTTTTACTACATAAAACTAGGACTTTTAAATGTCACAATACTTTCTTTGTGAGTAATTAAACTTATAGAACACACTCTTGTACATAAAATGTTGTATATACTACCAATAATATTGACTTAGTTATAAAATTCATAAAAATGACCATATACACACAAAAATCAAAATTTGCAAAACTTGTTAAAACCCATAAAATTTTTATTTTTTTTAAAAAACATGGCATTAAACAGTCAAAACTTATAAAGTCTACCTCGCAAAAAAACTTGCATATGTATTTGCATTTTTTGAGATGAAATTGGTTTCTGAATTGAGACTTGACTTAACATATTTTAAGGTATGTTCGTTTGAGAATAAGGAGGGATATCTCTCCTTATTACTCCAATTTCTGATCCCTCCATCATCACTCAACGTTATGTTTCTGGAATCAAAATGAAGGATAAGGTAATATACCCTTGTCGTCCCTCCATCATCGACCTCTCCCGTTAAAAAACACAAATAACTACCACTAATCTAATAATCTTATCTAACAAAACCCACTTATCCTTTCTTATCATCTCCCTCTTATCGAACAAAGAATAACAAATAACTACCACTTATCACTCATTATCCTCTCCCAAATGAATAGAAACAATGCCCTAGACCTCCTTATCCACTATCCCTTTTCCCCAACCGAGTGACCTCATAAAGTCGTAAGAACTTCATTAGGAACTGGAATTCAGATTTTTTAGGCCATGTAAATTAGTTCTTTGAGTTCCATAAGATAGTGTTCCGATCTTAACTCTCAATGTCGAAGTAGATTGTCTCACATCATTGGTGGGACTCTTAAAATAATGAGCTACTATGAACTCTTACTCCTTTGCTTTGTCATACAGTTAGACAACCTAAACATGTGGACTACAGACATCCTCTACTTCCTCAACTTTTCATAGTAGCATGGATGCCTAAAGAACATAGTACTATGTTAAAACAATGCTTTGAATGAGGAAGTTGCTAGAACAAAGCCATGTAGTTTATATGGCATTAGGAATATACAACCATGGAGTGCTTAACTTTTCTCCAATCTACCAAGTAGAGTGCAACTTAAAAATGTCAAAAAAAAGGTAAAAAGAGTTGAGGCTTGTAAAGATGTGCAATGCAAGACAATACAAAGAAATTTTTTTACCACAACGATTCAATGTGTGCAAAAAGAATCTTGAATACACTAATCAAGCTTTAAAGAGGAGACTTGGTTACACCAATTAAACTCCATAAGATCCCATTTTTCTTCTAACAGAATTGAACTTACAAGGAAAAACCTGACTCCCTGAGGAAAGAGTTGCACGAAAAGGGAAAATGTCACATGAGCTCAGTTGAGTATGAGTCAAGTTTATCGTGCCCATGTATTTCCTCACGTCCGTGCATCTTGTGGGTCTCCTGACCTTTATAGATAAAAAATGTTCATTAACACGTAGTTAGAGATTTCCTCATAAAGATCCTCAGCCCCTTTATGAAGATTTTTAGCTTTTGAATATATTGCAATTTGAACCCTAGAAAGTCAAATATAGCAAAATTGTTAGTGAATTTAGTGCAAGAGTTTCTTTGTTAAATTCCCTACACAATGACTAATCTTTTCACAATCTTCATCGATTCCTTGAATTAAAATTGATTCAACAAATAGAAGATCTATGTTTCATTCAAGAAAATCACCATTAATATAATTTATATCCAATGAAACTTCATCATATACCAAAGAGAAAGAGGAAAATGCAAGTTCCAAAATTCCAGCTAGATCTCTATTTTTGGAACTATGATTCAAAAGATTTCGAAAAATTAACAGTGGGGGAATTTTTCAAATTGCTAGGATTTAAAAAAGGGATTTTTACACTCATAATCCTGAGTAATTTCGCAATAACATTCATAACCCCGCATAATCATGAATTACATGAGAAACCTCGAATAGTCGCTCCGTCTCACACTCATAACTCTCCGTTAATTTAATACGTTAACTCAACCATACAAGTGAGTTAATCTAACCAATCTATCAATGAACGTTTGCATTTTGCCAACGGTAAGCAGCAGCCCAGAGTGAATCCTTCATCGCGAACGACCCCCATCGGAGCACTATCTTCGACATTGATTTCGCTATCGTTCCATCCCTTCACGAGCAGCACCACCGCATTTGAACAAGCATCCTTTGCCCCATTCCAGCATCCTCATTGCCCGTGTATCAGCTGGAGGACCTGTAGTCCTAAATCTCAATCATGGATCGAAATAGACGAAGGAAGGGGATCTTCAACATCCGTCACCGTGCCCTTCCTCTGATTTGGTTCGAAGTAAAACAAAGCAGCGGTCTTCGTCCCCGCCACCAGGTCGCTCCTCTATTGGGAGCATAATCGTGTGCGACCGACTAGAACTGATCCCCCTTCCAGAAGCTGAAGGGCTCTGCGGGTTGTCGTGGGGCTGCAGGTCGTCGGGAGCGGGCGGGGGTGGGCCTTGCACGCTGGTCGAATCAGGGAGAAGGGTTGGAGGGGGCATGTTTTGCAAATAAGAATAAACATCAGGGTTATTTCTATCTTTTCCAACGGAAACCGTCAAATATGACGGGTGTTCCAAACGGAACATAACATAGGGTTATGTTATGTAAGAGTTAAGCATTACTCGGAGTTTCTCGTGTAATTCATGATTATGCAGGATTATGAATATTATTGTGAAATTATTCAGGGTTATGAGTGTAAAAATCCTTTTAAAAAAACTTAAAACTACTAATTCAAGGGCATATCTGTAATTTCAATAACACGTATTGGTTTCTTTGTGAAATCTCCTTGAAGTTGCAAGGACTCGTGTTGTTTAACCAATCACGTGATACTCAGTCACATGATGGTGGACTAAATCCCACGGATCAGATGCGAAGGACGTTGCTTGATCGTGCTGAGAATTGTTCTCCATGTGGTAACTCCTCAAGTGTGGGCATGGAAGGACATATCGATATCGATATCGGTACCATGTCGATACAGATATATCGCCGATATATCGGCGATATATCGACGTCTTATCGCCGACATCGGACCGAGATTGTGCATTTTTGGCCCGTCGATACCCGATATCGACCATATCGGCAATATATCGGTGACCTGTCGATACCGATATATCACGATATGACCGTTCATGAGTGTGGGATGGCACATAATTAACAGCGGCTTACCTACAGTACATAACAAAAGATAAATAAATCATAACCGCTCATAGGCAATAAATTTCCAACTAACCCCTGGAACTAATTTTCCTCTGTTCGGTAGTGTATAGAGCACCTATAAAGGGATGGGAAAGGGGTAGAGGTCCCTTTTGATCTAGAGCGTTGATATCTTCCCATCCACATGTCATACATCCCCCTGCACAGAGCCTATATTGTGATTACATGAACAACGGGGGATCTATTCCCAAGTTGCTCCATTAGGGGCACTTATTGTTTATATTTTATTTTTATTATTAATGCTTGAGAAAGAGTTGTGACCAAGCTGACCTAAGTTGACCTTCCTTTTTACGATATATTTGTGAAGTCACAACAAGTCATGTTATACACCAAAAAGAGGCTAGGATTAAAATATCAAAAACAATCAAAAAAAGTTATATGCCTATTTTAAAAAAGGAATATGAAGAGTTATACCAAAACTAATGGAGAAGACAAGAAATTGGTTGGACTGAATGAGAAAAAATGATTTAGAAGAAACATAGCACCTGAAAAAGAAGATGATATTTTCTTTACACATTTACTCTCCCGACCGAGTCTCATGTTTCCAACAAGTATGAGAGAAATAGGGAGTGAAAGGACAGGGCATATTTTCTTTTACCAAGATTATCGAATATAGTTTTATCGCAAGTCCTTCTTCTCGTAGCCCTTCGAAATAGATCTCCTCTTCAAGGGTCGTATATTAGAGCACTTCTTGAGGTCCCTACTTGAAAGAATTAAACTCATTCTTTGAGGTCTCCATATGTTGGGAGAGGTCCTTTCTCAAAGTTTGTGTATAGGAGAGGCAAACTATGGATATTTACATGTAGGAGACCACTACTTTCAATGTTTAGCATCAACTACCTTAGATTGACTGCTACAACTACTTAGGATCTATCTCGTACTACCATTGTCCTTCAACTGAATGCATGAAGATCGATACTCCATCCATTTTATCACCAACCATCCATCTTGATTGAGAATCCACTCCACGCACGGGTTTCTTCCCAGTGCTATCTCCTCCGAATGAGTCTCCTCCCAGCAACATCTCTTTCAAATAAGTTTCCTCCAGTTCCTTAGAAGACGTATCAAGTAAAAATGAGTTGAGTATCTTCTTTTGTAACAAGCTGTAGTTTTCCAACTCCAAGAAATATCAATATTCTTATTTTTAGTCTCATATTGCCTCTTCTTTGAGAAGAGGGCACAACCTTCAGTGCAAGAAGACAAGAAAGATCAACTATAATGATAATATTATTAAAATAAGAATCAAATTACATCATTATAGGGGGGATTTTCTTATTTATTAGTTATTGATTTGAGGTGCAGTTGACAAAAAAACTATTAGATTATAAAAAGGATTTTTATGACATGTACCCTTCTTAACTTCAATATCATCTTAACCCTCTGTTTTTTGAAATATTAGTTGTACCCCTAACTTTTTGTAAAATTAATAATTATATCCTTTCGTTAAAGTAAAGTAGGGGAATTACGAAAAGTCAAAACTATGAATTTTGTATGAATTCATGAGCACAACCGATATTACAAAAAAGAAAGGGACATAAATTGATATTGCAGAAGTTAAGAAGGGCACACGTGATAAAAACCTATAGAAAGTGACTAAAAATAGAGAAAAAAAGTAGTCTGAGCTGCATCATATATAGTCAAGTTTAGATGGGGATCAAAAACCCCCAAATATATGGTTAGCGAGTTCGAGTAGAATGCGAGCAAGGCAACTATAAGAAATCAAGACCAATTTTAGTAAGATATTGTTTTCTTTCTCATTCCAAGCGAGGAAGTTCAAGTGATAGTGACCGGAGCGCTCAAAGAAGAGGGAGATTGTCTTGGAGAACTTCAGTGTGTTGGCGGGGCTATATAAAAAGCTTAAAAAGCCACGCACCTCTCGTATCTCTAGAGAAACATAATGCACTAGCTAGCCCTATGTGGCATTCTCGTGTGGTTTCATCCTTCTCTTTAGGGATAAGGTTCCACATAAAAATTGTTTTATTCTTCTTGATTCCACATTTCTGTATTTTATATTTTCAGATGTAACAAAGATATTGGAAGAAAGTTACTATTTAGACAACTACTTGGAATCTAAAAAATGCAGTAAGTCTAATAAATACTTATACTAAATATAATATACCTAATTCTATTCTAAATTTAAAAGATAGCTTTTCATAACAATTTCATTTATATATACAGGTCCCCATTTAGTTGTATTCTAAATTTGGGATGTCTTTGCCTGATAGATCTGGAGATGTTTGCACAATTATGTTAACCTCCCTAGAAATATTGTAACCCCCTTGGAAGAAACACACCAAGTTTTGCTAGTTCATTGCCACATTATATGCTCTTTAAACTTATGCTAAAGTCCATAACATGATATAGAAGATTTAGTAATAAAGTTATTTGTAAATTTGTAATTAAAGGTTGATCATTCTGTAAAAAAGTTACCCGAGCTTGTTGAACTAAAGTTGATTTATTTTAAAAGGGGAAGTGTTTGGTAGGTTATTGCTCTCTTGGTTTATTTACTGTTAAGCATTTGGGGGTGTAAATCGATAGCTTCATAATTAAATCTTCTAGTTTATTTCACAACAGGTTATCTCCTCAAAGATTATGGCTAAATAGAAAACTTGCTCTTCCAGTTTTTTTCTGAGAAAAGGTTTTTAGTGCTGATTAGTTAGTTCCCCATTTCTTTGTTTCTTTTTCTAATTGTCATGCATTAGTCGATCTGCAGCTGCTTTACACACTATATTCTTACCTTTGCTGGAAATAATATAGGAGGAATCATTGGATTTGGAGAAGCTGAGGACTGTGTGGGTCTTGCATTTCCGTTTATTTTTTAATCTCTTACTACATACACTGGCAACTCTACCTTCACGCCCCGAAAGTGTTCCTATAAATGCTCTTGTAGCTGTGAAGGGAACACCTCTTCAAGATATAAAGGTAAACTTCTATAATCAGCTAGATTTTTCTCGTTGTTTGTTTGGATTACTCACATACCAAGAGGCTCATATATAATGTTTTTCTCGAGTGGAGATCTTTATTTTCACTTTTCAAGTTTGCAGATGCAGGGTTTTAGTTCTAAAAAAGTAGTATTCACTAGTGACTAGAATTGCATAAAATATCTGTTGCAAGCATGCTTTGAAGTTGCATAATTTGCCATCTTATTGGATAGAGTGTCGAAGTTCGACCTGCAGAGATAGACTTACAGTATTCTGTATTTCCAATGCACCACAAAAACAGTATTGAAGTCCTTATTTTGAGTAAATGGAGTTCTCAACTAAATCCTATGCGACAAACCTCACCAGTTATGCAGTCCAAAACCAAATCATAGTCTTCATGTCCTTCAAAGCGAGCAGTCCATGTTCATTTGACCACTGTATCAATAAAAAATATAACTAATCTTTGTTGTTGTTCTTGTTTTTCCAAAGGTAAGATATTTTTAGAACAGTAATGCCCTTCTGTCATGGTTCTCTCTGAAATAATTGTATTCCAAGTAAACTACTAGCATCAATTTTGCTCTTCCTAATATATGTTAATTGTGAGCTTAGCATTTCCAAAGTGTAACAATTGGTGTTTGCTTACCATTTCAGCCAGTAGAGATATGGGAAATGATTAAGATGATAGCAACAACACGAATCGTCATGCCAAAGGCAATGGTGAGGCTATTTGCAGGCCGTGTTCATTTCTCTATGTCGGAACAAGCCTTGTGCTTCTTGGCCGGTGCGAATTCCATTTTCACAGGGGAGAAGCTGCTTACAACTCCCAATAATGACTTTGATGCCGACAAGTTGATGTTCAAGATCCTTGGCTTGACACCAAAAGCTCCAAGTGACTATGAGAAGTTGGAGCCTTCAGAACATGAGAGTTATCAAGTAGAAGCAGCCTCTAGTTCTATGTAAAATCATATGTACCATTGGATTGCCAGCGACATCCATGTTTTGCCTTGCTTATGTATATGAGTCACCTATTCTACCAACTCACCATGGCATATCGCTCTATGTTGAGTTATCATACATATATAAGTAAACGGATCTTTGGATGAGGGACCGTTTACCCATCTTTCTCTATATATGTACTCATCCCTCATTGGTTTATTATCTTAGTGAAGAGTGCCCTAATCTCTTGTGAGAGAGATTAGGGATTGAGAGCACCCGTGGTTTTTCCCTCTCCGTAGGGTTTTCCACATAAATCCATGTCTCTATCTTTGTGTGTGCTTTATGTATTTGATTCTTAAAGATTCTTACACAATATCAGAGCCAAGTTGCTGTGATCGTATTCTTCATCAAGCGTCGTCCTCTCTTGCACGACAGTTTGCTGCAGGTAGTGCCCTAGATGCACCTCCGCCCAGGTACTTTGGATCTCTCGTATTGTTCCGCCTAAATAAGAGTTGAAATCAGAGTTGGGGATGCTATGTTTTTGGGGCTGATTGCTGTGATTTGAGGCTATTTGTTGCTTGTCTTTGGAGGCCAATTGCTGAAATTTGTGGTGGCTATTTGCTGCTGCTTTGTTTCTTGAGGTTGTTTGCTGCATTTTTTGGACTGCATTTTTCTCACCCTGTCGAAGATTGATGATGGACTTTTGTGTCTTCCTTAGCTGAAGTCTAGCGATCAGGTTGCTAATCTCTTCACAAAGGGGTTGCCTACTGTACAATTTGAGTTGAATGTAGGCAAGTTGGGTATGGTGGACATGTATGCCCAACTTGAGGGGGGTGTTGAGTTATCATATATATATGGGTAAGATGAGGGACCGTTTACCCATCTTTCTCTATATATTGTACTCATCTCTCATTGGTTTATTATCTTAGTGAAGAGTGTCCTAATCTCTTGTGAGAGAGAAGAGGAATTGAGAGCCCCCGTGGTTTTTCCCTCTCCATAGAGTTTTCCACGTAAATCCGTGTCTCCGTCTTTGTGTGTGCTTTGTGTGTTTGATTCTTACAGATTCTTGCACTCTACAAATGCATAATATTTTATTGCCAGTTGCTAATAATATTAAAGATTTATCTATAAATTGATTTTTATGCAGTTGTATGTTGCCGAGATCTACTAAAATTGAGTACTTACATCTTTGTTGGTTCATAAATCTTAAGATATGTTACAAAACAAAAGATAAAGATACAAAAAGAAGACATCAAGATTTACGTGAAAAACCCAATGGATAAGGAAACCTTAGTCTCCTTCACAAGAGATTACGGCTCTCTCTTCACTAGGTTAATCACAAATGAAGGGGGATGAGTACATTTATAGGGAGATGGATAAACGGTCCCTCATCCAAAGACCCATTTAATCATATAAAGATCCATACAACTCAACACTACCCCTCAAGTTGCGCATACATATCAACCACGCCCAACTTGCCTACATTCAACTCAAAAATCATCGTAGGTAACCCCTTTGTGAAGAGATCAACAATATAGTCACCAGATCACAAGTAAGGAAGGCACAACTGACCACCATCAATCTTCTCACGTATGAAGTGCTTACCAATCTCCATGTGCTTTGTTCTATCATGCATGATAGGATTGTTTGCCAAGTTGATTACAGCCTTATTACCATAGAATGTCTTCAGTGGCATGAGAGGTTCAGTACCCACCTCTGTTAATAGAAGTTTCAACCAGATGACCTATGTTGAAATCTTAAAATGCGTAAGTGAAATCGATAAATAGAGCAAAGAGATCAAGAAATAATAAACATGAGCGCAGAGATTTGCGGGAACCCTACTCCCTAAAGCGAGATGAAACCACTGGAGAATGCCTCAAAAGGCCATGTATGACTATTGAATTTCTCATTGAGTACAGGGGGTGTGGGGCTCCATATATAGCCGTACAGATAGCCCGAAGTCCCACAGTTAGTAGATGTGGGACTAAAAATGAGTGGTAGTAGTTGGATCCTGGAGAGATCCAATTACCAATCGATTACATTCTCCAATACTCCCCCTCAAGCTGAAGCTAAGAAAGTTGCAGCTTGCAATAAAAAAAAGGTTATATAGTACATCTTCACATGATCCATCATCAGAAGATATCTCTGTTGTTGGTAGAAGACCTCGCTCGAGGACGGATCTTCAGTTTTCAGGTCACTGGAACGTATCTCTGTCATGTCTGTAGAGTCATTGCGATACCAGGTCAACGGAACATATCTTCATCGTGCCTAGAGAAGAGTCGCAATAGGAGAAGTCTAACACAGAGTACTAGTCCAGTCGTCAAAGAAGAAGTATATGTCTAATGAAGAAGTCCATGCTCGGTGAAGACAGATGATCTGTAGAAGTACGGAGTGTCGATCTGTCAGTCATGGACGAGCAGAAGTCCAGAAGAATGTAGCTCTGACTCCCCCTTTCTCGCATACTTATAGAATAAAGAGCATAAAGCATCAAGTTAGGAGAAACAAAACATAAACATTTTTTTTCTTTTGTGCTTCTCTCCTTTTTTGCACTATTCAAAAAAATTCCGTACATCTTCTCTTTTTTTATACGTAGTCTTTTTTAGGTTGTTCAACATTTTTTAGGCTTCTTTTTTTCAACACTTCTTTTTTTAATAGAAAGCAACAGGAGGCCCGCCGGGCCTCAAAGAAAACCCCAACTAATTTTCGAATCAAGCTCCTTTTTTTAAAATGTTGGACCCATCCCTTTTTTTAAGTGCTGGAGCCATTTCTTTCCCTCTTTTTTTCTTGGGGGTGTTACTTTGGACCAATACTCTCTCTTTTTGAAACACAATAGCATACCCCTCTTTTTTCTTTTTTAATACAACATACGACCCACATGGGCCACCAACGTGTAACAAAATTTTTTTAAGCCTTTCGGTCCTTATTTAGGTTTCCATGGGAACCCTCTCTCGAAAATCTGCCACCCCCGATAGGGGTCTTCTTCACATGCTGCCCCCGCATGGCTTGAGAGGGAGGATATAAAAATCTCAAAGGGAGTCTCATCCTCAAGACTCGAGTCAAGGTTCCTACGTGTCTTATTTGGATTCCATCTGACCATAGAACCTCAAAGTGTTTTGAACCCATAAAAACCTCAAAGGGAAAACAAAGTCATATTCTTTTAACATGTATATAATTACAAAAGCTTGTTTTAATGATTACCCGAGAAGAGTTGTGGATACCGTGCCTGCATGTCTGCTTCGGTTTCCCATGTCGCCTCTTTGACATCGTGTCAGTGCCACAACACCTTCACCAATGAAATCTCATTACTACGAAGCTTCATCACAACATTGTCTAGTATCTGCATTGGCCTCTCCTCATATGTTAAGTCTGGATCCACGTCAAGATTCTCGTAGTTGATGATGTGTCGAGGGTCGTTCACATACTTCCTCAAATTGGATACATGAAAAATGTCATGAATGGTTGATAGGTGTGGATGAAGGGATACTTGGTAGGCCACCTTCCTCACACAAGCCAGAATCTCGAACGGTCCAACTTATCGTGGCGCCAGCTTTCCATGAACGTCAAATCTCTGAATTCCCTTCATGGGAGATACTCGAAGGAATGCCCAATCTCCCACCTGTAATTACAAGAGTTTTATTAGTATGAGATTAAGTTTATTTTTACAATTTGATTGAGAGGAGAGAATCAGATTACCTGAAACTCCAAATCTCTTCTCCTACGATCTGCATAGCTCTTCTGACGCCTTTGTGTCGTCAGAAGCTTTCACCTCACAAGATCAACAATCCTCGTAGTCTCCTCCAAAAGATCCACAGAGTAGAGAGCATGATCATCTACCTCACGCCAACTGAGAGGTGTGAGGCATCTACGCTTGTATAGGGCTTCGAATGGTGCCATGCCGATACTGGAATGATAATTGTTGTTTGTATGTGAATTCCACCAATGGCAGATGGTCCTTCCATGAATATTTCCACTCCAAAGTGCATGCGTGTAGCAAATACTCAAGCGTCTGAATGGTGCGCTTACTCTGTCCATCGGTCTGCAGATGGTATGCAGAACTCATCTTCATTTATGTTTGTAGTGCTGATAGGAACTGATGCCAGTAGTGAAATGTAAACCTTGAGTCTCTGTCAGACACTACCTCTCGAGGTATACCATGAAGTCTGGTAATGTTCTGCACATAAAGCTTGGCTAATCTAGATGGAGTGTAGGTTATGCTGATGGATATGAAATGGGATGACTTGGTTAAATTGTCAACCACAACCCAAATAGAATCGTGGCCACCTAATATCTTCGGCAAACTTGTGACAAAATCCATAGAGATACTATCTCACTTCCACTGAGAAATGGGGAGAGACTGTAATAGCCCTCATGGTCTCATGTGCTCAATCTTGACCATCTGACAGATCATGCATCTGCTGAAATGTTACGTCACATCACGCTTCATTCCGCCCCACCAGAAATGTCGACACAGATCACGATAAATCTTTGCGTTGCACGAATGATTAGATAATCGTGAATTGTATACGTCATTGAGAATGTCGTTGCGTAACTGCTCATCATTGGACATGACCTGGCCTGCCTTCCACAAAATAGACTCTATCACAACAATATCATCCATCCCATCCTTGATAGTGTGCACGTATCTATCTTGAATCTAAGGATCTATCTTCTGTCCCTCGATGATGCGATCCCACAAACTGCTAAATCATGGAGGCACGACAGTAGATATGGATGCACTCTCCTGAGGATGCTAATCAGTCAAATTTGCGAGAAGTCCCACATATATAACCAGTTTATTGTACCTTCAGCATGTGCTCTCCTGCAAAGCGCATCTGCCACCACGTTTCCCTTACTGGGATGGTAAGAGATCATGCAATCGTATTCCTTCAGCGGCTCAAGCCACTGGTGTTGTCTCATGTTCAGCTCCTTTTGATCAAATATGTATTTCAGGCTCTTGTGATCAGTAAAAATTTCGAAATTCACCCCATAAAGATAGCGGCTCCAGATCTTCAAAGCGAAGACAACTGCTGCCAATTCCAAGTTATGGGTGGGGTAATTCTGCTCATGAAGTCTCAACTGACGTGATGCCCAAGCAATCATGTGACCTTTCTACATCATCATTGCTCCTAAACCTTTTCCTGAGGCATCTATATAGACAGCATAGTCCTGGGTACCTAAAAGTAGTGCAAGAATGGGCAGCGTCATCAATCTCTCCTTCAGTGTCCTGAAGTCCTGCTCACATAAATCATCCCAATTGAAAGGAATTCTCTTCTGCGTCAATCGTGTCAGAGGAAGAACAATGCATGAAAACTTGCTGGCAAAGCATCTATAATAGCTCGCTAATCCAAGGAAGCTCCGAATCTGAGTGATTATCTTGGGTGCTCCCAAGACATAACCGCCTCAATCTTCGCAAGATCAATTGCGATACATGCTCCAAAAATGACATGCCCAAGGAATGAGACTTGTGATAACCAGAACTCGCACTTGCTCAGCTTGGCATAGAACTTGTGTTCTTGCAATGTGTCTAGATCAATCCTTAGATTATTTTTACGATCCTATTCATTTTGAGAATATATCAGCACATCATCAATGAATACCATCACAAAATTTGTCCAAGTATGGATGGAAGATCTTGTTCATCATATCCATAAATGTTGTTGGGGGCATTGGTGAGCCCAAAAGCATCACCACAAACTCGTAGTGTCTGTAATGAATTCTGAAAGCTATCTTCCGAATATCTACCTATCAAATATTTAGCTGATGAGCTAGATTGGAGGTCGATCTTCAAAAATACCAAAGATCCCTGGAGCTAGTCAAATAAATCATCAATGCACGACAAAGGATAATGATTCTTCATTGTTCTTTTGTTCAGCTATCGGTAATCAATGCATAATCTCATTGATCCATCCTTCTTCCTGATAAAAAGAATCGGAGCACCCCAAGGTGAAGTGCTCAACCTCACGAATCCCAAGTCAAGTAACTCCTGCAACTCCACCTTCAGCTCTCTCAATTCAGCTGGTGCCATACGGTATGGAGATATCGAGATCGGTTGTGTGTCAAGTAATAATGTGATCTCGAACTCGGTCTCTCTCATATGAGGTAATCTTGGTAGCTCATCAGGAAACACATCTGGGTAGTCTGATACTACTCTGATGTCATGTGTCATTGGCTCATGGTCAAATGTCTCTCAGATAAATGCTATATAGGAAACACATCCCTGATCAACAAGTCCCTGAACTCACAATACTAAAATGCACTCCATTTTGGAGTCATGTAATGTACCCTCAAATGTGAACTCGGGTAAATATGGAATCCTGAAGACAACTATCTTCCTAAAGAAATCAACAAAAGCATGATGAGCTGACAACCAATCCATGCCTAAAATCAAATCAAACTCATCAAGTTGTAGTATCAGACAATCTGCGATCATTTTATGACCGCCAATTAGTACTGGTAAGTGTCTGACTATCGGTGAAATGATGAACAACTTCCACCTGGCCCACGGATGTGGTAGGAGGATCTGTCCAGCTTCTCCTGCACCTCCTCTCTCATACCTCTGATGAATTTTTCCAGATTCTCATTTGGAAATGCGACGGTTGTTGTTGTGTGTCGATATAACTCGGTGTATCGAACGAAGTACTCTCTGGCTGTCATCCGTCCACGTCGATGCTCTACAAATAAACGGCCATGGGACTCCTTCCACTTCGCAGAAAAGCTGTGGGATCTGAATCTCATCTCGAAGTCATCCCATGTGGGCTCATGCCTCAACTCAGAAACTACTGCCTCTCACCATCTTCCAGCGAAATATGTCAGTGAATACCCCATGAAAGATAACCACAAGTCTCATGGTGCGTGAATCATCTGTAGTACCTTCATCACCCTCTTCATCCACTGCTCTGCCTGATCTGACGTCCCGGTACCCTCGAACTTGGGCACATTGGCCCGTTGATATGATGTGAAAACCGACTGATGCCTGTGAATAGCAGAGTACTCAGGTCCGTCCTCATCTGCAAAGTATACAGGGTCCTGCTCCCTATCATAGTCTCCATCCTTTGCTCCAGGTGCTGGCATCTCCTCATGTAAGTCATCAAAGTGAGGTTATTGAACCTCAATCGACTGTGGTTGGTCCTATCGTGTCCCATCCTGAGATGGGTGGTATGTGAAATCTGACAGCTCCTCGAAACTCATCTCCATATATGTCTGCCGGTCAGGGATCTCTGTCTTCTGAGCTAATATATGGTCATGCTGACCTCTCATAGCAGACTGCTGCTGCTGGAGGTTGGTGAGAGCGATCATAGTGCACTCCAATCGCTCGGTCATCTCCTAGTCTAGTCTGTTCGTCATGGTTCTACATGAGAACCAAAATCATTAATCATAACAGTTAATGTTTGCTGATCATGCTTTTCTCTTCTTGAGATACTATATGAAAATTAATGACAATTGGTGACATCTGTTGTTATGAATGTTAAATTTCCCTCTCGGACATGTGACAAGTCAGAGGACTGACGCTATCCAAGAACTAAATGCAATCAGAATTGTAATATTGCAAATGTGTGTAGCGGGGTATGATGAGTCCACATTTCATCATCTTTATTCTGTCATTTTGGCCTCAAAAACCCTGGCAAATACATGTAAATTCCCTTAGTTCCTGCATTAGCATTCATGCATGTAAGTGTAAGTAGTGTATAAAATACTGTTTTTAATGCCAAAATTATAGAATAAAGAAAAGAAAAGAAAAAAATAAAATATTGTAAATATTTTATGACCCGAAACCCCGAGACCTAGGCATCTAGATGATTAGGTCGACAAGGAATAAAGTAGGGGGAGATAAGGGCCAAAAACCAATAAAAATCCCTTTTATTTTTATTCATTCGTTATTCATTTTGGGACCTATTTTTAGTTCCACTTTTTGTACCTCAAATAAAGAAGCTTTGTACATAAAAGTTGTAGATAATTAAGTATAGAAAATACAAAATTTATTTCACTCAGCAAAAATATACTGATAAAAAGTTATGATCTGAATAAGATTCCAGAATCCCAACTTCCCAGACATGTATCTCCCTAATAAAAACTTGAAACGCATCAAAATCACCTTTAATTGTATATAAGTTTTAATAAGCTATTTAATGAAGGTTTCGCATTTGGCGGAGCTACAGTTTGAAAGTTGAGTTTTGGACCCCTATTGTATAGATGTACATATTAAAATATTCATTTTATTTATTATTCAATATTTTTATAATTTTATATTTTGATAATTTTGTAAATATTATTTATAATATATGTGTACATTAAAGTCAAAATAAAAACCTAAAGAAAACACAAAAATAAAATACTTGTATACAATACATAGCTATAATACCAATAAATATACCTATAAAGATTACTACTTATGTTTTATTAAGTGTACAAAATACATCAGAAAAATAAAATAAAAATATATTTAAGTGTATAAAAATACTTTATAAATATATAAAATAATAAACCAAAATAAATAAATTAAATATATAAAATAAAAATAAAATATTAAAATATATAGATATATATACCTACATAGGCCTAAAAAGGTAACTTGTAATTTTAAATCTCAAAAAAATAAATAAAAATCATAATAAAATACTTTACAAAATAATAAATATTTTCCATTCCGTACTCCAAAAATAATAAATTCATTTACTATTTTTAATTGAATTCTTAATCATTTTTTCGGGGCTTTTTCCTGGTTGGTCCACGTGGACCAACCAGGGGGCGGTCAGCATTGACCGCGGTCAACTGTCTGTCCAGCCCGCCTGTCCCTTGTCAGACATGGTTTTTGACCCCGCTTCTCGATTTTTTCGAGGCTCTATCTTTCACCATTTTGCGTAACATGCTTCTTGACTTTTCCTCCTTGAACATTGGTGATTCACGCCCTCATCTTTCCTAGGGCCTTGGACCATCGATTTTGTCGATCTGCCACGTTCTTCCTATCCCAGTCGTCAACCCTTCTTATAGCCACCCGACTTCCATTTTCAAATTTGAACCCTTTTTGACCCATCTCTTTTCCATTTTTCGTGCGCCACCGGTGAAGGGAGGTGACAGCTCCCATTTGCTGTCAACAGGAGGATTGAGGAAGGGCCAAGGCGTCTCCACCACCTCCAGCGATGCACGCCGTCGAGGTTCCCCATCCTTAGGTATCCAAGCCTTCGAGGCTTCTCTTTTCTTCTATTTTCTTTGCGCATTTTACTTCCCATCTCCATAGGAGTATAATCCCACCGTTAGTTTCGAGTTATGCCCAGTAGATTACCTAATCGCCACCCTCACCGGAGTGGCTCTGGCCATCTTCGACTTCGCCTCCGCCAGCATCCGTTCCGCCACCGCGGGGTCGAGGCATTTTTCCCTCGATCCCCTTCACCTCTTTTTGCAGGTCAACGCACACATCGAAGAGCCTGGGGCTCATTTTGATATCGCCGGAGGTCCTTACAGCCATTCCGCTCCGCCGTGGCCTCTCGCGGTCTACGGCCACCGCTGGAGCTTTTTGGAGCCACTAGGAGCTAGAGGAAGCCTCCAGGAAGAAGACGCACCATTTTGGAGCTCGAGAGCATGCCGGAGGACCGAGAAAGGAGGCAGGGAAGTTCGCCGTCGTCGGCCTTCTTCCCTGTTCTTCCTCCTTGTCTGTCGTCGGATCAGGGGCGTCGTCCAGAACGATCAGCCGTCGTTAGATCTCCGCGAGTCCCAGCCGTTCGATGTGTCATCTGAGATCTAATCGCCGTTGTCGAAGGCGAAACGTCATCGACCGCCAGATCTTCACCGCATGGATAAGTGAAGTGACGTCCGCCGTTGGATCTCACCCGCCTGGGTATTTTGCATCTTTAACCTCGGTGATTTTTGTATTTATTAATTAGTATTAAATCTTTCCTCTACCGTTGAAAAGTTTTGTAATATTTGCAACCAGACCCCCGAACTTTCTTAATTTGCACATAGGTCCTTGTCCACGTCACCTAATGTGACTCAGGTACGTGGGGTGGTGGACATTTTGCAAGGACCCCCCTGTGGGTTTCTTTATTTCGTTTCAATCCCGGAAATAGTTTATTAAGTGTAATAGTTTTGGATATGGTGCAACTAAGCCCCTAAGGTTTTGGTTATTTACTTTTAGGTCCTCCCCAGGCGCGTGCATACCACGTACGTGAGTGGGATTTTCGCAGGCGTACCCTTGGGTTTGTGGCTATTTGTGATTGGTCATGGAATTTTGTTAAATAGCTATACATTTTGTGGAAAATTTTCATTGTGGTCCCTGAAGTTCTAGATATTTACATTTATGCCCATGCTAGTGTTGATTTTTCTCTTTGTTGTTTGCATTTATTCCATGCATCTATAAATTCGTAAAAATTCCCAAAAAAATAACTTATGCTCTTGTTTCATTGCTCTTTCACGTTATATTTTTAGTTTGCATTTTTATTGCATTTTGACATTTATAAAAATTCAAAAACATGCATTTTCTCTACTGTCTGCATTAGAAAATATCAAAAAAATATTAAAACCCCTCGAAAAATTCTAAAAAAACACCTTTTGTATGTTTATGTGTGTTTTAACTCCAGACCAAAAATCACTAATGTTAGAGAACATTCTGTGTGGCTATTTGTTAAGAGAACATTCTATAGAGAATATCCTATAGAATATTCTCCCTTGAGCACCTATATAAGGAGCCCCACACCCCCTGTACTCATTGAGAAATTCCAATAGAATATCAACCCCGTTAAGGGCTTCTCCCGTGGTTTCATCCCACTCCTTAGGGAGTAGGTTCCACGTAAATCTCTATGTTCTTATGTTTATTATTTTATTTATCGATTCCGTTTCCGCTTCTCTGATTTCAACATGGTATCAGAGTGGGTCGATTCTCGATGTTTTAAGTTCTTATTTTTCGAGATCCATTTTTGAAATTCTTATTCTTAAAATTGATGTTTGAAGAGTTTTGCTCAATGGTCGTTGTTCAAAGTTATAGGGTTTCTTTTGTATCCCTATCATCAAGCAAGCTCTAGATCTGTTTATGATCATCGTCAAGTTCAGGCCACACGAGACGGCAAGATCCAGGCCGCATCTCTCCATCAACAGCAGATGGATCCATCGTTCCTCCAGAAGGCGGAGCCTCTTATCGTTTCTCAAGGCAGCGCAGCGTCTTCATTCCCAACCCAGGCGCGCTCCTGCTGCCTCCTCATGTCCCCTCCAGGCGGATCTAGGGCTCGATGGCATAGGCCTCCTTCTCTCGATCATCATCTCTCCTGATGGCACAAATCAAGACCCTTTGGAGAAACTCGTTCCTGCATAGGTGGAGACACCTCGCACGACTACAGGTCACGCAAGACACATCACGAGTCCAGGCGCTCCTTCAGTGTTTCCTATCTGGCGACTCCACTGGGGATCGAACCTAGAATCTCTAGTTCCTATCTGGTATTTCCTATCTGGCGATCACGATGGGACCAAATATCGCGGCGCCGACTCCTCCAACTCGCGTATAGGCAGCGCTCCACTTTCTTCGTGGAGCCCATATCTCCACGCTCGAGCGGCAGGCAACAGGCCTATCGGCAGCAATCTCCAGATCGATGCGTGCTCCACCTGGCAGAGGCCCTCCAAGCGATGGTGGTGCCTCGCGCACTCCTGTCCTTGCCGCAGCATCGCGCGGCGTCGCTGCAAAAACCTACAAGTAGCCAAAATGAGCCCTTACGCTCCAAAGGCGATTTCTGATCGTTGATCCCTCCAGCGCAGGCAGAGGCGACGCCCTTGTCGTTAACAACCACCCTTCCAGTATAGCGGTGATGCCTATTGAAAGAGGCCCCTTCGGGGGAGCGAGGCGATGCGTGTGGGGTTCCTACGATACGGGGAACCCTAAGGGGTGAGGGTCAACTGCTCAAGGCCAAACATGGCCTAAATAAAAAAAATGAGGCCGAAAGTCAGAGGCTCAAGTTGGGCCATTTGGTAAAAAAAGAGATTATTTGTTTGGAAGCCCAAGTGGGATGTTCTATCTTAAAAAATGGAAAAAAAGGCGCGTACAAATTAAAAAGTCGTACGCAAAAGTTTTCAAAAAAATCGAGAATGAAAAGCCGTTAAAAAAATGGTTGAATGGCTTAAAAAAAGAGAGTGACAAAAAAAGGCATCTTTTGTTTCTCCCAACTTGATCCATGATTCTTATTCTATCAAGTATGGGAGAAAGGGGGGGTCAGATCTATATTCTTCAGGGCATCTGCACGTCCACGATTGACAGTCCGGTACTGCAGGATTCTTAGATCATCCATCTTCATCGAGCATCAACTTCTTCGTCGAGGCGTATACTTCTTCTTTTACGACCCGATCAGCTCCTGCACTGGACTTCTTCTGCAACGATTCTTCTCCAGACATGACAGAGATACGTTTTGGTGATCTGATATCGCAGCGGTTCTACAGGCATGATAGAGGTACGTTCCGATGACCTGAAAGTCGCAGACCCGTCCTCGTGCAAGGTCTTCTACCAGCAGCGGACATGTGTTCTTGTGATGTATCATGTGAAGATGTGTTGTATACTTTCTTTTTGTTGCAAGCTGTAGCTTTCTCAGCTCCAGTATGAGGGGGAGTGTTAGAGAATATTCTGTGTGGCTATTTGTTAAGAGAATATTCTATAGAGAATATCCTATAGAATATTCTCCCTTGAGCACCTATAAAAGGAGCCCCACACCCCCATGTACTCATTGAGAAATTCCGATAGAATATCCGCCCTGTTAAGGGCTTCTCCCGTGGTTTCATCCCGCTCCTTAGGGAGTAGGGTTCCACGTAAATCTCTGTGTTTCTATGTTTATTATTTTATTTATCGATTCTGTTTCCGCATCTCTGATTCAACAAATTCAAAGTAAAACTCCAAAAAATAGAAAACCCCTAAAAATTTATAAAAATCCTAAAAATTCCAGAAAAATCCTAAAAATCAAATTTTTATCTCTGAATTTTCTTTGTTTTGTTGTCTTTAATTTAAAATTAGTTTGAGGAATTTTAGACTCTATTTGATATTTTTCATTCTTATTTTGGTTCCAGTCTTATACTTTATTCATTGTTTTCAGTATTTTTGCCTTTAAAAATACCCAAAAAAATAAGAAAAATATGGAAAAATCACATAAATATTAGAAAAATATAAAAAGCACAAAAAGATTTTATTTCCTGAATTTTGACCATTTTTACCTCTTTTTATAAATATATTATCTTGCTTTTCTTATATTGTGTACTTATTTTATTAAAAGAAAAGAAAATATAAAAAATATAAAATACAAAAAAAATTAAAAATCAGAAAATTTAAAATTAAAATATAAAAATATAAAATTAAAAACAAAAATATAAAAAAATTAAAAACCCACCAAAATAGCATACGTGTAGGCATTTGATCACATTCAGTCTTGAGCACTTATTTTTAGATCTATTCTGCTTGTTCCATGTGTTCGACACTCTACACATACTTGCACCTATACACACCTATTATAGAGTTATAATAAATTTTAACTTCGCACTGCTCTTCATTATTTGATCTCTATTGTGGGTCGATTGTTGACTTAGACGGGATTTATCGAGGGTCGCCATAGCAACTTTATCTCCGCCTTGTGTGAAACACATTTAGACCCCGATATTCCCCGGATAAATCAAATGGTGCCATTGCTGGGCAGCAACAACGTATATATCGGCTTTTTGTTAGTTATTATTTGCCTACCAATTTCACTTCATTTATTTTCATTATTTTTGATATATATTTTTGATTTGTCTAACCACTCTCTTTGTTAACTTTGTGCGAGGTACCGCAGATCGAGGGAGACGTGTTTCCCTAAGCTCCTGTGCACCCACGTGAAGCCGGCTTTGGCTTGTTATCCCTGCACGAAGAAGATTTAGAGAGATTTTATAGATTAGCCCTGTTTATTTTCTTGTCCATATTTGTGTAATTTAAGTGAGAGAGAGTGACTCTGAATTTGTAACTTAAACATGACACTTGGACACTTCGACACTTTACGAGGTCCATTACCGAGGGATTGTTCCCTTGGGGGCCTCGTCAGCTTTCGCGATTTTTCGCCGGATTTTGTTTTATTCGATTTCCTTTTATTTTGATTCACGAAGATTTTGACCCCTAGACTTAGGATTTTATTTTGATTGTGACATAATTGATTAAGGCCCCACACCTAATATTTTGTCTGTGCCTATAGATGTTAAGTGGATCTAATTAATAACTCGTAAAAGAAAAAGCTAATTTGGTCACCTGAGGGGTCACGTGCCGCTGGAGGTCGTATACAGCACTAGCAGGATCCATTGTGGCGGACACTGATCGGCATTAGAGATCGGACTCTGACCCCTCTTGTTGACCTTTTAGCTAATGTTTTTCTCGTATAAAAATTATTGTCTAAGGCTGATTTCTTATTACATCATTAGGTAGTTTATTTCTTGTCTTTTAATTTATGCGCAGATCACCCTGCATGTACAGTGCTGGAGGAAGGTACGCATTTCTATCTCTGCATGCATCATTGTGTTTGATCACGCATCGGCTTTTCTGACTTCCTTCCCCGTTTTATTGGACTTAAAATAACTCACGAAATCAGAAAATTTGTTAGGCATTGTATTCATTCAGAAAAAGATTAAAAAAGTGAAAATCACAAATTGGGACTGCTAATGCAAACTTGACCTTAAAACTCACCTCACTTTCAAAAAAATTGTCTTGGGGAGAGTAACCCCCTCATTGGTTGATTTATCTGCAGCGAGAGAGTGACCCGCACACTAGGATAGAGTCATACATGAACTCCTCTCAGACTACTGTTCTGGGGTTAGTCGTTCTCCAGTGAGGATCTCTCTGGTAACCAGTAAAGCGGACCGTGACGTCCTTTGCAGAGTGGATTGATCAGGTAGCCGGTAAACGGTCCGCAATTCATACTGACTGGGAAAGATCTAGCCTTAGTTTGGGACAGTCTTCTAGGAGCATTGGGTTCCTACCAGCTCGCTTAATCGCTCTGATAGATTGATTGATCACCTTAATAGAATTGACAAGATAAACGACCGAACTTTCACGGTCATCAGCTCAGAGTTGCGTAGGTGAATTGGGTGTTTGTTTTCACATCTTGTTTGCATTCCAGATCTCACCCGCCCTTTTTCCAGATCAAAATGATGGGAAAGAGATCCCTTAGGCCACGTCTGGTGGCACCACTATCGAGCACTCCTTCCTACTCATCTAGGTCGGCTTCGGGGAGTCCAGTCCCACTCTCCGAGCTTGAGTTTGCGTCCACCCTGTTCCCCCTCGATTACCCTTCTTCTTTTATCAGTCCACTGGTGTCAGAGTTTAGTGCAGCACAGAGTTCAGAACATTTGACGGCACCTGAGATGGGTTCTTTTGCCTTTGCAGAGACCCAAGATATGAAAGGCAGAGATGAACACCCAGATGAGCAGGGACTGCCTCCTTTCATATACGATCAAGCTACCATCAATAATTCATCGTTAGACTCCCTGGAGACCATGCAGAGACAGATCAGAGACTAGGGAGTGTTCATGGGTGACATCATGAGAGAGCTGGCGCAGATGCAAGAGGGTAGAGATGACAGACCTGAGAGCAGTGGAGATATCCCAGAAGCTGGCGGCGGCGGAGGAGAACCTAACCAGGAGAGGCCACCAGCGATGACCATGAGGCAGTTACACAAACTAGCCATGACCCTTACCCACCGATGGATCCAGCTTCCTCCCATTGTCGGGAACTTTGAGCTTCGCCCGCAGACCATTCAGTTGTTGCCCAAGTTCCATGGGATAGCCACCGAGGAGCCTCATCTCCATCTGCAGAAGTTTGAGATGATTTACAGCACTGTCCACAACAGACTTGTGGACGAGGACACAATTAAGATGATTGCCTTCCCGTTCTCATTAGCTGACAAAGCAGCCTATTGGTTGAAGCATCCTGGGAGGTACGTCACATCTTGGGCACAACTCCGGACCGAGTACTTGAACAAGTACTATCCATTCGGTCGGACCAACGCAGCATGAGCTATGATCAGCAACTTCACCATGATCCCAAATGAGCAGTTCCATGAGGCTTGGGATCAATTTAGAGAGCCCATTGACCGGTGTCCATATCATGAAATATCAAAGCCCAACCTTGTTCAGAGTTTCTTTTGTGGGCTGACACTGGAGCTGCAGGGGCTTGTTAATGCCTCTTGTGGTGGATCCTATTTTTCTAAGGGTGAAGAAGCGGTTTGGGAGATCTATGAAGGAATGGCAGAAAACTCAAAAGTAATCCACCGCTGCCAACATGAGGATCATCAGCGAGAAGTTGGACCACATCAAGATCCTTGAGAAGAAGCAGAGTCAAGGTCTTGCACAGATGGACCTTTTGACGAAGACCATGAGCGACCTGAAGATGCAGATCCTTTGCATTCAAGAGACACAGACATCCACTCAGCAGCCTCCCAGGTCACGTGTTGATCCCAGCAATAGCAGCTCCACCCACCCCTCTGCCACATACCGCCAGGTTCATCACATCCAAGCAGAGCTGGTCCAGCAGCTACAACACTACCCATTGCCGCCACCATCTCAGGACACTCAGATGGTGGTCTACCAGTCGGATCAGCCATTGGCAGTTCTTCCTCCACCACCCGTTGAGCAGGAGTCATTGATGGAAGTCAATGGGATTTGGTACGACCGGTACCCACAGCAGGTCGGGATTCGGCGCGATCACCCCGGATTACGTTGGACCACCGTAGGCACCTCATCCCAACAGTAGTCTCCAGCTCAGGGGTCCACACAATAGCCAGCACCAGTAGTAGCCCCATCATGCCCACCAGCAGTACAGCATGGTCCTTGTCCCTTTTATCAGGGACAGCAGTGGAGACAACGTCAGCAACCTCACCAAACATACTCCCAGCTTCCCCCTCACTATTCCCAACAGCATCCTCATTTCCAGCAGGAGAACACTTCCAGTTCTCGGGAACATGCCTTTGAGAACCCAGCGTTTGACGAGCTCTCCTGAACAGCAGGCATCCTTCCGGCGGGAAATGGATGAGTTCCAGCAGGAGATGAGGGATATCATCAAGGGCAAGGCTGCCATACCAGCACAGATTGAGCCTAATATGAATAATTTGAAGAGGAAGTCGGAGCAGGTACATGATAATCGAGATTTTTCGAGGGTCAAAATAGTCCGCACAAGGCGGAACTACAGTGTCGCAGAGGGACCGCTCACGAAACCTCAATCAATCAACAATTAACCCACGACAATCAAATCAAGCAATGAAAGTAAATGTGGAGTTAAAATTTATTATAACTCTACAAAGGATGTGTATAGTGTGCAAGCAGTGTAGAGGTCGAACACAGGGAACAGACAGGTAGAACGGGGCAATAATGCACAAAATGTGAATGTGATGATTTGCCGACTTATGCTATTTTTGGGGGGTTTTAATTTTATATTTTTTATTTAATTTTTGATTTTATATTTTTATATTTTGATTTTTAATTTTCTAATTTTTTATTTTCTTTTTATATTTTATATATTTTTTATTTTCTTTTTCTTTAAATAGAATATATATACAAAGTAAGAAAGAGATGGATAAAGTATTTATAAAATAGGTAAAAATAAGGAAAATTCAGTAAATAGAATGTTTTTGGTCTTTTATAATTTTATAATGTTTTTGTGATTTTTTGGATCTTTCTTTTTTTTGGTATTTTTAAAGTCAAACATACTGAAAACAGTAGATAAAATAAAAGGCTGAAACTAAATTGAGGATAAAAATATCAAATAGGTTCCAAAATTCCTCAAATTAATTTTAAAACAAAGAAAATAAAACAAAGAAAATTTGGAAATAGAGTTTATATTTTTAGGATTTTGTATGTATTTTTAATATTTTTATGAAGATTTTTGGGGTTTTACAATTTTTTATGAGTTTCCTTTTGTATTTTTTTAATGATTTTTGGATTGAAGTTGAAAGACACCAAAATACACAAAATATATATTTTTGGGAATTTTTCGAGAAGATTTTATAATTTTTATGGATTTTATAATGCAAATAGTAGAGAAAATGTGTGTTTTTAAATTTTTATAAATATAAAAATGCAATAAAAATGTAAACTAAAAATATGCCGTGGAACTAGAATGCAACAGGAACTTATAGTATTTTTTGGTAATTTTTGGGATTTTACAGATGCATGAAATAAATGCAAACAATAAATAGGAAATGGACCCCTAGCAGGGGTATTTTTGGAAATATTACAAAGTCCAGGGGGCTGCACCGAAATGGTCCACAAAATATATAACTAATTAAAAACTTTTTGGACTAAAAATTAATCACCAAAAATCCAGGCGTATTCTTGCAAAAATGCCAAGGCACACGTGAGCGAACATGTGACAGGTAGGGACCTGTGTGTAAATACTAAAACTCTGAGGACTATTTTGCAAATTTTCAGAAAATATTACACCAGCTCTGTAAGTTCCTTGACTTATTGTAAATAACTAAAGTAATGAGGGTCCCTACGCAAAATACCCTGCCCCTCACGTGCGCAATTCACGTGAGGTGACGTAGCCTGGGGACCCGGATGAAAATCTACGAAGTTCGAGGGTCTTTCTATAATTATTACAAAAACATTAGAGCTGCAAATGAAAGATTATAAACTAATACTAAATTAACAAAATCGGATGGGATGATGTTGCAAAATTCCCACCCCAAGGCGCGGATCGGACGGCGGATGTGATTTCACTTGCCACGTGTCAGCTTGACACCCGCCGATGATGGTTCAACTTCAACACCCAGGATTAGATGATCTTCAGATGATGGACGGCCCGGGCGCGCTCGATCCAACGACCACCACGAGATCTAGAGCTTCAGGTCGATCGGGTGGTCGAGGGCAGCACTAGAAGAACAGGGAGGATCCCACGCCAGAGCGAGCTTCCCCCCACAAAGAACGCCCACCTCCGTCAGCCGTTGGAGCCTCAAAAAGAGTCCAGGTGTCTCTTGCAGGTCTTCCAAGGGTGCTGGAGACTCCAAAAGGACCCGGCGGAGACCGGAGGGCTTGCGCGGTGCTGCCGGAGCAAAGGAGCTCCAGGAACCTCCGCCTCTTCAAAATGAGTCCCAGGTGCACTTGAAAGCTCGAGACCTGCAACAAAGGGTTATGAGGGTGCGCGGGCAAATTGCCACGTACCTCCAGATGGCGAAAAATGGTGGAAATCGTGGAATGAAGGTTCGTCGGAGCTCGCTCCGGCGAGGGGTCGAATGGAGCGATCGAGTGGACGAAGAATGAAGATAACGATGGGGATCTGAACCTATGTCTAAGGCAAACTAAAAATGCAAGAAGAACAAGATAAAACAGACCTCAAAGGCAAGGATGCCCGAGATGGGTACCTCACGGCGGCGTGGACGCCGGAGATGGTGGAACGGTCGCTCAAGGCCTCGCCGTACCTCCCTGGGCCGCTGGAGACCTCCCTATCACCAAGGTCAATCTGGAGCTCGCCGAAGGGAGCCAAAGCTGAGGTCAAAAGGGGTTCAAATTGGAAGGGAAGGTGACGGGTAGTTTTTGTAGAATGCGACTCTGGCAGCTCAAAGAACGAGGAGAAACGCCTCGCTCAGTGATCCAAAGCCCAAGAAATACCTTGGGTGTGAATCACCAATAAACGAGGAGCAAAAACGCAGAAGGACTCAACATCGAAGGATGCTTGTACAAGCCTCGAAAAATCCGCAAACATGACCCATAACTGAGATCTGACATAGCCCAGAGGGGGAGTCAGATAGTTGACCCGCGGTCAACTGTCAGACTCACCTGGTTGGTCCACATGGACCAACCAGGAAAAACCTCGAGAAAATTATTTAAAAAATCATTTTAAATTAGTAAATGAATTTTTCTAATTTTCGGTTATTAAATAAAAAATGTTTATTATTTTATAAAGTATTTTATTACAATTTTTATTTATTTTTTTGAGGTCAAAAATAACAAGTTGCCTTTTAGGTCTATATAGGTATATTTATGTATTTTAATATTTTATTTTTATTTTGTGTATTTAATTTATTTATTTTGGTTTATTATTTTATGAATTTATAAAGTATTTTTATACACTTAACTATATTTTTATTTTATTTTTCTGAAATGTTTTATACGCTTAATAAAATATAAGTATTAATTATATAAGTATATTTATATGTCTTATACCTATGTATTATATATACAAGTATTTTATTTTGTATTTTCTTAAGATTTTCATTCTGATTTTAATGCACATATAAATTATAAATAATATTTATAAAATTATAAAAATATAAAATTATGAAAATAATGAATAAATAATAAAATGAATTTTTTAATCTGTACAAGTATACAATAGGGGTCCGAAACTCAACTTTCAAACCGTAGCTCCGCCAAACGTGAAACCACCTTCATTAAATAGCTTATTTAAATATAAATATATATATATAATTAAAGGTGATTTTGATGTTTTTCGAGTTTTTTTTGGGAGATATAGGTCTGGGAAGTTGGGATTCTGGAATTTCATTCAGACCATAACTTTTTACCTGTACATTATTTTTTAGTGAAATCAATTTTGTATTTTTCTATATCTAAATATCTAAAACTTTCATGTATAAAGTTTCTTTATTTGAGGTATAAACAGTGGAACCAAAAATAGGTCCCAAAATGAACAAAGAATGAAATAAAAACAAAGGTATTTTTATTGTACTCTGGCCCTTATCTCCCCCTACTTTATTTCTTGTCGACCTAGTCATCGAGATGCCTCGGTCTTGGGGTTTCGGGTCATAAAATATTTACAATATTTTAATCTTTTTCTTTTCTTTTCTTTATTCTATAATTTTGGCATTAAAAACAGTATTTTGTACACTTTTTACACGCATATGCATGAATGCTAAAATGCATGAATTAACGCTATTTACACGCATTTACTAGGGTTTTTAAGGCCAAAATGATAGAATAAAGATGATGAAACGTAGATTCATCATCCCCCTATACTTTCCTTTTCTATTCCCTAGCAAACACTTATGCAATAAGTGCAGAAAAGAAAAACAAAGAAAAGAAAAAGAAGAAAAGTGGATTAAATTTAATTATCAAACTTATCTTCACAAAATAAAAGTTTGGAGCTTAAGTCGGACCTTTGGAATTTTAGTGCGGGTGGAAACTTAATGAGAATCGGATTTGAAATCCAACAGCCTTCGAGAATCCGAACACTCTGCTCAAGTCTCCTCAATAGCCAGGTCAGAAATATCTCAACTCATACGCAAACCCTTATGACTATGAATCTGACTCGTACAGTGTAAGTGATAGTAGCTCTCCCCAAATAGAATGACAAAAAGACTGACTTCTCCAGTATGACAACCCAATGATTCCCCAATCCAATAACTCCTTCCTCGAGGAGCGGGGTATTCCCTTCTAAGTTCAAGTGGCAAAGAGAAGAATGGACGGTAGCCAGTGTAGCTACCCATCCTAGGATGCAAGACCAGTGTAGTCAAGTCATCTAGCTGCAGGCTCACATATTTGACTTTGGAACTCAAGCTTGCTTATTTTCTGTACAACATATTCACATACTTTTGCAGGCATTTTATTTTTGTACAGGCCTGTCCATTTTTTTCTTTTTTTTTTGAAAAACTATATAAAACAGCATTTACATAAGGAGTTTTTCCTCTTGATCCAGTAGACTATCCATCTTTTGAAACTTTATCGCAATCCACACTCTCATGTCTTTAGAATTCCTCATCACTGGACGGGCTGGGGTGCACTTCCCTCCCTAGAAGAGGACAAGTGTTTCCACTTGTGTGCGTCTCATACCGGCAAATCCAATCCCCTCACCACTCCAACTGAGTTGAGCCATGTGAAAGGTGCAGGTGTCCAAGTTAGGTCATTATCAACAAGAGTCGTGCATGTGCTCTGAAATACTCTACTTAGGCAGTCAAGAATCCATTGAAATAAGTCCTGTGATCCTCAAAGAATTAAGTCAACTAGACCTGAATTACCTCAATTCTAGTTCCTATAAGGTTCCTGTTATTAGGTAGATTTTAAGGTCCAACCAAGCTCCAATCTCTGGATTTTACTTAGACTCGTTCAACTATTAAACACAATCCGAAAAATGTTAATGCTATGCAAATGCAGAAAATATTTTTGTGATGCAATTTTCAAGATTTTGAACTTTTTATGGATTTTTGAAAAGATGATGATACATATGCATTTTTTGTATTTTTCAAAGATACTTTTCAAATATTTTTGGATTTTAATTTTGCAAATGTTTTTGGGCTTTTTGAAAAGAAAACGTTTTGGCCAAAAACTAGGTACAAATATTTACACGGGAGTGCTTCTTATATCTACAAGAAGTGGATTTTAAGAATTTACAAGGGTAAGTGGTCAATTTTATAAGCATAATGAATTGTGGTATGATGTATATATTCCTCAAACTTATTTGAAAAGGTTTTTAAACAATTTTGGAAACTATAGTCGAAAATAATTTTTACAAACAGTTTTACAAACATGTACACATTTTTTAAAATTGTTTTGCAATGGTTTTCCAAACAGTATGTATAGTTTTTTCACATATTTTTGCAACCATTTTTCAAACCATTTACAAATCATTTTTCAAACTTTTATTTCACACAAAGAAAATAAACTTTACAAACCAAAATGATTTATAAAGGTTGAAAATATATAATAAAACATTTTCAAAATTGTTTTCAAAAGATTTTTCACAAAGATTTTCAAACTATTTTTCAAACATTTTGCAAAAACCATTTTCACCTGATTTATTAATCAATAAGTACAAAAAGAATTTGAGGAATAATCAACATCTTTTTATTAAGGAATTTAATGAATTTTAATAGATTTATTAGCAATAATTATTAAAAAAAATACGAAAGTACGAGTTATGGCTAAAGTACATACGCATTATATACGACCCCCCTATACTTAGCTTGAGTTATGTCCTCATAGATCGGAGAGAAAAGAGAAGACATAACTCGTACTAAGTATAGGCAAGTCTAAAGAATAAATAAGTCTAGGAATGAATGAACAAGTGAATGAAAAGTCGATCGTCCCCCCATACTTAGGATCAAATAATCCTAAGTATAGCAGACTGTACGCAAAGCAGGGAGGGTCAAGGGTGGGAATGAACGGATCGTACTCAGATTGTCTCCCCCTATACTTAGGGTAAGATATCCCTAAGTATAGACAAGAAGAGGAGACAATGGAGAGGATCGAAAAGAATGAAAACTCGGGGTGCACACCCCCTATACTTAGGACAAAGTACATCCTAAGTATAGAAGACTGTCTACAAGGGGCGACACCTTTTTGATAGATACAGAGGATAGAAAAGGAAAAGAAGAAAAGAAAATCAGAAGATGGAAGAGAGATAGATCGTGAGAATGTACACACCACTCCCCCTATACTTAGGGTAAAAGAAGCCCTAAGTATAGGCAACAACAGGAGTGATGAAACGGAACGATGAACACTCGGCTCATCCACCCCCAATACTTAGGACAAAGTACGTCTTAAGTAAGGCAAACACGAGAATGGGTGGATGAGAAATACGGGAGAGGGACGAAGATGAACAGAAGCGGATGTACAACAGAGATGGATATACACATGATCAAGAAGGTAGAAAGTGAACCTTCTTGCGGGACCGCTGAGGAATGGATCCAGTATGGTGCAGGTCGACATCGGGGTCCACAGTGGATGGAAGCCGATCAGGGTTGACAGAGTGGAGATCCCCAGGGGCCCTAGGGTGAAGAGGCACGGACCGGTGAGTGGAACAAGTACGACTAGGTTCGGCCTTAGGAGTCTCGCTAATGTCGAAGTGAAAAGGGACGAACTCATCATCATCAGAAGTAGTGTAGTCAGTGTCGTCCTGCGAGATGTCGTCCAAGTCAAAACCAAAAGGAACGAACTCATCAGTGGAAGTAGTCGAACTCTATTCATCCTCTTTAATCTCAATCGGATCATCTTTCAAATCAAAAGGCCTGAATTCTCGAATAAAAGCAACCAAATCAAATTCGGACTTTGTCTTATTTGGATCTAAATGAACAGAAGCAGACTCATCGGTGAAAGAAGTCAAGTCATGTCTGTCCTGTCTAGTCTCTAAATCTGCCCTCCGCTCTAAGGTGTCAATCGTGTAAATCATACGGATGTCATCAACACAATGCTAAGTCCCAGAAGAAGGAACTCTGAGGTCCATGCTTTCCATGTCTTCCTCAACAGAGAGGAGTTCTCAGGTCTCAGTGGAATCCAATAAGTAGCAAAATTCTCTGATGGTATCATCAAGGTCATGGTCCTCGAGGTCAGCCAAGATAGGTGAAGTCGCATCAGGTGCAGGTCTCTGGTCGGTAGTGGGTGCGGTGATCAACACTTTGCTCTCGTCAACAGGACGGAAGCGAATCTCTCTTGATCCATAATCAATAATGACCCTCGCAGACGTGAGGAATGATCGTCCCAGGATGATTGGAGAGTGCTCCCCTGTGGAGGTCTCCATGGGCAATACGACAAAGTCAACATGATAGCTTGTGCCCTTAATTGAAATGACGGCATTTTCAAGGATACCGTCCGGCCTCTTTATTGATCCATCAGCAAACTGTATGATCATCCTGGTCTTCTTGAGAGGCCCTAAGTGAAGAGACTGTACCAGTGAGAAGGGTATGATGCTAATCGAAGTACCGTTGTCTAGGAGAGTGTGATCACATGTAAAGTCAGAGATGGTGCACTAACGAAACCCAATTTCATCATCTTAATTTCCAATTATTAACCCCCTTTCTTAGTTCTGTGTCAAAAAAACCCAGTCAATGTCCTGTAATTATCAGAGTCCTTAATAAATTAAAAACCACCAAAAAAATGACAAAACTAAAATTCGTGGTATTATTTTAGCCTTAAAATACCCTTAAAAATATTTCGAGTCTTTGTTTGACCTCATTTCCACTTTTGGTCAACATGAAACTTGTAGATCTCATCGAGATCTACAACTTTCATGTTTTGAGTTTTCTCAAATTCGGCCTTCTAACCCCTCAAAAATCAACCTTTCTCTCCTAATAATCTGATTGGGCCACATGGCCCATTCTGGGTGAGCCACATGGCCCGCTCCGCTTGTCTCTTCCGCCCCCATCTCCAGCCGTTGGATCGCCTTCATAATCCAAAGGCCAGCTACCCTCCACGTACACCCTTTATTCCCTACCGTTTGATCTACCCAGGTCTTCATCACCACCGTCCGTGAGCGCCTCTCCCTCCTCAAGCCACGTGGAGCATTTTGTGTCTTCAGATCTTGCCTTTATCTCTTCAATATCCACTGTCCACTGGCGCTATAATATCGACCGCCCGATCAAAGTCCTAAGCTAATCGCATCTGCCTGCTGGCGCTTAGCCTCTGATGCGCCACGTGGCGCAATCACACCCCTAATCAATTCGCCAAGGATCTGATCCAAGCCACTCCGTAGCGCCTCGTTCTAGACCGTTGGATCACAAGATCCAACGGTTGGGAACCCATCTTCTGCCTCTGGCCTCCCTCTTTCCCACGATTCACCACTTCGTGCGCCCCAGTCGCTCTTCCATATTTCCCCGCATCACCAGTCGACCTCTCCCATCGCCAACTGCCCCATGACGTTCCCCCATCTTCCTTATTCCTCGCGCATCATCCCACGAACCCCGTCGTCCTCCCACGCGCTCCACGTTCCTCATGCAAAACCACGTCTTCACAAGCCAAGCCACCGACCTTCGCCTTTAAAACGCCGCCTCCCCCTTCGATTTTCTTTGTCCATCTTTACGCGGGAGGAAGCACATCCCTCCTCCGCCTCCCTGTGACAGGGGGAGGAGGGAGGATCGTGCGAAGACGACTTCCCTCCCCAGTGAGACCCTCCGCCGATTGCGGCGGTGTTGCGGTGCTTCCAAGCCCGCTCGAGCTGCACCAATTGGTTGAAGGTGTTCAGCGAAGACCCGGGGCTTGAATCGAGCCCCAGCCCAAGCCTCCGTCCACCTATTTCTCCAAGTAAGCTCTTATTGATTCCTTCTTGTATTTTTCTTAATTTTTACTTAATTATCCAGGCCATTACACCCCCTCTCTTGCTCAATTGTTCACCCCTTTAGCTCCGCCTCAACTCCATCTTTCACGCTCCTACATCCGATCACCTTCTCCGTCCTTCGCAGCCCCAGACCATCTCCGTCCATCTCCTCCGCCCTCGCGGCGGAGGAGCTCCGAGATCACACGTTCTCCGCCCCGCACGAGCTTCCGTTCCACTCACGCACACATATGCTTTGCTTCGGCTATTGCACTAACTATGCAGGTCTTCGAGACCTTAATGGTCGGAATATCTGCCAGAGCCAACTTCGCCAACCTCGCCATTGTCATCAACGCTCTGATGGATCGATCAGGAAGGTTTAACATCTTCCCCGAGCTACGAGCTTCCTCGACGATCATTAATGGAGCTTCGGAGAGGTCGCCAGCAGCCAAGAACGAGCAGCGGAGAAGAAGCCCCTTCCCCGGAGTCCGGAGTTCACCGCCAGCCTTCGGCCGAGGGAGACAGTTAGGCACCGTTGGATGTTCCACCTTGGAACCCGTCCAACGGTCCGGATGAGCCCACGCAACACCTTCAGTAGCCATTGGATCCTCACGATCCAATGGTCTTCAACCGACCACGTATCAAAACCAGAGCTGCACCGAGCCTTCACCTCCGACCCTATAGGCTTGGATCACCGAGCCTACGCCGAACCTCCTGGAGCTTCGACCAGCACCGAGCCTACACGAGCCATCCCGAAGCTACCCCGAGCTTCTGCCGATCCTTAGCCTTCTCCCGAGCCTGGAGTAGCACGTGCCTGGCACATGCTTTCTGGGTAAATTACGCAGAGGCCCACCAAAGTTCTTCAATTTGCAGAAAGGTCCTGCATCACGTGCAGCGCGCGTGCACAGTGGGTAATTTGCAATGAAACCCTCGCGGGTTTTCGAATTTGCAAATATGCCCATGTGCGTGTGGTTTATTTACAGGGAAGGTCCCGTGCTTTTACGTATTTACATTTTAGTCCCTCCCAGGGACCTGTCTGCAATTTATTTCATGTTTTATTTCATTTATGCCCTTGTCTTCTTTATTTCATATCTTGAGCATTGTGTGTCCGATTCAGTCAATTTCAGTTCCCTTTCAAAGATTATTTGATGGTCTTTCTAATGGCATGCTTAATTGTTATTTTGGGACACAATGATTTTTGTAGCCTTGTGTCTATTTGAGCTTGAACTGATGCCTTGTTTAAAAATTGTTCATCGAATTTGCCTCTTTAGTTAAACTTGAAATTGACTCTTGTTTAATTTTGCTCATCATTTTTTACCTAGGGCATATTTCCATTGCATCGTAATGCATTTAATTGCATGATAAATTATACAAAAATGCATGTTGACTTCTTTAATGCATTGTTGTGTCTGCATTCATAATTTGACCTATATTCTCTCTAACTCAACACTTAGTTAATAAATGAAAATCGAAATAATACGAGAGAGGCTCGTGTCCCTGAGTTCGACCTTGGTATCTTACCAAGTAAAATAAATAAATTACGACCATCTGATTTTGATTGATATATATTTAAATGAGATGGTCTTTGATGACCCAAATCGGCCCGGCTACGATGACGATTTCAAGTGCTAATTCAACACTATTAGAGGGCCAATTTCGCGATTCATCAAATGGCGCAGTTGCCGGGGACACGGCTCATTTCTTGTATTTTTTTGGATTTTTGTTTATCTTATTAAGTGTTTCTTTTTTTTATATAGATCAACTTGTTCATTTATGTTGCATTATAAAATTTGTCTTTTTTATTTGATCTCTAACCATCGTTTCTGTGGTAGGGCCCTTGATCACTCAAGGAGGCGAGGAGCTGGTGCTTCCTGCTGCGAGGAGCCGCAGAAGCTTGCTTGGAGCAAATAGAAAAAAATGTGTCTCGCATTTTTATTTCTGTTCATGTAATAATCGTCTTTACAGCGGTCTTCGATAGAAGACTCGTGTTTGTAAATGAACAATTATATGTGGTTGTGTGGGGATCGTCCCCACTTGAGTGTCGACCTAGGATCAGGCACGCGGCTCTTCGAGCGTAGTTTAAAATTCATCTTTTACGTGCTTGCTTGTAGGTAGGACACACTAATAACAAAGACGCACCTAGCCTCGCATCACTTAGCCAAATTTAAAAGATATTTTCTCCTCGCTAATAGAAGCATAATAGGTGCGGTTTTTATCGATTTGCATACATAAGGATTTTGGTTTTCAAAACGGCCCAAGTTTTTCACGGATTTATCACCATGTCACTGCATGATTTCTCTCTTAGCCTAGATCGCGGTTTTTACCGAATACACGGCTTTTTCTTGGTTTCTTTTTCCTAGCTTGATTACCTAGGATTAATGGAAAATGGGAATGAACGGTAGACGATGATTGCTTGATTTTGTGCTAACTTTAATTCAGTGACAACATTAAATAATAACTGGGACTGTTAATTGCAAGTCAACATAAAATGGAGTAAAACTTTAGTTTTGGGAGAGCAACACCCTCGTTTACGCATCGATTTTCACTTCACATTTTCTCCGCGTAAATATCAAATGTTTTATCACCAATAAAAACCGACAAGATAATAAACCAACCTCGGTTGGTTTCATGTGTGAGTTGGTGAATCTGAGGGTCTTGCTTGCTTGATTGAGCCTTATTTGCTTCGATACACTCCTTTGAACCTTAGTCACTCCATCCGCTCATCTGTACATCCATCCATCTTCTTCGTTCACCTTGGGTCCCTCCCAACATCAAACTCCATCTTTATACTTAGGCTAATCTCATCCTAAGTAAAGGGGGGACCCGAATCCCTGTGATTTTCTCCACTCTTAATTCCTTACCTTTATACTTAGGTTATTTCTAACCTAAGTATAGGGGGAGCCACTCTTAGCTCCCGTATATTCCTTTATATTTAAATGGACCTATGACTTGTATCATCTAGTGCTATGAAGACATAGCAAAGTTTAAGTATAGGGGGATATACCGTATATACCGTATACTTACTTTAGCTATAATCTGAAAATTTTGAAAAATTTAAAACTTTTTGGCTAAAGTAAAATTCTATGGACTAAGAAGACTCAAATGTTTTTCACGGCTTTTCTATACTATGTTACGCTATTTTGATAAAAATATTTTCGAAAATGATTTTTCCTTTGTTTGAAAAATCTTTTGAAAAATGTTTTGAATACTTTTTAGTTGTGTGACATGGTTTTGAAAATCTTCTAGGAAAGTTGAGTCTAACCTGTGTTTTAACCTTTAAATTAAAATCCATAAAAATGAGAAAAACCCAAAAAAATCCTTTAGGAGCCGTTAGTGACTACTAAGCCCAATTAAGTAAGCCGCATTCAGTGAGGGTTCACCCTTAGCAGATTGGATGGTTTAGAGGACATCGCGTAAGGCCCCGTCCTCAAGCAACGGGCTTCGGCCTGTACTTACATCCATACTGGATGGATTGCAGATGCTTAATTGAGTTTAGGCAATCCTAGTATCTCTTGAAGTCCAAAAAAAAGTTTTGTTTTTGAATGAAGGAGTTGGATTAATCCTCTTACACTTCCACCCAGGATCTGAAATGATCAAGGAGACTTAGTTTTATGAGGTCTTTGAGATTTTAGGTTAACCAGCCTTAGCCATCAAGGTCATAGACTTAATCATCCACATTCCCCTAGGTTTCTAGATTTGCATGCTATATTCCATGCTTAGTCTCAGACATAAAGAATATGATCAGCACATCACATGCACGACTGCGGTTTTTGATGAGATGAGTTGACTTTTCACCTGAGGAATTGGGATGAGGAAGTCGAGTTTGGATTTGATCTAATGATGCTCGAGGATGGGATAAAATCTTTGGAGGCTTCATGAAACCTGAGTGTCAGCAATATTAGCCAGTATGAGAACTTGGTTCTTATACTAATCTCTTGATATTAACCTAAGTGCCAGGGTGTGAAATAAATAAAAATATTGATCAGTGTGCGCCAACTCTTGGTAAAAGCAGTGGAGCTAGCCAAAAATTATACAAGTCAATGAAATTCAAAGAAAAGCTCTCATTCCACAAATTCAAATATCAAAGAGCTTCCACCAAAGGTGAGCGCTCCCAAACATTTCAAAGTGTCCACTTGGACCACCGCTATTAGGACCAGGAGTTGGGCTTGCACCCAAAAAAGGGCTCTGCATCGTAAATGCTACAAGTCTGGGTGTCGAAGGTATGATAGGTACTCAAAAGAGACACACCCCGGTGTACTCCCAGGAAAACAAGTGCAGACGGCTCCAACTTCTCTTGATGGATGCACTGATCAACACCAAAAAAATGTGTTGCATAATAAAGGCACTAGAGAGAATCCTTGTTCAAATGAGAGGGAGAGAAGAAATGACACAATCCCATGCCCTCCATCACTGGCCTTCCATCTACATTTTCTAAGTCTGACAACTAAAGAGACGGTGGACTGGATGCAAGATTCGATTTATTTCGTAGTGTTGAGGATTGGGTCCTTAGGAGATTTTCTCGGACCAAGATCTTAGGTGACAATTTGACTCTACTCTTGGAATTGCAGTCAACACTAAATTTCATATCCTTAGATTATACATACATTAGAGAGAGACTGGAGAATTAGAGGAATTGGGTGCCTCTTGATTAAGGCTAGGTTGAACTCTAGAATTTTGGACCTCTAAAGTTGAGTCGAATTGACCAGATTGGATCCTGTACTCACATACACAAGGGGGTTAATCCAGCTTATTCATTTTTCTTTGATGCTCGAGGACGAGCATAGTTTAAGTATAGGGGGTGATGAAACGTAATTTCATCATCTTAATTTCCAATTATTAACTCCCTTGCTTAGTTCCGTGTCAATAAAACCCAGTCAATGTCCTGTAATTATCAGAGTCCTTAATAAATTAAAAACCACCAAAAAATGACAAAACTAAAATTCGTGGTATTTTTTAGCCTTAAAATACCCTTAAAAATATTTCGAGTCTTTGTTTGACACTCATTTCCACTTTGGTCGACATGAAACTTTAGATCTCATCGAGATCTACAACTTTCATGTTTTGAGTTTTCTCAAATTCGGCCTTCTAACCCCTCAAAAATCAACTTTTCTCTCCTAATAATCTGATTGGGCCACGTGGCCCGTTCTGGGTGAGCCACGTGGCCCGCTCCTCTTGTATCTTCCGCCCCCATCTCCAGCGGTAGGATCGCCTTCATAATCCAACGGCCAGCTGCCCTCCACGTACACCCTTTATTCCCTACTGTTTGATCTACCCAGGTCTTCATCACCACCGTCCGTGAGCGTCTCTCCCTCCTCAAGCCACGTGGAGCATTTTGCGCCTTCAGATCTTGCCTTTATCTCTTCAATATCCACCGTCCACTGGCGCTATAATATCGACCGCACGATCAAGTTCTAAGCTAATCGCATCCGCCCGCTGGCGCTTAGCCTCTGATGCGCCATGTGGCGCAATCACACCCCTTGATCAATTCGCCCAAGATCCGATCCAAGCCGCTCCGTAGCGCCTCGTTCTAGACCGTTGGATCACAAGATCCAATGCTTGGGAACCCATCTTCTACCTCCGGCATCCCTCTTTCCCACGATTCACCGCCTCGTGCGCCCCAGTCACCCTCCCATATTTCCCTGCGTCTCCAGTCGACCTCTCCCACCGCCAACTGCCCCACGACGTTCCCCCATCTTCCTTCTTCCTCGTGCATCATCCCATGAACCCCGTCGTCCTCCCACGCGCTCCACGTTCCTCATGCAAAACCATGTCTTCACCAGCCAAGCCGCCGACCTTCGCCTTTAAAAACACCGCCTCCCCTTCGATTTTCTTCGTCCATCTTTACGCGGGAGGAAGCCCAGCCCTCCTCCGACTCCCTGTGACAGGGGGAGGAGGGAGGATCGAGCGAAGACGACTTCCCTCCCCGGTGAGACCCTCCGCCGATTGCGGCGGTGTTGCGGTGCTTCCAAGCCCGCTCGAGCTGCACCAATTGGCTGACAGTGTTCAGCGAAGACCCGGGGCTCGAATCGAGCCCAAGCATCCGTCCACCTATTTCTCCAAGTAAGCTCCTTCCGATTCCTTCTTGTATTTTTCTTATTTTTTACTTAATTATCCAGGCCATTACACCCCCTCTCTCGCTCAATTGTTCACCCCTTTAGCTCTGCCTCAACTCCATCTTTCACGCACCTACATCCGATCACATTCTCCGTCCTTCGCAGCCCCAGACCACCTCCGTCCATCTCCTCCGCCCTCGCAGCGGAGGAGCTCCGAGCTCACACGTTCTCCGCCCCATACGAGCTTCTGTTCCACTCACGCACACATATGCTTTGCTTCGGCTATTGCACTAACGATGCAGGTCTTCGAGACCTTAATGGTCGGAATATCCGCCGGAGCCAACTTCTCCATTGTCATCAACGCTCTGATGGATCGATCAGGAAGGTTCAACGTCTTCCCCGAGCTCTGAGCTTCCTTGATGATCATTAATGGAGCTTTGGGGAGGTCGCCAGCAGCCAAGAACGAGCGGCGGAGGAGAAGCCCCTTCGCCGAAGTCCGGAGTTCGCCGCCAGCCTTCGGCCGAGGGAGACAGTACAGGCATCGTTGGATGTTCCATCTTGGAACCCATCCAACAGTCTGGATGGGCCCACGCAACACCTCCAGTAGCCATTGGATCTTCACGATCCAATGGTCTTCAACCGGCCACGCGTCAAAACCAGAGCTGCACTGAGCCTTCGCCTCCGACCCTATAGGCTTGGATCACCGAGCCTACGCCGAACCTCCTGGAGCTTTGACCAGCATCGAGCCTACACGAGCCGACCCGAAGCTACCCCGAGCTTCTGCCGATCCTCAGCCTTCTCCCGAGCCTGGAGTAGCACGTGCCTGACACATGCTTTCTGGGTAAATTACGTAGAGGCCCACCAAAGTTCTTCAATTTGCAGAAAGGTCCTGCATCACATGCAACGCGTGTGCATAGTGGGTAATTTGCAATGAAACCCTCATGGGTTTTCGAATTTACAAATATGCCTCTGTGCGTGTGGTTTATTTATAGGGAAGGTCTCGTGCTTTTACGTATTTACATTTTAGTCCCTCCCAGGGACTTGTCTGCAATTTTATTTCATGTTTTATTTCATTTATGCCCTTGTCTTCTTTATTTCATATCTTGAGCATCGTGTGTCCGATTTAGTCGATTTCAGTTCCATTTCGAAGCTTATTTGATGGTCTTTCTAATGGCATGCTTAATTGTTATTTTGGGACACAATGATTTTTGTAGCCTTGTGTCTATTTGAGCTTGAACTGATGCCTTGTTTAAAAATTGTTCATCGAATTTGCCTCTTTAGTTAAACTTGAAATTGACTCTTGTTTAATTTTGCTCATCATTTTTTACCTAGGGAATATTTCCATTGCATCGCATTGCATTTATTTGCATGATAAATTATAAAAAAATGCATGATGACTTCTTTAATGCATTGTTGTGTCTGCATTCATAATTTGACCTATATTCTCTCTAACTCAACACTTAGTTAATAAATGAAAATCGGAATAATACGAGAGAGGCTCGTGTCCCTGAGTTTGACCTTGGTATCTTACCAAGTAAAAAAATAAATTACGACCATCTGATTTTGATTGATATATATATTAAATGAGATGGTCTTTTATGACCCAAATCGGCCCGACAACGATGACGATTTCAAGTGCTAATTCAACACTATTAGAGGGCCGATTTTGCGGTTCATCATGAAGCTAATGAAAGGTGTGGCAGTGTTCCTCTTCCTAGGAATGGGATGATGTGTGATGGCATGGGAAGTAGCCATGGTCAAGATAAGATGCTCAGATCTGCTCCTCCGCTTTCTCTTCTTGGGAAGAGGAGCAGATAAATCAATCATGGCCTGCTGAAGTGGGGCACGGATGATCTCATGAATGGTGGCTACCACTTCGGGTTCAGTCAATTTTTTTTTGAATTTTTGAACCTCCTCCATACAAGGGAGGAAGTCGGAATCATCATATACACGAGGCATGCCAAGAGCAGTCTGTACAGCGGCATCCGCGGGGTAAAAAGTGGGACAAGGTGTGAATGGATGTCCGGTCAAAGGCTCTGGTGAGTGGGCGCTCTCCTCACAGTCTGACTCGATCAAAGGTCTCTCGAACTCTTTTTGGATTTTTAAATTTTTCTCATATTTTTGTATTTTTGGTGATTGCAAGCTCTCATGGAAATCCTCAAATGAATCCAAACCCTCAAAGAATGGAGCATCATTCTGGTTCTTATTCAAACTAGTAAGATCATTGATCCTCGAATTCATATGCTCCATCATCTGATTCAAGGTCTCAAGTGTGGAAACCATAAAAGGTGACTCCAAAATCTCAGGATCAGGTGTGTCGAACGTGAGCGATGGGTGTGGACAAAAATCATAATCCAGATCAGGATACTCAAGGAAGAGCAGGTTGTCGAAATGTGTAGGAGATGGTGGTGGAAATGATTGGCGAAGTTTAAAGTCTGAATCCTGAAATAGTGGTTTGGTCGGATATGTATGAAAATCAGGAGCGAAGTCCTCCTGGAAAAAGGGAGGTGAATCGGCTGGAGTGAACGAGGGATCTGCAAAGTCCGGATAAAATACGCTCCAGGGGTCCATCTCGAAAACAAATGGAAAATGATTCGAGAGAGCACGAAGGTCAAGTCAAGAGAAGTGAGAACAAGGCACAAATGCACAGAGGCGATATAGAATACACACAAGCAATCACAAACAAACTCATACAAGACAAACCCTCAATTCACCTACTCAACTCGATAGAGACCGTAAAATACGGTCTTTTTATCTTGTCTGTTTTAGAGTTAGGTGAGAAGTCAAAGATTGCACAAACACTTAGGGGGTTGAAATGGGATTTTGGCACTAATCCTTAGTGTGTAAGCAAGCAAGTAAAAGCAAAGACAATGAGGGGATTACTCACCCCAAGACACTATCTTTTTCTTTTCTTTTTTGATCGATTTTAGGGTCAAGTAGTGTTATCGGTCCCAATTTTATTGGTTATCACTTTTTTGAATTTTTAGTGAGAAATGCACGTGCCTAACGAGGAGTCAATTTCTTTAAGCACCTAGGTGATCAAAATCAGAGGGAGAGGCGGAAAAGCAATGCAAGCGGCAAAAACGATGATGAATGCTAAAGCGTAAGTGCTCACCTTGCCTCTAGCACTCTACAAGGAAGGATGCTCATCAGAATTGAAACCTAATCTATATGCAGATGTAAGTCGATGAAACCGCCCCAAGATGAGAAGCTGCTATTAGCGTGAAGCACGATTTTCAAAATTTAACTAAGTCCAAACGTAGACTATAGGAGCATGCAATGGTGATTAATGTGTTTGGACCTAATACTAACGACAAGAAACTCCTAAAACTAAGGGCTCAATCACACAAAGAAAGAAAATAAAACCGGAAAACAAATAAAAAATGCAAAGAAAACACGAGAAAACAGCGGTGAGACCCCAAGTGAACAATCACTTGGAAATTAGGCCCGAATGTCCAGAGTTCGATGTACCTGTATTATTACAAATAGAGACTCTCTCTCACTAAAATTACAGAAATAAATACAAGAAAATAAATGCTACAACTAAAGGTGGAGCTCGGTCTTCCAAATTCCTCTAAGTCTCCTTCAGTACTAGGCTGGCAGATGTCGGCTTCACGTGAGTGCCCAGGAGCCTAGGGTAGAGCGCCTCCCTCGATCCGTGGTTCCCCGCACAAAGTCAACAAAAGAGGAGGTTAGACAGCTCAAAAGATATATAAAAAATAAGGAAAGTAAAATAAGCAAAAATAAAAACCGTGAAAATAGACAAACAATCACAAGCACAAATAAGAACCCGAACTAAGCGTTGTTGCTCTCTGGCAACGGCGCCATTTGATAATCGAGATTTTGCGAGGGTCAAAATAGTCCACACAAGGGGGAACTACAGTGTCGCAGAGCGACCGCTCACGAAACCTCAATCAATCAACAATTAACCCACGACAATCAAATCAAGCAATGAAAGTAAATGTGGAGTTAAAATTTATTATAACTCTATAAAGGATGTGTATAGTGCGCAAGCAGTGTAGAGGTCGAACACAGGGAGTAGACAGGTAGAACGGGGCAATAATGCACAAAATGTGAATGTGATGATTTGCCTACTTATGCTATTTTTGTGGGTTTTTAATTTTTTATTTAATTTTTAATTTTACATTTTTACATTTTGATTTTTAATTTTCTAATTTTTTATTTTCTTTTTATATTTTATATATTTTGTATTTTCTTTTTCTTTGAATAGAATATATGTACAAAGTAAGAAAGAGAGGGATAAAGTATTTTTAAAAATAGCTAAAAATAAGTAAAATTCAGGAAATAAAATGTTCTTGCTCTTTTTATAATATTATAATGTTTTTGTGATTTTTCTAGATTTTTCATAATTTTTTTGGCATTTTTAAAGTCAAAAATATTGAAAACAGTAGATAAAATAAAAAACTGAAACAAAATTGAGGATGAAAAATATCAAACAGGTCCAAATATCCTCAAATTAATTTTAAAACAAAGATAATAAAAAACGAAAATTTGGAAACAGAGTTTATATTTTTAAGATTTTTATGTATCATTAATATTTTTATGAAGATTTTTGAGGTTTTATAATTTTTATGAGTTTTCTTTATTTTTTTAATGATTTTTGGACTAAAGTTAAAAGACACTAAAATACATAAAATATACTTTGGGGGAATTTTTTGAAAGTTTTATAATTTTTATGGATTTTATAATGCAAACAGTAGAGAAAATGCGTATTTTTGAATTTTTATAAATATAAAAATGCAATAAAAATGTAAACTAAAAATATGCCGTGGAACTAGAATGCAACAGGAACTTATGGTATTTTTTGGTAATTTTTGGGATTTTATAGATGCATGAAATAAATGCAAACAACAAATAGAAAAAGGATCCCAAGCAGGGGTTTTTTGGAAATATTACAAAGTCCAGGGGGCTGCGCCTAAATTGTCCACAAAATATATAACTAATTAAAAACTTTTTGGACTAAAAATTAATCACCAAAAATCCAGACGTATTCTTGCAAAAATACCAAGGCACACGTGCGCGAACACGTGACAGGCAGGGACGTGTGTAAATACTAAAACTCTGAGGACTGTTTTGCAAGTTTTCAGAAAATATTACACTAGCTCTGTAAGTTCCTGTACTAATTGTAAATAACTAAAGTAATGAGGGTCCCTACGTAAAATACCCCGCCCCCTCACGTGCACAAGTCATGTGAGGTGACGTGGCATGGGGACCCGGATGAAAATCTACGAAGCTCGAGGGCCTTTCTATAATTATTACAAAAATATTAGAGCTGCAAATGAAAGATTAAAAACTAATACTAAATTAACAAAAACGGATGGGAAAATGTTGCAAAATTCCCATCCTAAGGCGTGGATCGGACGGCGGATGTGATTTCACTTGCCACATGTCAGCTTGACACCCGTCAATGACGGTTCAACTTCAACGCCCAGGATTAGATGATCTTCAGATGATGGACGGTCTGGGCGCACTCGATCCAACGGCCACCGCGAGATTTGGAGCTTCAGGTCGATCAGACGGCGGAGGGCAACGCTGGAAGAACAGGGAGGATCCCTCACAGGAGCGAGCTTCCCCCGTGAAGAACGCCCACCTCCGTCAGCCGTTGGAGCCTCAAAAAGGGTCCAGGTGTCTCCTGCAGGTCTTCCTAGGGTGCTGGCGACTCCAAAAGGACCCGGTGGAGGCTGGAGGGCTTGCGCGGGGTTGCCGGAGCAAAGGAGCTCCAAGAACTCTCGCCTCTTCAAAATGAGTCCCAGGTGCACTTGAAAGCTCGAGACCTGCAACAAAGGGTTACGAGGGTGCGCGGGCAAATTGTCATGCACCTCCAGATGGCGAAAAACAGTGGAAATCGTGGAATGAAGGCTCGCTAGAGCTCGCTCCGACGAGGGGTCGAATGGAGCGATCGAGTGGACGAAGAATGAATATAACGATGGGGATCTGATCCTATGTCTAAGGAAAACTAAAAATGCGAGAAGAACAAGATAAAATAGACCTCAAAGCAAGGATGCCCGAGATGGGTACCTCACGGCGGCGTGGATGCCGGAGATGGTGGAACGGCCGCTCAAGGCCTTGCCGTACCTCCCTAGGCTGCTGGAGACCTCCCTGTCACCATGGTCAATCTGGAGCTTGCACAAGGAGCCAAAGCCGAGGTCAAAAGGGTTCAAATTGGAAGGGAAGGTGACGGGTAGTTTTTGTAGAATGTGACTCTGGCGGCTCAAAGAACGAGGAGAAATGCCTCGCTCAGTGATCCAAAGCCCAAGAAATACCTTGGGCGTGAATCACCAATATACGAGGAGCAAAAACGCAGAAGGACTCGACATCGAAGGATGCTTGTACAAGACTCGAAAAATCCGCAAACATGACCCAAAACCGAGATCTGACACAGCCCAGAGGGGGAGTCAGACAGTTGACCCGCGGTCAACTGTCAGACTCACCTGGTTGGTCCACGTGGACCAACCAGGAAAAACATCTAGAAAATTATTTAAAAAATCACCTATAATTTGTAAATGAATTTATTAATTTTCGGTTATTAAATAAAAATTGTTTATTATTTATAAAGTATTTTATTACGATTTTTATTTTTTTTCGAGGTCAAAACTAACAAGTTGCCTTTTAAGTCTATATAGGTATATTTATCTATGTATTTTAATATTTTATTTTTATTTTGTGTATTTAATTTATTTATTTTAGTTTATTATTTTATAAATTTATAAAGTATTTTTATACACTTAACAATATTTTTATTTTATTTTTCTGAAATGTTTTATACACTTCATAAAATATAAGTATTAATTATATAGGTATATTTATAGGTCTTATACCTATGTATTATATATACAAGTATTTTATTTTGTATTTCTTAAGATTTTTATTCTGATTTTAATGCATATATAAATTATAAAAAATATTTATAAAATTATAAAAATATAAAATTATGAAAATAATGAATAATAATAAAATGAATATTTTAATCTGTACAAGTATACAATAGGGGTCCAAAACTCAACTTTCAAACCGTAGCTCCACCAAATGCGAAACCACCTTCATTAAATAGCTTATTTAAAATTATATGCAATTAAAGTAATTTTGATGCGTTTCGAGTTTTTATTTGGGAGATACAGGTCTGGGAAGTTGGGATTCTAGAATTTTATTCATACCATAACTTTTTACCTGTACATTATTTTTTAGTGAAATCAATTTTGTATTTTTCTATATTTAATTATCTACAACTTTCATGAAAGTTTCTTTATTTAAGGTATAAAAAGTGGAACCAAAAATAGGTCCCAAAATGAACAAAGAATGAAATAAAAACAAAGGTATTTTTATTGTACTCTGGCCCTTATCTCCCCCTACTTTATTCCTTATCGACCTGGTCATCGAGATGCCTCGGTCTCGGGGTTTCGGGTCATAAAATATTTACAATATTTTATTCTTTTTCTTTTCTTTTCTTTATTCTATACTTTTTGTATTAAAAACAGTATTTTGTACACTCATTACACACATATGCATGAATGCTAAAATGCATGAATTAACGCTATTTACATGCATTTACTAGGGTTTTTAAGGCCAAAATGATAGAATAAAGATGATGAAACGTAGATTCATCAGTACAGTCTTCAGAGGATACCACTCCCAGTGACTTTTTGGATGACATGTCTTCTTTTATGTGTGATGCTGATTTCGTGACTACTAGGAGTGGTAGGATGGCAGCCGACGGCGCCTCATCTGAGCGATAGCCACACCAGGAACCAGGAGTGCCAGATGAGGAGAGTAGCAGTGCTGATGCCGCAGATGATGTTGATGACGGTGGTGTTGATGCCACCAAGGATGGAGATCCATATGACGGTGCTGAGGCCGTCGTGACACCCTATGTAGAAGATGGTGCTGAGGCCACCATTTTATTTGATGCAGAGCCAGAGCACAGTGCTGATGCCGCGAAGTCAGATCTCTTTGGTGGTACTGAGGTCACCACTTCTACTTTTGTTGAGATCCCACCTGTTGTGTTGCCATCTTTTGTATCTCAAGACTGTGGTAACAAGAAAAAGAACAAAAATATGAATAAAGAAAAAGGTTCTTCATCCACTTCGAGTCCATATGTGTTGCATGATTGTATGGATTCCATTCATTCACAGGCACAGGAACCTCTTCCTAGTCCTCCATATGAGGATGCCCCTACCATCCCCTTCCCTCAAGCACTCCGCTTGGCGAAGGGGGATAAAAGAGAAAATCCAAAAAAGACACATCAGTTAGAGTTTAGCAACCAGATGAATGATAGATTTCAGATTCAGCTGACTCTACAGAAGGCACTTGAGCACATCCCCCTCTTCCAAAAGAACTTGAGAGAGAAGACTACAGTCCGTAGGAAGTGGAGGAACCGTAGAGATGAGATCCATGTGCTCACTCGTTCCACATGCTTTGCCATTCAGAACCGATTGCCAGCTAAGAGACCTGATGCAAGAGCTCCCTATGTCGATGCGAGGTTCAGGAGCAGCGGTTCGATCGTACTCTATTAGACATTGGCTCTTCTATCAACCTCCTTCCGACAGCCTTACTTGACCGATCCGAGTTTGGACCTCTTCATAAGAGCAGGACAGTCCTTCAGTTTGTTGATAGGTCGATAAGAGGCCGAAAGGGTTGTTGAGAGACGTGGTCGTTAGCATTCAGGACCTGAAATTCCCCATGGACTTTGTTGTATTGGACATGGAGATCCCTGAGTCGGTGACAGATACACCCATCATTCTTGTACGCCCATTCTTGGCCACTGCCAAGGCGGTAACCGACCATGATAGTGGGAAGGTGTACTTTCGCGTAGAGGGCGAAAGTATACAAATAGAGGCGATCGACGAGACCAGAACGAGAGATTTAGCATGCTCAGAGTAGTTCAGTGACACCGAGTAGATGACAGAGGCTGAGCGAGACGTCCACCAGGAGTATGATTTTGTGATGACCAATGATGAAGCCATTTGGACAGATCCAGTAGCACAAGCCCTCGCCTTGCCTGCAGATTCAGCGTACTTACAGCTTATGTCAGTCGAGAGTTTAGATAGCGCACCCTTGGCTGAGGACACATTAGAGGCTGACAGTTTTGGGATGAGTGGTGAAGCAGAGTTTCATTCATGTTCTTCTAGTTCAGATCCCTCCGATTCAGACATTGATTGGGATGATTTTGATGATTACTTACCATGTCTGATTCCTTCTGAGCCGACATCTAGGACGGAGGGCGAGCCAGCACAGTTCACAGAGATACCGGTAGGGTTCCCTTCATCAGACTTTCATGCACAGCGAGAGTTCTCCCATGCAGATCTGGTAGCCTTCACTCAGACATATCAGAAGCCATATTTGCCAGCTCCCAGTTGTCCAGAAGTGAAGCCCTTGCCATAGTCGTTGAAGTATAGATTCCTTGCGGGTGAGCCAGATATGCACCCAGTCATTATCTCATGAGATTTGACTGGAGAGCAAGAATCTCGTCTGATGGAGGTTCTTGGAAGAAATTGCAAGGCGATAGGATGGAGTATAGTTGATCTCCAGGGGATTAGTCCGGCTCTGTCTCCCACCACATCTATCTTGAAGAGGACGCTAAGCCATCACGTGAGTTCCAGCGACGGCTGAACCCGAATCTTCGAGATGTGGTCATGAAGGAAATATCAAAGTGGTGGAGCGTTGATTTTATCTACCCCATCTCCAACTCCAAGTGGGTTAGTCCATTATATGTGGTATCCAAGAAGACGGGTATCACTACAGTTGTGAGTGAGTCTGGAGAGGAGATAGCTACCCGGGTACCCACTTCTTGGAGGGTCTGTGTGGACTACAGACGATTGAATCAGGACACCAAGAAGGATCATTTCCCACTGCCATTCATTGATCAGATTATCGAGAGGCTAGCTGGGAAGAGTCACTATTGTTTTCTTGATAGATACTCCGGTTATAACTAAGTGGCCATTGCACCTGAAGACCAGGAGAAAATGACATTCACCTGTCCGTTTGGGACATATACTTTCAGACGGATGCCCTTTGGTTTATGTAATGCCCCGGCGACATTCCAAAGGTGCATGTTGTCCATCTTCTCGGACATGGTTGGTGACTGTTTAGAGGTCTTCATAGATGACTTCTCGGTCTATGGTGATGGGTTTGATGCTTGTTTTGACTGCCTAGACTGTGTGCTTCAACGCTGCATAGAGGTCAATCTTGTCTTGTCTTGGGAGAAGAGTCACTTCATGGTGACTCAAGGGACGGTCCTTGGTCATATCATCTCCAACAGGGGCATGGAGGTCCATCCAGCCAAGGTAGATATCATTAGAAAACTCAGTCCACCGTCCAATCTGCATCAATTGCGGTCTTTTCTGGGGCATGTCGGTTTCTACCGATGGTTCATTCAGGACTTCAGTCGTATTGCCCGACCACTCACTGATTTGCTGACAAAAGACACCGAGTTCATTGTAGATGATAAGTGTCTTGCATTTTTCGAGACTCTCAAGAATATGGTTGTCACGGCACCTGTCCTTCAGCCACCCGATTAGTCTCTCCCATTTGAGATCATGACGGATGCTTTTGATTTTTCCGTAGGGGCTGTGCTTGGACAGAGGAGGGATGGATTTCCGTTTGCCATTCACTACAGTAGCTAGACTTTGGATGCCGCTCAGCGGAATTACACCGTGACTGAGAAGGAGATGCTAGCTGTAGTCTTTGCTTTGGATAAGTATCGATCATATATTCTGGGATCTAGAGGGACTATCTTTACAGATCACACTGCCATCCGGTACCTCATGGCCAAGAAGGATGCCAAAGCTCGCCTTACCAGATGGATCCTTCTGCTCCAGGAGTTTGATATTGAGATTAAGGATAAGCCTGGAGTTAAGAATGTGGTGGTGGATCACCTCTACCGCTTAAAGAACCTTGAGGAATCTGAGCCCAGTGCACCTATAACAGAGACATTTCCAGATGAGGTGATACTCGTTATCACCTTGCTTCCATGGTACGCCAACATTGTGAACTATCTTGTCTCCAAGATGATTCCACAAGGTTGGCCCAGGCAGCGACTTGAGACCTTCCTTGCGAAGGCCAAGTCATACTATTGGGAGGATCCCATCCTTTATCATGAGGGAGGGGATATCATCTGGAGGAGGTGTATTCCTCAAGAAGTGCAGCATAGTGTCCTCACCTACTGCCACAAGCTTGAGGCAGGAGGACATCATTCTAAGAGATGGACAACACAGAAGGTGCTCCAGTCTGGCCTTTGGTGGCCTACTCTCTTCAAGGATTCCGATGAAATCATGAAGAGATGTACTGACTGTCAGAAGATGGGTACTTGCGGACAGAGAGACATGATGCCCATGCAGCCCATTCACTTTTGTGAGGTATTTGATGCATGGGGGATTGATTTCATGGGCCCATTTCCTAAGAGTCAGGGGTTTGAGTACATTCTGCTTGCTGTAGATTATGTGAGTCGCTGGGTCGAGGCCATCCCCACCCAAGCCGCAGACGCCAAGACTGTGTGTCGATTTTTGAGGAAAAATATCATTTCACGGTTCGAGGTGCCTAGAGTTCTGATTTCAGACGGGGGGGTCTCACTTTATCAACGACAAGGTAAAAGCCCTTGCATATGAGTTCAGCATTGACCATCGTATTGCCACTCCATATCATCCTTAGACTAATGGTCTTACTGAAGTATCGAATAGGGAGATCAAGACTATTTTACAGAAAGTAGTCCGCCTAGACCGAAAGGATTGGTCACAGCTTTTGGACTCGGTCTTGTGGTCCTACCGGACTTCCTTCAAGACTCAATTAGGGACATCTCCCTTTCATCTCGTATATGGCAAGTCGTGCCATTTACCAGTGGAAATCAAGCACAAGACATTGTGGGCAGTTACAAAGTTATTGTTGGATCCCGAGAGTATAGGAGAACAGAGGAAAGCAGAGTTGGCAGCTCTAGAGGAGCTGAGAGACACAACCTTTTCTAGCAGCCTACAGTATAAGGAAAAAGTGAAGATATGGCACGATTCTCATATCAGCCATAAACAGTTTGAGCCCGATCAGCGTGTATGGTTGTTTGATTCTAGGCTAAAATTATTTCCAGGGAAATTGCAGAGTAAATGGAAAGGTCCTTATGTGGTCAGGAAGGTACATGACAATGGTAGCATTGATATATCCGAGTTGTCATCTTCCTCTACCTTTCGAGTTAACGGTCAGCGCCTGAAGCTATATCTAGATCATGATCCGCTGACCGTTGACGTTGCCCCCATTCATCTGGTATGAGATGTGATCTTTGACTCACATCACTTGCATCCCGTACATGGTTTTCACTTCCATCTTCCTCTGTGTAGATCCATATGTCTATATCATTCATTCATTATCTCGTTATGTGTGCCACCCCGTTGTCATCTAATGATTTTGCTATACTTAGGATGCACTTTGTCCTAAGTATAGGGGGTGCACACACTGAGATGTGATATGTTTATTCTCTTTTTCGTCTTTTCTTCTTTTCCTTTTCTATCCTCTTTATCTATCAGAAAGGTGTCATGCCTTGGAGACAGTCTTCTATACTTAGGACGTACTTTGTCCTAAGTATAGGGGGTCTATTATGAAACTCAGTTTCATCATCTTAATTTACATTTTTTAACCCCCTTGCTTAAATTTATGCCAATAAAAACCAGATAAAGTCTTGTAATTATCAGAGTCTTGAATAAATTAAAAACCACAAAAAATGTCAAATTAAAATACGTGGTGTTTTTAGCCTTAAAATGCCTTCAAAAATATTTTGTGTCTTTAAATGACCTCATCTCTGTTTTTGGTCAACATGAAACTTGTAGATCTCATCAAGGTCTACAACTTTCATATTTTGAGTTTTCTCAAATTCAGCCATTTGCTCCTTCATATCTCACAATCTTTTTCTGAATAACCTAATTGGGCCACATGACTCATACTGGTTGAGCCACGTGGCCGCATCCCCTCGCGCCATGCTGCCTGATTTCTCAGCCGCCCGATCTATTTCCTCTCTCTTGATCACTGCCATCCCTTGCCGCTGTGATCACAACCATTCGATCAGACCACGGATCTCATCCAGGCCGATGGTTCATGCCTTTCTCTCCTTGCACCATGTGGAGGCGCTTACGCCCTTCGATCGCCTCCAGTCACTCCATCTCAGCCGCTCTACTCCACTTATTCATCCACCGTTGATGAATCCGCGATTCATCATCGCTATATCTCGATCTTAGTAAAATCCCCGAGTAAAATCCCAAATAAATGTCCATAAAATCAATAAATTAACAAAATGACTCTTGTAAATAAAACTCACTAATTATTGTATATTAGATTGTATGAAATAAATTACACATAAAAAGCCGCAAAAATAAAGGAGTTTTATACTTGTAAATAGCTCAAAACTTCATGGATTTTTAATAATTTCATTTCAACTCCTTTTTGGCTAATTCTTTCTCTAACTTGTTCATAATAATGTATATAAAAATACAAAAATACAAAACAAATTTTACCTTAAATAAATGCTCCTAGATCCCAATGGGAAAAAGCCGTAAAGACCAACTTCCAAGCTAAATTCCCGCTCCGTATGAACTCCAAATTCACCAAACTCACTTTTAAAGTTCAAGTTAGAAAATTATCTATCCAACGGAAGTGGTTTCATTAAAATCGGAGCTCATTTGCAAAAGTTGGGTTTTGGGACCTAGATGTACATTGTATACCATGTATATATTCATTCTTTCTTTAATTTTTATTTTATCTTTCTTAATTACTAAAAATACAAAAAAATCATACTTGTGTTGTATTTTAATTGTAGTATTTTATTGTATTTTTCCGTTGTAAATATCTCTTATTAAAAAGACAAAAAAAATTACATATTAGAAAAGTAAAAAAATGTGTACATGGTGTTTTGTATTCACTTGTAAATTCACCATTATTTTTTCCTTCTTTATTTTGTTGTAATTAAAGTAGCCTACTTTATTTCATTTTATTTATTTAATTATTTTACATTCTCTACAATAACCACCATTCAACTCTCTTCCACCACCAACTTCCCATTCAACTCCACCATTTCTTAAACCTCCCATTCAACTCCATTAATAATCCAACTTCCCATTCAACTCCACCCACACAATAACTTCTCATTTCATCATCTATATATACATTCCATCCTCCTCAATTTGCCTTTGATCCATCTTTATGTGAGGAGAGCCTAGTTCCCTGAGTTGAATCGGTGACAGCGACGCAACCGCGGTCGAGCGACGACGGCCCTCTCTCCGGTGTGATCCGTTGGCTTTTTGGCCAACATCGCAGCCGCAACCGCGTGCTGCTCGAGCTCATCGCGCGCCGGCGATTCGAGCGAAGACCGCGTGCTCTCACGAGCACATCATAGGCGACCGTCTCCACCGTAGGTAATTTTCTTCTCATTTTGTCATCTTGTTAGTTTTGCATTTTTTTTAGCACACCACATATCAACCCTCCCACCACCACCATCACATCATTTTTTTATTTGTTTAGTTCATATCCCCTTCCTCCACCTTAATCACCATCATCATCATCACATTTTTTTTCTCATCATGTCATTCCCTGTTTTAAACAAAAGTAAAAAAATATAAAACAATTAAAACAAAAAAAATCCTTTTATTGAAGCACCTTCATCATAGCATTTTTTCTCATTTTTTTTCATCTCCATCATATCATCACCACCACCAACCCCTCTTATTTTTTAATCATATTCCCTTTCTTGATAAATTTTAAAAAAAATAAAAAAATTAAAACAAAAAAAAAGTTTTTTTATTACACCAGAAAAAAGATCAAAAAAAATTAAAAAAAAACAAAAAAAATAAACGCAAGGGAGCAGCAGCGGCCCAGCCGCCGCCGTCCCCCTCTCCTCCATTTCCTCCGCCGGCCGCATCAACGCGGCCCCCCACCAGCCGGCCTCGCCGCCGTGCGCGGCTCCGCCGCCCGCGCGTGGGCCACCGCTCCACCAACAGCGGCCGCGCCGCCGATCTCCAGCCGCAGCGGCCAGCGCTGCCGCCCCATTTTCGCCGCCATCGCCGCCCGCACACCACTGGCCTCCAGACCCGACACCGCGCCGCCCCTCCGCCCAGCGGGCCCCCGCAGCTCCTCCGCCACCCCCTCGCGGCCTCGCGCGGCCGCGCCGACCGCCGCCGTCGCCCTTGGTCTTTGGGTTCATCTCCCCATCGGGTACCAAGGAGGAAGAAGGGCCCGGTGGACTTGGAGTGCATCGGAAGTCGACGGACGCGACGCGAGCCGATTGTTGAAGCGCGAGGACAATTTATTTATTTTTGAGAGAATTTTTTTTGTAAATTATTGTAATTATTTAGGTAGTTGCTCCTTTCTAGCGGCTCTTATTTGAGAGCTCGCGCATGTAAAAAGACTTGGACTTTATTTGTGGTGTGTCGAGCCTGTTTCACTCTCCGGCAAGGGTGGGGCTTGACTTGAGTGGCGAAATTAAGGATTAGGCACACGATAGTTTAGATTCAAACTTGTTTGTGCCCATCGTAATTTAGGCCACACTTATCTTAGAAGATTCACATATCTTATAAGATTCATAATGAGACGCACATAGACACGTACTACTTAGCTCAAATCCAATCAATTCTTCCCCGCTAATAGTATATTGTTTAGGTGCGGTTTCCTCGATCGGCATGCATTTAGTGTAATATTTACAAATTCAGTTTTGCATAACGCATGAAGAGTGCTGGGATTCACTGTAAGTATAACTTCTTCTGAGCATGCATCATAGTTTCTCGTTTGCATTCTGATTTCCGATTCCCCTCTTGTTTTACAACTTAAGGTCAAAAGGAAATTGGGACTGAACGGTAGACGTGCTTGTGTGTTCACATAAAATTCAAGTGATAACCTAACTCTAAAATTGGGACTGAATTGAGCAGGTCGATTTAATTAATTGGAATAAAAAGAACCCTTGTTCTCGGGTGCATAAAGCCCTCATTGTTTGTTTTTATTGCAAGTGAGAGAGAGACGACCCTAGGATAGAGCCAAGTCTGGATTTCTTACTTACTACTGGTTCTTTATTTTTAGGCGATTAGCTACTTTTCAGTGAGGATTTACGGGTAGCCGGTAAACGGTCCGGACTTCCTTTGCAGAGTGGGAGGTTTAGAGGACGCCTTAGTCCTCAAGGAACGGGTAGCCGTATTTTTACGGTCCGTACTTACTCCTATACTGGCTGAAAGTAGGTCAAACTAGTCGTAAGAACCGGGTCAGTATGTAGGAAAATATGGGCACCTAACAGCTCGTTAATCTTTCCAAAGATTGTATTCTCACCAACTAAAATTGATCAGATAAATCGGCCGAACTCTTACGGCCATCACGTGTTGAGTTGGTGAAATTAGGGGTTTGAATTGCGTTTGAATTGTGTGAGTTCACTCCGCACATTTACGTGCACCGTAGAACTAGCGCCTCATTGATCATCGTGATCTAATCGGTTCTTTTGACATCGAAGATGACTGATTGGGGGGATATTTATTCGGACTTTGCGAATCTCTCGTTGAACCCTCCAAATAGTACGTCTTCAAAAGTCCAAGCGCAACTTGGACCAACCTGGACTCATGACCCTCTTGAGCCCAGGATCACTCACTCTCGGGATGGTTACCCTCAAACCATTCCATTTCTCTCTTCCCACCTCACCGAGGAAGACCATCGCCTTGGTGAGAATATCGTGATTCATAAATCCTCTTCTAATCAAGAACACATTGCTGATTCAGGCCATATAGAAGACACGAGTAAAATGCCTCCAAAGAAGAAAGAAGAGGAAGAAGAGAACCATGAAGACCCGATGAGAAGTATACTAGCCCGATTGGCTGCATCTGAGCAGCAACAAGCATTATTGAGAGCTCAGTTGGGACAGTTAAATGTTGGGGTCCAACTACCAATGGATGCGGCATACAACCCCGGACAATATCAGATTCATAACTACTTGAGTCCGGCCGAACCCGAAGTTGATTTTGAATTGAAGCCGCATTTCCTGAACCTGCTGCCACATTTTGATGGGAATGCTTCTGAGGAGCCATATGCATTCCTAAGGGACTTTGAGCTCATCTGTGCTAACCTCAAAAATAACAATGTTAGCCAGGATTATATTAGGCTCAAAGCCCTTCCATTTGCCTTGGGTGGAAAAGCCGATTACTGGGTAAAGAATCTTGGAATCATCGTCACCACATATGCCCAGTTCAAGGACCTGTTTTTGAAGAAGTTCTACCCTTTGAGTAGAACTAACATGATGAGGACGCGCATTACGAGTTTTTCCCAATTACCCCATGAAGCTTTTTGTGATGCTTGGGAAAGATTCAAGGACATCCTGCAGAAGTGTCCCTGTCATGGACTAAATGATAACATCTTGGTCCAATCATTTTTCACTGGTCTTAACCCTGAGATGCAGGGTTTAGTGAGCGCTGCCTGTGGAGGCAGCTATACATCACGAGGAGAGGATACCGTCTGGAGGGTATTCGAGCAGATGGCTGAAACTAGCCGCTCACAGATGGCCAGCAAGGCCTATACACCATCCCCCAGCTCACTCTCACTTGGAGGGGGAAAATCAGCTGTAGTCGATCTCTCTCAGGACGTGATCCCTAGCATGGGACTTCTTGCTGACAAGCTTACTGTAGTGGAGAAGATCGACAGGAGGATTGATGAGTTAGATCGGAGCGTCTCCAAACTTCCAAAACAGATGGAGGAGTTGACTGAGAAGGTATCCAAGATACAGATACCCGCCGTGACTGCACCCGCTGCTCCCATTTACCGAGTTCACCATGTTCAGGAGCAGTTGGTGTCAGGGCAACCCCAGCCGTGGGAGCAGGACCAATCCTACACCCACTCTTTCCAGCAGCCACCTCCAGCAGTAGAGACAGTCCAGGAGGAGCCTCCACCAGTTTGGGAGGTGAATGGGATATGGTATACTCAGGACCCTGCCAGGCAGGGAAGTACGGGAGACCGACAGACCTATCAGCGTCCCCCGACCTTTCACAACACCGCATTCACCTCCGCACCACCTCCTTCACAGCAGAGCCCTGGATTCCATCCACCCCAGCAACAGAGGCAGCAGTACCAGCAGTATGGCCAACAGGGCCATTACCAGACGGGCCAGCAGGGCCCGCCACCCCAGCAGCAGCAGCAGAGGCAGTACACTGGCCAGCAGGGCCAGTCTTCCCGTTCTTCTTCTCAATCTTATCCACTTCCTTCATCGTCTAGTCCCATGGATATTCAGCAGCAGATACTCGATGAGCTACATTCCTACAGGAACGAGGTTCAGGACTTACGGGTGGATGTCAACCGCCTGTCCAGATGGAGAGACAAGCAGACTGCACCCTCTACCTCGATCCCAGCCCAAGTTCAGGCTAACCCCAATAGCCTGAACCGTTCTAGTTCTCAGCAGCACTTTGGTCAGGTATACTATTCAGCATCTCCTAAATCTGAACATGAGATTCTTCCGTGTGACGAGGCTAACCACATGTCACTCAGGAGCGGAAGGACCGTGGTCGTACCTGACCGGGCGAGGGACACGAGGAGGGGCATCTTTGGAGCTCTACCTGAGGAGTCTTCAGAGGACGAGGAGGAGAGGCATCATATTTCAGAGCCCCATCAGCATCATTCGAGGATTTCTACTCAGGGAGCCGAGAGGAGGAGGAGAGCACGTATGCAGCATCGTCGGCATGGATATTCTTCTGAGTCTACGGAGGACCTTGCATCTCCGGTTGTGGCGGATACCACTCCAGCTTCTATTCCGCAACCTTTAGTAGATAGTTTTGATTTCGATTCCATGTTGCATCAAAAAGATTCTTGTATGAAGAACTCTGTTTCTGTTAAGTCAAAGAATGATCTTTCAGTTCATGATTCAGATTCTTCATCCTCTGTTTCCTTAGCTTCAATCCCTTTCCCCCGTGCTCTTACGGCAGGAAAGCGCATCAAAAAGATTCAGAAAGATGACCCTGACATGGCACGGTTTTGTAAAGAAAACATCATAGTTAAAGTGCCATTTGATGAATATGTGGCTAACCATCCTGCCTTCCAAAAATACCTTAAGGTGAGATGCACACCTAGAAGGGTTAGCAGGAAGAAAGATAACCGAAATATAAAGACACATGTCTTATCGGTAGCCACAACCTTTTGTCTCAAGAATCAGACTTTGCCAAAGAAAAAGAGAGATATGGGTGCTCACTATGTGGAGAGTCGTATTGACGACATTGCGTTTGCACGCACACTCTTAGATAACGGTTCTTCGATCAACTTACTTCCCTTAGCCTTATATCAGAAATTGGAGTTGGGACCACTTCGCAAATCTAGAGCTTTACTCCAATTCGCAGATCGTTCAATGAAGAGACCTAAGGGAGAAGTGAAGAACGTTGTTATCTCGATTGAGGGGCATAACTATCAGGTGGACTTCACAGTCTTGGACATGGAGACCCCCAATCATTGGAGAGAATCTCAGATCATTCTCGGGCGACCCTTCCTTAGGACCGCAGGCGCAGCTTTCGATTATGGTACGGGAATGATGAAGTTCCGTTCTCCAGGCGGAGAAGTGAACCTTGAGATGAAGCAAACCAAGTGTCAGCGACCCGATTCAGAGAGTAGCACAGAGTACTCATCTTCAGAGGCAGACTGCAGTTTGATTAGCACAGTTGGGATTTGGGGACAGATTCCTTCAGGACAGAGCGAGACTCTTTCATCTGGAGAGGATATAGTGCATGATGCAGTTTGCCAGGTGTTGTCTGATCTTACTAGAGATGCATCAACCTATTCTCATGATGACTTAGAGATCCATCCGGATCTGTCAGTTCCATCCTCTTCGGAACAATCATGGGACATAGATGACGAGTCGGACGTGGCTTTTGCCGATTGTCTGGATACTTTTGACGATCCGACTCCCGATTCTTCTGATTTGGTGGCGAGTACTACTCAGCTTAGCCCACCTTCATGCAGCACGGAACCAGATTCAGATTCAGTTCAACCAGATCTGCTTGATGATACCACATTGCCAGAACTGAAATCACTACCTCCTACACTTAAGTATGCCTTTCTTGCGGGACCCAAAGGGAGATATCCTGTCATCATTAGCTCAGACTTGACTTTAGAGCAGGAGTCTAGGTTGTTAGAAGTCTTAGAGAGGAACCGCAAAGCAATAGGCTGGACAGTGTCGGATCTCGTGGGCATCAACCCCGCTCTCTGCTCGCACCACATTTTTACTGAGGATAACGTGAGACCTTCCCGTGAGTTTCAGAGGAGACTTAACCCCAATCTACGGGAAGTAGTGAAGAATGAAATTGAGAAATGGTGCAAGGCAGGGTTCATATACCCTATTTCTGACTCCAAGTGGGTGGCCCCACTTCATGTTGTCCCGAAGAAGTCGGGAATTCAGATGGTCACCAACGATGAGGGGGTAGAGATCGCGACACGAGTACCTACGTCGTGGCGTGTCTGTGTTGACTACAGGCGCCTGAATGCCGCGACCAAGAAAGATCACTTTCCCTTGCCTTTTATTGATCAGATCTTGGAGAGACTTGCAGGGAAAGAGTTCTTCTGTTTTCTTGACGGGTACTCAGGCTACAACCAGGTGGCCATAGCCCCTGAGGACCAGGAAAAGACCACATTCACATGTCCATTCGGCACTTATGCTTTCAGGCGCATGCCATTCGGGCTCTGTAATGCCCCGGGCACATTTCAGCGGTGCATGATAGCCATATTTGCCGAGATGGTGGGAGATTTCCTGGAAGTGTTCATGGATGACTTCTCGGTCCATGGTGATTCTTTTGATACATGTTTAGCACACTTGGACCGAGTCCTCACGAGGTGTAGAGAGGTGAATCTGGTACTCTCCTGGGAGAAGAGTCACTTTATGGTGACGGAGGGTATCGTGTTGGGGCATGTCATCTCCAAAAGGGGAATGGAGGTTGACCCTGCCAAGGTGGAGGTGATCAAGAAACTCGATCCACCTACCAACGTGAAGTCAGTGCGGTCATTCTTAGGGCATGTTGGATTCTATAGGAGATTCATTCAAGATTTTTCAAAGATAGCCCGCCCACTGACTGAGCTCTTAGGGAAAGACATAGAGTTCGTTATAGATCACAGGTGTCTGGAGGCCTTTGAGCTCTTGAAGAGGAAGATTTGTACCTCGCCTATCCTACAAGCTCCTGACTGGTCTCTCCCCTTTGAGATCATGACTGACGCTTCAGATTTCGCTATAGGAGCTGTGTTAGGACAACGGCGAGAGGGGATTCCGTTTGCGATTCACTATGCGAGCAGAGTTTTAGATCCTACACAGAAAAATTATACAGTGACTGAAAAGGAAATGCTCGCGGTAGTATGGGCCCTCGAGAAGTTCAGATCATATATTTTGGGCTCTAAGGTGACAATTTATACTGATCACACAGCCATTCGATACTTAATGGAAAAGAAGGACGCGAAGGCGCGTCTTCTTAGGTGGATTTTACTCCTCCAGGAATTTGATTTGGAGATTAAAGATAAACCTGGAGTGAAGAATGTCGTGGCTGATCACCTTTCTCGGATTGAACTTAAGGATTCTCCTGATCATGAGCGGATTAGAGAAACCTTCCCAGATGAGTCAATTTGTGTTATTGACTCCCTCCCGTGGTATGCCAACATGGTGAACTATCTTGTCTCCAAGCAGGTTCCCCATGGTTGGACTAGGAGCAGCATTGATCGACTGAAGTCGGATTCGAGGAGATACCACTGGGACGATCCTTTCCTTTTCTTCGAAGGACCGGATTGTATTTGGAGAAGGTGTATTCCTCAGGAGGAATACCAGAGTGTCCTCACATATTGTCATTCACTTGAGGCTGGAGGACACCATTCGGGAAAGCGAGCCGCTCACAAAGTACTTCAATGTGGATTGTATTGGCCGACCTTGTTTTGAGATGCCATTGATTTTGTACGGTCGTGCCCGATTTGTCAAAGGATGGGAGGGACAGTTGGACAGAGAGATGAGATGCCCATGCAACCGATGATTATTTGTGATGTTTTTGATGCATGGGGCATAGATTTTATGGGTCCCTTTCCCAATAGCCAAGGACATGAGTACATTTTGTTGGCGGTTGACTATCTATCTAGGTGGGTGGAGGCTATCCCAACCCGAACCGCAGACAGCAAGACTGTCTGTAAGTTTGTGAGAGACCATATTATTGCTAGGTTTGGGGTGCCAAAAGTTTTGATATCTGATGGGGGTAGCCATTTTGTGAACCGAGATATGAGATCTTTAGCTAAGGACTATGGATTTGATCACAGAGTTACTAGTCCTTACCACCCACAGTCCAACGGCATGGCAGAGGTTTCGAACAGAGAGGTGAAGAGTATTTTGCAGAAATTGGTTCGTCCCGATAGGAAGAATTGGTCTCAACTCTTGGACCAAGTTCTGTGGGCCTATAGGACAGCCTACAAGACACCATTGGGTACTTCACCATTTAGAATGATCTATGGAAAGCCATGCCATTTGCCCGCAGAATTGATTCATAAATCCGAATGGGCAATTAAGAAGATTAATTGGAGTTGTCACCTAGGAAAACTTTGCCGAGACTTGAACTTGAACGAGCTCGTGGAAATCCGAAACAGGGCATATGACAACAGTTTGATTTATAAGGACAAAGTAAAGAGATGGCATGATCAACACATTAGGTGCAAAGACTTTGTCCCTGGACAAAAGGTATGGTTGTTCAATGCCAGGTTGAAGATGTTCCATGGGAAGCTCAAATCTAAATGGACGGGTCCCTTTGTGGTTAAGAAAGTGCACGAGAATGGAAGTGTAGAGATAGCTGATCTCACAGATGGTGCACAATCTCATGTGGTAAATGGACAACTGTTGAAGCATTTTGTTGATTCCAAAGAGCAGTTAGTCCAAGTCGAGGTCATCAACTTCATACAGAGTGAGCACAGAGCAGATACATCTTATTACTCTTCATGAAGATGCAGCATCAAGATTCAACATCTTAGAAGATTCCATCACTCTTGTACATATTTTCCCTTCTTTGTATATTCTCGAGATCACGTCGGTTCTCACACGTACTCTTGTCCTATACTTAGGCTGACCAAAGCCTAAGTATAGGGGGGGCCGATGCCCGCCATGTGTATTTACTCATCATTTCTCCTCTTGACCTCATCCGCCCCATTTTTGCTCTTCTTCTACACTTAGGCTGTCTAGAGCCTAAGTATAGGGGGGGCGGATCGACTTCTATACTTTTAATTATTTTAGCTTTCCTACGCTTAGTACGAGCTATGTCTTTTTGTCACCTAGTGCCATGAGGACATAGCACAAGCTAAGTATAGGGGGGCGTGTATATATTACATATATACTTTACCCATACCTCGTACTTTCACGTATTTTTGTATATATTATACACTAATTATGGGGTGGGTAAAAAAAAAGTAAAGAAAAAAAAACTTTTTCCTAAAAAAACTCTTTTTCTTTATTTGCTTAAAAAAAACTTTTCAAAAAAAAATATATATCCTTTTGCTAAAAAAAAACTTTTTCAAAAAAAAAAGTCTTTTTCAAAAAAAAAAACTTCTTTGCCTTTGTTTGTCAAAAAAAACAAAAAAACAAAAAAAAACCTTTTTGAAAAAAAAAACTTTTTCCAAAACTTAAAAAACAAAAAAAAAACATCAAAAAATACATTCATAAAAAAAACTAAAAAAAAAACTAACTAATAAGTTGGTTTAATCCCTGACACAATTCACTTTCACACAAGACTAGTGATGTTCAAGAACACTTGGTTTATGAGGTCTTGAGATTTTAAGTTAACCAGCCTTAGTCATTAGGGTCCTTGACTTAATTATTCACATTTCCCTAGTTTGAAAGATGTGTGTGCTATATTGCATGCTTAGTCTCTACCTTAAGAATATGATCAGCACCTCACATACACGACTGCAGTTATGATGAGATGAGTTGAAATTTCACTTGAGGAACTAGGATGAGGGATTTGAGTTTGGACTTGATTTGATGATGCTCGAGGATGGGATAAAATCAATGAAGGCTTCATGAAACCTGAGTGTCAGCATCTTTAGCCAGTATGAGAACATGGTTCTTGTACTATCTCTTGACATTTACCTATGTGCCAGGGTGTGATAAAAAAAATGTTGATCAGTGTGCGCCAACTCTTGGTAAAAGCAGTGGAGCTAGCCAAAAATACTACCAAGCAATGAAATGTCAAAGAAAAGCTCTCATTCCACAAAGTCAATTATCAAAAGAGCTTCCACCAAAGGCGAGCGCTCCCAACCATTTCAAAGTGTCCACTTGGACCACCGCTATTAGGACCAGGAGTCGGGCTTGCACCAAAAAAGGGCTCTGCATCGTAAATGCTACAAGTCTGGGTGTAGAAGGTACGATAGGTACTCAAAAAAGGCACACCCCGGTGTACTCCCAGGAAAACAAGTGCAGACGGCTCCAACTTCTCTTGACGGACGCACTGATCAACACCAAAAAAATGTGTTGCGTAATAAGGCACTTGAGAGGATCCTTGTTCCAATGAGTGGGAGAGAAGAAATGACACAATCCTATGCCCTTCATCAACTGGCCTTCCATCTACACTTTCAAGTCTGACAACTAAAGAGGCGGTGGATTGGATGCAAGAAATGATTTATTCCCTAGTGTTGAGGATCGGGTTCTTAGGAGAGTCCCTTAGACTGGAACCTTGGGTGACGTTGCGACTCTACTCTTATAACTGCAGTCCACACTTAAAGTCATATCCCTTATATATACGTATACAAAGAGAGTCTGATGATTAGGGAAATTGGGTACCTTTGACTAGAGCTTGGTTCAACTTAGAATTTTAGGATCTCTAAAACCGAGAGTTCTTGATCGGATCAAGTCTTGTATTCACATGCACAGTCAGGGGTTAACCCAACTTATTCATTCTTCATTTGCTCGAGGACTAGCAAAGTTTAAGTATAGGGGGGTGATGAATCCGCGATTCATCATCGCTATATCTCGATCTTAGTAAAATCCCCGAGTAAAATCCCAAATAAATGTCCATAAAATCAATAAATTAACAAAATGACTCTTGTAAATAAAACTCACTAATTATTGTATATTAGATTGTATGAAATAAATTACACATAAAAAGCCGCAAAAATAAAGGAGTTTTATACTTGTAAATAGCTCAAAACTTCATGGATTTTTAATAATTTCATTTCAACTCCTTTTTGGGTAATTCTTTCTCTAATTTGTTCATAATAATGTATATAAAAATACAAAAATACAAAACAAATTTTACCTTAAATAAATGCTCCTAGATCCCAATGGGAAAAAGCCGTAAAGACCAACTTCCAAGCTAAATTCCCGCTCCGTATGAACTCCAAATTCACCAAACTCACTTTTAAAGTTCAAGTTAGAAAATTATCTATCCAACGGAAGTGGTTTCATTAAAATCGGAGCTCATTTGCAAAAGTTGGGTTTTGGGACCTAGATGTACATTGTATACCATGTATATATTCATTCTTTCTTTAATTTTTATTTTATCTTTCTTAATTACTAAAAATACAAAAAAATCATACTTGTGTTGTATTTTAATTGTAGTATTTTATTGTATTTTTCCGTTGTAAATATCTCTTATTAAAAAGACAAAAAAAATTACATATTAGAAAAGTAAAAAAATGTGTACATGGTGTTTTGTATTCACTTGTAAATTCACCATTATTTTTTCCTTCTTTATTTTGTTGTAATTAAAGTAGCCTACTTTATTTCATTTTATTTATTTAATTATTTTACATTCTCTACAATAACCACCATTCAACTCTCTTCCACCACCAACTTCCCATTCAACTCCACCATTTCTTAAACCTCCCATTCAACTCCATTAATAATCCAACTTCCCATTCAACTCCACCCACACAATAACTTCTCATTTCATCATCTATATATACATTCCATCCTCCTCAATTTGCCTTTGATCCATCTTTATGTGAGGAGAGCCTAGTTCCCTGAGTTGAATCGGTGACAGCGACGCAACCGCGGTCGAGCGACGACGGCCCTCTCTCCGGTGTGATCCGTTGGCTTTTTGGCCAACATCGCAGCCGCAACCGCGTGCTGCTCGAGCTCATCGCGCGCCGGCGATTCGAGCGAAGACCGCGTGCTCTCACGAGCACATCATAGGCGACCGTCTCCACCGTAGGTAATTTTCTTCTCATTTTGTCATCTTGTTAGTTTTGCATTTTTTTTAGCACACCACATATCAACCCTCCCACCACCACCATCACATCATTTTTTTATTTGTTTAGTTCATATCCCCTTCCTCCACCTTAATCACCATCATCATCATCACATTTTTTTTCTCATCATGTCATTCCATGTTTTAAACAAAAGTAAAAAAATATAAAACAATTAAAACAAAAAAAAATCCTTTTATTGAAGCACCTTCATCATAGCATTTTTTTTCTCATTTTTTTTCATCTCCATCATATCATCACCACCACCAACCCCTCTTATTTTTTAATCATATTCCCTTTCTTGATAAATTTTAAAAAAAAAATTAAAACAAAAAAAAAAGTTTTTTTTATTACAGCAGAAAAAAGATCAAAAAAAATTAAAAAAAAAACAAAAAAAATAAACGCAAGGGAGCAGCAGCGGCCCAGCCGCCGCCGCCCCCCTCTCCTCCATTTCCTCCGCCGGCCGCATCAACGCGGCCCCCCACCAGCCGGCCTCGCCGCCGTGCGCGGCTCCGCCGCCCGCGCGTGGGCCACCGCTCCACCAACAGCGGCCGCGCCGCCGATCTCCAGCCGCAGCGGCCAGCGCTGCCGCCCCATTTTCGCCGCCATCGCCGCCCGCACACCACTGGCCTCCAGACCCGACACCGCGCCGCCCCTCCGCCCAGCGGGCCCCCGCAGCTCCTCCGCCACCCCCTCGCGGCCTCGCGCGGCCGCGCCGACCGCCGCCGTCGCCCTTGGTCTTTGGGTTCATCTCCCCATCGGGTACCAAGGAGGAAGAAGGTGAATTTTTTTATTGTAAAAATTGCAAAATGTTTTTGTATAGTTTTAGTAATTGCAAATCAGTCCCTGTATATATTTGCTTTGTAAATATTGTTTTTTATTTGCACATAGACACCTGTGTTCGCACCTTAAGTTGGACTTCGTTTATGCACATTTTTGTTCAATGAAAAATGGTATCATGTTGAGCAACTTATCCTCTATCATCTGATTATTTACTTGTATTTTTATGATAGTTGGGTAATTAATTAAAATTGTCAAATTGAAATTCTGTGTATTTTACCCAATCCGTGCTCCTAAATTTATATCTCACACACCGTTGCTCTAAAAATTCTAGAAAAAATATATATGATGCCTTGATATGTGATGAACTTACAGTCCAAATTTCACATCGATTGGAATTGTCTTGTGCCTGAAATAAATTATTGAGTGGTTTTCGTATTTGATTTTTAATTAAATCCACATACATCCTTTTCACGAAATTTCAACTCTCCTAGATTGCTTATCTAAATATCTTTCTGAGATAAATCACACTTTGATTAATTTGATAACGTGGATTTAATAAGAATTAATTACTCATTTCCACTCTGTTTTCATTAAAAAATTCATAAAAACTTCATAACTTGTCAAAAAATTCCAAAAAAATTACTGTACCTTCCTTGCATCATGTTTTACTTCCAGTAATTTTTTCATAATTTTTGCTTGCTGTTTGTGTGAGAAATTGCGAAAAAACCCATAAAAAGTGTGCATTTTTAGTTATTGCGTTTTAACCCCTAAAATTCCAAAAAAATATGTTTTGTGTTCCCCACTGGATTAAGACTTTAGGAAAAATATAATTTGGCAGAATTGGATTAATTTAATATTAAAATTAATTTGGCTAAGTTGTGTATTCTCTTAGTGTCTTGATTCACCCGCATTTGCATTTGCTTTGATTTTTGCATAAAAAAATATCTAAAAAAACCGCATTTGGATATCTAAAATCTTTATTTTCAAATTAACCCCAAGTTGTTCCTTTGCCTCCCTGAGTTCGACCCCGGACTTGCCCGGGATATAAATTAAGCCGAGACACTCTTCACGGAGATCTTCTCTCGGTTCTGACCGACTCGCTAAGTACACGTGCTACAACGTGACCAAATTAAACAACGTATCTAGCGACTCGTCAACCGTACGATCGAAGTCCTGATCTCATCCCCACCGCCCGCTAGCGATGTGTCCTCAGCACTCCACATGGCGCCTTGTACGTCATCCGATCGAGCAGCCTTGATCAAATCGCCACCGCCCTTTAGCGCCCAATTGTCTGTTGTTGGATCTCAAGATCCAACGGCCAGAGCACCTTCGTCAACCTCCCGCTGGCCCTCTCCCCCACGTTCGCCATCTCACACAACCGCCTCACCCTTCCCATTTTTTCCTCCATCTCCGACGACCTCCTCTATCCCTAACCACCCCACGACCAAGCCTGACCATCCACGACCCTCGCGAGATGTCACGCCATCCACGATCCCACTTCGCTCTCTCCATTTTTCCCACACAAACCACATCGCCCGCACTCCAAACTGCCATCTCTGCCACCTAAAATACTCCATCTCCCCAGCCCATTACGGGTGTCCACCTTTATGCGGGGTGAGGCCCAACCCTCCTCCATCTCCCTGTGACAGGGGGAGGTGGCAGGATCGAGCGAAGACGACCTCCATCTCCGGTGTCGACCCGCAGCCCTCCATGGCGACGTCGTGGTGCTTTTAGCCCGCTCGAGCTGCCTCAAGTGGATGGCGGGGTCCAGCGAAGACCCGAGGTTCGATTGAACCCCAAGCCCAAGCCGATACCTCCATCTCCGACCAGGTAAGCCTCTTCCGATCTTCTTTGCAATTTCTCTTATTTTTGCTCAATTAATTAGGAATCCCTTTCCACCTTTGTCGTTCATCGACCATCCCAACAGATCCACCTCGGCTCCACCGTCCACACGCACTCATCCTATCACCCTTCTCTTCTTCATGCCCCGGCCACCTCCGACCCATCTCCTCCGCCCTGTCCGGCGGAGGAGCTCCGGTTCCTTCACCCTGTCGCTTGCCGAGAACCCCATTTCACTCACGATCATCCATGCTGCATGCCTCGGCTATTGGGCTAACATTGCAGGCAACTTAGTTGAATGGACGGAACCATCGCCGGAGCAAGATTCGTAAGCTTCGTCTACGGCATCCAAACCTCCCTCGATTTCTTCAGGACTTCTAGATGTTTCGCCAAGTCGCATAGATGAATCCTAGACGTCCCGGAGCTGCTGGAGATCTTCACCGTTCTTGAAAAGAGGTGGTGGAACTAGGACATTCTTTTTGGAGTTCAGACTGCGCCGCCACCTAGCGGAGGATGAAGAAGAAGCAGACACTGTTGGATGATCCTTCCCAAAGATCATCCAACGGTGTAAGATTGTCCACGTCGACATCTAACACAGCCTCCAGATACAGTTTGATCTCGATGATCGGACGGTCTCCGACGGTCCATGTGGCAGCACCAAAGCATCTCCAAGCCGTACTATCCGAACCTACCCCGAGCCTCCTCCGAGCCCAAGCCTGGAGGCTCGCGCTGTCCGAGCCTAGCCGCAGCCGCACCGACCCTCTTTCGAGCCTGGAGCTTCATCGAGCTTGGAGAGCGCGTGCCATGCATGTGCGATCTGGGAAATTTCCATGGAGGCCCACGGAATTCTTCAATATTGCAGATAGGTCCTGGGACCACGTGTTGTCCACATGCGCCTGGGGTATTTTGCATCTATACGCTCGCGGGTTTTCATAATTGCAAAAATACCCCCACGTGTGTGGAATAATTACAGGTAAGGCCTCGTGCTTATTTTTAATTGCATTTTAGTCCTTTCCAGGGACTTATTTGCTAGTTATCTTCATGTTTCCTTGCATTTATGCCCTTGTCTTCTTCTATGCATATTTTGAGCATCATGTCTCTGATTGAGTTGATTTCAGTTTCATTTTAAAGCTTGTTTGTTGAACTTTCTATGGCATAGTTTGTTTCCTATTTTGACACTTTTATCTCTATGTGTTATGTTAATAACTAAGTGTCTATTATGTTGTACAATCAGACCTTGCCTAAATTATTCAACAAGTTATTTCCTGACTCAAGTCTGAAATTAACTAGGGTTTGAATGGCTCATTATCTTTGCTGACTTTGGGCATTTTTGTGTTGCATTTCATCGCATCTTATTGTATGATTAAAAATTAATAAAAAAATGCATGTTTTATATTTGTTTAATGCATCGTCGTTTTGTCTTCTTGCATTGTTTGACCTATGGTTCTCCAATTCGACACTTAATTAATTAATAAAAATCTGAATAATCACAAGAGAGGCTCGTGTCCCTGAGTTCGACATTGATTTCTTACCAAGTAAAAAATAAATTGACGACCATCTGATTTCATTGCCATATCCAAATTAGATGGTCTTTGATGACCGAATCCAGCCCGACTGTGATGACATATTAGTGTTAATTCAACGCTCTTAAAGGGCCAGATTTGTAGTTCGTCAAATGGCGTCGTTGCCGGGGACACAGCTCATTTCTTGTAGTATTCGGATTTTTATGTATTTAATTAAGTGTTTTTTATAAAGGTCAAATTGTCCATTCATTTAGCATTATAAAATGTTTTCTTCTCGATTGATCTCTAACCTTTTCTTTTGTGACAGGGCCCTTGATTGCTCAAGGAGGCGAGGAGCAGGTGCTTCCCGCTGCGAGGAGCCGCAAAAGCATGATTGGAGCAAGTCGAAGAGGAAAAAATGTCATTTTTGCATCTCATTTTTTTCATGTAATAATCTTATTTACAGCGGTCTTCGATCGAAGAATCGCGATTGTAAACGAACGAATGTGGTTGTGTGGGGATCGTCCCACTTGAGTGTCGACTTAGGACCAGGCACGCGGCTCTTCGAGCTTATTTCATAGTTTCAACTTTTACGTGCTTGCTCATAGGTAGGACACACTATAAATAAAGATGCACATAGCCTCGCTTCACTTAGCTGAATTTAAAAGAGATTCTTCCTCGCTAATAGAAGCATGATTAGGTGCGGCTTTTTGATCGACTTGCATACATAATTTTGGTTTTTAAAACAGCCCAAGTTTTCAAGTATTTTCGTCAAATCACTGCATGTTTTATCGCTTAGCTTAGATCATGGTTTTTATCGAATACATGGTTTTTCTCGATTTCCCCTCCCAGTTTGATCACCTAGGTTAATGGAAAATGGGAATGAACGGTAGACAATGATTGCTTGATTTATTGCTCACCTTAATTCAATGACAACCTTAAATAACTGGGACTGTTAATTGCAAGTCAACCTAAAATGGAGTAAAATATTGTTTTGGGAGAGCAACACCCTCGTACGTAGTTGATTTCACTTAACATTCTTTTTTACGTAAAATAAAGATGTTTTAATCACCAATAAAATGGACAAGAAAATTAACCAACATCTGTTGGTTTCATGTGTGAGTTGGTGAAATTTAAGGGTCTTGCATGTTTGATTGTGCCATGTTTACTCCGACACCCTCCCCTGAGCCTTAGTCACTCCATTAATCTCCGTAGATTCATCCACTCACTTGTATATCCATCCTTCTTCTTCGTTCACCTCGGGTCTCTCCCAACATCAAATCTCCATCTTTATACTTAGGCTACTCTCAGCCTAAGTATAGGGGGGACCCAAGTCCTTGTGATTTTCTCTACTCATCTTTCCTAGCCTTTATACTTAGGTTATTTCTAACCTAAGTATAGGGGGAGCCCCCTTAGTTCCTGTATATTTCTCTATATTTAAATAGACCTATGGACTTGTATCATCTAGTGCTATGAGGACATAGCAAAGTTTAAGTATATGGGGTATACCTTATATAATGTATATTTACTTTAGCTATAATCTGAAAATTTTGAAAAATTTATAACTTTTTGGCTAAAGAAAAATCCTTTGTACTAAGTGTACTCAGTGGTTTTCACGGCTTTCTATATTATGTTACACTATTTTTATAAAAAAATATTTTTGAAAATGATTTGAAAAAAATGAGTTTCTCTTTTTTTGAACAAAGCTTTTGAAAATATTTTGAAAATTTTTATTTGTGTGACATGGTATTGAAATTTTATTTTACTTTTAAGGAAAGTTGAGTCTAACCAGTATTCTAACCTTTAATTGAAATTCCATAAAAATGAGAAAATCCACAAATCCTTTAAGAGTCATTAGTGACTACTAAGCCCAAATAAGTAGCCGCGTTAAGTGAGGGTTCGCCCTTAGCAGAGTGGGTGGTTTAGAGGACATCGCGTAAGGCCCCATCCTCAAGCAACGGGCTCCGGCCTATATTTACACCCATACTGGCTGAATGCAGATGCATCTACTTAATTGAGTTTAGGCAGTCATAATATCTCTTAAAGGTTAGAAATTTGTGTTTTTGAATGAAGGAGTTGGATTAATACTCTACAATCACACTTCCACCTAGGATCTGAAATGTTCAAGGAAACTTAGTTTGTCAGGACTTGAGATTTTAGGTTAACCAGCCTTAGCCATCCGGGTCGTAGACTTAATCATCTACATTCCACTAGATTTCTATATTTGCATGTTATATTTCATGCTTAGTCTTAGACCATAAGAATATGATCAGCACATCATATGCACGACTGCGGTTTCGATGAGATGAGTTGACTCTTCACTTGAGGGACTGGGATGAGGGATTCGAGTCTGGACTTGATCTAATGATGCTCGAGGATGGGATAAAATCTTTGAAGGCTTCATGAAACTTGAGTGTCAGCAACTTTAGCCAGTATGAAAACTTGGTTATTATACTAATCTTTTGACATTGACCTAAGTGCCTGGGTGTGAAATAAATAAAAAAATGTTGATCAGTGTGTGCCAATTCTTAGTAAAAGCAGTGGAGCTAGCCAAAAATACTACAAATCGATGAAATGTCAAAGAAAAGCTCTCATTCCACAAAGTTACATATCAAAGAGCTTCCACCAAAGGCGAGCGCTCCCAACCATTTCAAAGTGTCCACTTGTACCACCGCTATTAGGACCAGGAGTCGAGCTTGCACCAAAAAAGGGCTCTGCATCGTAAATGCTACAAGTCTAGGTGTAGAAGGTACGATAGGTACTCAAAAAAGACACACCCCGGTGTATTCCCAGGAAAATAAGTGCAGACGGCTCTAACTTCTTTTGACGGGTGCACTGATCAACACCAAAAAAATGTGTTGCGTAATAAGGCACTAAGAGAGGATCCTTGTTCCAATGAGAGGGAGAGAAGAAATGACACAATCCCATACCCTTCATTACTGGCCTTCCATCTACATTTTTAAGTCTGACAACTAAAGAGATGGTGGACTGAATGCAAGATTTAATTTATTCCCTAGTGTTGAGGATTGGGTCCTTAGGAGAGTTCCTCGGACCAAGACCTTGGGTGAAGTTTTGACTCTACTCTCGTGAACACAGTCAACACTAAATATCATACCCTTAGTCTATATGTATATCAGAGAGAGTCTGGATAATTAGAGGAATTGGGTGCCTCTTAGTTAAGGTTGGGTTGAGCTCTAAAAATTTTGGACCTCTAAAGTTGAGTGGACTCGAACCGATTGGATCGTGTACTCACATGCACAAGGGGGTTAATCCAGTTCATTCATTTTCTTGATGCTCGGGGATGCGCATAGTTTACGTATAGGGGGCTGATGAAACTCGGTTTCGTCATCTTAATTTACATTTTTTAACCCCCTTGCTTAAATTTGTGCCAATAAAAATCAGATAAAGTCTTGTAATTATCAGAGTCTTGAATAAATTAAAAACCACAAAAAATGTCAAATTAAAATACGTGGTGTTTTTAGCCTTAAAACGCCCTCAAAAATATTTTGTGTCTTCAAATGACCTCATCTCTGTTTTTGGTCAACATGAAACTTGTAGATCTTATCAAGATCTACAACTTTCATGTTTTGAGTTTTCTCAAATTAGACCATTTGCTCATTTATATCTCACAATCTTTTTCTGAATAACCTGATTGGGCCACGTGGCTCATTCTGGTTGAGCCACGTGGCCGCATTCCCTCACGTCACGCCGCCTGATTTCTCAGCCTCCTGATCTATTTCCTCTCTCTTGATCACTGTTGTCCCTTGCCGCTGTGATCGCAACCATCCGATCAGACCACGGATCTCATTCAGGCCGATGGTTCCTGCCTTTCTATCCTTGCGCCACGTGGAGGTGCTTGCACCCTTTGATCGCATCCAGTCACTCCATCTCAGCCGCTCTACTCCACTGATTCATCCACCGTACGATCGAAGTCCTGATCTCATCCCCACCGCCCGCTAGCGTTGCGTCCTCAGCACTCCACGTGGCGCCTTGTACGCCATCCGATTGAGCAGCCTTGATCAAATCGCCACCGCCCTTTAGCGCCCATTTGTTTGCCGTTGGATCTCAAGATCCAGCGGCCAGAGCACCTTCGTCAACCTCCCGCTGGCCCTCTCCCCCATGTTCGCCATCTCGCACAACCACCTCGCCCTTCCCATTTTTTCCTCCATCTCCGACAACCTCCTCTATCCTAACCACCCCACGACCAAGCCTGACCATCCACGACCCTCGCGAGTTGTCAAGCCATCCACGATCCCACTCCGCTCGCTCCATTTTTCCCACACAAACCACGTTGCCCGTACTGCGAACTTCCATCTCCCCACCTAAAATACTCCATCTCCCCCACCCATTACCGGTGTCCACCTTTATGCGGGGTGAGGCCCAGCCCTCCTCCATCTCCCTGTGACAGGGGGAGGTGGCAGGATCAAGCGAAGACGACCTCCGTCTCCGGTGTCACTCGCTGCCATCCATGGCGGCGTCGCGGCGCTTTTAGCCCGCTCCAGCTGCCCCAAGTGGCTGACGGGGCCCAGCAAAGACCCAGGGTTCGATTGAACCCCAAGCCCAAGCTGATACCTCCATCTCCGACCAGGTAAGCCTCTTCCGATCTTCTTTGCAATTTCTCTTATTTTTGCTTAATTAATTTGGATTCCCTTTCCACCTTCGTCATTCATCGACCATCCCGATAGATCTGCCTCGACTCCACCGTCCACGCGCACTCATCCGATCACCCTTCTCTTCTTCATGCCTCGGCCACCTCCGACCCATCTCCTCCGCCCTGTCCGGTGGAGGAGCTCCTGTTCCTTCACCATGTCGCTCACCGAGAACCCCATTTCACTCACGATCATCCACGCTGCATGCCTCGGCTATTGGGCTAACATTGCAGGCACCTTAGTTGAATGGACGGAACCATCGCCGAAGCAAGATTCGTAAGCTTCGTCTACAGCCTCCAAACCTCCCCTGATTTCTTCAGGATTTCCAGATGCTTCGCCAAGTCGCATAGATGAATCCTAGACGTCCCAGAGCTGCTGGAGATCTTCACCGTTCTTGAAAAGAGGTGGCGGAGCTGGGACATTCTTGCCAGAGTTCAGACTGCGCCGCTACCTAGCGGAGGAGGAAGAAGAAGCAGACATCGTTGGATGATCCTTCTCGGAGATCATCCAACGGTGTAAGATCGTCTACGTCGACATCTAACACAGCCTCCAGATACCGTCTGATCTTGATGATCAGACGGTCTCCGATGGTTCACGTGGCAACACCAGAGCATCTCCAAGCCGTACTATCCGAACCTACCCCGAGCCTCCTCCGAGCCCAAGCCTGGAGGCTCGCACCGTCCTAGCCTAGTCGCAGCCGCACCGACCTTCTTCCGAGCCTGGAGCTTCACCGAGCCTGGAGAGCACGTGCCATGCACGTGCGATCTGGGAAATTAGCATGGAGGCCCACAGAATTCTTCAATATTGCTGATAGGTCTTGAGACCACGTGTTGTCCACGCGCGCCTGGGGTATTTTGCATCTATACCCTCATGGGTTTTCATAATTGCAAAAATACCCCCGTGTATGTGGAATAATTACAGGGAAGGCCCTACGTTTATTTTTAATTGCATTTTAGTCCTTTCCAGGGACTTATTTGCTAGTTATCTTCATGTTTCCTTGCATTTATGCCCCTGTCTTCTTCTATGCATATTTTGAGCATCATGTCTTCAATTGAGTTGATTTCAGTTTCATTTTAAAGCTTGTTTGTTGAACTTTCTAATGGCATAGTTTGTTTCCTGTTTTGACATTGTTATCTCTATGTGTTATGTTAAATAACTAAGTGTCTATTATGCTTTACAATCAGACCTTGCCTAAATTATTCAACAAGTTATTTCCTGACTCAAGTATGAAATTAACTAGGGTTTGAATGGCTCATTATCTTTGCTGACTTTGGGCATTTTTGTGTTGCATTTCATCGCATCTTATGGGATGATTAAAAATTAATAAAAAATGCATGTTTTATATTTGTTTAATGCATCATCGTTTTGTCTTCTTGCATTGTTTGACCTATGGTTCTCCAATTCAACACTTAATTAATTAATAAAAAACTGAATAATCACGAAAGAGGCTCATGTCCCTGAGTTCGACCTTGGTTTCTTGCCAAGTAAAAAATAAATTGACGACCATCTGATTTTATTGTCATATCCAAATTAGATGGTCGTTGATGACCGAATCCAGCCCGACTGCGATGACATATTAGTGTTAATTCAGCGCTCTTAAAGGGCCGGATTTGCGGTTCGTCAGTGTGCACCCCGAGTTCTTTTATTCTTTGATCCTCTCCATTGTCTCCTCTTCTTGTCTATACTTAGGGATATTTTACACTAAGTATAGAGGGAGACAATCTGAGTACAATCTGTTCATTCCCACCCTTGACCCTCCCTGCTTTGTGTACAGTCTGGTATACTTAGGATTATTTGATCCTAAGTATGGGGGGACGGTCGACTTCTCATTCGTTCATTCATTCTTTTATTTATTTATTTATTCTTTAGCCTTGCCTATACTTCGTACGAGTTATGTCTTCTCTTTTCTCTTCGATCTATGAGGACATAGCTCAAGCTAAGTATAGGGGGTCGTATATACTGTGTATATGCTTTAGCCATAACTCGTACTTTCGTATTTTTCTAATAATTATGGCTAATAATTCTTTAAAACTCAATAAAAAGATGTTGATCATTCCTCAAATTCTTTTTGTATGTATTGATTAATAACTCAGGTGAAAATGTTTTTTGTAAAATGTTTGAAAAATAGTTTGAAAATCTTTGTGGAAATCTTTTGAAAACTATTTGAAAAACATTTTGTTACATGTTTTCAACCTTTGTAAAAATTATTTGGTTTGAAACTTTTATTTTTCTTTGTGTGAAATAAAATGTTTGAAAAATGGTTTGCAAATGGTTTGAAAAATGGTTGCAAAAATATTTTGAAAAATCTATCTATGCGGTTTGGAAAACCTTTGCAAAATGATTTTCAAATGTGTGTACATGTTTGCAAAATGTTTGTAAAAATTTTTTTGGACTATAGTTTTTCAAAATTGTTTGTAAAATGATTTTCAAATAAGTTTGAGGAATATATACATCACACCTAAAATCCATTATTTATAACTTATAAATATGATTACTTATCCCTGTAAATTCTTAAAATCCACTTCTTGTTAATATAAGAAGCACTCCCGCGTAAATATTTGTACCTAGTTTTTATCCAAAATCTTTGTTTTCAAAAATTTAAAAACATTTGCAAAATTAAAATACCAAAAATAGTTGAAAAATCTTTTTGAAAAAATGCATATGCATCATCTTTTCAAAAATCCATAAAAATCTCAAAATCTTTGAAAATTGCATCACAAAAATATTTTTCGCATAGCATTCTGCATAGCATTTGCATGTCATGAGCATTTGTCGTATTGAGTTTGATAGTTGAACAAGTCTAAGTAAAATCTGGAGATTGGAGCTTGGTTGGACCTTAAAATCTACCTAATAACAGGAACCTTATAGGAACTGGAATTTAGGTACTTCAGGTCTAGTTGACTTAATTCTTTGGGGATCACGAGACTTGGTTCAATGGATTCTTGATTGCCTAAGTAGAGTATTTCGGAGCACATGCACGACTCTTGTTGATAATGACCTAACTTGGACACATGCACCTTTCACTTGGCTCAACTTAGTTGGGGTGGTGAGGGTATTGGATTTGCCAGTATGAGACGCACACAAGTGGAAACATTTGTCCTCCTCTAGGGAGGGAAGTGCACCCCAACCCGTCCAGTGATGAGGAATTCTAAAGACAGGAGTGTGTGGGTTGCAATAAAGCTTCAAAAGAGGGATAGTCTACTGGCTCAAGAGGGAAAACTACCTATGTAAATGTTGCTATAAATAGTATTTCAAAAAAAACTCTCCAAAAAAGTGGACAGGCCTGTACAAAAATAAAATGCATGTCGGAGTGTACATATGTTGTATAGAAAATAAGCAAGCTTGAGTTCCAAAGTCATATCATGTGAGCCTGCAGCTGGATGACTTGACTACACTTGTCTTGCATCCTAGGATAGGTAGCTACACTGGCTATCGTCCATTCTTCTCTCTACTCCCTTCTCTTGAGCTGGTTGCCACTTGAACTTAGAAGGGAATACCCCGCTCCTCGAGGAAGGAGTTATTGGATTGGGGAATCATTGGGTTGTCATGCTAGAGAAGTCAGTCTCTTTGTCATTTTAGTTGGGAAGAGCCACCATCACTTACACTGTACGAGTCACATTCATAGTCATAAGGGTTTGCTTATGAGTTGAGATACTTCTGACCTAGCTATTGAGGAGACTTGAGTTGAGTTTTGGGATTCTCGAAGGCTATTGGATTTCAAATCCTATTCTCATTAAGGTTCTGCCCGCACTAAAATTCCAAAGGTCCGACTTAAGCTCCAAACTTTGATTTTGTGAAGGCAAGTTTGATAATTAAATTTAATCCACATTTCTTCTTTTTCTTTTCTTTGTTTTTCTTTCTGCACTTATTTCATAAGTGTTTGCTAGGGACTAGCAAAGGCAAAGTATAGAGGAATGATGAATCCACATTTCATCATCTTTATTCTGTCATTTTGGCCTCAAAAACCCTGGCAAATGCATGTAAATTCCTTAATTCCTGCATTTTAGCATTCATGCATGTGAGAGTAAGTAGTGTATAAAATATTATTTTTAATGCCAAAATTATAGAATAAAGAAAAGAAAAGAAAAAGAATAAAATATTGTAAATATTTTATGACCCGAAACCTCGAGACCTAGGCATCTAGATGAATAGGTCGACAAGGAATAAAGTAGGGGGAGATAAGGGCCAAAAACCAATAAAAATCCCTTTTATTTTTATTCATTCTTTATTCATTTTGGGACCTATTTTTAGTTCCACTTTTCGTACCTCAAATAAAGAAGCTTTGTCCATAAAAGTTGTAGATAATTAAGTATAGAAAAACACAAAATTTATTTCACTCAACAATAATGTACTGATAAAAAGTTATGATCTGAATAAGATTCCAGAATCCCAACTTCCCAAACCTGTATCTCCCTAATAAAAACTCGAAACGTATCAAAATCACTTTAATTGTATATAATTTTTAATAAGCTATTTAATGAAGGTGGTTCGCATTTGGCGGAGCTATGGTTTGAAAGTTGAGTTTTGGACCCCTATTGTATACTTGTACAGATTAAAATATTCATTTTATTTATTATTCATTATTTTTATAATTTTATATTTTTATAATTTTGTAAATATTATTTATAATATATTTATACATTAAAATCAGAATAAAAACCTAAAGAAAAAACAAAAATAAAATACGTGTATACAATACATAGGTATAATACCAATAAATATACCTATAAAGATTACGACTTATATTTTATTAAGTGTACAAAATACATCAGAAAATAAAATAAAAATATATTTAAGTGTATAAAAATACTTTTTAAATATATAAAACAATAAACCAAAATAAATAAATTAATATCCAAAATAAAAATAAAATATTAAAATATATAGATATGTATACCTACATAGGCCTAAAAAGGTAACTTGCAATTTTAAATCTCAAAAAAATAAATAAAAATCATAATAAAATACTTACAAAATAATAAATATTTTTCATTCTATACTCCAAAAATAATAAATTCATTTACTATTTTTAATTTAATTCTTAATCATTTTTTTGGGGTTTTTTCCTGGTTGGTCCACGTGGACCAACCAGGGGGCGGTCAGCGTTGATCGCGGTCAACTGTCTGTCCTGTCCGCCTGCCCCTTGTCAGACATGGTTTTTGAACCTGCTTCTCGATTTTTTTGAGGCTCTATCTTGCGCCATTTCGTGTAACATGCTTCTTGACTTTTCCACCTTGAACATTGGTGATTTGCGCCCTCATCTTTCCTAGAGCCTTGGACCATCGATTTTGTCGATCTGCCTCGTTCTTCCAAGCCCGGTCGTCAATCCTTCTTATAGCCACCCGACTTCCATTTTCGAATTTGAACCCTTTTGGACCTATCTCTTCTCCATTTTTCATGTGCCACCGGTGAAAGGAGGTGACAGCTCCCATTTGTCGTCGCCAGGAGGATTGAGGAAGGGTCGAGACGTCTCCACCACCTCTGACGAAGCTCGCATCGAGGTTCCCCCTCCTCAGGTATCCAAACCTTCGAGGCTTCTCTTTTCTTCTATTTTCTTTGCGCATTTTATTTCCCATCTCCATAGGAGTAGTTACCCACCGTTAGTTTCGAGTTACGCCCAGTAGATCACCTAATCGCCACCCTCGCCGGAGTGGCTCTGGCCATCTTTGACTTCGCCTCCGCCAGCATCTGTTCTATCACCACGGGGTCGAGGCATTTTTCCCTCGACCCCATTCACCTCTTTTAGCAGGTCAGCGCACACATCGAAGAGCTTGGGGCTCATTTTGATATCGCCGGAGGTCCTTGGAGCCATTCCGCTCCATCATGCCCTCTCGCGATCTCCGGCCACCGCTGGAGCTTTTTGGAGCCACCAGGAGCTAGAGGAAGCCTCCAGGAAGAAGACGTGCCATTTTGGAGCTCGAGAGCATGCCGGAGGACCAAGAAAGGAGGCGGGGAAGTTCGCCGTCGCCAGCCTTCTTCCCTGATCTTCCTCCTTGGCTCTCTGTCGTCGGATCAGGGGAGCCATTCAGATCGATCAGCCGCCGTTAGATCTCCCGAGTCCCAGTTGTTCGATCCATCATCGGAGATCTAATCGCCACCATCGAAGGTGAAACATCATCGACCGTCAGATCTTCACCACGTGGATAAGTGAAGTGACGTCCGCCATTGGATCTCGCCCGCCTGAGTATTTTGCATCTTTAACCCCAACGATTTTTGTATTTTTTTATTAGTATTAAATCTTTCCTCTACCATTGAAAATTTTGTAATATTTGCAACCAGACCCCCCAACTTTCTTAATTTGCACATAGGTCCTTGTCCACGTCACCTTACGTGACTCGAGTATGTGGGGTGGTGGACATTTTTCAAGGACCCCCCTGTGGGTTTCTTTATTTCATTTCAATCCAGGAAATAGTTTATTAAGTGCAATAGTTTTGGATATTTTTCAACTTAGCCCCTAAAGTTTTGGTTATTTACTTTTAGGTCCTCCCCAGGTGCGTGCATACCACGTGCGTGGGTGGGATTTTTGCAGGCGTACCCTTGGGTTTGTGGCTATTTATGATTGGTCCTAGAATTTTGTTAAATAATTCATTTTGTGGAAAATTTGCATTGTGGCCCCTAAAGTTCTGGATATTTACATTTATGCCCCTGCTAGTGTTGATTTTATTCTTTATTATTTGCATTTATTTCATGCATCTATAAAATCGTAAAAATTCTCAAAAAATAACTTAAGCTCATGTTTCATTGCTCTTTCACACCATATTTTTAGTTTGCATTTTTATTGCATTTTGACATTTATAAAAATTCAAAAACATGCATTTTCTCTACTGTCTACATTAGAAAATATCAAAAAAATATTTAAACCCCTCGAAAATTTAAAAAAATCACCTTTTGTGTGTTTCTGTGTTTTTTAACTTCATCCAAAAATCATTAAAAAATTCAAAGTAAAATCCAAAAAAATAGAAAAACCCTAAAAACTTTATAAAAATTCTAAAAATTCCAGATAAAATCCTAAAAATCTAATTTTTGTCTCTGAATTTTCTCTATTTTTTTCTTTAATTAAAAATTAGTTTGAGGAATTTTGGACTCTGTTTGATATTTTTCTTCCTCATTTTGGTACCAGCCTTATACTTTATTCACTATTTTCAGTATTTTTGCCTTTAAAAATACCAAAAAAATAAGAAAAAATTGGAAAAATCACATAAATATTAGAAAAATATAAAAAGCACAAAAAGATTTTATTTCCTGAATTTTGAGCATTTTTACCTCTTTTTGTAAATATATTATCTTATTGTTCTTATATTATGTACTTATTTTATTAAAAGAAAAGAAAATATAAAAAAATATAAAATACAAAAAAAATTAAAAATCAGAAAATCTAAAATCAAAATATAAAAATATAAAATTAAAAACAAAAATATAAAAAATTAAAAATTAAAAAGCCACCAAAATAGCACACTTATAGGCATTTGATCACATTCAGTCTTGAGAACTTATTTTTATATCTATCATGCGTGTTCCTTGTGTTCGACATTCAACACATAACTTGCACCTGTACATACCTATTGTAGAGTTATAATAAATTTTATATCCGCACTGCTCTTCATTATTTGATATCTGTTGTGGGTTGATTGTGACTTAGTCGGGATTTATCGAGGGTCGCCATAGTGACTTGACCGTCGCTAGAACTATACAGAAGGGACGGTCAGCATACAACTGTCCCCTACAGTAGTATAGGGGACGGTTGCTCTATGATCGTCCCCAATAACTGTCCCCAAAGGCCGTTCAGTTTGTAAAATTTGTTTCCGCCTTGTGTGAGACACATTTGACCCCGATATTCCCTGGATAAATCAGGGTACCACTGTTCTGATATCAAACTGTGAACCTCTGAGGATCTGGATACCCATTTACACGGTATTCGCAATATAACATTCACTAAAGATCGCATTTAGCTAACATGAATTTGAGGAGAAATTTTTCGCTTTTGCATTTGACATTCACATCAATATAATAATGTAATAACCATAGAATGACAAGATGTGCCACCAAATTTCATTTCATTAATTTCTATATATACACAACATGTAACAAACTAAGCTGACAGTGTACATGTATCCCAAAAATATACAGAAGAGAGAAGAAAGCGTATACCTCATAAACTGAACAAATACTGCAATTGTATCGTCTGGTATATGTGCAGTATGCTCGGGATCATCTACCAGCTACTAAGTCGCAAGCTTCTTGCCTGCCACACATGAAAGGAACAAGAGATGTCAGCGGGTGCCGGTACATTCTGAAACTTATTAAAACAAGCAGGAATTTAAGGTGATTGCAAAAGAAATAATTAGTAAGGCATAAACAACTTAAATATTTACAACTACTTGCTACTCTAAAGGGATGCCCCAAGTTAAACCCTTACCTTTCATATGTCATATTCTTATTTAGTAGTTAATGACTTCTATATAATTATAATAATTTCTTGTTATTTAGATATCATAATTATGGATTTTGATGAGGGGGAAGATGAGATTTTAAATTGATTCTTGATTTTATCTGAATTCTCTAGTTTAGTGGATAGTTTGTGATCTTGGTCTATGTGTGACCTCACACTATGACTCTAAGGCGTGAAGAGTGCCTTAGGGTTGGGGGGCCTTCGTAGACATGCGATGGAGATATACTAAGTTCCCCACACATCCACTAACTTGGCATATATTCATAGTAGTAATCCAAAGATCTGATGATTTGCTGATGATTGATGGTTAATAATGATTAATGATTCTATGCTAAGTTTGATTGCATTCAACGCTGATCAATACCACTGTAATTGATCTAAACTCTTAGTCATATTCTATTGTAACTCATTTCAATCTCAATTTGTAACTCCTTCAAATTTTTAATTGTAACTGATTCAATGCAACCCTAATGATTCAGACATAGATGTAGCATCGCCAAGCTTGTTGGCGGAAAGTAACTAAAACTCAAGCGGTGAAGAAATCTCCTAAGAGACTTTTCCATCTCGCCCTCTAATTAGAAGTGCAGTCCAATAGAGGGATAGGTCTACTCCAAAACTACGTCACTAAGATGGGTGAGAGAGACTCTCTGGATAAGTCATTATAGACGGACCCGACCGGTACGGGTTGATAAGCTTGTGTGAAAAACTAAAACCGGGTATCCCCCGCATGGGTATCCTATAACATAGGGTAAGCAGAACTGGTCAAAAGTCGGGATCCCAACGAGGCGTAAAAACACTGCAAGCTCGCGTAAAATCCGTGAAAAAGATTGAGATCCTAGACTCACGTACTTAGCGGGCGCTGCCCTAACTGAGCTTCCTATCTTCCGCCTAGTTGAGGGTCACCGTGCCCTCGCACGGTCATGTGTAAGGGTCACCTCGACCAGCTAAATATCTAGCATCACTTATTTATAACTATATAGATACACCAACTGTAGATATATTTTGTTTGCCTTCCATCTGAGAACACTAAACGGATAAAGATCACTCATCAACAATGTGATCACAATCTTGAGGTATAGATTAGATCTTATATCAATGGAGCAATTTAGCACACTAGATGTAAATCTCTCCATAGTCATGCATAAAATAATCAACAAACTAAAATCATAACCAAGACCAATACTAATCTCCTTATATGTGGCTCTTACTCCTTATCAATGTTTCTTTATTCTTTAACTCCTCTTTGGGCAAGGATAATTGTATATATCTCTGAAATCTTAAATCCACCCATATGTGAATAAGGAAGTAATCATCCTCTCCTTCTAAGATTGCAGGAACATCTACTTTGTCGCTTGGCATGTTGTGTTGCCCTCCTCTAGCTACCTTAGTCTTACGCATTTACCAATATCAATTTCACAATTTCCCCCAATGAGGACTACCACCCCTTTCTTAAAAGTTTCCTTTGTCAGAAATAAAACAAAACTTCTTTTCTGTAATTCCACACCAGTAACCTCAACTTGAAAACTACTGCAACCAATCACGAATAATCTAACTCAATCCAGAATCATCCAACAACCTCAATTTAGCACAATTATAGTTGAATTTAAGCGGATGAGACTGATTGACAATGTGGGATGCATACGAGCTTTCCTATGTGCATTAACAATTCGTGGCTTTAATAGCAAGACATGTCCATAATCGATTTATTGCAGGGGATCGATCATCTTGTGGTTTGGAAGGAATGGAAGTTGGGGATCGATGAAAATCATGATCAATAATAGAAGTGTCATTTAAATAACAATAGATAGATAAAATTGTTGATAGAATTATATGTATACAACAAATATGAGTTCAGACTTATGGTTTTTATTATATGAATCAGAAACGGGCATAAACGTGCGTAGTTGATGAATACTCATTCATCACTCTTTATTATTATATTTTAGCTACAAAAACCTTTGCAAATGCATGTAGATATGTGTAAATACAAATAATTACCAAAAGCATGCATTGTGTAAACACCTATAATTAGCATGTTTTTGTGCAAAAATAAAAGAATAAAGATTAAAAAGAAAAAGAGGGAAATATTTAGAATAAATATTGAGCAACCTAACCCAAGGGAGGGCTCAGCATGGGCCTGACCGCATAAAAGCCAAAGTAGAGGGAGATAGGGGCTCATGTGTGTAAATATATATGTAAATAAAATAAAAGTATTTTCCTCACAAAAATAAGCTTGTAAATATTTGTATAAATTTATAAATATAAAATCAAAATAAAAATAAAAAAAATTAAAAACACAAAAATATATTGTAAATATACCATGTATATAAATGTACATATGTATTTATTTCACCTATGTAAATAAATAATAAAAATTAAATAAAAATATCTTTTTATTCCTAATTTTATAATGAAAATAAATAAAATATAAAATAGGAATAAAATTGCATAAAAATAATTAAAAAAATCAAAAATTAAAAATCCTATATAGTGTACATATACCTATATATAACATATTATGTATATACCTTATTTTTATTTCGAAAAAATTATTAAAAATCACTAAAAAATAGAAAAAAATAAAATAAAAATATTTCATGTTTTGAGTTTTCACTAATTCGGCCGTTTGACACGTGTTATTTCACTTCCAAATATCATCCACGTGGCCGACCCCTATTGGTCCTGGGATTGTTGACCGCCCGGTCAACTACCCCCCCCCCCCCCCCAGGACCACTTCACACGGGTCCTTAGCGGATACCCATCTTCTCGGATTTTTCCCCGCTAAACCCGATCGCCTACCACCTAAACCCCGGGTCTGACTCCTTAATGATGCATCCAAGACCCTCGTCGGAGCCTCCCCCTCGGGATCCGCACGCTTCCACGCCCTACCCGACCTCTTCTAGCCGGACCCGCACCCATATTTAATTCGAGCTCCGCCACCTAAAATCGCATCTTTGGTCATTTGATTCCACCCCCAGTGAGCTCCAGAGTGTGCGCGAGAGTGACAGCTCGCGTCCGGTGCTGTCGAAGCAAGGAGAGGGAGCGTGGCCACTGATCCGGCGAGCATCGCCGCCTTGCTCCGCCACCAGCAGGAGCATCGAGCCTCGAACGTCGGCGCTCCGTGAGGCAAAGACCCAGAGCTGCGCAAGCTCGCCCCCAGCCCATTCAGCCATCAGCAGGAGCATCGAGCCTCGGACGTCGGCGCTCCGTGAGGCAAAGACCCAGAGCTGCGCAAGCTCGCCCCCAGCCCATTCAGCCACCCAGGTAGCTCCGTTAGCCTTTCTTTTTCAGTAATTTCTAGTTACCCCCAAATCGCTCCACCGCCGTCCATCGTCGATTCCTATCGATTCCGACCACCATTCGACCATCGGGCATCGCCATAGCCTTCGCCTCCTTCCAGCGCATCTTCTCCGCATACCCATCCAACCCAGCTCGCACAGGAGCTGGGGTTCGAGCTCCACCGTTCCCCCCTTCGTCGGAGCTCGTCCATATCGCCTCATCGTCCACCGTCACCCCGCCTAACCGGGTCGAGGCAGTTTGCCCTTGACCCGCGAGCCTTCTGGACTATTTTGCAGGCACAGTAAGGGCTATCTGAGGTCCTTCGACATCGAGCCAGGAGGTGTACCTCCACCGACCTTGCCGGAGCTCACCAGAGCTCGGCTGGATCATCGGAGCCCACCACTAGCTGCGGGACACCATTGCGGAGCTTCTCCGACCTTCAGGCGCAGCAGAGGAGCCTCGGAGCGAGGCCACAGGGCCGGCGAACTTCGCCGGTCATCTGTTCTTCGAGCATCCTTCTCCTCCATTCGATCAGTCCTCCAGCTCCAGACTTCATCGGGGCCGTCCATCTTAGGAGCAGCAGTCACCGCCCGATCTCAGGAGGACCGATCCCAGCCATCCGATGCACAAGGGTTAGCCACCTGCGCCCTACACCGTCCGATCACCCACGTGGAGGAACCCTCGCCATCGGATTCGCCCAAGGAGCCCAGCTGTGGAGCGGCCGCAGTTCCCCACCGTCGGATGCGCCACGTGCCCTCCATCCAGCCGGTCCGCGTAATAAAGGGTAATTTACCCTTAGGCCCCCTTTGTTATTTTATTTCACTTTTAGTCTTGTAAATATCTAGTTTAGTTGTTTAGTTTTTGGGATTATTGCATAGAGGACCCCGTACTCTACTTAGTTTGCATTTATGCCCCTGTGTATGGTTTGACATGTGCATCGACACGTGCTTTTTGGTTTATTTGCATTCTATGCCCCTGTAGCTCTGGTTGTTAATGAATGAATGAAAGTTTTTAGCTATTTGCATTTATACCCCTATGCGTGATACATTTGAACATGTGCGTGATTTTTTGGGTATTTTGCAAATAGGTCCCTGGACTTTTGGTACATGTTACCAATAAGCCCTTGGAACTTATTTTTCTTACATATGGGTCCCTGCGTGCCCCAGACATGCGCGTAGCACGTGTTTCGCTAGGTTAATTACACCAGACCCCCCAGACTCTTGGGTATTTGCACTTTGGTCCCTGTGCACTGTGCCCCCTCTTTATTTTTGAATAAAATAGCAAATTACCTCCAAATCCAACGAAAATTAGACACATGGCTCCTGCCATAGTGTAAAATTTTCGAGGATTTTTGAGGACATTTTTGTTTTCATTTGATATTTTTAAAAATTCAAAAACCTCTCTTTTCTTCACTGTCTAACTTTAAAAATCATAAAAAAATATTAAATAGTGTCTAACAAAAAATTGTCTACTGTCTATTTTGTTGTGTTTGATTTTCTAGCCAATTTTGGCTATTTTTCATTACTGAAAACCACTAAATATTGAAAAACACTCAAAATCTTATAAAAATTCTAGTAAATCAATTAAAAAACCAAAAACAATAAAATAGGTGCCTAAATTTTCCTTATTTTGTTTTCTTTACAGGAAAATTACCTCCCAGCTATTTTGGGGCCTTTAAATATTTTATCTAGGCCCTTTTAGCTCGGCTGGACAGTACCTACTGTTTTAGTTACTTTTTGATTTTTAGAAAATTAAATAAACATCAGAAAATTCTCAAAAATTCACCAAAAACACTAAAAAGTATAAAAAACATAAAAACATTTTTGTTTGAATTTTTGGTTGAATTTTAGTGTGTTTAATAAATTGTCGAAGTGTGTGTTTATTTGTTTTTCTTCTTTTCTTAATACATTAAAATCCAAAAAAAATATTAAATAATTAAAAACCACCAAAAATATTTGCTTCTTTTATTTTATTTCTCTTTTTGACAACTTCGTAGGCCGAGAGGCCAACCCGTGCTCCTTGTGATCGACCCAGGTCGCTATACCAGGTTAAAATAATAGCGAGACCGCTAGCTTATTTTTTATTGATTTTACCTCTTGTGGTGGTCTATTTTTCTTGATTGTTCGCGTTTGATTGCTTGGGTCGCAACGACCGTTTAGCACCTTTATCCGAGTAGTCATTTTTGCGCTCATCAGTAGTCCATCCTTTTTTCACCTTTCTCCCCAATAACTATCCTTAAAATTAGCTTTCAACTGGAGTAAATATGTTCATAAATGTTCAAATAAAATATAACAATTTCATAATCTTTATTACAGATGATGGGTTCCCATAATGATATGCATGTTTATTATGTATAAAAAAATTTATACATCAATGATGATATAGAGAAATTATTATATTAGAGTAGAGACTTGATAATATAGGTGCTCAAACTTAGCTCATCCAAAACAAACATCTTCCTTTCTAAATCAAATGACCAACAACAAAAACTTCTGCAAGAAAATCACAGCAATACAAATGTCCCCCAAATCTAGGGGAAATCCCTAATATTAGATTAAGATTTGTAGAAATATATGAATGTCAACAAGAGAGGATTGATCGTATACATGCATGACAGCAAGGAGGTGATATAATTAATAGGATTGTACCTTAAAAATGGAGGATTTGATCTGAAATTTTGCAGCAGTGGGGAGGATTTGTAGCAGTAGGAGCTTCTCAAGTTGCTAGACAGCAACCTTTACAAGGAAGAAAGGCTTTGGTAGAGGAAATTAGAAGAGGTCAAAGAGGCTCTTCACATTGGAAATGGGGAGGGGAATAGGAAGAAGAGGAAAGAGGGAGGAAGGTTTCTATATCATGACATTTTAAGTGACATAATTCATGACATCAACCTGTTGATGTCATAAATCCCCCTCTCTCTCCTTTTTTGCTGGATTTTTTTAACAGTAGCGATCTGCTACCGTATAGAATTATATATATTTTAAATTTGTTGGTAACGTACACACAACAGTCAGTATTGTTTTATAAAAATAAATTTTTATTTTATTTATTTTGTTAAAACCAAATCTATCTTCATTTGTCGTAATTAAAGTGTATTGTATTCGCATCTCAAGTCTACGATTTCGATGTACAATATCTCGATTTGACTGTCTCTGAACAACGATCAAAATGAGTATAATATTGATATATTTTAGATCGGGTTGAATCCCCGAAATTTTCGAGTTATGGTGTTGGTTTGGGGTTAAATTTTGTGATTTAAAAATGTCAAACGATCTCTGATTGACGAGCGATCTATTCCGTTGGTCTTATTTCGTCAAATCGGATTTTATGGTAGTCTCAGTTTTGTTTTACGATTTTCAATTTCGTGATGCGACTTTTTATGTGGCACGCATTACGACACGATCGACTTTTGATTGATTGCAACTGGACGACTTTTGATTCACGATTAATAGATGAATTTAGGTCATTTAACATTGATTAATAACATTATTGAATTATACGGACCCTAATCGGGTCGGGTTTGGGTTTAATTGATCTGGATGTTATGGAGGAGCGGATGGGTAGCAGCTGATGAATCTCTATTTCATCACCTTTATTCTATCATTTTGGCCTTAAAAACCCCAGCAAATGCATGTAAATAGCATCAATTTGTCTATAATAGCATTCATTATTTATTGTATTTATTGTATACAAAATAAGGTTTTTAATGCCAAAGTTATAGAATTAAGAGAAGAAAAGAAAAAGGAATAAAATATTGAAAATATTTTATGACCCAAACCCCGAGACCAAGTCAAGAATTGGCTTGTCGACAAAGAATAAAGTAGGGGGAGATAAGGGCCAAGAATACAATAAATATTTCATTTATTCATTCTTGATTTATACATTTTTGAGACCTATTTTGTATCTAATTATTTATTCATCAAATAAAGAAATTTTGTACATAAAAGTTGTAGATAATAATGTAAATAAAAATACAAAATTGACTTTGTACAAAAATAATATACAGTGTACATTTTATACCCAGAATAAAAAGTTAAAAACCAAACTTCACAGACCCATATCTTCCAAATAAAAACTAAAAACATAGCAAAATCACTCTAATTGTATATAACTTTTCATGAGCTATTTAATGGTGGTGGTTTTATATTTTTTGGAGTTACTGTGCAAAAGATAGGGTTTGGGTCCCTAATGTATATAATACCGATTAAAATATTCAATTTATTCATTACTTATTACTTTTACAAATTCAGATTTTTATAATTTTGTAAAAGTTATCTATAATGTATGTGTACATCAAATTCAAAATAAAACTAACAAGAAAATGAAAAATAAAATAAAGTTATATAAAAACATAGATGAAACACCTATACGTATATAAATAAAAGGGAACTATATTCTTTAATTATTTTATTCTTTCATAATTTTAGGGTATTGTCAATATCATATATATTCTATTAAAAATACAAAACAAAAATAAAAACTCATTAAAATGCATTAAAATAAAAAGAAGTATACAAAACATAGGCAAAATACCTATACATATACCTATATAATTCATATATCTATTTATTTCAATGTGTAAATAAACTCATAAAAATCAAATAAAAATATATTTATACTCACAAAAATAAGTTATAAATATATAAAATAAGAAAATAAAATAATAAAATAATATATACAAAGTAATAATAGAAATGCACAAAACATAGATGAATATACCTATAAATACACTCATAAAAATTAACTACTAAAAAATCAAGCCAAAAAATAAATAAAAATCATATTAAAATACTACATAAAATAATAAACATTTTTTATTTTATACTCGAAAAATAATAAAATCATTTACTATTTTAAATTAATTATTTTCGAATAAAACCTTCTATTTTGTCCTTTAGCAGCCTACATGGACCAATCCGCGCGCGACCTTCGTTGACATCTGGTCAACTGTCCCATCTACTGCTCTTAGTCGTCGGACCTATTGAATCCCCGGTTTTCTTGCATTTTTCGTGGGCATCTCATCCATCGATTGCACTTGCTTCCTCCACAAGAGTTGTCCATTGTTCATTGTACAATCATGCCAACATCTTGGATCGCTTGTACATACAACAGATCAATCGATAATCGCCGGTTAATAAGGGTACCCAGAAAGGTTTATAAACAACCCAGCTTCTCCTCCTTCGCAATGTTGGTCAATTCTACCCTTCTCCCTTCCTCGTATTCGATCCTAGGAGCTTCCTTGTGACAGGAGGGATCTCTTGGCGCCTTGAATCGGTCGGAGGAAGTGGGAGCTGCACCCACGACGGCGCTCAGGCGATCGCCACGCTCCCTGGTTCCCACCAGGTATTAGAGCCCTTTTCTTGCTTTTCTAGGTAGCTTTTACTTCCAGCATTTCATTCCTGCAATTAGTTTCATGTTTCGTATATTAGTTTAGTGATTTCGCAGTTCGCCGGAGCTCTACTCCGGCGAGCTTTTCACCATGTTCCACCCTGTTTCCGACCACCACTACGCCTTCATTTCGTTCCCCATCGCCATCTCCACCACCCAGCAACTTCCTATCAACCGGAGCCTCCTTGGTTCCGCGAATCGAGGCTCCTCCACCACCCTTCGCCGGAGCTTCCTCACCCATCACCATCCTCGTGTAATAGCTTCAAACCCCATGTCGAGGGTGAAGCCCTCGAGCCGAGTGAGCTTCCTGTGCAGTTTGGGCGTCTTGAAACCCGCCAGGAGACACAATCGAAGCCGGCGGAGGTACCTGGAGCCCCATTTCTTCCCCGAGCTCGTGGCGGCGCTCCAGCGTACCTCAGGCCGATCCAAGACCTCCAGCAGTTAGAGGATCCTCCCAGGAAGCTATATAGACCTTCAGGAGCGGCAAAGACCGGCAGAGATGCGAGATATCACCGGAAGAAACTCGCCCCGGCGAGCATTCTTCCCTGTTCTTCCTGCCATCGTCCCCGCCGTTGGATGAAAAGGGAGGCCCAGATTGAAGATCAGCCATTGGATGGAGCCGTCATCGACCGTCAGATCGCGACCCGTGATCTAATCTCACACATCCATCGGCGAAGCATCATCGGCAAACGTGGAGGCGCCACGTGGATAAGTCAAGAACATCAGCCGTCCGATCCAGCTCCTTAAGGGGTAAATTGCACCTTTAGCCCCTTGCATTTTTGTATTTATTATTTCATTGTATAAAATAAATGTAACTTTATAAATAAATGGGATTTTTGCATAGATACCCATGTATTAATTGGATATTACATAGAGGTCCTTCCCAGCCGAGTCACATGTTGTCCCACGTGATGTGTTGTGAATTTTGCACTTATGCCCCTGGTAGGTTTTGTATATTGTAGAAAGGTTCTAAAATATTAAATAAATGTTTTTATATGTTGGCATATTTGCACTGTTGTCCCTATCATTTATTTTGTTTGCATCTATGCCCCTGCTAGGACATATTATTGTGTGCTTTTTCTCTATTTATTTTATATAGCTAGCTTGCTCCTAAAATTCCACAAAATTTAGGGTAGATGCCCCCTGCCATGTAGATCCACGCTATCTATTTATTTGGCAATTTTGTGCATTTATCTCATTATTTAAAAAATTAGAAGAGGAGCATTTATTCACTATCTAATTTATAAAATACCAAGAAAAATATAAAAACTTTTTGAAAAATTCCAAATATATATATGACATTTTCATGATTATTGAGTCCAGAAACAAAAAAACCTAAAAATAAAAAAAGAAAATATAAAAATTTCAAGAAGCTCTAATATCCAAAAAATATAAAAACTCTTCAAAAAATACCAAAAATATGTTTTCCTATTTTATAATTATTTGTATATTATTATTTACATATTAAAATTGATTTGGGTAATTTTGAGACCTATTTGCTATTTTTAAAACCCAAATTATTTTTGGATTATGTATTAACCCAATTATTGGGATATTTTTGACAATAAAAATACAAAAAAATAGCAAAAAATCCAGAAAATTCACAAAAATATTTAAAACACAAAAATAATTTTGTTTATATTATATATATATACTACTATTTATAATTATTTGACTATGTGTTACATGTATAGCCTTATATATGGTATATTATATAATATAAAAGAAAAAGAAAATATAAAAATATAAAAATACAAAAAGAAAATATAAAATCAGAAAATTAAAAAACAAATACAAAAATATAAAACAAAAATAAAATAAAAATATATATAATCAAAACCCCACAAAAACAATAACATGGACAAGAAGAGAATTGGTTAATTCTGTGCATTTATTTTTGCCCCCAACCGTTTGCTCCCAGTGTTCGACCTCTACTTGTGCTTACACCTATACACATTTACATGTAGAGTTATAATAAATTTTAACTCCACATTTTTGAGATTTAATTGCTTTATTCTGATTGTGGGTTAATTGTTGATTGATTGGGATTTATTGAGCAGTCACCGCATCGACTAATAATCCGCCTTGTGGTATAATATGACCCTTAATTTTCCCATTCATCAAATGGCGCCGTTGCCGGGGATTCTGTCTGAGGTCACCTCAGTGACTGTCCATCCGCCTTGTGGAAAGACACGACCTAGACGCAATCCCCTTCATCAAATGGCGTCGTTGCCAGGGAGCAACGTCGCTTGGGATACTTATTATTTATTTGATTCTTCACTCTTGTCCACATTTATTTGATTATTTGCATTATTGATATTATTGTGACTGTTCTGACCCTGTTCTTTATTTGTCTTTGATGCGAGGGACCGCCAAGCGAAGGAGGAATTCCTACGCTCTTCTACACCAGCCAACATGAGAGAGCATCGAAGGCAGATGGAGGAGAATTTTGGAAGGCAGTATAATTTTTGCATTATTATTTATGTATATTTATGTGAGAGAGTGACCCTATAATTGTAATAATACAGGACTCTCAGACGCTCCGACTTCCCAAGGTCCAGTGCCCGAGGGATTGTTCCCTTGGGGGCCTCGACAGTTTTGACATTTTTTTCTTTCTTTTTATTTTATTTTTATTATTTTGTGTGAACGAGCCCTAGCTTAGGAATTGTTTGCTGATAGATTAAGGTCCAATCCCTAATATATATGCATGCACCTATAGATGCGACTTGGGACTTAGTCAATTTTGAAATAATGTTCTTCACGCTAATAGTATCCTGTATCTAGGGCGATTTCTTCGAATTGCATTTGCATATAGCATAGGTTTCAATTCTGTTATTCATCCCGCATGGAGAAAGCTGGGAAGCACTGTAAGTCTTCTTACTTGGCATGCATCATCGTTTTCCGACTTGCATGGCTTTTCCGACCTTCTCCCTCTGTTTTTGCCAACCTAGGATGCTTAATGGAAATTGAAACCTCGATAGGCATGTGCATTGAAAATATTCAAAAAAAGTGATAATAAAAATAAAACCGGGACTGCTAACTCCACTTGAACCTAAAAATAAAATGTAATGGATCCCTTATCTTGGGGAGAGCGACCCCCTCATTGTCTGAGCATTTTATTTCTACGTACACGCTAAGGATTAGTGCCCCAATCCCAAAGCCTAATTCCGGTGTACAACTTTGTATGATCACCAAAGTCTAAAATCGACAAGATAAAAGACCACATCTCGGTCTTCATTGTGTTGAGTAGGTGAATTGGGGGGTTTGCTTTGTGTATTGATTGTGACTTGGATTCCATTTGCACCTTACCTTTGAGTTATCAGTCCCGCCCGTGTGAGTCGTGCATTTTTCATATTTGAGTCTCTCTACCCCTCTTATACATATATCTCTTCATTTTGCATTGAGTCGTGATATTGGCACGTGAGCTCAATCAGCTTCTTCAGACCTTTGTGTTCCCCTTCTTGCCCATCCTCCTCGTGTTCCCCGTTATCATCTCTTCTATCACCCGGGATCGATGTGCTTTCAGAGACCGCCCGCATCAAGGATTTTGACTTACATTGATTATTGGAGTAAGTCGAGCATGATGTTGAGAATGTTGAGATTGATATATTACTCTTGGTGGATTTGACTTTGGATACATGCATAGGAGCTTATTGAGGATTTTTGATGCATCACCATTAGGTGTAATTTTGTATTGAGGATTTAGATCTCGCATACCGGATTGAGGATGTGATGTGCTTCAGTGATTTGAGGATGATATCATGATGTTTCTACTGATCTATCTATTTCGAGGTTCCGTCCGTCTTTGATTTCTGGGCTGGATAGACTATCTTGATATATGTTGCATGGTGACGATGATTGGAACCCACATGATCTCTCATCTTCGTGATTGATCCATTCCCGATCTCCTGATTCTATTATCCACCTATGGCACTTTGAGGATTCATGATTATCTTTCATGCCATCTCAGCCAGATTTGATTGACCTGAGGGATGTTTTGTGAATGACCTGATTATTTGCTCCCTCACATGATCTTATGCCCTCCGAATGATTGAATGATTGAATGCTTTCGAGGACCAGAGATGACTTGCCAGCAATCCCAAGATTTCATTGACTTGGCTTACATGATTCCCCGAGGACTATCTGTGGGAGCATGTGATACACTCTTTACAATCGGTTTCACTCACTGCATGTACTGCCACTCTGTTGGGGTACGAAATTGTATCGTCTGATATGACTATTTGGCTTCTATGTCTGATTGTGTTACCGGTCTGCCAGTACACGAGGCCATTTAAAGACTCCTTTGAGTCTGCTCTCCTTGACGGTCCTCGCAAGGATGAGCTTCACTTTTCTGATTATTCCATGCCTAGTTCATATGCTCTCCGAGGGTTATCTGTGAGGACTATTGCAGCTTGCTAGATATTGCAGTCTCTTATGCTGGTAGACGGTCTGTCGTCTATGGAGGCCTTTCTGATTGACTCCTTTGAGTCCTCTCTCTCCTTGATGACCCTTGCAAGGATGAGATCTGATCTGACTATTCCTTGATTAGCTTGCATTGCTCCCTGAGGACTATCTGCGGGAAAATGCAACACTTACTTTACACTCGGTTTCCCTTTCAGACTATGTCTCCTACTACTGGGAGCATGGAGCCGAGTCGTTTGGTATGCTTTCGGTCCCAATTGCTTTGATATTTACCCGATCTGCTGGATCTTGGGACCCGCCTGACTTGACTCCTTTGAGTCTGCTCTCCTTGACGGTCCTCGCAAGGATGCACCATCCTTCTCTGATTATTCGATGCTTAGTTGGCAGTACGTTCCCCGAGGGTTATCTGCGGGATGCTGACACACTTTCTTGATTTGTCAGTCTCTTATGCTAGTAGCCGATCTATCGCCTACCAAGACCGTTTTTATGATCCGTCTGATGGATCAAGCTCCTTTGAGTCCGCTCACCTTGACAACCCTCGCAAGGGTGAGCTTCTGTTCTGATTATTCATTGACTAGCATGTACTACTCCCCGAGGGTTATCTGCGGGAGAGTACATCATATTCTAGGTACTCAGCTTCACTTATGGTGCTTCCTCTCTGTTGGAGAATGAAGTCGAGTCCTCTGATTTTGGTACTCGGTCTCCTCCCTGGTTGTGCCTCCTTTCTGTGGAGCACCGAACCGAGCCTTCTGATTATTCTCTGATCCTGCTCACTTTGAGGACCCTCGCAGGGTTGAGCCATATCTTGTGTTCGTTGTAGTCCTTTGATTTTCTGACTCTATAACCACCGGACATCACACAGTCTCATGTCCTTCAATTTTCATATCTATTTGAGACCTTGATTGACTTGGAGGAGTCTGTACTGCTCTTTCTTCTTCCGCGTTTTACGGTATCAGCTCCGCTCACTCATTCACTCCTTATGAGCCGATCATCAGATTTACGCTACCAGTCCCTGCTTTACTTTCCGATCTATTTGTCCCCGGTAGCTGACACCCACTTGATTGCAGATTCGGGTGTATTTTCACCTTCTGAATGCATCCTCGTTCTCACAGGGAGACGACGACGAGAGCATGGTAGTCGCTTATCAGATACCGTCATGTACCTCACACTATGTGCTAGTTGTATATAGGTGTTTTGTCTTCTATTCCTTCTTTCTCCCGAATGTTATGTGTGCCCCAGATCTATCGCCATATCTTTGTGACTATACCTAGGGCGTACCTTGTCCTAGGCATAGGGCAGTACACACCATGTTGTTCTATGTCTTGTGTTGTCACTCCTGTTGTTACCTATACTTGGGGATCTTTCACCCTAAGTATAGGGGGAGAAATGTACATTCTCCAAGATCGTTTCATCTATCTGTATATATCTATCTTTTCGTCTTTTCTTCTTTTCCTTTTCACTTTTTCTTTATCTACATAAAAGGTGTTGCCCCTTTGTGTCAGTTTCCTATACTAAGGACGTACTTTGTCCTAAGTATAGAGGGGTTGCACCCATGATTCGTTCATTCTTTCGTCTATTTATTAACGCCCATGACCCTCCCTGCGTTGTGTACAATCTGTTATACTTAGGATTATTTGATCCTAAGTATAGGGGGAAGGTCACCTTCTTATTCATTTATATCTTCATTCTTTCATTCTTTCGTCAGTCGTTGTAGTATAGGCTTTTCAATACATAGTATGAGTTATGTCTTCTCTTTCTCTTCTCGACCTATGAGGACATAGCTCATGCTAAGTATAGGGGGGTCGTATATACTATGTATATACTTTAGCCATAACTAGTACTTTAATAATAAATATGGCTAAATATACTGTATATATAAACACATAATCCATTAATAAACAACAGTCATTCCTCAAATTATTTTTGTATTTACTGATTAATAAATCAGGTTAAAAATATTTTTCCAAAATGATTTGAAAAATGGTGTGAATCGTTTGGATAACTTTTTATGAAATGTTTTCAACCTTTATAAAAACATTTTGATTGCAGAAATTCTTTCTTTGTGTGAAATAAAAGTTTGGAAACCGATTTGCAAATGATTTTGAAAATATTTGTAAAAATATTTTGAAAAATGTATATATATCGCGCGAAAAATCTTTATAAAATGACTTTCAAATGATTGTAAAAGTTTGCAAAATTATTTTGTACTATAGTTTTCAAAATTTGTTTTCAAATAAATTTGAGGAATGAATGTATCATTGAAATAGGAATAAAATGTGTATATAAATCCTTTATCAATTGTATAAATATACCCTAAATAACCCACTTTATTAAAACCTGTAAAATCTTTAAAATTATTAAATCTTGTAAAATAAAGCGGCACGCCCGTGTAAATGGTTGTACATACTTTTTGTGTGCCAAGATTTTTATTTGCAAAAATTCTTTGTGTAAAAAGATTCTTTGATTTTTAAATTCTTTGTGAAACATGCATCATTCATTGTGTATAGTATTTGCATAGCATTCACATTTTTTTTATTGAGCTTGATGATTGAACTAGTCCAATAAAGTCGAACAATGGAGCTTGATTGGACCTTACCGCACCTAACTGCACTGGAACTTATGGGAACTAGGTTTAAGGTACTTCAGGTCTATTCAGACTTAATTCTTTGAGAAATCAGGGCTGGGTTCAAGTCACCTCAACTGACTAAATAGAACTTTTCGAGACACACACATGATTCTTGTCGACCGTGAACTAACTTGGACACTTGCACCTTTCACTTGGCTCAACTCAGTTGAAGTGGTGAGGGGGTTGGATTTGCCAGTCTGAGACGCACACGGGTGGAAACATTCGTCCTCGTGTAGGGAGGGAAGTGCACCCCAACCTGGTCCAGTTTCAATGAAATCGAATGACAGAAGAGTGTGGGTTGCAATAATGCTTCAAAAGAGGGATAGTCTTCTGGCTCAAGAGGAAAAAGTCCTTATGTAAATGCTACTATAAATAGTATGTTGAAAAAAAGACAAAAAACTCAAAAAAAGTGGACAGGCTTGTAAATAAATAAAAAAATAAAGTGCATGCTGGAGTATGTATATACCTTGTATAGAAAATAAGCAAGCTTGAGCATCAAAGTTATACCATGTGAGCCTGCAGCTGGATGACTTGACTACACTGGTCTTGCATCCCAGGATAGGTAGCTACACTGGCTACCGTCCATTCTTTTCTCTACCTCCTCCTCTAGAGTTGGATGCCACTTGAACTTAGAAGGGAATACCCCGCTCCTCGAGGGCAGAGTGCTGGATTAGGGAGTCATTGGGTTGTCATTCTGGAGAAGTCAGTCTCTTGGTCATTTCGGTTGGGGAGAGCCACTATCACTTACACTGTACAAGTCAGCTTCATAGTCATAAGGGTTTGCGTATGATGTAGGCTAGTTCTGACCTGGCTATTGAGGAGATTTGAATCGAGTTCTGTGACTCTCGGAGGCTGTTGTGTTTTAAATTCGGTTCCCAACCAGGTTCCACGCACATTTTCACATTAAGGTCTAACTTGAGCTCCAAACTTTGATTTTGTATAGATAAGTTTAAGAATCATGATCAATTCAATTTATTCTTTAAATTCTTTATTCTTACCTTTTCTTTTCTTCTTATTCTTTATTCTTTTTGCACTTATTGCATAAGTATTTGCTAGGGACTAGCAAAGGCAAGTATAGGGGGGTGATGAATCTCCATTTCATCACCTTTATTCTATCATTTTGGCCTTAAAAACCCTAGCAAATGCATGTAAATAGCATCAATTTGTCTATAATAGCATTCATTATTTATTGTATTTATTGTATATAAAATAAGGTTTTTAATGTCAAAATTATAGAATAAAGAGAAGAAAAGAAAAGGAATAAAATGTTGAAAATGTTTTATGACCCAAACCCCGATACCAAGTCAAGAATTGGCTTGGTCGACAAAGAATAAAGTAGGGAGAGATAAGGGCCAAGAATACAATAAATATTTCATTTATCCATTCTTGATTTATACATTTTTGACACCTATTTTGTATCTAATTATTTGTTCATAAAATAAAGAAATTTTGTACATAAAACTTGTAGATAATAATGTAAATAAAAATACAAAATTGAGTTTGTACAAAAATAATATACAATGTACATTTTATACCCAAAATAAAAAGCTAGAAACCAAACTTCACAGACCCATATCTTCCAAATAAAAACTCAAAACATAGCAAAATCACCTCTAATTGTATATAACTTTTCATGAGCTATTTAATGGTGGTGGTTTTATATTTTTTTGATTTGTTGTGCAAAAGATAGGGTTTGGGCCCCTATTGTACATAATATCGATTAAAATATTCAATTTATTCATTACTTATTACTTTTACAAATTCAGATTTTTATAATTTTGTAAAATTTATCTATAATATATGTGTACATCAAAATCAAAATAAAGCTAACAAGAAAATGAAAAATAAAATAAAGTTATATAAAAAACATAGATGAAATACCTATATGTATATAAATAAAAGGAAACTATATTCTTTAATTATTTTATTCTTTCATATTTTTAGGATATTGTCAATATCATATATATTCTACTAAAAATACAAAACAAAAATAAAAACTCATTAAAATGCATTAAAATAAAAAGAAGTATACAAAACATAGGCAAAATGCCTATACCTATACCTATACAATTCATATATCTATTTATTTCAATATGCAAATAAACTCATAAAAATCAAATAAAAATATATTTATACTCATAAAAATAAGTTATAAATATATAAAATAAGAAAATAAAATAATAAAATAATGTATACAAAGTAAAAATAGAAATGTACAAAACATAGACGAATATACCTATAAATACACTCATAAAAATTAACTACTAAAAAATCAAGCCAAAAAAATAAATAAAAATCATATTAAAATACTACATAAAATAATAAACATTTTTTATTTTATACTCGAAAAATAATAAAATCATTTACTATTTTAAATTAATTATTTTCGAATAAAACCTTCTGCTTTGTCCTTTAGCGGCCTACGTGGACCAATGCGCACACGGCCTTAGTTGACCTCTGGTCAACTGTCCCATATGCTGCTCTGAGTCGTCGGACATGTTGAATCCCTAGTTTTCTTGCATTTTTCGTGGGCGTCTCGTCCATCGATTGCACTCGCTTCCTCCACAAGAGTTGTCCTTTGTTCATTGTACAATCACGCCAACACCTTGGATCGCTTGTACATACACCAGATCAATCGATAATCGTCGGTTAATAAGGGTACCCAAAAAGGTTTATAAATAACACAGCTTCTCCTCCTTCGCAAATTTGGTCAATTCTACCCTTCTCCCTTCCTCGTATTCGGTCCTAGGAGCTTCCTTGTGACAGGAGGGATCTCTTGGCGCCTTGAATCGGTCGGAGGAGGTGGGAGTTGCACCCACGACGGCGCTCCGGCGATCGCCACGCTCCCTGATTCCCACCAGGTATTAGAGCCTTTTTCTTGCTTTTCTAAGTAGCTTTTACTTCCAGCATTTCATTCCTACAATTAGTACCTTTTAAGGCTATATATAGGTATATTTACTATATATTTTAATCTTTTATTTTTATTTTGTATTTTAAATTTTATTAATTTGGTTTATTATTTTATAGATATATACTTATTTTTATACACTTAAGTATATTTTTATTTTATTTTTTGATGCATTATATACAATTAAATAAATAGTTGTATTATTTATATAGGTATAGATATAAGTATTATACCTATGTATTTTATACAAATATTTTATTTTTTTTTGCATTTTCTTGATGTTTTTATTTTATTCCAGTTTTAATATACACATATATTATAGATAATATTTACAAAATTATAAAAATATAAAATTATGAAAATAATAAATAAAATGAATTTTTTTAATCGGTACAAGTATACAATAGGGGTCCAAAACCTAACTTTCACCCTGTAACTCCAAAAAATATGAAACCACATTCATTAAATAGCTTATTAAAAATTATATACAATTCAAGGTGATTTTCATATATTTTGAGTTTTTATTTGAGAGATATGGGTCTGGGAAGTTGGGATTTTGGATTCTTATTCAGATCATAACTTTTTATCTGTACATTATTTTTGTGTGAAATCAATTTTTTATTTTTCTATATTTAATTATCTACAACTTTCAAGTACAAAGTTTATTTGAAGTATAAAAAGTGGAACTAATAATAGGTCCCAAAAATGAATAAAAATGAATTAAATAAAAGGGATTTTTATTTGATTTTGGCCCTTATCTTCCCCTACTTTATTCCTTGTCGACCTAGTCGTCGAGATGCGTTGGTCTCGGGGGTTCGGGTCACAAAATATTTGCAATATTTTATTCTTTTTCTTTTCTTTTCTTTATTCTATAATTTTGACATTAAAACAATATTTTATACACTATGTACACAATAATGCATGAATGATAAAATGCCTAAATTAAGCATATTTACACACATTTATTAGGGTTTTTACGGCCAAAATGATAGAATAAAGATGATGAAATGAAGATTCATCATACTTCCACGTAGCATATCCATGTATGGTAGCAAAGTAAGCTTTAAAGGTTTTAATCCATGACTGAATGCGCAGCTTTCCTATGATTCCAAGTTGCAGTAGCTTTTGTTCATGTCTCCTTTCTAAAATTCTCGAGTTTCTAGATTTGAAGTAGTTACCATTTTTATATTTTCCTACTTGTAAGTTTCTAGATTTGAAGTAGTTACCATCTTTATATTTTCCTACTTGTACCAACTCTAAGAATATTTTGATTAATATATGATCTTCTTCTAGTCATTTACCCTTATTCTTACCAAGTCCAAAACTGCTATCAAATATTTGATCAAATATTTGACAATTACAAATTCAAGAAATGTGATATTTTTTAATATAAATATAATTATGCAAATGATGAAAAAAGTATGGAGAAAATATCACATAAACTATAAAAGCTAGGGACTTGAAAGTTCCATTGAAACTATGTAATAAATATCTCGGCAACTAAAATATATCTTCTTATTTTTCACTCATTAAATGCTTCAACAATTGCCGTCCAATTAACATCTCCATCACTAATGAGTCTTCAACGTGTTCATCAAGAACTTTGTTTTCCATAGGATATGTTTCCATCTCCAAGCAAGAGTTGTCTTATCATGATGTCGCGGGTTAATAACACGTCTCTATATATTAAGACGGTAACATTGACCTTTATACAAAGCAAAAAAATCTTTCTCCATTCATATATCTGCATTCCATGAAGTAATATTTTCCTATATTCGAATGAACTCATAATAAATGTTTGTAATGTAATACTGCTTGATTGATGTAAAATGATGTGAATTTATCATGTTGAAAAACTAAGTTGTTTCTTTGAGTTGGCGCATCGAGTAAATATGACTATTTATTGTTAAACCTTCCGAACCAAATATTATATAGATAGATTGCATATATTATTTGTAGACTTACATTGCATTGATTGCAATTGTTTGTTTTTTTGTCTTATAACTTGGTTTATCAATTTATGCCATAGTTACATCAATAAAAGTATCATCAAGTGCACCAAGACAATTCCGAACATGAGAGACTTCTATCGATTATTAAAAGCTTTACTATAAGTATAATTTAAATTAATTATCCTAAGATATGTCATGCCCTCTCATATAGTTTCTTAAGGAGATGTATGATAACATTTAATCTCAATGAAAACATCTACTAATTATCTCCTCAAATCAACTAAAGTAAATATTAATAACGATGTTCTTTATATGGTGTGCTAATATTTGTAGAAAGATAGAGACTTGTTCATCGACATTTGTATCTTTTATATCTTACTCAATTTGCCAATGGTCTTGAGCAAGACCCATAATTCCTTAAAAGCAAACATATCTATTCTTGTTAGGTTGTGGCAAATGGTATTGTTATCATACAACATTTCCCGAAATCACTTCTCTAAACACTTAAATCATGCCCCCCTATTTAAGTAAATTTTTATAGTACCAAAACATAACTTCTCGAATAAAGATAAATAAAGAATTTATAAATTATAGCATTTTCATCTAATAATTTATTACAACGACAAATCTTATATATTGCTTTCTTTTCCTCCAAATATAAGGTAAACGAACCATAATTACATGCAATCAACAAACGAGCATCATATTCATATTTTACGATATGCAGAACTAAGACTAACAATTTGAACATATGTATCTAATTTTGATCATTGCATTCAATAGATGTCTCAACACACTAGTTTCTACTACTTGTCTCCCTAATTTGAACTTCACAAGTTACATAGAAATCTAAAAAGCTTAAAATCTTTATGCATGCGGCCATAAAATAACACAAATATAAAAAAGGGAAGAAAGTCATGATACCAAACGTGGTAAGATGAAGATGAAGGATTCCAATAGGGATATTGATAGAGGAGCAAAACATTGATTGAAATTTATCATAAGTAGCAAATTAATGATTGTATCAACTTAAATGAAAGGAATATTACATACTGGGTGATCAAATAAAATAATAGTAGTAGCACCACATCGTATTTATCTGCAATAGAATGAACTTATCTACATAAAGAACAAATGAGTATTGTATTTGTATATCGTCAAAAATTGGTAGACAATACGTATTGCTAGAAATGAGGTCTGCATATTTGAAAATCAAATGCATGGTAAAGCTTGTTGATGACAAGTTAATGTAGAGAAGAAAAAAATGTAGTTTTTACTATTTAAAAAATCATGCACAAGATAACATTATCTTTAAATAGAATCAAATATAGCTATGTATTGTGAGTTAACAAAAGTTCTCAACTAAATTGCTACAATATATGAATCTTTACATCTAAAGAAGAGATGCAAAAATTAGATTATGGAGAGCCATCCTTAGACCCGTTACAAATTTTATATGTCCTACACAATTATGGCATCGGACTCGTCCCACTACGATACTGAGTTCTACTACAGATTTTTCTATCTTAAAAATATTTTTTTCTTGAAGATAGCAGGTTACACTATAGGGATACATTTTTACATGTATTCTCATATGAGTATATGTACATATTTTTTGTTAACAAGTTGACTTTATAAGTGTCTGCACAGACGAAACTCAATGAATTTCACATAATTTTATTACAATTACAAGCTAAACTCAATGAAGCACATGAAAAGTAGATGATCGATCTGCAGAGATAAGAGCATTTTGCATAGATTTTTATTATATTTTCAAAGGTATTTTTGACTTTTACTGACTTGATTAAAATCATAATTTTTTTGTCTCATGAACCTCAAAACATGATGGTTTTCTTTTTCAAGACTCGACAAATCTTTTTGGGAATTCTTATATTATCCTGCTATTTTTATGATTATATTAAATTCTAGTGACATAATTGTAACTTTTGGTAATAGCAAGGCCTACTTGTGATTAGAAAACTAAAGCACATGGGTATTTTTGCTATCTATAGAAATCGCTTGGGTAAAGTTGTAAAAGTACTTTTTTATAAGGCAAGTTACAAAATATATTTCTATAGGTTTGCTGAGTTACAAATTACTAATTGTAAATAACAAATATTGGGAAATAAAGTATGACAATTTTGCAAGAATAAAATATTATAAAATGGAAAAATTGTGGAAACAAAATAAAAGGTTCGCAAATATACGTTGATCCAAAAGTTTAGAAAATATTGCAAAGAGATAATCTATTAAAAAGGGTAAATTACAATTTGGGTCCTCATCTATGGGTCCGATCCCAGAATGGGTCCCGATCTTTAAATTGTAACGATTCGGGTCCCAGGGCCATTAATGTAAGGAACTTTTTGAGTCTAATGACGAGTATGCCTTTGTTTAAAAGTTGGAACTCAACCCCCATTCTCTTCCCAACAAGGACATATTCATCATGAACCCCAAAATTTCCATTTCCTAAATGGTTCTGGGACCCGAATCGTTACAATTTAAAGATCAGGACCCATTCTGGGATCTGACCCATAGATGGGGACCCAAATTGTAATTTACCCTATTAAAAAAAACAAGGATGGTTGAGGTGATGGTGTTCCTCCATGGAGTAGTAGCCTGACGGAGGAGAGGCATTGATCGCTGCAGTAAACTTGGAGGGGCGGGACACCAGCGGTGGCTGCGTGGGGAGCTCGCATTGGAGAGGGTGGAGCTGTGAGATTCGGATCTTGGAGTGATTGATGGTGGCCTCAGGATACTGCATGAGTTGGGTTGTGGCACTGGAAATACAGTCCTCGTGAGCACGGCGGGGAAGGAAAGGGGGTGTTCGCTGTCGAGTAAGGCAATGAGGGTGGCCGCGGAAGAGGATATTTGCTAGGGCTTGAAGGCCCAAAGTGGATTCTCCCTGTTAAAGAAGGGGGCTCCTCTCTCTTGCATGACAGAGATCGGCGGTAACAGTTGGGAGGGTGCTGTTAAAGATGACATGTGAGGGATGAAAACTAATACAAATATATTTATATATTCATATCCGTTCGTATCCTTATTTGTCTAACAGAGGATATGTATGCTATTTTCTCGTATACGATGAATACAAATGCGAATACGAATACAAATGTTCAACACTCATCGAAAACGAATACTGATGCAGATATAATATCCTCATAACGAATAAGAATGTGAATATGAATGTTCAAAATTTCAAAGATACAAATACAAATATTCATTTTTTGAAGGAATATGATACAAATATGAATACAAATATGAATACAAATGTTTAAATTCAAGATGACGTCAATATCACAAAGAAGTAAGTTTGGTAAGCTTTCTTTATTATTTAGTTATATATTTACAGTTTCTTTTGTTATTTAGTTATTTTTATAGATATTTTCATTTTTAAAATATTTAATATACTTTTTATATATTGGAAATTATTATGAACCTAGAATGCTTATATCTTTTAAGTAAATTTGGATGTGTATAATATTCATATATAAATTCGTAATCATTTGTCAAAAATCTATATCCAAATTATCAATATTCGTTTTGCATTCATATTCATATTTTGAGGATGTGATTTTACATTTTACACATTTGTGTGATATTTGTATTAGTATTCGTATTCGTATTAAAAAATAAGGATATGGTAACACCTATATTCGTATTCGTATCCGATCATTTTTATCCCTACGTGGAAGGTGGTTACAGGCGATGTCCCCCGCAACTGATTTTTCCTTTTTTATGTTTAGCAAAGGGATCCTTGGGTCCTTATAGGATGGTAAGCATTTAGTCCTGAAATAAAGTAAATTAAAGGCAAAAAGTTAATCAACAAATAATTGTGAATGGGATTTAAACCCATATGTTAGTCTATTATTGAGCAATATTTATAGATGGAAATTTTTTTCTTATGTTTATGACTTTTTAGTCCAGTTTATAATTAGTTATGAAATATTTTTGTGTGTTTATGTAAGTAAAGGTGGCCTATGTAATTATTTAAAGAGGCATTTTCTGGGCAAGTTATATTTTGGGACAATCTCATGTAATGAAGATGCATTTATAAAGATGTAGCATCCCACTTCGTAAGAGGCAAGTAGGCATAAATTCATCTTATCTAAGTGAAAGGGGAGATACATGGTTTATATGTGATCAAAGACTGTTAGCGACGATTTTTATTGTGATGATTTATAAGCGATTTCATCTTTTAGGGGCTTCCCTTCTTATTAACATTTTAGAGGGTTTTTTGTATGTAGTACACATAAATAATAAGTAATGTGACTTATGTACAATACAAGATGGAATGCAAGGCCTTAGCTCCCAAATTTGCAAATTTTCAGTAGATTACCATGATAATTAGAGATACATCACATCTCTATGATTCAATCATACTAGGTTTAAGCAAGGTAATTATTGAAAAAAATTGTAAATAAAAGCAGAGAATGTTGAAAGTTTGCAGAGACTCACTCAAAAAGCTTTGAGTTTCTCAACTAAGTTTAGACAAGTAATAGACATGGTCTGAGTCAGCCTTCGGATTGAAACTTTGATGAACTCCCTTTAGACTCGAGCAATAGGCTCAACAGTTCTCAAGTTCTTAATCCACTTAAATGGTCTAGTGGTATAAGCAATAGGCTCTCACTTCAATAACTAGGGTTCCAGCCCCACCCTCCTCACTAGTAAAAAACGATTCTCAAGTTCTACTACCTTAGTCAATTTTGTTTTTAGGCCAAGTTAGATTGTCATGATCAACTTGTACTCTCTTTAACCCTGAGTAGCTTTTGAACTATGTGAAGGCTATAACTCTTCTGAGTTTAACGAACGAGAAAATTGTATGATCTAAACCAAGGTACCTTGAAATTCCCGAAATCTAAATCCTTCATTCTCCTAAGACTAGGCTCGTTCTCATTTCACTTAAGACTATCTGCAGAAAATAAAGCAGATTGCAGAAAATGTGGATTTTTATGGGGTTTCCGAAGAATACTTCTGTCTATTTCTCTCATATATATCTTTTTGTAGAGCATAATTTTGGACATCTATGGCATCTTTTAAAATGGTAACATCAATGGTCTACTAGTTGGCTTATGTGGTAGAGGTGGATTGTTTTGATAGACATTTTCTTGATAAAACTTTGCTTTGTGTTTGCATCTTTGGAAATAACACATGTGTCATTTCTATTATGCCTTTTTGGTAGAGATATATAACATTTGAAATCAAGAAAGTACATGTATATAATTAGTATTTTCTTTATTATACTAGGAAAGTTTGCCGTCAGACTCTGACTTATAGAGAACAAGCGGACCCCTTAGATAGTCAAACTTCATTGACTTGAACTCGGATTGGACACTGGTTGGCATTGCAACTCTTCCATTCCCTTGGTAGATATTGAATCAAGGTCTCGTACATGAAGTCAATTGAGCTCTGATGTAAAAGTACAGTTTTCCACAAGTCAATCAAGAGTGAAAGATTGCTAACGGTTGTTTAAGTCGATCCAGTGAATACATAAATTTGGTCACCATTCAAAACTAACAGAACTCGAGAAATTAAGTCCAAAGAGGGTCTAAAGAGCCGAATACTCAAATCCTAATGAAATCCTATGAAACTAAATAGATGAAATTCGCATGTTCAAGTTGCAAATTGTAAAAACTAGACTTCAAATTCCAAAAATTTAAGGGGAAATGGAAGGGAAACATGCTTTTGATTTTTTTTAAATAATTATACATAATTTTTTGGACAAAAAGATTTTAGAGATCCTGAATTTTTTATGAAGGTTTGGGTATATGCCAATGGGTTTGGGTTTTTTCTAAAAACATGTAAAAAAATATTAAAATCTTTTAGAATTTTTTGAAAATTTTGAGATCTATGTGCAAATTTTATAAAAGGCATGTGATGCACAACACTCCCATTCGCAGCAAAAGCTATGCCCCCATGGTAAGAGCAGTGCAAAAAGTAGAGAAGCTTACTTGAACGAGTACATGAAGAAAAAATGAAGGAATACCTAAAAGATAATTGTGGAAGTCTTCCCACATATGCTAGTTTTAGCGACCCATCCACGCTCCAGTGTTAAGAGAAATAAATGTCACAAGATCGGGTTGTATTTGTGTTCAAAAAACCGTGATGTTGGGTGTCGCTTGGCTTTAGGAACAAGGTGGTGAAGAGAGCACCTCTGCACAATGTGGAGTCGGTGAATGGGACAAATAGAATTAAATAAAGAGAGAATGATGGAGCTAGAACGAAGTATGACATAACCTACTCAACTGAAAACTTGAGTGATATTAGTGTAGTCGTCTTTTGGAGCGATCTCTGGTTGGCAATGAAGTGAAGTATAAGAGGATGGAAGACATGTGAATAATCAATCATGAGGTGGTATGAAAATCATTGTCGGGCTTGTGTCAGTCGAAAGCATGCGGATTAGTGTTTGGGGCATAAGGCCCATTTCTTGTAAAATCTTTTTCCTCCTATTTCCCGTCCACTTTCATCTTTTCTATATTTGTTGTATTTCTATTTACCAATAAAAAAGATTTTTGGCATGAGTTCGGGATCATAAAGTTTAGTTCGAATTTAAGATACCATAAATTTCACTATCTTCCAAATGCCTGCCAATATCTTCTATGTTATGCATATAATGGTCAATTTCCAGATGCCATGCCATTATTTGGGTTCATTAAATAACTTGAGTAGACGATATTGTGATCTCTAGTCACCCTTCTACACCACAAATAATTCTGATTCTTCCCCATGGGATATTCATAAGTGCATTATTTGTATTTGCAAATTTCATAAGGAAACATTTCTACTATCTAGCATAATAGACATAATCTGACAAGCACATAGCTTTGGGAAAAACTCATTCTCCATTCCGATTATAGTAGTGGGTCTAGTTTTAATTACTTCAAACGATGATATGGACATAGATCTTGTTGAGTTGTATAGATCTTTATATGGGTAAACGAGTCTTTGGATGGGGAACCATTTATCCATCTTCCCGTAAAGGTACTCATCACCCCTTCATTCGTGATTAACCTAGTAAAGAGATAGCCCTAATATCTTGTGAAGGATATTAGGGTGCGTTTGGTTAGCGGGTTGAGGCGGGTAAAACTGGTAGATGGTAATCCGTTTTTGGATTTTGATGTTTGGATAGAGGGTTAAACTGTGGGTGGGTTAGAAGTCTGTTTGGGGTGATATGATTGTATAGAAATTTGAAAAAGTGAGTAGTTATTGTGATGTAATTGTATTGAAGTTTGGAAAAGTGAGTAGAAGCGAAGTAGTTTATAATTTTTATACGATATGATGGTTTAATATATTATTTTTTGATAGGACTGATGATGTAAAATTAATTTATTTAATTTTTTTAAAAAAGAAGAAAGTGAAGCCCATGAGGAGAGAGGGGGATGTGGGTTAAGGGGGTACCCCGTGACCCGAACGGAGCCTTAGAGTTTATATGTGCTCCCGTGATTTTTCCCTCTGCGTAGGATTCTTCGTGGCTTATCTTTTATTTTGTAACATGTATCATAACTTAATTAGGGCTTGATTTCTATTCATCCTTTCTCTCCTCCAAGTTCATTCGTCTGTGCAACCTTCATCACGCGACCTTCCTGTGCGAGCATCTCCCTTGCGCGCCTCCTGCCGACACCCTGTGCGAGCTCCCTGCACCCATGTGCGCGCCCCCCTGCGCGAGCCCCTTCGTGCGGCGGTGTCGTCCTACACGAGCCCCCCCTCCGCACGACGACGTTTTCCTGCATGCGAGTCCCAACGTGTGATCCCCTGCGCAAGTCCCCTTTGCACGAGGCAGACTATCCTCTGCCTCTGCTGGTATCTGCCTCCTTTCGCGCGAGGCGGATTCCTGCACACGAACTCCCTGCGCATGAGCCTCTGCGTGTGAACCCCCCTTGCGTACGAGCCCCAAGGGGACAAGCCTCTGCCTCTCTGCATGCGACCTCCCTGCATGCAAGCCTCCTGTGCGCGAACCCTCCCTGTGTGTGAGCCCCTGTGCAAGGCAAACCGGCCCCTGGTCTGTAACCCTTGCGCATATCCCTGTGTACTGATGCATGTGGGTCATCTTCTCTGTGCGGCCAGCTCTGTTCCCGAAAGTACTCATGACGCCACATTTCCTGTGGTCTACCGTCTATTTGTTCGAAGTAATAGACCCGTGTGGTCTTACTATGATTGCTTTTCTATGATTGTGCTCTGACTCTGGTTAGAATAGTATTATTATAAATCTGATGACTTTGGAAGAGACTCCTGATACAATGTCCTTTAAGATGGACAATGATTCAGCTTAAATCAGTACTGTGAAGTTGACTAAGATAAATTACTTAATGTGGCTTGCGCCTATGGATGTGGCATTAGCCTCTTGTGGCAGGGGTGGATACATTGATGGATGAAAAAAGGTCCTTACTATCACTGACAAACTGTATGAACAATAGCATATCAAGGACAACCAATACAGGAATTGGATAATCAATGCAGTGTCTACTAATATTTAGCCTCTTGTTCTTCGTAATAAATTGGCTAGAGAACAATGGATTACTCTCGAAAGTATGTACGGACAAAAGAAGCAAGATATCAAGATGTATCAACTGAGCAGGGATGTCTACAACATGAAGCAAGGATAGTTACCCGTCTCAGGTTACTATACTGTGTTGAAGACCAAATGGGAAGAGATAGACTACCACTGCGATGATATATGTACAAGTCCTACTGATCAGAAGAAATAATGAGACGAGGTGTATAAGCAAAGGATATTCATTTTCCTTGGAGGCCTGAATGCTGAGTTTGAAGAGACTAGAAGCCAACCGCTAACAGGCGGGATTGGCTCAGACATTGAAGAAATCTACCATGCCATTGAATCTAAGGAGTAGTGACGAACTGTTTTAAAGGATGCTCAAATCACAAATTTCGAGAGGTCTGCACTGCTAACAAAAGGAGGCAAGAGTGGGTACTGGAAGGATAATAAGTGTGTGCATTTTAAGAAAACATGGATGAAATCAATCATTGCTGGGAACTCCATCTAGACAGAAAGAACAAAGAAAGAGACCTCTCACAATGTCTGCTGAAGGGAAAAGGCTGACAAATGATCAGATCAAGGATCTACATGCCTATGTTCAAAACTCAACAGAAATCGGTCTCAGATAAAATCATGGGTGACACTGATATCATCAATGCTGCTATGGTCGCTGCAATGTACGAAGGTAATAATTTCTTTAATGATGAATGGATTATTGATAGTGGGACTTCTTATCATATGACATGAAATTGTAAGATGTTCCACGAGTATAAACTTGCTTCAGGACGAGAAAGAGTTAACTTGGCTGATGGATCCTCCATCATTGTGGCTGGCAAAGGAAGCATGCCCATCATAAATAAATTCGTTCTAAAGAATGCTTTGCATGCTCCTGATTTTCCTATTAGTTTGCTATATGTTTACTGCATTGCTAAGGACCTGCAGTGTCGTCTAGTCTTTGATGCCAATGCTTGTGTGTTGTAGGACCTCGGGACAGGAAAACAGATTGGGATCAATTTGATTGTTGATGGCCTTTATCATCTTCTTGCACGTGTCATCTCAGCATGGATTGCTGTAAATACCGATCATGGAACTGGAGATGCTCGCGAGATGATGAAGTTGTATGAACGTTTGGGTCATCCTGGTTATTCTACTCTTTCTATTTGATTTCCAGACTTATGCAATAAAATAGACCGTGGTCTTTTTTCGTGTGAGGTGTATCAGTTGGCAAAACATACGAGAACACTTTATCCGATTTCAAATAGTAAAAGCACTGTTATTTTTCAATTGGTTCATTATGATGTTTGGGGACTATCCAGTGTGAAGAGTTTGGGAGGCCATAAATATTTTATCACCTTCAGTGATGATTTCTCTCATTATACCTATGTGTACTTGACGAAGAATATAAGCGAAGTTTTTTCAATTGTTCGAGACTTCCTCATCGTGATAGAAAACCAACATAATACTAAGGTGAAAACTTTAATGATGGATAATGCTAAGGAATACATGGAGAAATTTCTTCATATCTTTATGGGAGAACATGAGATTATGCATAAAACTTCTTGCGACTACACCCCTCAACAAACAGTGTGGCTGAAAGAAAAAATAGGTCACTTTTGGAAGTCATTCATGCTCTTATGATTCAGAACCATGTCCCTGAGAGTTTTTGGGGGGAAGTTGTGCTTACTGCTGCTTATCTTCTTAACAAATGTCCTTCTTGTACCCAGAAGGGGTACAAATGTTATGATCCGTTGTCAAGAAAATTATATGTGAGTAAAGATGTTACTTTCCATGAACATGAGTCATATTATGACACATCTCTTACTTAGGGGGAGTCTATTGAAAAAGAGGTCAGTATTTATTGTTTGGATGAGTTTCTACCGATGCACCATAATGACCACAGAGACACAAACGCCAATGCAAACAACCAAGACAGTAACGGGTTGCTTGAGAACAAGAATGATGAAGATTGGCTCTTGGTTGATAATATTGATAATAAAGAAACATCAATAACAAACCATAATCCCAGTCAGTCAATGGATGATCCACATCCTAATAACTCTGTAGGTAGTTCCTCTACTTTCGATAATCATGTTGATGACCTAATGTTATGCTAAATGACTTGAATGAGAATGACAGGAGTCACGAGGTTGACCGCCCCATTGTGGTACAAAAGGCAGCTAGGTCAATTAACCTTCTACTTAGTACCCTATAGAAGACTTTGTCTCTTACTCTAAGGTGAGTCCATGTTATAAGAGTTTTATTACTTTTTTGGACTCTCATGAATTTCCCAAGAATGTAGCTGAAGCAAAAGCTAATCTGAGATGGATTTTGGCAATGGAGGAAGAGATGGCAATTCTGAAAAAATAACACTTGGGATGTTGTGGACCTCCCGAAAGATGCACATCTTGTGGGTTCGAAGTGGGTCTACACAATCAAGTATAATTCTGATGGGCAAGTTGACAGATTCAAGGCGTGATTTGTTGCACGTGGATTAGTCAGAAATATGGGATAGACTATCTCGAGACTTCTGCACCTGTGGCTAAAATGAATATTGTTTGTGTTATTATATGTCTTGTTGTACAATTCTCATGCAAGATGTATCAGTTGGATGTCCAAAATGCGTTACTAAATGGAAATCTCAAAGAGGAAGTCTACATGAAGATGCCACCTAGGATGTGGTATTTACCAAGTGTTGCCGACTAAAAAAAGCATTGTATGGTCTAAAACAATCACCTAGGGCTTGGTTTGAACATCTCAAGATGATGGTGATTGCTCATGGCTACAATCAAGCTAATGGAGATCATACTCTCTTCGTTAAGAGGCGAGGCGACAGAAAATCCATTCTCTTAGTCTATGTTGATGATATCATCCTAATCGGTGATGATGACGCTGAAATAATCAACATAAAAGAGTTCTAGCTACAGAATTTAAACTAAAGGACCTGAGTAAGTTGAAATATTTTCTTGGCATTGAGATAACCCTTTCCCCTAGAGGTATGTGTTTAAATCAATAGAATTATACTCTAAATTTACTTCGTAACTCTGATATGCTTGTTTGTAAGACAATCTCTACCCCTATAGATGCTAATCATAAACTCATCAAAGCAGATAGTGATCTTCTCGATGAAGCTACCAAAGGCAGGTACCAAAAAATGATTGGAAAGTTAATTTATATTACCCTTACAAGACCTGACATCACCTATGCCGTTAATGTAGTTAGTCAATTTATGCATGCTCTTACCACGGTTCATATGATAGATATTAATAGGATTTTATGTTACATTAAGAAATCCCTTGGTAAAGGACCTTTTTTTAGAAAACATGGTGTTATGAGCATTGAAGGCTACACTGATGTAGACTGTGTTGGGTCTGTTGATGATAGGCGATCAACCTCAGGATATGATGTGTATCTATTTGGTAACTTAGTCATTTGGTGAAGCAACAAACAAAATTTTGTCTCTAAGTCCAGTGCAGAAGCTGAATATCAAGCACTTGCAAATGGGGTTACTGAGGTTGTTGGAGAATGTAATAGAGTGGCAATTGGATCTCTCCAAGATCCAATTACCACCACTCATGTTTAGTCCCACATCTACTAATTGTGGGATTCCGGTCTGTCTGTGGGCTATATAAGGAGTTCAACACCCCCTGTACTCAATGAGAAATTCAATAGACACATATGGCCCTTTGAGGCCTTCTCCTGTGGTTTCATCTCGCTCCTTAGGGAGTAGAGTTACACGTAAATCTACGCGTTCATATTTATTATTTCTTAATCTCTTTGCTCTGTTTATCGATTTCACTTCTGCATTTTAAGATTTCAACATGGTATCAGAGAGGTTTAATTTCAGGGATTTCTTTCTTGAGGGTTTTTTTGATTAAGTTCATGTTTGAGAGTATATTCAAGTTCAGGAGATCAAGCCGTCGCCAAGATCAAAAGCAAGTAGGGTTTCTGAAACCCTAATTCATGGTTGCTTTAGATCTCGTGGGCTTTTTTCCTTCACCGTGCACATCCAGGCATCTGAGTGCCTCTACAACCTTCTCTTCCAGGAAAGCCATCCATGCAAGTCACAAGCAGGAAACACATGTTCTGATTTATGTTCGACGGCGTAACTCTAACATTGACTCCTAGAAGGAGCCCCCCTCCGATCTTCCATGTGCCACCGCAGGTGCCCGAGCCACCCAACCTCCTCCGCTCGTAGTGCCTTCGCTGTTTCAGCCCCCTCCGCGGCACAGTCTCCCCATACATCTTCTCCATGCGTCCACTGCCAACATCGATCTGAGGCGGAAACCACCCTCCAACAATAGTAACTCCTCTCCAAGTCCTACAGGGGGCAGTGCAGGAGGGAACATGCGATCCTCCTTCTCAGACTTCCTCCTCACACAAACCCTCCAGGCGGCACCCCTCCCTCGCGCGCTGCAACCTCAAGCCTCGCCAATGAGCCGCTCCTCTTCCTCTCTTCGATGGTGCTGCACCTCTCCTTCCAAGGGGCAACTCCTCCTCTCTCGAATCTTGTGCATGCGGTATGAGATCGAGCCCCATTAGGGGTGCGGCTCTCTCTTACTTCATGCAGCCCCCATCCCCTTCGTGCAAATCCTCCATGCATGCAAGTGGCGCTGCTGATGAATGGGACAATTAAGGGTTGTACTAATCCACAAGGCGGATCAATAGTCGATGCGGTGACCGCTCAATAAATCCAATCAATCAACAATTGACCCACAATCAGAAAGCAATTAAATCTAAAAAATGTGGAGTTAAAATTTATTATAACTCTGCATGTAAATGTGTATAGGTGTAAGCACAAGTAGAGGTCGAACATTGGGAGCAAACGGTTGGGGGCAAAAATAAATGCACAGAATTATCCAATTCTCTTCTTGTCCATGTTATTATTTTTGTGGGTTTTTTATTTTATATATTTATTTTATTTTATTTTTGTTTTATATTTTTGTATTTGATTTTAAATTTTCTGATTTTATATTTTCTTTTTGTATTTTTATATTTTTATATTTTCTTTTTCTTTTATATTATATAATATGCCATATATAAGGCTATACATGTAATACATAGTCATATAATTATAAATAGTAGTAAATATATATAATATAGAATAAAAATTATTTTTGTGTTTTAAATGTTTTTATAAATTTTCTGGATTTTTTTGCTAATTTTTATGTATTTTTAATGCCAAAAATATCCCAATAATGGGGTTAATACATAATTCGAAAATAATATGGGTTTTAAAATAATAAATAGGTCTCAAAGATACCTAAATATTTTTAATGTGTAAATAATAATATATAAATAATTATAAAATAGGAAAACATATTTTTGGTATTTTTTGAAGAGTTTTTATTTTTTTGGATTTTAGAGCTTCTTGAAATTTTTATTTTTTTTTCTTTTTCTATTTTTAGGTTTTTTTTGTTTTCTAGACTCAATAATAATCAAAATGTCATATATATTTGGAATTTTCCAAAAAGTTTTTATATTTTTCTTGGTATTTTATAAATTAGACAATGAATAAATGCTCCTCTTCTATTTTTTAAATAATGAGATAAATGCACAAAATTGCCAAATAAATCGATAGCATGGATCTACATGGCAGGGGGCATCTACCCTAATTTTTGTGGAATTTTGGGAGCAAGCTAGCTATATAAAATAAATAGAGAAAATGCACACAATAATATGTCCTAGCAGGGGCATAGATGCAAGTAAAATAAATGACAGGGACAACAGTGCAAATATGCCAACTTATAAAAACATTTATTTAATATTTTAGAACCTTTCTATAATATACAAAACCCTTCAAGGGCATAAGTGCAAAATTCACAACACATCACGTGGGACAACACGTGACTCGGCTGGAAAGGACCTCTATGTAATATCCAATTAATACAGGGGGTTCTATGCAAAAATCCCATTTATTTATAATGTTACATTTATTTTACAGAACAAAATAATAAATACAAAAACGCGAGGGGCTAAAGGTGCAATTTACCCTTAAGGCGCTGGATCGGACGACCGATGTTCTTGACTTATCTACGTGGCGCCTCCACGTTTGCCGATGACACTTCGCCGATGGACGTGTGAGATTAGATCACGGGTCGCGATCTGACGGTCGATGATGGCTCCATCCAACGGTTGATCTTCAATCTGGGCCTCCCTCTTCATCCAACGATGGGGACGATGGCAGGAAGAACATGGAAGAACGCTCGTCGGGGCGAGTTTCTTCCGGTGATATCTCGCGTCTCCGTTAGTCTTTGCTGCTCCTGAAGGTCTCTATAGCTTCCTGGGAGGATCCTCTAACTGCTGGAGGTCTTGGATCGACCTGAGGTACGCTGGAGCGCCACCACGAGCTCAGGGAAGAAATGGGTCTCCAGGTACCTCTGCCGGCTTCGATTGTGTCTCCTAGCACGTTTCAAGGCGCCCAACCTGCACAGGAAGCTCACTCGGCTCGAGGGCTTCACCCTTGACCTAGGGTTTGAAGCTATTAGCACGGGGATGGTGATGGGCGAGGAAGCTCCGGCGAAGGGTGGTGGAGGAGCCTCGATTCGCGGACCCAAGGAGGCTCCGGTTGATAGTAAGTGGCTGGGAGGTGGAGAAGGTGATGGGGAACGAAATGAAGGCGTAGTGGTGGTCGGAAACAGGATGGAACACGGTGAAAAGCTCGCCGGAGCGGAGCTCCGGCGAACTGCGAAATCGCTAAACTAATATGCGAAACATAAGAACCTCTAAAAAAATAAATAAAAATCATCATAAAATACTTCAGAAAATAATAAATATTTTTCATTTTATAACCTAAAATTAATAAAATATTTTTTATTTTTAATTGATTTTACAAATCTTTTTTCCAGGATTTTTCCTGGTTGGTCCACGTGGACCGACTAGGAGGGCCCGAGCGGGTCAACTCTCTAATCCGCCTACTGCTGCGTTGTTAGAACTCGCTTCACCTTGATTTCTCGATTTTTTGGAGACTGATCCTTGCGCCCTTTCATGTCGATGCCTTCTGCACCTTTTCTCCTCGATAATCCAGCATGCACGCCCAAGCCTAACATCAGGGAATGGATCATTGATTCCATTGATCTCCTTCGATCTTTGAGCGCCCAGACCACCTTGTTCAAAACCCCCTCCGAGTTTCTCATTCCTCTTTGAACCTTTTTTCCCCTAGCTTTGTCTCCTCTGGTCTTCTCAGGATCGAGGCCCGTGACAGGGGCCACTCCAACTGCTTCGAGCGTGTCCAGGTGAAGGCGGAAGAGCTTCCACCATCTTCGGCCATCCTTGGCCATGAGGTCCTTATCTGGGGTCTTTTGACCATCGAGGTCCTGTGTTTTCTTCATTTTTATTTATGCTTTATTCATATGTATATCATATCTTTATTCGCGCATTCTTTTCCTTGCTTTTTAATCACTTAATTACCTTAGCCACCCCTCGTTGGAGCTTGCTCCGGTGAGGTTCCATTCCGCCGCTTTCTGCTTCCATCCACCCGCTACAGGGTCGAGGCAACTTGCCCTCGACCCTATCACTCTTTCTTGCAGGAACAAGAGGCCCAAATGCATCTGGGACCAATTTTAGGTTTCGACGGAGCTATCTGGGGTGTCCTCGCTCCGCCGTCCACGCGAGCACACCCTGGTGTCTCTCCGGGCATTTTGGGGGCCCCAGCATCTGAAGGAGACCTGCAGGAACCACCCGATCATTTTGGAGCTTTCAGGAGCCACAGAGGAGGAGGATCGGGGGCGGGGAAGCTCGACTCGATGGAGTTCTTCCCTGTTCTTCCCGATAGACTACCCGTCGTTCGTTCAAGGCCGCCGCCCAGTTTGAACATCAGTCGTTCGATCGCCCCCTGCCCAGCACCATCCGATCCTTCGGGGGCGTCTAATCTCAACCGTCGGCATGAACCGTCAGTCATCGTGCGCTCTCGCATCGACATGTGGTAGTAGTGAGGCGCTAATCACCGTGGATTCGCACCGAGGAGAGGGTATTTTGCATCATCACCCTTCCTCATTTTTGTATTTAATCATTAGGAACTAAACTTTCATTGGTAGTTTAAACTATTTTGTGACATTTGCATTTCGAAACCCCAACTTTCTCATATTAGCATAGGGGCCCGACCCACGTCACCTCACGTGGGCGGCCACATTAGGGAGACATTTTGCGGTTGTCCCTCTGGGGTTTTTATTATTTCAGTTTAGTCCATAGACTATTAACTATAGTTAAAACTTTTTGGATATTTTGTAAATAAGCCCCTAGGTTTTTGATAATTGCAAATAGGTCCCAACTAGGCTCACATGCTGGGCACGTGAGCTTTGGTAAATTTGCAGGGAAGGCCCTGGGTATTTGTTTATTTATGATTGGTCCATAGATAATTTTATTGCTTTATAAATTTTGTGGGAAAATTGCACTTTGGCCCCGAGACTTATTGAAATTTACAAAAATACCCCTGTCAGTGTTGAATTTTCTCTTAGTTTCTAGTATTTATTTCATGCATATATAAAATTCAAAAAAAAATCCCAAAAATAAGCATAAGTTCATGTTGCATTGCATTTTCATGCTATATTTTTATTTCATATTTTTGCATTATTTTATTTTATATAAAAAATCAAAAGTGTCATTTTCGTCCCTATTTGCATTATAAAATCCATAAAAATTATAAAAACTTTTTGAAAAATTCCCAAAATATATATTTTGTCTATTTTTTGTGTTTTTAACTTCCAGACCAAAACCACTAAAAAATATAATAGAAAAATCAAAAAATAGAAAAAATATAAAAATTTCTATAGAATATAGAAAATCCATAAAAAAATCCAAAAATTATATTTTCAGTTTCTAAATTTTCTCTATTTTATTATCTTTATTTTAAAATTAATTTGGAGAATTTTGGTTACTGTTTGATATTTTTCATCTCCATTTTGATTTCAGATATATCTTTTAAACCCTGTTTTGGGTATTTTTTACTTTAAAAATCTATAAAAAATAGAAAAAATTTTGAAAAAATATCAAAAATAGTGGAAAATTATATAAAAGCCAAAAATATTTATTTCATGTATTTTTTTATTATTTTTACCTATTTGTATATATATTATCTCTCTCTCACACATATATTGTATATATACTCTATATAACTTTATATATCTTTTTTAAAAAAGAAAAAGAAAATATCAAATATAAAATATAAAAAGAAAATACAAAAATATAAAATTAAAAAATTAAATAAAAATATAAAAATAAAAAAACCCACACAAAATAGCACATCTATAGACAAATACATTACATTCATTTTTTAGCATTCATTGCCCCGATCTACCTGCTTGTTCCCTGTGTTCGACACTCTACAAATACTTGCACCTATACACATCTTTGTTATAGAGTTATAATAAATTTTAACTCTGCATCGCTTTTCATTGTTTGATCATTGTTGTGGGTTAATTGTTGTTTTAATCCGGATTTCGTGTGGTTGATTCGACGATTGTGTTCCCGCCTTATCTGGAACACAAGACAGCTAGATTCTAGGTTAAACAAATGGTGCTATTGCCAGAGAGCAACAACGCTTAGATCGGCTTTCTGATTGATTGTGATCTTTGTCTATATTTTTGCTTTATTCAATTGCTTCTTCATTAGATATAATTGTTTGAGTTGTCTAACCTCCTCTCTTGTTAACTTTGTGTGAGGAACCACAGATCGAGGAAAGTGCTCTACCCTAGGTGACTACGCACCCACGTGAAGCCGGCGTCAGCTTCCGACCTAGCACCAAGGAGACGTAGTGGGATTTTTGAAGACAGAGCTCATGTTTATTCTCTTGTATGTATTTGTGTAATTTGAAGTGAGAGAGAGACTATTTGAACTTGTAATAATTCAGGACACCCTCAGGACTCTACCATACTTCACGATATCTAGTGCCCGAGGGATTGTTCCCTTGGGGGCCTCGTCGGTTTTGTCATGTTTTCATCGCATTTTTTTCATTCCTTTCTCGGTTTTGGTTTTCTCTCTTTTGTGTGATTGAGCCCTTAGTGTAGGAGCTGCTTGTCGATAGTATTGGGTCCAAACACTTAATCATAGTTGCATGCTCCTATAGAAAATGTTTGGATCTAGCCAAAATTTGAAAACGGTGCTTCACGCTAATAACAGTTTCTCACACTAGGGTGATTTCATCGGCTTGCGTTTGCATATAGTTTAGGTTTTAATTCCACTAAGCATCTCTGCATGTAGAGTGCTGGAGGCAAGGTGAGCATTTATGCTTTAGCATTCATCCTCGTTTGCCGCTTGCATTGCTTTCTGCTTCTCTACCTTTGATTTTGATCACTTGGGTGTTTAAAGGAATCGACTCCTCGATAGGCGGGTGCATTCTCATAAAAAAATAAAAATAAAAAAAGTGATAATCAATAAAATTGGGACTGTTAAAATTACTCGACCCTAAAATCTACCAAAAAAAGAAAAAATTGCCTTGGGGCAAGTAATCCCCTCATTGTCTTCATTTTACTTGCTCGCGCACATACTAAGGATTAGTGCCAAAATCCCATTCATCCCCTTAAGTGTTCGCGCAATATTTTGACTTCTCACCTAGCTCCAAAATAGACAAGATAAAAAGATCGCATTGGCGGTCTTCTCTGAGTTGAGTAGGTGAATTGAGGGTTTTGTTTTGTGTGAGTTTTGCTTGTGATTGTTTGTGTGCATTTCTAGATCATCTCTGCGCATTTAAGCCTTTCTCCTCATTTCTTTTGATTTGACCTCCGTGCTCTCCCAATCATTTCCTTTTGTTTCGAGATGGTCGACTGGAGCGTATTTTGTCCGGATTTTGCAGATCCCTCGTTCACTCCAACCGGTCCATCTCTTTTTCTAGGAGGACTTTTCTCCTGATTTTTTTATATATCCGACTAACCCACTATTTCAGGATTCGGATTTTGACCTTTTTCCCATCATTTCCACCACCATCACCCTAACATTTTGACAACCTACTCTTCCTTGAGTATCTCGATCCGGAATGTGATTTTTGTCCACCCCCACAACCCACATTCGACACAACCGATCCTGAGATTTTGGAGTCACCTTTCATGATATCCACACTTGAGATCTTGAACCATATGATGGAGCATATGAACTCGAGGATGAATGATATAGTTAGCATAAATAAGATCCAGAATGTAGCTCCATTCTTTGAGGATTCGGATTTACTTGAGGATTATCATGAGAGCTTGCAATCGCCCAAAATACAAAAAAAATGAGAAAAAATTAAAAATCCAAAAAGATTTCGGGAGACACGTGATCGAGTCAGACTGTGAGAAGAGGTACCATCTGCCAGATCATTCACCCACACACTCACTCACACCATGTCCCGTATCTGACCTCGAGGATGCCACTGTACATACTGCTCTTGGTATTCCTCGTGTATACGCTGATTCCGATCTTCTCCCTTATATGGAGGAGGTCAAAAAATTTTAAAAATTATTGACTGAACCCGAAGTGGTGGCCACCATTCATGAGATCATTTGTGCCCCACTTCAACAGGCCATGACCGATTTATCTGCTCCTCTTCCCAAGAAGAGAAAGCAGAGGAGCATATCTGAGCGTCATATCTTGACCATGGCCACTGCCCACGCCATCACGCATCGTCCCATTCCTCGAAAGAAGAACACTGTTATACCTTTCATTAGTTGCACCATCTCTGACTTCACATGTGATCACACTCTCCTGGACGGCGGTGCTTCGATTAGCATATTACCTTCTCGCTCGTACAGTCTCTTCACTTAGGGCCTCTCAAGAAAACCAGGATGATCGTTCAGTTTGCTGATGGATCTATCAAGAGGTCGAAGGGTATCCTTGAAAACGCCATCATTTCGATTCAGGGCAGGAGTTACAATGTTGATTTTGTCATATTGCCCATAGAGACCTTCACTGGGGAGCATCCTCCAATCATCTTGGGAGGACCTTTTCTTGCCTCTGTGAGGGTCGCTATTTATTATGGATCAGGAGAGATTCGCTTCCGTCCTGTTGACGAGAGTGATGTGGTCATCACCGCACCCACTGTTGACCAGAGACCTACACCTGATGCACCTTCACCAATCTTAGCTGACCTCGAGGACCATGACCTTGATGAGACTATCAGAGACTTTTGCTGCATGTTGGACTCCACTGAGATTGGATAATTCCTCCCCATGGAGGAAGACTCGGAAAGCATGGACCTCGGAGTTCCTTCTCTTGGTGTTTGGCGATGTGTTGATGACATCCACGGGATTTACATGATTGATACCCTAGAGCGGAGGGCAGAATTAGAGACCAAACAGGATGGACATGACTTGACTACTTTCATTGATGAGCTCGTTCCTATTCACTTAGATACTGACGAGACAACCAAGGCCAGACCTAGCCATACTTCTACCACTGACCTGTCTGTGCCTTCTAACCTTAGGACCACCGAGGACCTACATCGTGTCAACCCTGATCGGTTTGTGTCATCTGTGGACCCCGATGTCGACCTGCACCATGCTAGATCCATTCCTCAATGGTCTCGTAAGAAAGTTCGCTTTCTCCCTTCTTGATCCTATATACATCTATGTCTGTTGTATATTCGCTCTTGTCCATCTTCCATTTTACTTATCTACCCCACTCTCGTTTATACCTTGCTTAGGACATACTTTGTCCTAAGTATAGGGGGTGGATGAGCCGAGTGTTCAATCTTCATTCCGTTTCGTCACTCTTGTTGTTGCCTATACTTAGGGCTTCTTTTACCCTAAGTATAGGGGGAGTGATGTGTACATTCTTTCTGATATCTTCTTCCATCTTCATATCTTTTCTTCTTTTCTTCTATTCCTTTTCTATTTTCTTTTTCTACCGAAAAGGTGTCTCCCCTTATTGTCAGTCTTCTATACTTAGGACGTACTTTGTCCTAAGTATAGGGGGTGTGCACCCCGAGTTCTTTCATTCTTCGATCCTCTCCATTGTCTCCTCTTCTTGTCTATACTTAGGGATATCTTACCCTACGTATATGGGGAGACAGTATGAGTACGATATGTTCATTCCAACCCTTGACCCTCCCTACATTGTGTACAATCTACTATACTTAGGATTATTTGATCCTAAGTATATGGGGGACGGCCAACTTCTCATTGATTCATTCATTTCTTCATTCGTTCTTTATTCTTTAGTCTTTCTTATACTCAGTACGAGTTATGTCTTCTCTTTTTCTTTCTGATCTATGAGGACATAGCTCAAGCTAAGTATAGGGGGGTCGTATATACTACGTATATACTTTAGTCATAACTCGTACTTTCGTATTTTTATTAATAATTATGCCTATAAAAACATTAATCAAATTCATTAAAATACTTAATAAAAAGATGTTATTATTCCTCAAATTCTTTTTGTATTAATGATTAATAAATCAGGTGAAAATATTTTTTACGAAATATTTGAAAAATAGTTTGAAAATCTTTTTGTAAAATCTTTTGAAAACTATTTGGAAAACATTTTGTTCAATATTTTTAACCTTTGTAAAAAATTGTTTGTTTGAAAAATTTTACTTTCTTTGTGTGAAATAAATTATTTGAAAAATGATTTGCAAATGATTATAAAAATATTTTGAAAAATCTATCTATATTGTTTGAAAAACCTTTGCAAAAAGATTTTCAAATGTGTGTACATATTTATAAAAATATTTGTAACAATTATTTTGGACTATTGTTTTCAAAATCGTTTGAAAAACCTTTTTCCAATAAGTTTGAGGAATATAAACATCACATCAAAATTCTTTATTAATTATATATATTTACTTATAAAATTGACCACTTACCCCTTGTAAATTCTTAAAATCCACTTCTTGTAAGTATAAGATGCATCCCTGTGTAAATATTTTAACCTAGTTTTTAGCCAAAATCTTTTCTCTTCAAAAATCCTAAAAATGTTTGCAAAAGTAAAAATAATAAAACATTTGAAAAATCCTTCTGAAAAATACAAAAAATGCATATGCATCATCTTTTTAAAAATCCATAAAAAGTTCAAAATCTTTGAAAATTGCATCACAAAAAAATTTCTGCATTCTGCATAGCATTTGCATTGAATTAGCATTTTTTGATTGAGTTTGATTATTGAACAAGTCTAAGTAAAATCCAGAGATTAGAGCTTGGCCGGACCTTAAATCAACCTAATAACATGAACTTTATAGGAACTGAAATTGAGGCACTTCAGGTTTGGTTGACTTAATTCTTTGAGGATCACGAGACTTGGTTCAATGGATTCTTGACTACCTAAGTAGAGTATTTCAGAGCGCACGCACGACTCTTATTGATAATAACCTAACTTGGACACCTGCACCTTTCACATGACTCAACTCAGTTGGAGTGGTGAGGAGGTTGGATTTGTCGGTATGAGACTGATGAATCCACGATTCATCATCTTAAGATCTTGATCTTAGCAAAATCCCCGAGTAAAATCTCAGAAAAATGTCCATAAAATCAATAAATTAACAAAATGACTCTTGTTAATAAAACACATTAATTAATGTATATTAGATTGAACAAAATAAATTAATAATAAATAGCCGTAAAAATAAAGGAGTTCTTCACTTGTAAATAGCCCAAAAATTCATCTATTTTTAATTATTTCATTTCAACTCCTTTTTGACTGATTTTTTTGCTAACTTGTTCATAAAAATGTATATAAAAATACAAAAATACAAAACATATTTCACCTCAAATAAATGCTCCTAGATCCCAAAGAGAAAAAGCCGTAAAGTCCAACTTTCAAACCAAATTCTCGCTCCGTATGAACTCCAAATTCAACAAACTCACTTTTAAAGTTCAAGTTAGAAAATTATCTATCCAACGGAAGTGGTTTCATTAAAATCAGAGCTTATTTGCAAAAGTTGGGTTATGGGACCTAAATGTACATTGTATATTATGTATATATCCATTCTTTCTTTATTTTATTTTTTATCTTTCTCAATTACTTAAAAATCCAAAAAAATCATTGTTGTGTTGTATTTTAATTATAGTATTTTATTGTATTTTTTTCGTTGTAAATACCTCTTATGAAAAAGACAAAAAAATACATATTAGAAAAGTAAAAAAATGTACATGTTGTATGTATTCCTTTGTAAATTCCCCACTATTTTCCTTCTTTATATTTTTATTGTATTTAAAGTAGCCTACTTTTATTTTCTTTTATCTAATCATATTCTCTACACTAACTTCTCTTCTTTCATCAACCTCCATTCAACACCATTATCCATCTAACTTCCCATTCAACTCCACTAATTTAACCTCCCATTCTACTCCACTTCCATTCTAACCTTCATTCCTTCCATCTCTTTTATACACATCTTCATCCTCATTTTTTGTCGATCCTAGATAAAGGAGAGAGCTTGGAGTGTTTTGTTGGTGACAGCGGTGAGGCATCTTCCTCAAGCGACGACCTCCTTCATGCGAGATTTGCGGAGCTCCGCTCCACGTCACGAGTTCCCCATCGAGCTCGCATAGCCTCTCCGATTTTATTTCGTCAATCGGATCGAGGTGACGACAGGAGTCCAGCGTAGCTGCTCCGCCAATCCGGTGAAGAATCAGGTAAGTATTTCTTCTCATATCCCTTATTATTTTGTTTATCTCATATTTTGTTCCCTTGTATTTCATCACCATCTTCATCATTCCCTCACCATAAGATCCCCTTCATTGTCATTTTTATTTTGCATTCTCTGTTTTAAAAAAAATCTAAAAAAATATATAAACAAAAAATATAACATCAGAAAACATAAAAAAATAAAAAAAAAGTTGCAGGGAAGCAGCAGCCCACGGCCGCCGCCCCCCTGCACCACCATCTCGACTCCGCTCTGCAAGCCAGCGCAGCTGTGCAGCCCCGCCACACCGCCCAGCAGCCCGCTGGCGGCACCGTACACAGCCGCCAGCGCTGGCTGATCCGCGTCCACCTCCAGGTCTCCCTCCGCCCGCCGTCGAGTTGCCCCACCGCCGCCGCCGAGTTTCCTCCCCGCGCCGACTCCGTACCTCCCACACCATCCTCCGCCCGCTGCGACGTCGTGCGCAGCTCCGCCGCCCACGCCTCTGCCGCTGTGCGCGATTGAGAGCAGCGCCGCCACCGCCGACGCCCTCCATCCCTTTTGGGAACTTCCCCGTGCCCAAGGAAGAAGAGAAAGTTTTAGTATATTTTTTATTTTTTTTATTTTGTGAAAATTTCGAGTCTTTTCTTTTATGTTTCTATAATTACAATTGAGTCCCTATGTGTGGTTTGTATTGCATTTTCGATTTCTGGTTTTGCACGGATACCCCTATGTTCGAACTTAAATTTGAGTTCCCTATTGCATCTTTTTTATCAATGAAAAATGGCATTGTGTTGAGCAACTAATTTTCTACTTTTTGAATATTTGTTTGTATTTTTGTGAGTTTTAGGTAATTAATTAAAATTATCTAAATGAAATTCTATATATTTTACCCATTCTATTCAATTAAATTCATATCTAACTCACAGATATTCTAAAAATTCCACAAAAATTAGACATGATGCCTTGATATGTGATTAATATACTATCCACATTTCATCCAAAGTAGAATTGTCTTGTGCCAGAAATAAATCATAGAGTGAAATTCATATTTGATTTTTAATTAAATCCACATACATCTTTTTTGCGAAATTTCAACTCTTCTTCATTGTTTGTATAAATATCTTTTTGAGATAATTCACACTCTGGTTAATTTGCAGTTGTGGATTTATTAGAAATTAATTACTCATTGTCACTCTGTTTCCACTAAAAAATCCATAAAAATTCAAATTTTGTCAAAAAATTCCAAAAATATTAGTGCAGCTTCCTCGTGTCATGTTTATATTCCAATAAACTTTTCATAATTTTTTATTACGGTTTGTGTGAAAATTTACGAAAATACCCATAAAAAGTATGTATTTTTAATTGTTGCATCTTAAGCCCTAAAATTCTAAAAAAAGTTTCTTGCATTCATCATTGGATTAGGAATCTAGGAAAAATATAATTTTGCTAAATTGGACTGATTTGACATTAAAATTAATTTGGCTAAGTTGTGTGATTTCTTAGTGTCTTAATTCAACCGCATTCGCATTTGGCATTCATTTTGCATTAATAAAATCTAAAAAATACCGCTTGGAAATATAGACCTAAGTTTTCAAATTAACCCGAAGTTGTTCTTTTGCCTCCCTGATTTCGCACGGACTTGCCCGGGATATAAATTAAGCCGAGACACTCTTCACGGAGATCCTTCTCTCGGTTCTGACTGAATCACTAAGTACACATACTACAACGTGCCCAAATTATTTAACGTATTTAGCGACTCATCAGATGGCACCGTTGCCGGGGAGGCAAACGACTTAGAGATTAATTTGGAAATTTTGGATTTAGATTTTTATTTACTCGGGTAGTCTGACCCCCGAGCCACTTGTAACTAATCCATTTTCCTTTCAATTATTTCTCTTTGTATTTTTATATATTTTTTGTTTTTATCTCTCTAACATAAATTTTATTCTCCTTGCGAGGGCTCGGTGGACTTGGAGTACATCAGAGGTCGACGGACGTGACGCGCGTCGACTGCTGAAGAGGAAGAAAATCAATTTATCTTCGAGAGAATTTTTATAAATTTTTGTAATTATTGTGTTGTAATAACTTAGGTAATTCGCTCTTTCCAGCGGCTCTTGTTTGAGAGCTCGCGTATGTATCCGGACTGGACTTTGGACCCGCTCATGGTCGTGTGGTTGATTGACGTAGAATAGGACATGCACTCGCGGCTCTTAGAGCATTTTTATTAGATTATCTTGATTGCTTGTGCTCATAATATTTAGGATCACACATCACTTTTAACGAGACGCACTTAGATCGCAGGGCTATTAGTCAAATTTAACTTGTTCATCACTCACTAATAGAATTGCATGTCTAGGAACGGTTTTCTCGTTTGCATTCATATAGTATAAAATTTCAATTCTGCCTTGCATCCCGCATGTAGAGCACGAGGATCACTGTAAGTCTTCTGAACTGGGCATGCATCATTGATTTCACTATTTGCATCGGTTTTTCTCGACTCCTTTCCCATTGGTTTTTGAAACTTAGGTTAAAAGGAAATCAGGACTGATCGTTAGGCGTGCTTTGTTTGGTTGGACTAATCAAGTGATAACCAAACCTAAAATCGGGACTGCTAATCAGAGTTGACTAAAAAAATTGACTAAAACTAACACTTGTTTTGGGAGAGTAAAACCCTCATTGTTTGTTTTACTTGCAAGTGAGAGAGAGACGACCCAAGGATAGAGCCAAGCCAGGATTTCTTACTTACTACTGGCTCTTACTTTTTAGGCGATTAGCTACTTTTCAGTGAGGATCTACGGGTAACCGGTAAACGATCTTGATTTCCTTAGCAGAGTGGGAGGTTTAGAGGATGCATTAGTCCTCAAGGAACGGGTACCCGTATTTATACGGTCCGTACTTACTCCTATACTAGTTGAAAGTAGGTCCAACTAGTCGTAAGAACTAGGCCAGTCTGTAGGAAAATACGGGCACCTAACAGCTCGTTAATCTTTACAAGATTGTGTTCTCACCAACTAAAATTAACCAGATAATTCGGCCGAACTCTTACGGCCATCACATGTTGAGTTGGTGAAATTGAGGGTTTGCTCTTGTGTTAGTTTGTTTTGTGTGTTATTCGATGCACTTGCATGCTTTCTTTCTCGATCTGCTTCATTCTCCCATCTCCCTTCCAAGATGTCAGAATATTGGTCATCATATCCATGTCACTCTTCTTCGACCTTATTCTGATCATCTCTACCCTCTTATTCCTCTTCATACCCACACCTCGACCACGAAGTCAGAACTCCGACTGACTTCTCCGCTTCTTCATCCTTCTCGTCTACCCCACATTCTTACATATGTGACCCACAACCGCTCTGGATTGACTCGCTATATTCTCGTCCGCTTGCCAGAACAAGGGACAAATCGAAGAGCAAGCGACTGCTGAGATAAATGATTGGCATAATCAGTTGACCCACACATACCTCATCCTCACGTCGAGTTGGGACAGAACAACAATTTCCATACACACATCCCGACTTAACCTTAGGGTACAACATGGTCGACCAGACAAACCAAATGGCGATACCTGCACCGTACGATCTTCCTGACTTGATTGACCTGTGTGATAGAGACCACATTGACCAACCTTCATATCACCCATTCGGAGAGCCGACATATACAGGGGATTGGATTCATGCGACTGATTTACAGACCCCCTGTCTACTAACTCCACCTGATGAGGCTCCGACCAACAACTGCCATACAGATGGGCCATACTCAACCCAGTATTGCACACGTGAGTCAAGGTGTGTTGAGTATAAGAGCCCGAGTTCTCAACAGTATCCTCCAATTGCGTCGACTTCTCTCATGAGGTGTCATGAGAACTTATTGGAGGATGACATTTGTAGACCGATCAAGAGTCCAGGTAGGAATGTGGATTATGGATTTCACGGATTAAATCTTGAAAACCTGGAAGACACCGGATTGACCACTTGTCATGTACAGCTGGAGTCCCTTTTACCTCCCTCTTCTACTAACCACTTTTTCTCCAAACCAGAGTCTGTACATTCTCCAAGTCCTCTTTCACCTATCAAAAAGACCAAAAAAATGGAAAATCAGAAAATAACATTAAAATAGAAAAAGGAAAAGATCTACAAAAATTGGATCCTGCACTCAAGGAAGCATTGGATAGAAAGTTGTTTTTGAGCTTCCCTTAATAATGGCCATTAATACTTTCCCGACCTTAAAAGATTTGTGAGAAGTGAATTGATGCCTAAAAGGTCGGCCAATAAGAGAACAAGGACCGAGAGACATATAGTGTCTATGGCCACATCTTTGATGATAGGGAGAAAAATCAAGAGCTGTAGAGTAAAGCGGTTGCCTAGGTTTGATTGTGAAATCAAAGATACCACATTCACCCACGCAAGAATCGATGATGACTCACCGATCAATATCCTCCCGACCTCCGATGTTTGCCAAGCTCAAACTCGGATCTGCCAAGAAGTCAAGAGAGATCATTCAATTGACAGATCGGACCATTAAACAGTCAAGAGGAACCATTTCAGTCATCGTTACTTTCCAAGGTGCTCTACTGGAGATAGACTTCACGATCATTGATATTGAGCATCGAGGAGAGTTCACCCGGTCTCCGATCATTCTTGGGAAGCCGTTCTTAGCCTTGGCTAAGGCAACTATATATTGTGAGACTCGGGATATCGATTTCTCTGCATTGGGAGAACTCCGACCTCACCAGATCTTTGAGGACACACGATATTCCAAGGTAACCCGTGAAGTCGGAGATAGTCGTGACCTTCGAGAGACAGTTGAGTCCCGTCTCTCTACTACACCTGAGATACTGACTGTCCAGACGACCATTGGTTCAGAGACTCCCTATACCCCCACACCGCCTACTGCTTGCATCACCACCATGACAGCTTATAGAGAGGACTCACAATCAAAAGTTGTCCCTGAGTCGGACATGATCATTACTGATTTCCATGATTATTTAGATGATCCGACGCATGAGCCAACCAACGCCAAGCCAACTGAGAACACTACGCCTTACCAGAGACATGTGCTGACCCTGCAGGAGTGTTACAATGCATATGGTGACTCGTCTGATGATGAACCTCTGGTCAGTATCTCACACACACCACATCCAAGACCTACACCAAAAGAGACAACTGGGACCAAATTGACCAATCTGGATAAATCGGTTGCTCCATCCTCTAGTCGGTCATCTGGTAAGAAGAAGATGGGTATTGATTCCTTGAGGTGTTCCCCCAAACTTCCTTAAGACGTATCAATATCCTCTTCCTCTTGATGCTTCAGGTTCTAGAAAATTGGCTAAGAAAGTTGCCTTCGACTTATCAGAGAAGGAACTTTCTGAGGAGTCCTCAACAGGTCCGGATGAGGTAATCTATATGAGTGAGCTCAGTTCGGCTGTCCTAAGCCATATTTGAGCAAGCAGCTGTGTGTTGACCCTCGTTGGACGTTCCCTACACCTCACTATTATTCTTCTGAGGATGATTCTAACAGCGACACATATGTATACTACCCCCTCCCTCGCTCCCGCAAGAAGGTCCATCACAAACCTTCTTGATCCTTGTATATTCTCACTCCTCCTTGTACATATTTTCATTCCTTTATTCCCCTCCCTCCCCTGTGATTCGCATCACTCGCCCTAGTTCCGTATCGTTTTCATTTTGTGGCTATACTTAGGATGACTAGATCCTAAGTATAGTGGGGTGAGTGACCCGATTTGCTCCGTCTCTTCTTTTTATTTTCTTTTTGTATATTCTTTTCCATTCTCATCGGTCCCCCATTCTTGTCTTCTTTCCAATACTTAGGCTGAACAGAGCCTAAGTATAGGAGGGGCCGATTCCCGTTGTGTATTATCCACACTCTTATTTTCTTTTTCACTTCTATTCTTTTCACCCACTTATACTTAGTACGAGCTATGGCTTTTTGTCACCTAGTGCCATGAGGACATCGCACATGCTAAGTATAGGGGGCGTGTATATATTACATATATACTTTACCCATAGCTCGTACTTTCATGTATTTTTGTATATATTATACAATAATTACGGGGTAGGTAAAAATTGGAAAAAAACTTTCCAAAAAAAATAAAAAAAAACTCAAAAAATTCTTGAAAAAAAACTTTTCCAAAAAAAATTCCCTTGTTTTGAAAATTTCTCCCTTATTTGATTTAAAAAATTTTCAAAAAAAATGTTTGTCCTTTCTTATTTACCAATCTTTTCCAAAAAAACTTTAAAAAAAGATTTCTTGAAAAAAAAGCAAAACTTTTATAACAAAAAAACTTTCTTCTTTTCCTTTATTTTTCAAAAAAAACAAAAAAAACAAATAAATAAAATCACAAAAAAAAACTAAATAATAGGTTGGTTTGATCCCTGACACTTTCACATTCACACAAGACTAGTGATGTTCAAGAACACTTGGTTTATGAGATCTTGAGTTTTTGAGTTAACCAGCCTTACTCATTACGGTCTTTAACTTAATTATTCACATTTCCCTAGTTTGAAAGATTTGTGTGCTATGTTGCATACTCAGTCTCTACCTTAAGAATATGATCAGCACCTCACATACACGACTGCAGTTATGATGAGATGAGTTGAAATTTCACTTGAGGAACTGGGACGAGGGATTTGAGTTTGGACCTGATTTGATGATACTCGTGGATGGGATAAAATCGACGAAGGCTTCATGAAATCTGAGTGTCAGCACATTTAGCCAGTATGAGAACATGGTTCTTGTACTATCTCTTGATATTTACCTATGTACCAGGGTGTGATAAAATAAAAAAAAATGTTGATCAGTGTGCGCCAACTCTTGGTAAAAGCAGTGGAGCTAGCCACAAATATTACAAAGCAATGAAATGTCAAAGAAAAGCTCTCATTCCACAAAGTCAAATATCAAAGAGCTTCCACCAAAGGCGAGCTCTCCCAACCATTTCAAAGTGTCCACTTGGACCACCGCTATTAGGACCAGGAGTCGGGCTTGCACCAAAAAAGGGCTCTGCATCGTAAATGCTACAAGTCTGGGTGTAGAAGGTATGATAGATACTCAAAAAAAGGCACACCCCTGTGTACTCCCAGGAAAAAAAGTGCAGATGGCTCCAACTTCTCTTGACGGACGCACTGATCAACACCAAAAAAATGCGTTGAGTAATAAGGCACTAGAGAGAATCCTTGTTCCAATGATAGGGAGAGAAGAAATGACACAATCCTATGCCCTCCATCAACTGGCCTTCCATCTACACTTTCAAGTCTGACAACTAAAGAGACGGTGAATTGGATGCAAGAAATGGTTTATTCCTTAGTGTTGAGGATTGGGTTCTTAGGAGAGTCTCTTGGACTGGAACCTTGGGTGACGTTGTGACTCTACTCTTGTAACTGCAGTCAACACTTAATGTCATATCCCTACTATATATGTATACAAAGAGAGTCTGATGATTAGGGAAATTGGATACCTTTTGACTAGAGCTTGGTTCAGTTTAGAATTTTAGGATCTCTAAAACCGAGAGTTCTTGAACGGATCAAATCTTGTATTCACATGTACAGTCAGGGTTTAATCCAACTTATTCATTCTTTATTTGCTCGAGGACTAGCAAAGTTTAAGTATAGGGGGTGATGAATCCACGATTCATCATCTCAAGATCTTGATCTTAGCAAAATCCCCGAGGAAAATCTCAGAAAAATATCCATAAAATCAATAAATTAATAAAACGACTCTTGTTAATAAAACACATTAATTAATGTATATTAGATTAAATAAAATAAATTAATTATAAAAAGCCGTAAAAATAAAGGAGTTCTTCATTTGTAAATAGCCCAGAACTTCATCTATTTTTAGTTATTTCATTTCAACTCCTTTTTAACTGATTTTTTCTCTAACTTGTTCATAAAAATGTATATAAAAATACAAAACAAATTTCATCTCAAATAAATGCTCCTAGATCCCAAAGAGAAAAGGCCGTAAAGTCCAACTTCCAAGCCAAATTCTCGCTCCGTATGAACTCCAGATTCACCAATCTAACTTTTAAAATTCAAGTTAGAAAATTATCTATCCAATGGAAGTGGTTTCATTAAAATCAGAGCGGTTTCATTAAAATCGGAGCTTATTTGCAAAAGTTGGGTTTTGGAACCTAGATGTACATTGTACATTATGTATATATCCATTCTTTCTTTATTTTATTTTTTATCTTTCTCAATTACTTAAAAATCCAAAAAAAAATCATTGTTGTGTCGTATTTTAATTATAGTATTTTATTGTATTTTTTTCGTTGTAAATACCTCTTATTAAAAAGACAAAAAAATACATATTAGAAAAGTAAAAAAATGTACATGTTGTATGTATTCCTTTGTAAATTCCCCACTATTTTTCCTTCTTTATATTTTTGTTGTATTTAAAGTAGCCTACTTTTATTTTCTTTTATCTAATCATATTCTCTACACTAACTTCTCTTCTTTCATCAACCTCCATTCAACACCATTATCCATCTAACTTCCCATTCAACTCCACTAATTTAACCTCCCATTCTACTCCACTTCCATTCTAACCTCCATTCCTTCCATCTCTTTTATACACGTCTCCATCCTCATTTTTTGTCGATCCACCATTCTAATAGATAAAGGAGAGAGCTTGGAGTGTTTTGTTGGTGACAGCGGCGAGGCATCTTCCTCAAGCGACGACCTCCTTCAGGCGAGATCCACGGAGCTCCGCTCCGCGTCACGAGTTCCCCATCGAGCTCGCATAGCCTCTCCGATTTTATTTCGCCAATCAGATCGAGGCGACGACAGGAGTCCAGCGTAGCTGCTCCGTCAATCCGACGAAGAATCAGGTAAGTATTTATTCTCATATCCCTTATTATTTTGTTTATCTCATATTTTGTTCCCTTGTATTTGATCACCATCTTCATCATTACCTCACCATAAGATCCCCTTCATTATCATTTTTATTTTGCATTCTCTGTTTTAAAAAAAATCTAAAAAAATATATAAACAAAAAAATTATAATAGCAGAAAACATAAAAAAATCAAAAAAAAATTGCGGGAAGCAGCAGCCCACGGCAGTCGCCCCCCTGCACCACCATCTCGCCTCCGCTCCGCCAGCCATCGCGGTCGCGCGGCCCCGCCACACCGCCCAGCAGCCCGCCGGCGGCACCGCACACAGCCACCAGCGCTGGCCGATCCGCGTCCACCTCCAGGTCTCCCTCCGCCTGCTGCCGAGTTGCCCCACCGCCGCCGCCGAGTTTCCTCCCCGTGCCGACTCCGCACCTCCCGCACCGTCCTCCACCCGCCACGACGCCGTGCGCGGGTCCGCCACCCACGCCTCCACTGCTGTGCGCGGTCGAGAGCGGCACCGCCGACGCCGATGCCCTCCATCCCTTTTGGGTTCTTCCCTGTGCCCAAGGAAGAGAAGAAAGGTTTTGTATATTTTTATTTTTTTATTTCGTGAAATTTGCAAGTCTTTTCTTTTATGTTTCTGTAATTACAATCGAGTCCCTGTGTGTGGTTTGTATTACATTTTCAATTTATGGTTTTGCACAGATACCCCTGTGTTCGAACTTAAATTTGGAGTTCCCTATTACATCTTTTTATTCAATGAAAAATGGCATTGTGTTGAGCAACTAATTTTCTACTTTTTGAATATTTGTTTGTATTTTTGTGAGTTTTGGGTAATTAATTAAAATTATCTAACTGAAATTCTTTATATTTTACCCATTATGTTCTATTAAATTCATATCTAACTCACGGTGACTCTAAAAATTCTACAAAAATTAGACATGATGCCTTGATATGTGATTAATATACTGTCCAAATTTCATCCAAAGTAGAATTGTCTTGTGCTTGAAATAAATCATAGAGTGAAATTCATATTTGATTTTTAATGAAATCCACATACATCCATTTTGTGAAATTTCAACTCTTCTGCATTGTTTGTATAAATATCTTTACTCACCGTCACTCTGTTTCCACTAAAAAATCCATAAAAAAATTCAAATTTTATCAAAAAATTCCAAAAATATTAATGTAGCTTCCTCGTGTCATGTTTATATTCCAGTAAAATTTTCATAATTTTTATTACTGTTTGTGGGAAAATTTATGAAAATACCCATAAAAGTGTGCATTTTTAATTGTTGTGTCTTAAGCCCTAAAATTCTAAAAAAAGTGTCTTGCATTCATCATTGGATTAGGACTCTAGGAAAAATATAATTTTGTTAAATTGGACTGATTTGACATTAAAATTAATTTGGCTAAGTTGTGTGATTTCTTAGTGTCTTAATTCAACCTCATTCGCATTTGGCATTCATTTTGCATTAATAAAATCTAAAATAATACCGCTTGGAAATCTAGACCTAAGTTTTCAAATTAACCTGAAGTTGTTCTTTTGCCTCCCTGAGTTCGACCCCGGACTTGCCCGGGATATAAATTAAGCCGAGACACTCTTCACGGAGATCCTTCTCTCGGTTATGACTGAATCGCTAAGTACACATACTACAACGTGCCCAAATTATTTAATATATTTAGCGACTCGTTAGATGGTGTCGTTGCCGGGGAGGCAGATGACTTAGGGATTAATTTGGAAAATTTAGATTTAGATTTTTATTTACTCGGGTAGTCTGACCCCCGAGCCACTTGTAACTAATCCATTTCCTTTCAATTATTTCTCTTCATATTTTTGTATATATTTTGTTTTTATCTCTCTAACATAAATTTTATTTTCCATGCGAGGGCCCGGTGGACTTGGAGTACATCAGAGGTCGACGGACGTGATGCGCGCCGACTGCTGAAGAGCAAGAAAATCAATTTATCTTCGAGAGAATTTTTATAAAATTTTGTAATTATTGTGTTGTAATAACTTAAGTAATTCGCTCTTTCCAGTGGATCTTGTTTGAGAGCTCGCGTTTGTATTCGGACTGGACTTTGGACCCGCTCGTGGTCGTGTGGTTGATTAACGTAGAATAGTACACGCACTCGCAGCTCTTAGAGCATTTTTATTAGATTATCTTGATTGTTTGTGCTCGTAATATTTAGGACCATACATCACTTTAAACGAGACGCACTTAGATCGTAGGGCTATTAGTCAAAATTAACTTGTTCATCACTCGCTAATAGAACTGCCTGTCTAGGAACGGTTTTCTCGTTTGCATTCATATAGTATAAAATTTTAATTCTGCCTTGCATCCCGCATGTAGAGCGCGAGGATCACTGTAAGTCTTCTGAACTGGGCATGCATCATTGATTTCACTATTTGCATTGGTTTTTCTCGACTCCCTTCCCCTTGGTTTTTGAAACTTAGGTTAAAAGGAAATCGGGACTGATCGTTAGGCGCGCTTTATTTAGTTGGACTAATCAAGTGATAACCAAACTTAAAATCGGGACTGCTAATCAGAGTTGACCAAAAAAATTGACTAAAACTAACACTTGTTTTGGGAGAGTAAAACCCTCATTGTTTGTTTTACTTGCAAGTGAGAGAGAGAGAGAGACAACCCAAGGATAGAGCCAAGCCAGGATTTCTTACTTACTACTGGTTCTTTCTTTTTAGGCTATTAGCTACTTTTCAGTGAGGATCTACGGGTAGCCGGTAAACGACCCGGATTTCCTTAGTAGAGTAGGAGGTTTAGAGGACGCATTAGTCCTCAAGGAACAGGTAGCCGTATTTATATGGTTCGTACTTACTCCTATACTGGTTGAAAGTAGGTCCAATTAGTCGTAAGAACCAGGCCAGTCTGTAGGAAAATACGGGCACCTAACAGCTCGTTAATCTTTCCAAGATTGTATTCTCACCAACTAAAATTAACCAGATAATTCGGCCAAACTCTTACGGTCATCACGTGTTGAGTTGGTGAAATTGAGGGTTTGCTCTTGTGTTTGTTTGTTTTGTGTGTTATTTGGTGCACTTGCACGCTTTCTTTCTCGATCCGCTTCATTCTCCCATCTCCCTTCCCAGATGTCAGAATATTGGTCATCATATCCATTTCACTCTTCCTCGACCTTATTCCGATCATCTCCACCCTCTTATTCCTCTTCATACCCACACCTCAACCGCGAAGTCAGAACTCCGACTGACTTCTTTTTTTCTTCGTCCTTCTCACCTACCCCACATTCTTGCACCCGTGACTCACAACCACCATGGATTGACTCACTATATTCTCATCCGCTTGCCGGAATCAAGGGACAAATCGAAGAGCAAGCGACTGCTGAGATAAATGATTGGCATAATCAGTTGACCCCACATACCTCATCGTCACGTCGAGTTGGGACAGAACAACAATTGCCATACACACATCCCGACTTAACCTTAGGGTATAACATGGTCGACCAGACAAACCGAGTGGAGAGGCCTGCACCGTACGATCTTCCTGACTTGATTGATCTGAGTGATAGAGACCACGTTGACAAACCTTCATATCACCCATTAGGAGAGCCGACATATACAGGGGATTGGATTCATGCGACTGATTTATAGACCCCCTGTCTACTAACTCCACCTGATGAGGCTCCGACCAACAACTGCCATACAGATGGGCCATACTCAACCCAGTATTGCACACCTGAGTCAAGGTGTGTTGAGTATAAGAGCCCGAGTTCTCAACAGTATCCTCCAATTGCACCGACTTCTCTCATGAGGTGTCATGAGAACTTATTGGAGGATGACATTTGTAGACCGATCAAGAGTCCAGGTAGGAACGTGGATCATGGATTTCGCGGATTGAATCTTGAAAACCTGGAAGACACCGGATTGACCACTTGTCATGTACAGCTGGAGTCCCTTCTACCTCCCTCTTCTACTAACCACTTTCCCTCTAAACCAGAGTCTGTACATTCTCCTAGTCCTCTTTCACCTATCAAAAAGACCAAAAAATGGAACAATCAGAAAATAACATAAAAATTGAAAAAGGAAAAGATCTACAAAAATTGGATCCTGCACTCAAGGAAGCATTGGATAGAAAGTTGATTTTTGAGCTTCCCTTAATAATGGCCATTGAACAATTTCCCGACCTTAAAAGATTTATGAGAAGTAAATTGATGCCTAAAAGTTCGAGCAATAAGAGAACACGGACTGAGAGACATATAGTGTCTATGGCCACATCTTTGATGATAGGGAGAAAAACCAAGAGCCGCAAAGTAAAGCGGTTGCCTAGGTTTGATTGTGAAATCAAAGATACCACATTCACCCACGCAAGAATCGATGATGACTCACCGATCAATATCCTCCCGACCTCCGTGTTTGCCAAGCTCAAACTCGGATCTGCCAAGAAGTCAAGAGAGATCATTCAATTGGCAGATCAGACCATTAAACGGTCAAGAGGAACCATTTCAGTCATCGTTACTTTCCAAGGTGATCTACTGGAGATAGACTTCACGATCATTGACATTGAGCACCAAGGAGAGTTCACCCAGTCTCCGATCATTCTTGGGAAGCCGTTCTTAGCCTTGGCTAAGGCAACTATAGATTGTGAGACTCGGGAGATCGATTTCTCTACATTGCGAGAACTCCGACCTCACCAGATCTTTGAGGACACACGATATTCCAAGGTAACCCGTGAAGTCGGAGATAGTCGTGACCTTCGAGAGACAGTTGAGTCCCGTCTCTCTACTACACCTGAGATACCGACTGTCCAGACGACCATTGGTTCAGAGACTCCCTATACCCCCACACCGCCTACTGCTTGCATCCCCACCATGACAGCTTATAGAGAGGACTCACAATCAGAAGCTGTCCCTGAGTCGGACATGATCATTACTGATTTCCTTGATTATTTAGATGATCCGATGCATGAGCCAACCAACGCCTAACCAACTGAGAACACTACGCTTTACCAGAGATGTGTGCTGACCCTGTAGGAGTATTACAATGCATATGGTGACTCATCTGATGATGAACCTTTGGTCAATATCTCACACACACCACATCCAAGACCTACACCAAAAGAAACAACTGGGACCAAATTGACCAATCCGGATAAATCGATTGCTCCATCCTCTAGTCGGTCATCTGGTAAGAAGAAGATGGGTATTGATTCCTTGAGGTGTTTCCCCAAACTCCTTAAGACGTATCAATATCCTCTTCCTCTTGATGCTTCAGGTTCTAGAAAACCGGCTAAGAAAGTTGCCTTCGACTTACCAGAGAAGGAACTTTCTGAGGAGTCCTCATCAGGTCCGGATAAGGTAATCTATATGAGTGAGCTCAGTTCTGCTGTCCTGAAGCCATATTTGAGCAAGCAGCCGTGTGTTGACCCTCGTTGGACGTTCCCTACACCTCACTATTATTCTTCTGAGGACGATTCTAACAGCGACACATATGTATACTACCCTCTCCCTCGCTCCCGCAAGAAGGTCCGTCACAAACCTTCTTGATCCTTGTATATTCTCACTCCTCCTTGTACATATTTTCATTCCTTTATTCAAAAGAGGGATAGTCTACTGGCTTAAGAGGAAAAACTCCCTATGTAAATGTTGATTTAAATAGCATTTCAAAAAAAAGAAGAGAGAAAGAAAAGAAAAACTCCAAAAAGTGGACAGGCCTGTATAAAAATAAAATACATGTCAGAGTGTATATATGTTGTATAGAAAATAAGCAAGCTTGAGCTTCAAAGTCAAATCATGTGAGCCTGCAGATAGATTCATTGACTACACTCGTCTTGCATCCTAGGATAGGTAGCTACACTGGCTACCGTCCATTCTTCTTTTCACCCCCTCCTCTTGAGCTGGTTGTTACTTGAACTTAGAAGGGAATACCCCGCTCCTCGAGGAAGGAGTTATTGGATTGGGGAATCATTGGATTGTCATGATGGAGAAGTCAGTCTCTTTGTCATTTCAGTTGGGGAGAGCCACTATCACTTACAATGTACGAGTCAGATTCATAGTCGTAAGGGTTTGCGTATGAGTTAAAATATTTCTGACCTGGCTATTGAGGAGACTTGAGCAGGGTTTTGGGATTCTTAAAGGCTGTTGGATTTCAAATCTGATTCTTATTAAGATTCCACCCGCACTAAAATTTCAAATGTCCGACTTAAGCTCCAAACTTTAATTTCGTGAAGACAAGTTTGATAATTAAATTTAATCCAATCTCTTCTTTTTCTTTCTTTCTTTTTCTTTTTCTGCACTTATTGCATAAGTATTTGCTAGGGAATAGCAAAGGCAGGGGATGATGAATCTCCATTTCATCATCTTTATTCTATCATTTTGGCCTTAAAAGCCCTAGTAAATGAGTGTAAATAGGCTTAATTTAGGCATTTTATCATTCATGCATTATTGTGCACATAGTGTATAAAATACTGTTTTAATGACAAAATTATAGAATAAAGAAAAGATAAAAAAATAATATAATATTGCAAATATTTTATGACCCGAAATCCCGAACCCTAGGCATCTCAACGACTAGGTCAACAAGGAATAAAGTAGGGGAGATAAGGGCCAAAATCAAATAAAACTCCCTTTTATTTAATTCATTTTCATTCATTTTTGGGACATATTGTTAATTCCACTTTTTATACTTCAAATAAAGAAAATCTGTACATGAAAGTTGTAGATAATTAAATATAGAAAAATACAAAATTAATTTCACATAAAAATAATGTATAGATAAAAAGTTATGATCTGAATAAGAATCCAAAATCCCAACTTCTCAGACCCATATCTCTCAAATAAAAAAACAAAATATATCAAAATTACCCTTAATTGTATATAATTTTTAATAAGCTATTTAATGAAGGTGGTTTCATATTTTTTTGAGTTACAGGGTGAAAGTTAGGTTTTGGACCCCTATTGTATACTTAACTGATTAAAATATTCATTTTATTTATTATTTTCATAATTTTATAATTTTATAATTTTGTAAATATTATCTATAATATACGTGTACATTAAAACTGAATAAAAACATCAAGAAAATGCAAAAATAAAATACTTGTATAAAATACATAGGTATAATACATATATCTATACCTATATAGATAATACAACTATTTATTTAATTGTATATAATACATCAGAAAAATAAAATAAAAATATATTTAAGTGTATAAAAATAAGGTATAAATCTATATAATAATAAACTAAATTAAATAAATTAAAAATACAAAATAAAAATAAAAGATTAAAATATATAGATAAATATACCTATATATAGACTTAAAAGGTAACTTGTAAATAAGAACCTCTAAAAAATAAATAAAAATCGTCATAAAATACTTCGAAAATAATAAATATTTTTCATTTAATAACCTAAAATTAATAACATCATTTATTATTTTTAATTAAGTTTACAAATCTTTTTTCTAGGATTTTCCTGGTTGGTCCACGTGGACCAACCAGGAGGGCCCAAGAATTGACCGCAGGTCAACTCTCTGACCCGCCTCCTGCTGCGTTGTCAGAACTCGCTTCGCCTTGATTTCTCGACTTTTTGGAGTCTGATCCTTGTGCCCTTTCATATCGATGCCTTGTGCACTTTTTCTCCTCGATAATCCAGCATGCACCCCAAGCCTAACATCGGGGAATGGATCACTGATTCCATCGATCTCCTTCGATCTTTGAGCGCCCAAACCACCTTGTTCAAAACCCCCTCCGAGTTTCCCATTCCTCTTTGAACCCTTTTTTCCCTAGCTTTGGCTCCTCTGGTCTGCTTAGGATGAGGCCCATGATAGGGGCCGCTCCAGCTGCTCCGAGCGTGTCCAGGCGAAGGCGGAAGAGCTTCCACCATCTCCAGCCATCATTGGCCATGAGGTCCTTATCTCTGGTATTTTGACCATTGAGGTCCTGCGTTTTCTTCATTTTTATTTATGCTTTATTCATCTGCAGATCATAGATTTATTCTCGCATTCCCTTCCTTGCTTTTTAATCACTTAATCACCTTAGCCACCCCTCGCCGGAGCTTGCTCCGGTGAGGTTCCATTCCGTCGCTTTCCGCTTCCATCCACCTTCTACAGGGTTGAGGCAGCTTTCCCTCGACCCTGTCACTCTTTCCTGCAGGAATAAGAGGCCCAAATGCAGCTGGGACCAATTTTGGGTTCTGGCGGAGCTATCTGGGGTGTCCCTGCTCCGCCGTTCGTGCGAGCACACCCTAGTGTCTCTCCGGCCATTTTGAGGGGCCCAGCATCTGAAGGAGACCTGCAGGAAGCTGCTCGGCCATTTTGGAGCTTTCAGGAGCCATGAAGGAGGAGGATCCGGGGCGGGGAAGCTCGGCTCGCCGGAGTTCTTCCTCGTTCTTCCTGATAGCCTACCCGCCGTTCATTCAAGGTCGTCGCCCAGTTTGATTATCAGCCGTTGGATCACCCCCTGCCCAGCACCGTCTGATCCTTCTGGGGCATCTAATCTCAACCGTCGGCACGATCCGTCATCGTGCACTCTCGCATCGACACGTGGCAGTAGTGAAGCGCTAATCACCGTGGATCCACACCGGGGAGAGGGTATTTTGCATTGTCACCCCTCCTCATTTTTGTATTTATTCATTAGGAACTAGACTTTCATTGGTAGTTTAAACTATTTTTAACATTAGCATAGGGGCCCGAGCCACGCCACCTCACGTGGGAGACCACGCGAGGGAGACATTTTGCGACTGACCCCCTGGGGTTTTTATTATTTCAGTTTAGTCCATAGATAATTTATTACAGTTAAAACTTTTTGGACATTTTGTAAATAAGCCCCTAGGTTTTTGATAATTGCAAACAGGTCCCTGCTAGGCTCATGTGCCGGGCATGTGAGCTTTGGCGAATTTGCAGGGAAGGCCCTGGGTGTTAGTTTATTTCTGATTGGTCCATAAATATTTTTACTACGTTATAAATTTTGTAAGAAAATTGCACTTTGGCCCCCAGACTTATTGATATTTACAAAAATACCTTTGTAGTGTTGAATTTTCTCTTTGTTTCTAGTATTTATTTCATGCATCTATAAAACTCGAAAAAATCCCCCAAAATAGGCATAAGTTTTTGTTGCATTACATTTTCACGTCATATTTTTATTTCATATTTTTACGACTTTTTATTATTTTTATAAAAAATAAAAATGTCATTTTTGTCCCTATTTGCATTATAAAATCCATAAAAATTATAAAAACTTTTTGAAAAATTCCCAAAAAAATATATTTTATGTATTTTTTGTGTTTTTAACTTTCAGACCAAAAACCACTAAAAAATATAAAAGAAAAATCAAAAAATAGAAAAACTCTAAAAATCTCTATAAAAATATATAAAATCCAGAAAAAAATCTAAAAAATACATTTTCTATTTCTAAATTTTCTCTTTTTTATTATATTTATTTTAAAATTAATTTGGAGAATTTTGGTCACTCTTTGATATTTTTCATCTCCATTTTGATTTGGATATATCTTTTAAACCCTATTTTAGGTATTTTTGACTTTAAAAATATATCAAAATTAGCAAAAATTCTGAAAAAATATCAAAAATAGTGAAAAAATTATATAAAACCCAAAAACATTTACTTTCTGTATTTTTTTATTATTTTTACCTATATATATTATCTCTCTCTCACCTATATTGTATATGTACTCTATATAGCTTTATATATTTTTAAAAAAAGAAAAAGAAAATATAAAAAATATAAACTATAAAAAGAAAACACAAATCAAAAAATTAAAAATCAAAATATAAAATATAAAATTAAAAAAATAAATAAAAAATATAAAAATTTAAAACCCACAAAAAATCGCACATCTATAGACAAATACATCACATTATTTTTGAGCATTCATTGCCCCGATCTACCTGCTTGTTCCCTGTGTTCGACACTCTACACATACTTGCACCTATACACATCTTCGTTGTAGAGTTATAATAAATTTTAACTCTGCATCGCTTTTCATTGTTTGATCATTGTTATGGGTTTGTTGTTTTAATCCGGATTTCGTGTGGTCGATTCGACGACTGTGTTCTTGTTTTGTATGGAACACAAGACCGCTAGATTCTGGGTTAAGCAAAGTACCTGTGATTTTGGATATAATTCAAACATAAAATATATCATCATAGAATGCCATGTTAGGGATAACTATATATAAGTGCAATTCCACTTTAAATTTCATACATTGTATGTAATTTTGTCTAAACCTTTTATGTGAGATGAGTCATAAACATGCAATGGAATTAAAAACTAATCCATATTACAATGGATTTTGCACAATCATTGTTAAAGACTGTGCTACAATAAATCTTACAGAAGATTATGCAAGGATAACTATCAAGATCAATGTTGAAACATTAAATGAAAATGATGCTCACTATAAGGCTGCAAGAAATTATGTAAAGAGTGAATAACCACTCTTATTAAGAGGCGAACGAAAAGGTCATTGCCACAAAAGATGGAGAAGATCAGGAGTCAATAACACGAGGAATCCATTATTGATGTCGCAACTTTAATTTCCTCATAGATCAGAGTGGAAATAATGTAATTTAATCAATCATTAGGTGTTAAATCTTCACAATATCGATTAAAGATAAATGAATAAATAAAGAAGTACTATATATTTGACGAAGAAGAATGTCATAGGACATGCTTGAAGATAGCTCATGATCTAGAAACAATATACACCTTCACCCTTTCGGACGATGACAACGAATATTTACTCAAAAAATTCTTGGGAGAAAGTAATTAGTTTCAAGAGTAAAATCAAAATATTTAACTTATTTTTTTATTAGTGTGATACTTAATTTTTTTATAGTTTATAATAATAGTTGGAAACTCCAAAATTAAGGTTAGATTTCTATTAAAAGGATCATTTTCACATTATTATTATTATTAAAACACGAGCGACAATGCGTATTTTCACAAGCAGGATAACATGATATTGCAATAAATATGAAACGGATAAACACTGCAAAATATCCAATTCTATTCCATTCACGCACGTGAGCATCTAACTCATCAAATGAATGGAGATCCTATCGGACGATTTCATTTCTTTTTTTTGCAGCAATCAGTATGATAGAAAAAATATCAATTCCTTTCCAGTCATGAATACATTCTATTTCATCATAATTCTTTTCCTTGATATCAAACGCACCGTTATGAATTATAACTCCCGCGAAGAATGGAATTGTGTTTCCATGGTAATTGCTATTAAAAAAAAGCTAATACCAAAAAAAAAAAAGAGAGGCTGCAAACGTGGGTCCCACAAAGCAGGCGTAATTTACCTAATCCCCGCCCATTACAATTTTAAGGGGTCGGTCCTAAATGGCCTCCGCCCGCACCCATTGACCGTTTCGACGGAGAGCGAGAGAGGTGGTCGTTCTTTGCGGAGGGAAGGAGAGGTGGGGAGAGACGAGAGGAGCACAACACACGAAGAATAGAGAGGGGGGAGAGAGAGAGAGGAGACGGCGGGGGAGGCCGATGATTTTCGTGTTCTCTCCGCCATCTGCCAAATCGTGTTGATCCCAAGGGGGAAGCTCCCCCATCGGCTTCCCCCTCCCAATCCCCCCTCCGCTCAGCAGGACCTCCGTAGGTGACCCATCTCCCCTTCCAAGATTCGATTTTTACTAACCTTTTCCGCGTTTCCAATTCGAACAACGTCCCCAATTCCCCTCCTTTATGCGGATTCACTTCTTGGGTCGCGATTCCTTTACTGGAATTCCCGACCCATCTCGCCAAGATGGCTCCTTGGCTTTGACAATGTTATGAATCCTTTGACCCCCTCGCTTTACTCGGGATTTCTCCTGATCGTTTCATGTGTGTTTACGAAATTGCCAAGTGGAGTGCCCATTAAGGCGCGTTTCTCGAGAACGGTTTTTTCCTGTTATTAAGATGCAAACTTGAATGGGGGCGTTTTTTTGGGCGTGTTGATCTTTTTTTTTTTTTGAATTTTGCTCGATATTAGTGGAACGTGAAATTGATGTGGATTGTGCATTGATGCCTCACGCCTTTGATTTTCCTTGGATGCTCGCAATTTGCTGCTTTGCTGAATAAGAGTGTTGAGTTGTACAAGATCGAGAGCTTTTCTTCCACTCGTTAGATTCAAATGATGCTCATTAGTTGCAAATGTCATTGGACAGGGAGGCCGTTTATTAATCGGGAGGGAAACAAGGGGGCAACAGGAATTTATGCATGAGTGATCATGATGGGTGTAATGTCAAGAAAGGTTTTGCCAGTTTGTGAGAGCTTGTGCTTCGTTTGCCCATCACTGCGGGCGAGGTCTCGTCACCCGGTGAAGCGATATAAGAAGATATTAGCCGAGATATTTCCTAGGTCACAGGTATTATTCCCCTGTTGATGTTATTTTCCGTCTTGCATTCTCTTTATCAATTGTATACTTCTCACAATAGGGAGGAATCCAAACCGACAATAAGTTATAATCAATTGTTACCCGTTAGTTATCATTGGTTGAGATCTTAAATTTTCTAGGTACGGGCTAGTTCAATGCCATCAACGTCTACCTAGCAACTACCTTCCAAAAGACACGAATTTTCCTGCTTTTAATGCAAATTTACAAAAAAGGCTGTTCTCATCTTCTTCAGCACCTCTATCTCTTTCCTTGATGCCCTTTCTTCCCTACTTGGGTTCCTAGTTGAGAGGTAGATTTTGCCAGTGTCTCGCTATTCTGGAATGTCAGGGGGTCATTTCATTAATGTGTACCTGTTGGGTTAACGGGTTAGCGACCTATTACTTCTAATGATGCTAGGAATGGGACAATCCACCACACAGAAAAGTTTGTCGGAGTGGTTGCATTACCTCTTCGACACTTTTTGAATTAAAGGAGCAGGGGAATGTATCAATGATTTTTGTGTTTTGTTTATCCTGTCTATCTTTTTCTTCAGTGGGCGGAAACTACCATTCCTCTTATATTTGTATTAAAATCATGCTTCCTTATTCAAGTGTGGACATATAAAAAATCAAGGAAATAAGATTCATTTTTGTAAATTTATATCTGTGGCATCTCATATTATGTTATCAACAAACCTTAAACATGTTAATGTCATAAGCATTTGTTATATTTTTTTAAGGTAGAATTGCAAAAAATGTGCATGCGGTTATACCTGGCGTGGAAAATTTTGGAACAAATAGGTGCTAGTAATAATAGCTTCATCTTTTTATGTAAAATGGGGAGATCTCCCAACGCGGGAGTCACCACGGCCACACTCACATTAAAAAGAAGGAAATATTCAAATAATAATAGCTTCATAAGTGCTAGTAATAATAGCTTCATAAGTTGTACAATTTAAAAGTGCCTACAGTTGGCAATAAAAATGTAATAAATTCATAAACTTTGAATTGATTTATAGCATTCTGATTAACACATATTATGTATAATGTATCTAGGAAATTTCTGCATACTGCAAGTTAAAAAGATGCCAACACTTTAGAGGTGAGTATTCTAGAAAGTTGATAAATGTCGAAGTGGAGTGCCACATTTGCAACCTGAAAATAGCTCCAATTTTGTCCCCATTTGCCCAAATAGCTGTTAGAATTCTGTTTTCATGAGCTTGTGTGGTTGTGCTTCATGGGTTCTTTCAGACCACTCCGAAAAGCATAGAACGACATTAATGGAAAGGGCCACCATCTCACCCATACTCATCTCGTGAATTGTTGTTGGAAAAAATGGTCAACATCCCCATCTTTGATCTTACATAGCCTTAAGGTAACCATGACACAACTTAAATCCCCATATGATCCTAAGATCTTTTTGTCAAATATTTCTCTTTTCATTTGTACGCACTCCAATGTTCTGATGGTAGTGCAGTGTGCCTACCACCCAAAAGACCATGGTTCAAATCCCTCCTTGTGGGGGTTGTGTTTGGTAGCCAATAGCCATCGTAAAAATATTCAGATCTTTCAACATGGATTTGAGCATGAATCCATGTAGCCAACCCTACTTAAAGTGGAAGAAGGCTTCGCCATTTTATTCATCCTCTCAATTGACAAATAACATCATTATCTTGGAGGGCCTGAAGTGACCATTTCTGTCTCCAATCCCTAAACTCTATTGGAACATTCTCAATGGACTAAAGTCATCAAACCTGCCTACTATTTCTGACGAGGATCCTTTTTTATTAAAGAAATGAAAAAAGGAACCTCATCTAGAATATAGTCGTCCCTATACCTTTTCCCAACATGTTTCCTAAAAAAAACTTTCCCAACAAGTTAAACTTCTTAACAAAGAATGATGCAGATTTCCAAACCAGTGCATCTGGGATATTTGCCAGTCTGCCATCAAAGGTCAATGGCTAAAAGCCTACACATAATTAACTCGCCTTCTCTTCTCCAGAGTCTGCCATATCATGTTCTCTCCACATAGATCCACTCCAGCAGGAAGTAACCATGATTTCCTTTTGTGCAACCAAGATGAAGCACCTCTTCTCCAGAGTCAGACAAATCATGTTCTCTCCACATAGATCCCATCCAGCAGAAAGTAACTATTTCCTTTTGTGCAACCAAGATGAAGCACTTTAATACCTTTGAAAGTATACTAACCCTGACCAGTCATTCATTGGGAACTAGAAGTTGTTCCCTCACCCAGTTTTATTATGGAATATACTGCAATCTGAGGTATGGCAGCATAAATGTCTTTGAAAGAAATAGAGGTACCTTTTAAAATAAAATCTTTTCACACAATTAAAGAAAGTAGCAAGAATGTAACCATACTATTGTATAGTTGGTTCTGCTCTTTATTTACTTCATCATTTAATCACTAGAAAGTAGCATTAACCAACCTTATTGAGATTTCCCCTAGGCACTTTACCAAATTATTTACAAACCCCATCTTAAGCTACATGATTCATCTGTTTTGCTTCACCTTGAGGACCTTTCTACAGAAACGGCTTGTGGAGAATATCAATATGCACATCCTCCTCCTTCAGTAGTATAAAACAAACGTGAAAAGCAGAGAACACCAATCTTGGGACTAGATTTGCTCATTAGCTGTCAGGCATACTCCAGCTTCTCCAACCACCTTAACCAATTCCTGACTTTTTAGTGATTTGCCGATAGTGGGAGCCTAAGATATGTGATGGCAGAGATCAAACAGAGATTCCCAATGCCAGAGCACAAGCCCTCCTCACTTGCGATGTGACTGTGACAAATTCAATTTAGTGTTTATAGATTTTCCTGCTGAGTATAAGTATCATTAATGCTTATTAATGATAGTTGGGTCCTCTGACTTTTCGAAAAAAACTAGTCATTCTCTTGCATTTCAAAAAATGAAAATCCACTCTGCAAATATTTCATTTACATGGCAGATAATGTTCAGAAAATTGGCAGATCTTATGATTATGATAACAAAAGCTTAGACAAGTTGCCTATGTATATTATGTTGCCTTATTATACTTGTATATGTTTCTTCAGAATTGGGCTGGAGACCCCAGTGTATGTGTATGGCCTTAAATGTCGATATCCATATCATTTTGCCATCCCCAAAAACGGGCATGTTGCCAACATATCGCTAGAAATTATGAAAATGACTATAAAAAACGATCGTTTCATAAAATTAAAGATTGTAATATTCTTTAATCAATAATAAGATATAAATACACAATCGTTTGCTAAAAAATAGATCTAAATACAAGTGTTGTAGTGGTATCAGCTTCATCGTCATCACACAAGCATGCTGATATTTAGTACTGTACAAGGCATGCCATTAGAAGTTTAGTCGTGAAGAATGCATAAATAAGTTGAAATGAGAAATAAAACTCATTACTCATACCATACCCGCTATCCCAATACAATACTTACCAAGTAAATATGTATTCAACACTCGTCAACCCCAAAAGTATTTGGCTAGATCCATCTGCTCGGTTTGTTTATCGTCTTCTGATTGAGTATCTATCTTCCATGTAAATTTCCCTAGTCATATTGTGATACATAGCTTTATAGTCCATCAAATACAAGTCATAAATTTGAAGATAATTTGTCATAAATATTGATGATATTCATGGTCTCAGATATTAAGTGCTTACTGAGCGGCCAATATCGAATATCACCCATATTGATGGCCTTCTCAAATGCTCGCGAAATGAGGCAACATGGTAGAAACAAATAACGAATATCGCCCAATGGGAGAAACAAGTGACTAATATCACCCATATCGGGTGAAATCTATAAAAGGAACACAATGATTTTTCATGGTTTCACATGTTAATATTTCGGCGATATATCGATGATATTGTTTATATTGCCGACATGCCACCGACATTCTGGAAAAACGATGTAACCCTCTTGTCGATATTACCGATTTGGCAATATCAAATATTACTGACATGTTGCCGATATTTAAGGTCATCCTGCAGTGAGCCTTCTTCAAGTTCCATTTTCCCAGTCTTATCAGTTTGTTTATTCAGCTACATATTTTAGTTGAATTGATCAACTAAGCAGGAAAAAAAGGAAGTGATGAAAGTTTTCTTTTACAACCAAACCATTTTACTTGTTCCTCGTTCTTTCATCAGCTCCACACTTGAATATGCATCCTCAATTTTTATCAAGAAGATATCACTAACTTCTCAGGAATCTGTATTTTTCATCTAATGAGCTATACTTTGACCATTCTTTTCTATTTTTATTAAAAAAACATCAGCTTGAAAATGTTGGAGGGTTCCTTACTACATATGAATTAGACTTTTCCCTTTTAAAGATGCAAGTTAATGATGAATTGCACTGTTTTACAAGCTTTCAAGCATTTTGTTGTCATATAAATGTCAACATTAAGTCTGTAGTAAATAATTGCAACATTAGGCAATATTTTGGCTTGGCTGGCAAAGTATACCAGCTAATTATGATTAAATGTTGATGTCATTTAACCCTCGATTTATACATGTTAGTCACAAGTTGCCAAACCTAACTCTATATGTAAAGCAAGAAAACATGATCAAGACATCATGTTGGCATGTCCATCTAGCATACTGGATTAGGCTGACAAGCCACCTCGCAATAATGGAGAAAGCATGGGTTCATATCATGCATAGTTATTAAAAGAATATACATGCCATTTTTTTAATTTTTCAATGAGGTTCTTAAAAGATGAATTATCCTAGGGTTACATTTTCAATTAGGTCATTTTTGGTCTTCCGTTTATCTTATTCATGCTTATAATTGTGTCTGTCCCGGTTGCTGTGTACAGTTCTTTACTTCTTAATTCTTAGGTCAAAAGGATGCGCTATTTATCTGTCCATGCTGCTAATATACACAATTAGATATTGCTTGTAGAGCAACGCCTAATGACTCATTGACATGCCAGGATGGAGAACCAAATGAGAAGAAAATTGGAAAATTGTGCGAGTATGCTTCTAAAAACCCTTTCCGCATCCCAAAGGTATTCTCAACTTTCTTTCTTTGGATTATAATGAATTGTTTCTTTAATTTGTCTTTGGAAAGTTACCTCGTTTCTTGAACAACTGTCCTCAAAATATGGTTATGCCTCTTAGTACGGCGTAATGCACATCATTTTTCACTTTCATGACTTGGCTCTCAGTTGCACGCTGCTGTATTGGCCATGGTCATTGGGAGGCTGTCATGGGAGGAAGCATCATTGGGTATAGGTCAAACAAGATACCGATTCTGTTGATGCAGTATTCTAATGGCACTCGATTTTTTATTTGGGGGAGCTATAGAGGTTTGACTGAAATCGACATTGGTTGAGAATTTTGGTGATCATTCTGGCCTATCATGAAAATGGAGAAGTCTGCATTCATTTCATTCAGAATGATGGAGGGTTTGCCGGAGGAATATGGTAGGATTTTGGACACAATGCAAGAGCTTGCCTTTTATCTACCATATCTAGGTTTATCGCTTTCTGGTTATAGGTTCAAGTAATTAGATAAGGATTCCTTGTTGGAGAAGATGGAATGTAAGTTGACATGGTGGAAGGCTAAATGAGTCTAAAGGAGGAAGGTTGGTACTTCTCAAGTCGATTTTACTAGCAATAATCATTTATATGTTGGCTTATAGGTTCTTGTAGGAGAGCAACTGGAAAAGTTAATGGGAGATTTTTATAGTCAAGTTTTGGACAGTAGGACTTGGACACATTTATGGACTGGAGACACAGGTTACGGAGCCCTTGGAATAGTCTCGGTGGGATGAAGCTAAAATAGATGAACAATGACCTTTTTATAAAGTAGTTGGTTTGACTATAGTTCCGAGAGATTCTATGGCCTCTCTTTGTTTTTGGACATGAATGTTGAGTAAGTAATAGCACCTTCGACTTTCTAAAGAGGTATCTGTTTTGTGGTGTTGTATGTGGTGCCTTTTCGTAGGTTGATAGCTGATGATAGTTCATCATTTAGATTTTGGAAAAAAATTGATTCTTCAGAGAGAGGGACTTTATGTAACTTTTTTCGTGTCCCTTCTCTCTGGCAACCAATCAGGATGTATCTATGGCAGAAGTTTGGTTTGATTCTCGAGATGGGTGGTGATTGGGGCCTTCTATTTTGAGTTCTCTGAGTAATGGTTACGGGAGTCTATGGCATTGACTAATGTACTCAACACAATAGAGGGGGCTTCTATACACAAAGATCATTGAGTTTGTATGATGGTTTCTTCTCTACCATGAAGGTATAGGAGACATTGTTGTTTCCCATAGTGCATGATGTTGATAACCTCGCCAAGGATTATACTTTAAGAGTAAATGATGTCTTTTAGGTGAAGATATTTATGTGATAGCTGTACAGAACCTAGGGTTCATCTGGCTCAAAAAAAAGAACCTAAGGTTCATCAACTTTCTGTTTCATCCAATTTAAGTCAATTGGGTTTATTTTGTGTAACATAAGACATGCCATGAAACTATGATTTTGTTCAATCCAATTGAAACCACTAATTGGGTGCCAAAGTTCTAGTCTCTCGAGTAAAGACACAACATCCTGATTTTTGAAATTTAGGTTTAGTATGACCACCGTTTCTCGTGGTTGATTTCTTTGGCATTCAATTTCTCAGGCTGGTTTTAGTACACTTCTCAAAAATATTTTATGGTGGAGACAACTCCCTGATGCAGAGTTATCAAGACCATTGATTTCTCCTCAAAAGGATGAATTGAAAACTGATCAAGACCTTTTATAACTCAAGTGAAACTGTTCCCGTTAAAAACTCTCAATAAGACCTCCATCTTCTCATAACCTTGCCTAATTCGACAGATTTGGGAAGGGGGTCCAAATTCCTCAAATTTCAAGTTGAAGAGACAAGCAGCCCTTAGATCAAACAATGTTGTATGAAGGGACTCCTACAAAGGTTGTTTCCAATATATAACTTGGGAGTTTAGTTAAAGAACCATTTGATGTGACTACCACCATCATAATTAATCACTATGAAAATTTGATACCATTAAATACAGTTTCTTCCCGTCCAACATCGCAACATGATGTATTACCGAATCTCCTCACCCTTCCACAACATTCTAGACAAGCAAATTTTTTTTGAAATGTCAAAACCACATCTAATGAGGAGAACAAAATTTACATGGAGGACTGTAATCACATGTTCATGCGATCTTTATATAGTGAAGACTTACGTTCCATCTGACTAACCATATGATTTCAACCTTAAGCTATTTTCCAAAAACGCCTTTGATATAGTGCTAATCACATGTTCATCAATATTTTTTACCTTGATCATTATGCGGAATAGAATTCATGCAAGAGAAAAAAAATGAGGATGAGAGGAGGAAGAAGAAGACATGCCTATAGAGGGGGATTTTGGTGGAGAAGCCTAGAGACATCGGAGAAGAAAGGAAGAATGTAGGAGAAATGGAGAGCCTCCACTTCTTTTATTTTCTCAGATCTCTTAAAACCATACCTATAAACTTTACACACACACAAGATTGCATAAGTCAGTAATCGGTACTCGGTCAGCAGGGCCAATGACTAAGGATTAATTGACAGTCGGAAGAGAAATCGAATTTAGTCAGGCATTAGTCGGTTTTGAATTTTTTAATTATTTTAAATATATAAATCAATTTTTAATACATATACTCTCATATATATACATATATTTAGGAATTTTCATATTTGTAAGAGCTTTAAAAAAGAAACAATTATAACAAAAGAAGAAAAATGGAGCAAGTTAAGAACAAAATGTTTGTTACATAGCACATGCTAATGTTAAAAAATAAATACAACATATTAAAACAAAAATAATCCAAGGAGCAAGTGACACAAGTCATTCATCGCTATCAATCTCATCATCCAACTCAAGCTCATCATCATCATCATCATCATTGTTGTTGTCGTCGTCTTCTTCTTTATCGTCATCATCATCTTCTTCTTCTACGTCTTCAAGATGTAACTCAGCATTTAAGCTCGAAGATAAAGCTCTCCCGCCATGTTCACCTCGCTGGCTCCTTCTCGATTTTAAATTGTCTTCGGCACCACTAGCATGTGTCACAGTACCCTAAGTCAATCCAGAACAAAGAAAACCTCATCGTTCTGAGCATTGATATCTCCAATCCATTCACCCAAGTGTGCACGATTACGAGACACAAGATGATCTCTTTCTGTTTTAGCTTGACATTCCTGCAGGTTGGAATTGAAACACGCGTACACAAGATTGTTTAACCTATTCGTCTTTAACATGTTTCTCTTCTTGGTATGGATTTAAAGGTCAAAATACAAGTAACATTGCAAATTTATCTCAACTACTATTTTATTTTACTATTAGTAATCCAATTAGGTTGGTCAATAGAGTCATTACCGAGTCAAATGTACTCCAATTACGCTAACATCCAGAGGATGAAGACATCAAGCTCAAGATCTTGATGGCCACGGCTTTTAAATGAGACATGTCATCTCCATGATTATACCACTAATTAGCTATCAAAATAGATAATTGGTTAAGTACTCACGTAATAAAATAAAAGATGATTCAAATGACCTGAATTAAAAAGAACGACTGATATACCTGGATTGTATTTGCCATCGTTCCTCATCCTTTGTCTCATAGCTAATTGATGCAATCATTCCCAAATTGGCAGGGCAACCCGAAATGAAGAAAAGGCTGATTTGGAGATTTTTCAAATTAGGGATTTTCATTCCTAATTAGTTTATTTTAATTAGCTTGCTTATTTCATCTAAATAAGTTGAGATTGTAATCTCAACTTTTTTGCTAGATAAAATTAGTTAAGAGTCAATTAGAATTGGGTAGAGTCAATTAGGATTGACTATGATTTTATTTGAATTCAAATTTCTTTCTAATTCTGTAATTCCTCCCCTCTTATATAAAGGGGGTGGTAGTGTATTGTAAGTAACAATTCAGATTATATTTAAATTGAGATTTATCTATGGTTTCTCTCTCTTTCCCTTGGCGCAATCTAGCGATTCATCTCCAAAATCCCGCGTAACCGACACGTTCTTCTCTATCTTCATCTCCTCTCCAAATTTCTTCAACCAACATTATTTTCCACCGCTGGAATTTTTTTCGTCTACATCATTAATTGATGCAATCATTCCCAAAATGGCAGGGCAACCCGAATTGAAGAAAAGGTTGATTAGGAGATTTTTCAAATTAGGGATTTTCATTCTTAATTAGTTTATTTTAATTAGCTTTCTTATTTTATCTAAATAAATTGAGATTATAATCTCAACTTTTTTGTTAGATAAAATTAGTTAAGAGTCAATTAGAATTGGTTATAGTCAATTAGGATTGAATATGATTTTATTTGAATTCAAATTTCTTTCTAATATTGTAATTCCTCCCCTCCTATATAAAGGGGATAGTAGTCTATTGTAAGGAACAATTCAGAATATATTAAATTAAGATTTATTTCTGGTTTCTCTCTCTTTCCCTTGGCGCAATCTAGCGATTCATCTCCAAAATCCCGCGTAACCGACGCGTTCTTCTCTCTTCCTCTCCTCTCCAAATTTCTTCCACCAAAATTATTTTCCACCATTGGATTTTTTTTCGCCTGCATCATTTGGTATCAGAGTATGGAAACTGAATCGTTCTTACGATTCGACGATCCGATTGCATATTTGTGACTTCAATTCGATTTGAGCCTTGTTTACGACAACAAAGATTCAAGAATCGTCTTGTAGCGTCCGTGAAGGTTCAACAATGGCTTGATGACAATATATTTATTCATGAAGAAGAAGCAACGACACCACTCGTGTTCTTTGGAGGTATGTTCATCCAAGATGAAGATTTATTTGATACCACTGCTGTACAAGAAGAAAACGAAGACTTGGGCCCTGTTTTTGATGAAAGTCTCTACGAGGAAGAACACGAACTCATCAATCTACCCGTGTTTGAATCTGTTGTCCAAGCGAATCCCCATCCTCTACGGATCGCACCCCGCTGCCACCGTACCACGCCACCATCCAGTGTCGACGATGCTGCTCGGCCAACCAACACGCGATCCGAGTCCACGACTCGCGCGCGGTCTGCGCCCCACCTGTGCGCCTCCTCCCACGCAACCTGCGCAACCCCCGTAAATGTCGTCGATTGTGCCTTCCCTTCTCAGCCCGCCACTGCTCGATCTCGAGCTCCAAAGGTCGACGCGCACGAGTCCGACGTGGTTTTCACCACGCGCGCGAGTTGGGGCCGTCATACCTCCTTCCGCAGCGCCGCCTGAGGTCTCCCTGCCTGTTGCGCCGCCACCGCATACGGCCATCCGACCCAACCCGCCACCGCCCTCGCGTGATTCCTCACCGCCCGCACGCTTGGAACCCTAGATCTAGGGTTCGGCGCCACCAACGATGTTGGAAGAACAAATCTGAGAATGCAAAGGCTCCTACTTTGTCTCCCACGAAGGACCATTCCCATAAAATTAAGGATTTGGAATGATTTCGGGAAAATTGCAGAGGTATTCCCCCCTCCTAAAAACTTTTATATAAAGATTCAAATTGTTTTAGTTGAAGGGGTAGAATATTTACATCCATACCCCTCAGTGGAAAGAAACTACAAACGTAACATAGAATATGATCAAAATTGGGGATATCTGTTCATCCAATCTAGATGGAATTCTCCACCGAAGGAATGCAGATCAAGCAATTCGTCAGGAGATGAATTTTTTAAGTGGGGGAGAATTGATGCAATCATTCCCAAATTGGCAGGGCAACCCGAATTGAAGAAAAGGCTGATTTGGAGATTTTTAAATTAGGGATTTTCATTCCTAATTCGTTTATTTAATTAGCTTGCTTATTTTATCTAAATAAGTTGAGATTATAATCTCAACTTTTTTAGTAGATAAAATTAGTTAAGAGTCAATTAGAATTGGTTAGAGTCAATTAGGATCGACTATGATTTTATTTGAATTCAAGTTTCTTTCTAATTCTGTAATTCCTCCCCTCCTATATAAAGAGGATGGTAGTCTATTGTAAGGAACAATTCAGAATATATTTAAATTGAGATTTATCTCTGTTTTTTCTCTCTTTCCCTTGGCGTAATCTAGCGATTCATCTCCAAAACCCCGCGTAACCGACACGTTCTTCTCTCTCTTCCTCTCTCCAAATTTCTTCCACCAAAATTATTTTCCGCTGCTGGAATTTTTTTCGTCTGCATCACTAATGGCTTGCCAAAATCTCCTCGACCAAGTCTTTATACCGGAAGCTCATCCCTAGTGATTACATCGTGTATATCCAAATCTGGATAAAATTATTCCATACAGTCCTTAAAAACCTCTCCTCACTAGAATATCCAGATCATTACAGGACTCTGTGTAGAAGAAGAATGGGTTCGAATAAAAAGCTGCTAGATATAATGGAATATCGAGCATTCCTTTGGTCTTGGAGGTAACAATGTCCGCAAAAAAAGTTGTAAGACGACTCTACGCCATTGAAAGATGCAATTATCTTCTGCTTGGTCTATTCAAGCCCTCCGTATATAAAGCCCATGGATAGGCATCGATCTGCATCAATTACACGCAATAAACGAACCAAAGGTGTTAAAACTCAGATAACATGTGCGGCGTGGTTCCAGATGTAGGGCTGAAGATTATGGAACTCGCTGCTTCTCCCTTCTTAATCTTATACTATTTGCAATATCCACTCTTCTTAGGAAAACATCATCCTCAGCTTGTATTTTTTCTCATTAAAGCTCTCAAGAGTGAGGAAAGTGGTTGCAAATCTTATTTGCCCTAACTTTGCAAGGTCCCTCTTGTTGGTTAACTTGTGCATCAAGCTAAGAGTTTTGATGTGAGAGTAAATGAACACCGTGAGCCTCTTCGCCTTTATGATTGCACTCATTACCTTCGTCTCTTTGCTTATCTCCAAAGTAAGATTAATGGAGTGCGCGACACATGGAGTCCACCAAATCTACAGATATTTTATGAGTAGCAATCTTCCCGCTACTACATTGGCAGATGCATTATCCGCCACAATGAACCACATTTTTCACTCCCACTTCATTCAGACACTCCACCCGCATGAAGATGTATTCCGCAGTGTGACCGTCATCTGAGGCATCTATGGACTTAAAAAATGAAGTACTCAATGTGCAATTGACACAGAAGTTGATGATGCTCATTCATCGCATATCTTCCCGTGCATGAGTCATAAAAAAGCATCATATCGACTTGCACATATCTCGAGGACATTACAAGTCATCACACATTTTCTTCACTGCCTTATTAAGAAATAAACCGTTGAGCTCATACCTTATGGGAGTCTTTAGTCCAAAATCGTACTTCCCAATTACCTCAACCATCTGCATGAAGGGCTTCGTCGTCAATGCCTTGAAAAGAATTTCCGATGTATATGCCCAGTTGCATATATAGGAGGCAATCCTTTCTGGATGATATTTGGAGAATGCATTCTTTATGGTCATCTGACGTGGTGACCCTTCCACTACGACGTTCTGCTCCAAAGAGTCAGATACCCGTGATCTCTTCGTTGAACCTACATCTTTAGTGATATTGTAAACATATATTAGTTTCCTTTGTATTTCTCTGCTATTTTTCCTTTCTGCCGCATGCTTTATGTAATTTACCCATAGGCTACTCTCCTATATTAGAGAGCCTAAGGCTGATGGAATAAACAACTCTTCTATTTTTCCCAACATGGTATCAGAGCGACGGTCCTAGACCGGAGTTCTCGAAACCCTAACCCTATCCCTACCCCACCTGCGTGCCTCTCTCTCTCCGCCGTCGGCACATACCTGCGCCCCCTGCGCCTCCGCACGTGCGCCCGCGTGCCTGCGCCCTCGCCCTCGCGCGCCTGCACGCCTGCGCCCTCGCCCTCGCGCGCCTGCGCACCTGCACCCTCGCCCTTATGCCTGCGTGCCTGCGCACACTCGCGTACTCGCGCATGCGCGCCCTCGCGCTAGCGCGCCTGCGTGTTCCAGCGCCTTCCAGCGCCATCGTGTGCGCTCCAGCGCACACCTGTGCCCTCCAGCGGGCACCTTAAAGCCCTGTGCGTGTGCCCTTGAATCAACCCTATATCTCTAGAGCGCACATGGTTGCTTGAGGTCTATACATGCAACTAAACCCGTCTATGTCCGTGTAGACGAATCTTATCTTCAGTCCGTCGCTCCAGTCTTCGGTTTCCAGTATGTCAGAAAGCAAGGCGGATATTCCATCTATTGACGCCTTTCGTGGTCCAGCGCCTATCGTAAAGATGGATGGTACGAACTATGAACTGTGGGCGATACAGTTCATGAGTATGATGAAGTCAACTGGTAAGAAGCACATTCTTACCGAAGAAGAGCCTGCTGAGAAGACTGGAGCCAATGCCTTATGGGAGGCCGATGACGCATACGCCAAAGTCTGGTTATCTGGAACTTTGGCGATCGAGATTGCCAATGATATTCTACATCAACCCACGGCCAAAGACATGTGGGATATTCTAGCGGTCACATACTCTCAAGCGAAGAATGAGACAAAGATTCTGCAACTCCAGCATGATATATTCACTATAAAGCAGAATGGTCGCCCTCTACATTCACTCTACACATCCCTACAAGGGATGTTCGAGAAGCTATACAGCTTCATGCCCCTGACAGCCACGCCAGAGCAACAGAAGATTTACCGGAATGCGACTATGGTGGGCGTTTTCCTTGCTGCACTTGATCCCGAGTATGAGGCGGCACGATCCCAGATCTTGGCCGATTCTACTATTCCTCCCATGGAGGAAGCCTTTCACAGACTGAGTCGCATCACCGTCCCTTCTACGGCCACAAATCAGAATACTTCAGTCAGGGCCGCCAACAGGGGTCGTGGATTTCATCATCAGACCCGTGGACGTGGACCTTGTGGCAGAGGAGGCCGTACTCGGCCAACATGTACCTACTGCCATCGCGTCGGACACAATGAAGACACATGCTACTCTAAGCATGGATTTTCTGCATCTGCACGAGTCGCCGAGCAGATAGAGCCTCCATCTGCTGCCTCTTTGGATCAACGGTTCGATGATTTAGTTGCCCGTCTAAGGGGCATTATTCCGCCATCTGGCCCACCACCCACTACTGAGAATCAATCTGATGCTGCTGCATCTGCCTCTGCGTCTACCAGTGCATCAGGTAGCATACTTGCATTTACCAGTAGTAGATCAGATACTTTACCTTGGATTATGGACTCGGGAGCCACACATCATCTATGTGGCGATCAGAGTTTACTTACAGGATACACTCAGATCCCTCCAGGCCGAACAGTGGTCATTGCCAATGGTACACATCCCCCAATTGCTGGTCAGGGGGAGATTAGACTGACATCTTCTATGCAGCTCAAGAATGTGTTACATGCGCCTGATTTTTCAATGAATTTATTATCAATCAGTCAGATTACAAAGGATTTACGATGTCGGGCAATTTTTGATCCATCTTCTCTTGTTTTTCAGGACATCCTTACGGACAACGTGATTTGTCGTGGCTATGAGCAAGGAGGCCTCTATCGCCTCAATCAGACTCCCTTTGCTGGAACTTCATCCCTACCTACTGGACCCGTATCTCCTATGCTGTGGCATCTGCGCTTTGGACATCTATAGCTTCAGAAGTTGCATCGTGTGTTATCCCAGGGTCTGCCTCGCACATCCATCCAATGTGAGGCTTGTCAGTTGGGAAAGCATCACCGGTCTACCTTTTCCAGTCGTCCGGGTCGGAGTAGTACCTCCAAGTTTGAGTTATTTCATATTGATATCTGGGGTCCGAGTCGTGTTCCTGATCATCAGGGACACAGATTTTATATAGTTATTGTGGATGACTTCTCTCGTGTGTCATGGGTATTTTTGTTGAAAAATAAATCTGAAGCAGGGAATATTATTATCCATTTTCTTAATGAGATTCGTAATGTTTTCTCCACATATGTTAAAATTGTGAGAAGTGATAATGCCTTGGAATTGTGTACTCATGTCCTAGCCAATTACTACTCATCCCAAGGGATTATCCATCAGACATCCTGTGCTTATACCTCTCAACAAAATGGGATCGCTGAAAGGAAACATCGTCACTTACTAGATGTCACCAGGTCACTTCTTATACAGAGTCATGCTCCTTATTCTTACTGGGGTGATGCGGTTCTCATAGCATGCTACCTAATAAATCTTATGCCGTCCTCTGTTATAGGTGAACAGATTCCTTTCTCCCTTATCTTTCCTGGTAAAGATCTGTTTTCCCTTACTCCTCGTGTATTTGGTTCGGTTGCCTTTGTCCACCAGTTGTCTCCAGGTACTGACAAGCTCTCTCCTAGGGCTGTCAAGTGTGTGTTTGTTGGGTACTCCAGAACTCAAAAGGGGTACAAGTGCTTTGATCCATTGTGCAGGCGGTATATTGTTAGTGCAGATGTTACATTTTTTGAATCCGTAATGTATTTTTCATCCTCAGGTGATCAGCTGCTACCTCCAGTTACTACCGATGCCATCTATATGACACCATCACATCCAGTACCACCACCACCAGCAGCACCAGCTCCTTCACCATCATCCACACCTCCTATTACTATCCTTGTGTCACCACTACCATTTCATTATACCCGCAGGCTTACTCTAGCTCATGGTCATGACTCATCACCTAGCTCGCCTAAGGTATGTGCTGAAGATATTACTCTTGATGGATCTAATGATGTTTCTGAGCAGGATATGTTGTAGAGGACAGATGAGGACACAACCGATTTAGATGTTTCTATTGCTATACGCAAATCGAAGAGGAGCTGCGCCACATATCCTTTAGCAGCTTCTGTGTCATTTGAACGACTATCTGGGGATTTCAGGGACTTTGTGGTTGCCTTGTCAGCTGTAGATATTCCACGGAATTACCAAGACGCTCTGAAGGATAGTAGATGACGTTTAGCAATGGAGGAAGAAATGGCAGCACTTCAATCTAGGGGAACTTGGAGTCTAGTTCCTATACCTGCAGATGTGTCCCCAGTGAGCTGCAAGTGGGTATTTACAGTCAAGCAGAATGCAGATGGCAGTATTGACAGATACAAGGCTCGCCTTGTTGCTCGTGGCTTTACACAGACATACGGGGTGGATTATCTTGATACGTTCTCGCCAGTAGCCCGTCATTCTACCCTATGGATCTTGCTGTCAGTTGCTGTTACTCGAGAGTGGCTGGTATATCAGTTGGATGTGAAGAATGCGTTCTTATATGGTGACTTACAGGAGGAAGTCTACATGCAACAACCACCCGGTTTTGCTGTTGAGGGGGAGTGCTCTAAGGTGTGCAGACTTCATAAGGCTATCTATGGCCTCAAGCAGAGCCCCGGAGCATGGTTTCAGAAGCTCTCAGACCTCTTTGAAAAATAGGGATACAAACGCTCTAATGCTGATCATTCCTTGTTTGTACAGAAGACTTCAAGAGGTATTATTGCAATCATGGTTTATGTAGATGACATCTTGATTACAGGAGATGATGAACAAGGAATAAAGAAGGCGAAAGAAAAGCTGGGTAACGAATTTGTCACTAAGGACCTTGGAGTCCTTAGATATTTTCTGGGGCTGGAGTTTGCCAGAAATCCGTATGGGCTAGTAATGTCGCAGAGAAAATATGTTACGGACCTGTTAAGTGAAACAATATGCTTGGGTGCCGACCAGCTACAACACCAATGGACCCTAGCATGAAGCTATATGATGATGATACAGAGGTGGACAGGAGAAGATACAGAGAACTGGTAGGCAAATTGTTGTATGTCACGATCACTAGGCCCGATATATCCTTTGCGGTGAGTCGTATGAGCCAGTTCATAGAGCAACCACGTCAGGTTCATATGGATGCTATACATATGATACTCAGGTACCTCAAATCATCTCCAGGTGCAGGTTTGCTATTCAAGAAAGGCAAGGGGATCTCTATCTCAGCATGTGCAGATGCAGACTATGCAGGTTGTCCCAAGGACAGGAAGTCCACCTCTGGGTTTGCGGTTTACGTTGGAGATTCTCTAATCTCATAGAGGAGCAAGAAACAAACTATGGTAGCCAGGACTAGTGCTGAATCTGAATATAGGGCTATGGCTCATGCTAGCACATAAATGATGTGGGTAAAGGCTGTACTTACAGATCTATGTATAGACGTACCACTTCCTATGACCTTAGAATGTGACAATCAGGCAGCCTTGTTCATTGCAAACAATCCATCATTCCATGAGCGAACCAAGCACATTGAAGTGGACTGTCACTTCATACGTGACATGATTCAGAAGGGATTCATTGCTACATCTCATGTTACTTCAGATATCAAACTGCAGATATATTCACCAAGGCATTACTACGAGGCCCATTCTAGAAGTTTGCGTCCAAGCTGAGCATGATTGATATCTATGCTCCATCTTGAGGGGGAGTGTAAACATATATTAGTTTCCTTTGTATTTCTCTGCTATTTTTCCTTTCTGCCGTATGCTTTATGTAATTTACTCATAGGCTACTCTCCTATATAAGAGAGCCTAGGGCTGATGGAATAAGCAACTCTTCTATTTTTCCCAACAGATATCAATCTTCTCTCTCATCTCCTGAATACACGCTCATCTTCTTCTTCGTCTCCTCGTCCGCCTTGGGACATGCAGCCATGTTGCCTCTTCGGTGTGCTAGATGTTGCTTGAACATGTACACACTTCCCTTGACAACCTTCTTGCACAATCAAGTAACTGTATTCGACTCCACACGGTTTGAAAGGTAACCATATTGCCATGTGGGGTCACTTGATCTTGGCGGCACATAAAAAGATGAGTCGCTTCAGAAGCAAAGATCGCTGGAGGTGTAATCATCTGCATAGTCACAAGCTCATAAGTTAAAACACTTCAAATAACTATATAAGCAAGTTAGAACATTTAAAATTAATTGCTATAAAATATTAAAATTAATTAGTCAAGTAACTCATTAATATATTATTACTTCAAATCATATATACTTCTCACAAATTTCTACATCAAACAAAATCTAGGGATATGCATGACTCGATTAAGCTTAAGGGGAAAGCCACTCAAATCATATATTATCCCATGATATCCATTCTTAAGTAACTCAACCTATATGGATACACATTCATCAAACTAAATCTAGGGATATGCATTCTCGCATCAAACAAATTTTGTTGCATCAAACTCAAGTAACTCCACCTATTTGCTAATAAACCATAGTTGCAAAATAAATCATCAATCAAATCATTCTTAAACACATTTAATCAATAATTCATCATCATTATGCAAACAAATCATCTCTAGACATGTACACAAACCTCTACAAGTAAGATAAAGATGCATAAAAGATACATAAACAAGTACAAGCAACAAACGAAAGTTAAAAAAAATAAAGTATGCAAAATAATATCTAAGGGGGAGATGGGAGGTCGGGGCGGTGGAGGGAGACGAACTAGGGAGGAGGAGGAAGGCACATGGTTGGGTTAACACATAAAACCTGGTAGGGTTTTTAGGAAGGCTATTTTCATCCTTTAATATGGTTTTTAAACTTTGTGTGCTTTAATTCATGGTGTGGGAACGGGAGGGGACCCCATTGTTACCGCTAAAGAAATTTGGGACCTCACTCGCTACAATGATAAGTTTGGAGACCACATTGATATAACAACAAAGCCTTTTCAAACATTAAATATGGTCAGCTACATGGATTCTTTTCTCCATTCAGATCTATCCTGGGCCATTCTCGAGTTTAGATCCAAAAAAATAAGATCCCTTCGGATAGTCTCATTCTACACTTCTTGGGCCTTGGAGAACACATTGATGTTGTACGAAAAGTTCAGGGACTTCCTTGTAATTTACTCTTTTCTTAATCAAAATGGACCTTAATAGGATAAGATACAATCGATATTAATTAGATTTGAGCATATAAATATTTGGACCATTAGAAAGATTTCAATTGTAATAAGGCAGATCCAAATACCAATAAAATAATTATCACGTGCCCTAAAAGTCAACAAGAGTTTGATTTATGCTCAATACATTTTAGTTTTGAACTGAACACGGATGCCATGCCCAGTTTTAAACTGAAGAAGGATGTCTATATTCTTTCGGGGTATGAATTTACCAGTGTTCACTAAAACAATCTGTGCGGCCGCATATGCAGCCGTATATGCCTATGCAACCCTCTTGGCGCATCGCATATCTCAAGCACAACAGTATGCAGCTCTTGTGCATAAGCGGGCCGCATATGCGGGACGTGCAACTGCATATTCGGATCGTGCAACCACTTAAGATTTAGTGAGTCCGATAATTGTTGAAGTTACATTGAATCACATAAATCACAAAGTTTAACATATCCAATTATAAATCCTAATTGCATGAATCATGGAACGATTATGAATGTTCAAATATATATTTTTTGAAGCTAAATTGAATCATAGACATCCATTATTCTTTGGAAATGATGTTGTTGGAGTACTTGGTTGTATGCGTCACTTGAGAGAGATGGGTAAATGGATCTCTCCAGGATCCATTTACCCCATCCATATGTTTAGTCCTACATCTACCAGTCGTGGGATTGGAGGCTCTGTGGGGGCTATATAAGGAGCCCCATACCTCCTGTATCAGATGAGAAAAAGGAATGCAATATCCGCCCTTTTGAGGGCTTCTCCCGTGGTTTCATCCCGCTCCTTAGGGAGTAGGGTTCCACGTAAAATCATGGTGTTCCATGTTTTATCTTTCCGTTCTTTATGCTCTGTTTATCATTCCGCTTCCTATTTTCTAACATGGTATCAGAGCGGGTCGATTCTTGAGGAGTTTTTGTGTTCTTTATCTATTTGTTTGAGATTCGATTATATCGGTTGATTATGTTTCGAGATTTGTTTATATTATTCAAGTAGCAGAGATTCTAGGGTATTGGAAACCCTAATTTCCTTTAGAGTTTCATGAACCCTAGATCTGCTTCCTCACTCTCCAGCCTCAGACGGCGAGACCTCCAGCCTGCGCGAGCCTCCTGGCTGCGCGAGCAGTCCAAGTCCATCACGAAGAAGCTTTGCGATGCAGTTGCCGAAGCTCGCCCCCTCATTCAAGCTTCCTCTCCAGACGAGTCCCCTCCTGGGTCATGGTGCCAGATCCCTAGATCTCCATCGCGTGCATCATCACGCGCTCCAGCGGCAACCCTCTTCTCCCACAGCAACGACGTTTCCCTTCCAACTTCCTGGCAGCGTGGAGCACCTCCATCGCCCTTTCACTAAGCTCCAGCACGCGCATCGGCCACGATCTCTGGCCAACAACCTAGGCGACGGGCCCTTTCGATCTCTCCTCCTGTCGAGATCTCCTCCGGCAGCGCAGGCACAGGCTCAGGCACGATCGTTGGCAGCAGCCTCTCCTTCGCGTGTGAGTGGCGCCTTCCTCCTCTCCTCCTTCGCACGGCTCCAAGGCCGCGATCTCTCGCAGTCGCATCCTCTCCAGGCGGTAAAGGCCGCTTTCCCTACAGGCGCTCCTCCGCCTCGAGTCACAATCTCCACCGCACTAGAGCGCCTTCTTCTCGCGCAGATTCATCTCCTGTAGCGGTGGAGGCTACCATCGAAGAGGAGGGTTTGGGAACCCTAGCTTATGAGAATAGAAAAAGGGCTCGATGCTTTTAATAGGGCTTCGTCTCTTCAGCCTAAGTGAGCTGGAAAATGTTTGATTTAAAAAAATGTGAACAAAAAAAGGGGGGAGAGGCTTGATTTTATTTTAAAAAAAATATAGGGGAGGTCACTTAAAAAAAAGAAAATTTTCATTATTTGCGAAAAAAGGAAAAAAAGAAAAGAGAAAAGGCACGCGCAAAGAAAAGCCATACGCAAAGTTTTAAAAAAAATAAAAAAATGTTCAAAAAAAAATAAATGATGATTTGAGAAGCTGAAGAAAAAATGAAATCGACATTTGTGATGTTTTATTTTCTCCCCACATTTATGTATTATCTTGTCTTCTCCCAACTTAGTCGACGATTATCATTCCGACTAGTATGGGAGAAAGGAGGAGTATTATGTAGAGTCACAGGTCTATTCAGATGTTCCAGATGTCAGATCTCCAGATTCCAGGCCAGTTCAGATTTTCCAGACTCTACAACAGATTTCAGACTCGACGATCAGATGTTTTCCGAGCCTTTTGTCATGGTCCCCATCATTCTTGTTGTTGTCGGTCAGAGTTTTCATGTGAGCCATAGGGGTTCCAGAGTAGAGGACCATTTCCTATGCTATGTTGGCAAGGGTTTTCATGTGGTATCATAGGGACACCAGAGTAGTGTACCATTCTCTGTGCCAGATGGGAGAGACCCAGTTTTCCGACGAGGATGCTTCTTTTAGACTCCATTCTCCAGCGACCGTGGACTCCGACGAGGATTGCACTTCCACGGACTTATTCAGTTCGGCCCTTTCCAAAGATGGAGCAGTTGTCCACATTATTGTGGCGGGCTAGAGTACTCCGACGAGGAGACTCATTTTCAGTTGCAGTGACTCTGACAGGCGCAGTTCAGAGCACATGCTCTCCGACGAGGAGATTCAACAGACTCACACTCCAGCCTGTTCGTCCTCCTCACCTGCATGACATGAGAAGCAACATCCTCGACAACAGTAGTTGTGCGCGTTGGGTTAATATTTTTCGTAGTGTCCTATAGCGTGAGTTGAGTTTCTTTCTGTTTGTCCAAGCTGAGCATTGCATGCTCCAGCTTGAGGGGGAGTGTTGGAGTACTTGGTTGTATGCGTCACTTGAGAGATGGGTAAATGGATCTCTCCAGGATCCATTTACCCCATCCATATGTTTAGCCCTACATTTACCAGTCGTGGGATTGGAGGCTCTGTGGGGGCTATATAAGGAGCCCCAGACCTCCTGTATCAGATGAGAAAAAGGAATGCAATATCCGCCCCTTTGAGGGCTTCTCCCGTGGTTTCATCCCGCTCCTTAGGGAGTAGGGTTCCATGTAAAATCATGGTGTTCCATGTTTTATCTTTCCGTTCTTTATGCTCTGTTTATCATTCCGCTTCCTATTTTCTAACAGATGTCAAACTTAATAGAAAATATAGCCTCATTAATGTACATGTCTTTTTTTAATTCTTAGTTAGTACATTATTGATGTTATTTGTGTTGATTTTTGATTTTATATCGGATACTTACATGTTTTGGCAATTGTTGTCATTTAGTATGTGTGCTGACTTTTCTATTGATATTTGGAGTGCTCGTTTTGAGATCTAATTGAAAGTTATTTTTCTTAGATCTTCTATTGGACCGCATTTATTCATAAATTTAGTTCAATTGTAGTTACTTTTGTAGATATTTATTTATTTTAAATAAAAAAATTAGAAAACCGCATATACCTCGCATATGCTCCCGCATACCGCTTAATCACTATCCAGTGACCTGTCCGAATGCATACGCATACCGTTTTCCTGAACCTTGGAATTTATTGAAGGGAAAGGTATTTGGAATTAGGCCAACATCATTACTCACCATCATTAATTTTTAAGAACGTCACATCTGGAAATATTTTCTTGATAATGAAATTAAATCCTTCTACACTGTTTAGGAATGTGGCCAGATGAATCGCATATGCTTACGCAATTGCTGGACTAAACAGAATTCCTGAAAATTTTAAGTCGAGACTATATATTCAGTCTATACAAGTGCATACTCAGATCCATATATGGCGCCCCGCATATTCTGTTTGCATTTCTGAAGGATGGCATTATAATTTAACTTGTGATTGTTTTGAGATCTTATTCTACTTTTGTTAGCAACTTTGTGACTTATACTGCTTATATTATAAACACGTGTCTTTTGTTATAAAATATAGGTACAATACATTTGCTAACCTAAAAATTTATTTTTGAGCCTTGCAAAACTCTATCCTTTTTTTCATGTATTACCAATGATTTGCTATATAAAACTACGCAAAACAGCATGCTTCCCCGCATGCAGCATATACACAATGTCGTTGCATGTTTGATTGAATCGACATAACAAATTTATGAACACATGCCTTTGAAGTTGTTTTTGAAAAAAACCTGTCATTAAAAGAATTGCCTTTTATTTATGCATCTTTATCATGGAAATAGAATTGTTTCATGAAAAATGTTCTGCGATCATTTTCTTTCCTTTAGACGTGTTTTTATTTGACTGTAGATTACAAGTTATCTGGAACAAAAGTGCTACAAGGATCTGAGAACGGAACGCTTCAAAATAGCAAAGGTCGTCATACTCATTTATCAGAAATTGATAGTGTCTTGTAAAGAACAAATGTAAGTTTTCTTCCTGCTAGTTGTATTTATTACATATTCTCAAATGAAATACACGAGCATCGTGCTATCACATTCCAAATTTCTTTGCCTTGGGAAAGATAAACTAACAGAAAATTTTATCATGTTTCTGTCAAGATATCTATGGATATATTGCAACAATGCCTGCTCAAAAGAATGGATCCTTCACCATATAATGCTGATTATTAGGTTTTTTATTTTTTTTGCATAATCTAGGAAAGTTGTGGCCAACATTGAATGTTCTTGGCAAATTATCATATGTATATGATAATATCGATTGTGTACCTTGCAAGCTACTGTTGAGCTCAAGTTTCATTATGCAGAAAGTATGTGGCAAGAACATTATATGGTGGCTTGTGGGATGATGCAAATAGACAACCGAATTTATTATCTTCATGCATAAGGACAATAGATTATCTAGTAGAAAAGATTTCAAAATCATCACAAACTTCTCTTTTTTCTTTTCTATTGTAATTTCTCGAGTATTATATGACGATTTCTCAATATGGTTGGGAGAACGGGAGGAGGTTGGCGTTGAAACGTTAGGAGGATGAGGGGATTTGATGTTGTCGTGTCTTTCCTGGCTTATGGGAAGGTGGTTTCTTCTGACTAGAGTGTGATAAGATAACACCATCGCCATGTACTACCAAGATTGAGGTGGTGAGATGGGCCACTGCCATTGCACTAGAGGTTGCGATGGACTCCATATGGATTGAAATGGTGGGAGGGAAATGTCATGGCTAATAAGTATGGTGGAGATTGCATCAAGTAATATGGAGAACGAGGTAACCATCATTGTTTCCGGATAGTGAATGGTGTCAATATCATGGGGAGATGACATGCTGTAAAATGATGGGAAAACATGCTACTATTTAAGCTAATAAGGGCCATTATTGATGTTGCTGGAAGGTGGAAGAGGATGGTTTAGTTGTGCTGAGGATTGGGCGAGGCAACATGAAGATTGGGTGAATATGATTGCCTAGGATTGCCAATGGCTAAATTTAAAAATGTTGTTAACACTGGTTACGGATCCTACCAACTTCAAAATTTCGGAACTAAACTGGGATACTTTCAAAGTGGGGAACTTGATTGGGTTTGACCCCTACATTTTAAGTAGACTCGTAATTTGTAAGGTCGGAACAAGGAAGCTTATCATGGGAAATATTTTGTCTTTCATTAGAGAGGATAGTAGCCAATTAAGGCCTCCACAGTCTGGAATTTTTTTATGGTGTTATCAAAAGTGGCACCATTTCTGTCAAGGCATCTTGATAGTGAGGGATGGATACAAGTTTGGCTTGATGACTTGTCAGTGAAGGTGGTGTTGATAGAGGCTTAGCCGGATTGTTGAGCCGTGTGACAAATATGCACGTGTTGGTCGCACAATGCTGGAGTGATGGATGGTCTCTGGATTTTACCCCTCTCCCCTCTAAGAAGAGGGTCCGGGAGCTTGCTCCTTGACCATGTTCCAAGGAATGATATGAGACTCTTAGGAGTGGGAAATGAAATTTTATGCTTAATATTACTGTGCTCCAAGAGAACATCCTTAAGACCTAGATAAGGGTTTCACTTTAGACTGTTGATTGATGTGGAAGGTAAATGCATTATTAAAGGGTGTCCTTATATGCTTGTTTGCTGAGGAGTAAAAGGTTGGTGATGGAGGTTCATAGGTAGATCGTTAACATGGATGGGCAAGGCTTGTCCAGTCTGTCTGAGTGGGAAGGAGGATGTAGATAATTAGTTCTGCATTCTTCTCTTGATATGCAGATAGATGGTATCATTCTGGGTGACTGTTTTCAATTTTAGCAGATTTTCGAGGAGTTATAAGACGGGAAGTCAATAGATATTATGTGGGTTCAACACTAGCATTATTTTCAATATTTTGGGTTCTGAAGATTGCAATGTTTTTCATACACGAGAAATTAATAATATTACATGGAGAATGTGGTGCCTAGCGTGATAAGACATTGAATTTTGCATGAGTAGGCATACTCTTGTATTAAGTGATTGTATGTCATGTTGGACTGATGGTCTCAGAAAGTGTCATGTTGGACCGACCATGCTTTGGTTATTGGTGAATGATGGATGACTGATATTTGGGGAAAGAAACATCTCACGATATTTGTAGGCAAAGAAACATCTCACGATATTTGTAGGCAAAGATATTGCAATGTGCAGCAATTGACTTTCATGCTTAATTTAGCAAAAGTTGTAATTTTTCAGGTCATTGTTTGCTAGTAGCTTACTCAACATTATACAAACCTGCTTGGAGCAAACTCGGCAACATGAAATGAGAGTTTTGGGATGCCGTGCGCTCTTTGATTTTGTAAATAATCAGGTAATTCTACCTCTTTGTGCATGTGTAGTCCATACATGCGTCTTTTATCTGATATGCTGCTCATGGCCTAGTATTGTGACTTTTGTGCCTTTTATGTATTTACATACTTTATGCTATAATAATTGTTTGGTTGTCATATCCAGACTGATGGAACCTATATGTTCAACTTAGAGGGTTTGACCCCGACTCTTTGTCAACTAGTTCAAGAGGTGGGAGAGGATGAAAAGGTTCATCAGGTCCGAGCTGCAGCACTGCAAGCTCTTTCATCCATGGTGTGTTCATACTTGTTTGTATTATATTAATGTTTCTTTGCTTATTTATTTTGTGGCTTTCTTTGTCTCTTAAATGATATTACCATACTGTATTTGCTTTTCAAATAATTATTATATTGCATTTCATCCTCTTCTTGATATTTCGTGCTTATTTCAGAGGCCTTTTTGCAGTGCATACTTCCATCTTTATGTCCATATCTTTATGCGTTTTACAAAGACATCTTTTATCTTTTGCACCGTCTACAATATCTGTCTTTAAGATGGCTTTTTTTGCATATATTTCTTATCTAAGTACTTCTATTCTTCCATCTACAGGTCTGGTTTATGGGCGAACACTCCCATATTTTGTCAGAATTTGATAATGTATGTTGCCCTTTCTTTAAAGATTTTCATTTCTCTTTTTGGAGTTTTGGATTTTGTGACTTTGGGTTTGCTATCCGTTAATACATAGCAGGGCTGACACACATTGGGGGGGGTGTCCATCCTTTCTTTTTCTTCTTCAGGAAAAAACAGCATATTGAGTTTGTGTGGTATTGTACGTTTGTATAATCATTTTCCCCATGAATAGACTGCTTGTTGGGAAGAATTATGTTAATTCATGCAGTTTTCTTTTAGAAGACTTTTTAATTTGAGATGCATACCATGTGACTTTGAGATGGGAAATTTGCCCAAATGTATCAATGGTTGAAATTTCTCACACCAACTCTTTCCACCATGTACTTTTCAGTGATTAAATGCCCACAAGTCATTTTATCCATGAAGGAATTGTGTACAATTGTTCAAAATTGGTCCATGGGTCTTTGTTGTGATTCATAGTTTGCGAAGTTTCTGCATTAAAAATAAAGATTGGAATATAAGAAATCTCTCAAATCACCACTGAGGTTGGTCTTTATGCACTTACCAATAAATCAGCATGGTCCACTGCTTTCTCCTCGAGTTAAATATTGGTGATTTTTCTTACTAAACCATATGTTATGAATGATCTGTTTTTCGAACAAGGGTTTCACCATTAAAATCATCTAGTATAAAAGCAGCAAATAGTTTTTGCCTGTCTTGAAAAGCCTAATTTTCAGAGGGCACTGATCTCCTATAAAGCGCCCTTTACCACATGTCAAATTTAATTATCCACACAAGGAGATTGCATCTCCATGGTATTTTTTGGTGCAACTAATCAATCAAGCTCATTCCAAAACTCCTTTCTGATCCTTCCCTTGATCCAAATTTGGGTAAGAAAATGAAAGATATCGGGACTATATTTTCCCAAGACCGTCCTAATCAAGACAATCCTATATCCATCTCTGTACCGCACATTTTTTAGTTCTTGTGAATAATGATAGAAACCCAAATTCCAAGCTTTCCTTTATTGATAATATAATTTAAAGCGTCCTTTCGACTTTCCTGGCATTTTCTTCAAACCTCGTCTTGAATAGGCACATGATGTGAACGTCCTTTGAGCAGCATATATTGGTAAGTGCAAGATGCAAACCCCATTCTATTTTTCACGTGTTTTCACTCAAACAATATGGACACAAGTATGTATTTGGCCTGGCCGGTTGTGTGGGTTGAAGTAGAGATAGGACTATGTTTTCGATGTTATCTTAGATATGGGTGTGCCACAGAAATTCCTTTTTTGTGGGATGCTGCCAATTTAGTCAACTATTTTGCCCAATGTTATGGATTTATATTTTCCAGTATGTCACTACTTGTTTTGCTGAATGTTTTCGATTTATATTTATAGAATGCCAATCAAATAGATAGATAGTCCATCTAACATGCATCACTTTTGTTTGTTGTAAAAGATCATACACGTGCTTTGCAATCCAAGATGTAAAAAAGTTTGAAATTGGATTACAAAAATCAACTTGTGGCAAACCTATATATTTGGTTTCAGCTTTATATCTCAACATTAACTATTCTCGGCATGATGCAGTTCCTTAATTGATTTTCCCTAGCAGATAATGATGTTTTCAAACCATTTGAATGTAGCTGATAAATATGTGTTTCTATTGGTTCGACGTTGTTTATTTTAAACAGTTGCAACATTTTCTCAATCAGCTAATTAGATAGTCCGTCTAGCAAGTATTATTTTTGTTTGTTGTAAAAGAGCATACATGCTCTGCAATCCAAGATGTAAAAAAAAAGTATGAATTGGATCAAAAGCAGTCAACTTGTGGCAAAGACATGCTTCCAGTTTCAGCTTTATATCTCAACATGTATTATTCTTGGTGCAGTTCCGTAATTGATTTAGCTGATAAATATGCACTTCTATTGCTTGGATGCTGCTGATTCAAACAGTTGTAACATTTTGTTGTTATTTTTCTGGCATCGTATTTGGATTGATGGATTAGAATGGAAAACACCTCCCCTGTCCATGTATCTAATGGCACTGTCTGTTTTTGTCAATGATTGCTCTAAATGTTCAGGTTGTATCAGTTGTGTTGGAAAATTATGAGAAACCTCTGAGTAACACAGAAAGTTCTGATAGCAACAATGACCAGAATCAGTGGGTTCAGGAAGCTTTTAAAGATGAGGGTCATGGTTTGGCTTTACATGCTGCCATTTCAAGTTTTCCTGACTGGCAGAAGATTGCAAATGATACAGAACGCAATCTCACAGTGTATGCTTTTTTTCCAAACTTTTCTCTCATTCATCTGCCCACTCTTAAATTCATGAGTATGTTATGTTCAAACAGGGAAGAGCTCAACAGTCCGAAGTTCTGGTCTAGAGCTTGTGTGCATAACATGGCAAAACTTGCCAAGGAAGCCACTACTTTGCGCCGTATTTTGGAGTCTTTGTTTCGTTACTTTGATGATAACAACCAATGGTCCCCTCAAGATGGTCTTGCATTGTCAGTGCTCTCAGAACTCCAACTGTTAATGGAACAATCTGGTATACTATTTTCCTTACGGGCAGCACTTATTAAAAAAAACAGAAATATTATCTTATTCTTGTGCGATGACAATGTTTCTCTTAATTTGAACTTTAGGACAAAGGGCTCATTTGTTGCTATCCATCTTGATCAAGCACCTAGATCGAAAGTCTGTTGTGAAAGACCAAGGCAGGCAGTTTGATATTGTTGGAGTAACAACATATCTTGCAAAACAATCAAAAGTGCAGCCATCACTTGGAACTATTGCTACGATTGGTGCAGTCACCGATCTTATGAGACATTTGCGCAAAAGCATGCAATATTCACTTGGGGATACAGAGAGGGATGATGATGTAAAATGGAACAAAAAATTTCAGGCGGCCGTAGACGAGTGCCTTGTGCAGTTATCAAATAAGGTAGATAATACTGATTCCAGAATTTACTTGATCATATCTGGTTATGGATTCTTGTTTCAAGATTTCCATGCATGGGAAACGGGTTTCACCATCACAAAGTCTATTTTTAAAGTTATTTCATTCCCAATTAGTTCTGTTATGCTACCTTGCACAAATTCAGGCCTTTCCCTCAATGTGCAAAATTTCAGTACATTTAACCATCTCCTCTCATGTTTTTTTTGAGAGAAATGAAGGGTGTCATCCCAAGTTGGGATCTACCATGAAGTATATATATAAAAATATAAAAAAGGTATATGTTACATCATATCACCATTGCCATGATATACGAAGAGCCCTACAATGTTCAAGTACATTCTCTATATAAAACACCTGCCCACCAAAAATTATCCTGTTCCTAGCATACCGAATTACCGATATCAATGCAAAAGGTTATATGTTATCCTCATGTTCAAAACCGCAAACTACTCTAACATCTCTTCAAAATGTGGGACAATCAGACTTGGCGAGCCATGAAATATTGGCCCTGCTCCACACCTCTGTGAAATAGGACAAGAAAAGAAAAGATGATCAATTTCCTCCACAGTTTGCCTGCATCTGTCACAAGTAGAGCCCTCAACACCAAGCAGTTAACTCCGGCATACCTTAGTAAGAATCTTCCCCAGTCTGAGGAGCCAAAGGAAAACCTTAACATGGTTTGGCACATTGCTTCTCCAAATCAGGCCACATCCACAAGAACCTCATCATATACCTCAACCCCATCCAACACCAAAAAACTATACACTTTCTTAACTGTAAACCTTCCATATCTCCATACAAAATGGTCTCTGCCCGAAGTAGAGCCCACAATCTGTGTCAACTCCGCCTCCGCCGTACATGCGCCTCCTTATTCCTCACCAGTCGAAAGAGATGCAGGAAACGATCCCCCATCACACCATTTTCTCGTCCAATCATCCAACCAAAAATGGAATCCTGATCCATCCCCAAGGACTGATCTCAATTCACTTACCACCTCTGGAACGATTTTAGTAATCCCCTTCCACAAGGACGACGGAAGGCGCCTCGAGAGGACCTTAAGTGACATTGATGTCCTATGGATCTTCCTCATAAGATGACACACCATGTCTTCATACTTCTCCATAATCACACCACCCACTTCACCATAAAAGCCTTATTCATCTCCTTCTCCCACAGCACACCCAAACTGCCCATCTTCTTAGACATAGTCACCTTGGCCCATTCCACCAAGTGAAATCCTTTTTTTACCTGCCGACCGTCAGAGGATAAAAATCGTCTCATCAATGTCTCGATCTTAGTACATACTTCGACAGGCAGCAACCTCGTGGAGCAAAAGAAAATTAGAATTGCAGAAAGAACATGCTTTAGGAGAACCAACTTCCCTCCCTTGGAGAGCATCGACGCCTTCCAGCCCGCCAGCCTCCCCTCCAATCTCTCCATCAAAATCCTCCAATCTTTCGATTTCGGTTTCCCCGCCACTAAAGGGAGCCCTAAATACGTCACCGGCAAGGTAGCGGAAGGGCACCCTAACACCGCCTCCACTTCCCGCAGCTCTTGCTCCGAGACCCCAAATGACACCACCGTCGATTTGTCCCTATTTATCTGGAGTCCAGACACCTCCTTGAAAATGTCCATGATACGTGATGTCTGGTGTATATTCTTTGTCTCCGCCCCAAGGAATAGAGCGGTGTCATCCGCATATTGCAAGAGTGGGATGAAGATCTCATCTTTCCTATATCAAGAACATCATTCCCCACTCATCGCCAACCTCATCAGAACAGCTAAAGCATCCACACAATCACAAAGAGAATCGATGCTAATTGGCAACCCTGTCGGATTCCCCTCTGAGGTTGGAAAAAGGCCTCCTCCAGTGTACCATTGACAAGCACAATATGGGATGCAGTAATAACACATTGCTTGATCCACGCAATCCACAACTCAAAGAATCTTCTCTTTTCAAAGAAGCCCACAAGAACCTCCAATCAACATGGTCGTAAGCTTTGGAAAAATCCACCTTCCAAGGCACACCTTTGGCCTTACTTGTCTTCCAATCCGTTACCATTTTTGAAGCCATTACCAACCCATCTGATATGGCTCTCCCAGCTACAAATGTTGTCTGCTCAGGTGAAATGATCCGGTGTAGCACTTCCTCAACTGATTAGCAAGAATCTTTGAAATAATAAGATACACGACATTAGACAGTGCGATAGGCCTGTAATCTTCCACCCTGGTCGGAGTGCCTTCTTTGGCAGCTAGAAAATGAGCGCTTTGTTCAATCTTTCAAAATCCCTATCCCCAACCCTAAATTTCTCTAGTGCCTCCATCACATCAAGCTTGACCACCTCTCAAAACTCCCTATAGAAGAACACCAAGAAACCGTCCGGACCCGGTGCCCCATCCACGTTTAGCTGGAAGAGCGTCTGATTCGCATCCGCCTTCGTGAACCCCCTCACCAATGCATCTGCCTCCACCTCGGGAAGCCGTGAAACTCCCCTCCCTTGCCAGCCCCATCCTGAACGAGCACATCGTCTGTTGAATGCCTGAAAGTGTGATCGCAGCACCGCTCCCACATCCTGATCACCCTCCACCCCCCCTACCTCAACCGAGTGAATCAGATTCCTGCGCCTCCTCCCACTAGCCATGACATGGAAGAACCGTGTATTGATGTCCCCTTCCTTCAATCACCGTTGTCTGGATCTTTGTCTCCATGCAACCTTGTCTTTTTTATCTTCATCTAGGATCTCGTCCATGAAATTCCCTCTCTCTGCCAACTCCACAGCATGGTTTGAAAAGGTTAGCCTCGAGGCGGTCGAGGCGTACGCCTCGAGGCAAGGCGGTCCCTTTTAGCCTCGAGGCTTATGCCTCAGACCAGTCCTGTGAGGCGTGCACCTCGAGTGGTCGTGGCGTTTCGTGAGGCGTTTTTGCTTTTTTTGAAGTATTTTTTATTATTTTAATGATTTCCTTATTAGTTTGAGAAGCTTATCAATATCTGTTTATTTAGGATAATGATTATATAAGATGAATGCCTAAATATGATATTTATTTCATGCACATAACTTCATATTTACAATTAATGTATCCAACTATTTTGGCAAACTCTTACTATTTCACTCTTAATGAATGAATTCATAAATATTAAATTAAACAAAAGCAAAACAAAATGGATAAGGTTCATGGTTTCTCATGTTGCATTATATTATATATTAGACACAACATAAATTTCTTCGACATATATTTAATCAAACTTTTAATTACAACAATATTTCAAAGATTTGCTCGAAATGGATATGATTCATGGTTTATCGTGCGATCATATATTATATGTTAGACACATAACATAAATTTCTTCGATGTGTATTTAGTCATACTTTTAATGACAACAATATTTCATAGACATATATATATTGTTTAATTCTTTCACAATATCTATAGTCAATGAATTCCTCTTTGATTGGATGAAAATGTGTAGAAATGTATATGATGTTGTTCTATCTTCTATTTTGGGGTTCTTATCTTTATTACTTCATCATATCTTGTAGTGTAAATTATTATATATTGGGCAGAGAACATATAATTAAATAGAGATATATATAATTGTAGTTTTGTACATATTTTTCTATATAAACTGAGGCTTACGCCTCGACCGCCTCGAGGCTACGCCTCGCCTCGATTCCAAGGAGACCGCCTCGTTCCGCCTTTCGTTTTTCAAACCTTGCTCCACAGTCAACAACCTCTCATCTTCCAATATGTCCAGCCAGCTGACCTCATCCTAGGCCCTCTCCCGTCGAAACCGACGTTGCGCTATGTTGCCTCTGTTGAACTCCATCAGGTGTCTTCTAAGCTAGGTCAGTTTGCTCGCGAGCCTGCTCGTCACCGACCCCATAGATCGGCACTACTCCCAGAATGCCACGACAGACTCGCGAAAACCCTCCTCCAGTAGCCAAGCCTGCTCGAAACGGAAGGAAGTCCGAAGCACATCCTCCCCAGAATATGACACCGAAGACGTATGGTTCGAGTGCGCACTAGGCAGAGCCTGGGCCCCAACCGGAAGGAACATCTCCAACATCTCAACAGACATCAGAAATATAGTTGTACGAAGTATTTTAAAAAAATCTTGTAGATTTTTTTAAACTATGCATCTTTTTTGGGTAATATTATATGTTCCTATAACAAATATGTGATTCTAATTTTTACTTGGCTAACGCAGAAATCAAAATGCTAAGATAGATATGTGGTCATATATGAAGAGATCGGATTTGGAATGATGCGATCAGAAGGAAAGTTGGTGTAGCTCCGATAGAAAATAAGATGATAGAAAACCGCTTAAGATGGTTTGGCGATTTGCAAAGGAGGTCAGTTGATGTACCAGTTAGAAGATGTGAGATTCGGGATGTTAAGCCGGTTAAGAGAGGGTGAGGAAGGCCCAAGAAATGTTGGAATGAGACTATCCGAAGGGATCACAGTTATTTAGATTTAAGCCCGAGAATGACCCAAAATAGATCTAAATGGAGGCAAAAAAATCCATGTAACCGACCCTACTTAATTGTGGGAAAAGGCTTTGTTGTTGTTGTGTAGTGCTGAAATTATGTTTAAAACAGGATGTAAACCAACTGTTACAGCACAGCATCTGAAAAATATTTACATAAAATTCCCATAAGCTTGGCCCTGGATTCTTTTGGATAATATATTGTTCTTTATAAACCTGAAATATAAGTGTTCATCTATTTTTATGTTTGGGAAATTGGTGTCATAATCTATGTTTTCCTATTTATCTTATTATTTGGATTCAAATAAGAAGCCTTTGTCTTTGAATAGGTTGGTGATGCTGGACCAATTCTTGATACCATGGCAGTGATGCTGGAGAATGTTTCAACAAATATATCAGTTGCTCGGACAACAATTGCAACTGTTTACCGTACTTCTCAGATAATTGCATCAATGCCGAACTTATCATATCGGAATAAGGCAAGTTATATAAATCAGTTAATCTTCGAATTTTATGCTTCTTACCAAACATATTTGCTGCATTTTGCAGGCTTTTCCTGAAACATTATTACATCAGTTGCTCTTGGCTATGGTCTACCCTGATCATGAAATTCAAGTGGGTGCCCACCGCATTTTTGCCGTTGTTCTTGTACCTTCTTCCGTCTGTCCCCGCACGTGGTCTGCTAACTCGAAGACTTCTAAATCAACTAGTTTCAGAAGGACGCTTTCAAGAACAGTTTCTGTTTTCTCTTCTTCCGCTGCCCTTTTTGAGAAATTGAGGAGGGACAAGGGTTCTTTATGGAGAAGTGCCCCAGATAACTCTGAAAAAAACATCTATTGACTTTGAAGAACCTAAAAATATTAATGATGAGGAAAAACTGTACAGGTTACAGTCTTCTCATAGCCGCGTTTTTAGCATGACACTCTCTAGCGTCCCTGAAACTGAGGAGGACACTTCGAGCAACACTAGCCAAGAGTCTCAAGACACGGTGCATATTTCTAAGAGCGCTCTAATGATGACTGCCATTTCGATAGAGTTTTAATATTAATTATCTGATTTTTCTTTTATATTGAACTAAACTTTAGGAGCCAATTCCACTTCGACTGAGCAGTCATCAGATATCATTTCTTCTATCTTCTCTTTGGGATCAAGCCATATCTTCAAAAAATACCCCAGAGGTCTATGGAGCGATTGCCCATACTTTCAGCTTGATTTTACTCTTTTCTCGAACAAAGGCACGACTCTTTTCTGCAGTTCTTTACTTTCCGTTTCTCTTATCAGATGTTTTTTTGCAAATTATAAATATAAATTTCCGTAGACAGAATTCTCATGGTTATTGTTTAATATTGTGTTTTATGCTCCTGAAATTTACTTCTATAGAAACACATACAGGAAAAAGTGATACGTATTGCATTATACTACCCTTTGTATCCCCATTGATCGTGTAGGCATATTGTAACATTTTTTATATCGTAATCGTGATTTAAGAGGAAGAAAAAGGTGGCAAAACAGAAAATGTTCTCTAGGGTTCTTTTGGACTTAAAATAGCTGAATTCACCCACGTTTCCTGGTGACTTTATCCATTTTATGTTTTCAGTGAAGCAATTGGTCGAAGATGGACAGCTCTTGGTTGGAAAAATATCTTTCCTTCTTTTTTGACCAAATAATAAAGAGTAAATTACACAAAAGTCTGTGAACTTTACATCCAATTTCAATGTCATATCTGAACTTTTAAAAGTAACAATGTGATACCTTATGTATTGGTTCGATAACACCGTGGTATTTCTCTAATGGAAATAGGTGATGGAGGTTATCTTTTTTAGAAGGCGGATGAAAATGCCCTTACAAAAGTGAACTCAGCTCCCAAAATGGTCCACTTCCGCTCCCACGTGCTCCCTTCCCTCCCCACATTCCTCTTGTCCTAAGAGGCGGAATGGACACACGAGTTGCAACAAAGCTTCAACGGTGACGAAGTATGATGAATGCGGGAGGGCCCGTCCTATAGAGGGAGGGCACGCGATGCTCAAGCTGCAACGAGATTTGACTCAACAAGGTACGGAGAGCAGGGGAATCTCGTTTGGAGGAGAGAGGATACGCAAGAACGCAAGCTGCGGTCGAGCTTCGACTCGACGAAGTACGAAGAGCACGGGCATGCTCGTATAGAGGAGCAAGGGCACGCAAGCACGAGAGCTTGGCAAGGCACGGAGAGCACATACATGATCATTTAGAGGAGAGAGGACGTGGGGGAGCACGAGATGCGGCAAAGTTTCGATTCGACGAGGCACATAGAGTAATCTTTTAAAGCTTAGTGTTGATTACCACACATTATACAACACCACATATTTGGAAGAAGATATTATCTTCGGTGTTGGATGGCTTGACTGGTGGTGCTAATGGCTACTGAACTTTGGCGATGGTTCTGGACCTCTTATTAGCTGTAGCGGAGAGAGGGCATACATGCTCATCTAGAGGAGAGAGGGCATGGGGGAGCGTGAGATGCGACCAAGTTTCGATTTGACGAGGCAAATAGAGTGATCTTTTAAAGCTTGGTGTTGATCACCACACATTATACACCACACATATTGGAAACAGATATTATCTTTGATGTTGGATGGCTTGATCGGTGATGCTAATGGCTACTGAGATTTGGCGATGGTTCTAGACCTCTTGTTAGTTGTAGTCCTCGGAGAGGGTCGAAGGCCAAGAGATCGAGTGATGTGCAATTATTTCAGGCTGTCGGAGAAGATGCTTGGCAGATCGGGGTGGAGACCCTTCATGTCTGGGCTCGTCCGACTAGAGGTGAAGGTGGTGCTATTCTTCGAGCTCCATTCAAAGCTAATCGAGGTCTGAACATGGTGTGTTGCTATTCATGAGCGCTAATGAGCAACTCGCCATTCAATGGGTTGACCGGTAGTTCTCCATATGGTGATTTGCTCCAGAAATGCCTAATAGAAGACTTGAGTCTCGATTATATAGAATCAGAACAGAGATGACTTTAAGAGAACGAGAATAACTTTCTGAATATGATCGAAAGGAATTCGACGGGTTTTTACTTCTAATTTGATAATGTGAAAATACTTTGTGAATCAAATAGAATCTGGTCACAAATTTCATTCTTCTTAAAGATGCAACATTTCCACAGCACTAGTCTGTATTATATTCATTAAACGCCTTTGAACCTTCTCCTATTCTGATAAAAATTCTAGTAAGATGATAAGGAATCGATCAAATATCCTATTCTTGTAATATTCAAGATGCAAATTGTTAGAAAATAGGAAGCGGAAGCGGAATCAGAAATAAAGATAAAGAAACTTGGAACACAAGAAATTTAACGTGGAACCCTACTCCCTAAGGAACGGGATGTAACCACGGGAGAAGCCCTCAAAGTGGTGGATATTGCATTCCTTTTTCTCATCTGATACAGGAGGTCTGGGGCTCCTTATATAGCCTCCACAGAGCCTCCAAGTCCCACCACTGGTAGATGTGGGACTAAACAACTGGATGGGGTAAATGGATCCTGGAGGTATCCATTTACCCATCTACAACTCATGGGCGCACAACCAAATACTCCAACACTCCCTCTCAAGCTGGAGCATGCAATACTCAGCTTGGACAAACAGAAAGAAACTCAACTCACGCTACAAGACACTACGAACAATATCAACCCAACGCGCACAATTGCTGCTGTCGAGGACGTTGCTTCTCATGCCGTGCAAGTGAGGAGAACAAACAGGCTAGAGTGTGAGTCTGCTGAATCTCCTCGTCGGAGAGTATGTGCTGTGAACTGCGCCTATCAGAGTCACTGCAACTGAAATGAGTCTCCTCGTCGGAGTACTCTAGCCCACCATAATAATGTGGACAACTGCTCCATCTCTGAAAAGGGCCGAAATGAAAAGGCCGTGGAAGTGCAATCCTCGTCGGAGTCCACTGTCGCTGGAGAATGGAGTCTAAAGAAATCTCCTCATCGGAGAACTAGATCTCTCCCCATCTGGCACAGAGAATGGTACACTACTCTGGTGTTCCTATGATACCACATGAAAACCTTTGCCAACATGGCATAGGGAATGGTCCTCTACTCTAGAGTCCCTATGGCTCACATGAAAACTCTGACCGACAAAACAAGAATAATGATGGGGACCACAAACAAATGATGGCAAACATGTGCACATCTGAAAGAAGACCGCATACATGTGCGTGTTTGAAACTGAGTCTTTCTCTGGAGAACTCGAAAACATGGGCCTCTCAACATGGAGTACCTCGAAATTGGACTCTGGCCAATCTGAATGTCGAGTCTGAAATCTGAATGTCGAATATGATAAACTGTAGAGTCTGGAAATCTGTATGGTCTGACGAATCTGATATCTCTGAAATCTGGAGAAGACATGTGACTCTACATAATACTCCCCCTTTCTCCCATACTTGTCGGAAAATGACATCGACAAAGTTGGGAGAAGACGTGAATAATGGAGAGAAAACAAGAAACCAAATAAGCTGACAAAAAAATCTGTTTTTTTTTTAACTTCGCAATTTTTCTCGGCTATTTTCATTTTTTATAGCCATCAATTTTTTTAATCATTTTTTTAAGTCGTTTCAACATTTTTTTCCGGCTTTTCACATTCTTTTTCTTTTCTTTTCTTCTTTTATTTTTTTTCGCAATTTGCGTACGGCTTTTGTATGTACGCGTCTTTTTACCATTTTTTTGAAATTGGCCCCAAATAGGGTCCAAACAAATGTCGTCGCCTCCTCTTTTTTTTGAAATATTGCGGCTTTTCTTCCCTTTTTTTCAAACTCCCCCTTTTTTTATTTAAAACAGACCCCCCTCTTCTCTCTCTCTCTTTATTTTGTAATAACTTCGGCCCACTTGGGCCTTTACAAGCAATTTTTTATAAAGGGGCCCGCTACCCTTTAGGGTTCCCATGTTGGGAACCCCTTCGTAATGCCGCCGCCCCCGAAGGGGGATTTTTCTTCAGCTGTTGCGAGGTGGGCCGCTGCTTGGAGGGCATCGCCGCCGAGATCAGGAGAGAGAGGAGGCCTCGTGCCTTCTGCGCAAGGGAGGAGGAATCGTGAGGGGGCGGCAGAGGGCCTGTGCGAGGGGCCTGGATCTCGCCTCCGCCGCCAGTGGGAGTAGAGGCGATGCGCGCGAGGGTAGCTCAGCCTAGAGCAGGTCACACGCAACCTGGTGTTGCAGCGGAAGAGGAAGGCGCCGTCGAGTTGGAGGAGCGCCGCGAATAGTGCATGGGCTTCATGCGCAGAGAGCAGCGATGGGGCTTCGTGTGCAGGAGCTATAGCCGCATAGGCTTCGTGCGCAGGGGAAGGGCTTTGTTTCTCGTGGAACCTCTTGCGCCTATCGGTCGTGATGCTCGTGATGGAGATGCACGCGATGTCGATGAAGGGTCGCTGGACCGCGGCTGAACCTTCGCATGCCGCCTGGAACAGAGATTGGGTAGCGCCTGGACTTCACCAAGCTAGGGTTCCCTGGAACCTGAAAATGTGGGGTGCCGAAGCTAGGGCAACAACCTGGAATCTGGAGTGCCAGGAGTTGCGGCAGGAGGCCAGCAACGAACTGGATGGTGCAACTTACGAGAGACCCCATTAAGGTTTCGATCTGCAAGATCTGCGCCTGAGGAACTTGCTGCGCGAGACATACATGCAGAACTTAGGGTTCCAGAATGAAACCCTGGAACAAAATCTTGAACTATCCATAACATAACTCTGAACATAAATCTTCAAGACTAATAAACAATGAATCTGATACTCGAATCTCGAAAAACTAAAGAGCATGAAATCCTCGAGAATTGAACCCGCTTTGAAACCATGTTAGAAAATAGGAAGCGAAAGCTGAATCAGAAATAAAGATAAAGAAACTTGGAACACAAGAAATTTAACGTGGAACCCTACTCCCTAAGGAGCGGGATGAAACCACGGGAGAAGCCCTCAAAGTGACGGATATTGCATTCCTTTTTCTCATCTGATACAGGAGGTCTGGGGCTCCTTATATAGCCTCCACAGAGCCTCCAAGTCCCACCACTGGTAGATGTGGGACTAAACAGCTGGATGGGGTAAATGGATCCTGGAGGTATCCATTTACCTATCTACAACTCATGGGCGCACAACCAAATACTCCAACAGTCTCGAATTTGAATGTCATCTATGTATGTTCCATCCATGTGATTAGTTCACAAATCTACAACCCTAATTCAATTTAATATGTAAATTCTTTCAGAGAGCTAATGTATGAAAGATTACTCTATGTGCCTCGCCGAGTCGAACATCGGTAGCAGCTCGTGCTTCCACGTGCCCTGTCTCCTCTAGACGAGCATGTCCATGCTCTACATACCTTGACCAGGAGGTGCTCAGCTGCATCTCTCATGCTCGCATGCACTCTCTTCTCTATACATTCACACCTGTATTCTCCGTACCTCGTCGAGTCGGAGCTCGACCGCAACCCACACTCCCATGTGCCTTCTCTCCAAACGAGCATATCCGTGCTATATATCCGTACCTTGCTCAGTCAAATCTCACCGCAACTTGCGCGCCCACATGCCCTCTCCCCACAAGATGGGCCCTCCCGTAGTCTTCATACCTCATCGACATTGAAGCTCGATCACAACTTACATGTTCAGTCCTGCCTCCAAAGCTCGCATGTGAGAGTGTCTGGATAAATCCTATGTGTGGAAGAAGGAGAAGAATGCGAGGGAGGGAAGGGAACACGTGGGAAGGGAAAGACAGTTGAGGATTTTGGTTTCTTTTTAGTAGGGTATTTTCGTCCATCCACCAAAAAAGATAACTTATGTTACCTATTTCCGTCAGCGAAATACCACATTGTTACTTTTAAAAGTGTGGGTATGACATTGAAATTGGGAGTAAAATTTAGGAATTTTTGTGTAATTTACGCAATAATAAAAATCAAATTTCTGGCTAATGCTACTTCATTATTCTGATGACATGTTTCTTCTTATTCCTGGGTGAAGTTGGTGGACATTAGAGCTTATATTGAGAAACAATAGAGCAAGTTGATAACTATAGTTACATGGCAAAATCATGTACAACTTCGAACTCCAATTAGTCACAGGTTATTGATTAATAATTATGCACACTTATTTATGGCTTAGCTTCTCAACCGGTGTGGCGACAAGTTGTATTATCATTTAGTTTCAAAAAGATATCACAATTGATGCAGAGCGGGATTTGCAAAGATGGAAAATAAATTTTTAATGGTGGAAATTTCGGTGGAGAAGAAAATAGAGGGGTTGAGAGGAGAATACTCACCGGATGCGAGGGGTTTGAGGAAGAGAATCGCGGAGATCGCGTAGGGGTAGGAGAGAGACGAGAGATATAAAACTCAGTTGATTGCAACTTGAACTATTTAAAATAATAGACTACCACCCCTTTACATAGGAGGGATGTGATTACGGAATTAGAAAGAAATTTTAAATTTAAAATTCAGATTTAACTCTAACTTATCCTAATTGACTATAACTGATTTGACTCTAACTTATCCTGATTGACTCTAACCGATTAACTACCTCATTTAACCACTAATTGAGATCACATGCGATCTCTTTGATCTAAATAAAAATTGCAACAACTCGATAATAAAATTGGACTCTAATTAATGACAAACATAAATAAATTAAGCCCTATTTATTAATTTCGCGTTGCATCAGTTCTCCTCCGCTTGAAAAATTCGTCTCCGTCGAATTGCTTGATCTTCAGGTGCGGTGCCGAAGAATTCTTTCTGGATTCATTGAATAATTTGCTCCAATTGCGTAAACTTACCTCCTTAATTCAGCATTACGTTTTTAGTTCTTTTCAATTGGACGACGTGCCTGCAATTTTTCTACCCCTTCATTTAAAAGACTTCATAACATGATATATCCTCCAATTGGACCTTTTGATAACAATTTTTAGAAGGAGGGGATTCATTGCAATTCCTCCGATCAGATCTCGATCCCTTTCTTCGTGGGATTCGAATCTCCTTAAGGTGAAACCCCTACGGTAGGGTTCGACTCCTCTCTTGCAGCAGCGACAACGACCCAAGTCAGAAGGCAATCGGCGATGGCAGTGCTGGGAGTGGAGGTGCTGGTGGCAGCCACGCTTGAAAGCACGCGTGGTGATGACCGTGTTCGGCGTGTGTGCAACAGCAGTGGGACGCGAGCTCGCGCGGAGGCGGTACTGCAGGTAGTATCGGTTCGGGATTGGAAGGAGCAAGGCACGTGGTTGCCGCCTGCTTAGGTGGTGGCACAAGGCTGGTGTATCCATCGAAGGGGCGATGGGGGCAAGGAGGTGATGCGAGGGGGCTGAGGCGAACTCGGAGTGGTGGCGACAAAGGGATGAGATGGAGGAGGTATCGGGTAGGGAGGGGAAAGGTTGTGGCAGGGGTGAGGGGGACAAGAGGCAGATGTGAGTGTGCCGAGGCAGCGGCGACGGTGTCGAGGGGCTGTAGGGTATGCGAGGGGGCTGTGGGAGGGCCCGACGACAGTGTCGGTGCGGGTGGGGAGGGGAGGTTTGGTGGTGCGAGAGGAGGTGCGGGGGTTGGCGGCATAGGGAGGAGGTAGGGGGAGTCAAGGAAGGTGTTGGAAAGTGGGGAGATAAGGGTTGTTGGTGCAGGACGGGGTGAAACAGTCGGTGCAGGTGGGTTCGCTGGAGGTGCGGGTGTGGCGGGAGGGGCTGGAGGCATGGGGTTGGTGTCGGGAACCCGTGGGAGGGTTGTGGATGGTGTCAGGGTCCATTTCTCCTCTGATTGCAGGTCTGAAATGACTTGGATAGCAAGCAGATCGTCTTCGATGACGAGTTTTTCTGGGCTTTCTTCATATGGAACTTGGATGGAAGCTTCGAGGGTACGAGGTGCGGTATCAACGACCTTTTTGGCAGCGATTTCGGCGACGCTTAAGGTCTCAAAATCAGCAACCAAATCTCGTAGTTTTGATTGGAACACGAGCAATATGCCCATCATCTCCTTGTTGTAGGCTTTGTCGGCTCGTCATTTACGTTCCGACGAGTGATAGTCTTTCGTTGCATGCCGACACGAACGTCTGGACGGATCGTTAGATCGTGAGGATGATCTAGATGCCATGCTCTGATACCAATTGATGCAAATCAGGATTTGCAAAGATAGAAAATAATTTTTAACGGTGGAAATTTCGGTGGAGAAGAAAACAGAGGGGTTGAGAGGAGAAAACTCACCGGATGCGAGGGGTTTGAGGAAGAGAATCACGCAGATGGCGTGGGGGGAGGAGAGAGTCGAGAGAGATAAAACTCAATTAATTGCAACTTGAACTGTTTAAAATAATAGACTACCACCCCTTTATATAGGAGGGATGGGATTACAGAATTAGAAAGGAATTTCAAATTTGACTCTAACTTATCCTAATTGACTCTAACCGATTAACTACCTCATTTGACCACTAATTGAGATTACATGCGATCTCTTTTATTTAAATAAAAATTGCAACAACTCAATAATAAAATTGGACTCTAATTAACGACAAACATAAATAAATTAAGCCATATTTATTAATTTCGTGTTGCATCAACAATGCAACCCTGGCTACATTTTAGTAAGTGGTACTTATGCCAATAAGGATCTTCTTGAATTTGAGCATACTCAAGGGTCTCATTGAACAAGCATCTCTACAAACTTGTGAGATTTATGCCATAATTACTGCGGTACTCCATGCATTCTACATAGGTTGTAATGTGCATGTCTTTCCAATGAACCAATCAATTTTCCATCCTTTCATTTAGCTTAACAAGAGAGCATGCCCTCATTTGGAAGTAGGGTACCTACTTATTCGGTACCCCTAACTCTAATTGGAGTTATCCGTATTTGTTTTCATGAAATTAGGCCTATGTTTTTGTGAAATTAGGCCTATGTTACAAATATAGGTCATATGGAGGATGGGGGTCTTGGTGTGCGCATCCTGGAAGAGATGAACAAGGCCATGCTTGGCAAGTGGATTGCGCGTATCTATGGGGATTGTGACATCCTGGTTCGCAAGGTTATTCGCAAGATCTGTGGATCCAGGTGTTCCTTTCTGGGGGCTAGGGAGCTCGAGTCCGCGCCTTCGTATTTCTGAAGATGCATATGTGGATCGCAGGAGATTCGTCTTTTTCTGAGGCCAGTTGTGGGGGATGGACGTGGTTTCAAGTTTTGGATTGGTGACTGGACTAAGGACGGGGCTTTGGGAATGTGTTTCCCTAGATTGATGGCATTGGCTATTAACCAGGGCGTGTCTGTTGCGGAGGTGTGGGATGTCCATACCTTTCCCCCCCACTTAGGACTGAGTTGTCGGATCAACGGTTGGGGGAGTTGCTGGCTATTCTTGAAGAACTCGAGAATGTACCCAGACCCACAGATGGGAGGGACTGCTGGTGCTAGAGGGATGGCCTTTTCTCGGTCGGGAAGGCATACAGAGCCCTGGAAGGGCCATGTGATCTATGATCTGGGAGGATGCGAGGCTGATTGCAGGAAAATTTGAATGGAAAATCTGACACGTGTGAAGGTCTTTCTATAGATTTTTAGGAGGGGCAAACTCTTGATCGGGGACCGATTTGCAAGATTTGTTCCGAGCGCTGATCCAACCTGTATACAGTGTCAGGAGGGGGTAGAAGATGCATATCACATGTTCTTTAAATATAGATGTTCGGTGGAGGCCTAGAAAATTTTTGGGAGCTTGCGGGGCATTTTAATGGGGCATCAAATTTCTGGGAGTCCATCGGGGATGTCTAGAGTGGCACGGAAAAAAAGATCCGAATATATAGTGCTGATCTGGGCAATATGGATTGCCAGAAACGGTGTGGTGTTTCGTCAAGAGCGTGTATATGGTGAAACTATGGTAGCACATGCTAAGGCGATTGTTGAGAGATGGATCATGTAATTTCTCGCTTTCTTTATGTTTATTTGAGGCTTGTAATTTTCTAAGGTGATAAATGGTGAAGTTTTTGGGACACACCTATACGGTGGAGGCCCGTTTTTCTTTCAAAAAAGGATATGATTTGAAAGTTAGAGGGGGAGTTCTTTTAGAGGAATATGATCAAAGGACAAATGTCATCTGCGTATGCTTGGTTTGGTGTTAAGTTAGAATTTTATGTTCTTGATCATGATTAAAATTCTCTTATCTTTTATGTAGTAATGCTAAAGCAGATGGTTTTTGGAGGAATTTCAGCTAAAGCAGGAATAATCAATCTTTATTTAACAAATCACATATGATGGTGTTGAGTTATCTGAATATGTGATTCTGTGCCTAATGAGTTGAATTTGTTCCTTGTAAAATAAGGTGGATAGTATTAAATCGACTTTGGGGTATGTGCCTTAATTATTTTTAATTGTTTCTCTTTTTTTCCAATTGTACAGACCTCAATGCACAAGGCTTTAGTGCAGAGTTATCAACTTGCGTTTTCTCTGAAGGAAATTTCTCTTCAAGGAGGTATCAAATATGAGAATCTTACTGATAACCAACATTTTACTTCATTATAATTGATCGGTTCTATAATAATTAATATTTCGTAAAATGAAGATATTTTCCAATTTTAAGTCCGTGATTTTGCATAGCACTTAACAAAATGTAGCATTCCGTTTGAAAGTGACAATGATTTTGCTTTTGATTTATTTATCTGATGAATACAAGAAATTTTGAAAGCCAGAGTTCTATGCAAAAATAGAGTGGTAAGAATGATCTTATGAGCAAAAGTTTATAAATTAAATGCCTCGTATCTTACTTTAGAGGTTAATATCTGATGTGGGTAATAGAGATTATATACTTATTTTGATAAAGATGGATTATAATTTGTTATGTTATGTTATTTAAGTGAAACTTTACTTTTAATTTTAGTGGAGCAGAGTTTTTTTTTGAAAAAGTTTATTGATGGAAAGATGCCTTGTAGAAAATTTGAGCATTGAAGAGCACTGGTGAAGGGACTTGAGGGTGGATGGAATAAAGGACAAGGTGGGTCTGTTTGGGTGGGGGTATAGGAAGACTGTTGCATAGACCATCAAACCCCCATTTAGTAGATGATGTTTAGTTTGCTAACGCCATGTTGTTTTTGTTCATGTCTAAAGTATACCGTATTCTTGATGTTTTCTTATGGTGCTTATGCATTCTTTTGGAGGAATCATGCTACCAAATGTATGTTACCTTTGTGCTTGCAGGATCGTTGCCGCCATCACATAGGAGATCTCTCTTCATTTTAGCTATGTCGATGATTCTTTTTACTTCTAGAGCCTTCAACATTTCTCCCTTAGTCTCCCGCATTAAGGAGTTCCTTACTGATAACATGGTAAGTATTCAGTGATCAACTTCCTGTAGGCTGAAAGTTGAAACCCATTCTTATTATCAGTTCCCAATATGCCTATTTGTGACACTCGCCTAGGAGTCGTGCTTTTTTCTTACAGACATGCATGCTAGAATCCTCCATGTGTCCCTGAAGTTGTACATGGAGTACTAAGTTGAGACTTTGGAACGATTTCCTTGTTGGAGGAGTGTTTCCAAACAAAATGTATTGTTAGATTCAATGGTCTGGTAGTGCAGTGTGCCTACCACCCAAAAAACCATGGTTCAAATCCTTCCTTGTGGGGGTTACGTTAGGTAGCCGACAACCAGCGTAAAAATAGTCTTATCTTTCAACAAGGATTTGAGCAAGAATCCATTTAGCGGACCCTAATTAAAGTGGGAGAAGGCTTTGCCATTTTTTTAGAAAAGAAGTAGAACATAGCGTTGTCGTATTTGTACCTGCCACTGACTCACATATTCTGTTTGAATGTGATTACTAGATTGATCCGTTTCTCCGGCTGATAGATGATTGCAAGCTTCAGGTTGTAAATACAACATCTGATAATCTGCCGAGGGTTTACGGCTCCAAAGAGGATGAGGATGATGCTTTAAGGTCTTTTTCAACCATAAAGCTCCCAGAAAACCTGTCAAAAGAAGCTATGATCAAAGAAATTGTGACCGGCCTGGAAGGATTATCTGATGTAATTCTTTTATTGAGTGTTGTTATCGTCATGAAAACTAGAAACATACAGCAAAAAAATCATCTTTTTTTGAACATGCGGCCTATTTAATGTTGCAGTCAGAAACAATGTCTATGAGGAATCATCTTTTAGAATGCTTTTGCCGAGATGATGACTGCCCGTCAGGAATTCAACTCATGGAGAGACTTAGTCGAAATAGTCAGAACGGTGCCAAAACTGACAAAACAGATGAAAAGGTTCCAATTTCTTATCTATATTAATATAGATGTTATTCATGTACAATTTGGTGTTATATTTGTATTGAGAGTATCTATTTGAGCAGGATGCATCGGCATTGGCACCCATTGATGAAGATATGAATGATGGTCTTGAAAACCTACATGAACCCAAAGCTCCACTTTCTCTGGAGACCAATCTTTTGGATGTCAATGAGCTATTACAAACAGTAAGCTAGTTGTTTTATTAATGGCAATTCCTGATCTTGTAGTTCACTATTTTATGATGCCAATTGTTTAGCTTATTTGGCACAATTTGCATTATGCATGCTCACATGGCTTCCAATAACATAAATTAGATTTTGGGTGCTTGCCTTCACGGCTTTGCACCTTTACTTCAAAAAAAACATAAATTAGATTCACAATTTGCATTATTCATGCTCACAGTTTTCGATAACATGCATCAGATTCACAATTTGCATTTGCTGCTCCTAATCTCACTTTTATTGGCAGTTAATACTGTACATTAAAGAGCATACCTTTGACATGAATGAATCAGTGCAACTCTGCCTCTAATGCTGCTAGTTCTAGCAATGATATCCACCGCTTTCAATAATTTTCTCTCGGAAGGGCATATTCTGGATGAAAATTGGAGAAAAAAATACTCTATCCCGTGTCTATCTATCAATTTGTTGCTGCAACTTTAATAAATTTTTGTAGTGATCTCAGCTGGATTCACTCTTGCAGGTTTTGGATACAACAAAACAAGTCGGGAGATTCTCTGTCTGTACTGCACCTGACATATCATTTAAAGAAATGACGAGCCACTGTGAGGCACTTTCTGTAGGAAAGCAACAGAAAATGTCTGTCTTCATGACTGCCCAGCAAAAGCAAGATATTTTGCTTACTTTGCCGTCTCGTGGCCATGGAATGAGTTTTCAACGCCATACCAATCTACTTCAACTGGTACAGTGGCGTTACTTTATTAGCAATGCATGCATAGCATAACCAAAAATCTTCTTTTTGCAGGACCTCTACCAACCTCAATTAGTTATTCTTTACATCTAAAAAATAACAAATATCCGGTTTCCCTAGTGGCATCACCTTATAACACGAATTGGGAAGACTGAAAAGTATCGAAAGGAAACTATCAAACATTTTTCTTTATTATTTGGATCTAAGCCATGATATGACCTGGGGTAGATTCCTTCAGAGGAAAAAAGTAACCTTTGATGTTGGAGATTGTTTGCTTTTGGTTACTGTCAGTTACTCATCCTCTTACGTTAGAGGAGAAAAATGTTATTCAAAAGAACATTTTCTTTATTGCATATAGAATGTTTGTGGCTAAATACACGTACTTTAGGATATATGCAACTTCATTCTCACTACAGATGTTCTAGCTACTAGAAGCCAAGCTTAAGTTAAGAATGCTTAAAAGGGCATTCCCCGGAACGATTTTTTTCGGTTCCACGGTCAATCTCCAGTTCCTAGTTATAGATGATGGGAAGATTGTTTCCTGGAATAGGCAGTTTGTCTAACATGTTTCTCCTAGAAGTAAACACACCCATGGAGAAGATCATCACTCTCAAGTGTGGATTTTTTGGGCAAAACCTATACGTGTCATTTCCTTGCATCACTTCAGTCTTGTTATATACATATAATGTCTCATAATTAAGTTGATCATGATAAAATCATGGTTTGTGGTCAATTTTTTTAGTTGGGCCACCGTCTAAATTCATACTTTACTGTGGCAAAATTCTGGCATGGAATTTTACTTTTCTGATTTTTGAAGTACTTTTCCCGACTAAATATTTGGATATGGTGAACTAAGTTTAGCTTGACAAATATTGCAGGGGCAAGTAGACAGATCACATCCACCATTTCCCATGCAAGGCACCATTTCGATCCGTTGTTCTGTGGAATTCCGGAGCCAGTCTCAGGATTTCAGGCTGCCTGCATCTAGTCCGTTCGACAATTTCTTAAAGGCTGCTGGCTGTTGAGCAGGCTGGATCCCTGTTCAGAAAACCAAACTCAATACGGAGTTAGAAATATTTCTTTATATATACGAATCATTGGTACTCGCCCTTTCAGATTCTTTCCGTTCATCTACCGGACAGTTTTGACCCTGAGCTCTGTGCCTGGATGATCGTTTTTTGTGTATATAATAATGATTCGTTCATTCTTACCTGCAATTTCCCCCATTCTCCTGGAGTTGTTCGAAACTTATCTGAAACTCGGAAGGGGAAGCCTACGAGTTCGTGAGATTGGTGAGCATTTCTGCGTGAAGATGTGTAATTACTACAAGTTATAAGATTTATGTAAAGTCGGCAACCTTGTAAGACTTCAAGTCTCTTCTTGAGCTTGTTGAGGTTTTACCTGTTAACCTTAGCACTTGTAAATACATTGTCACAGTCGATTGCCCCCATTGCGAAATGTGTGGTTTGCTTTTCTCAAATATGCATATAGGAATTATGACGTCCAAAATTGAATTCCTTGTATTTTGTACGCATTGTTTTCATCGATAGCGGTAGGCATTTTTCAGTACAAAATTGTTTTCTTTGAATTTTACTGGTTAGGAAGACTGTTGGCCATATTTTCAGTGTAAGAGATCTCAGGTCGAGGTTCACGTAGTAGCTGAAGGTGATGTTTTTTTTTCCACAACAGTTGGTTAGGTTAGCTTTTGTTTCAGCAGTGTTGTTGAAGTGCGGTCTTTTTTGATGTTTACCTCTCTAGAATTTAACGAGTTTTCTTTCTGAGAGGAACTTCTTGTTATTTGTTTAGAGCTCAAGATCATCACCTATCTTTCAACCACTTAACATTAACTTACAGCAATGCAAAGTAGGAAAACCCTTTTATACAGTAGAATTTCGTCATTTTTAGCTTGAAATATGCATACTAGAGTCCTAATATTCCCTCTTATTTTAGGTATTAATGACAAGGAGAAGGTGATCGAGATTTCAGATGCTGACAACATGACAGCAATGGACAAGTTGGACGTTGTCACTTGACAACTTAGGTTAAGCATTTTAGATGGTTGTCAACATGTTCAACTGTACCCAATCTTGATAAGCTGTATGGACTGATTTTCTATTATCAGAGGAGTGAGGATATTGAGAGTTGAAGAAGGAAGATAAGGAAGAAGGTGATGAACAGTGGAGGAATTTCTATAAAATGCCCAAGTGCAAAAATTTTTAGATTTATGCATAATGTTAGAAACACAAGGGGGGAGGGGCTGTTAATAAAACTTTGAATTGTAATATCATTTATGTTCCTACTTTACTTTAACGAATGGGCGGAATTGTGGATTTTGTAAGAAGATCGAGACAACTGATATTACAAAAAAGAGAGTGGTATAAGTGACATTGCAGAAGTTAAGAAGGGCGCAATCAATAAAACCCTCAAAAAACTAAGTAATTCTCTAGTGACAACTCGATCAGTTGACTTCACCGGTTAAATCAGTGAACTAGCCAAGTAACCATGTCTTTGGATCTTAGACCAACAGCTGTGATATACATTGTAGCCCTTTACTTGTTTCTACTTACATCAGGAATCTGAACCCCTTTTTTCTTTCACCTCTCTGTAGGAGCTCTCTCCCTTCCTCTCTCTTTATATAACTCTCCCCCCTCTCTATACAAATGTAACTCTTGTTTTATCTTCAAAATTATAATCATTTGTTTATAATTTAATAACATGACCTCTTAGATTTACTTGACTACATAAAACAAACAAACACGTCAAAAAATAAAAAAATAACATTACTAAAAAGGCGATCTTGCGGATGTATTCATACATTCATAATAATCCAACCCCTGTTTTTACATGTGCCTCTTTAAATTTTGTCAATGATAACTGAATCCCTATTTATTTTGTGATAATCCAAGTAATCTCAGAAAATATCACTGGTAATTGTACTTTTTTGTTAACCTCTATTTTTAAATTTCGCTTTTTTTTGTTATTTTCATCTTCTCCCATCTTCTTCTACCTTCAAAACCCCCTTCCCCTTAGCAAAGCATCACCAACGAGCATCGTGTCCATCGATATCTCTGCCACGTCCCTCCAACTCAGGGTCTGCCAATCTAACTGAACCACCATCGCACCGAACAATCACTTCTCCCTTACTCAGAGCGTTCATGTCATCAGGTATGCTATGTCTACCTTCGACACTCTCCCCAAGCTCATAGTCCATAATAAAGATGCGACCCACTCTGTTGGCCACCACACACACATTCCCTTCCCTCGCCACCACCTACAACGAGCTCCTTAGCCCCTCTCCTCACCACCTCCCGCTATGTTTACTCTCCCTACTGATATCCCAGAGTGCCTCCTCTCTCATCATATGTATCAGTTATCACCCTCCTCTCCCACCGTCGTCGATCTACTCTACCCCTTTAGCATCCCTGAGGTCATCAAGCCTTGATATCAGCATCACAACAACAACACCAACAAAAGCCTTTTTCCACAATTAAGTAGGGTCGACTACATGGATTCTTCGCCTCCATTCAGATCTATCTTGGATCAATCCCAGGCTTATATCCAAAAAACTAAGATCCCTTCGTATAGTCTCTTTCCAACACTTCTTGGGCCGTCCTCGCCCTCTCTTAGCCGGCTCAACATCCCAACACTCGCATCTCCTAACTGGTGCATCCGTTGATCTTCTTTGCAAATGACCAAACCATCTTAAGCGGTTTTCTCGCATCTTATCCTCGATCGGAGCTACACCAACTTTCTTTCTTATTTTGTCATTCCGAATCCGATTTTTACGTATGTGTCCACACATCCACCTTAGAATTTTCATTTCTGCTACAACCATTCTCTGCACATGTCTATAGTTCACAGGCCAACATTCATATCCATAGAACATAACAGGTCTCACGACTGCTTTGTAAAACTTTCCTTTAATTTTTAAAGGAATTTTCTTATTACAGAGAACAGCAGAGGCTCCTCTCCACTTCAGCCAGCTTGCATTTATTCTATTAGTAACATCTCGATCAATTTCCCCATCCTGTTGCAAAATAGATCCCATGTATCTAAAAGAATCTCTCTTCCGAATGTTATTGTCACCAATCTTCACATCAATTCCTTCACCATTGCTTCCATCAAAGATGCACTCCATATATTCCATCTTAGCCCTACTTAGAGGAAGATTCATGTGTGCAATATGAAAGAAACATAATTAGGTACACATAGTAGGTATTTCTTTCCTGATACTTTCCGCAATAAAGCCATCTCTTGAAGAGCCAATTTTGACTTCTCGCATAACCACCTCTTTAAGATGTGGCTATGATGTATAACAATATCACAATTGCCTTTTCAAGAAGTGGCTTTGGTGCAATAGCTAATAAAATGTGGCACCCCACCTCCATGACACTTTTATTCTAACCATGCTACTACTTTTCCTTACGTCTATTGTTGATGCATCCCTTGTCGTCGTTGCCTCCTTCTCCGCCTCTTGCGTTAGGTGAACATGAGATGTAATTACTGTGAAATTTGCTGATGTTTATTATATGAAAATATAATTAATATTTTTTATATTTTTATTTTTATAGATTTCTTGTGTTCTTTTAGTTAAAGATCGACAAAATAAAATCAAGAGCAAGAAGAATAAAGCTCAAAGTATAGAAAGAAAATGGCATACGATTATAGAAAAAGGTATTGAAGATAATGGTGATCATGACGAGTTTCTACACAGGATATGTATGATGCCTTTGCTTTTTTTAGTCTTTTTTAAAGAGCCATATAAGCATGCACAAAAATATTACTAATTTATTAACCTAAATCTAATAATAGGTTATTATAAATACTTTCAAACAACATGAGCTGCAAAAATTGCATCCATACATTACAATAAAATATATTTTTTAATGTAGTTATACAACTTTAAAATACTTACTGCATATTTCATAATAAAAATATTATATATTGTGTAACCTCCGTAACTACCTATCCTACATAGCCCTCAAAAAAATTGATCTAAGAGTTATGTTATTTTCTAAAAGTTACGTAATTAATTTAAATCAAGTAATTTAACAACTTCCACTATGTTTTGATCCTAACCCTTGACTTATAATCATAAGGCTTACATTTTTATTAGAATGATATTTATTAAATCATTTAATATATATTTTGCAACTATAAATACTTGCGTACTTCTCTTCATATTTTACTTCACTGCTCTCTTTGTTTACTTAGTCACGTTCTCAAGAAAGAAATAGCCCTTCTAGATCCATTACTTTCTTGAAAAAGTATCTTGAAGAAAACATACTTGAAAGAAGTTTTTAACCATAAATAACTTTGTTATTGTTTTGACTGTTTTCTTGTAAGATCTTAAATTACATTGATCGTGTTATAATCTAAAATAGCTCCTTGAATTAAATTGCATATCTAAATTAATTTATTAATGAAAATTAGAGTTTGAAACTTATGTAATTAACTTCTTCTGGCTAACCCAAGAAAAAATGAAATAGATTCTGGAAAATAAAATTCAGTTAGATAGGCAATATTAAGATGGGATGCCAAAGAATTGATTATTGAGTTGTATGAAATAGGAAACTCTCAAGTACAATTCTAAGGAAAGAAGTCTTTTTACCTATTCCGACCGAGGAGAACATGCCATTTGACAGGGTGATTATGAAATTCTTCCATGGTTTCTACCTTCCCCCAGATCCCAATTTATCGTCTTCCTCGGTCACCTCTCCCCAATATATAATCTAGGCCTTCGCTCTATTCAAGGAGATTGTTGTCTTCATCATAAGATTCAGTAACTATAACTAAAAAAGCTCATATCTTCAGCATCTTTCTCTTTTCTGCATCATCAAGCACTTCATCTCCTGAAAGGGAGTAGCAAGGTTGTATTCAAGTATGCTACAAATGAACGAGGAGAGCATGTCGCGGTGATAAAAAATGCAAAAGTTGTTGCTCGCCAGTGGAAAAACCGTGCAAAGTTATTTTCCCTCAGGAATTGGGGTTAGAAATGGAAAGCATCGAAAATTTGCATGGATGAAGATGAAGCAGCTACTTTTAAAGTAATAGAAAGAAAGGATTTTTTACCCGACAGACCCTATAATCTTTGCCAATGACCTCTACGACCTTTGAAACATCAATATTCCTCCCTCGACCTCGTAAACTTGCTAATCCTTACCATATAAACCCTGTGGTTAACCCCCATCTATTTATCCGTTAGAAATAATCGGATTCCGTTACATTCTTTGATGTTATGCCTATTTTATTTATCGAATTTACATTAACCGCCACTCCCTTTCATCGTCCTCCATTTCCCCACCACCTAGCACCAACCATTTCGTCGACCTCCATCATCATCAGCGCTCCCCCCTCCTCCGACACTCGACCCACTGCTCGGAGCCAAGCCCCCCCCCTCCCGCACCCCTGCTCGGAGCGACCCGCACCCACTGCTCGGAGCCCCCCGCACCCCTGCTCGGAACGACCTGCACCCACCCCCAGCTCGCAGCCTCCCGTACCCCCGCACCCCCCATCCCCCTCCCGCTCTACCCCCCTGCTCGGAGCTCCCTGCACCCACCCCCAGCTCGCAGCCTCCCGCACCCCTCCCGCAACCTATCGCTCGACCCCGCTGCACCCACTTCCTGCTCGCAGCCATCCCCCCTCCCGCTCGACCCCCCTGCACCCACCCCCAGCTCGCAGCCTCTCACAGCCCCATCCCGCAACTGAAGGATATGGAGAAATCCTCAAGCGCATCACGGAAGCGTGAGCGTCGTATCGGATACGACGAAGAACGACTAGTCATACTAGTTGTTCGAATTTTAAAAATTTTTATTCGATGAAACCACATGATCCAAGAACAATTCTCGGATCGTTTCATCTATAACCACAACAAGTATAATGCAATACCTCTTGAAGCGTGGTTGGTCGAGTCTCTAAGAGAAGAGACCTCCTGTCTCAAGTCCGATCGTCGGAGAGATCGCTTGCGAGCGCGGGGATGAACCGCGTAGTCCTCGCAATCCAAGAAGTTGATCCAAGCACGGTTGCTCCTGATCTCGTCGCACGAGATCGAACGTCTCCTTCGTGGGCGAAGCACTCGAAGTAGACGGAGAACCACAGAGCGTCGAAGTGGCAGCACGAAGGCGAGGGCGATGACGATTCTCTCCACCAAGGTGGACGGCCACCAAGAAGAAAGGGGAGAGAGGGCTGTCGAGTATGGAGAAAGAGAGAGAGAGAAGAGTGCTACAATAGCATGTAAAGAGAGAGCCAAGTATGCCTCTCTATTTATAGGGTTTTGGGATCCATGGATCTCAATCCATGTGACATAAAAAATCAATGGATGATGTTGATTTATGTCAATCCAATGGTCAAGATTGTTGTTGGTAAAAACCAACAACTTGTGATTTAATTTGATAAAAATATATCTGATAAATCAAATAAATATTAATACCATATTAAATCAATCAAATAAGGAGAGAGGAATCAAGAGAAATCAACCTTCCTCTTTGGAAGGGGGACGGCCACCAATTTCACAAGGAAATTGGTGTCGCCCCCTTCTTTCCAAAAGGGAGGGCAATCTCATGGCAATCCATGAGATTGCACATCTCCTTGAATTTCTCTCTACTTATTTTCCAACAACAATTTGTTGGTATTTTAATTCACCAAAATAATTCTCAATTAATTTTGGGAATATTTCAATCTTGACATTGGAATATTGTGAATCATATTCACAACCCAAAACAAAATGTAATTTACATTTTCAATTAATTAGACAATGTGTATCCAATACACATTAATAATTAATCTACTAATATAAATTATATTTAACTCTCTCTAATACATTATAAATCACATTTATAATATATTATGAATAATTGGATATTACTATCCACATTATTCTTATCCATGATAATTAAATCACATTTAATTATATTAGATAATTCTTCATGCATCATGATAATTAAATCACATTTAATTATCAACTTCTCTTTGCTTAGATCTTATGGAATTGCTCTTAAACCATTTAAGAACAATGCTATTTCTCCTCAGATACTTGGAGATAAGGACAGGGCGATTGTATTGTTCCACGTATAGTGACTTCGATATTGAGATCACATCTCAAATCAAGATCCCATGGACCTCTCATAGATGCTTGATTAAATCAAGACCGTAAGCCTAATCTTCTCATTGCATCTGAATCTCATCCAGACCAATGTCCATTATATGGACTAAGATTAGGTCACTTCTCTAATGAGAGGAGTCACTAAAATGCAGACCTGTTTCATCACTCCCTCGGAATGGAAGCGTCATGGTTATACAATCGTTTATGATCAAATCACCCTTCAGGTATTCCCAATACCTGCACATCCTGCATACTGGAAGACTCATGATCATCATGAAGATAAAGATCACTTTTATACTGTCATCTTCATAGTATGATCATTAAGTTTCTCAATCTTGGTCCTTGGGATATGGTACAGATCATATGTTTTCACAAAGCATATATCTTACCTTCAAATTCATATCATGCTTCTAAAGCATGATGACCATGCATGGAATTTGGTCAATCCCAATACCTCATGAGTGAGCTCATGTCTCCCGGTTCACAAGTGAACCTGTATGATCCCTTTGAGAGATCGTATTACTCATATGCCCTTACATGCACACCAGCTCGTCGGTGTATAGACCTTGATTAGGTCATCAACCTATTGGTCTATCAAATGTACATACTCAGACATATAACAATACATCTGTCTCTGGTCAGAGGATGTTTGCCTGTGTTGTGACAGCATTCATCATAGGTCTTTGGTTATCTCGATCTTGTTAAGTCAACTCATTGACTCAACTAATCTGATACCTCCGAATCAATATTCCTATGCAGAGGACCTGCATCAAGAGGTCGATCAGATATCAGTCTATTGAGATGGGATTGCCATCTCCCACTCATACTGGAGATCACTACTTGTCAATCATTGATGATGCTTGATGAGTCCTCTATCTAACTCCTTAGATATTCATCCAAGCATCAGCCTCTATGATTCAATTAATGAATCAACAGCTGTATGATTATCAAGTTGGCCATGGTACATAACCCTTATTGTACAGAGGGACATTATAGTGCATTCATTCATTCAATATCAGAAAGGGAGTGAAACAAAATCAATAACTTTTATTGATAAATCATTTATTACAATAACATTTATTGTAGGAATGGTTCGCCTCGGGCTCACATTGCTAACAGCAACCCTGCCGCTCGACCCCCTGCACCCACCTCCTGCTCGCAGCCCCCTCTCGCTCGACCCCTCCTGCTCGGATCCCCCTGCACCCACCCCCAGCTCGCAGCCTCCCGCAACCCTGCCGCTCGACCCCCCTGCACCCACCTCCTGCTCCTACCACTGGAAGCACCCCCCCTCCCCTCCCGGCAGCCCCCTCCCGCAACCCCGCCGCTGGAAGCCCCCCTCCCCGCAGCCCCCTCCTGCAACCCCACCGCTGGAAGCCAACCCCCACCCCCGCAGCCCCGCCGCTCCTCCAGCCCAGGTCGAGCCGCAGCACCATGTCCTCCAACCAGGCCAATACCCTCGTCCAGGGAGGAGAAATCCCTAGAAAGAAAAGCAACAACTAGAGTGGGAGAGTCAGAATCAAAAAGAGGATTCCTCACTTTTGCGGATCCATGAAATAACTCTCAGAAATCTTTTTCCTTTTTGGAAGATGCAGGAGCGAAACAATCACCCTATTGATATTGGAAGATCAAAAAGGTTCTCCCAATGTCTCATTTCTAGATCCCATGGAAATCATTGGTATAGGAAGACACCTAGTTCACTTTTGGGCATGCTATGTTTGCTTTGATCTTCTTTTTTGGACACATTTAGCATGGTGTTAGAACCATATTCCAAGACATTTTTGATGGTATTGATACAGATTTGGGCGCTCAAGTGGAATTTGGAACATTTCAAAAACATGGGGATCCGACTACAAAGAGATAGGCAGTCTGATACAATTGTTATGACCTACATTTTATGTTTTACATAAAGTAAAGTGTCCAATACGTATATGTAGCAGGGGATAGGTTTGTTTGCTTAAGATGAAATCTTTATATGATTATACTTGAATCCACATAATGCATGAACATGCTCCATAAGATCCCGTAGAATAAGTGATTTAGCATCATCCAAATAATGTTATATATATTACATTTATTTATAGTATGGAACTGCATTCATTTCCTTTGAATTCTTTAGAATGCTCATTCAAGCAAGACATGATATATTTATTTTCTCCTTTTGTTGGCAGACACATGTCCCATAAATAAAAATGGGAGGGAATATTTATTTATTTGAGTTGCTAACTCAATGATAAAGTACTTTGCTTTTAAGTGCAGTTATGATTTTTTTACATATTTAAATGAAGCAACGAATTCGTCTAGACTTTTGGTGCAGATGTACGAGGCCATGTGATTTCTTGGTCCTCTACCTATACTTATAGATTCTAAGGCACAAGATGGGGGACACCCTTTGCCACTCAAGTTGCAGCAATAAATGATATTCGTAATGTGGTGGATCAGGGTATGCAATGAGCAGAGTTATGATAAAGGGTCTTGGTCTCAAAAAAGATGCAACATTACGAGTTATTCGTTATCATGCTATAATCTAAAATAGTTCCTTTCTTTCTTCCTCATTCTAGCACCTCAAGCACTTAGACATGGTCTCTACAGGATTGGAATCCAAGTGCTTGTATGATCATGGTGAGTAAGCTAACTTAGATTATGGCTTATATGCGAGATATTTGACTTGAATATATAGAAATAAGGGGCCTTGATCAGTCTTTTGCGAGGACTACCTCTCTCTGCCTCAATTTTCCTTCTTTGTTACCTGCTTGTTGTCCCCACCTCTTTCTTATTATCAGTTGAGACTCTACTGGAACCAGAACTCCATTCATTTCATTTCTATATACCAGACGTTATCTTTTCATATTAGTTAGTCCTATTGATATCCATGCATAGTAGTATAATTTTGTTTGCAAGTAGGAGATTATGCGTGGTATTTGTACTCCTCTTGGAGAGTATTTGTCAATACCTCTACTCCAAGGAGATTATTGCTGGTTACAATTGGACTGGTATAACTACTCCATTTGTTGCTTGTTATATATTTATTTTATCATTTTTTTAAATTCTCTTTACATTTTTAAAGTATTTTTTAAGAATAAAGGCTTTCATTTCTATTTGTTATAATTAATCTTAAAGGTCGAATTTATAAAGTGTGATCAACATATTATTTAAAGGAAACTTAAAAGAAATATTGGCTCTACATGACTTGTAGTTGATTTCTTTATAATTGTTCATTTTTAATTTCTTTTTGTAAAGAGAAAAAAAATTACCTTGTGTATTGTGCAAAGTGAGGATTTTAATAGGGATTACGCTACTCCATTCATAGTGATTGGTGTAGCTTGCTTGTGTAGGTATTTAAAAATCCTGAAGGTTTTTACCCATGTGGTTTTCTTGTTTAATTTTTTTATGTATTTGTTTATTATTCATTATTTATAACATTGTGTGTTTGTTCATTAATTGGTTATCTCATGTTGTCATTTGCTATATTCAATTATTTATAAGTAATGTCTTCTAATCGATTTAATTAAAAATTACTTAAGAAATTAAGTAAATCTACTATTCAACCCCTCCCCTTTTAGTTTCAAGATTTAGGTTTAGAGTGTATCGTCATCATCATAATCAGCATTATTATTATTATATTAATGGATTTAGAGTTGCAATATTAGGTATGCATGTAAGTATTCTTAATGCTTAATGATATAATACAATTCATTAAGGGTATTGTTCATATTTTTATATTATTAATAATCATTAGTACGTATGTTAACAATTGTTTGTTTCTTTTAGCTTAAAGGTTAAGTCTATTATGCATGTTGTCATATGTGTGTGTGTCTATACATACATACATATGTATGTATATGTATGTATGTGTATATAATGTGTGTCTATATATATACATATATACACACACACACACACATACATACACACACACATATACACACACACACACACACACACATATATGAGGTTGGGGATCTTGGACCAAGGTGGGATTTAGATCACCATATATCTCTATGATGTCATTCAAAATTGAACTTTATTCGAGATTTCTAACCCATCTATCAAGACTGTGAAATTTTAACGGTGTCAGAATTACTGAAAATTAGCCCTTCCAAATGGACATGTTAGGAATGCTTGTTTTACACAAAATTTGAAACACATATTCCACTAATAATTCTATGTAAATCCTCCAAGATCTCGTTTAAAAAAATGAGTGTTTGTGGCACCTGTGCGTGTAAAGTTACATGCGCCTTGATGCAAACTCCCCAACATATGTATAATGGAGTGGAGTAACTTGAAAATAAAAAGATGCAAGTGGAGTATTGTGATTTGTCATGTTGGTGGGATGATATGGAGATGTGACACAAGTGTTAGTTCACCAACTAAGTAAAATTCTGATAAGGCAATTGTCAAGCTAGTTGATAAGATCGTGGCTCTATTTTGATTTTATCCATCAAAGGTTGTTGAAGTCTAATTATTCCATAGAATGTCACAGCAGTTGGTAACATGGCATTTGACGAATATAGAGTTTGACAAGGATGTAAAATAAGTTTTAGACTACTCATATTGACCAATGTTGTATGCCAAAACACAGTGAATCCACATAACTTCAGACAAAGTGCATTTGCATTTGTCTCTTTCCAGTCCAATAAGAATAAGCCATACTTCATGAAGAAAACGAACCTAAAGTAAATAGAATTATGAAGTATGTCTCCCAAAATTTAGGTGATGAGATGGGTAATATTGATGAGGATGATCGTATTGGCATTCGCATTGTGTCTACCAGACCATATTTTAATACACAAAGAGGTGATGGTTGTATTTGTCTACCATACCTTTTTTTATAAACGATCACCGATTCATTTCCTCAAAAAGAAGAGCCTGAGCGGAAGTACATGCCTAAAAAGTTTGTCGACGTCCGAAAGGAAAGACGTCATACAAGATAGGGCATGATAAAAACAAGAAAAAGTTCTAACCATCTTCTGGTCTGGTATTTAGTACAACCGGGGAGTTACCGAAGGGTGCACCAAAAAAAGTTCACGGGGTTCTTAATAACAAAAAAAGATGGGTTGTCTCGGAAAGTGGATGGTTGGAAAGGGAACGCATAATTTGTTGGACCTCTAAGATGAGGTATGTTTACCCGTTGCTTCCTTGTGTGGGGCCTTGGGTTCATGGTGCTGGTGCTTTGTTGTATGCATCGCAGTAAGGGGTGTTTTTAAGGGGTTCGAAAAAAAATGAAAAGTGGAGAAAACCTTATTTATGATGGGGCAGATGTTAGGGAGGTCATGATAAGTGAGGCATCTTTTGCGAGAGCTGTAGGTGGGAGGGAGGTACCCTGAAAGAGTCCCCGCACATCTCTCATTCCAGATCAACCACCAAGCTGAGGCCTGGGCTGTAGAGTTTTACCATAGAGTGAAGGATGGTGGTAATTGTAAGTGTTGTTTGAAATTTTTTTCAAAACCACCACTGAAAATAGTAAGATTTAAAATATTGAAGAGGAAACATGAGAATCTGCAATCGATAAGAAGGTGGTTTAAAGTTTCTTCTACTACGAGGCATAAAGGGCAGGCGGATACTGAGGATATATTTGGTATTAGGAGTCGGTTCTAGGTTCTTAATTTATTACGACATAGTATCCATAGTAATATGGATACTCGAGGATGGAATGGACTATTCCAAATTAGGGACGAGTTTCAGGCCAAGACCACCATGTGTTAGGATATTATATAAGCGATTGGTCAGTTTCAACTTTGGTGTATTTTGAGGTATAAAGATTATGTCAAGCATGGATTGCATCAATCTTAGCGAACTGATAGAGGCTATAAAGCTTTATGTGTTCGAATCAGGAGCTCAATTTACCAGCGCTTTCAACCAGTTTTGTTTAGCATTGATGGTGGATAAGGCTTTTTCAACTGAGCCATTTTTATTTCTAGCCAGTGCCCAGAGGTTCGGGTGTTGGGATGCCAACGAGGGCCTGTTGTTGAGTTTGTCAGTCCAGAGGAGGGAGTTTTTCCCATCACCCAACGCTTTGGACGTGGGATTTCGTAATCCTTGAGAACATGTTTTAATTGATCGCCAACAGGGGGGTTCTTCTTGAGATTGGGTTCAAGGATTGGCATAGGTCTCTGTTTATGAATACGACCCTGGATGATTTTGGAAAATATGTGGTATGAGTTTTCCATTTAAGGAGCCAAGATTTTGTCAGCATCGTACAACTGAAGGTGTCAAGGTTCATGATACCCCACCCATCATTTGTTTTTGGACGACATATGGATTCTCATCTAACCTGATGTCTGTGGCTGGAGTTTGAGGATCCCATCCAAAGGATTTTTTTTCAAATTATGTCAATTTTTGACAGGATATATTTAGGTACTTTGAGGGAGGACATCATATAGTGGATTTGGGAAGTGATAGATGAGTTCAGAAGGGAGATTTTAGAAGGGAGGGATAGCATACGAGACTTCCAATCAAGAGTTTTGTTTAAATTTCCCAATGATGGGAAGCCACTCCGATCTAGTAAGAGGATGAGAGGAGAGGGGGTTCCTAAATATTTTATTGGGAAGGGTCGGGATGACCGGTTCAGAATGTTGCTTGCTAGATGGGTTTCTTGAGCCATGAGGTTAAGGACATGAATGGTAGTTTTTTTCATCGTTTACAAACATACCTGTGATCTCAGAGAATAGATTAAGTGTAAATTTCATGCACTTTAGGGCTTGGGGTTGTATTTTAGGATTATAAAGATATCATCATCAAAGAGCATGTTAGTAATGGAGTGTCCTCTTTGAGGATTTGAAAGGCTTCGATTAAATTTGATTTTGTCGGTTTTTTGGAGCATACCATCAAGTATATTCATAAATGTTTATGAAGGGTAATGGGAGAGGGGGTCACCTTGACAAACTCCCCTCGAAGGTTTGAAGAAACCAGAGGTGGTTGTGTTTATTTTTGGAGAGATAGTCATGCTTTGTAGGAAGGCTTTGATCTAAACGTGTTCGAATAGTTAGTGTATCTAAGTGCGGAGATCAAGGTGTCCCAGTTTAGGGAGTCAGAAGCTTTACGAAGGTCGATTTTGAGGATGAATGATTTGGTTTTAGTCTGGTGCCAGTGGGTAAGGATTTCTGAGGTGATAGCAAAGTCATCGGATGCTCCTCTGTTTTGAAGGAAAGAACATTGAGAGGGTGGGAGGAGTTTGTTTAGTTTGGTGGCTCATCTGTTGGTCAGAATTTTTGAAATTATTCTTAAGAGGAGGTTTATAAGGTTGATGGGTTGGTAATTTGATATGTTTTGTGGATCACCCTTTTTGTGGATTAAGGTTATTATTGACCAGTTGATGAATTTCAGATCATGGGGGTCGAATGATGGGGAGAACATGTGATTGATTAGGTTCATGAAGTCATCTTTAATGATTGTGCAAAAGCATTTGAAAAACTCAAAACTGTTCCATCCGGATCGGGGGCCTTTAGGGCTTTTAGGTTCCTTATTACTGTTAACTAAGTAATGGTTGTATTAGTTTTAAGGACAATTTCATGGCTTAAGTTGATGGTACACAAAGAGGTGATAGTTGTATTAGTTTTGAGGATAATTTCATGGCTTTCAGTGATAGTCAACATGTTAGATGAGTTGAAGAGCTGAATGACCCTTAAATCGAAATCTGATTAGTCTACTCAGTGAAGCTCTTCTATATAAAATGTCGTTACATTTTTTTGGTGGAAAAATCTGATAGGAAGGTTTGGGTACTTTACTACATTGAAAAGGAGAGAGGTTATATATAGAGGTTGCACGGTTATCGCCAACCCATCAACAGACAAATTTGTGATATTCAAACTTGATGCCTCTCATAGTTTCCTGAACCAATCAATAAATCAAGGTCATCCATAACTTCATTGCAATTTCATGACTCAGAGATTTCTCAATCAAATTAAGATATATGTATTCATTAAGGATTCCATTTTGTCAGCTCATCTAATGTCTATAGATACATGGTCAATCGTAGAAGGGTTTGGTACATGCTTAAACGGAATGGTATAGAGTCTAACTCAATGACTGGATGGAATCATATAATGAACCTACCTTGTACCATAACAAATCTCAAGACATGCATGGTTACGGATGGAGAAATATATGAGAGGTTTTTTTAGGTCTATGATCCATGTATATAAGCTTTTAGTCACTGAAGGCTTGTTATTAGCGTTAATGGGATGCACATGTACATGATATATAAACAAAAGATCCTTATTGCTTGTACTTATGATGCTACTGATGATGAACGTCAAATTCGCCTCTTTAATAATGTGGAATTAGTCGTAGTACAGGAGGTGAATTTGGTTCAGCAAAAACCACGATCTTTGAGTGTCGTGGAATATTTTAACTTGGCAAGTCTACCAAGGTCGAACACAGGGACACGGCTGCCTAATTCAGTTATTGAATTTCGATTCGTGAAGCACAATATGAGTTAATTCCTATTTCAGGTCCTCATGCAAATTATGCTATTTACAAAGTGATGCTAAGGTGGATGCATTTTTAATTTATTTTTATGCAAGATAAAATGATGCATGATCAAATATGCAAGAGAACATGTATGCTAAATACAAGGTTACAATTATAAACTAAAAATTATGAGCAATATGATAGAATTGAGATCAGTGTCAATTTAATCCATCATTGAAAACAATCAGCCAATCAGAGAAAGCATGAGTAGAATAGGGTCTCCATTTGGCACATAAAATTCACTTTAATTAAAACAGGAGCAAATGAGACAATTAAGCATGCTAAAATGTAGAGGACAAAACAAAGATCAAAACGACACTAAAATCATGCAAATTGGACCTAAGATGCTCAATTATGCTAAAAACATTACAAGGGCATAATTGTAACAAAATGCAAGAAAAATAAAGGATAAATATTGCATTTAGGTCCCTGGAGGGACCTAAATGCAAATAGTAAAAACCGCCTGGGGTCCTGTGCAAATTTCCCATATGCACGGGGACCTTTTTGTAATTTCCAAAACCTTGGAGAGGTTCCCTGTAAAATACCCCAGGCACACACGTGACGCACACGCCTGGAGGACCAAAATGAAAATTGCATTTCTTCCGGGGTCCTTCATGCAAAATACCCAGAACCTCACGTGCAAGGCACGCGAGGGCTAGGCTCGGGTCAGCTCCTTAGGTTTGGGCCACGTGGCTACTGTCTGTGGCTCGGCTTGAGGTTTGGATGACCCGAGCCTGTAGGTTAGGCTGGAGGATCGGGTCACCACGTGGCATCATCGTGACCGTCCGATCCCGATGATCAGACGGTGCTTGTAGCTTCATCCTCCTCCGTGGTCCGCCGGAGAAGGCGGGTCTCCGGTGGACTCGATGTAGCTCCACCATGCCCCGCGAGGTCCGCTGATGGTCGGAGAAGATAGCCAGGACACTCGCGAAGCGGCTGGTGACGGGGCGATGCTCCGGCAGCGAATAGATGGGCTAATCAATGGCGAGCTACCAATGGCGGAGGAGAAGATCGGAGCGCCGGTGCCAACTCCGATCATTGGCGTCTTAAGCACCTGCAGATGTTAGGAATAGCCTAAGCGTGCTCGTGAGTCAGTTAGAGTGGAGTGTCTTCTTCGGCGAACCAGGAGGAGACTTGACTCGGAGTGTTAGGGGTTGTGAAGAAGAAGGGAATGGTCGACGAAGGTCGGAGTGATCTGGTGGAGGTGTTGGAGTAGTCGGAGGAAGGTGAACGATAATGGGTATGAAGGGAAAATTAGGAGAAATTGCGGGAAAATTTGCCTTGCCGGAGCAAGGCGAATGGTGGCGGGGATAGCTTGGGCTGAGGCTCAAGAGAGCCTCGGGTCGTCTCCCGGCAAGGTCAGCCGGGCCCGGGGCTCATTTGGTGGCCGGAGGTCACCGATACGCAGCGGAGGTGTCGCAGGTCGACACCAGACCAATACCATTATCGCCTCGACATTCCGCCCCTCCGCTGTCACCGGAGGGGCGGAGGAAGCTAGTTGAAGACTCAAAAATGGTGGACAAGGGTCTCGGTTGATGGAGGAGGGCTTAAATAGGCAGAGGTGGTCGGAGGTTACGGTGGTGCGAAGCGTTTTTGCAAGGAGGTTTAATGGCGAATGGATTAATGGAGGCGAGTGATGAAGGTCCCGTGAGAAAGGTGGATCGAAGGGTGACGTCGGGGAGGCGTTAGGAGAGGAGGAAGGTGGTTGGAGCGTCGGCTAGAAATGGAAGGGGGCGGAGGGTGCGCGAGGTGAAACGGCTGGGGAAGGGGGGGTTACGGAGGTTGACGATGGTGGAGGACCGTTGGATCTAACGATCCAACAGCTGTGGTTGGAGCGCTTGCGGAGGGCCACGATAAGATCCTTAGGATCAGATCGTGTGGCTAGGAGAGAAGCGGGCGTGAGTGGTTAGGATCGGTCGATGGGAGAGATCCAACGGTGAGAGATAGCAGGGTGACGTGGAGCATGGAGGACCATCGGATCTGGACGCGATCGGGTGGCTGAGGTGAAGGCGACGTGGCGCAAGGAGGGGCGTTAGATGGAGGAGAGATCGGACGACTGTGGATTAGGCGCTAGTGGGCGGCCGTGATTTGATCTGAAGAAGGATCCGAGGGCTGAGAAGTGGAGCGAGGTGGACGGCTCAGATGAAGGCAGAATTGGAGTAATCCAACGGCCCAGGAGGCCGCCGGGCGGCGCGAGAAGAAGCGGGACGTGTGGCGGCTCCAGAGAGCGCCACGTGGCCCAATCAGAGAAAATCAAATAAAAATACAAAAAAAATAGAAAAGAAATAGTTAGAGGCCGAATTAGGAAAATGTCAAAACATGAAAGTTGCTCCTCTCGACGAGATCTACAACTTTCATGTTGATCAAAAAGCCAAAAGAGGTCATTTGTACAAAACATATTTTTGGGGGTATTTTTAAGGGGATAAAAATACCGATTTTGTGGTTTTGAGTTGTTTTTGTATTTTTTAGTCTTTTTAATGGTCAGTGATTTATAGACAATTATCCTATCTAATTTTTAGGGGTTTTTAAGATAAAATAAATACAAGAAAAGTAAAGGAAATTAAATACAATAAATTAATGGTAATTTACACACAATATACTATAGGATAAAAACAAGGAATTAGAGGGTATTTTTATTGGATTGGTTAAGCATGGGTTTTAATAAGCGGCTTTTAGCATGATGAATACGAGATTCATCATACCCCTATACTTAAACCATGCTCGTCCTCGAGCATCTAAAGAATGAAGGAGTCGGATTAATTCCTGACAGTGTGCGTGAAATTTTCAAGGGTCGATCTTTCGAAGACTCTTGACCTAAGTGATCTTAAAATTTTGGGTTTATCCAGGCCTTAGTCAGAAGTAATCCAACTTCTCTGATTATCAGACTCTCTTTTTGTACATATAATATAAGGATATGACATTTAGTGTACTGCATTTCATGAGAGCCGAGTCGATGCATCACTCAAAGTTCCAGTTCCAAAGACTCTCCTCTAGACCTAATCCTCAATATTAGAGAATAAGTATGTTCTTGATTCAGTCAACCATCTCATTAGTTTGTCAGACTTGAAATGTTGATGGTCGGCCAGATGATGGAGGTAATGGGGTTGTGTCTATTTTTCTCACCCTCACATTGGAACAAGGGGCCTCTCGTGTGCCTTTTTACTCAACACATGTAAATTTTATTATACTGTTGATCAATGTGTCCATCAAGAGAGTTGGAGTTGTTTGCACTTGTTTTTCTGGGAATACACCGGGTTGTGTCTTTTCTGAGTATCTAAGATACCTTCGGCACCCAGACTTGTATCGCTTACGATGCAGGGCCCTTTTTGTGGTGTCAGCCCGACTCCTTGGTCTGAATTAGCACTTGGTCCAAGTGGACACTTTGAAAATATTTGGGAGCGCTCGCCATTGGTGGAAGCTCACTTGTATTTTGACTTTGGAATTTAGAGCTTTTTCATTGACATTTCATTTCTTTTGTTGGCTAGCTCCTCTGCTTTTACCAAAAGTTGGCACACACTGATCAACAGTTTCCATTAAGTTTCATCACACCCTGGCACATAGGTAAATATCAAAGAAATAGCATATGAATCTTGTTCACATACTGGCTAGGGTTTTGCCGACACTCAGGTTTTCTGAAGCCTTCATTAACTTTATCCCATCCTCGAATATCCTTAGATCGGGTCTAAATTCAAATCTCTGATCCTAGTTCCTCAAGTGATGTCTCAACTCAGCTCATCAATCATGCAGTTGTGGAAGTGATTGTGCTGATCATATTTTCTTGAAGGTAGAGATGAAGAGTGCAATATAGCGCTCAAATCTTTCAAACCAGGGAAGTGTGGATATTTAAGTCTTTACAAACCCTAATGGCTAAGGCATGTTAACTCAAACTCTCAAGATCACAGAAATCCAGTGTCCTCAAAATCCTCAAGCCTTGAGTGAGTGTGAATGTGTCAGGAATACACCAACTCCTTAGATTAGTGATTTTTTGTGATTTTTGGTTTTTGCAGATTTCTCTGGGTTTTAATAATTTTTTTAATTCCTCGGAGAGACAATGACTAGCCTAGGCACAAATAAAAGTATCCACTCTCAGCCAGTATGGGTGTAAGTACGGGCCAAGACCCGTGTTACTTGAGGACGGGGCCATATACGATGTCCTCTAAACCACCCACTCTGCTAAGGGAGACCGAGGTTCCCTCACTGAAAATGTCTACTAAACCTAGTAGTCAGAGTCAAAATCCAAGAAAGATTTTTAATTTTTTCAATTTTTTACAGGAATAATTACAAAAATTAATCCCTCAATTAACAATCAACAATTTTTACACGGTTTTTACTCAGTTCACAAGTTTACCAAAACCCAGCCCGAAAAATAAATTTTAAAAAGCTTAAAAACACGAGCTAAGGCTAAAGTAAATATACAGTAAAATACGGTATACCCCCCTATACTTAAATTTTGCTATGTCCTCATAGCACAAGTGCCATGAAGCCAAGGCTCGGTTCAAATATCGGGTGATATAGCGGAACTGAGGAGGAGGGTCCCCTATACTTAGGCCAAAATTGACCTAAGTACAAGAAGACTGAACGAGGGAGGGATGAGCGGGCAGGTCCCCCATATACTTAGGCTACAAATAGCCTAATTAAGGTCTGAATTAAGGGGGCGGGGGAGAGTGTCCTATGATACAAGGGTGAGGGGGGAGTTCGTGAAATATAAACAGAGAGAGAGAGAGAGATAAAGATAGAGAGAGAGAGTGAAATACACAGGGGTAAGGGAGATGGGGTGAGGTGAGTGTTATGTGCAAGTGTACGTGTGTGTGGGGTGGGGGGGTAGATCATCAAGTGATCTACTCTTCTTTTTTTCTCTTTTTTTTCTTTTTTTTACAACATGCAAAACTAAAAAATAAATATGCAGAAGCATTTTTTTTACAACATGCAATGCAGGCTGACTGATCTAAAACTCCTAAAATTCATCCCGAATTCTTTTGTGGCCTCTTCAGCGGAAGCTCACGACTTCACGCTTCCATGAGGATCAAGCGTCCTCGATCATCATGGGCCCTGCCACAAAAGAGAAAAGTTAGTCACACCGAGAAATTAAATCAGCAGATATGATGCAAAGATGCATGAAATGAGGTCCTAAAAAAATGAAATTAATCAACAAAAAATCAAAATTCAATAATTAAGCAAAGCTGTATCCCCAGCAACGACGCCATTTGATGAACGTCAAATTCGCCTCTTTAATAATGTGGAATTAGTCGTAGTACAGGAGGTGAATTTGGTTCAACAAAAACCTCGATCTTTGAATGTCGTGGAATATTTTAACTTGGCAAGTCTACCAAGGTCGAACACATGGACACGACTGCCTAATTCAGTTATTGAATTTCGATTCGTGAAGCATGAGTTAATTCCTACTTCAGGTCCTCATGCAAATTATGCTATTTACAAAGTGATGCTAAGGTGGATGCATCTTTTAATTGATTTTTATGCAAGATAAAATGATGCATGATCAAATATGCAAGAGAACATGTATGCTAAATACAAGGTTACAATTATAACCTAAAAATTATGAGCAATATGATAGAATTGAGATCAGTGTCAATTTAATCCATCATTGAAAACAGTCAGCCAATCAGAGCAAGCATGAGTAGAACAGGGTCTCCATTTGGCACATAAAAATTCACTTTAATTAAAACAGGAGCAAATGAGACAATTAAGCATGCTAAAATGTAGAGGACAAAACAAGGATCAAAACGACACTAAAATCATGTAAATTGGACCTACGATGCTCAAGTTATGCTAAAAACATTGCAAGGGCATAATTGTAATAAAAATGCAAGAAAATAAAGGATAAATATTGCATTTAGGTCCCTAGAGGGACCTAAATGCAAATAGCAAAAACCGTCTGGGGTCCTATGCAAATTTCCCATATGCGCGGGGACCTTTTTGTAATTTCCAAAACCTTGGAGGGGTTCCCTGTAAAATACCCCAGGCGCGCACGTGACACACACACCTGGAGGACCAAAATGAAAATTGCATTTCTTCCGGGGTCCTTCGTGCAAAATACCCAGAACCTCACGTGCAAGGCACGCGAGGCTAGGCTCGGGTCAACTCCTTAGGTTTGGGCCACGTGGCTACTGTCTGTGGCTCGGCTTGAGGTTCGAATGACCCAAGCCTGTAGGTTGGGCTGGAGGCTCGAGTCACCACGTGGCATCATCGTGACCGTCCGATCCTGATGATCGGACGGTGCTTGTAGCTTCATCCTCCTCCGTGGTCCGCCAGAGAAGGCGGGTCTCCGGTGGACTCGATGTAGCTGCGTTGTGCCCCGCGAGGTCCGCTGATGGTCGAAGAAGATAGCCAGGACACTCGCGAAGCGGCTGGTGACGCGGTGATGCTCCAGCAGCGAATGGATGGGCTGATCAATGGTGAGCTACCAGTGGCGGAGGAGAAGATCGGAGCGTCGGTGCCAACTCCGATCATTGGCGTCTTGAGCACCTGCAGATGTTAGGAATAGCCTAAGCATGCTCGTGTGTGAGTTAGAGTGGAGTGGAGGTCCAGTGGAGTGGAGGGAGCGGAGGACCTGTGTGTCTTCTCCGGCGAACCAGGAGGAGACTTGACTCGGAGTATTAGGGGTTGTGAAGAAGAAGGGAATGGTCGGCGAAGGTCGGAGTGATCTGGTGGAGGTGTTGGAGTAGTCGAAGGAAGGTGAACGATAATGGGTATGAAGGGAAAATTAGGAGAAATTGCGGGAAAATTTGCCTTGCCGGAGCAACGCGAATGGCGGTGGGGATAGCTTGGGTTGAGGCTCAAGAGAGCCTCGGGTCGTCGCCCGGCGAGGTCAGTCGGGCCTCGGGGCTCATTTGGTGACCGGAGGTCACCGATACGCGGCGGAGGTGCCGCGGGTCGACACCAGACCAACACCATTATTGCCTCGACATTCCACCCCTCCGCTGTCACCGGAGGGGCGGAGGAAGCTAGGTGAAGACCCAAAAATGGTGGACAAGGGTCTCGGTTGATGGAGGAGGGCTTAAATAGGCGGAGGTGGTCGGGGGTTACGGTGGTGCGAACCATTTTTGCGAGGAGGTTTAATGGCGGATGGATTAATGGAGGCGAGTGATAAAGGTCCCGCGAGAAAGGTGGATCAAAGGGTGACGTCGGGGAGGCATTAGGAGAGGAGGAAGGAGGCTGGAGCGTCGGCTAGAAATGGAAGGGGGCGGAGGGTGCGCGAGGTGAAACGGCTGGGGAAGGGGAATTTACGAAGGTTGACGATGGTGGAGGACCGTTGGATCTAACGATCTAACGGCTGTGGTTGGAGCGCTTGCAGAGGGCCACGATAAGATCCTTAGGATCTGATCGTGTGGCTAGGAGAGAGGCAGGCGTGAGTGGTTAGGATCGGTCGATGGGAGAGATCCAACGGTGGGAGATAGCAGGGTGACGTGGAGCATGGAGGACCATCGGATTTGGACGCGATCGGTTGGCTGAGGTGAAGGCGACGTGGCGCAAGGAGGGGCGTTAGATGGAGGAGAGATCGGACGACTGTGGATTAGATGTTAGTGGGCGGCCGTGATTTGATCTCAAGAAGGATCCCAGGGCTGAGAAGTGGAGCGGGGTGGATGGCTCAGATGAAGGCGGAATTGGAGTAATCCAACGGCCCAGGAGGCCGCCGGGTGGTGCGAGAAGAAGCGGGCCACGTGGCGGCTCCAGAGAGCACCACGTGGCCCAATCAGAGAAAATCAAATAAAAATACAAAGAAAAATAGAAAAAAATAGTTAGAGGCCAAATTAGGAAAAAAATCAAAACATGAAAGTTGCTCGTCTCGACGAGATCTACAACTTTCATGTTGGTCAAAAAGACAAAAGAGGTCATTTGTACAAAACATATTTTTGGGGGTATTTTTAAGGGGATAAAAATATTGATTTTGTGGTTTTGAGTTGTTTTTGTATTTTTAGTCTTTTTAATGGTCAGTGGTTTATAGACAATTATCCTAAATACAAGAAAAATAAAGGAAATTAAATAAAATAAATTAATGGTAATTTATACACAATATATTCCAGGATAAAAACAAGGAATTAGAGGGTATTTTTATTGGATTGGTTAAGCAGGGGTTTTAATAAGCGGCTTTTAGCATGATGAATACGAGATTCATCAACTGATCATTGCCATTCCTCTTGCTTTTGCATTTGTAAACGAGAAGGATGAAGAGAGGTATGTATAATTTTTAGAGAGGATTCAAATTCATATTCTTAAATGTTGCAATTCTGCATTATCAAGCTATGCCTCTTGATCAAGTCTTCTATCAGTCCAGATTAGTGCAAAGTGTTCCAATGGCTTGCAACACATATCCAAATCTTCATAGATCTTTAGGGGATGACATTCATAGATTGGATTGAGTACCATGATGTATATCTCTAATGATGCAAAATAACCATGCCTGGGGTTATGTGTTGTTGGGGGATAAGAGGGGTCGTGAACCTAAATCCCTTTCCTGTTCTGCAGCAAAGATGGCAAACACAAAAATATATGTTCCTCACTCGGGAACCAAATGGCAACAATGATAAACAATCACAAGCAACCACAACAAGCAATCACCAAGAGAAAAAAATGATTTTTACATGGAAACCCCTTACTCAATGAGAGTAAGGGAAAAACCACGGGGCAAGACCGGCAATGAATTCACTATGGTCAAATGGAGCCAAATGTTCTTTCGGTTTTGTTGCCCAACAAAACTGAGATACAAGCCGCAAGCACAATGATAGTTCTTCTACTAGTAGCTAACTATCCCTAGGTATCTAGCAATAACAAATGTGCTCAAATCAAGAAGATGGAGTGGCTTTCCTCTGGGCTCCCGGATGGAGACCCAAATCGAAGGCTTGGCTTCCTTGAGGTCGTTCCCAACGACCTCCAACGCAGTTGCTCCTCTTGAGCTCCCCAAGATGGATGCTCCCTGCCGAGCCTGCACAGCCCTAGCTCCTGCACGTCGCCCGCTGCACGTCGGCCCGCTGCTCAACCAACGAAGAAGAGGAGGGGAGCCCGGCTGCACCCTCTCTCTTTCTCTCTCAGCCTCTTCATCTAGTGGCTGGAAGAATAAGGGCTTCTCAAACCCTTTCTCTTGTTCTGGGAAAGGCTGGTATGGGGTCACCTGATTGAGTATTTTGGTCCCTGGAATGGGACTTCCAATTCTGGGTAAATATCTCAAAAGGTCCCTGCAAAAAGGGGAAATGGCAATAACCTTTGGAACCCAAGTTGGGGCTGAAAAGAAATAAACCCAACAACCTCCCCCTCTAGCCCCAACGAGGAGGTGTGGTCCAGTGATGGAGATCAAGAAGAGATGATACCGCTCAGCTCTCTACAGAGCTGAAACTTGTCATGAGTGACTGCCTTGGTCAACATGTGTGAGGGGTTCTCATCAATGTGAATCTTCTTCAACATGAGCTGTTTTTGGTTAATTGCATCCCTCAGCCAATGGTATCTCACATCAATGTGTTTTGTGCGACCATGGTGCATGGTACTCTTGCTCAAGTCTATAGCGCTCTGGATAACACAAAACACAACCAGCTCACTGTCATTCAATCCAAATTCACTAAGAAAGCATTGTATCTAGAACACTTCTTTCCCAACCTCTACCGCTGCTATGTATTCTGCCTCGGTAGTCGAGAGAGCAACACATTTCTATAGTTTGTATTGCCGTGATATGGCTCCTCCTACAAATGTGAAAATGTAGCATGAGGTAGACTTTCTCTGGTCCATGTCTTCTGCCATATCTCCATCAGTGTAGCCACAAACTTTGGGATCTAACCTCCCACACACAAGACACATACTTGAGGTCCCTCTCAAGTATCTCAAGATCCATTTCACGGCCTCCCAATGGTCCTTCCCCGGATTGGACATGAATCTGCTCACCACGCCCACTGCATGGGCTATGTCGGGTCTAGTGAAAATCATGACGTACATGAGTAGGGCTGGCTATTGAGTCACGGCTCGATGAGCTAGGCTCGGGCTCGGCTCGATAAGGGCTCGTAAGCTTGGCTCATTAAGCTATTGAGCTGAGCCCGAGCCAGATTTTTGGGCTCGATAGCTTATCGAGCCGAGCCCTGCTCAGCTCGATAACTCAATAGCGAGCTCGATAAGGAATATATACATATATATTCTATTTATGAAACTACAATGATTTTTATTTTTATTTGTATTAGTTTTGCAATATTGTTAATGGTGGATTGTGTGTTTATGTTGTTTATGTAACAACAATGTTGGGTGGACTATGTTGTAGACTTGAATTTTCTACCTTTTATCTCTGTTAATCTAGGTTATAGTTAGATATTTAGTATTTTTTATTTTTTATTAACAAGCAGAATGTTACAGTATATATTATAATTTTACTTTTATATACAACTCGGATAGTGGCTTACTGGTAAGGTGGATTATCTTCAAAAAGGAGGTCTCGGGTTCGAGCCCAGGTAAAACACTTTTCACCAAAAAAACACCTATTTCCTTACGAGCCTGAATAGGCTGGAGCCCATGCCAGGCTCAATAAGAGAGGCTCGGGCTCGATAAAGGGCTCGGCTCAAGACCTATCGAGCCCGAGCTGGATCGATAAGGGCTCGAGCCCACCGAGCTCGAGCCCGAGCCAGCTCAGCTGGGCTCGATCGAGCTCGAGCCTGAGCCCAGCCCTAGCTCGGCTCGTTAGGCTCGATAGCCAGCCCTATACATGAGGCTCCCAACTGTGGACTGGTATGGGATCTTGGTCATATCTACTTTCTCCTCAGAAGTGGATGGACATGACTCTTTTGGTTAGCTTGAAATGAGAGGCTAAAGGCATGGTGACATGCTTGGCATTCTTCATGTAGAACTGCTCCAACACGTGTTCAACATAGATTTCTTGTGACAACCACAACATGTGCTTCTTCCTGTCCCTTGTAATCTGCATCCCAAAGATGTGGCTTGCCTTGCCCAGATCTTTCATCTCAAACTCCTTGGAGAGTTCTTTCTTGAGCTTTGCAATCAAGTTGGAATCATGACCTACAATCAACATGTCATCCACGTAGATCAAAAGAATGCCAAACCTATCATTGGGAAGATGACAAACATATACACATGGATCAGTTGTTGTCCTCTTGAAGCCTCTCTTTGCCATGAAAGCATCAAACTTCAAGTACCATTGTCCCGGGGCTTGCTTCAAGCCATAGAGACTCTTCCTCAACCTGCAAACCATGTGCTCTTTCCCTTTCTCTTGAAATCCATGTGGCTGCTCCACGTAGATCTCTTCTTTCAAATCACCGTGAAGAAACACCGTCTTCACATCCATCTGCTCTAGCTCAAGGTCCATGCTAGCAACAAGTCTAGCACCACTCTCACTGAGTTCATCTTCACCACTGGGGAGAAGATGTCACCATAGTCTACTCCTTCTTTCTGGATAAACCCTTTCACCACCAATCTGACCTTGTAATTGACTTGCTTGCCTCCATCATCAGACTTTAGCTTGTAAACCCACTTCTTCTTCAAGGCTATCTTGCCTTTGGGAAGGTCAACAAGATCATAAGTGTGGTTTTTCTTAAGAGATAACATCTCTTCGTTAATTGCATTGTGCCAATGACCCTTGTATGTATGCATATGTGCCTCCTCAAATGTGTACGTCTCACTTGCATCTGTAAGCATCACGTACGTGGAAGTGGGGTAACGGGATGATGGCCGGTGTGTCCTCTCAGATCTCCTGACCTAAGGCTCTGCTGCGTCTACATGTAGATGAGGCTGCTCCCCCTGCCCCAAGTCCTCCGGACCTGCATCAACGGGGTCTGCATCTGGCTCATGCTACTCTAGCTGCTTGATGAATCCACGATTTATCGCCTTTATTCTTTTATTTTAGCTTCATTTACGTAGTCAAACACCTGTAAATACCCACTAATTCCATAATTTTACCATTTTACATGCATTTGTTAAAATTGCATTTTTAACACTTTTTGTACATAAATAAAAGAATAAAGAAGAAAAGAAAAAGAAAAGGAGGTATTTATGCAATAAATACAGACTGACCCGAACCCCGAGAGAAGGTCAAGACTTGACTTGATCGACCACAAATAAAGTAGGGGGAGATAGGGTCTTCTGTTAGAAAAACCAAAAATATATTGTAAATATTTTTATATATATCTGTACAAAACTTACATTATTTTATTTGTACATAATTTGACCTCAAACTAATTATTTTTGTCAATAAAAGTTGTAAATAAAAATGTGTTGTAAATAATAAAAATATTTGTAAATTAAAATATTGTATATATTGCAAATAATTGCACCCAGAAAAAAGCCACAAAGCAATAATAAAAACATCAATTTCGGCTCCATACGAGCTCAAATCGAACCAAACTCACTTCCATTATACTATAAATTAAATTATCTTTCAAATGGCTTGGTTTCATAATTTTTGGAGTTACAATTAAAAAGTCGGTTTTCCAGGGTGTTTTGTGCAGTTTAATCATTTTTTATTGTATATATTTATTTGTATTTATTTTTATATAATGTATATAATTGTAAATATTGTTTTCAATAAAAATAAAAAAATTAAAATAAAAAAATCTTTTATAAAAAAATTTCCTTATTTGTACCTATGTATATTGTATTATATGTGTATAATATATGTATACAATTAACTTCCTTAAATAAAAATCACCAAAAAAATTAATTATCTCACATTAATTAAATTAATTTATTTAATTACGAAATTCATATTTAATTATTTGATTTATTGGATTTATTTGAATTTAGGTTTAGTAACTTGCCTTGTATATATGATTTTATTCCACACCATATATGACCACCATTATGGTGGTTAATTGATTTCCATTAATTATTTAATTTATTTAATTAATTTAATTCCGAATTTCATTTTTAATTTATTTAATTAATTGATTAATTAATTAATTTTAATTAACCAATAAAAACTTTCCTTATTTGTATATACTTGCCATTTTTATTTTTTGTCTTCTTTTTAATGGGCTCCTCCTCCCTCATTTTCTCTTGATCAATCTTTGGAGAGAGGAGCCCGATCTCCGAGAACTACTCATCGCAGAAGGATGCCCAGCCTCCGATCCGGTCGATGACAGCAATTCGATCGTTGTCGAGGCCATCACGACGTGTCCGATCCCAAGGTGAGATCCGACTTTTCATTCTCGTCATTTTCGTAGGTAAATCGTAGGCCTAATTTTTGCTCCCATTTTATTTTTTTAGATCCTTAAAAATCTCAAAAATTTTTCATCACACACATTTCCGCCTTGAGACCGATTTTTCATCTCAACTCGTGATCCCTCCATTTTCATTTCTATCTCGCGCAACCTTTCACCTCCGACCACGCACGGTGGTCGGAGTCTTTGGATCTATCTCTCACTACGTCAAGATCCGATCATTTCACATATTCTATTTGTTTATAAATCAATAAAAATATAAAAAATACATTTGCTTTTCTCTCTAACATTTGTTTTGCTGAAAAACAAAAATATTTATTTTTGTCTCTAACTTCTTTTGTTGCATGATCAAATAAAAAATAAAGAAAAAATAATAAAAAAAACTTATCCTTTCTCTTCTGTTCACATTTGCTTTAAAAAAACAAAAACATTTTTCTTTATTATCTCTATTTACATAAAAAATATAAAAAAAACAAAAATTAAAAAAAAATAAAAAGTGGACGACGCCCCAGGAGCCGCAGCCTCAGCCGGCGGCGCCGCCCGCACGTCCGCACACCCCAGGCCGATCCGCCACCAACGGCCAGCACCTCCATCCACGTGCCCTTCTCTGCTGAAGCCCGTGCACCGACGCCCCTGCGCCATACGGCCACGGCCTCCAACGTGTTGCCCGCACGTGGCCCCCATCTCCAGCCCGCCGCCCCACGGGGCCCTTCCGCCGACAGTGCGCGGTGCAGCCACAACGTCCCCACGCGCCTCCCCTCGCCTCCGCGCACCGTTGCTCCAAGCGTGACCGCCCCGCCGTGTCTCCAGACCGCGCTTCGTGCGTGCGGTCGCACGCAGCCTCTCCTCCACCGACAGCCGACCCCGCTAGGCCGCCTTCCTCCGCGAAGCTGAAGCCCTCCTGCGCCCTGCCGTTCGCCCGCCCGCGTGAGGAAAAAGAGGGTGGGTGGTGGCGGTCGTGCCCTCCCTCCTGCTTTTTGTGAAGAAACGAAGGATCCAAACCCTAGGGAGATAAAATGGGAAAATTTACATATAGGCCCTTGAAGTTCATATATTTACAAAAGTGCCCCTCTATCAACTTCAAATCCAGACCACATGCAACGTACATGATGGGTAAATTGCATACTCCATCCTGTTTTATTTATTATTAATGTTTGATGCAAAACCTTTGAATAATTACGTTTCAGTCCCTGTGCCACTAGAACATCAATTGCATGTTATTTTTTATTAAATAAATGTTTTTATGTATCGAAAAAATTCACAAAAAAATTGTTTGTGCTCCTGCTATAGTGTTTGTCACTATATAAACTTTCATCAATTTTTGTGGATATTTGATAAATTTTAAAAAATCAAAAAAATAGTGCTATTTTATTTTCCCGAAGTTGCAAAATTCATAAAAATTCAAAAATTAGCCTAAGAATTCCATAAAAATTCCTATAGTTGTGTTCTGGTGTCTTTTAATATCTGACCAATTTTTGTGCATTTTCCTTTTATAAAAACAAAAAAAATACGAAAAACGAAAATTCTTAAAATAATTGTAGAAAATTGTAGAAAAATTGAAAAATTCTGATTTCAGTTTCTAATTGTAGATATTACTTTCTAGTTTCTTTTGAAAATAAGTTTCAGGGATTTTGAGCACTTAAAAGATTTTTAAATTACAAAATACTCCTGACTGTGCATAATTTGTCCTGTTTTGCACTATTTTATTTTTAGAAAATAACAAAAAAACATCAGAAAATTGCGAAAAAATTATCAAAAATATTTTAAAATATATAAAACCTGAAACTTTTTCTTTTTAATTTCCTGAGTATTTTTGATCATTTTGAAAAATACAAAAAGAGCGGTGTGTGTGTGTATGTGTGTGTTTTTATTCCTTGTGCACATTGTTCTTATTTTAAAAATTAAAAAAATAAAAAAAAATCAAAAACCACTAAAAATTCATTTCTGAAAATTGGCTGCATAGTTTTTAAATCGTGCTCCTTGTGTTCGAACCTAGTCGCTATACCAGGTAAAAAGAATAGCGAAAACCGCTTACATTTATTTTCTTGATTTTCTAAGTGGTTAAATTAATTTTTCTCGATTGATCGTGCTTGGTGATTTGGGTCACAACGACCATTGTTTATTATTTACTTAACCCGAGTTACTAGGCGTTTCATCAGCATCCTCTCCACATGTACCCTGTACTGGAGAGGGATCTATGTCCTCATCACTATCATCATCGATGGAAAATTCATCTGCATCACCACTCTCAATGGTGTCCTCAACCAATGTCTGATTCTCATAAAAGATCACATCCCTTTGTCTGGTGACTGTCATCTTCCTTGGATCCCAAAGATGGTATCCAAACTCATGATCTCCATAGCCCGGAAATATACAAGGCATTGCCTTGTCATCCAACTTCTTCCTCTGCTCCTTGGGTACCAACGCATATGCTTTGTATCCAAACATCCTCAAATGAGCATTTGAAGGATCCTTTCATGTCCAAACACGCTCTAGAATCTGGAAGCCCAAAGGAACTGATGGAGATCTGTTGGTCAAGTAACATGCAGTGTGAACCGCCTCAGCCCAAACGGTCTTGAGCAACTTCATTGTCTTCAACATGTAGCGAACTCTCTCAACAATGGTCATGTTCATCCCCTCAGCAATACCATTATGTTGGGGTGTGCCTGTCTCTGTCCTCTCATGCCTGATGCCGTGCTCTGTACAGTAATCCTGAAAGCTAATGGAGGTGTACTCTCCCCCATTGTCCGTGCATAGATACTTCAAAAATTTCCCTATCTCGCGCTCAACCATGGCATGAAACTTCATGAAGCAATCAAATACCCGGTCCTTCGATCTCAGCACATACACCCATACCTTCCTAGATGCGTCATCAATGAAGGTGACAAAATGTTGTTACCTCCCAAAGAGGTTGTGTCCATAGGACCACAAATGTCTAAGTGAACCAGTTGTAGAAAGTCTCCCTTCACCTTGAATCTGACTCTGTATGGCGCACTCCTGCTCTTCCCAACCTCACATGCATCACAAGGAGACAAAGTGATGTCATTATGGTAGGAGATCAACTCTCTCTTGCTCAGAAGTTGTAAGACCTTCTGGCTCATGTAGCCTAGTCGACGGTGCCACAATCTGATATGTTTGCCTCGCTGGCATGCAAATTGCCATCCATGACCTTCACTCTAGTCATGTAGAGTGTGCAATACAAACTGCTTCTAGCCATGATGAGAGATCCCTTTCTTATCTTGCATTTGTTTCGTCGAACTTCAAATGGTAGCCTTCACTATCTAGCTGTCAACCAGATATAAGGCTAAGATGCACATCAGGAACATGCCTCACATTCTGCAGTGTCATTGAGCAACCAAAATCAGTCTGAATTGAGATGGTGCCCATGCCGACGATCTTAGAGTAACTCTCATTACCCATCAAGACTCCTCCATAATCACCCCTAGTGTAGGTGGTGAAGAACCCCATATGTGGAGTTACATGATAGGAGGCGGTCATGTCAACGACCCACTCCAAATCACACCCTACATGTAAGCACTGATCCTGGATAGTGAGAATCACCTCATCTGCACTATCATCTGCCACAACTGCTGCTAAATTGCCATCTTCATTTTTCCGATCTTTCTTCTTGGCTTCAGCTTGCTCTCTCTTCCAAATCCTGCAATCTCTCTTCCAATGACCGTGCTTCTGGCAATGGTGACACTTTCCTCTGCCCTTGGACTTGTCTCTAGATTTCTGCCTCTCATGTGACTTTCCTCTACTAGTGTATCTTCCTCTCCTCTCAACTGCATACACATGTGAAGAGGAGGATGCCTCTCCTGAAGAGTGACGCCTGATCTCCTCATTTAGAAGACTACCCTTGACCATGGCCATGGTCAACTTGCTATCCTTCGTAGAGTTGCTCACGGTGACTACTAGAGTCACCCAATTGTCTGGCAATGAACCCAACAGGAGAAGTTCCTGCAACTCGTCATCAAGTACCGATCCCATGGAAGTCAACTGGATGATTATGCTTTGGAAATCATTCAAGTGCTCCGCCACTCTGGTCCCATCCTTGTATTTCAAGTTCACAAGCTTTCTAATCAAGAAAGCCTTGTTGGTTACGGTCTTTTGGTCATAGAGTTCGGACAACTTGTCCCACAACTCCTTTGCATTCGTCTCCTCAGCCACATGATGGAAAATTGACATGTCAAGCCATTTTCGAATGGTCCCAATGGCCTTTCGATTCAACTTTGTCCACTCACTTGCGAACATGTTCTCCGTCTTGGCGCTCTCTCCCTCCACGGGATCATGGAGGTCTTTGGAATACAGGATGTCCTCCATCTTGGCTTTCCAAATCTTCCAGTTGCTACTTGTGAGCTTAATCATAGTGACTTCATCATCTTTGCCCATTTTGCTCAACTCTGAGCTCTGATACCACTTGTTGGTGATAAGAGGGGTCATGACCCTAAATCTCTTTTTTGTCCTGCGGCAAAGATGGCACATACAACAATGTATGTTCCCCACTCGAGAACCAAATAACAATAATGATAAACAATCACAAGCAACTACAACAAGCAATCACCAAGGGAGACAAGGATTTTTACGTAGAAACCCTTACTCGATGAGAGTAAGGGAAAAACTACGGAGCAAGACCGGCAACGAATTCACTACGGTCAAATGGAGACAAATGTTCTTTCGATTTTGTTGCCCAACAAAACCGAGATACAAGCCACAAGCACAATGATAGTTCTTCTACTAGTAGCTAACTATCCCTAGGTATCTAGCAATACCAAATGTGCTCAAATCAAGAAGATGGAGTGGTTTTCCTGTGGGCTCGCGGATGGAGACCCAAATCGAAGGCTTGGCTTCCTTGAGGTCGTTCCCAACGACCTCCAATGCAGTTGCTCCTCTCGTGCTCGCCAAGATGGATGCTCCCTGTCGAGCCTGCACAGCCCTAGCTCCTGCACGTCTCCCGCTGCACGTCAGCCCGCTGCTCAACCAACGAAGAAGAGGAGGGGAGCCCGGCTGCACCCTCTCTCTTTCTCTCTCAGCTCTTCGTCTAGCGGCTGGAAGAACAAGGGTTTCTCAAACCCTTTCTCTCATTCTGGGAACGGCTGGAATGGGGTCCCCCGATTGGGGATTTTGATCCCTGGAATGGGACTTCCAATTCTGGGCAAATATCTCAAAAAGCCGCAAAAAGGGGAAATGACAGTACCCCTTGGAACCCAAATTGAGGCTGGAAAGAAATAAACCCAACACGTGTTACCATCAAACCTGATACTACCAGGAGCTCCAGATATCATTTTCGATTACATAACATGGTACAATAAGATTATGAGACAATTCATTAAGTTCTATAATATTTTTCCTTTCCCAAATTAATGCTTTTCTAACACATATATGATTCCACTATATGGGTTAAGATTTGACAAGATCTTTTCCATGGAGGAGAAGATGAGCGAATTAATCAGGTTATTATACATGCACACTTCTTAATTGAAGAATGCATCCAAGGAAAATTCAGAGACGGACAGAGATGAGCGAACTATATATGCACACATGTACGCACATATGCGGTTGTTTGTAATAAAAATGAACTTGTGTTGGAGTTTGGTTTGATAAAAAATAGGGTAAATTACAATTTGGTCACCATCTTTGGGTCCGACCCCAGAATGGGTCCCGATCTTTAAATTGTAACGATTCGGGTCCCATGATCATTAATGTAAGGAACTTTTTGATGCTAATGACGAGTATGCCCTTGTTTAAAAGTTGGAAGCCTACCCCCATTCCCTTCCCAACAAGGACATATTTGTCATGAATCCCAAAATTTCCATTTTCTAAATGGTCCTGGGACCCGAATCGTTACAATTTAAAGTTCGAGACCCATTCTAGGATCGGACCCATAGATGGGGACCCAAATTATAATTTACCCAAAAAATAAAAGGTTAAACTTCGAGTTTGGTTCAATACATATTTGTATCATATGTTTAATTCTACTTCATTTGGAAAGTGAACATTCGATGGCTGCTCGTTAATAAATTTGACTCAAGTCAAACTTTTTTAAATGATTAATTTCAAAATTAAAATTCGATCATAAATCTTGATAGTTCAATAAACATTTATAAAATAAGAAATGATCTAAGTTATAATGGTACACAGACCACATATTAGTCCCATAATTTCTTTAATCCCGAAACTTTATATATATTCTCGACGAAAAAGGCGTACATAGATTTCAAGGGTACCGCAGCAGCCCTGGATGCAGAGCTCTATAAGGATATGAAGATTGTTTGGGTTAGCAAGATCCCTTGCAGGGTTAAGATTTGCGTATGGTGCTTGAGAAGGGGAAGATTATGCGATAAAGCAAGAAGGGGAAGGATATTTGGTATTACAGACACTCAGTACGACAGATGCGGAGAGCAGGTAGAAGATGCGGATCATTTGTTCTTCACATGTCCGACGTCTGAGTAGGTGTGGAAGGAGGTAGGATCGTCGTGGATATCGACTGGGGGTGTTGTTGACTTCTGGAGGTCGGTGAGGTCTGTGGGGGGGCAGCTCTTATGATGACTGTGTTTTGCCTTTTACGGTCCTTTGGGCCATTGTGGGGGAGGGGGGAGAATGATCTCATTTTCAAAAATCAAAGGTTTTATCCAGAGAATTTTCTTGCCCACTGTAACACTTTGTATCGTTTCTGGGCATCAGGAAGATGTACTCCACCTATATTTCATAATAAATCTGTAAGGTGGTGAATCCCATCTCGAGATGTCACCCTTGCTTTATATATATATATATATAGAGAGAGAGAGAGAGGGCTTATCCACTGCGCACAGGGCTCATTAGCGTTTCAATGAGCACTCATTTTAGGCCTTACACGTGTATTAACAATAACTATATTCCTAATTATAGGCTACGACGTGTTTAAAAAAATCCTATATTTCCTATTATACAACGTCCTTAAAAATTGGAAGACGGTTTTGGAAAGAAACAATTCAAATAAATGATTCCACGCGGATGATTAAGGATCCAAACGCTATGATAGTAATAAATATAATTCGGTCAAGTAAATACGTATTGTGAGATCAGTATTATCAAAATAATGGTCAGTAATTTACGTCGAAATAGTTGCATTGTACAGAATCTAGTAATATGTATAAAATGGTCAGGTAAATGTGTGTTGTGCGATCAGTAATAACATAACAAATGGTTAGTAATACCAGTGTCTATGTAATGTGCATTGCATTGACAAATAGTTACTTTCTTACTTGAGCAATGCCCATGACTTACTGACCATAACTTTGTTATTACTGATCTCATAGTAGCTATTACTGACCATTGGTAATGGTTTTACTGACATCACAACAAGCACTTACTTGAGCAATGCCCATGACTTACTGACCATAACTTTGTTATTACTGATCTCATAGAAGCTATTACTGACCATTGGATATGCCCATGACTTACTTGAGCAATGCCCATGACTTACTGACCATAACTTTGTTATTACTGATCTCATAGTAGCTATTACTGACCATTGGTTATGTAAATTACTGACCGTTGTTTGGATATTACTGATCTCACAACAACCATTTACGTGAGTATTGTGTCGAAATTACTGACTTCTATTCAAAGTAGTAATACATATAGAAATTACTGACCATTGGTTATGGTTTTACTGACATCACAACAAGCACTTACTTGTCCATTGTGTATATATTACTGAATTCTGCAACATGTAATACAATGAATGTAAATTACTGACCGTTGTTTTGGATGTTACTGATCTCGCAACAACCATTTACTTGACTATTATATATATATTACTGACATGAGAATTTGGATCTCGATTTTCTGTAAGAAATCATCTACTCGATTGTTTTCTTTCCAAAACGATCTTCCTATTTTATAGGACGAGATATAATTGGAATAACACTTATTGTTAAATCGCTTTGCATATTAATCTCCTTCCAAAAACAACATCCTTCGAAATAGGTAACCACACAAATGGGAATACACGTGTATGGCCAATATATGGTGCGCACCGAAACGCTAATGCGCCCTGTGCGCATTGGATAAAAATCCTATATATATATATATATATATATATATATATATATATATATATATATATATATATGGGAAAAGGGAAGCTACACCGGGGGGTGCAGCCAAGTAGCTACACCCGGTTATTTTTCTCTTTGATTTTTGATTTTTTTGAAGGAAACTTATGGGGGATTTACTTAGTTTATTGTGTGGAATATGTGTTTCAAAATTCATGCAAAATAAACACTCCTAGCATGCTCATCTAGATATGGTCAGTTTCAATAATTCTGAAACCGTTAAAACGTCATAGCCTTGATGGAGATGATAGAAATGTCGAATTTAGTTGAAATTGATATGATATCATGGTGATATATAGTGATTTAAATCCTCCTAGGTTTCATTTCAAAAACACAAAAAAACATTGAAAAAAATGCCGGGTGCAGCTAGTTAGCTACACCCCCGGGTGCAGCTTCCCCAGCCCCTGTGTGTGTGTGTGTGCGTGTGCGTGTGCGTGTGCGTGTGCGTGTGCGTGTGCGTGTGCGTGTGCGTGTGTGTGTGTAAAATGTGGCTGCTCCCTGGGAGGAGCCAACGAGCTGCTCCCACCCCCATTTCTCTTTATTTTTTTATTTTTTAGAAAATAAAAGTTTGTATATTCATCACTATACCTCTAACATTTTATTAAAATTTTGTCATAAACAGAGACTCATATGCCCTCCATCCAGAACAGGTCGATTACAACAATTCTAAGACCGTTAAAACTACCTGTTCTAGTTGGAGGGCCTAGGAATCTCTGTTTCTGGTGAAATTTTAAAAGAACGTTATAGGGATATAGTGATGAATATACAAATTTTTATTTTCCAAAAAATAAAAAATGGGGAAAAATGAGGGTGGGAGCAGCCCATTGGCTTCTCCTAGAGAGCATCCACAGGGAGAAGCCACATTTTATTCTCTCTCTCTCTCTCTCTCTCTCTATATATATATATATAGGGGTTGGGGAAGCTGCACCCAGGGGTGTAGCTAACTAGCTGCACCCATCCATTTTTTTCATTGATTTTTTGTATTTTTGAAATGAAACCTAGGGGCATTTAAATCACTATATATCACCATGATATCATGCCAATTTCAACTAAATTCGACATTTCTATCATCTCCATCAAGGCTACAACATTTTAGCGGTTTCAGAATTATTGAAATTGACCATATCTAGATGGGCATGCTAGGAGTGTTTGTTTTGCATGAAATTTGAAACACATATTCCACACAATAAAGTAAGTAAATCCCCCATAAGTTTTCTTCAAAAAAATAAAAAATCAATTAGAAAAATACTCGGGTGTAGCTAGTTGGCTGCTCCCCCAGTGTAGCTTCCCTTTTCCCATACATATATATATATATGGGTAAAATGTGTATGCCCCCAAGGGGGAGCTAACTTAGCTCCCCCCGCCCTTTTTTCACAATTTTTTATTTTTTTTTTGAAATCTAAAACCGTGTAAATTCATTATTAAATCCCTATATTATTCTATTCAAAATTCATACAAAACAGAGACTCCTACGATCTCCATCCAAACGGGGCTGATTTAAAAAATCCTGTTACCGTTAAAAAAATGGTTGTCTGGATGGAGGATGTAGAAGTCTCTGTTTCACATGAAATTTTTATGACATAATACAGGGATATAGTGATGAATATTCACGGAAAAAAATTCAAAAAAAAATAAAAAATTTGAAGAAAATAGGGCGGGGAGAGCTAAGTTAGCTCCCCCTAGGGGGCAACCCCATTTTCCTCTCTCTCTCTCTCTCTCTCTCTATATATATATATATATATATATATATATATATATATTATGCGCATATACATACATACACATACGATATGCAATTATATACATGCACACATATTTTTGAACGGCAACATTTATCGAATAAATATATATATGCTACCTTCATGTTTGTCCCGTTGAACTAAAATTTAAGGATGATCACATATTCTTGGAATTATTATCGAATAAATTCTAATCAAATACGGACACAATGAATTCTATCCGAATAAATAAAAAGTTGAGTGCTAAATTATGTTAGTAATTTAAATTTTAGAAAGTTGATACCTATTATGTAACATCTAAAACCTATACCGAGTTGTTATCCAATAAAACTGATCTTGGCAACTTGTTTGCCACGTTGACTACCACCTAAAATATTTAAACTCAAGTTGTTTAGTAACATTCCTCCCTTATAACATCCTTGCAATCTTTGTGACTACTATATTGAGACCATGTCTTGAAGTATTTCGTGGTCATTTAATCAGAAATAATTACATAAATATTTTTAAGGTAAACAACAGGAAAAATCCCCTTAAAAAGCCGATGGAAAAAAACTCCATACGTCACCATCCTTGATATTAAGTCTTCCCTTTTTCCTTCGAGTTTAAACCTTCCTTGGATAAACTACAAGCATCCCACCAGTAAACTTATATAAACAAACAAACTAATAAACTAATCCTCATCCTCTGAGGCACCTGATGCTCCTTATATGGGCAAAGAAAATCCATATAAATAAATGGCATGGTACTCCTAAGGTCATATCCAGATCCAAGGTAAAATCGATCCAGATAGGAGGTCAAACAATCGTGACAGCATTAGTCTATATTGATCTAAAGAAATCTGGAACAAGCAGAAATCTGTGTGTGTGTGTGAGAGAGAGAGAGAGGAAGGAAGGAAAAGGAAGAAGCATATAATCGATTAAGATATTAATTATACACAGACCCATCAACTGTATTCAAAATCCTTGATGATGGAGCATGTCCATCCAGGCGCAGTAAGCACAGACGATCCTCTGAGACATGTAGATATAGACAGCGAAGGAGAGGCTCATGAGGGCCACGTCCTTCCAGTCCCCCTTGTGCTTGGGCCTCAGGCTCTCCCTCACCTTCTCAGCTCCCATCAACAGCCTCGTCGCCACTGCCATCTTCTTCTCCTCCTCCCTCTTCACGCCATGCTTGTTCTTCTCCTGATCTTCTGGATCTTTGCTGCTGCAGCACCTCACGCAAGTTGGGTTCCTGTGGTGGTGGGTCAATGTGTAGGTGGAGGATCTGCGGAGGGAGGAGGTGATGGTGGCGAGGGAGAGAGTGGCCATGGGAATCTATGTCAAAGATGGGTATGTGTGGTCATAAGAGGAGGTGAGGGAGAGGGAGAGGTTGCTCTGTTTGACACTCCTCATGTGGGGGATGGTCGGAGGAAGGTGAGGGGAGGAGGGAAATATCTCAACCATCTGTCCTTTTCAATGGACCAATGAGATGCCTGTGGGAAAAACGCATGATTTTGATAATTTACCAAAAACTACAGGATAAATTGCAAAAAATGTCTCTATTATATCTCGATTCTCAATTATGGTCCTCATTTTTCAAACGTAAGGTAGCGTTTGGTTCGCAGGTTACCTACGGATTAGGGGAGTTTACCCCCCTTAACCCACATCCCCCTCTCTCCCCGTGGGCCCCACTTTATTCCTTTTTTAAAAATTAAATAAATCAATTTTACATCATCAATCCTATAAAAAAATAATATATTATACCATCATATCATATAAAAATTATAAATTACTCCACTTCTACTCCCTTTTGCAAACTTCAATACAATCACATCACAATAACTACTCACTTTTTCAAACTCCAATACAATCATATCACCCGAACCCACTTCTAACCCACCCCCGGTTTAACCCTCTATCCAAACACCAAAACACAAAAACGGGTTACCCTCTACCAGTTTAACCCATCTTAACCCGCCAACCAAACGCACCCTAAGAGTTACTAAACTTCCAACTTTATGGGCTCATTTGGTTACCGGATTACCACATGGGTAACCCGGTTTACCTCCTGTATTCTTGGGGCATGTCTGAGTTGGAATTCCGTCACAAATCAATGTGACATCACATCACATTATTTATTCCAACCCTCTACCAACCTTCATAACTACCTAAACAGCTACTATTCATCGAAGGTTGCCTCAACCCACCTCAACCCACCTCAACCATTGAACCAAACGAGCCCTAGAGCTTAAAAAGGACGTGAAAGCTTACAAAAGCTCGTGTTTAAGACAAAAAAAAAGTAAGATCGAGCTCCAATATTTTATAACATTTAAAAAAGGAGACTCGTAATTAGAAATCAAGACATATTTGATGTCATGTAATTTACCTAAAATGGTATTATCTGGGGACTTTTGCACCATGACTGTCAAAATCTTCCCCAGTTACACAATAACCCCTATAATTTTCGTAATCAGACCACCATCCTTTATAATTACACTACCACCTTTGTAATATTTCTAACTCTTACCCCTAGTTATGCAGACGGATGGATACCAATACGAGTATAATAAGCATTGTCATATCCTTATCTGTTTCTAAATACGAATACATATATGGATATAGATCTTGACGGAAACGAAAAATATGTTATAATATCACTAAAATAAATACAAATGTAAAATGGATACTGATTGAATACGAATAATATTAGAAATACACTGCAGATTAGCTTAAATATACAAAATATTGGATGAACTACGCATGATCTAAATATACTAAGTATGCTTATGTCATAATAATTATGCCAATATTGTGAAAAAAATGTTTCAAATTGTGTTGTCCGTGGCTTAAATAAATCTACAACTGTATATGTGGATATACTGATACAAATACAATTGCTTACGGATGTGAAAGTGACAACCATATGTTGTATTAAGAATTATAATTAGACTTCTAATTGGAAAGTCTATGTAATTACAATTGAAATTAATTTGGTTTCAATTGGAAAATCAAATGGCTTGGAGGGAAAGTTGGGAATTCCCAAATTTGAAACATGGAAAAGCTTGGGTGGAATTTTATTACCATACATACTCTAAACTTTTGATGGGCTTATAAATGAGTTCACACCTCAAGCTCTTGTAGCAATAGTAGAGAGGAGGAATGGAGGACCACACTGATGAACGTCGAATTCGCCTCTTTAATAATGAATAATAGTCGTAGTATAGGAGGCGAATTTGGTTCAGCAAAAACCACAGTCCTTTGAATGCTGTGGAATATTTTTACTTGGCAAGTCTACCAAGGTCGAACACAAGGACACGACTACTTAATTTATTTATCAAATTTTGATTCATGAAGCACAAGTGTGAATTATTTCTCAGTTTCAGGTCCGCATGATGAACTATGCTATTTACAAAGCAATGCCATGATGTGTGCATTTTTTATTGATTTTTAAACAATTTAAAGAGGTGCATGAACAACTATGCAAGTTTACATGTATGCTAAACAAAATATTACAATTAAACCCTAAAAATATGAGCAAGACAATATAAAATGAAATCAGAGTCAATTTGATCATAACATGAAAAGAGTCGTCAAATCAAAGTAAGACAAGGAGAGCAGGGTCTCATTTTTCACATAAAAATCACTTCTTTAAAAATAATGGCAAATGAGAAAATTAGATATGCTAAGATGAAGAGGACAAAACAAGGATCAAAACGACACTAAAATCATACAATTTGGACCTACGATGCTCAAGTTATGAAGGAAACAATGCAGGGGCATAATTGTAATAAAAATACAAGAAATTAAAAGGATAAATATTGCATTTAGGTCCCTGGAGGGACCTAAATGCAAATAGTAAAAATTGCCTGGGCCCTTTCATAAATTTTCCTTGTGCGCGGGAGCATTTATGCAATTTCTAAAAGTTGGAGGGCCTCCCTGTAAAATACCCAGGCACGCATGTGAGGCACGTGCCTAGGGACCAACTTGTAATTATCAGATCTTCCAGGGTCTTTTATGCAAAATACCCAGGCCCCTCACGTGCCTTGCACGTGAGGCGCCTAGGCTCGGAAGGACTCCTCATGTTCGGTCCACGTGGCAGTACATGGAGGCTTGGGTCCTGGCTCGTATAGCCCTAAGCAGCTAGTTCAGAATGAGGCTTGGAGTGTCCACGTAGCATCTTCGAGACCGTACGATCTAGATGATCGGACGGCGACTGTGTTCTCTTCCTCTGCTGTGGGCCACCAGAGGAGGCGGGGCTCCGGTGACCTGCTGGTTGCTCCACCGAGCCTCTCCGTGCAAGGCGGAGGTCCGGGGAGCTAGTGGAAGCGTTGGCGGAGGACCTGGAGACCCCGCGAAGCATCGGTGATGGTCGGAAGTGAGACTCGGTGAAGCCTCGCCAGAGTAGAGAAGCTCGAAGGAACTCTGGCGCAAAATCCGGCCAATCAAGATACCTGCAGGGGTCAGTTATAGCCGAAGCGTGCGCAAGTGATTGTGAAGTGCATGGAGTGAGATGGGAGCCGGCGGAGGTGGAGAAGGTGGTGGCTCAGGCGAGTCCTCCGCCATGACGACGAAGGCACTAGATCGGGCTGCGGAGGGGTTCTGAAGGAGGGAGATGGGGTCGGCGAGGACGTTCCATGATTGGTGAAGGTAGGAGGATAGTCAGGTGAGGTTGGCGACACATGATGGGTTTGGGAAGCCTCGTCGGAGCAAGGCGAATGGGGGAGGAGGTAGCTTGGGCTGAGGCTCAAGAGAGGCTCGGGTCATCGCCCGGCGAGGTCAGCTGGGCCTCGGAGCTTGGCGGAGCCTGGTGGCGTCCACAGCACATCCATTTGGCTGTGGGTCGACACCGGCCGAGAAGCCGTGATCGCCTCGATGCCCCGCCCTCTCCGCTGTCACCGGAGGGGCGGAGGAGACTGGGCTTATGCCTAAAATGGTGGACGAGGGGTTACGGAGGTGGAGGGAGGCTATTTGTAGGTGGAATCCGGTGGAGTTGGTCGGGTGTTACAGAAGGGAGAAGGTGTTTTCGAGTGGAGATAAAGATGGCTGGGCATGATGGTGAGGTTAGATGGGGGTTACACGAAGGTGGTGGAAGTAAGGGCTTCATGGGGCGACTGTTAGAAGAGAGAGGCATGGCCGGAGTTGCTTTCCAAATAGGAAGGGGGAGCGGGTCGACGATGCGTAATGGCTGGGGGAAGGGAGGTTATGAGGAGGAAGACGATTTCCCAGCCGTTGGATCTAGCGATTCGCCGGCTAGGATGGGAGCGCGGGCAGAAGGCTGAGATCAGATCGTTAGATCTGATCTGACGGTTAGGATCTAGGTAGTGATGAGCAGTTATGATGAAGAGATAAGGAGGATCCAATGGCGTAGGATTAAGGGATGACATGGAGCATCATTAGGCATAGGATGCGAAGAGGTTTGAATGGCTGAGATGAGGGCGGGAGTGGATGGATGAGATTAGACCTGGCGCTAGATCCAAGCACTGCGGGTTGGCGAGGAGTGTGCGGTGATGATGAGATGGTGGAATTGATCGTACGGTGGAAAGAAATGAGGTGACGTGGAGTCTTGAGGGGCGTAGGATGAGAAGAGGATCAGAGGGCTAAGATTGGGGCGGGGGTTAGCAGCTAAGATCTGATCTCATCAGAGATCTGACGGCTGGCGATGGAGCGGGGATGGACGGCGGAGATGGAGGCGGGTTGGAGTGGATCTGACGGTCAGGGAGAGCGTCGGGTGGCGGAAGGAGGAGCGGCCACGTGGACGGCCTAGAGGGCGCCACGTGGCCCAATCAGAAAATTCAGAATAAAATTACAAAGAAAAATAGAAAAGAAATAGTTAGAGGCAAAATTAGAAAAAAAAAGTCAAAACATGAAAGTTGCTCGTCTCAACGAGATCTACAACTTTCATGTTAGTCAAAAAGCCAAAAGAGGTCATTTGTACAAAACATATTTTTGGAGGTATTTTTAAGGGGATAAAAATACCGATTTTGTGGTTTTGAGATGTTTTTGTATATTTTAGTCTTTTTAATGATCAGTGAATTATAGATAATTATTCTACCTATATTTTAGGAGTTTTTGATGATAAAATAAATACAAGAAAAATAAAGGAAATTAAATACAAGTAATTACAGGTTAATTATACACAATATAGTACAAGATAAAAACAAAGAATTAATGGTGATTTTTATTGGGATGGTTAAGCCAGGGTTTTAATTAGCGGCTTTTAGCATGATGAATACGAGATTCATCATACCCCCATACTTAAACCATGCTCGTCCTCGAGCATCTAAAGAATGAAGGAGTCGGATTAATTCCTGACAGTGCGCATGAAAAATTCAAGGTTCGATCTTTCGAAGACCCTTAATTTAAGAGATCCTAAAATTCCGGGTTTATCCAAGCCTTAGTCAGAAGGAATCCAACTTCTCTAATTATCAGACTCTCTTTTTGTACATATAATATAAGGATATGAAATTTAGTGTACTGCATTTCATGAGAGCCGAGTCGATGCATCACTCAAAGTTCCAGTCCCAAAGACTTTCCTCTAGACCTAATCCTCAATACTAGGGAACAAGTTTATTCTTGCTTCAGTCAACCGTCTCATTAGTTTGTCAGACTTGAAATGTTGATGGTCAGCCAGATGATGGAGGTAATGGGATTGTGTCTATTTTTCTCACCCTCACATTGGAACAAGGGGCCTCTCGAGTGCCTTTTACTTAACACATGTAAATTATTATATTGTTGATCAATCTGTCCATCAAGAGAGTTGGAGTTGTCTGCACTTTTTTTCTGGGAGTACACCGGGGTGTGTCTTTTCTGAGTATCTAAGATGCCTTCGATACCCAGACTTGTATCGCTTACGATGCAGGGCCCTTTTTGTGATGTCAGCCTGACTACTTGATCCTAATTAGTGCTTGGTCCAAGTGGACACTTTGAAAATGTTTGGGAGCGCTCGCCATTGGTGGAAGCTCATTTGTAATTTGACTTTAGTATTCAGAGCTTTTTTTTGACATTTCTTTTCTTTTGTTGGCTAGCTCCACTGCTTTTACCAATAGTTGGCGCACACTGATCAACAATTTCCATTAAGTTTCATCACACCCTGGCACATAGGTAAATATCAAAGAGATAGCATATGAATCTTGTTCACATACTGGCTAGGGTTTTGCTGACACTCAGGTTTTCTGAAGCCTTCATTAACTTTATCCCATCCTCGAATATCATTAGATCGGGTCTAAACTCAAATCTCTGGTCCTAGTTCCTCAAGTGATATCTCAACTCAACTCATCAGTCATGCAGTTGTGGAAGTGACTGTGCTGATCATATTTTTCTTGAAGGTAGATATGAAGAGTGCAATAGAGCGCTCAAATCTTTCAAACTAGGGAAGTATGGATAATTAAGTTTAGAACCCTAATGACTAAGGCATGTTAATTCAGACTCTCAAGATCACAGAAATCAAGTGTCCTCAAAATCCTCAAGCCTTGAGTGAATGTTGTGAATGTGTCAGGAATACACCAACTCCTTGGTTAGTGATTTTTTTGTGTGATTTTTTTTAACTTTTGCATATTTTTATGGGTTTTAATTTTTTTTTTTGATTCCTCGGAGAGATAATGACTGGCCCAGACTCAAATAGAAGTATCCACTCTCAGCCAGTATGGGCGTAAGTACGGGCCGAGATACGTATTACTTGAGGACGGGGCCATATGCGATGTCCTCTAAACCACCCACTCTGCTAAGGGAGACCGAGGTTCCCTCACTGAAAATGTGTACTAAGCCTAGTAGTCAGCGTCAAATTCCAAGAAAGATTTTAATTTTTAATTTTTTTTCATTTTTTTTGAAAGGAAAATTTACAAAAATTAATCCCTCAATTATAAAAAAAATTTACATGTTTTTTTTACAACACCCAGTTCAATAGTTTACCAAAACCCAGCCCGTAAGTAAAATTTAAAAAGTTTTTAAAAACACAAGCTAAAGCTAAAGTAAATATACAATAATATACGGTATACCCCCCTATACTTAAATTTTGCTATGTCTTCATAGCACAAGTGCCATGAAGCCAAGGCTCGATTCAAATATCGGGTGATATAGCGAAACTAAGGAGGAGGGTCCTCCTATACCCAGGTCAATATTGACCTAAGTACAAGAGGACAGTACGAGGGAGGGATGAGCAGGCAGGTCCCCCCTATACTTAGGCTACAAATAGCCTAAGTAAGGTCTGAATTAGGGGGGGATTGTTCTATGATACAAGGGTGAGGGGGTTTGTGCAATATACATAGAGAGAGACAGAGAGTGACATATACAGAGGGGGATGAGGGGTGTATGTGCAAATGTGTGTGTGGGGGGGGGGGGTAGATCATCATGTGATCTACATCTTTTTTTTACAACATGCAAAACTGAAAATAAATATGCAGATGCAGTTTTTTTACAAGATGCAATGCAAGCTGTCTGATCTAAGACTCCTAAAATTTCTTCCCGAATTCTTTTGCGGCCTCTTCAGCGGAAGCTCCCGACTTCCGCCTCCATGAAGATCAAGCATCCTCGATGATCATGGGCCCTGCCATAAAAGAGAAAAATTAGAACACATATATAAATTAAATCAGCAGATATGATGCAAAAATGATGCATGAAATGAGGACGTAAAATTGAAATTAATCAAAAAAGAAAATCAAAATTCAATAATTAAGTTAAGCTGTGTCCCCGACAACGGCGCCATTTGATGAACGTCGAATTCGCCTCTTTAATAATGAATAATAATCGTAGTATAGGAGGCGAATTTGGTTCAGCAAAAACCACAGTCCTTTGAATGTTGTGGAATATTTTTACTTGGCAATTCTACCAAGGTCGAACACAGGGACACAGCTACTTAATTTATTTATCAAATTTTGATTCATGAAGACCAAGTGTGAAATATTTCTCAGTTTCAGGTCCGCATGATGAACTATGTTATTTACAAAGCAATGCCATGATGTATGCATTTTTTTATTGATTTTTAAGCAATTTAAGGAGGATGCACGGACAACTATGCAAGTTTACATGTATGCTAAACAAAAGATTACAATTAAACCCTAAAAATATGAGCAACACAATATAAAATGAAATCAGAGTCAATTTAATCATAACATGAAAAGAGTCGTCAAATCAAAGCAAGACAAGGAGAGCAGGGTCTCATTTTTCACATAAAAATTACTTCTTTAAAAATAGTGGCAAATGAGAAAATTAGAGATGCTAAGATATAGAGGACAAAACAAGGATCAAAACGACACTAAAATCATGTAATTTGGACCTACGATGCTCAAGTTATGAAGGAAACAATGCAGGGGCATAATTGTAATAAAAATGCAAGAAATAAAAAGGATAAATATTGCATTTAGGTCCCTGGAGGGACCTCAATGCAAATAGTAAAAACCGCCTGGGCCCTTTCATAAATTTTCCTTGTGCACGGGGCATTCGTGCAATTTCTGAAAGTTGGAGGGCCTCCCTATAAAATACCCAGGCACGCACGTGAGGCACGTGCCTGGGGACCAACTTGTAATTATCAGATCTTCTAGGGTCTTTTATGCAAAATACCCATGCCCCTCACGTGCACGCCTAGGCTCGGAAGGACTCCTCAGGTTTGGGCCACGTAGCAGTACATGGAGGCTCGGATCCTGGCTCGTATAGCCCTAAGCAGCTGGTTCAGGATGAGACTTGGAGTCTCCACATGCGTCTTCGAGACCATCTGATCCAGATGATCGGACGGCGACTGTGTTCTCTTCCTCCGTCGCGGGCCACCGGAGGAGGCAGGGCTCCGGTGACCTGCTGGTTGCTCCACCGAGCCTCTCCGTGCAAGGCGGAGGTCCGGGGAGCTAGTGGAAGCGTTGGCGGAGGACCTGGAGACTCGGCGAAGCACCGGTGATGGTCGGAAGTGAGACTCGGTGAAGCCTCATCGGAGTAGAGGAGCTCGAAGGAACTCCGACGCGAAATCCGGCCAATCAAGATACTTGCAGGGGTCAATTATAGCCGAAGCGTGCGCAAGTGATTGTGAAGTGCGTGGAGTGAGATGGGAGCCGACGGAGGTGGAGAAGGTGGTGGCTCAGGCGAGTCCTCTGTCGTGACGACTGAGGCACTGGATCGGGCTGCGGAGGGGTTCTGGAGGAGGGAGATGGGGTCGGCGAGGACGTTCCATGATTGGTGAAGGTAGGGGGTAGTTAGGTGAGGTTGGCGACACGTGATGGGTTTGGGAAAAATCGGAGAAATGAAAGGGAAAATTGCCTCGCCGGAGCAAGGCGAATGGTGGAGGAGGTAGGTTGGGCTGATGCTCAAGAGAGCCTCGGGTCATCGCCCGGCGAGGTCAGCTGGGCCTCGGAGCTTGGCGGAGCCTGGTGGCATCCGCAGCACAGCCATTTGGTCGTGGGTCGATACCGGGCGAGAAGCCGTGATCGCCTCGACGTCCCGCCCTCTCCGCTGTCACCGGAGGGGTGGGGGAGACTGGGCTTATGCCTAAAATGGTGTACGAGGGGTTACGGAGGCGGAGGGAAGCTATTTTTAGGTGGAATCCAGTGGAGTTGGCCGGGCATTACAGAAGGGAGAAGGCGTTTTCGAGTGGAGATAAAGATGGCTGGGCGTGATGGCGAGGTTAGATGGGGGTTACGCAAAGGTGTCGGAAGTAAGGGCTTCGTGGGGCGACTGTTAGAAGAGAGAGGCATGGCCGGAGTTGCCTTCCAAAATAGGAAGGGGGATCGGGTCGACGATGCGTAACGGCTGGGGGAAGGGGGGTTACGAGGAGGAAGACGATCTCCCAACCGTTGGATCTAGCAATCCGACGGCTAGGATGGGAGCGCATGCGGAAGGCTGAGATCAGATCATTAGATCTGATCTGACGGTTAGGATCTAGGTAGTGATGAGAGGTTATGATGGAGAGATAAGGAGGATCCAATGGCCTAGGATTAAGGGATGACGTGGAGCAGCATTAGGTGTAGGATGCGAAGAGGTTTGAATGGCTGAGATGAGGGCGGGAGTGGATGGATGACATTAGACCTGGCGCTAGATCCAAGGGTTGCGGGTAGGGGAGGAGTGTGCGATGATGATGAGATGGTAGAATTGATCGTACGGTGGAAAGAAATGAGGTGACGTGGAGTCTTGAGGGGCGTAGGATGAGAAGAGGATCAGAGGGTTGAGATTGGGGTGGGGGTTAACTGCTAAGATCAGATCTCATCAGAGATCTAACGGCTGGCGATGGAGCGGGGATGGACGGCGGAGATGGAGGCGGGTTGGAGTAGATCTGACGGTCAGGGAGAGCGTCGGGTGGCGGAAGGAGGAGCGGCCACATGGACGGCCCAGAAGGTGCCACGTGGCCCAATCAGAAAATTCAGAATAAAATTACAAAGAAAAATAGAAAAGAAATAGTTAAAGGCAAAATTAGGAAAAAGTCAAAACATGAAAGTTGCTCGTATCGACGAGATCTACAACTTATATGTTGGTTAAAAAGCCAAAAGAGGCCATTTGTACAAAATGTATTTTTGGGGGTATTTTTAAGGGGATAAAAATACCGATTTTGTGGTTTTGAGATGTTTTTGTATTTTTTAGTCTTTTTAATGGTCAGTGAATTATAGACAATTATTCTACCTAATTTTTAGGGGTTTTTGATGATAAAATAAATACAAGAAAAATAAAGGAAATTAAATACAAGTAATTACAGGTTAATTATACACAATATAGTACAAGATAAAAACAAAGAATTAAAGGTGATTTTTATTGGGATGGTTATGCCAGAGTTTTAATCAGCGGCTTTTAGCATGATGAATACAAGATTCATCACACACATGCGTGCGCTCCGCTCCGTCTCCGGCTCAGGCTCGGGAGAGTCAATTCGGATCTCAATACTTTTGTTGTGGGTTTCATTTGACTGATCAATTAAATTAATTTGGATTCAATCACATTGGGAATCTGACTCGTTCCAAACGGCTCATTTTTAGCCGCGGTTTTGGAATCCGAAGGGACATGCCCGTTGGGGGCATTTTCGGAAATCAAAAGGCACCGCGCGTTAGGGCACGCAAGCTCCCCTTTATATACCCCTCCTCCGACGGCGTTTTTCTTCACTCGTAAGAAAAATCTCACGCTGCCTCTGTTCTCATTCTGGTTCTTCCTCTCGCGGACGAACCACCTTCTCTTTCTTTCGGCTGCAAGTTCTCGGAGGTACTTTCGAGGACGGTCTCGTCGGTGTGCGCGGACGAAGACCGTGGACCGTCGTATCATGGGAGCGGATCGCCAGTACCCTTCGCACTGGTATTGTGGGGACGATATCCTCTCTAAGGACAGTCCATTTCATGGACGCTTCGGTGATCTCTAACCTTATTCTTCTTTCATTTTGTTTGCCGCAATCCGTTTATTGCTTTACCTTTCCTGGACCTCACCCTAATTTACGTTTATGTTATTTAATCGATTCCTACTTGCATTATGTAATCGGATAATGGATTAAAAATGCATAACGATAATAATGTTGATCTGTAATGCTTTTCTTTCAATTCATTTGAATCTATGTAATTATTGTTTGATATATACGTTAATGATCCTGGTTTCAACACCATATCCATATCCTTATTCATTTTGAAACGGATATAGATATCCAAATCCATTTTGAAATGAATACAGGCATGAATGTCAAAATCTGTATAAAATAAATATGGTGGTGGATTGGATTCAAATATACGGGTATATCCATATCTATTTGCTACCGTACTTCCACCACAATTTGTTAACATGGGTGTATATGAGTAATAAGAAAAATTACAAGAGTTATGGTGCAATGGGAGAAATTTTAAGGGTTGTGGTATAAATCTCTATCATATAGTAAATGTAAGATTAAATTGGAAAAATCATTTTATCAATGATTTGCTTTGCTTTAGATACGAGATTGGTAAGTTGATTTGGGAGAATATTGACAAAGATGTATTTTGCATGTAGTGGGGCCAACGACTGAAATAGATAATTCGTATGAAAAATCAACGCTTTAAAAACTTTGTAAAAAATATGAGACTTATAGCTATTTTATCTTAAAGGTCAAAGAATATTAACATTATTGAACTTATAAAAGCATTTGAAATTGGATTTAATGTGATGCCCCAAAGGGAGTCAATTTGGCTACCTCCATCATTATTTTTTATTTCTTAAAATACCATCTAAAAACACCTGACTTTTCTAATCGGTCTATCTATCAGGTGTCAATTTCAGTAATTCCGATACCATTAAAATTCGACTGGCTTGAAGGATGAGAAAGCGGAAATTGCTTCTTGGTGAAAATTGCTTTTTGGTGAAAATGATTCCGCAAAAACTTTGAACATAACATATTATTTATAATCTTCAACATTCCTTGTGTTGACTTGTAGAGATTTGCTAAAAAACAATTAATGTTGTGTTCGGTTCGAGAATAAGCATGAATAAAAATGGGGAATAAGAAGAGTAATGGTCTATTCTCAGTTCGGTTCAAAAGATAGTAATAAGAAGAATAAGGTGAAATAAGCATGGCCTCAAATTTCGCCGAAATTCGATCGAATTTCGGTCGAATTTCGGTTTTGGTGGGTAACCGAAATCCAGCCGAAATGCCCTATATCGGCCGAAATTTGGGGGCCTTAGTTGAAAAAACGACCGAAATGACCGAAATTTCGGTCGAATTTCGACCGAAATTCGGTCGAAATTTCGTTTCGGTCAGTCACCGAAACGAAATCGAAATCCGACATTTAAGGCCTTGGAAATAAGACATGTAATGTGGAATAAAGATATGAATAATTGTGGAATAAGGTGAAATAATGAGATGTCGATGGGAATAGTCATACTCTTGAAAACCGCATGCACTAGATGGAAAATAAAGTCATTATTCCAGTATTTATTCTACAAAAGAACATCAAAGGTTGGGAATATTTGTCTACCAATAATTGTGGGGATCTTCCAAGATAGTGAGGCTCGGGGAAGTATTTTTTAACTAAACTAAGTACAATCAAATTCTATCAAACCGCATATGCTGATGTAGGCAGTAGATATTGGAAAATATTATATAAAACATATGCTGATGTTGTCGTGCTCTTCATATTATATAAATTAACACCCAACAAAAAAATATCAATTTTGTATGACGTTCGAAAAAAAATTTCTCGAGCAAAAAAAACTCACAAACTCGATGCAACGTGAGCATTTACATGGAAGTCGGTGTTGGGTTATTTAGCTTCCAGCCCCAACTTGAGGGTCGTACTGTGACCCCTTTGCAGGGGTATCTTTAATATTTTCCAGCAATTTAGACAGCCCCATTTCCAGCCGCTTACAGGGAACCCATTCGTTGGGTGTTTTCCAGTGAGCATCGACCCATTCCAAAGAAGAGGGAACGAAGCCCTACCCTTCCCCTTTTGAGCGACCAGCCAGCAAGGGAGAGATCCTCCTTCACGCACGCGAGGGAGAGATCGAGTGGGAGAAGGTGTGGCAGCCAGGAGCTCAGAGGGAGCAGCAGCTCGAGCTCGTTTCCAGCCACGGTTTGGGTTGAAGGTGCAGCGGCCGATCAAGCTCGAGAGGAGCTGTAGCGAGGTTGCGTGCGTGGCGACCTCAAGAAGCCGAGCATCGGTTTGGGTCTCTATCCGAGAGCCCACAAGGGGAGTCAATCCATCTATCTTGATTTGAGCATGTTGTTTGGTATTTTAGATACCTAGGGTAGTTGGATACTTGTAGAAGAACTACCTATTGTGCTCGTGGTTTGTACCTCGGTTTTGTGGGCAACAAAACCAGGGAGAATATTGTCTCCATTTTGACCGTAGTGAAATCGTTACCGGTCTTGCCCCGTGGTTTTTCCCTTGCTCACATTGAGTAAGGGTTTCCATGTAAAAATCCTTATCTCTTATGGTTGCTTGTGTGCTTGATTGTGATTGTTGCCATTGAGTTCCCGTGCGGGGAACATATATTGTATTGTTGTGACATCTTTGTTGCAGGACAGTATTAGGGGATACTCTTGGTTGATTGTTCCGCATATCCCCAACAAGTGGTATCAGAGCTCGGGTTGAGCAAAAATGAGCAAAGATGATGAAGGCACTATGATTAAGCTCACAAGCAGCAACTGGCAGATTTGGAAGGTCAAGATGGAAGATATCTTGTATTGCAAGGACCTCAACGATCCCGTGGAGGGAGAAAGCGCCAAGCTAGAGAATATTTCCGCGGACGAGTGGACAAAGTTGAACCGAAAGGCCATTGGGACCATTTCGGAAGTGGCTTGACATATCGGTCTTTCATCACGTGGCCGAAGAGACGAATGCAAAGGAGTTGTGGGACAAGTTGTCCGAGCTCTATGATCAGAAGACCGCAACAAACAAGGCTTTCTTGATTAGAAAGCTTATGAATTTGAAGTACAAGGATGGATGCAAAGTGGCGGAGCACTTGAATGGCTTCCAAAGCATTATCAACCATTTGACATCCATGAGTTTGACACTTGATGACGAGTTGCAGGCACTTCTCTTATTGGGTTCTTTGCCAGATAGTTGGGAGACTCTAGTAGTCACCGTGAGCAACTCTGCGAAGGACAGCAAGTTGACCATGGCTATGGTCAAGGGCAATCTCCTCAATGAGGAGATTAGACGTCGCTCGGGAGAAGCATCATCCTCTTCACATGTGTATGCAGTTGAGAGGAGAGGAAGATCCAGTAGCAGAGGAGGGTCACATGAGAGGCAGAAATCCAGAGACAAGTCCAAAGGCAGAGGAAAGTGTCACCATTGCCAGAAGCCAGGTCACTGGAAGAGAGATTGCAGAGTTTGGAAGAGAGAGCAAGCTGAAGCCAAGAAGAAAGATCAGAAAAATGAAGATGGGAATGTAGCTGCAGTTGTGATAGATGACAGTGCAAATGAGGTAATTCTCACCATCCAGGATCAGTGCTTGCATGCAGGGAGCGATTTGGAGTGGGTCGTTGACACGGCCACCTCCTATCACGTAACTCCACACAGGGAGTTCTTCACCACCTATACTAGGGGTGATTATGGGAGAGTCTTGATGTAATGAAAGTTACTCTAAGATCATTGGCATGGGCACCATCTCGATTCAGACGGATGTTGGGTGCTCAATGACACTCCAGAATGTGAGGCATGTTTCTGATGTGTGGCTTAGCCTTATATCTGGCTCACAGCTAGATAGTGAAGGCTATCATCTGAAGTTAGGCGACAACAAGTGTAAGATAAGCAAGGGTTCTCTCATCATGGCTAGAGGCAGTTTGTGTTGCACACTCTACATGACTAGAGTGAAAGTCATGGATGACAGTTTGCATGCTAGTGAAGCAGATAATTCAGATTTGTGGCACCGTCGGCTTGGCCACATGAGCCAGAAGGACTTGCAGCTTCTTAGCAAGAGAGGCTTGGTACCCTACCACAATGACATCACTTTGTCTCCTTGTGATGCATGTGATGTTGGGAAGAGCATGAGTGCGCCATACAGATCCAGATCCAAAGTGAAGGGAGACCTTCTACAGTTGGTTCATTCCGACGTTTGTGGTCCTATGGGCACGGCCTCTTTGGGAGGCAACAAGTATTTTATCACATTCATTGATGATGCATCTAGGAAGGTGTGGGTGTATGTGCTGAGATCGAAGGATCAAGTGTTTGATTGCTTCAAGAAATTCCATGCCATGGTTGAGCGCGAGACAGGGAAATTGTTGAAGTGTCTACGCACAGACAATGGGGGAGAGTACACCTCCCATAGCTTTCAGCGCTATTGTGCAGAGCACGTCATCAGGCATGAGAGGATAAAGCCAGGTAAACTCCAGCACAATGGTCTAGCTGAGAGGATGAACATGACCATTGTTGAGAGAGTCTGCTGCATGCTGAAGACAGCGAAGTTGCCCAAGACTTTTTGGGCTGAGGCAATTCGTACCGCTTGTTACTTGCTAAACCGATCTCCATCATTTCCTTTGGGTTTTCAGATTCCATAGCATGTTTGGACAAGGAAAGACCCCTCATATGCTCATTTGAGGGTGTTTGGATGCAAGGCTTATGCATTGGTACCCAAGGAGCAGCGGAAGAAGTTAGATGACAAGGCGGTGCCTTGTATTTTTCTTGCTATGGAGATCAGGAGTTTGAATACCGTCTTTAGGATCCAAGGAAGAAGACAGTCACCAGACATAGGGATGTGATTTTCTATGAGAATCAGATGTTGGCTGAGGACACCACTGAGAGTGGTGATGCAGATGAATTTTCCATTGATGATGACAGTGATGAGGATGTAGGCCCCTTTCCAGTACAGGGTACATGTGGAGAGGATGAGCAGCTAGAGCAGCACGAGCCAGATGCAGACCCCGTTGATGCAGGTCCAAGGGACCTAGGGCAGAGGGAGCAGCCTCATCCACTTACAGATGCAGCAGAGCCTCAGGTCAGGAGATCTGAGAGGACACGCTGGTCATCATCCTGCTATCCCACTTCCAGGTACGTGATGCTCACGGATGCAGGTGAGCCATACACCTTTGAGGAGGCACAGATGCATAAGGACAAGGGTCATTGGCAGAATGCGATGAATGAAAAGATGTTATCTCTCAAGAAAAACCACACTTATGGTCTTGTTGAGCTTCCTAAAGGGAAGAGAGCCTTGAAGAACAAATGGGTCTACAAGCTGAAATCAAATAACAGCGGTAAGCAGGTGAAGTACAAGGCCAGATTGGTGGTGAAAGGGTTCAGCCAGAAGGAAGGAGTGGACTATGATGAGATCTTCTCCCTAGTGGTGAAGATGAATTCAGTGAGAATGGTGTTAGGACTTGTTGCTAGCATGGACCTTGAGTTGGAGCAGATGGATGTGAAGACGACGTTTCTTCATGGTGATTTAAAGGAAGAGATCTACATGGAGCAGCCACAGGGTTTCCAAGAGAAAGGGAAAGAACACATGGTTTGCAGGTTGAGAAAGAGTCTTTATGGCTTGAAGCAAGCTCCGAGACAATGGTACTTGACGTTTGATGCTTTCATGGGAAAGCAAGGCTTCAAGAGGACTACAGCTGATCCATGTGTATATGTTCATCGTCTTCCCAATGACAGGTTCGTCATTCTTTTGATCTACGTGGATGACATGTTGATGGTAGGTCATGATTCCAACATCATTGCAAATCTCAAGAAAGAACTCTCCAAAGAGTTTGAGATGAAAGATTTGAGCAAGGCCAGTCAGATCCTTGGGATGCAGATTACAAGGGATAGGAAGAAGCACATGTTATGGTTGTCACAAGAAAGCTATGTTGAACGCATGTTGGAGTGGTTCAACATGAAGAATGCCAAACCTGTCAGTACGCCTTTAGCTTCTCATTTCAAGCTAACCAAAGAACATGTCCTTCCACTTCTGAGGAGAAAGCAGAGATGAACAAGATCTCATACCAATCCGCAGTTGGGAGCCTCATGTACGCCATGGTTTGCACTAGACTAGATATAGCCCATGCAGTGGGCGTGGTGAGTAGATTCATGTCCAACCCAAGCAAGGACCATTGGGAGGAAGTGAAGTAGATCTTGAGATACTTGAGAGGGATCTCAAGTATGTGTCTTGTGTTTGGGAGGTCAGATCCCAAACTATGTGGCTACACTGATGTAGATATGGCAGGAGAGGGATCAGAGAAAGTCTACCTCATTCTACATTTTCACTTTTGCAGGGGGAGCCATATCATGTCAATCCAAGCTACAGAAATGTGTTGCTCTCTCGACTACTGAGGCAGAATACATTGCAGCAGCAGAGGTTGGGAAAGAAGTTTTGTGGCTACAACGCTTTCTTGGTGGGCTTGGATTGGATGACAGTGAGCTGGTTGTGTTTTGTGATAGCCAGAGCGCTATAGATTTGAGCAAAAGTACCATGCACCATGCTCGAAAAAAACACATTGATGTATGATTCCATTGGCTGGGGGATGCAATTGAACAGAAGCAGCTCATGTTGAAGAAGATTCACACCGATGAGAATCCCTCAGACATGTTGACCAAGGCAGTCACTCGTGACAAGCTTCAGCTCTGTAGAGAGCAGAGCGGTGCCACTTCTTCTTCATCTCCATCACAGGACAACACCTCCCCGTTGGGGCTAGAGGGGGAGGTTGTTGGGTTATTTAGCTTCCAGCCCCAACTTGGGGGTCGTACTGTGACCCCTTTGCAGGGGTATCTTTAATATTTTTCCAGCAATTTGGGCAGCTCCATTTCCAGCCGCTTACAGGGAACCCATTCGTTGGGTGTTTTCAAGTGAGCATCGACCCATTCCAGAGAAGAGGGAACGAAGCCTTACCCTTCCACTTTTGAGCGACCAGCCAGCAAGGGAGAGATCCTCCTTCACGCACGCGAGGGAAAGATCGAGTGGGAGAAGGTGCGGCAGCCAGGAGCTCAGAGGGAGCAGCAGCTCGAGCTCGTTTCCAGCCACGGTTTGGGTTGAAGGAGCAGCGGCCGATCAAGCTCGAGAGGAGCTGTAGCGAGGTTGCGTGCTTGGCGACCTCAAGAAGCCGAGCATCGGTTTTGTTCTCCATCAGGGAGCCCACAAGGGGAGCCAATCCATCTATCTTGATTAGAGCATGTTGTTTGGTATTTTAGATACCTGGGGTAGTTGGCTACTTGTAGAGGAATAACCTATTGTGCTCGTGGTTTGTACCTCGGTTTTGTGGGCAACAAAACCGGGAAGAACATTGGCTCCATTTTGACCGTAGTGAAATCGTTGCCGGTCTTGCCCCGTGGTTTTTCCCTTGCTCACATTGAGTAAGGGTTTCCACGTAAAAATCATTGTCTCTTGTGGTTGCTTGTATGCTTGATTATGATTGTTGCCATTGAGTTCCCGTGTGGGGAATATATATTGTATTGTTGTGTCATCTTTACTGCAGGACAAGGGGATACTCTTGGTTGATTGTTCCACATATCCCCAACAGTTGGAACTAAACGTTGAGGGATAATTAGTTTTGCAACTAATATATAAAGACATGTACAGTGACAGAAGTGGTACTTATTTGTACGTCAAATACAAAACCCATATTATAATACTAGGTTAATTGGAACGCATACTCAATTAAGAATATTAAAAATTGAATATGAGGTTTAATTATGACTTGAAATCAATGAATACATGTGCCATTGGAAGGTTTAACATATATCACTTGAAGTGTCGAAGTCAGCTTAAAGTATTGGCGCCTAATTAAATCGATTGGATATAGATACATGAAATTAAGGTGTTGGGAACTAGATACTGGGATTAGGGATGCAAACTGATTCAAATATATCTTTATCTGATCCATCGTCATAACTGCTTTATACAGATTTTAATATGCGTAAACATCTATATTTGTATCTATATATATGGGTAAAATGTAGCTGCCCTCTTGAGAGATTTAACTTCTTTTCGTGCCTCAATTTCCTCATATTATTTTTTTTGAAAAATAATTCCGTGGATTTTCATTGTTATATTCTTATATTATGTCATTCAAATCTTGTGCAAAACAAAGACTCCTACGCAGTCCAGATCGACCCTTCACTGGCCCCATTTCAGATATATCAGAAACTTGACATGGATAACGTGAAGCATTGCATAGAGGTCATGGCTGAGCAGATCTGAGAACTCCAACGCCTGGCCCCCACTGCCACTGGTTCAAAGGTTTTCTCTGATACAGGTTGTATATTCCCATTTCTGAGACTTGAGACTTCTCAGACGAGTAACTCCCTCTCAAGCAAGCCCCTATCTATACCACGTATCACTAGACATGGAATGAGTGATGTTGGCATGAGAACGTAGGCTTAAGCGAGTAGTATAAGAACTTCGCTCTATCTGTCATCCTCGTCTACTATCTTTCGTGCCAATCCATCCAGATGGAATCGATTTCAACAATTCTACGACAGTTAAAAATGACTATTTAGATGGAGGTTGTAGGAGTCTCTATTTCTTACGAAACTTGAACGACGTGATATATGGATATAGTTATGAGTTTCCACGTATTCATTTTTTCAAAAAAAAAATAAAAAAAATATAGGAAAATGAATGGGGGAGCTAAATTAGCTCCTTTGAGGGGCCGGCCCCATTTTACCCTATATATGTGGGTTTAATGTGGCTGCCCCGCGGCATATTTCAGCGACTTTTTTTATTTTTTTTTAAAATGTCATCATATATTTTCATCACTATATCTGTTTAATATGTCATTCCAAACTTGTCAAAAACAGAGACTCCTATGACCTCCATCTAGAACAAGTCGATTACAACAACTATAAGACCGTTAAAATTACATGTTCTAGATGGAAGGCATAGGAATCTCTATTTCTGACGAGATTGAAATGACATATTATAGGGATATAGTGATGAAAATACATGGCGGTATTTTTTGAAATAAAAATAAAAAAAATCACCGGAAAATGGGGTGAGGACAGCCAATGGGGCAACCTCATTTCCCCCTATATATATTCATATATAAATATTGTTGTACAATCAATTTTTAACCATATATAACATAATTTTACATCTTTTTTCGCTATATTTGGTATATTATTATGATATATGCACATTTAATATGTTTATATCGTGTTTATCCCATCCAATACATTTATATTTAAGCTGATGTATAAAGTATTTCTAATATTAATTCATATGTGATCAATATCTATTTTACATCCATATCTATTTTTTAAAGGTATGATAGCATAGTTTTCGTTTGTATCAATATGCTTATCTGCATCTGTATTTGTGTTTAAAAACATATAAAAATATGAAAATACCAATATTTGTATCTGCATCCGTCAATTTACATCCCTGTACAGAAACAAATCGCAACCACTTGATGCAATTTTAAAACGCAACAAAGAAATGGAAATGACGTTGGGTAATAAAAAGAAACCTTGTGGCCGTTGAATTGCAGTAGTCCAATGCATCAATGACACAATAGAAAAATATGAATAGGTTGTTCCTTACGAGGTAGGTTCCCAAAAGCAATAAATCTAAAGTTTGCAAAATAGTTCTTACTATAAAAATATTACGAGTATTACACAACTATGAATATGTAGGGATGAAAACGAATACAAATATATATGTATCCGTTCATATCCACATTCATCAAATGGAGGATGTGAGTCATTTTCTCGTATCTAGTGAATATGAATGTGAATATGAATACAAATTTTCAACATTCACTGAATATGAATACGAATACGAATATAATATCCTTAATTTTGATGAATATGAATTCTCAAAATTTTTATGATAAGAATACGAATGTTCAAATTCTGGATGAAATCACTACTTATATGATACACAAAGAAATAAGTTTGGTAAGCTTTCTTTCATTATATCTTTACGTTTTCTTTTATTATTTAGTTATTTTTATGCACATGATCATTATTAAAATATTTAATACTTTTTATATATTGAAAATTATTATTAACTTAAAATTTCTTATTGCTTTTAAGTAAATTTGGACATGTATAATATTCGTATATTAATTTATAATCGTTTGTCAAATATCCATATCCGAAGTATCAATATTCGTTTTGCATTCGTATTATATTTTGAGGATGTGATTTTACATTTTACATATTCGTGTGATATTCGTATTTGTATTCATATTCGAATTTTAAAAAAGATAAAAAATATGGTAACACTATATTCATATATGTATTCGACCATTTTCATCCCTATGCATATGGGCTAGAACTTGACATAAATAAAAGTACATTATACGAAATTGAAGCTATAAGCTATAAAAAAAGATTGCATGTAGAGGTTCTTCATCCTAATTATTCCTACTCTTGTCATTTTTATTCAACATGATTCTAATCAACCTAAATAGGTCACTATAATATAGCTTGAGATAACTAGCTGATGACCGCAGAAATCTCGTGACCCAGGTTAAGGTATAAATTAAGGTCGTTGCGACCCGAACCGCGAAGCTAGGTCAATCAAGAAACTCAAGACCACCAGAAATCAAAATCAATCAATCAGCACGAATAGCGATCTCGCTATTTTATTTTACCTGGTATAGCTACCAGGGTCGAACTCAAAGAGCACGAAATGCGAAAGCTACGAAGTAGTCGGGAATCCAAAAATAAAAAGAAATAAAATAACTTGGTGGATTTTATATTTTTCAATTTTTTTTGTAATTTCTAATATTAAGAAAAAGAATAAAAGACTTCAAAAACTCACAATCAAGCAATTATTTAAAGCATCAAAAATACTCAGAAAATTCAAATAAAAATATTTTTGGGTTTTAAAATATTCAAATGTTTTGTTAATTTTCTTGAATTTTTTTGATTTTTAATTAATTTTATAAAAATAAAATAAAGACAAAAATGCTAAACAGTGTCCAGCCTGAATCTAAAGGCAATTTAAAATTGTTTAAAATGCCTATAAATTCAAGCAGCAGTTTTATAATAAATTATAAATAAAAACCTAACTACAGAAACTTAAAATACAATTTTTTGAGTTTTTATATATTTTTAATGATTTTTCTAAGGTTTTTAGTATTTTAAATTTTTATGGTTTTTATAAATGAAAAGCAACAAAAATTGGACTGAAAGTAAAAACAAACAAAACAAGCGAACGATAATTTTTTTGGAATTTTTTAGGTGTTTTTAATATTTTTATTTGATTTTTAAAAACAGACAGAGGCAATTTTTAGGGTTTTTGAATTTTTAAAAATAATAAATGAAAACAAAATGCAACCAAAAATTCACAGAAATTCCTACACCATGCAGGGGCCATGTGTCGAAATTTCATGAATTTTGGAGGAAATTTGTTATTTATTAAATCAAATAGAAAAGACAAAGCACACAGGGACCAACTGCAATTATTAAAAAGTATCCAGCCAAACAATAACATGTGGAAATAGTTTAGGGCTCAATCTGCAAAACAACCAGATCCGCACGTGGGCGGCACGTGAACCAGGCACTCAGGGGTATAATTGCAAATTCTATTTATAAAAATCCATTCATAAACAATAATAAAGTTCAGGAAGAAACATGCAAATATCCCAAAGTCACGTGGGGGAACCATGTGCTACACAAATGGAAAGACTAGATTGCAAATACTAAAATCATAAGGTCCTAAGTGCAAAATATCCAAAATAAAAACTACTGCTGAAAATATTTACAGGACTAATACGGAAATGTAAACAGCTAGGAGGGCCTAAGTGCAAATACCCTTCTTTATTGACGATCCAACGGTCGATAGCTCTCCACTTAAGATCTGACGGCTGAGCTCTTCGGATAACCCTTCGATGATGGATGGCTGGAATCTGATCCTCAGATGGATCGGACGATCAAGGACTCCCCAAGGATGAACGATAACGATCAGAACTAGAGGGAGCCTCGATCCGACGGCGGAGGCGCCTCCTGGAAGAATGGCGAAGAACTCACCTCCGGAGAGCTTCGACCGGCTGCTACGTGCGGCTGAGATGTCCTCCGGGGCTGCTCAGATGGGGGAAATGATGTTGGCGCCTGTCCGCAGCGACGGCGATGCCCTGATGAGGCCGGGACCATCGGGAACGGTCCGGCGACGCTGGGGTACATGGAGTTATTATGTCAGGATGACTTGACCTCCAGATGAGGTCCCTTAGGCTCTACACCTGCACAGAAAGGCTACTGGGTCGAGGGAAAAGTGCCTCGACTCGTTAGTGCGCGAAATGGGTGGTCGATGAGGCGTTGTGTGGCCCTTCGACGAACAGGCGGCGGAGGAGGGCCTGGGTGCCCAGTCCTAGGCAAACGAGATGAACGGCTGGGCATAGAAGGTGTAGAGAAGGTCGGCGATGGTGATAGGATAGTCGGCATGGCGATTGGATGATTCGATCATGGTGAAAAGGCTTGATGAATGGAAATCGAACCAAATGCAAAAATCAAGAATCAAAAGAAAGAAAGAAAGAAAGAAGAAATCAAGGCTACCTGGTGAATGGAGTCGTCTGGGGTGAAGGTCAGGGACCTCCGGGGGTCTTCGCCTCGATGGTTCGACAGGTCCAGAGGCTGGGCTCTCCTTGCGGCGGAGCACGATGATGAGTTCGCCGGACCTAAGGCTTCCTGGCTCGAATCCTCTCTATAATGACCTCGAACGCACATTGTCACTCGTGGATAGAGGTGGAGATCCTCAGAGACGAGGGGGTGCCAAAGATGAAGAAAAAAATGTGGCTCCAAGAGATTATATACTTAGCAGGGTCCGAGAAGTGTGGAGCTTGGGCGCGTGAACCGAGGGACAGATCCCTAGGGTATTGATGAACGTCAAATTTACCTCTTTAATAGTGATGAATTGTCGTAGTATAGGAGGCAAATTCGGTTCAGCAAAAACCACAATCGTTTGAATGTTGTGGAGTATTTATACTTGGCAAGTCTACCAAGGTTGAACGCAAGGACATAGCTACCTAATTTATTTATCGAATTTTGATTCATGAAGCATAAGTGTGAATTATTTTCAATTACAGGTCTGCATGAGGAACTATGAATTTTATGAAGCAATAATATGATGCATGCAATTTTTAGTTGGTTTTTATGCAATTATAAAGTGATGCATGAAAATAATGCAAGGGAATTTATATGCAGACAAAAGATTACAAATATACCCTAAAATTTATGAGCAACATAATAGAAATGGAAATCAGTGTCATTTTAATCACAATATCAAAAACACCCATCAAATCGGAGCAAGGACAAGGGAGCAAAGTCATCATCTATCACAAAAACTCACTTCATTTAAAACAGTGGCAGATGAGAAAATTAAACATGCTATGATATAGAGGACGAAACAAGGATCAAAACGACACTAAAATAATGCAATTTGGACCTATGATGCTCAAGTTATGCTAAAAACAATGCAGGGGCATAATTGTAATAAAAATCCAAGAAAATAAATGATAAATATTACATTTAGGTCCCTAAAGGGACCTAAATGCAATCACCAAAAACTGCCTGGGTCCTAGTGTAAATTTTCCATTGCGCGTAGGGACCTTTTTGTAATTTCCAAAACTTTTGAGGGTCTCCCTGTAAATTACCCAGGCACGCACGTGACGCATGTGCATGGGGACCATTTTGCAATTATCTTTAATTTCAGGGTCTTTCGTGTAATTTACACAGGCCCTCACGTGTGTCGCACGTGAGGAGCCTAGGCTCGGGGGATGCCTTTGGCTCGGGCTGACGTGGCATTTGCTGGAGGTTTCGATCTGGGTTCGGACCACCCGAGCTTGTAGGTTCCGCACGAAGGCTTGGATGATCAGCGTGGCGTCATCGTGGTCGTCTGATTGAATCAATCGGATGGTATCTGCATCGTCTCCCTCCGCCGCGGGCCCACCGGAGGAGGCAGGGCTCCGGCGGGTTAGCTAGGGCTCCAACGTGCCCCGCAAGACCTTTTGATGATCGGAGAAGAGAGCTCGGGCCCTCGCGAAGCAGCTGGTGATGCGGCGGTCCTCCGGCAGCAAATGGTTCGGAAGATCGATGGCGTGCCACTGGTGGAGGAGGAGCATATCGGAGAACCTATGCTAACTCCGTCCGTTGACGTCTTGAGCACTTGCAGAGGTTAAGGGTATAGCCGAAGCGTGTTGTGCGTGCGAGGTGGATGTGATGGGGTCCCGGGAAGGTGGTCAGAGCGGAGGACCTGGGCTCCTTCTCCGGCGAGGCGGTGAAGGATGGGGTCAGAGTGTGAGGGGTTCTAAAGAAGGGAATGATGGTCGGCGAGGATGCTGGTGGTCGGGCGGAGCTAGTGAGATGGTCAGATGAGGATGATGGTGAGCGATGTAGTCGGAAAAATAAAGAGAAAATTAAAGAAAAAGAAGGAGAGGGAGGACCTCGTCGGAGAGGGGAACCAGATGGAGGAGGAGGTCTAGGCCGAGGGTTGAATCAACCCTCGGGTCATGGCTCGACCTGGCCGACCGGTCCAGAGAGCTTAGCTACTGCCGGGAAGGCGGAGCTTACATGGCGGAGATGCCATGGATCTCACCGGGCTTCGGCCGTCTTCGCCTAGATTCATGGTCCCTCCGCTGTCACCGGAGGACCAGAGGCTGGGCCAAAGCCCCCTGAATAGTGGATCAGGGTTGACGGTGGCGGAGGAAGGTATTTATAGGTGGAGAAGGTCAGGCAGTTACGTGGTGAAGAGGGGGGTTTTGAATAAGATTTTAATGGTGAAGGAGTGATGGAGGAAGGTCGTGGGGGTTTTGCGAGATGGGCGGAGGATAGGGCTGTGAGGGGGAGGCGTTAGGAGAGGGAGAGGTGGTCGGACGCGAGTGCTAAAAAAGGAAGGGGCGGTGGGTTGGCGAGGTATAATGGCTGAGGAAGGGGGGTTACGGAGGTAGGATACGATGATCGAGCAGTTGGATCTCACAATCCAACGGCTGGAATGGGTGTAAGAGCAGAGGGTGGAGATCACATCCTTAGGATCTGATCGTGCGGTGAGGAATAGGCGCTAAAGAGCGGCCTAGATGGAGAGGCAGGAGAGATATAATGGTCGGGAGAGATTGGGCGACGTGGAGAGATAGGAGTCGTAGGATGCAAGGGGATCGAGTGGCTGAAAAATGGGCGGGAGCGGATGGATGAGATTAGATCTCAGGAGAGATCTGATGGCTAGAAGTGGTTGATAGATGGACGGCGGAGATTGAGGCGTGACGGAGTGGATCCAACGGCCCAAGAGGGTGCCGGGTGGCGAGAGAAGAGGCGGGCCACGTGGCGGCTCCAAAGAGCGCCACGTGGCCCAATCAGAAAATTCGGAAGTATAAATACAAAGAAAAATAAGAAAGAAATAGTTAGAGGCAAAATTAGGAAAAAGTCAAAACATGAAAGTTGTTCGTCTCGACGAGATCTACAATTTCACGTTGGATAAAAAGCCAAATAAGGTCATTTGTACAAAAAGCAATTTTGGGGTATTTTTAAAGGGCTAAAAATATCGGCTTTTTGGTTTTGAGATGTTTTTGAATTTTAGTCTTTTTAAAGGTCAGTGCATTATGGACAATTAATCTATCTAATTTTTAGGGGTTTTTGATGATAAAATAAATATAAAAAAATAAAGGAAAATAAAAACAATTAAATAAGGTTAATTATACACAATATGATACAAGATAAAAATAAAGAATTAAAGGAGATTTTTATTGGTTTGATTAAGCTAGGGATTTAATAGATGGATTTTAGCATGATGAATACGAGATTCATCAGGGATTCATCGGGCGTGGATCATGGATCGTCCCTCGATAATCGGAGTAGCTACTCGAGTGGAATGGGGGAAGGATCAGTTCGGGAAAAATTTGAGAATGTCGGGTGAAAACCGGATCCGGGCGAAGAATGGTCCGGGGGGCAGTTGACTGGGGTCAACAGTCCGCCCCGGACCAATCAGAAAAAAAGATACACTAAAATCATTGGAAATTCAATTAAAAATAGAAAACGGTTTTATTTTTAAAATTTCATAAATAAACATTATTTATTATTTTTCAAACTATTTTTCTCTGATTTTTTTTATTTTTTTGAAAAATAAATTATAGTATATACACTATATTATATTATATACAGGTATAATTTACCTATGTTTTTTGTACATTTATTTTTATTTTCTTATTTTTGTATAAATACCCCAATTTTATATTTTAATTATTTATAATATATTATTTGAAGTATAAAATAATTTTTATTTTATTTTTATTAGTTATTTACAAGTGTAAAATAAATAGATGTATGATACATATATACATGTATTATATACAAGGTGATAGAGAGAATTTTATTTTTATATTAATTTTATTTTTCAAATTTTTGTTTTTTTAGAAATATATACAAGGGGATAAAAACCTCTTTTTATTTTTGTAAAAAATAAAATATATACATAAAAGAAGGTATATGTACAAGGTAGAGTGGTCCTATCTCTCTCTACTTATTTTATTTGGCGATCAGGTCCATTTTGGACCCTCTCTTGGGTTCAGGTCACTCAATATTTATTCTAAATATTTCCTTCTTTTTCTTTTATTCTTTATTCTTTTATTTTTGCACAAATACATGTTAATTATTGATTATTAACAAATGCATGCTTATTGATAATTTATGGTATTTACAACTATATGCATGATGTTTTGCCAAGATAAGAAGCTAAAATAAAAGAATAAAGAGTGATGAATGAGTATTCATCACTAGCCCACTATATTTCTAAAACTAATATGTTTACATAAAAGGATTGAAAAATAATGTTAAGGAGTAAATTGAAAAGTAATTAATACTTCAAACCCATAACTATTCTCGTATCTGAAGCTTGTGGTGGGATATGTGGTAGGCTCTTTCCTAATGTTCTATGTGATATATTGAGCGGAACTACTCAGAATCGTCCCCACCAATTCAAATTGTAGGCAATTTAAACCCAACCTATTAGCAAACCCAACGTGTCAAGTGCTGATAGTCATTATATCAACATTTGATTTAGAGAGTGCAGACATCTCAGTGCTTCCTACTCATCCTCATGTAGGCATGCATCATCTTACCCATGCTCATAAAAGTACCCCATTACTCAATCTCATATGTATATAAGTAAGCGTATGTGTGTGCCTATGTGCTCATGTGTGTAGATAGATATTTAGATATGTATATATGTGTGCATGCATGTGTGTATATGTATTTAAGCATGTATTGTGTAGATTTGTTATCATGTCATTCGCGTTTAGGATACTTTCATCTTTCATGATTCTCATGACTAGATCAATAATTCTTCTCTTAGTAAACCGCTCAAGATAAATGCATTGCATTCTTCTTATGTAAGAGTGACAACGTAAGTCTCATCATATCACTTTATATAAACATATTAATGGAATTAAAATTTAGTTATTTGCAAGCAACTAGATTGTAGTGTTCTAACCTTATATTACAATAGCTAGATTATGATATTCATAAGCCAAAACTAAAATGTAAATCCAATTTATATTTAATTTCCAATGTGAAATAATTCACATTTATGACTTGAGATAATATGTCATATTCATATATACACATATATTATTATGAATCAACATTCATATTAATCAATCAAATATGATGCGGAGTATATCGACAAAAACCATGGATATTCATATATCCATGATAATATTAATTATTATCGTATTATTTATATCATTAAGTATGAGTCCCAATCCAATTAGGACTCAGGAGCAGAAATATCATATACTTGAAGATAATGTCAAAGAGATCATACTATACATGTATAGTGACGCGAAATTCGGATAACTTACCAATTTCATGATTTATACCATTTTTAGCGAAAATGTCACTTACGAATGTTGAGCTCGAGCTGAAATAATTCACACCTTAAGTGCATGAAAATGTGTCACTTACGAAAATGTGTCACTTACGAGTGTCGAGATCTAGCTGAAATAATTTACACTCTAAGTGAGCTCAACGAAATGCATCACACTCGTCATGAGCTGGAGAAAGTATCGGTGAGCAGAATCCAGCTTCATTGACCCTTTCCAGTCAAAGTCCAAACAATTAAGAATTTAGAAATGATCTCAAGGAGTGTCTTTATTTCCATTTCCATCACCATTCACTTTTCAATATTTGGACATTGAAACTGGAATTGGACATTGGATATTGGATTCAAATGAGATGAGACTTAATCAAATTAACTCTCAATAAGATATGTACATAAAATAAAATAATAAACAAAATACTAATAAATAAAAAGAGAAAATATTCACAAGAAAATCAGGGGTCGGACTACCCATGAGTTGAAAACATTTGCACTAAGTTGTTTAGAAATCAATCTGAAATCGTATACCTCCCTGTCAATGGTGCCATTTTTAAACTACACTCTCCACCACTCTTAATTTTATGAAATTTATCCATTCTATCATGTGATAAGAGTGAGTAATCAAAATCACACAAAAATAATTTTCAATTAATTCAATGTGGTGATTCGTTTCGTTTACTTGGTAAGTCTCAAGGTCGAACTCGAGGAGGTAATAACATAGTCTAGAATCAATTTTTAAATGACTAAGAATTAGGCTTTCAAAATATGAATTTTTATGGTTTTAATTTTTTTGCGATTTTTTATATTTTAACAAATGCATGCTTATTATTGATTATTAACAAATGCATGCTTATCGATAATTTATGGTATTTACAACTATATGCATGATGTTTTTCCAAGATAAGAAGCAAAAATAAAAGAATAAAGAGTGGTGAATGAGTATTCATCACCCCCTATGCTTTACTTTTTCTAGTCCCTTAGCAAACACTTATTTGAAAAAGAAGTGAAAAAGAGAAAGAAAAAGAAGAAGAATAAGAAGCTGAATCAAGGTTGATTCTTAAACTTGTCTTTATTAAATTGAAGTATGGAGCTTAGTCAGACCTTTGGATTATTAGTTTGTCGGAACCTTATTTGGACTTAGGTTTAAAACTCAACAATCTCTAAGTTCCACCAATATATGGTCAAGACTCCTCAACAATCCAAATCAAAACAAGTCTACATACACAAACTCTGATGACCATGAATCTTGTACAGTGTAAGTGATATGTAGCTCCCACCTCAGAAATGGCAAAGTGACAACCCTCCTCAACAAGGTAACTCTAATGCCCTAGTCTGACAACTCTTTCCTCGAGGAGCGGGGTATTCCCTTCTAAGTTCAAGTTCAACCGGCTCAAGAAGAGGAGGAAGAAGAGAATGGACCATGGCCAGTGTAGCCATGTATCCTAGGGAGCCCAACTAGTGTAGCTAAGTCTCCCTGCTGCAAGCTTCATGAGATGGGCATGGGTAACATAAGCTTTGCTTTATTTGGCTATATACACTCCAGTGGGTATTTCATTTTCTATTAGACCCACCACTTTTTTGGAGTTTTTCTTTTCTTTTTGCACATTTTTTTCCGATGTGCATATGCACAACATATCTACATGGTGCAACATATATACATAAGGAGTTTTTCCTCTTGAGCCGGTAGACTATCCCTCTTTTAAAGCATTATTGCAACCAACAACTCCTGTCTTTAGACCTCAATGCCACCATACCAAGTTGAGACACACTTCCTTTACTAAAAGAAGAAGAGAGGTTCTGCCTATAAGTACTACCCTCATATGCTACCCCAAGCCAAAGAAGACTGCCTCCTCACCACCTCTTTTGTAGAGAGCTAGGTGTAAAGTGTTGGTGCAAGTAAAGCCATTGTCTGTGAGAGTCATGTGTATGTTGTTAAGTGTTCTACTTAGGCTCACAAGATGGCATATGATCATAGCCTAGTGGACTCAAAGAATTAAGTCACCCTGGACCTGAAAATTCTCAATCCTTAGTCCTATAAGGTTCCTCTTAGAATTAGGTAGATTAAGATCTTAACCAAGCTCCATTTTTCAATTTAATTCCAGGCTGGTTTAAATATCAACTATGATTCAGAAAAATTGTACAAGTATATACACAAAAATGCTTTTATGCAAGTTTTGAAAATGTGCAACATTTTTGAAAAATGTTTGAATGAATGGATGCGTGCATGAATGCGGATGTTTTGCAAATATTTACACACATTTACAAAAGGGTTTTTGCAAACTTTTTGTTTTTCAAACATTTTACAAAAATTTTGTACTATATACATAATTTTGATATCAAAATATTTACAAGCTCTTTACACAAAACATTTTTACAAACATTTTTACAAAAATAATTTTGTAAATAGCTATGTATGTGCAATAAAGAAATTTATGTACAAGAAAAATTTTAAATTTTTATGGGTTTTTAAGGATTTTAGCCATTTTATTTATTAACACATTCACATAAAGTACGAGTTATGGCTAAAGTATATATGAAATATATACGACATACCCCTATACTTAGCTCGAACGATGTCCTCAGAGTGAATCAAGAGCGATGAAGAAGACATAAATCGTGCTTAGTATAGGGAAGTGAAAAGAAAAACTATACTACAAGGACGAATGAAAGAATAGAATGGAAAAGGATCTCGAGGTTTCCCCCTATACTTAGGATCAAGTAATCCTAAGTATAGCAGGTTGTACACAAAGGGAAGTCCGAGTGGAAGAATGTACAGGGTCCACCTCCCCTATACTTAGGGTAAAATATCCCTAAGTATAGGTAGCAAAACAGAGGTAGAAAAGAATCAAAAGAAAATCAAAAGTCTCACACCCCCCTATACTTAGGGTAAAGTACATCCTAAGTATAGCATAATCAAAAATGCAAATGAGGTGTTGGACTGAAGAATGGTGTGATATGGACATCTGGATCTATACAGGACGGAAAACAGTGATAATCAGGCGTGAGATGCAATAGATGTGAGTCAAGAGACCACATCTCACGCAAAATGAATAGGGGCGACGTCAACGACCAGCGGCTCCTGATCTAGATATGGTTTGAGCGCTGCCCGTTAACACAAAAGGTAGACTCAGATGACATCTCAGATATGTCAATGCTTCCATTTTCATGTACCTTTTGGACCAGGTATGGTCCCTTCCACTTGCTCTGCAACTTCCCTGGAAATAATATCAGCCTAGCATCAAACAACCATACTCTCTGTCCTGGCTCAAACTACTTGTGGTTGATATGAGAATCATGCCACTCCTTCACTCTCTCCTTGTACTGTAGGCTGCTCGAAAAGGCTGCATCTCTAAGATCCTCCAGGGCTGCCAATTCTGCCCTCCTCTGGTCTCCTACACTCACTGGATCCAAAAGTATGTCCGTGACAACCCAAAGTGACTTGTGCCTCAGCTCAATAGGTAAATGGCAGGGATTGCCATAAACGAGGTGAAAGAGAGATGTACCCAAAGGCGTCTTGAAGGATGTCCGATATGCCTACAAGACCGGGTCCAAAAGCTTTGACCATTCCTTTCGGTCAGGGAGGATGACCTTCTGCAATATAGTCTTGATCTCCCTGTTCGACACTTCAGCAAGACCGTTGGTCTGAGGATGCTACGGTGTGTCTACTCGATGGTCAATGCTGAACTCGCTAGCAAGGGCCTTTACCTTGTCGTTGACGAAATGAGACCCCCCCCCCCCCCGTCAGATATCAACACTCTAGGCACCCCGAACTGTGAAATGATTTTGTTCCTCAAAAATCTGCATACAGTCCTAGCATCTGCGGTTCGGGCGGGGATGGCCTCAACCCAACGACTCACATAATCAACGGCCAACAGATTGTACTCAAATCCCTGACTCTTAGGTAATGGACCCATGAAATTGTTTCCCCATGCGTCAAAAACCTCACAGAAATGAATGGGATGCATCGTCATCATATCACGTTGTCCACAAGTGCCCATCCTCTGACAGTCAGTACACCTCTTCACGAATTCATCAGAATCCTTGAAGAGGGTAGGCCACCATAGGCCGGATTGGAGCACTTTCTGTGCCGTTCTCCTCCTAGAGTGATGTCCTCCTTCCTCAAGCTTGTGGCTGTAAGTGAGGACGCTATGGTGCTCCTCCTGAGGAATGCAACGACGCCATACGCTATCCCCTCCTTTATGATAAAGGACAGGATCCTCCCAATGGTAGAACTTGGCCTTTGTGAGGAAGGTCTCAAGTCGCTGCCTGAGCCAACCTTGTGGAACTTTCTTGGCAACAAGATAATTCACAATGTCGGCGTACCATGGGAGAGAGGCGATAGCAAGGATCGCCTCATCTGGGATGGTCTCAGAATTAGGATCAATCTGCTCAGAATCCTCAAGATGCTCTAATCGGGAGAGATGATCCGCCACCACATTCTTGACTCCAGGCTTATCCTTAATCTCAATATCAAACTCATAGAGTAGAAGGATCCATCTGGTCAATCTAGCTTTGGCATCCTTCTTTGCCATGAGGTACCTGATGGCGGTGTGGTCTGTGAATATAGTCACCTTGGATCCAATGATGTATGACCTGAACTTATCAAGGGCAAAGACTACGGCTAGCATCTCCTTCTCAGTGACGGTGTAGTTCCATTGGGCAGCATCCAATGTACGATTAGCGTAATGAATGGCAAATGGTACTCCATCCCTCCTCTGTCAGCACGGCCTCTACGGCAAAATCAGAGGCTGATGAGCGAGAAAACCGTGCGATCCGGGTGAAGGTGTAAATCAGGGTCGTTGCAACCCGAACCGCGAAGCTCACTCAACAAGAAATAAGAAAGACCACCAAATATGAAAATCAATCAAACACGGTAAATAGCGGTCTTGCTATTTTATTTTACATGGTATAGCTACCAGGGTCGAACACAAGGAGCACGGATTGGCGAAAATCCTACGAAGTAGTCAGGACTCAAAAAACAAATAAATTATTTTTGGTGGATTTTATCTTTTTAATTTTTTTGCGATATTTTAAGTTAATAAAAATGTGTAAAAGAAATGAAAAAGAGACAAACAACTAATTATTTTACACAATAAAAATACTCAGAAAATCAAAATAAAAATATTTTTGGATTTTATAATTTTTCAAGTGTTTTGGTATTTTTCTCAGATTTTTAGGATTTTTAGTGAATTTTCTAAAAATGAAATAAGAGCAAAACTGCAAGCTACTGTGCAGCCAGACTCTAAAGGCTATTTAAAAATAGAAAAATAGCCTATAAAAGTCTAGCAACAATTTTATGAAAAACTACAAATAAAAACCTAACTACATGAAAAGAAATTGTATTTTTTTCGATTTTTTCTGAATTTTTAATGATTTTTATGAATTTCTTAGTGTTTTTTAATTTTTAGGGTTTTTATAAACCTAAATCAAACAAAAATTTGATAGAATCAAAAACACAACAAAAAAAGCACATAATAAATTTTTTAGAATTTTTGGAGGGTTTTCAATATTTTTAGTTGAATTTTCAATTTAGACAGAAGCAAAATCAGAGGTTTTTGAATTTTTAAAAATAAAAAATGAAAACAAAATCAATCCAAAAATTCATAGAAATTTTTACAACATGGTAGGAGCCATGTGTTTAAATTTCACAAAATTTGGATAAGATTTGATATTTTATTCAACCAATCAAAGACAAGCAGCACACAGGGACCTATATGTAATTACTGAAAAGTTATCAGCCAAATAATAACTCGTGTAAAGAATCTAGGGTTGAAAATGCAAAAATCCCAGATCTGCACTAGGGTGGCACGTGAATTACATAAACAGGGGCATAAATGTAATTCCTATTTATAAAAGCTCAAACCGTAACAACCATGAAGTTCAGGAGCAAATGTGCAAATGTACCACAAACTCACGTGACGATGCACGTGTTCCCATACAAAGAGGACTAAAGTGTAAATCAGACAAATAGTAGGGGCTCACATGCAAATTGTCCATAGTGTACTACTTTATTTAACAGACGAAATAAATACATAAAACAAATGCAGGGGTACGTAGGAAAATTACCCAGCCAGGGGCATGCGAGTCACGTGGGTGGCCAGGTGGCGCTCACTGGGTGGAAGAGGATCTGCGGCCCTGGCGCTGACACCTGGAGGATCTGATGGTTGTCCTGCGGGCGCGGACGTGGGTGTACGGGGGCTGTTAGATCGAGTATCTAACGGCATGACAAGGCGCAGGCACTAGACGGTCCTGATGAAAACTAGTGGTTGGCATCGATCCAACGGTGGAGGAAGGTCCTGGACGAACACCTTCATGGCGAAGTTCGCCGGAGGACTGGAGGTGCTCTGGGCGGTTGATGAACGATCAGGAGGAGGGGTTCGTCTCGTGACACTCCTCCGCGTCCGGTAGCGATGACAGATGAAGCTCCCAACGGTCAGATCTCCGGGAAGGGTGGTACGAGCTGGGATGACTCCGGCGAGGAGGGTGAAAGGCGAGCTGGGGGATAATCTGGCGCTCCTTGACCTGCAAATGGAAGCTAATGCTCGGAGGGAGACTCCGGCCTAGGTTATTGGATAAAAAAACTTTGTGAAGCGACAGGGAACGGCGAGGGACGGTTTCGACGAAGGAGACGGAAGGAACCTAGCTCAATCTTGGCTCGGATAGCCAAGATCGAGATGATTAGACTATGGGAGAAGGGTGACTATGGAGCGGGGGGTCGATCTAAATGGATGAAGATAGTCGATGGAGCTCCGACCACTGGGTCGGAGCCGGCGGAGGACAAGTGAAGAAATCAAAGATAAATGGAACTCAGGTCGATGGAAGGTTTACCTGATGATCTAAGGTCGATCTTGAGCTCCAGGGCAATGCGACGAAGTGGGTCGTTGCCTCGACCAAGCTGCGGCGGGCTGGGAGGCTCGAACGTGGCGGCGCTCCGGCCATGTACCTTGAGCTTCGGCTACAGGCGCCTATTCTGGCCACCAAAGAAGGCTTCCGGTCGCTGTCACCGAGGGGAATCTCTCTAGGGTAGAATAAGGGCTTGCGACACGAGCTACTCAGCTGGGAATCGAATGGAAGAATTTATACGCAGCTCCAGGTGGCGATGAAGTTGGGGCACGGGCACGTGAACCGAAGAAGATCCGATCTCTCCTAAGGATCAGCGAGGGTGTCTGATCCATGGAGAACAGGCGGGTGGAGAAATCGGGACGAAAGAGCCTCAAATCCGATTGGGAAAAGTCCGAGAAAAGTGGGCGCGAGTCGGATTCAGGTGCTGAGTGGTCCGGGAGGGGAGTTGACCGGGGGTCAACAACCCCTTTTGATCAATCAGAAAAAAAGAAAAAGAAAAAGATTTGTAAATTAAAAATAAAATAGCAAACGATTTTATTTGAAAATATTTATAAAATAAAAATGTTTATTTATTTTCAAACTATTTTTTAGTGATTTTTATTTATTTTTTTGAAAAATAAATTAATGTGTATACATTGTATTATATTATATTATATACAGGTATAAAATACCTATGTATTTTATATTTTTGTTTTTATTATTTTATTTTTGTACAGATACTCCAATTTTATATTTTATTTATTTACAACATAAAATGTAGAGATATAAAATAATTTTTATTTTATTTTTATTGTTTATTTACAAGGGTGAAATAAATAGATGAATTATTTCTATATACATGTGCTATGTACAAGAAGAGAGAGAGATGATTTTATTTTTGTTTTATTTTAATTTTTATAATTTTTATTTTATTTTTAGAAATATATACAAGATATTAAAAACACATTTTTATTTTTCTTTATGTGAAAATAAAATATGTACACAAGAAGGAATAAGTGTAATGATGAATGGCCCTATCTCTCTCTACTTATTGTATTTTGCGATCAGGCCCATATTGGGCCCTCTCTTGGGTTCAGGTCACTCAATATTTATTCTAAATATTTCCTTCTTTTTCTTTATTTCTTTATTTTTTTTTGCACAAATACATTCTAATTATTGATATTTACAAAAGCATGCCTATTTGGTAACTTATTGTTTTTACAACTATATGCATGATGTTTTGCAAGGATAAATAGCTAAAATAAAAGAATAAAGAGTGATGAATGAGTATTCATCGCCCCCCCTATACTTTACTTTTGCTAGTCCCTTAGCAAACACTTATTTGAAAAAAAGTGAAAAAGAAAAAGGAAAAGAAAAAGAAGGGAAAAAGGATGAATCAATGCTGATTATTAAACTTTTCTTCATTAAATTGAAGTATGGAGCTCAGTCAGATCTTTGGATTATTAATTTGTCGGAACCTTATTTGGACTTAGGTTTAAAACTTAACAGCCTCTAAGTTCCACTAATCTATAGTCAAAACTCCTCAACAATCCAGATCAGAACAAGTCTATATACAAAAACTCTGATGAGCATGAATCTTTTCTTGTATTGTGTAAGTGATATAGCTCCCCACCTCAGAAATAGCAAAGTGACAATCCTCCCCAACAAGGTAACTCTAATACCCTAGTCTGGAAACTCTTTCCTCAAGGAGCGGGGTATTCCCTTCAAAGTTCAAGTTCAACCGGCTCAAGAAGAGGAGGAAGAAGAGAATGGACCATGGCCAGTGTAGCCATGTATCCTTGGGAGCCCAACCAGTGTAGCTAAGTCTCCCTACTGCAAGCTTCATGAGATGGGCATGGGTAACATCAGCTTTGCTTTATTGAACTATATACACTCCAATGGGAATATCATTTTCTCTCAGACCCACCACTTTTTCGGAGTTATTCTTTTCTTTTTGCACATTTTTTTATGTGCACATATACAACATATCTACATGGTGCAGCATATATACATAAGGAGTTTTTCCTCTTGAGCCAGTAGACTATCCCTCTTTTGAAGCTTTATTGCAACCCACAACTCCTGTCTTTAGACCTCACTGCTACCAGACCAAGTTGGGCACATTTCCTTCACTATAAGAAGAAGAGAGGTTCCGCCTAGAAGTACTACCCTCATATGCTTCCCCAAGTCAAAGAAGACTGTCTCCTCACCACCTCATCCGTAGAGAGCTAGGTGTAAAGTGCTAGTCCAAGTAAAGCCATTGTCTGTAAGAGTCATGTGTACGTTGTTAAGTGTTCTACCTAGGCTCGTCAAGATGAGATATGATCATAGCCTAGTGGACTCAAAGAATTAAGTCACCATGGACCTGAAAAGTCTCAACCCTAAGCCCTATAAGGTTCCTCTTAGAATTAGGTGGATTAAGATCTTAACCAAGCTCTATTTTTCAATTTAATTCCAGGCTAGTATAAATGTCAACTATGATTCAAGAAAAACTGTACAAATATTTACAAATATGCAATTTTTATAAAATTTCTGAAAATGTGCAAAATTTTTGAAAAATGTTTGAAAACATGGATGTATGCATGAATGCAGAGAGTTTTGCAAAATATTTACACACATTTACACAAGGTTTTTGCAAACTTTTTGTTTTCCAAACATTTTACAAAAAATTTGTACTATATACATAATTTTGATATCAAATATTTACGAACTCTTTAGACAAAATATTTTTACAAACATTTGTACAAAAATAATTTTTATAAATAGTTATGTATGTGCAATAAAGAATTTTATGTACAAGAAAATTTTTAAATTTTTATGAATTTTTAAGGATTTTAGCCATTTTATAAATTAACATACTCACACAAAGTACGAGTTATGGCTAAAGTATATATGAAATATATACGACACCCCCCAATACTTAGCTCGAACGATGTCCTCAGAGTGAATCAAGAGCGATGAAGAAGACATAATTCGTGCTTAGTTTAGGGAAGTGAAAAGGAAAAGTTATACTACAAAGATGAATGAAAGAATAGAATGGAAGAGAATCTCGGGGTTTTCCCCCTATACTGAGGATCAAGTAATCCTAAGTATAACAGGTTGTACACAAAGGGAAATCCAAGTGGGAGAATGGGCAGGGTCTACCTCCCCTATACTTAGGGTGAAATCTCCCTAAGTATAGGCAGCACAACAGAGATAGAAAAGAATCAAAAGAAACTCAAAAGTCTCACACCCCCCCATACTTTGGGTAAAGTGCACCCTAAGTATAGCATAATGAAAGATGCAAATGGGGTGTTGGACTGAAGAATAGTGTGATATAGACAATTGGATCTATACAACTCGGGAGATAGTGATAATCAGGCGTGAGATGCAATAGATGTGAGTCAAGAGACCACATCTCATGCAAAATGAATAGGGGAAACGTCAACGACCAGCGGCTCATGATCTAGATATGGTTTGAGCCGCTGCCGTTGACACGAAAGGTAGACTCAGATGACAACTCAGATATGTTGATGCTTCTGTTGTCGTGTACCTTTCGGACCAGATAGGGTCCCTTCCATTTGCTCTACAACTTCCGTAGAAATAAATGAAGCCTGGCATCGAACAACCATACTCTCTGTCCTGGCTCAAACTGCTTGTGGCTGATATGAGAATCATGCGACTCCTTCACTCTCTCCTTATACTGTAGGCTACTCAAAAAGGCTGCATCTCTAAGCTCCTCCAGGGCTGCCAACTCTGCCCTCCTCTGATTTCCTACACTCACTGGATCTAGAAGTATATTTGTGACTGCCCAAAGTGACCTATGTCTCAGCTCAACAGGTAAATGGCAGGGCTTGCCATAAACGAGGTAAAAAGGAGATGTACCCAAAGGTGTCTTGAAGGACGTCCTATATGCCCACAAGACCGAGTCCAAAAGTTGTGACCAATCCTTTCGATCAAGGCGGACGACCTTCTACAATATAGTCTTGATCTCCCTGTTCGACACTTCAGCAAGACCATTGCTCTGAGTATGGTACGGTGTAGCTAGTCGATGGTCTATGCTTAACTCGCTAGCAAGGGCCTTTACCTTGTCGTTGGTGAAATGAGACCCCCGTCTGATATCAAAACTCTAGGCATCTCGAACCGTGAAATGATATTATTTCTCAAAAATCGGCAAACAGTCCTAGCATCTGCGGTTCGGGCGGGGATGACCTCAACCCAACGACTCACATAATCCACGGCCAACAGAATGTACTCGAATCCCTGACTCATAGGGAATGGACCTATGAAATCGATGGCCCATGCATCAAAAACCTCTCAGAAGTGAATGGGCTGCATCGGCATCATATCACGTTGTCCACAAGTGCCAATCCTCTGACAGTCAGTACACCTCTTCACGAACTCATCAGAGTCCTTGAAGAGGGTAGACCACCATAGGCCGGATTGAAGCACTTTCTGTGCCATTCTCCTCCCAGAGTGATGTCCTCCTGCCTCAAGCTTGTGGCAGTAAGTGAGGATGCTATGGTGCTCCTCCTGAGGAATGCACCGACGCCAGACGCTATCCCCTCCTTCATGATAAAGGATGGGATCCTCCCAATGGTAGAACTTGGCCTTCACAAGGAAGGTCTCAAGTCGCTTCATGGCCCAATCTTGTATAACTTTCTTGGCAACAAGATAGTTCACAATATCGGTGTACCATGGGAGGGAGGCGATAGCAAGGATCACCTCATCTGGGAAGGTCTCTGAAATAGGCTCAATTTGCTCAGAATCCTCAAGATTCTCTAATCGGGAGAGATGATACGCCGCCACATTCTTGACTCCAGGCTTGTCCATAATCTCTATATCAAACTCCTAGAGTAGAAGGATCCATCTGGTCAATATGGCTTTGGCATCCTTCTTTGCCATGAGGTACCTGATGGCGGTATGATCAGTAAATATGGTCGCCTTAGATCCAATGATGTACTATCTGAACTTATCTAGGGTGAACACTACAGATAGCATCTCCTTCTCAGTGACAGTGTAGTTTCGCTGAGTGGCATCCAAAGTCCGGCTAGCGTAGTGCATGGCAAATGGCACTCCATCCCTCCTCTGTCCTAGCACGGCCCCTATGGCAAAATCGGAGGCATCCGTCATGATCTCGAATGGGAGAGACCAATCAGGCGGCTGGAGGACAGGAGTCTCAACAACTAGACTCTTGAGAGTCTCAAATGATGCTAGACACTTATCATCCACAATGAACTCGGTGTCTTTCGTCAGCAAATCAGTCAACGGTCGGGCAATTCTGCTGAAATCATGAATGAATCACCGGTAGAAACCGACGTGCCCCAGAAAAGACCGTAATTGTCGCAAGTTGGATGGTGGACTGAGTTTCCTAATGATATTCACCTTGGTCGGATCAACCTCCATGCCCATGTTGGAGATGATATGGCCAAGCACCATCCGTTGAGTCACCATGAAGTGACTCTTCTCCCAAGAAAGCACAAGATGGACCTCAATGCATCGCTGGAGGACACGGTCTAGGTAGTCAAGACAAGCATCAAACCCGTCGACGTAGTCCGAAAAGTCATCCATGAAGACCTCCAAGCACTCACCCAACATATCTGAAAAGATGGACAACATGCACCTCTGGAATGTCGTCGGGGCGTTACATAGACCAAAGGGCATCCGTCTGAAAGCATATGTCCCAAAGGGACAGGTGAATGTAGTCTTGTCCTGGTCTTCGGGCGTAATGGCCACCTGATTGTATCCGGAGTACCCGTCCAAAAAGCAGCAGTGACTCTTCCCAGTTAGCCTCTCTATAATCTGATCAATAAAAGGCAGCGGGAAATGATCCTTCTTGGTGTCCTAATTCAATCGTCTATAGTCCACACAGACCCTCCAAGAAATGGGTACCTGGTTAGCGATCTCCTCTCCAGACTCACTAACAATTGTGGTGATGCTCGTCATCTTGGGCACCACATGCAATGGACTGACCCACTTGGAGTCGGAGATGGGGTAGATAAAATCGGCGCTCCACTATTTCGAGATCTCCTTCATGACAACATCTTGAAGATTTGGGTTCAGCCGCCGCTGGAACTCACACGACGGCTTCGCATCCTCATCGAGATAGATATGGTGGGAGCACAGGGCCGGACTTATCCCCAGCAATGGCGCCTTTCTGATGAACGAAAAAACCATGCGATCCGGGTGAAGGTGTAAATCGGGTTCATTACGACCCGAACTGCGGAGCTCACTCAACAAGAAACAAGAAAGACCACCAAATATGAAATCAATCAAACACGGTAAATAGCGGTCTCGCTATTTTATTTTACCTGGTATAGCTACCAGGGTCGAACACAAAGAGCACGGATTGGCGAAAATCCTACGAAGTAGTCAGGACTCAAAAATAAAACAAATAAAATATTTTTGATGGATTTTATATTTTTAATTTTTTTGTGATTTTTAAAGTTAATAAAAATGTGTAAAAGAAATGAAAAAGAGATAAACAACTAATTATTTTACACAACAAAAATATTCAAAAAATCAAAATAAAAATATTTTTGGATTTTATAATTTTTCAAGTGTTTTTGATATTTTTCTCAGATTTTTAAGATTTTTAGTGAATTTTCTAAAAATGAAATAAGAGCAAAATTGTAAGCTAATGTGCAGCCAGACCCTAAAGGCTATTTAAAAATAGAAAAATAGCCTATAAAAGTCTAGCAACAATTTTATGAAAAACTACAAATAAATAACTATAGAAAAAGAAATTATATTTTTTTTCTAAATTTTTAATGATTTTTATGAGTTTCTTAGTGTTTTTCAATTTTTAGGGTTTTTATAAATCCAAATCAAACAAAAATTTGACAGAATAAAAAACATAACAAAAGAAGCACACATTAATTTTTTAGAATTTTTGGAGGGTTTTCAATATTTTTACATGATTTTTCAATTTAGACAGAAGCAAAATCAGAGATTTTTGAATTTTTAAAAATAGAAAATGAAAACAAAATCAATCCAAAAATTCATAGAAATTTTTACAACATGGCAGGAGCCACGTATCCAAATTTCACGAAATTTGGATAAGATTTGATATTTTATTCAACCAATCAAAGACAAGCAGCACACAGGGACCTATATGTAATTACTGAAAAGTTATCAGCCAAATAATAACCTGTATAAAGAATCTAGGGCTGAAAATGCAAAAATCCCAGATCTGCACAAGGGCGGCACGTAAGTCACACAAATAGGGGCATAAATGTAATTCCTATTTATAAAAGCTCAAATCGTTACAATCATCAAGTTCAGGAGCAAATGTGCAAATGTACCACAAACTAACATGGCGATGCACGTGTTCCCATACAAAGAGGACTAAAATGTAAATCAGACAAATAGTAGGGGCTCACATGCAAATTTTCCACAGTGTACTACTTTATTTAACAGGCTAAATAAAAACATAAAACAAATGCAGGGGTACGGAGGCAAATTACCCAGCCAGGGGTGTGCGGGTCACGGGTGGCCAGGTGGCGCTCGATGGGTGGAAGAGGGTCTGCAGCTCTGGCGCTGACAACTGGAGGATCTGATGGTTGTCCTGCGGGCACAGACGTGGGCGTACGGGGGCCGTTAGATCGGGTATCTAACGGCCTAAAAAGGCGAAGGAACTGGACGATGCCGATGAAAACCGGTGGTTGGCGTCGATCCGAAGGTGGAGGAAGGTCCTGGACGAACACCACCCAGGCGAAGTTCGCCGGAGGACTGGAGGTGCTCCAGGCAGTTGATGAACGATCAGGAGGAGGGGTTCGTCTCGTGACACTCCTCCGCGTCCGGTGGCGGTGGCGGATGAAGCTCCCAACGGTCAGATCTCCGGGAAGGGTGGTACGAGCTGGGATGACTCCGGCGAGGAGGGTGCAAGGCGAGCTGGGGGATAATCTGGCACTCCTTGACCTACAAACGGAAGCTAATGCTCGGAGGGAGACTCCAGCATGGGTTATTGGATAAAAAAACCTTAGTGAAGCGATGGGGAACGGCGAGGGACGGTTCCGACGAAGGCAGCGGAAGGAACCTAGCTCAATCTTGGATCGGATTACCAAGATCGAGATGATCAAACTATGGGAGAAGGGTGGCGATGGAGTGGGGGTCGATCTAAATGGATGAAGATGGTCGATGGAGCTCCGACCACTGAGTCGGAGCCAGCGGAGGACAAGTGAAGAAATCGAAGATAAATGAACTCGAGTCGATGAAAGGTTTACCTGATGATCTAAGGTCGATCCTGAGCTCCAGGGGAATACGGCGAAGTGGGTCATCGCCTCGAACAAGCTGCGGCGGGTTGGGAGGCTCGAACGTGGTGGTGCTCCGGCCACGTACCTTGAGCTTCGGCTACAGGCGCCTATTCCGGCCACCAAAGAAGGCTTCCGGTCGCTGTCATCGAGGGGAATCCCTCTAGGGTAGAATAAGGGCTTGCGGCACGAGCTACTCAGTTGGGAATCAAATGGAAGCATTTATACGCAGCTCCAGGTGGCGATGAAGTCGGGGCACGGGCACACAAACGAAGAAGATCCGATCTCTCCTAGGGATCCGCAAGGGTATCTGATCCATGGAGAACAGGCGGGTGGAGAAATCGGGGCGAAAGAGCCTCAGATGCGATTGGGAAAAGTCTGAGAAAAGTGGGCGCAAGTCGGATTCGGGCGCTGAGTGGTCCAGGAGGGGGAGTTGACTGGGGGTCAATAACCCCTCTGGACCAATCAGAAAAAAGAAAAAGAAAAGGATTTGTAAATTAAAAATAAAATAGCAAACGATTTTATTTGAAAATATTTACAAAATAAAAAATGTTTATTTATTTTAAAACTATTTTTAGTGATTTTTATTTATTTATTTTTTTGAAAAATAAATTAATGTGTGTACATTATATTATATTATATACACGTATAAAATACATATGTATTTTATATTTTTATTTTTATTATTTTATTTTTGTACAGATACTCCAATTTCATATTTTATTTATTTACAATATAAAATGTAGAGTATAAAATAATTTTTATGTTATTTTTATTGTTTATTTACAAGGGTGAAATAAATAGATGAATTATTCCTATATACATGTGCTATGTACAAGAAGAGAGAGAAATGCTTTTATTTTTGTTTTATTTTAATTTTTCTAATTTTTATTTTATTTTTAGAAATATATATAAAATATTAGAAACACATTTTTATTTTTCTTCACGTGAAAATAAAATATGTACACAAAAAAGGAATGAGTGTAATGATGAATGGCCCTATCTCTCTCTACTTATTTTATTTTACGATCAGGCCCGTATTGGGCCCTCTCTTGGGTTCAGGTCACTCATTATTTATTCTAAATATTTCCTTCTTTCTCTTTATTCTTTATTCTTTTATTTTAGCACAAATACATGTTAATTATTGATATTTACAAAAGCATGCCTATTTGGTAACTTATTGTATTTACAACTATATGCATGATGTTTTGCAAGGATAAATAGCTAAAATAAAAGAATAAAGAGTGATGAATGAGTATTCATCATAGGCATCCGTCATGATCTCGAATGGGAGAGACCAATCAGGTGGCTGGAGGATAGGAGCCTCGACAACTAGACTCTTGAGAGTCTCAAATGACGCAAGACACTTATCATCCACAATGAACTCGGTGACATGGGTCAGCAAATCAGTCAACGGTCGGGCAATCCTGCTGAAATCATGAATGAAGTATCGGTAGAAACTGATGTGCCCCAAAAAAGACCGTAACTGTCGCAAGTTGGACGGTGGACTGAGTTTCCTAATGATATCTACCTTGGCCGGATAAACCTTCCTGCCCCTGTTGGAGATGATATGACCAAGCATCGTCCCTTGAGTCACCTGAAGTGACTCTTCTCCCACGATAGCACAAGATGGACCTCAATGCATCGCTGAAGGACGCGGTCTAGGCAGTCAAGACAAGCATCAAACCCATCGCCATAGATCGAAAAGTTGTCCATGAAGACCTCCAAGCACTCACCCACCATGTCCGAAAAGATGGACAACATGCACCTTTGGAATGTTGCCAGGGAGTTGCATAGACCAAAGGGCATCCGCCTGAAAGCATATGTCCCAAAGGGACATGTGAATGTGGTCTTGTTGTGGTCTTCGGGCGCAATGGCCACCTGATTGTATCCGGAGTACCCGTCAAGAAAGTAGTAATGACTCTTCCCAGCTAGCCTCTCTATAATATGATCAATAAAAGGCAGCGGGAAATGATCCTTCTTAGTGGCCTGATTCAATCGTCTGTAGTCCACACAGACCCTCCAAGAAGTGGGTACCCGGGTAGCGATATCCTCTCCATACTCACTCACAACTGTAGTGATGCCCGTCTTCTTGGGCACCACATGCAATGGACTAACCCACTTGGAGTCGGAGATGGGGTAGATAAAATCGGCGCTTCACCATTTCGAGATCTCCTTCATGATAACTTCTCGAAGGTTCGGGTTCATCCGTCGCTGGAACTCACGCGACGGCTTGGCATACTCTTCGAGATAGATATGATGGGAGCATATGGTTGTACTTATCCCCTTGAGATCGGCTACGCTCCATCCTATCGCCTTACGGTTCTTTTCAAGAACCTCCATGAAACGAGATTCTTGTTCTCCAGTCAAATCCGCTGAGATAAAGACTGGGTGCATCTCATGCTCGCCCACAAGGAACCTATACTTTAGCGACTGCGGCAAGGGCTTCAGCTCTGGACAATTGGGTGCTGGCGGATCTGGCCTCTAAAAGGTCTGAGTGAGTGCGACCAAATCTGCATGGGAGAACTCTCGTTGAACTTGAAAATCTGTTGAAGACTGCTCTACTGGTGTCTCTGTGCTCTGAATGGGATCAGTCTCCACCCTAGATGTTGGCTATGTGGAAATCAGACATGGGATCATATCATCAAATTCTGCCCAATCAATGTCTGTCTCCGAGGGATCTGAATCTGAGTTAAAAGAAGGATCAACTGCCTCGCTCTCCTGAACTCGATCTGCTGCCTAGAATGTGTCCTGTACCAAGAATGTGCTCTCCAAGCTCTCCTCTACTGGAATCTGTGCATCAGCGGACTCTGAAGGTGAGAGGATGGCTCGTGGAACTGGGTCTGACCAAACTTCCTCATCACCTGTAATCACAAAATCACAATCCTGGTGGATGCCTCGCTCTGCCTCTGTCATCTGCTCTGAATCGGTGAGCGGCTCTGAGCAAGCTGAATCTCTCGCTCCGGCCTCATCGATCGTCTCTATTTGTATACTCTCTCCCTCGACGCGAAAGTACACCTTCCCTCTATCATGGTCAGACACTGCCTTGGCTGTGGCCAAGAACGGTCATCCTAAAATGATGGGGGTATCAGTCACAGACTCAGGGATCTCCATGTCCAGCACAACGAAGTCCACAGGGAATTTCAGGCCCTGAATTGTGACGATAATGTCCTTCAGCAACCCCTTCGGCCTCTTGACAGATTGATCAGTGAACTGAAGGACCGACTTGCTCTTTCAGAGAGGGCCAAACTCAAATCGGTCGAGTAAGGCTGTCAGAAGTAGGTTGATAGAAGAGCCGCTGTCTAATAGAATCCAATCGAATCTCTGCTTATGTATGTGGCATCTGACATAAGGAGCTCCTGCATCTGGCCTCTTGGCTGGCGGACGGTTCTGGATGGCGAAGCAGGTGGCACGAGTGAGCACATGGATCTATGACCGGTGGTTCCTCCTCTTCCTGCGAATGGTAGTCCTCTCTCTAAGGTTCCTCTGGAAGAGGCGGATGTGCTCCAAGGCCTTCTGTAGAGTCAACTGTATATGAAATCTGTCCATCATCTGCTAGCTGAACTGTAGCTGCTGCGATTTTTTTGGATTTTATTTTTTGGTCCCCTTAGCCAAGCGGAGTGCTTGGGGAAAGGGGATGGATGGGCCCTCCTCAGATGGAGGGCTAGGATTGGGTCCCTACTGCTGTGGTAAAGTAGAATCCATATAAACATCTCCAAGTACACAGATGGACTCACAAATGAAGAACCCTTTCCTGTATTATTAGAACAGTCCTGAGATACATCAACAGAATGAAATGCAACGGGAATGAAAATGGTGGCATCAGTACCACCCATGGAATCTAGACTTGCAGCATCAGTACCGTACTCTGGCTCAGCATCACATATGGTGGCATCAGCACCACCTCCTGCGTCTTGTGAAGTGACGGCCTCAGTTTCGTCAGCTGGATCAACGTCCGTGGTGGCGTCAGAACCACCATCGTCATCATCATAATGAGCGGCATCAGCACCACTCTCCTCCTCGTCTGACGCTCCTGAAGCTGTATGGGGGTCGTCGCTCAGACGAGGCACCGTCGGATGGCATCCTACCGCCCCTAAGTGTAACAAAGTCAACATCAAAAGTGTATGCAGAAATATCACCAAGTGAATCACTAGGAGTGGTAACCTCTGTAAACTCTACCTGCTCAGATTTCCTCATGAGGTTGTTCGGGTTCAGCTCAATCTGGGCGGGTATGGCGGCCTTTCCTTTCACAATCTCTCTCATTTCCTGACGGAACTCGTCCATCTCCCGTTGGAATGTAGCCTGCTGCTCGGAGATGAGGTGGGCTAGATCATCTAAGGCGGGGTTCTCATAGGCGGGACCATGAGAACCTGACGGGTGGCCTCTCTGGAAGTGAGGCTATTGCTGTTGATGAGAGGGATATTGCTGCTGAGACTGTTGTTGCTGCCTCCATGACTGTTCCTGCTGATAGGGACGAGGACCATGCTGCTGGTAATGGGACTGCGGATGTGGCTGTTGTTGCTGTGGGAGCTGGGGCTGTTGCTGTTGGTGTTGCTGGTCGTACTGGCCACCCTGAACTGCAGGCTGCTGCTAGGAACTGGTATCTCTGGTTGACCAACGGAATCCGGAATGGTCTCGTCAGATCCCAAGCTGAGATCGGTTATACCAAATCCCGTTGACATCCATCAACTGCTCCTGCTCGTAGGTGGGTGGGGGCAGAACTGCCAGGGGCTGGTCCGGCTGGTACACCACCATCTGGATGTCTTGAGATGGTGGTGGGTGGACATACTACTGTTGCGGCTGCTGGAACTGCTCCGCCTGAATGTGGTGCACCTGTCGGTAGTGGGCGGAGGGCTGGGTCGAGCTGTTGCTGCCGGTATCTGCAAGTGACCTGAGACGGGGCTGAGAAGCTATCGGTGCCTCCTGGATACCCATGATCTGGGTCTTCAGGTCACTCAGCGTCTATGCCATCTGGTCGATCTACATCATGTCCTGGCACTGCTTCTTCTCTATCAACTCGATCCGGTCTAACTTCTCGCTGATAGTCCTCATATCAGCGGCCGTCGACTCTGCCTGTGTTGCGGTTACTGATGATGCAGATGAACCGATATCGACCCGTTCTATCCTCTGATAGGACACGACCTGTGGTGTGGGCTTCCCTTGAGTGTACAATCGGGTCTGGGACATCACAATATAGTTCTTGACCATATCCTTGTAGATGGCCCAGACTTGACCCTCATCCTTGGCAAAGTAGGAACCCCCACAGGATGCATTAACTAGCCCTTGCAACTCCGGTGTAAGCCTGCAGAAGAAACTCTGGATGAGATTGGGCTTGGATATGTCATGATGGGGACACCAGTCTGTGAGCTCCCTGAAGCGGTCCCATGCCTCGTGAAATTGCTCGTTGGGGAGCATGGAAAAGTTGATGATCAGGGCCATGGCTGCATTGGTCCAACCGAGTGGATAGTACTTGTTCAAATACTCATTCTAGAGTTGTTCCCACGTCGTAACAAATCTCCCTAAGATCTTTAGCCAGTTGGTTGCTCTGTCTACGAGGGAGAAAGGGAAGGCCATCATCCTGATGGTGTCCTCGTCCACGAGACGATCATGGACAGTACTGTAGATTATCTCGAACTCCTGGAGATGGAGGTGTGACTCCTCTGTGGCGAGTCTGTGGAAGCGGGGAAGAAGCCGAATCGTCTGAGGTGGGAGCTTGACATCTCCCAAAATGGCCGGCAACACTATCCATCTATGGGAGAGAGTTGCACCAGGGTTGTGCAACTCCCTCATCGGTCGTGTTAGTGTTGGCTGTGGTGGCTGCTCAGGCTCTCTATCGTCGAGAATATCTCCTCCTCCTCCTCCTCCACCGGCTTTGCGCTGCTCTCTATCAGCTCGCATCTGCTCCATCTATTGGCGCATGTCCACCATAAAATCCCCCTGATCTCGGATCTGACGTTGCATGGTCTCTAGGGAGGCTAACAGGGTGTTGTTGATGGCACCTTGATCCAATACGTACGTCTGGTTCCCGCGGGGTGCATCGGTGCGCTCCTCACTATTGGTCATGGTCTCTGCAAAGGCAAAAGACCCAAACTCAGGTGCCGATAAATCCATTAGCTGCTGTGGAATCTGCTCGGGCACCTCAGGACTGGTAGAAGAGTGGTCGAGGGGTAATAGGGCGGAGTCAAACTCGGGTTCGGAGAGCGGGTCTTGGCTCTCGAGAACCAACCTAGACGAACGGGCCAGAGTGCTCGAAAGCGGTGTAGCCAGAGGCTGCCTAAGGGACCTTCGACCCATCATCTTGATGTGGGAGTCAAGGCGGATGAGATCTGGAAAAGCAAACAAGATTAGGCAAGCAAACCCCCAATTTACCTATGCACTCAGAGTTGATGACCGTGAAGGTTCGGTCTTTTATCTTGTCAATTTTATTAGGTGATAAAATAGTCTTTCAGAGCGATTAAGCAAGCTATTGGGAATCCAACACTCCCAGGAGACTGTCCCAATCCAATATTAGATCTTTCCCAGCCAGTACAAGTCGTGGACCGTTTACCGGCTACCCGATCGACTCGCTCTGTTAAGGATATCGTGGCCCGCTTTACCAGAGACCGGAGCGATCCTCACTGGAGAACGACTAACCCGAGGCCAGTAGTCTGAAGAAAGGTCGGATGTGGCTCTAACCTAGGGTGCGGGTCACTCTCTCACTCATCCAAACCATACAAGGAGGGGATTACTCTCCCAAGACAGATTTTGAGGTGAAGTGTCTTTTAGGTCAAGTATGCTTAAACAATCCCAATTTTATGATTTTTGTTTTAAATATTTTTCAAATCAAACACGCCTAACAAATTTCTCGGTTCTCCTGATTATTTTAAGTCCAAAATAGGGGGAGAAAGAAAAAAAGCAGATGCGCGACTCAACACGATGATGCATGCAGAGTAACAGATGCATACTTGACTCCAGCTCTCTACATGCAAAAGTGATCCACGCATAAATTTAAAGACAGAAAGTAAACCTATCTATATGATGCAAGAAGAAAACGGCCTTAAACAGAAAATTTCTACTCGCGAAGAACTGTAGCTAACGGGTCAACAAGAGGGGTTGGAGTCCGGTCTCTGATGTTGATCGGTGTCTGCCACAACGGATCCTGCCAGCGCTGTATACGGCCTCTAGCGCACGTGACCCCTCAGGTGACTAGGTTAACTTTTTATTAGAGAGTTAATTAATAAGGTCCAATTAATCAATCTATAGGAACATGCAATTAATTAAGGTTAGGCCTTAATAATTACGTCACAAGGCAAGCAAAAATCCTAAGTATAAGGCTAAAACCTTCGAGAATCAAAAATAAAATAAAGGCGATCAAAAACCAAAACCGACGAAAATCACGGTGAGGTCCCCCGAGCATACAGGTGCTCGACGAAACAGACCACAAGATAACCACCAAGTCTGAACAAGTCTGAGTGTTTGTCATGTATTATTACAACAACAATAGAGCAGAAATAAAAACCTAAGTCTAAACTAAACTACAACTCCCCGCACTCCTGCTCTTCCTCTCTCACGCTCTCCTATGGCTCGATGTAGAAACGGGCCGCCTCCAAGCCCCGCGGGTGCTTCGGCTCTCCGAAGAATGCCGCCCTCGATCGTCGGGCCCTCGCAAGAAAGTCGAAACAGAAAATGTGTCAGTCCAACAGTTATTATAATAATGGAAAATAAAAATTAAAATTAAATGAAAATAAATGCAAAAATAAAAACAAATAAAATAAAATAAAATAAAAAGAAAAAAAACACAAATAAAAGCAAACAAAAATAAAAATAAAAAGAAAACAAATAAAAGAAAAATAAAGGAAAGAAAAAGAAAGAAGAAAAAGAAAGCCGCAAAACAGAAAACCGACTACTAAGCTGTGCTCCCCGACAATGGCGTCATTCTGATGACCGCTGAAATCTCGTAATTCGGGTTAAGGTATAAATCAAGGTCATTACGACCCGAACTGCGAAGCTAGGTCAATCAAGAAACTCAAGACCACCAGAAATCAAAATCAATCAAGCAAGCACGAATAGCAGTCTCGCTATTTTATTTTACCTGGTATAGCTACCAGGGTCGAACTCAAGGAGCATGAAATGCGAAATCTACGAAGTAGTCGGGAATCCAAAAATAAAAAGAAATAAAATAACTTTGTGGATTTTATATTTTTCAATTTTTTTTGTAATTTATAATATTAAGAAAAAGAATGAAAGACTTCAAAAACTCACAATCAAGCAATTATTTAAAGCATAAAAAATGCTCAGAAAATTCAAGCAAAAATATTTTTGGGTTTCTAAAATATTAAAATGTTTTTGTATTTTCTTAAATTTTTCTGATTTTTAATTAATTTTCTAAAAATAAAATAAAGACAAAAATGCTAAACAGTGTACAACCTGAATCTAAAGGTAATTTAAAATTGTTTAAAATATTTATAAAATTCAAGCGGTAATTTTATGATAAACTATAAATAAAAATCTAACTACAAAAACTTAAAATGTAATTTTTTGACTTTTTATGAATTTTTAATGATTATTCTAAGTTTTTTAGTATTTTTCAATGTTTATGGTTTTTATAAATGAAAAAGCAACTAAAATTGGACTGAAAGTAAAACAACACAAAACAAGCGAACAATAACTTTTTTGGAATTTTTAAGGGCTTTTAATATTTTAAGTTGATTTTTAAAGATAGACATAGATAATTTTTAGGTTTTTGAATTTTTAAAAATAATAAATGAAAACAAAATGCAACAAAAAATTTATAGAAATTCCTACACGATGGCAGGGGCCACGTGTCGAAATTTCATGAATTTTGGATGAAGTTTGCTATTTATTAAATCAAAAAGAAAAGGCACAGCACATATGGACGAATTTGCAATTATTAAAAAGTATCCAACCAAACAATAACACGTGGAAATAGTTTAGGGCTCAATCTGCAAAACAACCAGATCTACACGTGGGCGACACGTGAACTAGGCACTCAGGGGTATAATTGCAAATCCTATTTATAAAAATCCATTCAGAAACAACAATAAAGTCCAGGAAGAAACATGCAAATATCCCAAAGTCACGTGGGGGAATCACGTGCTACACAGACGGAAAGACTAGATTGCAAATACTAAAATCATAAGGTCCTAAGTGCAAAATATCCAAAATAAAAACTACTGCAAAAAATATTTACAGGACTAATGTGGAAATGTAAATAGCTAGGAGGGCCTAAATGCAAATACCCTTCTTTATTGGCGATCTAACGGTCGACAGCTCTCCACTTAAGATCTGACGGCTAAGCTCTTCGGATAACCCTTCGATGATGGACGGCTGGAATCTGATCCTCAGATGGAGCGAATGGTCAAGGACTCCCCATGTATGAACGGTAACGATCAGAACTGGAGAAAGCCTCGATCCGACGGCGGAGGCGCCTCCTGGAAGAACGACGAAGAACTCGTCTGCGGCGAGCTTTGATCGGATGCTATGTGCGGCTGAGACGTCCTCTGGGGCTGCTCAGATGGGGGAAATGATGCCGGCACCTGTCCGCAGCGTCGACGATGCTCTGATGAGGCCGGGACCGTCGGAAACGGTCCAACGACACTGGGGTACCTGGATCTGTTGTGCCAGGATGACTTGACCTTCAGATGAGGTCCCTTGGGCTCTACACTTGCACAGAAAGGCTACTGGGTCGAGGGCAAAGTGCCTCGACCCGTTAGTGCGCGAAATGGGTGGTCGATGAGGCGCTGCGTGGCCCTCCGGCGAAGCGACGTCGGAGGAGGGCCTGGGTGCCCGTTCCTAGGCAAACGAGATGAACGGCTGGGCGTAGAAGGTGTAGAGAAGGTCGGTGACGGTGATAGGATAGCCAGTATGGTGATTGAATGATTCGATCACGGTGAACGGGCTTGATGAATGGAAATCGACCCAAATGCAAAAATCGAGAATCAAAAGCAAGAAAGAAGAAATCTAGGCTACCGGGTGAATGGAGTCGTCTGGGGTGAAGGTCAGGGAGCTCTGGGGGTCTTCGCCTCAATGGTTCGACGGGTCCAGAGGCTGGGCTCTCCTTGCAGCGGAGCACGGCGATGAGTTCGTCGGACCTAAGGCTTCCTGGCTCGAATCCTCTCTACAACGACCTCAAACGCACGCTGTCACTCGTGGATGGAGGTGGAGATCCTCAGAGATGAGGGGGTGCCAAAGATGAATAAGAAAATGTGGCTCCAGGAGATTATATACTCAGCAGGGTCCGAGAACTGTAGAGCTTGGGTGCGCGAACCGAGGGATGGATCCATAGGGGATTCATCGGGCGTGGATCATGGATCGTCCCTCAATAATCAGAGCATCTACTCAAGTGGAATGGAGGAGGGACCAGTTCGGGAAGAATTTGAGAATGTCGGGTGAAAACCGGATCCGAGCGAAGAATGGTCTGGGGGGGCAGTTGACCGAGGTCAACAGTCCGCCCTGGACCAATCAGAAAAAAGATACATGAAAATCACTGGGAATTCAATTAATAATAACCAATGATTTTATTTTAAAAAGTTTAAAAAATAAAAAAAATTATTATTTTTCAAACTATTTTCTGTGATTTTTATTTATTTTTTTGAAAAATAAATTATAGTATATACAATATATTATATTATATACATGTGTAATTTACCTATGTATTTCGTACATTTATTTTTATTTTCTTATTTTTGTAAAAAAACCCCAATTTTATATTTTAATTATTTACAACATATTATTTGGAGTATAAAATAATTTCTATTTTATTTTTATTAGTTATTTACAAGTGTAAAATAAATAGCTGTATGATACATATATACATGTATTATATACAAGGTGATAGAGAGAATTTTATTTTTATATTAATGTATTTTTCTAATTTTTGTTTTATTTTTAGAAATATTTACAAGAGGATAAAAACCACTTTTTATTTTTGTAAAAAATAAAATATATACATAAAAGAAGGTATATGTAAAGGTAGAGTGGTCATATCTCTCTCTACTTATTTTATTTGGCGATCATGTCCATTTTGGACCTTCTCTTGGGTTCATGTCACTCAATATTTAATCTAAATATTTCCTTATTTTTCTTTTATTCTTTATGCTTTTATTTTTGCACAAATACATGTTAATTATTGATTATTAACAAATGCATGCTTATTGAAAATTTATGGTATTTACAACTATATGCATGATGTTTTGCCAAGATAAGAAGCTAAAATAAAGGAATAAAGAGTGATGAATGAGTATTCATCACTAGCCCACTATATTGCCAAAATAAGATGTTTACATAAAAGGATTGAAAAATAATATTGAGTAAATTGAAAAGTAATTAATACTTCAAACCCATAACTATTCTCGTATCTGAAGCTTGTGGTGGAATATTTGGTAGACTCTTTCCTAAAGTGCTATGTGATATATTGAGCGGAACTACTCAGAATCGTCCCCACCAATTCAAATTGTAGGAAATTTAAACCCAACCTATTAGCAAACCCAATGTGTCAAGTGTTGATAGTCATTATATCAACATTTGATTTAGAGAGTGCAGACATTTCAGTGCTTCCTACACATCCTCATGTAGGCATGTATCATCTTACCCATGCTCATAAAAATATCCCATTACTCAATCTCATATGTATATAACTAGGCGTATGTGTGTGCCTATGCGCTCATGTGTGTAGCTAGATATTTAGATATGTATATATGTGTGCATGCATGTGTGTATATGTATTTAAGCATGTATTGTGTAGATTCGTTATCATGTCATTCACGTTTAGGATACTTTCACCTTTCATGATTCTCATGACTAGATCAGTAATTCTTCTCATAGTAAACCGCTCAAGATAAATGCATTGTATTCTTCTCATGTAAGAGTAACGACATAAGTCTCAACATATTGCTTTATATAAACATATTAATGGAATTAAAATTTAGTTATTTGCAAGCAACTAGATTGTAGTGTTCTAACCTTATATTACAATAGCTAGGTTATGATATTCATAAACCAAAATTAAAATGTAAATCCAATTTACATTTAATTTCCAATGTGAAATAATTCACATTTATGACTTGAGATAATATATGCCATATTCATATATATATATATATATTATGAATCAACATTCATATTAATCAAACAAGTATGGTGTGGAGCATATCCACAAAACCATGGATATTCATATGTCCATGATAATATTAATTATTATCGTATAATTTATATCATTAAGTATGAGTCCTAATCCAATTAGGACTCAGGAGCAGAAATCTCAGATACTTGGAGATAATGTCAAGGAGATCATACTATGCATGTATAGTGACGTGAAATTCAGATAACTTACCAATTTCATGATTTGAACCATTTTTAGCGAAAATGTATCACTTATGAATGTTGAGCTCGAGCTAAAATAATTCACACCTTAAGTGCATAAAAATGTGTCACTTACGAAAATGTGTCACTTACGAGTGTCGAGCTCTAGCTGAAATAATTTACACTCTAAGTGAGCTCAACGAAATGCATCACACTCGTCATGAACTGGAGAAAGTATTGGTGAGCAGAATCCAGCTTCATTGACCCTTTCCAGTCAAAGTCCAAACAATTAAGAATTTAGAAATGATCCCAAGGAGTGTCTTTATTTCCATTTCCATCACTATTCACTTTCCAATATTTGGACATTGAAACTGGAATTGGACATTGGATATTGGATTCAAATGAGATGAGACTTAATCAAATTAACTCTCAATAAGATATGTACATAAAATAAAATAATAAAAAAATACTAATAAATAAATAGAGAAAATATTCACAAGAAAATCGGGGGTCGGACTACCCATGAGTTGAAAACATGTGCACTCCCTGGCAATGGTGCCATTTTTAAACTACACTCTCTACCACTCTTAATTTTATGAAATTTATCCATTCTATCAGGTGATAAGAGTGAGTAATCAAAATCACATGAAAATAATGTTCAATTAATTCTATGTGGTGATTCGTTTTGTTTACTTGGTAAGTCCCAAGGTTGAACTCGAGGAGGTAATAACATAGTCTAGAATCAATTTTTAAATGACTAAGAATTAGGCTTTCAAAATATGAATTTTTATGGGTTTTATTTTTTTGCGATTTTTTATATTTTAAATAAAAGATGTAATAAACTTTAAGCAGATGTAATGAGTGATTTTTTTATTTTTTATAGACGGAAATAAATGGTATGCAAAATATGAGAGAAATTAAAACAATGCATTTTTTGAATTTTCAAAGATAATGAATGCAAAATATGAGAAAATGAGCAGGCCAGTTAAATTTAATCCACGAGACCTAATGATCAGTTAATTTCAAAAAAATATTTGAGAAATAGTGGTCAAATGAATTCCCAAGCAATGCCCTCGGATGAGTAATAAAATGGATTTCGAGGAATAAATATGCTCAGAATTAACAAATAAACTCCTCAGTTTTATTGAAATAAAAAAGTATCTCAAAATGAATGGTTAAATGTCACAGATTATGGAAAATGCCACGAGCTTCAAAATGATATAAAGAATGCAAAAATTCGACTCCAAATACTCAAGATATGCTCAAAATAGTCCAAGGGCATGAGTCAATAAACTAAATAGAATGTTCTCAAAAATAGACCTTCAAGGGGGAATGGAGGTAATTTGTGGATGCTGGATGGGTATCCTTTGTAATTACTTCAGGCAGGGGTATGTTTGGAGTTCAGAGGACTACAGGGGGTCTGGCTGCAAATTCCCCCCGTGCACATGGTTCAACGTATGTGATGTGCGCTTCATTTGGCGTGCAATTCCGTTTTCCAGCCTCCATGTGACTTATCACGAGTAAAATCCCAACCCATGCCGGGAGGCTTATGTGGTCAATCAAACGATGGAGAGCATGCAGTGATGGGATCGATGACTGCTGCTTTTCACGATAGGTGTCTGTTCGATGGAGCTTCTGATTGTAATCAAGGGTTGTGGCTTAGAGTTGGATCGATGGTGTGGAGTGTATCAGGGCCCAATCAGATGCCAACTATAGTTTTGTGGCCGTTCTTCATCATTTCCTTCGCTGGTGGATCAGGATCATGACTGTCCTCCATGGATGTCGCTTAGAGGAGATCATCACCAATGATTGTCAAAGATGGTAGATGAATCACCTACAATGAATGGACGACTCAAACCCTAAGGGTCTCGGTCTGGCTTTTGGGCACAAAAAGGAAGATAAGGTGGAATTCTTATAGCATGGTAATGGAGGAGGAGTGGTCCTCCGGTCACGTTCTCGGCCAAAGGTGGTGGTTGCGTAAGGTAGATTGTGAAGCGGCGAAAGACTCAAAGATGGGTGATGAATCTCTAATACATCATATTAAAATCTAATAATTATCCTTCTTGCTTAAACAATTCAATAAAAATCACAATTAAGTCCTTATTGTTAACTTGTATTATATTGTAAATACTTTGTGCATAACTAACCCATATTTTCTAACCCTAATTTATTGTATTTATCTACTAACCCTTTTCCTTTATTTTCTATTTTATTAAAAACCTATAAAAAAATTAGGTTAATTATTGTATATATTTATTTTAGCTTTTAAAAGAAATAAAAATACAAAAAATCATAACCTCAAAAATAAGTGTTTTTACCTGTTAAAAACGCTCCCAAAAATACATCTCTGTACAAATGATCTTTTTTGACTTTTTATTCAACATGAAACTTATAGATCTCATCGATATCTACAACTTTTATGTTTTGACTTTTCCTAATTCAGTCTCCTATTTTTTCTTTTTGAATTTTCTTTATTTATGCTATTTTTGAATTTTCTGGAGCAGCCATGTGGCGCCCTCTGGGCCGCCCACGTGGTCGCACCTCTCTCTGCCACCCGGCTTCTCTCCACCATCGGATAACTTCTCCCCACCTTCATCTTGTCCATCCATCTCTGCCTCAATCTCCACCGTTGGATGAGATCTTAAGATCCCATCCAAGCCTCTCCTTCTGCCTCTCCCTCCACCACACGATTACTTCCCATCCTACGGTCCTACTCCTTCCATGTCACCCGCTCCATCCCCCGTCATAGAATAGGACTCCAAGTCCCATCTAGACCGCTTGCCTCATCCCACTCTCCAGCCGCAGGATTAGATCCTATGATCTGATATCCACCCTTCGCCAACGCCTCTATCTAGACCGTTGGATCACTTGATCCAACTGTCCCTGCTACATCTCCTACCTCCGGTGCACCTCGCATTCAGCTGTTACACCTCACGATCCCATCGTCCCCTTCCTTTTCTAGTTACCACCTCACTCATCCTCTCTTCGACTCACCACCACTCCCACATAGACTCAAGATCCACTATCTTCGCCAACCCATCAACGGTCCCCGTAATAATCCCAGCCTTCATTCCAACGTTTCAAAATTCCCTGCCACCATCGACGACCATCGCCTACCTCCACCTATTTAACCACCCCCTCCGACCCCATCTACCGTTGTCCACCAATCCCAAAGTAAGTCCTAGCCATCCTCTGACTCCCTGTGACTAACAGAGGCGGGTGGATTGGCCACGATCGCCCATACACCCCAGTATTGACCTGTGGCCGTCCGGCCACATCGCGGCAGCCCTAGGCACCGCTGAGCACCTCGCAATTGTCTTAGCGAGTCGTGCGACGACCCAAAGGATCGCCCAAGACCTTAGCCCAAGCCTAATTCGCTCCGCCTTCTTCTTCCTTGTTCGATCTCTAGTTATCTCTCTATCTTCTATTTCTCTTTGATTTCATTTAATTTATTCCACGCACACAACGCCATTCACCCTCGCCATACCATCCACTTAGATCCGCCACTCAACTCCCATCCACCCCATCCCCTCCGTGCACCTTTCCCCCCTTCTCCAGAACCTCCATCGCATCCGTCCCCTGCTTCTTCCCCTCGCTGGAGAAAAACCCCACTAGGGCCTTACCTCCTCTCATCACGCCCCCCATTCCACTACCCTTCGCTCGCACACATGCTTCTAACACCTGCAGGTCACCTACTACTTCAATGATCGGATTTAACAACCGCACTCCGATCTCGTGATCTGACTCTGACGACCAAGCCCCGCCCCGCATCTCCAAATGATGATGGAGCTCTGCTTCGCCTTCAGCTTCTCCGCCAACCTTCCAGGAGAAGGCCACAACCATTACAACAAGGCCCTGACGGGTTCATTATTTGTAGAAAGGCCCCTCCACGCAAAAGAGAAATTTGCAGGGATCCCTCCGGATTTTGCTATTTGCAAATAGGTTCCTCCAGGGGACTTATTTGCCATATTTATCTTTCTTTTCCTTGCATTTTTATTACATTTATGCCCTTCGCACTATTTCCTTCATATCTTGAGCATTCGGTCTCCGTTTCAATTGATTTCAACGTCGTTTTGAAGCTCATTTCAATATCTTTTAACGGCATCGTTTATTATATGATTAAGACTAATGATGATTTTTGATGATGTACAGTGCCTCTTGCTCTTTAAGATTAAATGCCATTATTTATCTATATTGCTCATTCTGACTCTGAAATTGAACTATAATCTGTTGCTCAATTATTTGGTCTTTTCAGGGAACTTTTTATGTATATAGCACCTAAGCTTGCACATCATTCACATTGCATACATTTAAATTTCATAAAATCAAATAAAATTTGCATCTTTTCAATGCATGCATCATCGGTCTGTGCATTATTTTATCTGCATTGCATATCGCATCTGCATTAAGACCTAAGTTTTTGAAAATAATTGATCATTAATTAATCAATAATTTTCAATAAATAGACAAAGAGGCTGGCGTCCATGTGTTCGACCTTGGTAGATTTGCCAAGTAAATTAACTTCCACATATTCGAAGGTGTGGTTTTTGCTGATCCAAATTTGCCTCCTATACTACGATAATATGACATTATTAAAGAGGCAAATTTGTGATTCATCAAATGGCATTGTTGCTGGGGATACAACTCACCTTTATCAGTTTGTTGAATTTCATTGTATTATTTTTTATGTGAATATTTTCAAAATTTTAGTTCTTTTCATCGTGTTGTTTTTGCATCATTTCGTGATTATTTTTCTTGATACTTTTTCTGACTAATTCTTTTGTGACAGGGACCATGGAAATCGAGGACGCTTGAGATCCATGGAGGCGTGGAGTTGGGAGCTCCTGATGGATTTGCAAAAGAGAATCAAGGAGGATTCAAAGAACTGTAGTCAGCCCTTCATTCATGCATTGTGTTGTAAAAAAATATTGTATCATGCGCATTGTTAGCGGTCCTCGTTCGAGGGCTCGCGTGTGTAAAAAAAGAAGTAGTAGATCACAAAATAATCTACCCTACCCACCCACACACACGATATTCACCTCCCCCCCATAAATCACCTATATATGTTCGCACCCCTTCCCCTCCCACATCTTCATATTCATATGTGAAAAATCAATACCCCTTCCCCCATCTCCTTAAGATTTACCTATATAAATTCACCCTCTAACCCTAACAGCCACGGGTCCCTCAACCCAAAATTCTGATCCAATACTTAGGCTATTTTCAGCCTAAGTATAAGGGTGACCCGACTAAATCATTCTTCCCTATATTTGTCTTTTTATACTTAGATCATATTTTTATCTAAGTTTAGGGGGACCCTCCAAGTCAGTTCTGCTATATCACCTTGTATTTAACCAGAGCTATGGCTTCATATCACTTGTGTTATGAGGACATAACAAAAGTTAAGGATATGGGGTATACTGTATATTATTGTATATATACTTTAGCTATAGTTTGTGTTTAAAAATTTTTGAAAACTTTTTGGGCTTGGTTTAAGTTTACCTGCAAACTAATTTTTGTCATTTTTTGTAAAATCTTTTTAAAAATTGAGGGATTAACTTGTTGTAAATAAAACTAACCTTTTTCAAAATTTCATAAAAATCTGAAAAATTAAAAAATTTCTCTGGTAAAGACTCTAACTACTAGGCTTAAAAATGAGTAGCTACTTTTCAGTAAGGGAACTTCGGTCTCCCTTAGCAGAGTGGTGGTTTAGAGGACACTGTTTATGGCTCCATCCTCAAGTAACACGGGTAGCCGTCTAACGGTCCGTACTTACACCCATACTAGCTAAAAGTAGATGCAACTATTCATATGAGCCTTCTCTCTGAAGAACTAAAAAATAAATAGAAATAAATAGAAAAATTAAATTTCATAAAAATTTACAGAAAGATAAAAATCACAAAAAAAAATCACTAACCAAGGAGTTGGTGTATTCCTGACACATTCACTATCACTCAAGGCTTATGGAATTAAAGACACTGGATTTCTGAGATTTTGAGAGACCGAGTTAACCATGCTTAGTCATTAGGGTTTTGAATTTAATAATCCACACTTCCCTAGTTTGAAAGATTTGGGCGCTATATTGCACTTTTCATCTCTTCCTTCTAAAGAATATGATCAGCACAACACTTTTACAACTGCATGATTGATGAGATGAGTTAAGTTATCACTTGAGGAACTGGGACTGGTGATGAATCCATGATTCATCATATTAAAAGATGAAAATAGAGCTTCGTTCCCTAGCAATTAGCTTCATTTCATCATTTATTCTGCATTTTTACCATTCATGCACTTAAAATTAATATTAGCATTTTAGCACGCATAATTGCATTCATAATCATCTTCATATTTCCACCAACTTTATGCATTTTTAATTAATTTATTCTAACTCTAATTGACGTCAAACCACCTCCATTATGTACATATTACTAACAAGATTAAAGGAAAAATACAAAAAAATACTAACTCAAAGAATTGGCCCGTGAGACAAAACCCAAATTCCAGAATAGACAGAATAAAACACACATATCTTCCTCATACAGTGTTCGCTACTCACTTTTAAAGTAATATATATTCAAAAACCTTCAAAATAATATCAATTTCATAAAAATCGGATCTCAGATGTAAAGGTTGGGTTCTAGGCCTCTTCTACGCATTTTGTGTTTTACCTGATTTTAACCTATTATTTTATGTGCATAATTAACCTTTTTTCTTTTATTTCTTTTTCATTTATATTCTTTGATAAATTTTTTTGTAAAATGCACAAAAATCCATATTCAAAATAAGACTAAAATAAAAAAAACTGACCGAGTCCGAGTGACCCTTATGAGTATGCACAAATATCTTCCGATTTTCATTTTTATTTTATTTTCCTATTTTATTATTTATTAAAAATCCAAAAAATATTGTGTAAATATGTATCTTTGATTTTATCGTAATTTTTCTCCATTTATTCTTTATTAAAAATCACAAAAAATTACAAAACCCTTAAAAATCGGTGTTCTATCTATATAGACTACCTCAAATATATTGTTTTGCACAGATGATCTCTTTTTCTCTTGTTCCTCATGAATTTGTAGATCTCATCGAGATGAGCAACTTTTGTGAAGAAAACTTTTCGATCCGAGGTCGTTCGTTATTTCTATTGGATTTTTCTTTTCTTTTTATTCTTGAATTTTCTAGAGATGACACGTGGCAGCTCCTGGAGCTTCCACATGTCACCTATTTTTTATATTTATTTTTTTATTTATTTAAAAAAATAATTAATTAAAAAGTAAAAAAAACTTTTTTCCTCTCACCTCACGTGCCATGCATGTGAGGGTCCCCTCTTCTCCAGTCAACACCCGCCTCTTCTCTCCCATTCTGCCCGTTTCTCCATCGTGCAACCTCCGGACTCCCTCCCCTTATCTCACCGCCTCCTCCAATGGCCATCGCGTAACCTCCGGACTCCCTTCCCTTATCTCACCGTCACCTCCAATGTCCATCACGCAACCACTCCAGCCGCTTTTCCCACCATCTAATCCCCTCATCTCCCTATATAACCCCATCGCCCCTCCCTCGCAATGCATCCGCCATATCCATTCCACAGAGAGGAAGCTCATGGAGGATTCGATGAAAGGGACCCTCCCTCCGGCGAGTACCCTCCAAGGAATGATCTGGTCCTAGCCTCCTTTACCGTAGAGTCGAGACGATCATCATAGGAGCCGGTCTCCGCCGCTCCAATCCCAAGCGAAACAACCCATCTCTGCTACCCTTCTTCTTCCTCTATTTTGCACCTCTTCCTCTATTTCATCTCCTTCTTCACAAAACTACACCATTCGTTGTTGATTGCACCACCAATCTACTTCGCTTACCACCGCCATCACATCCTCGCCCGCTACACGTCGGAGTTCCATGCCAACTCCGCTGCACTTTCCTCCCCTTCCAGTCACTTCATCGACCACCGTCATCAATCGCAGCAGCTCTTCCGAGCCCTTCATCAACAATAGCCACCGGCGTTGCCCATTCACGCATCAGTTGCACCTCTAGCAGCAGGCAACCATTCTGTCGACCGCCACCACAGCTCCGCTGCGTGATGCTCGCTCCACCGTCCAACGTGCACGTGCCTTCACCGCATACCTATGTACCACTCCACCGTGTGCCTCCTCGCAAATCATCGCCTCACCTCCCTCCTTGCATGACCTCACCTTCGTCGAGGAGCTCTGCCATCACGCCTCCGACACCAACACGTTCTTCAGCCGTCCATGCTAGGGCCTCCTCACCGTCGCTCCACCGTTCCACCGAGGCCCTCTCCTTGTCACCACCGAGCTCAAGGCCCGAGGACCCCACCGCGTGCTCTGCACGTGTGTTGGGGGAACATTATTGAAAACCCCCTAGAGGACTGCCATATTCCAACGAGTCAGCCATCATGGGGCACTTGGAGATTTTACGAACAACCTCCCCTTGGGCCCGATAATTAGTTTCTAGTCCTTGATCTGCAGTTTCATTCTATTTTATTATTGTAATATTGCAAACATAACCTCGTATTCATTCTTTATTTTTAACTTCCATCATTTTATTATTTTAAAATTTGCATTGTGTTTCTCAATTAATTATCTACATAGTCGCATACTTGTAAAATTTTTATGATCTGTGATTAATTTATAATTAATATTTGTGTAGAATATTTCATAATTTGCCCATTCTGAGCTTAGAAATTCATAGATAAATAACCATTACTCAAAAAATTACAAAAAAATCACATATTGTAGAAATAATTATTAATTACATTGTGCCCAAAAAGATTTGCATTCGTATGCATCACTTTCCCTATAAAAAATATTTTTTCATTTCGCTAATTAATTTTTAATAGGTATTAAATTCAACATTTTTACAATCTAGAATTTTTTCGAGATATATTACCTAGTGATATATCTTAGATAATTTATTTCTTGAAAATAAATAGATTTAGTATTATTATAATTAGTTATTGAAAATCCCATTGTCTGCATTCATTTAATCATTGAATATTCATATTGCATCCAAACATTCCAAAAATATTACAGTAGTCTAATTTCATCATATTTAACATTCTGGCCAAGTTTGGGGATTTTTAGAATTCAATTGATTGAAATTTTCAATTTAGCCCCTGAACTTTGTCAAAATTACATTTGCCACATTTATTACATTTAAAAATATATTAAAAAAGACTCTCTGAGAACTTAACTTCAAGATTGACTAAAAACCAACCTAAGGAGACAATTTCTTCCCCGAGTTCGACCTTGGACTTACTAAGTATAAAAAAGTTGACCACTCACTTTAATTTAACAAATTAAATAAAATAAGTGGTTATTTTGATTAACCCTTAATTGTCCGAATACTACAAACCCTACTAAAAGGGTAATTTCATGATTCTTCAAATGGCGTCCTTGGTAGGAAGGCACGACTTAGGTTGTTTTTAGAAAATCAAGTTTTTAGGTTTTCCATCCCCGGGTAGTCTGACCCGGTTTTTCTTGTAATTATTCTCGATTTTTTCTTACTTTCTTTCTACAAACATTTATTTTATTTTATTATTTATTTTGTATTTTTTGTGAACCCTTCTTTAATATTTGATTTTTTATTTTTCGTACGAGGTACCTGTTGAACTTGTAGCAGCTCTCTTGGAAGCCGGCACAACTCGAAGCGACTAGACATACGAAGAATTTAATTTTCAGGAGAGAGAGTGTGTTTTTATCTATTTTGTAATTAATTGCTAATTTCCAGCAGTTTCCGATCGGGTTCTCACATGTGAAAAAAAGACTAGACTATATGTGGTGTATCGAACCTGTTTCACCCTTCGGTAAGGGTGGAGCCTGACTTGAGTGGTTCGCAGTCCTAGGATTGCACCGCAGCTATTAGAGCTACTGGGATTTTTGTGCTCATAGGACTAGGACCACACTGCACTTAATTATACGTATTAGATTGATTCTCATTTAGCCAAACTAATTCTTTTTATCACTCGCTAATAGATATCCATTTCTAGGTGTGATTTCCCGTGCATGCATTCTCATTCTTCAGTACAACACCCCATTTGCATCTTATGATTATGTTATACTTAGGGTGTACTTTACCTTAAGTATAGGGGGTGTAGACTTTTGATTGCCCTTTTGTTTCTTTTTACCTCTGCTTTGCTACTATACTTAGGGATATCTTACCCTAAGTATAGGGGAGGTAGACCCTGTACATTCTTCCACTCGGATTTCCCTTTATGTACAGTCTGCTATACTTAGGATTACTTGATCCTAAGTATAGGGGGAAACACCGAGATCCTTTCATTCTATTCTTTGATTCGTCGTTGTAGTATAGCATTCCTTTTCACTTCCCTATACTAAGCACGAGTTATGTCTTCTTCATCGCTCTTGATCCACTCTGAGGACATCGTTCGAGCTAAGTATAGGGGGTGTCATATATATTTCATATATACTTTAGCCATAACTTGTATTTTGTGTGAGTGTGTTAATAAATAAAAAGGCTAAAATCCTTTATCTAAAAATCATATTTTTTTAAAAAAAATTCTTGTACGTAAAATTCTTTCTTGCACATACATGGCTATTTATAAAAATTGTTTTTGTACAAATGTTTGTAAAAATGTTTTGTTTGAAAATCTATGTAAATATTTTGATATCAAAATTATGTATATAGTACAAAATTTTTGTAAAATGTTTGAAAAAAAAGTTTGCAAAACCCCTTTTGTAAATATGTGTAAATAGTATGCAAAACTTCTACATCCATGCATTAATTCGAACATTTTTCAAAAACTTTGCACATTTTTAAAATTTTGCATAAAGAGATTTTAGTATATACTTGTACAGTTTTTCTGAATCATAGGTTGACATTTAAACTAGCCTGGAATTAAATTGAAAAATGGAGCTGGGATAAGACCTTAATCCACCTAATTCTAAGAGGAACCTTATAGGGCTTAGGGTTGAGACTTTTCAGGTCCATTAGTGACTTAATTCTTTGAGTCCACTAGGTTATGATCACATGTCATCTTGATGAGCCTAAGTAGAACACTTAACAACGCACACATGACTCTCATAGACATTAGCTTTACTTGCACCAGCACCTTACACATAACTCTCTACGGATGAGGTTGTGAGGAGGTAGCCTTCTTTGGCTTGGGGTAGCATACGAGGGTAGTACTTCTAGACGGAACCTCTCATCTTCTTTTAGTGAAGGAAGTGTGTATCAACTTGGTCTGGCAGCATTGAGGTCTAAAGACAGGAGTTGTGGGTGGTAATAATGCTTCAAAAGAGGGATAGTCTACTGGCTAAAGAGGAAAAACTCCTTATGTATATATGATGCACCACGTAGATATGTTGTACATATGCACATCGAAAAAAATAAAAAAGAAAATAAAGAAAAAGAGAAAATCAAAAGAAAAAGAAAAGAAAATAAAAAGAAAACCAACTACTAAGCCGTGCTCCCCGTCAACGGCGCCATTCTGATGAGCGACCCGAGCGACTAGGGTTAAGTCTCAGAGAATTCGGATCAAGGCCGTTGCGACCTCAACCACTCGAACTGGGCTCAACGAGAAAATGTAGGCCACCAACGGATCAATCAACAATACAAACGAGGTAAGCGGTCTTGCTAGTTATTTAACCTGGTATAGTCACCAGGGTCGAACACAAGGAGCACGGAATGAAACCTACAAAGTACTCAGGTAATCAAAGAAAGAAAGAAATTTTTGGTGGTTTTTAATTTTTAATTTTTATGATTTTTTATTAATAAAAGAAAAAAAGACAAGGATAAGAATCACATTCAAGCAATTATTTGAAGGTCTAAAAATACTCAAAAATTCAAAACAAAAAGATTTTTATGTTTTCAAAATATTCAGATGTTTTGGGAATTTATGGTGTTTTTCATATTTTTATATAAATTTCTAAATATAAAAGAAAGAGGAAAATTGCAAACAGTGTGCAGCCGAGATGAAAAGGCACTTGAAAAATATCTAAAGTGCCTATAAAATATTGGCAACAATTTTATGTGAAAATATATAATAAAAACTACCTACAGAAACTAGAAACTCAATTTTTTGATTTTTAGTGAATTTTTAATAATTTTTATATAGTTTTTAGTCTGTTTCATTTTTTAGGTTTTTTTATAAAAGGGAATGCAACAAAAAATCAGACAGAAATTAAAACAAGATAAAACATGCATACACGATTTTTTTTGGATTTTTTAAAGATATTTTTATATTTTTAATTGATTTTTCAAAATTAACAGAGACACTTTTTAGGATTTTTGAATTTTAGAAGATACCAAATAAAATCAAAATGTGTCACAAAAGTTACCAAAAATAGTACACAGTAGCAGGAGCTAGGTGTAAAATTTTTGGGATTTTTGGAGTAGTTTTGATATTTATTTGATTAAGAATAATACACACAGGTTACCTGGACCTAAATGCAATTTACTTAAGTTTCAGGACCAATTATTAACTGGCAATAAAAGTCCAGGGATGAAAATACAATTTATCCAACAAATCCGCACATGCGCCAAAAACACACTCATAGGGGTATATATGCAAATTTGAAAAACATTCTTTAAAACATTAACACATATAAAGTTCCAGATGAAAAATGCAAATACACCACTATCCACGTGACCAGGCACGTTTCTCAGACAGGAAGGACTAAACTGCAAATAACTGAAACTACAAGGACTATATTGCAAAAAGGTTCAGCTATAACTTTATTTTACAGACTAAAAAATAAAGTGAAATAAATGCAGGGTAAAAAGAGCAATATACCCTCGAGGCACGTGAGTCGCGCGTGGGAGTCCACGTGTCAGTTGCTGATGAGTCAAGATCGTGCGGCTCTACATGCGTCAGGTGTCAGATCTGACGGTGTCGGCTGGTCGGGAATGTGGCACGTACGGGGCCATTAGATCTGACATCTAACGATCTGACGCCTCAGGTGGACAGACGGTCAGGATGAGAATTGGAGGCGAGGGTCGATCCACCTGCGCAGAAGACGTCAGGAAGAACAGGTTCTGGATGAACTTTGTCGGAGCCAAGGATGTGATCCTCAGCCTCGATGAAAGATCAGCATGCACATGCAAAGTCGTGGGATGATTCCGCGTCAGGTGAACGGCTCAGATGGGCGCTCCAACAGTCTGATCGGTATGACGGCATAGGGGACCTGGAGCTGCTACAGCGAGCCTGGGAGAAGGTGATCTGGGGTCTCTCAGCACATGACAGGACTTGCAACGAGTTGCTCTGACTCGAAGCTACACTCCGGTCTAGGTTATTAGGGATGAAAACCAAAGAAGCGACAGGGGATGGGGCTCGATCTCCGACGGTCACGGTAGATGGAGATCTTGGACCTAATCCTGGCTAGATGGGCTAAGATTAGGGTGTTCAGGTTGCATAAGATGATGAAGGGTGAGCGTGTGAGGGTATCGAAACTGTTGGATGTAGGTGAAGGAGCTCCGACCGGCTGGTCGGAGCTGGCGGAGCAACGACGGCGAACAAACGAAAGATTGGAATCAAAACGGTAACGGGGAAAGATAATAGTCTCACCTGAAGGTTCGGATGGCTTCCTGATCTACAGGCGAGGATAGTCGTCAGGGTTATGGTCTCGACCAAGCAGCGGAAGGCGAGGGAGGCTTCTTGCGGTGGAGGTCCGACCACGAAGGGGGAGTGTCAGAGTCACTACACCAAATCGACCACCAGATGGCTCCTCAGACAGCTGTCACCACGCTGAAGGTTTCTAGGGTATCGAGAGGGAGTGAGGCGCGAGCTGCTGACCTGGGGAGGCAGATGAAAGACTTTATAGCAGTCCCAGGTGGCTGGAGGAATCGAGTAGAAGCGCACGAACCGAGGGTCGGATCCCTAAAGATATCGACGGGCGAGGATCGTGGATCTTCTCTCAGTAATCGGAACTGCGAAATGAAGGAAATGGCGATCGGATCGGGTCGGGGAAATTCGGCGAAACTGAGCAAAATCCAGAACTGAACAAAAGAGAGTCCAGGGGGTAGTTAACCGGAGTCAACAATCCTCCCTGGACCAATCAGGTGAGGCGGGGGAAAACGACAAAATAAGCTACAAGACAAAATAGTAGGGAAATTCAAAAATAAATAAATTAAAAATAATAAATGAATTTAAATTAAAAAATAAATAAAATGAAAAATGTTTATTATTTTTCAAGGGATTTTCTATGATTTTTATTTATTTTTATGAAAATAATTATTCTATATACAGTATATTGTATTATATACATGTATAATATACCTATGTATTTTGTACAATTATTTTTAATTTGTTATTTTTACAAAAATACCCTAATTTTATGTGTTATTTGTTTACAACATATTTTTTGGAGTATAAACTAATTTTTGTTTTATTTTTATTATTTATTTACACTTATAAAATAAATAGGGAAGAAAATAAATATACATGTATTATGTACAAGTGAAAGAAAGAATTTTATTCTATTTTTATTTTATTTTTTTTATTTTTATTTTATTTTTAAAAATATATACAAGGAAGTAAAAACACATTTTTATTTTTATTTTGGCAAAAATAATTTATGTACACATGATATATATACAAGCTAGAGTGGCCCTATCTCTCTCTACTTATTTTATTTGGCGATCAGACCAATGCTTGGCCCTCTCTTGGGTTCGGATCACTCAGTATTTATTCTAAATACCTCCTTCTTTTTTCTTTTTATTCTTTTATTTTTGCACAAATACATGCTAATTATATAATATTAACATATGCATGTATATTTCTAAGTTATTGTATTTACACCTATTTACATGATGCTTTGCAAAGATAATTAGCTAAAATAAAAGAATAAAGAGTGATGAATAGGGATTCATCACATGCATTAGATTTATTTTTTAGAGAAATTTCAATTATGTTAAGCATATTGCATGAAGATTGAGAGGAAGCACTGTAAGTATCTCTGACTTGGCATTCATCATCGTGTTTCCCGCTGCATGGCTTTTTCAATTCTCCATCGATTTTCATTCACATTGGAATAAACGAAATTGGAATCTCCATGTAGATGTGCATTGATCCCCACTCAAATTCAAAGTGATAACCAAATTAAAACAAGGAGATTACTAACACTAGTGATTAATTAAAATCAGATAAAATTGAATATCATTATTTTCAGGAGAGCAACTTTGTCATTGTTTGATTTTACTGCAAGTGACGAACACTAGAATAGAGCCAAGCCAGGATTTTTAGATTGACTACAGATTCTACAAAAATGATTAGCCACTTCTCAGTAAGGATCTACGGTAGACAGTAAATGGTCCGGAATTTCTTAGCAGAGTGGGAAGTTTAGAGGACACCATGTAAGGCTCCGTCCTCAAGTAACATGTAACTGTATTCATACGATCCGTACTTACTCCCATACTGGCTGAAAGTGTGTGCAACTAGTCGTAAGAGTCGAGACAATCTGTAGGGATATACAGGTACCTAACTGCTCATTAACTCTTTCAAAAATTTTCAATTATCACCAACTAAAATAAACAAGATAATTAAGTCGAACCTTTACAGCCTTCATTGAGTTGAGTTGGTGAAACCAGGGTTTGCATTTGTGTATTGAATTGTGTGACAGTGCACTTGCACACACAGATCGTGGTTTTGCAAATCTATTTCTTCCATTTCGTTCAAAGATAACGGAATATTAGCATTCATACCCAAACTCCATGGGTCGTGCTCACATGACAAACTCCCAATCTTCTTTTCCATTTCCTTTTTAGAGGAATCCTTTCATTGAGGCAGTTTCTCCCCAGCCATCATTCTTTCCAACCACCTACCCACCCTTGGTTAAAACTTCAAGATACGAGTCGCTCACAGGACCGAACACATACTTATAGAGCAAGCGTATTCGAGGATGAATATAGGCGTAACCGACTTTGATAGAGGAACACGATTCCCGGATACGTATGGAAATTCACTATTTGAACCATCCTCAACTCGGGATGTCTCATTGCCCAAGTATGATCACTTTTCCTTTGACCACAAAGATGACACCCAAAGTTAAGGAAATATGGCTCATGAACAAATCACAAAAACTGACTATATCTCGGTTCAGGAGAAAATGCCAATGTCACAGCATACCGAGCATAGTCACTCATTTTTGAGTCATGAAACAATAGTGGATGACATAAATCGGATCAATAAGAGAACCAAGCTTTTGACAGATCAATTTGATATTGTCATCCAAATAGTAAAGGATGTGATAATCAACCAAGAGGAATCAAGAAAATCACAGAACGAACCCGAAACTCATCATGTACCGGATGTCCACATGCAGACACCATAGACACCTAACCAATCCACTGACCACCTTACTGACTCTATGAAAATTCTAAAAAAAAGAGAAAAACCAAGAAATTCAAAAAATTCGGACAAAATCAAATAGGGAAGCATTTTGTAAAAGCATGATCTTAGATCTTCCATTAATCAAGGCCATAGAGTATGTACCTGATCTTCAAATATTTGTGAAGAGTTGATTATCACCTAAGAAGATGAGAAAGAAAAGATCTCGAACTAGATATCATTTAATTACTATGTTCTGTTCAATGGCGCTGACCTAAACAAACAAGGTCCGGAAAGTCAAACGGTTGACCAAGGTGACTTGTGAAATTGAGAATACATAGTTTATTTCGGATTGACGATAATTCTACCCTGAATATCCTACCGAAGTCCGTGATTGACAGACTCGAACTCGAACCTCTCAGAAAGACCCGAGTGATCGTTCAATTTCCCAATCGATCCATAAAAAGATCAAGAGCAATTTTTTCTATCGTCATTACTTTCCAAGGTGTCGCGCATAGAGTGGACTTCATTGTCCTGGACATTGAACACCAAGGAAATGTATATGAGTCTCCCATTATTTTGGGAAAGCCATTTTTGGCTTCCGCTAGAGCGATTATTAACTGCGAGACTTAAGACATTATATTACCGAACCCAAGCCGAATCGATCAAGTTCTTGAGGAAACACCAAACACTGAGACAACCGAACAAGAAACCAGTAATCATGACAGAAGTTCCTCATATACCATGACCTCTCCACTTATCACAGACACAAATGCAGGAGAGACATCTTATGAAACGGGTGACGAGGCTACAAAGGTGAATAAAATTAATCGAGATACAACCGATTCACCATACCATAAAAAGGTTATTTCAGATCTCCTTGAGTCTACACACGCAAAGCCAATAGAGAGCAAATATTCAGGACGTATGCTGACCTTACAAGAATATTACAATTTATATGGAGATCATATGATAAATAACTTATGGGCAGTACCTCACAAAGAATACCTCTTGAACCGACTAAGAATGTCACTTTCAACATTTCGAAAAAAGTATCTTCTGAGGATTACTCATCAGGTTCGAAGGATGTGAGCAGTATGAGAGAGCTCAATTCGGAGAATCTGGAGCCTGATCAGAACAAGCTGTCATATTTCGACCCACATTGGACTTTCCCTGCCCCTCTCTACTCTTTGTCTAAGGCCAACTCCTCTGGTCCCATTCCATACACTGGAACAAATCGTTATGACCAGACTAATACTTGTTCATCTAAATATTCATAGGAATAACAAATTAACCCGAAAATTAAGCGATCTCTGAGAAAGCAATAAAAAATAGAAATAGTTGTAGTAACGTGACCTTTAATTATTATTCTGATGACAGCTTCGATGATGGCTAGGAATCTTCTGATTCATCTTCTTTCAATCAATATTCCCTTCCACCATATTTCTTGAAAAATTCGACCGTAAACCTCCTTGATCATCGGTCATCCTTTCCCCCTCCCCCATCAGTTCCCTTGTATATTTTCTTCCTAGATTTAGGCCAAGGCCTAAGTATAGGGGGGATCGATGCCATCTGTATTTACTCGTCATTCTAGTGTCCATTTGGTCTGTATATTATCTAGATCTCATCAGTTCCCATACTCACTCATGTCCTATACTTAGGCTTACTAGAGACTAAGTATAGGGGGGACCGATGTCCACCCTTAAATTTCAACCATTTCTCCTGTTGACCTCGATCGCTCCACTTTTTGATCTTGTTCTATACTTAGGTTGACCAGAGCCTAAGTATAGGGGGTGGTTGACTGCTTTACTCTTTCTTTATTCATTTCACTCTCCTACACTTAGCACGAGCTATGTTTTTTCGTCGCTTTTTTGCTTTGAGGACATAACACACGCTAAGTATAGGAGGGCATGTATATATTACATATATACTTTACCCATAGCTCATACTTTCATGTATTTTGTATATATTATGCAATAATTATGTGAGGGATAAAAGTCCAAAAAAAACAACAAAAACAAAAATAAAACACCAAAAAATGAAAAATCTATTTACTCTTGCATATCATCCTTGCATCCATACCATACAAAAAAACAGAAAATCAACTTGCACCTCATCTTGCACCTCATATGCATATGCATCCCATTTGCATATCTAGCATATGCAAAGTGAAAAGTTATTGGGTTCTGACTGAGTTATGAGTATAAGTGGAGAGTGGTCTTAACTTGGCCTTAGTCTACCTAATTTCCAGAGGAACTTCACTGAGAAAGAGTATTTTAGAAGCTTCAAGTCTTTTGACTTAATAATTCGAGTTCTACATGATAATGTGCAGCCTTTGACTCTTAGTGTCTAACCTGACCTCTTAATTCTGGGTATAGCTTTTGAGTAGGGAATATATCTGTTCTCTCGCACAATGCACTTAGCTCAACTCAGGCGGGGTGTTGGAAGACTGTGTGGGTCTCTTTTCTGGTAGCGTGGACATCTGAAGACCGAAGTATGGGTTGAAATAAAGCTTCAGAAAAGGGATGGATGACTGGGCATAATTTTTTCTAAGATACCAAAACATGTATAGAAAAAAGATTCCATATCCGTAGGGACACAAAAGATCCATGCAGAGTTACCAAAAATCCATACCAAAAAGAAGCCAAACTACCAAATAATATTTGACCAAAAAGGTCCAAGCTTCAAGAAAACCTGCAGATCTTGGTGGAGACTTGGCTAAACAGGTCGGCTTCACAAGGAGAGGTGACTACACTGGTCACCCTCCATTTCTTTTCACCTTCTTCTCATTTCTCCCCCTTTCAATTGTAAACACAGCACGACAGACTTTATAAGGAAATACCTGACTCCTTGAGGACGAGTTACTAGGAGGGGGTTTGCATGGTAGTCCGATATTCTTGATGGGGAGAGCTAAAACCTTTCACACACATGAGACAGTTGTTCAATATTCATGGAATATGCTTTGGGAGAAGGATTGATCTAAGATGACTTCTGAGCCAAATATGTTACAATGATATGTAGAACTCGAGGGCTATCGATTTTAAAATCCTAAGTCTCACAGAAGTTCTGCTACACTATTAATCTAAAGGTCGGGTCTAGCTCCATTTTCACCTTTAGTTCATGACTTTGGTATGGAACCCAAAATCATTTCACTTTTGCATTTCATTTTAGTTGCTCGGAGACGAGCAAGGTTTAAGCATAGTGGGTTGATGAATCTGTGATTCATCATTCTAAAATATGAAAATAGAACTTCATTCCTGAGTAATTAGCTTCATTTCATCATTTATTCTGCATTTTTGCCATTCATGCACTTAAAATTAATATCTGCATTTTAGCGTGCATAATTGCATTCATAATGATCTTCATATTTCCACCCAACTTCATGCATTTTTAATTGATTCATGCCAACCCCAATTGACCTCAAACTGCCTCCATTGTGTACACATTACAAACAAGATTAAAGTAAAAATACAAAAAAAATACTAACTCAAATAATTGGCCCGTGAGACGAAACCCAAATTCCAGAATAAATAGACTAAAATGTACATATCTTCCTCATACAATGGCTAATTTAGGTCTACTCACTTTTTAAGTAATATATATTCAAAGATCTTCAAAACAAGATCAATTTCATAAAAATCGGAGCTCATATGTGAAACTTGGATTTTGGGCCTCTTTTGCGCATTTTGTGTTTTATCAGATTTTGACCTATTATTTTATATATATAATTAACACCTTTTCTTTTATTTCTTTTTCATTTATTTTCTTTGATAAAAGTTTTAATAAAATGCACAAAAATCCAAATTCAAAAAAGACTAAAATCAAAGAAACTGATCGAGTCCGAGTGTCCCTTGTGAGTTTGTACAAATATCTTCTGATTTCCGTTTTTATTTTATTTCCTATTTTCTTATTTATTAAAAATAAAAAAAATATTATTGTGTAAATATTTATCTTTGCTTGTATTATAATTTTTCTCATTTTTTCTCTTTATTAAAAATCATAAAAATTAAACCCCTAAAAATCGGTGTTCTATATGCATAGAGTACCCCAAAAATATCGTTTTACACAGATGATCTCTTTTGCTCTTGGTCCCTTCATGAAAGTTATAGATCTCATCGAGATGAGTGAAGAAAACTTTTCGATCCGATGTCGTTTCTTATTTCTTTTGGATTTTTCTTTTCTTTATTCTTGAATTTTCTAGAGATGACATGTGGCAGCTCCTGGAGCCGCCACTTTTTGATATTTATTTTCGATTATTTATTTGCAAAAAAATAAAAAAATAAATAAAAATCTTTTTCTTTCTCATGTCACGTGCTACGCACGTGAGAGTCCCCTCTTCTCCAGTCAACGCCCGCCTCTTCTCTCCCATTCTGCCCGTTTCTCCATCGTGCAACCTCCGGACTCCCTCCCCTTATCTCGTCGCTGCCACTCCAGCCTCTTCGCCAACCACCTAATCCCCTCATCTCCCTATATAATCCCAACACCCCCTCCCTCGCAACGCATCCGCCATATCCATTCCACATAGAGAAAGCTCAGGGAGGAGTCGGTGACAGCGGCGAGTACCCGCTAATGCATGATCCGGTCCTAGCCTCCTCCTCCGCCGTAGAGACGAGGCAATCATCATAGGAGGTGGCCTCTGTCGCTCTAATCCCAGGCAAAACAACCCATCTCTGATACCCCTCTTCTTCCTCTATTTTGCACCTCTTCCTCTGTTTTGTCTCCTTATTCACAAAACCGTTCCCTTCGTAGTTGATTGCACCGCCAATCTACTTCGCTTACCGCCGCCTTCGCATCCTTGCTCGATGTATTCCGGAGTTCTATGCCAACTCCGTCGTACTTTCCTCTCCTTCCAGCTACTTCATCGACCACCGTCATCAATCGCAACAACTCTTCCGAGACTTTCATCAAGAGTAGCCACCGGCATCGCCCATTCACGCAGCAGTTGCGCCTCCACCAGTGGGCAACCACTCCTTCGACCGCCATTGCAGCTCCGCTGCGCGATGCCCGCTCCACCATCCGGCAGGTGCGTGCCTTCGCCGTGCACCTGCACGCCATTCCACCGCACACCTCCTCGCAAATCGTTGCCTCGCCCCAACTTTGTGTCACACCGTCTCCCTCTTTGCGCGGCCTCACCTCCGTCGAGGAGCTCCGCCATCATGCCTCTGACACCAACACGCTCCTCAGCCGCCCACACCAGGGCCTCCTCACCATCACTCCACCGTTCCATTGAGGCCCTCTCCTAGTCACCATAGGGCTCGAGGCCCAAGACCCCCACCGCGTGCTCTACACGTGTATTGGGGGAACGTTGCCGAAAACCCCCTGGAGGACTACCATATTCCATCAAGAGCCAACCATCAGGGGGCACATGCCACGTAGTGCCACCCCTGGAGATTTCACGAACAACACCCCCCCCATCCCGGTAATTAGTTTTTAGTCCCAGATCTGCAGTTTTATTCTATTTTATTATTGTAATATTACAAACAGAACCTCGTATCCATTCTTTGTTTTGAACTTCTATCATTTTATTATTTTAAAATTTGCATTTTGTTTCTCAATTAATTCTTTGCAAAATGGCATGCTTGTAAATTTTTTATGATATGTGGTTAATTAATAATTAATATTTCTGTGGAATATTTAATAATTTGTCCATTCTGAACTTAGAAATTCATAAGTAATTAACCACTGCTCGAAAAATTGCCAAAAATCGTAAATCATAGAATTAATTGTTAGTTACATTGTGCCCCCAAAATATTTGCATTCACACACATTATTTGCCCTATAAAAAACATTTTATGCATTTCACTAATTAATTTTTAATAGGTACTAAATTTAACATTTTTAGTGTCTAGGATTTTTTAAGATATATTACCTAGTGATATATCTTAGATAATTTTACTTCCTGAAAATAAGTAGATTTAGTATTTATTATAATTAATTAATGAAAGTCTCATTATCTGCATTCATTTAATCATTGAATATTCATATTATATCCAAAAATTTCACAAAAAATTACAGTAGTCTAGTTTCATCATATTTAACATTCTGGCTAAGTTTGTAGATTTTTGGAATTCATTTGATCGAAATTTATAATTTAGCCCATGAACTTTGCCAAAATTGCATTTGCCTTATTTATTGCATTTAAAAATGTACAAAAAGACTCATTGAGAAACTAACTCCGAGATCGACTAACAACCTAAGGAGACAGTTACCTCCTTGAGTTCGACCTTGGACTTACTAAGTGATAAAAAAGTCGACTACTCGCTTTAATTTAACGCATTAATTAAAATAAGTGGTCATTTTGATTAACCCTTAATTTGCCCGACTACAATGAAAAATTGAAATGTTAATTTCGACAAATTAACAAGGGCATTTCATAACTGGTGATTTGAGTCTAGACCTGATCTAATGATGCTCGAGGATGTGATAAAGTCAATGAAGGCTTCAAGAAACTCGAGTGTCAGCAAACCCTAACCAGTTTGTGAACAAATTTGCATGCTATCGTTTGATATCTACCCATATGCCAAATGATGAATCTCATATTCATCATATTAAAATCCATATATTAATTTCCATGCTTAAAAAATTCAATAAAAACCACTAAAAATTCATTAACTTGTATCATACTGTGTATATTCTGTGTATAATTAACCTATAAATAACACTAAAAGCTAAGTCTAATTATTGTATTTTAATTACTAACCTTTTTCCTTGTTTTTTGTATTTTATTAAAAATCTCTAAAAAAATAAGATAATATTGTATATATTTATCTTGGTTTATAAAAGAAATTCAAAATACAAAAAATCTCAAAACCTCAAAAGCTGTGTTTTTATCTCTTAAAAATGCCCCCAAAAATACCCATATGTACAAATAGCTTCTTTTGGCTTTTTGACCAACGTGAAATTTGTAGATCTCATTATGATCTACAATTTTATATTTTAACTTTTTCCTAATTTTGCCTCTAATTATTTCTTTTTTATTTTTCTTTATTTTATTAATTTCTGAATTTTCTGATTGGGTCACATGGCGCCCTCTGGGCCGCCCACGTGGCCTGCCTCTCTTCACGCCACCCAGCTTAATTCTACACCCTTAAATCATCCCCCGCCCTTCCACCCTCTCCTCTCCACCATCTGATCGATTCCCCCTTCTCATCTGTACCACACCCTCGCGCCTAAAGATTAGCCACAAGACCATCCTCCCATCCAAGGGCAGAGCGCCCTCTACGTCACCTACTCCTCCTTGACCGCTGATCCTCCTCTGGCATCTCATCACAGCTATCCACCCGCGCTCCTCTTCCCACCATCCGATCTGATAATAAATCATATCCACACCGGTCCCCAACGCTCTTCCTCCAACCGTAGGATCAGATCCTGAGAACTGATCACTGCCCCTCGCCCGCGCCTCCATCTGAGCCGTTGGATCGCATGATCCAACGGCTCTGCATCATCGTCCTCCTCCAAATATCTCCTCCCCATCCGTTACGCCTCACAACACCTCTGCCCCCTTCCAATTTTCTCCATCGCCCCCTGTCTCTCTATCATCATTCTAACATCACCTCCCGGTAGCCTGCACAACCCTCTCCCTCACGTAACCTCCAGTGCCTCCTCCCGTCACTCCACCAACCGTTACCACCGCCTCCATTACACCCCTTGTAACTGCCATCTCCACCCTATATAGACGCCACCTCTGCCACATTCCCACATCATCCACCACTCAAGGGGCTGAAGCCTAGTTTCCTCCGCCCTCTGGTGATAGCAGAAAGTTGTTGTCGAGGCGATAACAACTCCAATTCCCCTAGTGTGATCATCGGTTGCTCCGATCGAGCAATGGTAGCTCCACCTGCTGTTCGAGCTCCCCGCATTGGCTACGTGGGTCTGAGCGAAGACCATAGGTTCCAATGGAACCTCATCCCAAGCTATTCCTCCACCAATTCATTATCTCCAACCAGGTAATCTCTCCTCCATCACTTTTTCTTTGAGTTTTCTCGTAATTAATCCGACACGCACACTTCAAGTCGCCTCCTTTGATAACCTAACGAGCTTCACCACAACATCTCCATCTTCGTTTCACACTCCGCCCACCTTTCTTCTTCCCCAGAACACCTCCCTGCTCTGACTCATCTCCTCCGTCATCAAGGTGGAGGTCCCATTGGGCCCCTACCTTCTACACACGCCTAGGCCCTCCGTTACCCTCCAGCTCACCCAATTGCTTCGAATATTACTGACTCTTGTAGGAACCTCGTCTCTTCAATGGCTGGAAGCACTAGGTGGCCTCCGTTCTTGGAGATCTTCTCCAACGAGCTCGCACTAAAAAGGATCTCCGGACACCCTACATCCACCATCAGCCGTCCACCATCCTCACGAGCCTCTTTTGAAGGTCACTCGACCCTTGAAGGAGCAACAAGAGGCTGGAGGAGGAATACTACTCTCGCCGGAGACCCATCTTCGCTGCCACCCTTGCAGCTTGGGTCGAAGGCAAGTGCCGATGGATGGTCCTCTCGGCAACCATCCAACGACCTAGATGGAGCCATGTAGCCACAACCGGACCTGCATCATCGGACGACCCGAACCACTGGCTGAAGCATCAGGAACCACACATGTCACCGAGCCTCGCCGCCTACCGAACCTCGCCCCGCGCACGTGCCTTGCGGGTGAGTGCGGGGTTATTTGTAGAGACCACCCCTATCTTCTCAGAAATTACAGATAGGTCCAGGCACTCATGCCTCACGGGCGTGCCTGGACAATTTACAATAAAGCCCCACTAGTTTTTCATAACTGCAAAATGCCCTCACACCTTAGGAAAATTTACAGAAGGGCCCCTCCGATTTTTATTATTTGTAATTAGGTCCCTTCAGGGACCTATTTGCAATAGTTATCTTTTTTCTAACATTTTCATTACATATATACCATTCACATTGTTTTGAACATATCTTGAGCATCCTACAACCAAATTGCATGATTTCAGTTTCATTTCAATGCTTATTTCATCCTCTATTTAATGCATAATTAATTTCTTAATTGACACTAAATGAAATATGATGAATTTTAATGTTATATAATACCTTTTGCTCTATAAATCCTTGCCATTATTAGATACCTGTTCTTGATTTTGACACTCGATTTGACTCTGAATTAAATTATAATTTGTGCTCATGTTCTGTAGGGCATATTTGTAGATAGTCCTTTGCATGCTTGTCCTTTGCACATCATTGTATATTGTGTTCATGCATCATCTTTTAATTGCATTGAAAAGTCAAATAAAAATTACATGCATCATTTTTTGTATTGTTTTATCTATATTTTATTGTGCATCTGCATGAAGAACTATAATGAGAAGATACTCACTCTTGAATTAAATAATAATCTTCGATAAATAGATGAGGAGGCTCGTGTCCCTGTGTTCGACTTTGGTATGCTTGCCAAGTAAAATAATCTCCACATTATTGAAGAGGGAGATTTTACGTTCATCAAATGCGTCATCAAGCCAATATTATCCTAATTTATTTTAGAAGTAAAATATGTAAAAAGAAGCTACGAAAATATCCTTATTTAAAAAGTGAAAAAGTTATGTGGTACTTTTGCATCAAAACCCTCATTTTACACGTAAGCTGCATGTCATACCATAAACTTACAAGTAAATCCATGAAGAAAAGTCAAATTGTGTGTCCATTATTTTATAGAAGAAAAAGAGTCAACTCGACCTGTATCCTATTTAGTTCAGATCATTATACATAACTAATGGTTTAGTATAAAATAATTGAAATCAAATCTAAGGTGTTGTTTTTTTAATAAAAGAATTACTTATAGGTTCATCAAGAGGTCGACAAATTCATTGATAATCTTGACGGAACTCCTGATATTATACTGTGCATCTTAGACTCTGAGTTATTCTTTAAAACAGAAAATGATATATTTTACTCTTCGGGAATAAAATGATTTGCATTATTTATTAAAGTTGTTTATAAAATGGTCCTCCATAAGTTGGTGTGAGGAAGTTATCCCTTTATTTCCCATCTCTCCACCCTTGTAAATGGGTAACAACGCCCCATACTGCCAATTTGACTAAGCTTGAGTTGATTTGCTCGAGTTAATCTTCAGTTAATCAAATTAAATCTAACGATGAATTTTCCTTCCCTCTCTCCCTCCTCCAGTTTCTCTTCTCCTTTGTCCCACTCCACCCTCACCTCATCGAGCTCTATGTTGCGATAATGTGGCTTCACCTCCTCCATGTCCTTCCTCTTTTTCTCCTGGGCTTCACGCCGCCATCGCTACCTCCCCACAGCAGACACCCACTTGATCCTCCCTCCTCCGTGTCCTCTCCAAGCTCCGCAACTTTGCCACCTCCTAGGTCCTCCTCCAATACATTCGCCTCAGCCACCACGATCTCCTCACCCCCGACCTCATTCTCATCCACTGCGTTGTCTCCTCCCAGATGCTCTTCCAAACCCTCCAAGTTCTCGACGACATGCCCTCCTACATATGCAAATCTGTCTCCCACCTCTTCACCTCCCTCCTCGATTCCCTCTTCAAGAAGGACGACGTCTGCAATGCCGCCATGCTATTCAACCAAATGAGCGAGAGGTTCCCGCCACCATCAAGGTTGGTGCAATCAGTGCTGTCCTGACATTTCATGGGCCCTAGGCAAAAGGAAAAAGGAGGCCCTTACAAATTGTTTTAATAAGAGCAAATCGTCCCTAGTGTGTTTTTCATCAAGTATAAAATGAAATATTCTATTTTCTTGTAACAATCGACCCTTATATAATCTCATTAAATTTTTGATTTTAGCATTGAGTCATTCACCAAAAACTCGAATTTATAGTAGGGATGAAAACGGATACGAATATATCCGAATATCTACTTACCGTATTCGAAAAATTACCAGATACGGATATCCGTATCCAACTACTCATTGAATATGAATCGATATGGATATGGCTTGTAAATATTTTCCGAATACGGATACAGAATGGTAATGGCTTGAATATCCGGATACAGATCCGGATATCTGAATACAACATTTAATATTATTTTATATATTAGTTAATTTAATATACGCCACAACACCATGTTATTATTAGTATTATATATTATATAATACAACATACTAATGGTATCAATAAACTTCTGTTTGTTTGAATGGGCACTAACAAAAGTTACGAAACCCTATCTCTTTTTTTGCTTCCAGTCAAGAACACATGTTACTACGAGGCTACCTCTTGTCATGATGCAACTTATTTATATTTCATTTTCATTTTTCTAAAAATATTTTGAACTTTGATAGAAATTCAATTCATATTCATATGTGATCTTTATTATATATGTATTCGGATTCCATGTTTAGTGGATCCATATTTGGATTCACTCTTTATTTGATTCATATTCGGATTGGCTCTTTATTCAATTTGCATTTGGGTCCACTCTTTATTTGATCCGTAATCGGATTCGAATTCGTATTGATAATTTTAAGGATATGATTTCCTTAATGCATATCTGTATCGGTATTCGATAGATATAAACGAATACGGATATGAAAATAGGTATATCCAATCCGTATTATATCCATTTTCATCCCTAATTTATAGGGGTCTATTTTACAATAAATTATTTCACCGACTAATACTATTTTATTCCTAAACTAGAAATCAGATTACATGCAAACCTGGGCCCCTAAAATTAATGGGCTTTGGGCAATTGCACTTCAAAACAATGCCGGCCCTGGGTGCAGTGAAGGGGAGCTCATTGAGGCCAATTTCATTCTTTCATGGATGCGCATGGCGGATTCAACTCAGATGTAGTCATGTTCAATACAATGTTCGATGGGTACATCGTGATCGTGTGAATTGGGAATGGATACGAGCTGCTGGGGGAGCCGTAGAGGAAGGGGTTCACGCCGAACGTGGTGTCGTATACTACATACGCTAGTGAGAGGATGGAGAAGGGGAGAAGGATATACATTTGCAAATATAATAAATAAGAATGGTAAATTTGTGATTTTTTTAACAGAATCCGGCCCTCTATAATGACTAATTGGATGGGAGTTAATCATATAGGTCATGGTGTAGGAGCTAGTAAGTTCGTAGGAGTTACGAAATAATTACGAAGAATACATGAACCGTAGCATCATTGAAAAAAATTTAAGGTTCGCATCGTAAAATTCATTTTTTTTTCTTTCATCATCGTGACTTCCCATTAGAGATGAAACGGTCGGATACGGATACGAATATAGGTATAATCATATCCTTATCTATTTTAAAATATGAATACGAATGCGGATACGAATATTGACGAATGTGATATCCTTACAAATGAATACGAATGTAAAACGAATATGAATCGGATACGAATAATAAAAGAAATATTTTATAGATTAACTCAAATATACATGTTTAGGATGGTTTAAACAAAAAATTAGATATACCAGATATTGTAATTTCATAAGAAGTATTATAACAATGTTGAATGCAATCATAAAATATTGTTACGCGCATTTATAACTAAATCTAATATACTTATTATCGAAAACGAATATACGAATACAAATGTGAATATTAGTTAATATCAAAGTGGCATCCATATCCGCATCCATTTTAAAACGAATACGAATGTCAAAATATGTATAAAATGAATACGATAGTGGATCGGATACGAATATATTCACGTTCATTTTTCATCCCTACTGCCCATTATATAAAGAAAAAAATTTCTTTATTTTCTGGGAAAACTGCACATTCTACTAGAGAAAGAAATCAATAGAAGTTTAGTTTGCACGCAGAAATATAAATCTGAAACTAGCGTTTACATTCCTTTTTAATTTTTACTTATTTTCCGATCAAAGTCGCAAAGAGAAATTAAAAAAAATGATGATACATAGATAGAACTAAAAAATTAAAATAATATCGACATTTTCTTAAAATTGATATTGATAGGGCTGTCCATATACCTATCATAATTACTAATTAGCCATGTACAGGGTATTTTAATCGTCATATTGGTGGTTTGTCTATGTGCTTCAACACTTTTATTATTTAAAGGAGACGTCACACATATACGTTTAAAGTTATGAAAAATATAGTATATAAATAAATGCATGAAAATCTCTCACACTCACTGGATGTAGTTTGACATCTAAATGTTCTACCAAGTCAAATGCCTATCGTAATGGAGACGAGTTGGCATTAAAACGATATTTGTGTTTATTGAAAGAATATTCATAGTCACAAGTTTCATTTCCCTTTCCCTGTAACACATTTCTATGGTTTTTCAAGAACAATATCCGTATTGAACTTATGCAAACTTTGTAATTATAGGGCAATCCCTCTGCTTAATCACACCGCAACCCATCAAATTTATCATGTCATCCATATATACTAACATGTCTTATATCAAAATTCCATTCAACTAAAGTTATTACAGAGAGATTGATGGGAGATGAGCAACAAGATGCGCCGCAAATCCCTTTTGGAGGACAAATCCAATTCTTCGAAACACAATATCTATAGATCTGAGGACCATAACATTGACATGCATAACTTTTTGGACTCTTTTGAGGAGCTCTACTGCTTCAATTACTAAAAACTCAAATGTATCAAAATCAATTGGGATGAATACATGTTGATTATCAATACAAGCCTTCTCATGCTTAGCAAATTTAGCTGCAACAACTTTCTATGCAGCGTGTTCCGAAGTAAAATCATTCCTTATCGGACCCATCAATGGAAGAAGTCCAGCCAAATCTGTAACGGCTAATATTTTTCCCTATTATTGCCAACCATATTTCCTCCCCCCAATTAATAACATGGATTTCATTCCCAAAATTAATGGCATTATAGCCCATTGATTGCCCTTTTTGATACTTAAAAATCCAAAGGATCCCTCCCTTACATCAATTGCTATTGACAATTTAGAGAGAGAAGGAGAGAGGGAGAGATAGAGAGAGATCTCACCAAGGGTCGTTTTCATAGCAGAGAGCGCCGACGTCGGTTCATTGGAGGAGAAAGTCGGCTCCGGAGCAGGAAGGGGCCGGTGTAGCAATCTGGTAGATACGAGTCCGTCGACTTGAGGTATGTGTCGAACCCCTAGGACTCGTACGATACGATAACTCTTTAAAGCAGATATATAATATTTTCAAAGATTTGTTCTTGATAGCCATGCATTTCCAATATCTCTAAAAGCCGCGATTCAAAATTATGTTGATATTATTAGCCAATAAAAGATAGCTTTGAAATTTTGAACCGATTGAATTAATATAAATACTAGGTCCAAATGAATGGACTTTGTGACACCGGTTGTGTGTATATGATTTAATGAATCCATTATTGCATAAATGTTTTTTTCATGTCTTCTACTAATTTGGTTACAGTGATTGTGTAATAGGACGTTGATAAGTGAACAACGAATGCATTCATATGCACATATTTAGTTTTCATGTGAAACTCCTGAAGTTAAAGTATGGAAATGGAGAGATTATTGGAATGTATATTAACATCCCTATCATTGAATGATGATCACTGAAAATGTATAGTTTTTTTCAAATAACCCTCGCTCTTGGTCTGTTTAAATGTTACCGTGAACATTTTTTAATTTGCATTATGGGTAGATATTATGACATTGGTGTAAATTGAAATATTTGAAAATTTGCATTATGGGTAGTTACCGTGAACATTTATTTAATTTGCATTATGGGTAGATATTAATAGATTTAGCATTTTTTTATTTCGATTTATTATCCTAATGTACCTAACCAAATAAAGCTATTACGGTTTCATTGTACCTTCTTTCCCAGTGTATTCCCATTATTAGAATAATTTTACAATCAAATGTGCAATAACTCTTATAATATGATGGTATTATTATGAAATTGATATACGACACCCTGCGATTGAAACTTTTCAAGATGCTCGTTTTGGAAATATAGTCATGTGATTGAAATAGAATGTTACTTGATATAGTAAATACGTTATACCCGTAGAACCAATCTAATATCTATACGCAATATATAAACATTCAAGCGTTTACTTTCACTGTAAAACATATTATGTTGACTATGGAAGCTATCCAGTCATAAGTGATGATGTTAAAATTAAGGACACGTTAACGGTCAACAGAGCTAAGTGCTACACCTAATGGTGGGAGCCACCTCTAGAGTCTATTTATCGATGGCCTAAAGGGCCAACGCCTTCCGTGGGTGTACGGTTCAAGAAATCGGTTGTGAGGCAAAAGATAAGTCCTCTGCAGTTGTAGCTACACTATCATGTATGCCATGTTCATGGACCGTTTGTGCCAGCAGTAAAGCCACCAAAGCCAGCAAAGACGTTTAAGAATTTAACAATTAAGACAACTTTAACCACTAAACAAATCAAGGGTATGTGTACAGTTTCTGAAATTGCTAAGGCATATGTGTGCAACTATGGTAAAGTAATGGCATTATGCAAGTGTTATGATTGTAATGGGTATATGCGCAATTATGGAAAATTTCTAAGGGTATAAGTGAAAAATATGAAAATATTAAGGTGTATATGCAAATATGGAAAATTTTAAAGATATATATGAAATTATGGCTTCAACGAGCTGATTCGGGAGGAGCACCTTTCGTATGCATGTTTATGTGATATTATGAGTCGTATAATGATAGTATATGAGAATAAGTTAGTATCATATGCAATAAGATAATTGTGCAAATTATATAGTTGTGTTGATAACTGATTGTAGAGAAGAGGTTATGTTTTAACGGTTTAAATTTAGCATAGGGAGACTTGTTTGCCACGCTAGCCGTCTTGACCCCAACTCGGCACATACTGAGCGTTAGCTCATAACATGTGTTGTTTTTTTTCAGGAGAACACGAGCTGTGATTTAACTTATAGATCAAGGCAACTACCCGTCTTCGTGAAGTTGAACCGGTATAGATCACTGATGCATATGTCATTATGCCCACTGGAACATTTGTTACGCTACTTTATTTCGTAGTTCATTTTGCAATTTCCTTGTTGGAGTGTAATTATGGAACTCTATAAATTAATGGACTTATTTGAGAATGACTATTTTCTCTGCTCATTTGAATACCATGCAATTGTTCGGTAACGGTTCGGTCGTACGATCTATAATTGCATGCTTCCGCCAACCGTCACGACTCGTTCCATTGCAAATGGTATCAGAGCTAGAATTCCTCTGGGCATAAGATATTCACAATTTATAATGACATAGATCTAGATATTTAGAGAGAATTAGCCTCACACAATAACTCATTGACACCGTTAGATTTGATTCAGACGGCTCCTCATCGTGCAATTGAAGCCAACAGAGACCGCAAGTCATCAACAAGTCAGGAAACCATTGTGAACATGCAGCGGCAAATGCTGGAGCTAATGGCATTGATGGCTCAGCAGCGGCAGACCCACCCATCGAGCTCGGGAGGACTCACTTTAAAAACATTCGTCCAGCATGATCCACCGACCTTCAAAGGTGAGCATGAGCCAGAGAAAGTCGAACACTGGCTAAGGGAGATGGAGATGACTTTTGAAGCGACTGAGTGCCCGAAAGAAAAGAAAGTTATTTTTGGGAATTTTTATCTGCGAGATAGCGCTAAGGAGTGGTGGACTTCTTGCAAGGGAATTCACTTTTCGGAGACTCCGATCATCAGCTGGAGTGACTTTGTGGAGCATTTTTCTGAGCGTTACATCCCTGAGCATGCTAGGGATGCTAAACGTCAGAAGTTCATAGATCTTCGTCAGGGTAGTATGACGGTCTAAGAGTATGATGCAAGGTTTCAAGAACTGGAAAAATATGGCAAGGGCATCTGTGCAAATGAAAAGCAACGAGATAGGAAGTTCGTTGAAGGCTTAAATGGTGGTTTGAGTCTTAGATTACTCACTAAGGGTCCCACGACCCTATCTGAGGCCATTGCGGCATGTGTAGAAATTGATGCAGCATATCGAAGGACGCAACAAGTGAACCCTCAAAAGCGCCCTCACAAACCAAGCTACAATGACAAGAGACGTCACAATGCGATAAATGTTAAGAAGACAAGGACTGATGACGCTCCAACCAATAAGAAGTACGCATTGGATGTATGTCTGCATTGTGGCAGAAGACATCCGGACGAGTGCTACAAATTGACAGGAGCATGCTTGAGGTGTGGAGAAAAGGGTCACTTCGTGAAGGATCGCAACAAAGAGTTCAAGGATCAGAGGAAACCATTCGAGAAGAAGAAGAAGGTACCGAGAAGGGTATTTGCCATCACACACGAGGATGTAGAGGATGCCTACACAACCGTAGAAGGTACCCTTCTCATTGCAAGTCATCTATGCCATGTTCTTTTGATTCTGGAGCCATGCATTCATTTATTTCAAGTAATTTTGCAAGAAAATTGAACTTTGAAGCTGGTGAGCTTCCATACACACTTACTGTTTCTTCACCAATGGGTGATATTAGATCAAGGGGTATGTATTTAAAGGACATACCGGTCATGATAGGAGAAGACTCCCTCACTGTTAATTTGATCCTACTGCCCATCACAGCCTATGATGTCATCTTGGGAATGGATTGGTTATGCGAGAATTATGTTGCAGTTTATTATAGAGAGAAGAAAGTGGTCTTAAACAGACCAAATCATAAGAAGATAGTCATCCGAGGCACTAGTAAGAGCAGACGATTGGTTATCTCTTCTTTACAAGCAAGCCAACTACTAGCCGAAGGTTGCACCGCGTACCTAGCTAGTATAATTAGCACCGAATCATCGCAGGCACGTCTCGAAGATTTAGATGTGGTCCGAGATTTTGCCAATGTATTTCCAAACGATCTTCCTGGACTACCTCCTCGTAGAGAGGTGGATTTCTCAATTGATATTATTCTGGGAACGACACCGATATCTAAAGCTCCATACAGAATGGCCCCTGTAGAACTTGAGGAGCTAAAGAAGCAGCTACAAGAGCAACTGGATAAGGGATTTTTACATCCCAGAGTTTCCCCATGGGGAGCACCCGTCCTCTTCGTGAAAAAGAAAGATGGGTCTCTTAGACTCTGCATCGATTATCGAGGGTTGAACAAAGTGACTGTGAAGAACAAATACCCGTTACCTCGCATCGATGATTTGTTTGATCAGTTGCAGGGATCAACATTTTTCTCAAAAATTTATCTTCGTACTGGTTACCATCAACTCCATATAAAGGAGGAGGATATATCAAAGACTGCTTTCAGAACAAGGTACGACCATTATGAATTCTTGATCATGCCGTTGGTCTTACTAACGCACCTGCAGCCTTTATGGAGCTCATGAATAGGGTATTCCGAGAATACCTTGACAAGTTCATCACTGTGTTTGTAGATGACATTTGGTATGCTCATCTGATCCGGAGCAGCACCGAGTGCACCTGCAGATTGTGTTTGAAACCCTACGACAACACCAACTTTATGTAAAATTTTCTAACTGTGATTTCTGGCTGGATAAAGTTGCATTCCTTGGTCATGTGGTATCCAAGGATGGCATTGAAGTAGATCCAGCTAAGGTAGAAGTTGTATGAATTAGAGTCAGCCTAAAAATATTTCGGAGATCCGTAGTTTCCTTGGCTTGGCCGATTACTATCGACGATTCATTTAGAATTTTTCAAAGATCTCACTACCATTAACGAAGCTCACCCAAAAGGATATAAAATTTGTATGGTCTGAGGAGTGTGAAATGAAGTTTTCAGAATTTAAAGCAGAAATTGACTACAACTCTGATCTTGGCTTTACCATCAGGCAGTGGAGGCTTTGTGGTGTATACAGATGCATCGGGCACTGGACTTGAGTGTGTTCTTATGCAAAATGAGAAAGCCATTGCTTATGCCTCACGACAACTAAAACCGCAAGAGAGAAACTACCCTACTCATGACTTGAAGTTAGCAGCGGTAGTCTTTGCTCTTAAAATTTAGCGTCATTACCTTTACGGTGAATAGTTTGAGGTGCCCAGTGATCATAAGAGCCTCAAATATATTTTCTCCCAGAAGGAACTTAATTTAAGACAACGACACTGGCTAGAGTTCCTAAAAGAATATGATTTTTCCATCAATTATCATTCTGGAAAAGCAAACGTCGTTGCTGATGCATTAAGTAGAAAGTGGGAAGGCAAAGTCGCTAGCTTGAAACTTCAGTGGAAGATGATGAAAGATTTCGAAGACTAAAAACCTTTCTTAAGTGAAGAGAGGAAGATATCTTTTGCAGGCCTTAGAATCCAACCTGAAGTAATTGGGAAGATCATGGCAGCACAGAAAACAGATGCTGACCTTCCTAAAATGATAGAGGCATCTAAGAAAGAAGGTTCTGATTTTACAATTGGGATTGATGAAGTTATAAGGTACCATAACAGATTATGGTTTCCAAATGATGTTGAATTGAGGCAGGAGATTCTCGACGAAGCTCACAGATCGATGTACACCATCCATCCATGTACAACAAAAATGTTCAAGGATCTGCAATGAAATTTCTGGTGGCCGAAGATGAAGAATGACATCGCAGTTTTTGTTTCTAAATGCTTTATTTGTCAGCAGATCAAGATTGAACATCAGAGACCAGCTGGCCCTGTCCAATCCTTAGAGATACCTGAATGGAAGTGGGAGCACATAACAATGGATTTTGTTACAGGTCTACCCAAGATCAAGAAACATCGTTATGACACCATATAGGTGATTGTTGATCAATTGGCCAAATTAGCGCACTTTTTACCTATCCGCTTGGATCAAGAAACAGATAGCCTAGCTGAATTGTTCGTGAATGAAATTGTCAGATTACATGACGTCCCTGCATCAATCGTGTCAGATCAGGACATAAGATTCACGTCTCGCTTGTGGAAAAGTTTTCAAGATGCTATGGGAACTCAATTGAAGTTCAGCACTTCATTCCACCCGCAGACTGATGGTCAATCAGAAAGGACCATCCAGACGTTGGATGATATGTTGAGAGATTGTGCTCTAGATTTTGCAGGTAGCTGGGATAGACATCTTCTGTTAGTAGAGTTTGCTTATAATAACAGTTATCATTCGAGCATCAAGATGGCTCCCTATGAAGCATTGTATGGGAGACCTTGCAGATCATCCTCGTGTTGGAGTGATGTGGGTGAGAAGCACATTTTGAGACAAGAGTTAATCCGGATCAACAAGCAAGGTGTTGAGCTAATCAGGAAGAGATTGTTGGCAGCTCAAGGTAGGCATAAGTCATATGCAGATCGTCATAGAAGGGAGTTGAGTTTCACAGTTGGAGATCACGTGTTTCTAAAGATTTCCCCAACCACAGGCATATTACAATTCGACAAGAAAGGGAAACTTACTCCTAGATACAAAGGAACTTTTGAGATTCTACAACGAATCGGAGAGGTGGCGTATCATATTGCATTATCATCTCAGTACTCGAAGTTACACGATGTATTCCATGTATCTATGCTAAGGAAGTACACTCCTGATTCTTCGCACGTTATCGAGCATGATGTTCTTGATATTCAGCCTAATCTTTCTTTCAACGAGAAACCTATCTGCATAGTAGATCGTAGAGACCATCAGCTTTGTCGACGCATAGTTCCGATGGTCAAGGTCCTCTAGCAGCATCATCAGAAGGAGGAGGCCACCTGGGAGCTGGAAAGTGAAATGCGGGAGAAGTATCCGCAACTTTTTGGTATGCCCCTTTTACTAAGAATTTTCGAGGACGAAATTTTTTTAAGGAGGGTAGATTGTAACGGCTAATATTTTTTCCCTACTATTGCCAACCCATATTTCCTCCCCCCTCCAATTAATAGCATGCATTTTATTCCCCAAATTAATGGCATTATAGCATATTGATTATCCTTTTTGATACTTAAAAATTCAAAGGACCCCTCCCTTACGTCAATTGCTATTGGCAATTTAGAGAGAGAGAAGGAGAGAGGAAGATCTCTCATTTTCATCTCAGAGAGCGTCGACGTCGGTTCATTGGAGGAGAATGTCGGCTCGAGAGCAGGGAGGGGGCTGGTGTAGCAATTTGGTAGATACGAGTCCGTCGACTTGAGGTATTGTCGAACCCCTAGGACTCGTACGATACGATAACTCTTTAAAGCAGATATATAATATGTTCAAAGATTTGTTCTTGATAGCCAGGCATTTCCTATATCCCTAAAAGCCACGATTCAAAATTCTATTGATATTATTAGCCAATAGAAGTAGCTTTGAAATTTTGAACCGATTGAATTAATATAAATACTATGTCCAAATGAATGGACTCTGTGACACCGGTTGTGTGTATATGATTTAAAGAATCCATTATTCCATAAATGCTTTTTTCATGTCTTCTACTAATTTGGCTATGCTGATCGTGTAATAGAACGTTGATAAGTGAACAACGAATGCATTCATATGCACAGATTTAGTTTTCACAATGAAACTCCTGAAGTTAAGTATGGAAACGGAAAGATTATTCGAACGTATATTAACATCCCTGTCATTGAATGATGATCACTGAAAATATTTGTTTTTTTCTGATAACTCTCGCTCGTGGTCTGTTTAAATGTTATCGTGAATATTTTTTTAATTTGCATTATGGGTAGATATTATGACATTGGTGTAAATTGAAATCTTTGAAAATTTGCATCACGGGTAGTTACCGTGAACATTTATTTCATTTGCATTATGGGTAGATATTAATAGATTTAGCATTTTTTTATATCAATTTATTATCCTACTGTACCTAACCAAATAAAGCTATTATGGTTTCATTGTACCTTCTTTTCCAGTATATTTTCATTATTAGAACAATTTCACAATCAAATCACTATTAATAAATGTTTAATGCATGCGCAATAACTCTTATAATATGATGGTATTATTATGAAATTGATATACAACACCCTGCGATTGAAACTTTTTAAGATGCTGGTTTTGGAAATATGGTCATGTGATTGAAATGGAATGTTACTTGATATAGTAAATACGTTATACCCGTAGAACCAATCTAATATCTATACGCAATATATAAACGTTCAAGCGTTTACTTTCACTGTAAAACATATTATTTTGACTATGGAAGCTATCCAGTCATAAGTGACGACGTTAAAATTACGGACACATTAACGGTCAGCGGAGCTAAATGCTACACCTAACGGTGGGAGCCACCTCTAGAGTCCGTTTATCGATGGCCTCAAGGGCCAACGCCTTCCGGGGGTGTACGGTTCAAGGAACTAGTTGTGAGACAAAAGATAAGTCCTCTGCAGTTGTAGCTACACTGTCATGTATGTCATGTTCATGGACCGCTTGTGCCAGCGGTAAAGCCACCAAAGCCAGCAAAGCCACCAAAGCTGTTTAAGAATTTAACAATTAAAACAACTTCAACCACTAAACAAATCAAGGGTATGTGTACAGTTTCTAAAATTGCTAAGGCATATGTGTGCAACTATGACAAAGTAATGGCATTATGCAAGTATTATGATTGTAATGGGTATATGCGCAATTATGGAAAAATTCTGAGGGTATAAATGAAAACTATGAAAATATTAAGGTGTATATGCAAATATGAAAAATTTTAAGGGTATATGTGAAATTATGGGGTTTCGGAAGGAGCACCTTTCGTATGCATGTTTATGTGAAATTATGAGTCGCATAATGATAGTATATGAGAACAAGTTATAATCACATGCAATAAGATAATTATGCAAATTATATAATTGTGTTGATAATTGATTGTAGAGAAGAGGTTATGTTTTAATGGTTTAAATTTAGCATAGGGAGACTTGTTTGCCACGCTAGCCGGCTTGACCCCAACTCGACACATACTGAGTGTTAGCTCATAACATGTGTTGTTTTTTTCAGGAGAACACGAGCAGTGATTTAACTTATAGATCAAGGCAACTACCCATCTTCGTGAAGTTGAACCGGTATACATCACTGATGCATTGATTATGAAGGGATGCCGCTATGCCCACTGGAACATTTGTTACATTACTTTATTTCGTAATTCATTTTGCAATTTCCTTATTGGAATGTAATAATGGAACTCTATAAATAAATGGATGTATTTGTGACTATTTTCTTTGCTCATTGAATACCATGCAATTGTTCGGTAAAAGTTCGGTCGTGCGATATATAATTGCATGCTTCCGTTGGCCGTCACGACTCGTTCCGTTACAAAATCAATATATGCATGCTTCCCTCCAGTCCATCCAAATATTAAAACATCTGCTGGTCTGAGTGTCGATCTCCCCTCTTGTGGATCCGTCAAAAAATTCCCAGGTGCTTCTTTCTTTGAAGCAACTCTGGCATGCCTGAGTACATCATAAAGGACATCCTTTACAAAATCATGTCTATATTCAAAACCTGGGAGTTCACGACAAAGAATTGCATGCCTTCCTAAAGCATTTAAGTAGGATTTGTGGCATAATGGATAAGCCCAATAAACTGGGAATAGAGGAATCGTAAGACGATACTTGATAATAGTACAATTCTCAATATGTGACATATGCATCTCAAGACCCTAAATAGGAATTAACAAAGAGGAAGTCTTGAGTATGATCACTGTAAACCTCGAAATTATTTTTTATCTAACCATGTCTTATATTTGAATTACAATTTACACCCCCAAATTATTATTCATAACGTAGGAGAAGGCTTTTGACTCGTGATGGATGACTCCACCCCGAAAAAGAAGAAGCTAAAATAACTTATATATATAAATATAATTATAGATATAATTAATGGTTTTACATTTATTTCAAAGAGTCAATGATAACAACAGAACTCAGCCATGTTTAAAATGAGGGACATTATTGTAATTTTATTATCGCAGTTATTCCACGGAGTCAAACACAGGAATCCAAATTAGTCTTGTCTGTTTTGAAGGGGACATGGAAATGGAGATTGTTTTGCATAATCATATGAATGAAAAATAGAAGTTATCATAATATTTTTGGGATCCTTTGGGTACTGTTTAATCTAGGATTTTATCACTTGTGCCCCTCCGAGATCTCGCAATTTCAGTTATGCCCCTATCTTTTTGCTAATATCAGTTGTGCCCCTCACTTCTTGCTATTATATCACTTGTGCCCCTCGGGTTAGTGACCGTCCATCCACAGTGCAAACGGACGTTAACTTTGAGGACATAAGCGGTATTAATTTTAAAAAGGGGTTATATGGTCATTTTATACCCTCTTCCTCATCATCTTCTTCTTCCTCCTCTTCCCCCATCCTCTTCCTCCTCCTCCCCCAACCCCCTCCTCCCTCTCCGCCCGAAACTCCTCCCCAGCCCGCACCTCCTCCCAGCTCCGCCTCGAGCTCCCCGCACCTCCTCCCAGCCCGTCGCCCCTCCCCCGCGCCGCCCAGCCCCTGCTCCCCTGGGCCGCCCAACCCTGCACCGCGCCGTCCCCGCCCTTGCCCCGCAAGGGAGGGCACGCGGGGAAGAACGCGACTCAGTAGACACGCCCGCCTCTGCTGGCACTTAGACGCAGCAGAACTTCTCTGCCCACTCCACTGCCGCCTGCACTCTGCGACCTTCCTCCTACCCCAGGATGCGCTGCCCCTCACTTCCGCGCAGGCCACCTTCGCACAATCATGAGCATCACCTCGGCAGCCGCTGCCCATCGCATCCACACGACTACATCCACTCGCCAACCAATTTTCACCTCGATCCTCTGCAGTAGCACCCCACGCGACCCACCTCCGCGCAACTGCCAACCGCCGCTCCATGTGCAAGCCTCGCCGCCAAAACCTGCATGCAGCTTCATATCCCTCTACGTACATATTCACCGGTTCTATTTTGGGAACCAACGAAAAAGGCGCTGGAGAACTCCGGCGAACTCCGGGCGGAGAAGGAGGAGAAGGTTGGAGGAGAAAGAAGAGGAGTCTGTACAATAATACCCCTCTTAACTGGACCAAGGTTTGAAAAAACCATGGTTAAGTCAATTCATTGTCGGTCAATCTGACGGAAGGGCACAACTGATGACGGAGAAAGAAGTGAGGGACACAACTGATATTAGTAAAAGATAGGGGCGTAACTGAAATTGCGAGATCTCGGAGGGGCACAAGTGATAAAATCCCTTTAATCTAATATTCAAAGATACTGGAAATCCGAAGGTCCGCAACGAAGTAAATAGGATAGATTCTTTAGGGATATTAATATAAATATCAATAGTCAAGGATAAGTACGTAAAAATGCTCTGAGAAGAAAAAAAAAGAATAAACAAAAGCCCGAGGCCTTTAAACACCAACGCAGCGTTGACTGCTCTGACCCCTCCCCTGATTTTCTTCCACAACCACTCCCCTCCGAAGCTACACGACAAAGGCAAACCCAAAAGCACAATCCATCACCACCACCTCCACCACCACCTCCTCTCCACAGATAAAGCCCCTCCCTCCTCTCCTCCCCCTCCAAATTCTAGGGTTACGGTTTTCCCCATGAAGCGCCCCCACTCCTACTCCTCCGACCCCTCCGACGACGACTGGGACCGCCCCCCCGTCCGCCGCTTCTCCTCCTCCGACCCCCGCCCTCCCCGAAAGCGCTTCGATCACGACCCCCCCGACGACCCCCACCGCCGCCACCACACCTCCAAACCCCCTTCCTCCTCCTCCTCCGACCGCGACCGCCTCCCCTTCCCCCCACGCCGCGACTTTCCCAAGGGCTTCCGCTCCGAGCGCGACCGCCCCCGTCGAGACAGCCCCTCCGCCGGCGGCTGGAGGAGCTCCACCGCAGTAAGGGACCTCGGGGACGACCGCGCCACCAGGATCCGCTCCAGGGACTCCCCCGCCCGTCCGAGCCCCGAGCCCAGGAAGGCGGAACGGAGCGATGTCGAGGAGGGCGAGTTCGAACCCGATCCGGAACACCTGCTCGAGGAGAAGCCCTGCGTTGCCGTGGAGGACCGGAAAGGCGAGGAGTTGGTTCTGGATTCCGACAGCTCGGTCGAGCCGGAGGAGAAGGACCTTGAAGAGGTAAGTGTCGTGAAAGTGTCGGTGGATCCCAACGAGACCGTTGCCTCCGTGACGGATGCTGTTGATGTTGGGCCGGGGGTTCCGGCTGAGCAGCATAGTGGATCGGAAGCTGTTGCCGAAGGTAAAACTCTCGAGGACGGAGTTCGAGATGATTTGGGAACTTCCGCGGGAGCTCTGCCTTTGGAGGTGGAGACGGGTGGTGAAGAGAAGATGGGAGAGGGTTCTGCAGGAATAGACGCAGCGGATACAGAAGAGGAGAGCAAATGCATGGATGTCAAGGCGGAAAAGGAGGTTGAAGGCGGTGACTCCGATTCTGGCGTTGGAAGCGACGAGGAGAGGACGAGGGAGGCTGTGACTCTGGGTCTTTTGACAAATGAGTGCACTAAGGATAAAGGGAAGGCTCCTGTGATCTTGCCTTCAAATGATGCGAATTTTATGGAGGATAGCGGCATGAGGGAAGGGCCGAGCAGCAGGGGCTTTGAGCTGGTCTTCCGCTCCGACGTGATGAATCCGGAGAAGATGAGTGTGGGTGGGATCGTTATAGGCAAGAGCAAGGATGAAGGACCGAAATTGGAGCCACTTGACCTCTCGCTTGGGCTTCCTGGTATATGCTCTAATCCTCCCTTCCAGAAGCAGAATTCAAAGCCCAATTCTCCACCAAGAACGAGGAGCTTCCAATCTTTTGCATCTTCCTTCCGCACGAATTCGGACGACTTCACCACGTCGATTTCCTTGTCTGGTTCTCAAACGTTTGTTCACAACCCGAGCTGCTCCCTTCAGCAAAATTCCATGGAGAATTTCGAACACTCTGTCCATAGCCGTCCTATATTTCAGGGAATTGATCAGAATTCAAATGGAACCGTTTGGCAAGGTCAACCATCCATCGAACTAAAACAAAGAGGGGAAACAGTTCCTCTGTATCAAAGGATTCTTCTGAATGGGAACATGACTCATCATTCTGCAAATTCTGCCGGTGAAAATCCTTATTCAGAGTCCAACGGACTGCCTCATCAATCCAATCTTTCTAGGCACTTGCACTCCATTCAAAGCCATGGCCCTCAAGAAATTAGACCCGAGAACAGGAAGGAAAGTAAGACCCTAACTAGAGAAAGAAGCAACAATAGCTTAATTAGAAGTGAACAACGAGAAAAAAAACATATTGTTCTCAATGGAAATAGTTTTGAGAAAATTCTTGCCAAAATTGTGTCAGAACCTTTACAATTGATAGGTAGTAAAATCCATGAAATGACAGAGCACTTTGTTTTATATATGAGAGAAGCATTAAGGGATATGCTTGGCAAAGAGAATAAACAGAGCGAATTGCTTAAGCTGCAGGAGGTTCTATCAAGAAGGTCAGACCTTACATTGGAAACACTTTCCAAGGCTCATAGGGTTCTTTTGGAGATATTGGTCGCTATAAAAACTGGCCTTCCTGATTTTCTAGTGAGGGCAAATGTTGCTTCTTCATCTGATCTGGCTGAAATATTTTTTAATACGAAGTGTCGGAACCTTGCTTGCAGAAGTAATATACCTGTTGATGAGTGTGATTGCAAGGTTTGCTCACAGAAGAATGGTTTCTGCAGTTCGTGCATGTGTCTCATCTGTTCTAAGTTTGACACTGCGTCAAACACTTGTAGTTGGGTTGGGTGCGACGTGTGCTTACATTGGTGCCATACAGACTGTGGTTTGCACAACTCATACATTAGAAATGGCCGCAGTACCACAGGAGCACCTGGAACAACAGAGATGCAGTTCCACTGTATTGCCTGTGGCCATACTTCTGAGATGTTTGGCTTTGTTAAGGATGTATTTGATGCATGTGCAAATAATTGGAATGCAGAAGTTTTAGCCAAAGAACTTGAATATGTCCGGAGAATCTTTTCTGCCAGTTCTGATACACGGGGCAAAAGATTGCAAGATATAGCAGTCAAACTATTACAAAAACTGGAAAACAAATCCAATCTTCCGGAAGTACATAGTTCCATCATGGAATTTCTTGCTGGTAATTGGATTTGTTTATTTCTTATTGTACTGTTATCATTTTTGTTTCTCCTTGTCTCTTTCTAATCATCCAACTCCAATGTTGATCACTACGACCAAATGATGCTTCATTGTTAAACTTGGAATAGAATATGCATATTGAATTAGTATGTTAAATGGAATTAATATCAGAACCTCATGTAGGGGCGACTACTTTAGAAATAAAAAGCCCCATGATATGCTCAGAACTAGCAAGGCTGCTGCCTATTATATTTTGTCCTTACCATTAAGTTAATTCTCCTGGTTAAAAGCTGGTCACATCATGTGAACAATGCCTAATTGTGCTAAAATCTTCTCTGCCTGTATTACATATACTGATGAAATGCATACCATTACGAGATAGACCGAGCAAAATTGTTGTTTTATCTAAAAACAATCATTGAATGACCAACTCAGCTATGGCCGGTTCCAAGCTCGGGTAAATGAGGAGGGTTGCGTTAGGTTGCCGACAACAAGCATAAAACAGTTAGAGACAACTTCCTAAATAGTATTTTTTTATTAAAAAAAATACTATTTAGGAAGTTGCCTCATGACAGTCGGATCTTTTCAACATGGATTTAAGTAAACATCCAGATTTCTTTGGGACATTCCCTACTTGCGACGTGTTGCATCGTCCGAAATCAATGAAAAATTGGCAAGGGCGACTACATCGCAGCTGGATGTAGTTCAAAATTTGCAAGGGTTCTCGCATGAGCATGTATGCAGGTAAATAAGCTAGTTCCGCTGCATCACTGCCCGGATGCAATCCAAAATTCGCAAGGGTTCTCGCATAATGGACGCATGCGAGTAAAGAAGTTAGTCCAAAAGAGATTGCAAAGGAAGTTGCGGATTGGTAGTTGGAATATTGGCACTTTAACGGGAAAATTGATGGAGATGGTGGATACGTTGGAAAGAAGGAAGATTCATATACTATGTCTTCAAGAGACTAAATAGGTTGGAGAGAAAGCAGGGAGATCGAGGAGACATGCTTTAAACTTTGGTATTCAGGTAAAGATAAGGGAAGAAACGGTGTTGGAGTGGTTGTTCATAAGGATTTGAAGGATTGTGTGGTTGAGGTGTAAAGATTTCAGGGATCGGATTATTTTGCTAAAATTGCTGCTTGAAGAAGAAATTTTGAATACCATCTCAGTTTATGCACTGCAAATTGGTATAGATGAAAGGACTAAACAAGCTTTTTGGGAGGATCTGGATAAGATTTTACAAGAAATCTCACAAAGAGAGATGATTTGCATATGTGAAGATCTTAATGGATATGTGGGAAAAGATGCTCCAAGGTATGCTAGTGTTCATGGAGGACATGATTTTGGAGATAGACATGAAGAGGGAGAAGTCATTCTGGATTTTGTAACGTCATATGATCTTTTCATAGTAAATACTCTCTTCAAGAAGGGGAGGAGCATTTAATTACTTATAAGAGTGACCCAACTAGAACACAAATAGATTACTTTGCGTTGAGGAGAAGAGATCGGTTGTGTTGTAAAGACTACAAAGTAATCCCAGGAAAGAGTTTGCCAACCCAACATCGCTTGTTAGTCTTGGATGTGCAAATAAAATCGCTGGTAAAGAAAAGGAGGGCTCCTAAGATCACTAGAACTAGATGGTGGAATCTTTTACTGAAGCAATTGAGCTTCAGGAAGAAGGTTTTAGAAGACTTATCTTGGGATTGTAGCGGAAGTGCAAACGAGATGTGGGAGGCAGTAGCATCTTGTATTCGAAAGGTAGACAAAGACATGCTAGGCGAGTCAAAGGGAGAAGCTCCATGTCAAAAGGAGGCTTGGTGATGGAGTGAAGGGGTGCAATAGAAGCTAAAAATTAAAAGAGCATGCTTTAAAGCTTTGTCTAAGGATAGAACAGAGGAAACTGTCACAAACTACAAAATAGCGAAGAAGGAAGCAAAGAAGGCTGCAAGCGAAGCTAAATCAAAAGGTTATGAATTTTTGTATAAAAATCTCGACTCTAAGGAGGGTTAGAAGGATATATTCAGGTTGGTCAGAGCAATAGAAAGAAAGACCAAAGACCTTTCTCAAGTGAGATGCATTAAGGATGAGGAAGGTCATGTGCTTGTTACATAGAAGGATATAGAGACTAGATTGGAGCAGTACTTCCATAAACTTTTCATCGGGGAAGGAAATAGAGAGATCACTTTGGGTGATCTAGCTAGTAGTGAAAGTTACTTGAATCGTGCAAGCTATAAACGAATATCAAGAAAGGAAGTAAAGGAAACTTTAAAGGTTATGAGACCTGGGAAAGGTGTAGGATCGGATGACATTCTGTGGAAGTATACAGAGTTTTAGGTGAGCGTGGTTTGACGTGGCTTATGTATCTATTTAATGTTATTTGGTGAAGCAAGAAAATGCCTGAAGATTGGAGGAGGAGTATCGTGGTGCCTCTTTATAAGAATAAAGGAGACATTCAAAACTGTTCAAATTATTGAGGTATCAAGCTGATGAGTCATACTATGAAAATTTGGGAACGTGTGATCGAAAGAAGGTTGAGGCAAGTTTCCAAAGTAAAAGAAAATCAATTTGAATTCATGCCATACCGCTCAACTATTGAAGCCATCCATTTGTCGAGGAGAACATGGAGATTTATAGAGCTAATAGGAAGAACCTCCATATGATCTTTATTGATTTAGAGAAGGCTTATAATTCCGTCCCACGGGAGATATTGTGGAGAGTTTTAGAGAAGAGACAAGTACCTGCATTATACATTAACCTCACAAAGGATATGTATGATAGGGCTTTATCTTGTGTATGGACCCCGTCTGGGGAGACTGATTATTTTGACATCAACATTGGTTTACATCAAGGATCAACTTTGAGTCCATTTCTTTTTACTTTGATTATGGACGAGTTGACAAGTCACATTCATGATGAGTTACCTTGATGTATGTTATTTGATGATGGTATTGCGTTGATTGACGAGACCAGAGATGGAGTGAATGAGAAGCTTGAGGTATGGAGACATGCATTGGAGATTAAATGATTTCGTATAAGTAGGGCTAAGATATAATATATGGAGTGCACCTTTGATGGAAGCAATGGTGAAGGAAACAATGTGAAGATTAGTGACGATAACATTCAGAAGAGAGATTCTTTTAGATATCTAGGATCTATTTTGTAACATGATGGGGAAAGTGGTGGAGATGTTACTAATAGAATAAATGCAGGCTGGCTAAAGTGGATAGGAGCCTTTGTTGTTCTTTGTGATAAGAAAAGTCCTTTAAAAATTAAAGGAAAGTTTTACAAAGTAGCCATGAGACCTGCTATGCTCTATTGATATGAATGTTGGCCTATGAACCATAGATATGTGCAGAGAATGACTATAGTAGAAATGAAAATGCTAAGGTGGATGTGTGGACACATACGTAAAGATCAGATTCGGAATGATGCAATCAGAAAGGAAATTGGTATAGCTCCGATCGAGGATAAGATGCGAGAAAACCGCTTAAGATTGTTTGGTCATTTGTAAAAAAGGTCAGTTGATGCACCCGTTAGGAGATGCGAGTGTTGAGATATTGAACCGGCTAAGAGAGGGCGAGGATGGCTCAAAAAGTGTTGGAAAGAGACTATACGAAGGGATCTTGATTTTTTGAATATAAGCTCGAGATGGACCCAAGATAGATCTGAATGGAGGCGAAGAATCCATGTAGCAGACGCTAATTAATTGTGGGAAAAGACTTTGTTGTTGTTATTGTTGTTGTAATCATTGAATGGCTAGTTACTGCATCTTTCAAATATGTTGAATTATATCTTCAGTTCTCTAATTCATGATCTACTTCTGTTTGCTTAATCTCTTGGCCTTCTTCTGTTCTCGTTGTTTTTGTGGGTGTCTTGAATGAAGGGTTATTATGAATCGTGATGTCCGATTGTATTATTGCTCTTGCTTTTTTTGCTGCACTCTTGAATGTTGCCTGATTGAATTTGAGTGGTGTGATAGATTGGATAACGCTATTAGTGGGCTTTGCTTTGCCCCGTTAATGCCTTGGAGATGTATTATAATTTAGATGTTCTATTGTCCTTAATCAAATTTAAGAACAATGTTGCAGAAGTCGGTATTCGGTATTCAATCGGAGGGGTCACTGAATAGAGAATAATCGATATTCTGACGACTATTCAGAATTATTCGATTTGTATTTTTTTATTTTAAATATAAAAATGAATTCTAATACATATATTCTTATATATTTATACATATATTATCATCAATCAACAAGAATCTAATACAAAAGTATCCATTAACAACATACATATACAGAGCTTTGACATTTTTGGTAATATCATGACAAATAGTAACTCTTGAGAATTTAATAGCAAATAAAAAAATAAAAAAAATCCAGCATTTAACTACCCGTCAACCGAATAATCGGCCAGTCGGTCGAATAATCGGACCGACTATTCGGTTAGGCCGACTATTGGTTGACTAGAGGTCAAGCTTGCAAAAATCGGCCGATTAGGCCGACTAGTCGAGTCGAGGGTGTAGTCGACTCGACTAGGCCTAGTCGGTCATTAGTCGGTCAGCCCGACTAGTCGGGCTGACTAATCGGCCAACTTTTACATCAAGCTTTTATAATTTTTTCGTTTTTTGCTTTTTTTTAAAGCAAACTTATTCTGATATGCTTAATGTTATATTTAAAGTCAATTACTTTTTTCATTTCATTATGTAAGTATAGAAAATATACAAATCTATGTTAATACATAAGCAAATTTATTCTAATATGCAATAATGTTATATATAAAGTCAATTACTTTTATTTCATCATGAAAGTATAGAAAATGTACAAATCTATTTAGAAAAATCATTTATATATTTAAAATAATTAAAAAAATTCAAAACCGCCTAATGGCCGACTAAATCCGATTAGTTGCCCGACTGCCGATTAATCTTTAGTCAGTGACCCCGCCGACCGAGTACCGACTATCACTTTCTGCAACCTTGCTAGAGGTTATTCTATTAAGGACCCCCGTACCTCATTGTCGGAACGAATAGTTGGCCTAGTCGGTCGACTATTGCAACACTGTTTAAGAAAATGTAGGTTTATTGAGGTGACATGTGAGTTCTCATGATTTGGTTGAAATTATGGGTAAATCAACGCACTCAAAAGCAATGGTATATGCATAATAATTGATATGTAAAAATATTTTTATTTATTTTCATTCAATTTGCACGTCTTTTCTAAGACATGCGGATAATCTACTATTCTGATAATCTAAACCCCTACTGAAAAGGGGTAGATCACAATTGAGATGGGTTATTATGAATATAAACTCAATGAATTAGTCTCAAGCAAGGTTGCAAAAGTCGGTACTCCATATTCAGTCGGATACGTTATTGGCAGAGGATTAATGATAGTCAAACTACTAATCAGATTTAGTTTGAGCTAGTCGATTTTGTATTTTTTAATTATTTTTGATATGTAAGTTGTTTTTAGTACAAATATTCTTATATACCATATTAGGACATTCTAAATACTAGCGTAATGAAATATAAGTAAAACATATTACTATTAGTTTATTTTTAAGAAAGCACAAAAAACATAAGTCCTTGTCAGCCGACTAATCGAGCCAACCATGGGGAGTTGGATCGATCGATCGACTATACCTGTTTGGGTAGGGTACCTTCACGATCGAGGTTTTAAAAAACAAATAGTAGAACGAGCTGATTTTCTTAGAATCGAGGTAGGTTCGTGTGCAAGACTTAATATTCCACCAAAAAATATGTAATTTAATACAAGATATCATACCAATATTAGTTAATAATGTTATAAAAAAATTCCATATACCTAAAGCAATCAAAGGTTTTAGAGTAAAATTTCAATGCAGAGGGTAACAAACATCACTATTAGACTGCTTGTGTTAATCTAAAAGTCTAAAAGTTAAGACAAAAGATTATAATGATTACAAAATTTAATATAAGTTCCAAGTTTCTACTTCTAATCCATGTCCAACATAGAAATGAAAGGGGTAGATTCTCCATGTCTTAATTACACTTCTCATTGGCATCGCCGCCAACTACAACATCTACATCGAGAGGATCAACATCGGAAGCACCACAGCGTGTTGGATCATCTAACAAGTCATTCCATATACTTCAAATTTGCATCATGTGTGCCTTCATCACTACCTTCATTGTCACCATTATGAATATCCCCTTGTCAACATCAACCATTGCTTTACCTAAATAGATAATAGTAATGTTACTTTTGTTATGTTTAAAATAACCAAATAAGATGAGCTAGGATTTCTAAGATGCTGGGAGAAACGGGCCATGAGAAGATGGGTAGAGGGGCAGAGAGAACGAGAGGTCGGAGCCGAAAGAGGGGCTTTGGGTTTCGCATACGCCGATGGCGTGGGGATAGCAAGAGGGCCACCGGTCTACGTGAGGTGAGCGCTTTAGGGGGATGGACTTTAGTCTCTCATCATCAGTATCCTTGTATGGGGTCGGTTTGCTTTCGGTACGGATGTCGCGATTACCTTGCGAGATGTCGCGACCCCGTTTCCCGGGCCGTCGGATCCTCCCATATCCGGATCTGGTTACTCAGCAATAATTTATTCAGCAATCACAACTAACATTCAGAAATATACTGCAAATAAAAATACTCGGAAGAAAGTATTTCAACACTTTTCCATTCACAAAATAAAGTTCAGATGATACACTGTCCCACTATAACCATTACATGTACATCAGCTTGAAAGGAAAATATACAAAAGATTACTAACTACCTTAAAGAGTAAAGCTACTGTGGCTGGCTGGATGTCTAGTATCTAAGCCGGATGAATTTTTAAAGTCCTTGCGATGGCTCACCGATACCTGTTGGGTTTTCCATAAATCATAGGATAAAAATTAGCGAATGCTAAGTAACGAAGAAGAGAAAAGCAAACAAATTGTGTAATTTTTCAAAATTTGATATCACAAAAATTTCATTCCTTTTCATTAATTTAAGTCCTATTCCTTTCTATTCCACATCAGGGATTAGTCAAGGGGAACCCCACCATTCTTGGACTCCGAAGCTATGGATGCTTCGGGATTGGAGATTGTGTTGATCTTGGTAAGCTTATGCCGTCGCACGTCGCCTCAACCAATCCTCCAATACTACCCTGACAATTTCCTTTTCTTTTATTAAACAGGGTCTCAACCCTCAGCCTGGAAAAACAAATGAGCACACCGTCCTCGAGAACTCGGTTGCTTAAAACCTCAGGCTAACATGTAATCATATAACCTAGCGGCTTTAAATACATCTTATCGTGACCCAGCCGCTATTGAACCACCCGTCCCTCCACATGGCACGACCACATCTTCCATCGTTCCAACCCGAATATATTGGCTCCCGGTACCACGCGTTGCAAAACATTCAATTTGTGCGCACTTATCATAACAGGGCAACCGTGTACCACCTAGGTAGGGAAACACCAATACGGGTTTCTTCCGACAAACCTACAAGTTGCATGCCCGACTTGTAGTTCTACTCCCAGTCATCCTTAACGTGACACACGATCCTTTTTAGGATCCAACACAAACCACATCAATTCACATGATGTAATTCTTTCATTAAGTCTTCGATTTGCATAATCAACAATACTTAGTATAGACTCACATATATATTATTCATAACCACATATATACGTATTTATGCCTGTTTTAACTCCCAAACCCTAATTTTCAGAATCAACACATCAATTTGATGCGTAAACCTTATTTTAGTGGGAATCACAAAGTAATTCTTCAGACTTTTTCAAAAACAGCCAAAATTAGGGTTCTTCGTAGCAAAGAACACAAAATCAAGAATTTTAATAATTTCGTATGAAAACCCAACAGCAAAAGTAAGGATTTCGTTACCTAATCGAGCTCTCTCTCGTGTATGCAAGGCTTTATCGTGTTTCGTTTTTAAAAAAGCTATTTTAAGGCTCCTGAAAAGATCAAATTTCATTTTCGTATCAAAACGCTAAGAACATGTCAAGAACGCGAAGAACGAACGAAGAACACGACGAACGCGAAGAACACGAAGAACGTCAAGAACATATTTTCTCTTAAAATTTCGGCAGAGTTTCCCCTTATATCGGGACATATTTTTCGGAAAATTTCGGCAGAGTTTCCCCTTATATCGGGACATATTTCTCGGAAAATTTCGGCAGAGTTTCCCCTTATATCGGGATATATTTCAAAATAAAAACGAAAAGAGTTTCCTCTGTAAAATCAATCGAGAGGAAAATAACAACGAAACTGAAAGAATATACTCAACAACAAGAGATGAAGAACCGGTAGACACCACACATCTTAGGTGAGTGAACGTGTGACGAATCACAGGGCACTGACGTGCATAGCCGCCCGCACCTATGTAGGGTATTACACAGATTTTTCAATCAAAATAACTATAAAAGCATAATGCGAAGAATAGAAACATAAACGATGGAGAATCGGTAGACACCACGCGTCTTAGATGAGTGAACGTGTGACGAATCACAGGGTCACTGACGTGCATAGCCGCCCGCACCTAAGTATTGTGTTACACAGATTTTTCCTCGAACCACAACAGGAAAACGAATCGGAAAGAAAGATGAATCAAGAACAAAACTTGGAAGAACAAGAGTATGAATTGAAAGCCTATCTTACGAAGCAACTAAGAGAGGATCATACCTTTCTCCTCCTCGTTCTCCCGGCAGCGCTTCGCTAGCGCTCCTCCCTCGCCTCCCACTCCTCCTCCCAACCTCTCGACCCTAGCCCTTGGGGTGGTGGTGGTAGTGGAAGTTGTAGAGAATGAATGGGTGGGGGGGGTCTATTTTTAGGCCCCAGAAAACCACTAACCATGGTTAGAAAACCATGGTTTAGACCTTAACCATGGTTTAGCGACCCATGGTTTTGGCCCATGGTTTTAGACAAAACTTATCCCAAACTTGAAGCTTAAGTTAGAACATTCTAGAGGATTCTAGATTCGCTAATGACGCTTAATTAACACTAATCGTGATTAACTTTCACTAATTGCGATTTAACTTTCGCGGTTTACACTTATCTTTTGTTAACTATTGATTAGTGTTTACTAATGATCATTAGCGGCTTTCAATTATCATTAATTTCTTTAATCATGTTTAATTAGTCTTAATGACAGTCATTATGGATTAATAACTTCTCTTTCTTCGGAAAATCATAACAATTCGAAACGAAGTCCGATTCACACGAAACAAATTTCGTTGGTTTTCTCTTGACGAGCCGTATCTTATTATATAGGATCCGAGATATGCCAAGTTCAAGGCTTTACACGAGATCATGCTCATAATCGCTTGCAGTTTGACTGGTCACCTCTGTTCCTCTTGTCCAATGTCTTCCCCTCAACTCTTGAGGCATGGGCACGCTGAGGTGCAACAACCCTCAGGTCATCTTATTGCGGCTTCTGCGTTGGTGAAAGGTGTGCTCAGCGTGATATCTTTCTTGTATGTGGTAATGAGAGTCCCCTTTAATCCAAATCTAACTGTTACGGCTAGGAGTGTCCTCATCGGAGTGGTACCGAAAGGTAGGGTTGACCTAGAAGCAACAACGGTGGAGCTGAAGTCTGTGCTTGGCCATTCCTTCATCGGGGATGTAGTGGCACTGAGGGAGACAACATGTTGCACCTGAGGCATTGTGGTGGAGGAGGCCTAGAAGTGGGTGTCCTAGGCATCATCAAGTGGTGGAGTAGCATGTACGGTGCTGGAGATCCTCTTTAATGGGTTGACTTTGGGATTCTTACGTGAGGACAACGATTCTTCTCGTCAAGGGGAATAGGGAGCTGCCTTCAGCAAGTGGGCTCACGTTGAGAGTGAGACGTGCGTCTTTTAGTCTTCGGGTGGCGGAGAAGTTCCCACCTACATTGTCGTTCAACGTTGAAGCTCCTCAACATCCGGCAGAAGCTGTCCTGTCGATGATTTTCCCGACGGCGGAGATTACCGTGAAGTTTGAGTTCAGATCCTTGGAGACTTCAAATCCCATTAATTGTGGATCGAAACTTGAAGACCATGCGGTTACTATGGTTCTGATGAAAGACATTTCTGCCCCACTTTTACCGGATGAGGTATCAGATCTGACCCGACCTGCCTCTCCTTCGATCTGACCTATCGTTTTGAGTTTGTTTTTCAACCCAATGCTACAGAGAGTTCGGATCCGGGTAAATCTGTTGTGATCATGCCCCTGTATAACCCTCTTGAGGGGTGTCTTTCTTCTGAACCCCAGATGTCACGAGGCTCCTGCCTCAGCGCTGGAGGGATCTATTGGGTACGTAGGCCGCAACTTTCGGTTACTGGTGTGATGTTTCTTTTGGGTCTGACTTTTGGACTGGGCGTCGCGGTTGTTGTTGAGGATCTTGATGTTGATCGTGCGACGACCACCTGCCCTCCCGTGCTACCTGCTGCGGTTGTCTCCCACAAACCGAGCCTTGACATAGTATGAAGATTCTGCTGGAAGCTTTGATGTTGAAGGAGGTGTCTGGGGGAAATTGAAGAGGTATCACCCCAAGAAAAGGTCTTAGCAGGAAATGGCGAAAATCTATGTTCGGAGAGGTTTTATCAATGGGATTGAACTGCTGTCTCGTACGTCCTCTGGTCAGGAAACTCATCGCATTGGCATCCAACCGCAGTTCTTGTCTTAAGGATGTTTGGCAGGGCAACGAATGAGCACTTGTATTTCCTTGGGGATTCTCAAAGGAAAGGATTGAAGTTTTTTTTTTAGTTTTTTGAGTCTTGTCTTTGGATTTGCTGGCCAAACATAGGGTAGAGACCATTGGGTCTGACGAGATGGCTACTTCTCCATTAAGAAGGCTTATGCGGCATTTCCCAGGGCTCTTCTATGACTGATAGAGAGTATGACTCCAAATTATTTGGATGTTTCAAATCCCTTTGAAAATCAAGATCCTCCTTTGGATTCAGTACTCTGATTAGGAGGCTCTGAGCCTCTTTTCACCCAGGCATGGATACTCTTCCTCTGTCTGCATCTTAGGGCCTGAAGATCTTGACCACGTATTCTTCTCTCGCTCAAGCATATGGTAGGTATGGGACACAACATGTATTGTGTGGTTGGATTCTTCCTCACTTGTCATATTGGAACAATCTAGTGGTAGATTAGTTGAGACCTACCACGTAGGTTTGGAGGCCGATTGCTGTGCTTTGGGCAATTTGGCTTTCACCCAAAGGAGTTTTATTTAGAATGTGTGGTACTATGTGGAAAATGCAATTAATCAGTCCAGATCTCTTATCAAGACCTGGCTCCTGTAAGTTTAATGCTTTAATATTTTTTGGACGGGCAATGATAACAGGTGTTTCCTCTTTTTTTGACTAAAAAAACCAATCAAGTTCTACCTAATATGTAGCATTACTTTTGCATTTCTTTACTTTCGTCTAACGCGAGTTGTCTTGGGCATGATTTTAAAAAAAAATGCGCCTCGAGGGGTTGAAATGTCCGCCTCAAGCGGCCCAGGTGAGGTGTACGCCTCGAGGCATCGAGTTGCCACCTCGGGCTGCTCATGTTAGTAATCAATTTTTTATATTTTATATATTAATTTTTATGATATCTTAAGTATAATATTAATTATTAACAATTAATTTGTTATATGCTCATATATATTTATTCTATATTCTAAAAATGTGTGTTAGTCATATAAAAATTCATTTTGGGACCCCCCATGTTGGTAGGGTATGGTGCGACAGGGGGGTGCATACAATGACTCTTTAACTGGGTTTAGCAAATCGGATGGTTAGGATCCAAAGCATGTCAATATATATATGTTAGTCATATAACATATATAATACAATATAAACATATTGTATGTTGTGTATGCTAATAATATATGTTAGTCACATAATTTTGCTTCACTCATACACATAAAGGGAGCTACTATATATCGAGAAGAACTTCACCCCACCAACATTAATGGAGTCATAATAAGCTTTGTATTGTATTTTACCTCACTCTTTCCCAGTGACTTCTCGTCTCATCCTTTCTATCCCCTTCTCATCCTTTCATTTGGTGTGCGGTCTAGCCACTGGCATCTCATCTCTTTCGCAACTTTCTACAATCATCTACCCTTCATCTATCCACTATTTTCTTGATAAGATATCACCTCCATCCCAGAATATATAGAACTGTTCATTCTTTTCCCAAACCTTGCCTACCTCCTTTTTTCTCCCCGGTAATAGCGCTTGACGATTCTAATAAATAAAGCTGGGATGATAATACGAGTTAGAATTCAATGCAAATCATGCAAAAAATATTATATATTCTCATGTTCATAACATATATGGTGAATATGTTGGGGAATATATAAATTTATTATTTTATAAATATATATATATATATAATTATGCTTAATTGTATTTATGTATATTTTCCTATATAAATTGAGGCTTACGTCTCACATCGTCATGGGAAAACCGCTTTGAACCGCCTCACAATTTTTAAAACCATGGTCTTGTGCTTCCTCAACTTCTGCAACATCCTGCTTTTTTTTGAGGCTCAAAAAAGGGGGACGCACTCATCGGTGCTCGCCCCAATGCATTAAAAAGAAAGATAGAGAAATACTTACAAGAGAGAAGGGACGGACAGGAATCCAAAAATACAAAAAGGCGGATGGTATCCAAGATGTGATACCCCCCGTGACAAAAGCAACATCCTAGCTAGAGGACCAATCAAGAAGGAAACCCGAGGCTGAAGTACGAATATTCTCCAAGTAGAACCGCTGCCGAGCGAAAATAGCTTCGTTCCTTCCCAGCCAAATGCTCCATAGCCGCGCAATTGGCTCCAGCAAAACCTCCCGAGGGCGGCCCCTAGCGTTGATCAAGCTATCGCAGAACGAGGCAAAGGAGGACAGGTTAAGCCAGCCGAAGTCGTCCCACATGGCACAAACACAGCCACAATGAAAGAATAAGCGGTCAATATTTTTCGTCTCCAGGCCACAAAGGCCACAGTTGGGCGAGGCATTGGGAAACATAGTAGCACAACGGTCACGAGTTAACAATCGACCACGCCGTAATAGCCAAAGGAATATGCCGATGCGCTCAGGGAGCTTGAGACCCCACAAGAATCTGCAATCCCGCAAGAAGGTAGCATCATCCCCGATAGAGTTCGGTATAAGAGCCCGGTACGCCTTACGGGTAGAGAACGGGCCATCCTTCCAAACCGAATGATCACGACCAATAGAAGGCCGGGGAGCGTCAGCGAGAACAACCATGAGAGAGATGAATTCTTCCAACCGCTGGTCCAATAAATTATCAGTAATTGAAGGGCACCAATAGCTACCGTCCCAGCAAGAAGCCACCGTGACGTCCTTGTCGATCACCAATGCGAACAACCGAGGGTATAGGTCCCTTAGGGCACCCCTCCCTATCCAATCATCCTCCCAAAAGCGAAACGAATTTCCATCACCGAGCTTAGGAGCAAATAATAGTCTGCTGCGGTTAAGGGCGTCCACCACCCCACGCCAAAAAGATGAGAAGTGCCCCTGGATACCCCCACGAGATGCAGAACCGATGTCAACCCCCGCCGCCTCCCTCAAACAATTTAACATGAAATTCTCCTCCCTACCCCAAACCCTCGCCGCCCATTTGAGCAAGAGGGCATCGTTCACCACCTCCAACCGCCAACCGCCTAACGCCCAACCCCCCTCCCTCTTAGGCCGCGTGACCTCATCCCACCCCACCAGATGCACGCCCCTTCCCCCACCCCCCTTCTTCCCTCACAAGAATCCCCGCAAACACTTCTCCAATCTTGAGCGTACCCCCTTAGTCATCCCACGCACAGAGAAAAAGTAGATTGGGATGGAAGATAGTACAGATTTGAGTAACACCAACCGACCGCCACGGGAGAGAAGAGCCGCACGCCACCCAGCCAACCGAGCCTCCATCTTCTCCACAACCGCCCGCCAGTCGCGAATGCGAGCGCGGCCCACCGTCAAAGGCAGACCCAAATAATCGAAAGGGAGAGCGACAGGAGGAGAACCCAGCAGCCTCGCGCAGTCCCCAACCTCCGCCGGAGACATGAAGAAAGGGACGACCTTGGACTTATTCCCGTTGATTTGGAGGCCCGATAGCTCGCTGAATAGTTGTAGTGTAATAGCCATACTAGAGACGCTCGAGGTACCACCCTCGATGTTAGCTCTGCAACATCCTCCTTGAGAGGAGTGTTTTCATAAAGTTCTTGATATGCTTTAAATTCACAACTTTGGAGCTTCGGCTCCCATTCATCACTGGGTACCGCGCCATCTGGGCATAGAGGATCCATAGTCTTCTTTCCTTACTTCTATGTGCTTCCACTTTAAGTTGAACATCATGTGTCCCGATTGTTTGCGTGTATCCGTTCATTCTCTTTATGTTGACCTAATTCTAGATTCCCAATGTCTTCAATATGTTAATCCTATATCTTATTAGAAATTAAGTACTACTTTCGAGATATTACTTAATTAAATGAACTCCAATTGCGCTCGCACCTTAATGCAGTACAAGTCAAATTCAAAATTAAGATGGCAAACTTTGCCAACTCAGGAGTTTCATCGTCGAAAGCCTTTCACCAGTTCACTGAAAATTGTTATATTTCATATTAAGAATGAATTTAAAAGGAAAAAATAGATTATATAACAGAATAAATACAAACATCGACTCCTCTTCTTGCGAGCACTCACTCGTCCAAACAATCCACGAGAATTCCTAAAAGTATCTATCTATATATCGACTTTCTCCCTTTCCAATGGATCACTTATCAACCTCTTTATGCAAGAATATAATCTAATTTTTATCTCAACATGTATGGAGAATGACGCCCTGAAATGACACTGGGGATTGAGAATGCATGCCGCCTCATCAAACGAGTATGGAGCTGGTGATCCCATCCATCATCCATAATATCCCGCAATATTTTATATTTTGTATAATCATTGCCTAATGCCCATGCAGTTTCTTCCTTTACTATATCCATGGCTCATACATGATACTGATTGATGAATATTTTTTAGAATCCACTATCCACAAAAACATAACCAAGGACTTGGTTGTCCGTATACCATAGCAGACATCGAGCCAAAAGGATTTGCTTCTCAATTGATTTCCGTACACTTTGCCCTTGAGGTTTAGAAGCACCTGGACCCTTTTTCCTTGCATTGGATGTAAACAATGATTCAAGAGTCCCTTACAGAGTAATCTCTACAACATGAGAAAAGTTGTTGCAAAAGACCCAGTATCATGAAGCATGGTTTGTAAGGGAAGACTATTTGCACACATGAATGTCAATCCATTCTCATAAACCAATCATCCAAGTCTACGACAAACATGATTTATGTTCTCTTTCTTCCATGTTTCATTTAATGCAATTTAATGTTGCTTCTCTTGGCCAACATTGTAAAAGTCGATCAAGTAGTTGGGCCGGTGGGGGTGGTTGACTGAATATTAACTACTCGATCAATGTTCGACCAATTTTTACAAGCTTGCGCTAGGCAACATAGTTTTAAAAAGAACTTCCATTCTAGAAGGATATAGTACGTGGCCAACAAAGTAATGGCTTGTTTTCTTGATATGTACTGGTTATTCAAGATGCACGATATTATTTTATATAAAGTTGCAGAGCAATTTTGTCAGTTCAGACTACGATGCGTAACCTATCCAGAATGGTACTTTCTATTTCTTGGTATTGTCGATCCAATTATTAAATGTTATTTGAACTTAGCTTAAACTCAGCCATGGTCGATCCCAAGCCCGGGTAAATGAGGAGGGTTTCATTTGGTGGCCGACAACCAGCGTAAAATATTCGGAGACAACTTTCTAAATAGTATTTTTTTAAAAAATACTATTTAGGAAGTTGCTTCATGACAGTCAGATCTTTTCAACATGCATTTAAGCAGACATTTAGATTTTGTTGGGGCATTCCCTACTTGCGACGTGTTGCATGTCCCGAATGCAATGAAAAATTGGCAAGGACCGCTACATCGCAGCCTTGATGTAGTTCAAAATTCTCACGGGTTCTCGCATGAGGGATGCATGCGAGTAAATAAGCTAGTTCCGCTTCATCAGCGCCCAATGCAATCCAAAATTTGAAAGGGTTCTCGCATGATGGACACATGCAAGTAAAGAAGTTAGTCCAAAAGAGGTTGCAAAGGAAGTTACAGATTGATAGTTAGAATGTTGGCACTCTAACAGGAAAATTGATGGACATAGTAGATACGATGGAAAGAAGGAAGATTCATATACTATCTTCAAGAGACTAAATGGGTTGCAGAGAAAGCAAGGGAGATCGAGAAGACATGCTTTAAACTTTGGTATTCATGTAAAGATAAGGGCAGAAACGATGGAGTGATTATTCATAAGGATTTGAAGGATTGTGTGGTTGAGGTGCACAGATTCAGGGATCGGATTATTTTGCTAAAATTGGTGCTTGATGAAGAAATTCTGAATATCCTCTCAGTTTATGCACCACAAATTGGTTTAGATGAAATGACTAAACAAGCTTTTTAGGAGGATCTGGATAGATTTTGCAACGAATCCCACAAAGAGAGATGATTTGCATAGGTGGAGATCTTAATGGACACGCGTGAATGGATGCTTCAGGGTATGCTAGTGTTCATTGAGGCCATGATTTCAAGGATAGAAATGAAGAGAGAAAAGTCATTCTGGATTTTGTAATGACATATGATCTTTTCATAGCAAACACTCTCTTCAAGAAACAGGAGGAGCATTTAACTACTTATAAGAGTTGCCCAACTAGAACACAGATAGATTACTTTGCGTTGAGGAGAAGAGATCAGTTGTGTTGTAAAGACTACAAAATAATCTCAGGAGAGAGTTTGATAACCCAACATCGCTAGTTAGTCATGGATGTACAAATAAAAGGGTTGGTAAAGAAAAGGAGGGTTCCTAAGATTACGAGAACTAGATGGTGGAATCTTCAACTGAAGCAATCGAGCTTCAGGAGAAGGTTTTAGAAGACTTATCTTGGGATTGTAGCGGAAGTGCAAACGAGATGTGGGAGACGGTAGCATCTTGTATCCGAAAGGTAGCCAAAGAGATGCTAGGCGAGTCAAAAGGAGGAGCTCCATGTCAAAAGGAGGCTTGGTGGTGGAGTGAAGGGGTGCAAGAGAAGCTAAAAATTGAAAGAGCATGCTTTAAAGTTATGTCCAAGGATAGAACAAAGGAAACTATCACAAACTACAAAATATCGAAGAAGGAAACAAAGAATGCTGTAAACGAAGCTAAGTCAAAATCTTATAAAGTTTTGTACAAAAATATCGACTCTAAGGAGGGCTAGAAGGATATATTCAGGTTGGCCAAAGCAAGAGAAAGAAAGACCAAAGACCTTTCTCAAGTGAGATGTATTAAGGATGAGGAATGTGACGTGCTTGTTACTTAGAAAGATATAGAGACTAGATGAGAGCAGTATTTCCATAAACTTTTCATTGGGGAAGGAAATAGAAAGATCACTGTGGGTGATCTAGCTAGTAGTGAAAGTTACTTGAATCGTGCAAGTTATAAACGAATACAAAGAAAGGAAGTACAAGAGGCTTTGAAGGTTACGAGACCTGGTAAAGGTGTAGGATTGGATTACATCCCTGTAGAAGTATGGAGAGTTTTAGGTGAGCATGGTTTGACTTGGCTTACGAATTTATTCGATGTTATTTGGTGAAGCAAGAAAATACCTGAAGATTGGATGAGTTTCGTGGAGCCTCTTTATAAGAACAAAAGAGACATTCAAAATTGTTCAAATTACAAAGGTATCAAGCTGATGAGTCAGAATATGAAAATTTGAGAACGTGTGATCAAAAGAAGGTTGAGGCAAGTTTTCAAAGTAAAAGAAAATCGATTTGGATTCATGCTAGGTCGCTCAACTATTGAAGCCATCCACTTGCTGAGAACAATGAAGATTTATAAAGATACAAGGAAGAACCTCCATATGATTTTTATTGATTTGGAGAAGGCTTATGATTCTGTCCCACAGAAGATATTGTGGCGAGTTTTGGAGAAGAGACAAGTACATGTCCTATACATTAACCTCATAAAGGATGTGTATGATAGGGTTTTATCTTGTATATGGATCCCGTATGGGAAGACTGACTATTTTGACATCAACATTGGTTTACATCAATGTTCAGCTTTGAGTCCATTTCTATTTCTTTGATTATGGACTAGTCGACAAGTCACATTCTGGATGAGATACCTTGGTGTATGTTATTTGCTGATGATATTGTGTTGATTGATGAGACTAGAGATGGAGTAAATGAGAAGCTTGAGGTCTGGAGATATGCATTGGAGAATAAAGGATTTCGTATAAGTAGGGCTAAGACTGAATATATGTAGTACACCATTGATGAAAGCAATGGTGAAGGAATCAAGGTGAAGATTGGTGACGATAACATTCAGAAGAGATTCTTTTAGATGCATGGGATCTATTTTGCAACATGATGGAGAAATTGATGGAGACGCTACTAATAGAATAAATGTAGGCTGGTTAAAGTGGAGAGGATCCTCTGGTGTTCTCTGTGGTAAGAAAATTCTTTTAAAAATCAAAAGAAAGTTTTACAAAGCAGCTGTGAGACTTGCTATACTCTATGGATCTGTATGTTGGCCTGTAAACCATAGACATGTGCAGAGGAAGTCTGTAGCAGAAATGAAAATGTTAAGGTGGATGCGTGGACACACACGTAAAGATCGGATTCGGAATGATGCAATCATAAAGAAAGTTGATATATCTGTGATCAATGATAAAATGCGAGAAAACTGCTTAAGATGATTTGGTCATTTGCAAAGAAGGTCAGCTGATGCACCAGTTAGGAGATGCGAGTTTTGGGATGTTGAACCATCTAAGAGGGCGAGGGCAGCCCAATAAGTGTTGGAATGAGACTATATGAAGGAATCTTAGTTTTTTGGATATAAGCCCTGTTGGGAGAAAATGAGCAACTGATTATTCAAGAGAACCCTGGCCTCTCTTATATAGGGAGAGACCTACTGGGTAAAGTACATAGTAGTCCAGAGAACAATACGAAAATACTAAACAGTACATAACACAAATAATAATAATACTCTCTACACTCCCCCTCAAGGTGGAGCATAGATGTCGATCATGCTCAGCTTGGAAGAACATCTCTGAAAGGGTCCTCTGAGCAACGACTTGGTGAGTATATCAGCAGTCTGATCCCCTGAGCTCACATTAGATGTAGAAATCAAGCCTCTCTGGATCAAGTCTCTAGTGTAGTGGCAGTCAACTTCAATATGCTTTGATCTCTCATGGAATGCTGGATTGTTGGCAATAAACAATGCTGCCTGATTGTCACACAGAAGTTGCATAGGTATAGGTACGGCTACATGTAGATCCTCTAGCACAGATCGAACCCACATCATTTCCGTGCTTGCTTGCGCCATGACCCTATATTCAGATTCTGCACTGGACCTTGCCACAACGGTTTGCTTCTTGCTTTTCCAAGAGACCAAAGAGCTCCCAACAAAAAACGACAAATCCTGAGGTTGACTTTCTATCCTTAGGGTAGCCTACATAATCGACATCTGCGCATGCTGAAATAGATAGATCTGTGCCCTTTCGGAATAGCAACTTTGAACCTGGAGAAGACTTTAGATACCTCAGTATCATGTGTATGGCATCCATATGAACTTGTCTTGGCTGCTCCATAAATTGACTCACCTGGCTTACTGCAAAGGCAATATCAGGTCGAGTTATGGTAATATAAAGGAGCTTACCCACCATTTCTCTATATCTCCTCTTGTCTACTTCAGCAGTGTCATCATCATACAACTTCATGCTTGGATCCATGGGAATACTCGATGGTCTGCATCCAGCCATGCCTGTTTCGGTCAAGAAATCTGTAATGTACTTCCTTTGGGTCATCAGTAGACCTTGTGCATTCCTGGCAAATTCCAACCCCAGAAAGTATCTTAGGGTTCCAAGGTCCTTCGTGACGAACTGACAGCCTAGGAACGCTTTTGCCCTCTCTATTCCCTGAACATCATCTCCTGTAATCAGAATATCATCAACATAGACCATGATGACAACCGTACCTGTAGAGGACTTCTGAATAAACAGTGAGTGGTCTGCATTCGATCTCTTGAACCCCTGTCTTTCAATCAGATGAGAAAGTTTCTGGAACCACGCCCTTGGGCTCTATTTAAGGCCATAAATTGCCTTGTGAAGTCTACACACCTTATGCTTCTCCCCCTCAGCAGTAAACCCTGGTGGCTGCTGCATGTAAACTTCTTCCTGCAAATCTCCATACAAGAATGCATTCTTGACATCAAGTTGAGATATAGTCCAGTCACGTACCACTGCAACTGATAGGAGTATGCGAAGGGTAGAATGACGAGTCACCGGAGAAAATGTATCCATATAGTCCACACCATAGGTCTGTTTGAAGCCTCGAGCGACCAACCGAGCCTTGTAGCAATCTGGACTGCCATCTGCGTGGTATTTAACTGTGAATACCCATTTACAGCTAACAATGGATGCATCAGGAGGAGCACTAACCAAGCTCCATGTGCCACGAGACTGTAAAGGCTCGCATCTCTTCTTCTATAGTCAACCGCCAAACATCAATCTTCAAAGCTTCCTGATAGGTCCGTGGTATTTCCACGGATGACAAAGCTGCTGCAAATCTCTCGAAATCGCATGTGAGGCAATGAAAAGGCACCTGGGAAGCAAAGGATAAGAAACACACACCCTCTTTTGCTTCTGAATAGCAATAGGAATATCTAGGTCATCGTCCACTGAACTGGATGGTGTAGTCTCCTCCTGCAGTAAAGAATCCTGCACATGTACCATATCTGACCCGTCAGTAGTAATGTCATCAACACATACCTGAGGCGTGCTGGATGTCGGACGTGTAGCCTGAGCAGGACCTGACCGACGTGTATAGAATTTTGGTAAAGGTGGAATAGGAGGTTGTGGAGGTGGTGGTGGCGGAGGTGGTGGTGGTGAAGATGACGTAGTAACTGGTGCAGGAGTAGACTCAGGTGGTGACGTAGGAGGTGGAGGGACATAGACATCATCATTGGTAGTGGATGGTACCAACCTATCACCTGTAGGAGAGAAATACATAACAGACTCAAAGAACGTGACATCAACACTGACAAAGTATTTCTTGTTTATGGGGTCATAACAGCGATAGCCCTTCTGAGTCCAAGAGTAACCAACAAAGACACACTTGACAGCTCTAGGAGAGAGTGTCAAGTCCTGGAGTGAGAAGATGAACAAAGGCAACAATACCGAAGACACGAGGAGTAAGTGGGAATAATTCCTTATCAGGAAAAAGGATAGTCATAGGAATTTTCCCACCTAGGACAAAAGGCGGCATACGATTGACTAGGTAACAAGCTGTCAGAACAGCATCCCCTTAGAAAGATATAGGAGCACAACTCTGAATAAGAAGAGTCCGAGTAATGTCAAGAAGGTGACGATGCTTTCTTTCTGCCACGCCATTCTGCTGAGATGTGTAAGGACAAGTAGTTTGATGAATAATGCCCTTTGAGGAAAGAAACTGAGAGAGAGACCGTGTGCAGAATTCCAGAGCATTATCTGTACGAACATATTTGACAGTAGATGAAAAACATTCTGCACTTCATTAATCAAATTTTTAATCACATCTCCTGCTTCAGATTTATTCTTTAAAAGAAAGACCCAAGATACACGAGAGAAATCATCCACTACAACTAGATAGAACCTGTGTCCCTGATGGTCGGGAACACGACTCGGACCCCAAATATCAGTATGCAACAACTCGAACGGGGAGCTACTGCTCCAACTCTGACGACTAGGAAAGCTGGACCTATGATGCTTTCCCAACTGACACGCGTCACAACGAAAGGAAGAACTGGGAGAGATCTGAGGCAGAAGGTGTCGCATTTTCTGAAGCGGGAGATGACTAAAGCGAAGATGCCAGATGTACGGAGATACTGGTCCGGCGGAATAAGAAGAGACACCAACATAAGAATTCCGGACCAAGCGATACAGACCATTCTGCTCAGAGCTACAACCAATCACCCTGCCCGTTAGTATGTCCTGAAAACTAAGGGAAGAGGGGTTAAATATAGCACGACGGTGCAAATCCTTTATAATCTGACTAATAGACAACATGTTCATAGAGAACTCGGGAGCATGCATCACATCCCGTAGATGCATGGAAGAAGATAGAACGACCTCCCCCTATCCAATAAGGGGAGAATGGGTACCATCTACGATCTGTACTGAACGGCCATGGGGAATGTTCCTGTAGGACTCAAGTCTCTCTCGATCTCGACAGATGTGATGTGTAGCACCAGAATCTATAATCCAATCAGATATATCATGACAAGTAGTAAATGCAGTAGCACTACCTGAGGTACTAGCGACAGCTGAGGAACTGGCAGAGGCAGAGGCAGCAACATCAGAAGGTCCAACAGAAGAATCAGCAGTAGATTGTGGCATAATATCACGTAGACGTGCCACGAGCTCCTCAAAACGATTGTCTGCATTGGATGCTGACTGGGGCAGAACATGCTCAGCTACCCGCGCCGATGCTGGGAACCCATGCTCAGAGTAGCATGTATCCTCCGAGTGACTTGTGCGGTGACAGTACGAACAGGTGTGACGAAAGCGACCACCCCTACCACCTCCACGACCACGTCCACGACCAGAAGACTGACCACCTCTCCTACGCGAAACTGCCATCGCCGATGGGGGTGGAGTAGATGAGATGGAAGACACTGATATGCGACTGAGCCTCCGGCAAACATCCTCCATTGGAGGAATAACTGCATCTGCCAAAATCTGAGAGCGGGCAGCCTCGTACTCAGGATCTAGGGCTGCAAGTAGAACGCCCACCATGGTGGCATTCCGGAACGTCTTCTGCTGCTCAGGGGTTGCTGTGAGTGGAATGGTACTGTATAGCTTCTCAAACATCCCTCTCAGGGACGTGTACAAGGAGTGAAGTGGTCTGCCGTTCTGCTTCATCGTGAATATATCATACTGAAGCTGTAACATCTTGGTTTCATTTCCGCACTTGTGAGTATGTTGCTGCCAGAATATCCCACATTGCCTTGGCAGTGGGCTGATGGAGAACATCATTGGCAATCTCCATCGACAGTGTGCCTGACAGCCAAACCTTGGCATATAAATCATCAGCCTCCCATGGGGCATAAATCTCCGTCTTCTCTGCTGGCTCATCCTCGGTAATAATGTGCTTCTTACCGTTTGACTTCATGAGACTCATGAACTGCATCGCCCAGAGCTCGTAGTTTGAACCATCCATCTTCACTATGGGGTGCAGGACCTTTGAACACGCCTATGGAGGGCATATCCACATTGGATTCTGACATATCGCCGCTGGAGAAGAACTAGGGATTGTAGACAGAGCGACAAATGTCTACAGAGACTGCGTAGGATTTGAGTGCGTATGTAGATGTTACACACCCAAATCCATAGATCCGGAGGACGAGCGGGCTGCGATCAAGACGACGGGCGGCACAACGGTAACCACCTAGGGCATGACGGCGGCTAGGGCACAGCTAGGGCACGACGTGATGGACTGGCGGAGACTGCTGGGCTGGCGGCGGCGGCTAGACCGGCGGCGGCTAGGGCACGGCGTGATGGCCGGGCTAGGGCACGGCGTGGGGGCCGGGCTGGCGACTGCCTCGAGGCGGAACCAGCGAGAGGGGCCGGCGAGAGGAGAGGAGGCCGGCTAGAGGATCGGCGAGAGGAGGGGGGGCTTAGAGGACCGGTGAGAGGAGAGGGGCTGGCGAGAGGAGGGAGCCGGCGAGAGGAGGGGCGGCTGGTGGTGGGATGGAGGGTTTTGGGGGGGGATGAGCCCTAGGATTTAGGCTCTGATACCATGTTGGGAGAAAATGAGCAACTGGTTATTCAAGAGAACCCTGGCCTCTCTTATATAGGGAGAGACCTAATGGGTAAGTACAGAGTAGTCCAGAGAACAATACGAAAATACTAAACATTACATAACACAAATAATAATAATACTCTCTACAAGTCCGAGATTGGCCCAAGATAGATCTGAATGGAGGCAAAGAATCCATGTAGCCGAGCCTACTTAATTGTGGGAAAATGCTTTATTGTTGTATTTGACGTAACTTGTAAAATTTTTAAAGAAAACTTATAAAAATGTTGGCTTTGTTCAACATGATAGTAACCTGATATTTATGCAATCTGGGATTCTAAGCTTGCAATATGATTTGGCGTTATTAGCTTGTGACTTTCTTATTCGCATACATGACACATGTTGGGCTCAGGATTTCCAAGAAATGCATTAAACTAAATTTGGAAATTGATATGGGTATGAATTGGAGGCATACTAATATATAAGAATGTGGAAATCTATGTAAATATTTTACATTATGAATATATTTACATTTTCATGTATGGATCATGTAAGAATATAAGAATACATGTATAAAAGTGATTTATACGTTTAAAATAAATAATGGAAAAAATCGATTAAAATTCAACTAATTCTGATTAGTCGTCCGATCACTGGTTAGCGCTTAGTCTGTGACTGATTATATTTTATCATTATTTAAATCAATTAAAACTTCATTCACATACTTATTATATAATTAACACCTTTGTTTGCTTTCTCTTTTAATTAATTGAAAACGACCTAAAAATTTGAAAAACAAGAAATACAAAATATCATAATTAAAAATCTAAAAAATCTGAAAAAATCAAAGCACTAAAACATTTGCATCCACATTGCATTCTCATTGTGATTCCATTCACGTGCATAACATACCTTGCATTTCACTTTTCATTAATTGCATTTGATTGCATATCCACCATACACATTTTGTTGTATATCACATTAAAGATTAAATACACTGAACTAACTGGTGTCATTCATTAAAACTTCACTGCATTCTTGAGTTCGATTTTGGTATCTTATCAAGTAAATAAAAAGATCACCACACTCTCTTGGTAGAGTTCAGTGTATTATATCAGTGTGATTTTTGAACTATTGTTTTATATCCGATATATACTAGAACTAGCACAATTAACTAATGCTGAAAAAGGCATTTTAAAATCCATCTCAAAATCAACTCAACTCGAAAGGAAAACATGACTCGAAATGAACTGAAAAACACGAGACTCAAAAAATGCTTCTTCTGCATGTTAAATAGAGCCTATATGCTTCAAAAAAAAATGATAAGAGCAGCGACCATTTGGTCTACAAAGCCAGGGTTATAATTTCTTATCTCAAAAAAGAGGCTAGGATTTTGGCCAATTACACTTTTCTGTTTCCATGAACTAATACATCAATCCTCACCAGAAATGTGCAACCTTTCATGGTTGTTATTGAACATCCTGGTGGTCCCCTCGCGAGTCTTACTGTTTGTTTTTGTATTAAATCACTTCATACTAACATATGTAATAAGGAATAATTAAAAAAGCAAACATCGTAATTTTTGACTGGATGATATCTCCGACCTTTATCCAAAGAAAAAATTGTCCTGCTAATGAACCGTTGTCAGAAGATCTATCTAGAATGTTGTATGCAAATTTGATGTTCCTATGTCAGTTTTTGTGAAGCGTAAACAAAAGCTCTAAATTTTTGCACAATGTCATTTTTCCATTTCTTTTTTGTATTAGAAAGTGATTCTAAGCCGAGCAACAATGCAGCTGCACATACCAAGGAATTTCCTCAGAAATCCATAGAAGGAAATAGCATTATACCTTATGGAATTAGTGGGGCTGTTAATGGCGTGAGTTGCTTAGCAGGTGCTCCTAAAGAACATCTATGGCCGTCATCTGCTCCGCAGGAGAAATCCACTGAGAAACCTGCATGGCATCCGTCACTGTCAAGCGAGAAATCTCCCCGTATTGAAATTACTGGTACTTCTGTTCCTAGATTGGACAATGATCACTTGAAGTCTCCTTGCCTTGAAATTACTGGCAGTGCACTTCCTACCTTTGATAGCAATAAGTTGGGCAGAAGGACTATGGATATTGACTTCAGAAGGTCCTTACAAAAGAAACCGGTACTTGATGAATTGGATAATGTTGTTAAATTTAAACAGGAAGAGGCTAAAATGTACCAGTCACGTGCTGATGAGGCTAGGAGGGAAGCAGAGGGACTCAAGCGCATTGCCGTTGCCAAGAGTGAAAAAATTGATGAGGAGTATTCTAACAAAATTGCCAAGTTACGGCTTTACGAGGCTGAGGAAAGGCGAAAACAAAAAGCTGAAGAGCTTCAGGCCCTTGAGCGTGCCCAGCACGAGTATTTCAGTATGAAAATTAGAATGGAAGCTGATATTAAGAATCTTTTGCTTAAAATGGAAGCTATGAAACACAATCTGAATACATGATGATCTGGTTTGTGTTCGTGGCTTGTGGTATTGTATTGCCTGCTGTCCCTGACTATCAATCTAACAAATCGTTCTCCAAGTAGACCTCCCAAAGAAGGTATGAATTATTATATTGCCAGTTGTCCACCAGCATGTCACTATCTGTTGTAAAAGTAGTCTGGTAGGTTTAGAATTTGGGTAATATTTTTATACCTAGCTAACTAGCATTGTACAGCAACAGCTTCATGTGCATCATTGTTCCTTTATTGAAATTAATGGGGCATAAACACCTATCGGTATGTCTTGTTAATGTTTATCTGCATCTTCATTTGAAGCTGCTTTCTTAGCTGGATGACAGGAATTCCGATGCCATTTTAACATCATTTTCTTCTTTGGAGTTTAGATCATGGAATCATGTTGGCAGTGGAGTGCATCTTCCTAGTTCCTACCACGTGCTTTATCTGTTTGTTGTTTTAGTTGTTTGTTGCTTTAGTTCAACTAGATTTTAGTTCTAGCTCAAGTTGAATTTCCATGGAAACTTCAGGAGATTGATAGCTCACTGACACTATAGAATGAACTAATTGGTTTGAATAAGTTACATAGAACCATCTTTAATATCAGATAAGGTCCCAACATGTTTTCTGGACAAAATTGGTCCTCAACTATAGTTCTGTTAGTAAATAAAGTCTTCCATCCCATTTTCTTTCTATCATTTGTTGGATTTGTTTTTTCGTTCGAGATATAACGTGAAGTAAACATGAAGATGGAATGAGAGGAGCGATTGGTGGAGGACTATGATGATGGAGCAAGAGAAAAGGGTCATCCAGGCAGTGAGAAGATTGGTTGAAGAGGTCTTTTTGCTGGAATACATGGGAGGGGGTGGGGTTGGCTTGTGAGTGCGGATGGTGTTGGGATTGAGGTGGATCCGTATATGATGATGTGCGTGGATTCATGGATGATGCGCGTGGTGAAGTAAACATGAAGATTAAATTAGCGGAGTGATGGGTGGAGGACTATGATGACATGCGCAAGGGAAAGGGGGCATCCAGGTAGTGGAAGAGATGTCTAGTTGCTGGAATACATGGGAGGGGGTAGGGTTGGCTTGCGAGTGCGAATGGTGTTGGGATTGAGGTGGATCCTTACATGACGATGTGCATGGATGATGGGCTGGACCTATAGCCTTAACTATTGCTGGATTTTAGTGATATTTCATCAATATTTTGGCCTCGACGAGATGGCAATATAGATACTTTCTTTTATACCGTGTTCCATGGTTTTATCCTCATATTGGCGATATTTTGTCAAATTTCACTCAATTTTGTCGAAATGTGAAAATTCCTTAATGAATTTCCTTGACATCGTCTAGTTTTGCTGAAATGTCTTCAATATGTTTGCTGCATTTAATGCTGCTTCTTTGATTATTTCTTTTCCTCTTATGAAAAGCCCTAGATCCATGACTTGTATATAATCTCATAGATCACTAAATTACATACAATTGTTTGCAATAATCTTATGAAAAGCCCTAGATCCATGATTAGTCCTTTTCCTCTTATGAAAAGCCCTAGATCCATGACTTGTATATAATCTCATAGGTCACTAAATTACATACAATTGTTTGCAATAATCTTAAGGCTTATATAGTCCTTCCAATATAAACCGATTCTATAGATTTTATTAAAAACCAACTCAAATAACATAATTTTTGTGATTAGGTTTTGGGAGCTCATCTCCGAGCCCCCACAAGGGAGAGGGGGCATACTTGCTTCCCATTAGAGCCTTCTCCCTCCCCCTCAAGCTTGCTGACTGAGTAGTGGGACCCTTGCTTTTGACTGGAGGCTTGACAAAACGCTATAAGATATCATCTTGAATTTATATAAACTTTTATCCATAAAATTTTCAGCAACCGTTTCTTTATAACATGGATTTTTCCCAATCATTATTGTGTATTTGAAACATCATATATCATGTATTTCAATGTTCAATAAAACGCTCTGTGCGGTCGCATATGCCGCTGCATATACTTATGCGATCCTCTTGGCGCACTACATACCTCAAGCGCAACAGTATACGTCCCTTACGCATAAGCGGGTTACATATGCGGGTTGCACGGCCACACATTTGTGTCGTACATTCGCTTGATGTTTAGTGAGTTCATTGGAAACAAATCCTCAAGATCTGAATCCAATAGCCCATCTCTCGAATCGAAACGCCTCACTGTCTCTCTCGATACCCTCTCTCGAATCGAAACCCCTCTCTCACTCTCTCTCCTGATACCTTCTCTGGAATCCAAACCCCTCTCTCGAATTGAAACCCCTCACTGTCTCTCCTGACTCCCTTTCTCGAAACCGATTTCCAGAAACACTCTGCCTACGAAACCCCTCTTCCCGAAGCCCTCTGCCTACGGAGCTCCTCCACCTGTATCGTCTCCGTGCCGCGAAGCTCCTGGTCCTCTACCCGTGAATCTCCTCACACTCCACTGGACCATTGTGAAGCTCCTACGCAATAAACCCAACCTCTGCAGTGAATCTCCTCCGCCTATAAATCCAACATCTGCAATGAAGCTCCTCCACCGTGAAGCTCCTCCCCCTCTACCACGAAACTCCTCCGCCTACAATAACCTAGGTACATTTTTATGCTAAAATTTGAACACATCACATTTATAAACCATAATTGCATGAATCGTGGGACGATTGCATAAATCAGGTAGCGTAGATTAATACTAATGTTTAAGAGTTTTTAAGTTCGGTAATTGTTGAAGTTACATTGGATCACATAAATCACAAAGTTTAACATATCCATTTATAAACCATAATTGCATGAATCATGGGATGATTATGGATAAAAAAATAATATATTTTTTGAAGTTTAATTGAAACATAAATGTCCATTATTATTTGAAAATGATGTCAAAGTTTATAGAAAATAATGCTTCATTAATGGACATTTATTTTTTAGTTCTATCTTAGTTGTACATTAATGATGTTATTTGTGTTGATTTTTGGTTTTGTATTGGATGCTTACGTATTTTTGCAATTGTTGCCAACTAGTATGTGTGCTAACTTTTCTATTGATATTTTGTGGAACGATTATTTTGAGATCTAGTTGAAAATTATTTTTCTTAAATCTTTTATTGGACCACATTTATTTATAAATTTAGTTCAATTATACTAACTTTTGTAGATATTTATTTATTTTTAAATTAAAAATTAAAAACCGCGTGAGCCGAATCACATATACCTTGTATATGTCCCATTATACCGCTTAATCACTATTTGATGACCTATCTGAACGCATACACATCCCACTTTCCTGAACCTTGATGTATTCCATAACATAATCACCAGCAATTGTAATCTGACCCCCCAGTCCATATACACAATGACAAACTATATCTTATGTACAAACAATCATTGTTGTCACATATAAAAAATAAACCATCTTCTCTTTCACATGTTTCATGTTTGCTGTAAATTATACCACTTTATCTGAAGTATATTTATGTAGTAAACTGGAAAAGATCCAAAATATGATACAAGATGGCACGACCTCCTGCTAATTATGTGATATGCTTAGTGATGTGATTTTCTCATGCCTTATATGGATCCAGTGACTAATATTAAATACTAGAGGGGAGAATTTAAATAAAAAAATAAGCTTAGATACGGATCTCAAACATTTTGTAAGAGAACATTAGGCTAATTTAGAAGTTTGCATAGATGGTAATTATATTGAAATTGTAAATAGAATCGAAATAATTTGAATAGAGGCTTTGCAAGACCATAAAGCTATATAAATTTATGTTTTTGAGTAAATTAATTGCATATTTATGTTTTTAGTAACTTAATTATAATTACTTTTAGACTATCTGGTAAAAATTCTGCCATCAAAATCATCACATTATGGTTATTGTATCAACACCACCGTAGGTAACGGGTTTATATCCATGAACATTGAAACGAATTAAGTAATACGTGTAGACAACATCAAAGGTCAAAGAATACCCTGTATACGGATAAAACCCATGTGTAGTTAGAATGCAGATCTAAAGTCCTCTGAATTATATCTTATGACCGTCATATTATATGCAAGAACAAAAATTGTCACATTATTGTCTTGTAAGAAAGACAAATGTTGTCATGTGAGTCAGAAGAATACATAGATTATAAATATCAACGCCGCTTAGCTTGTTACTACATGTGGAGGTTGAACATTACGCAGGGCTTCCAAGTAACCAAAGATTCAAAAGTGGGAATAGGCACTGGAATTTGGGGTTATATTCTCATTTTTCAAGTGAAACAGTCTTGTCCAATAGAAAAGTTCACCCCTGGTTGGTTTCCTGTGATTTTCTTCATCTTTCCCAACAGGGACAAGTGAACAAGAATAGTTTTGTGTGGCCTGTCAGTTGCACTATTCTCTTCCACAACCAAACATCTGAATCTCGTAGTATATAAACAACTGGTACTCTTGTCGTAATTTGTGTTATGTTGGATCAGCTTTGGTGCAAGCTGGATGATCAAGAATAAATAGCGGCCGACCTGTACTTTGATAGTTGTATATTTGATACTGGGGATATAATAAAATAGCGATAAGTTTACATATATGGTGGAATATATTATATGGGAATCACTATTTTACGCATGGTAGATTGATGGTTGTAAGTAAAAAAAGGATTTTGGAGAAGTAATTTTGAATCTTTGATGGATGCGTACGAGTTAAGCTTGGGATGTTTGGGGGATAGTTGAGGGTTAACCCTTGTGTAGCCCTCATTTGAGCACACCATGTGCAAACGTACTTTAAACTAAGCCTAATGTTTGTCTGGAAAGTAACGGAGGTTATAACAATTAAAGATTCTAAGTTCAGCAGTTGGTGTCTGATGGATCGAGGTGTGTCGTTGCCGAATGATTCCTTTGCGCGTGAGAGAGAGAACAAGAGAGGGATGTGAGAATGGGAAGGGAGCTCCCGATGTCGAGGTTCCGATATCGATTCTTTTCCCCTCCCTATGGGAGGTTTATATAGGGTGTAAGCCCTCGCATCGTTCGCCCCCTTCCTCCACGCCCGGGTGGTTAGGCTCGCCGTGAGATCTGATCTTGTGCAACCGCCGTTGGCGGTTTTGACTCATCATAGAGATGCTGAAATGTACGCATAACGTGGATATATCAACTTGCATTAGCAATTTAGCATATTGTGTGCACTGATATCTGACTTGACGTGGATAAGTGTTCATATTGTTTTTCCAGCTATTTTATGGATGCGTGTTTTTTTTCAACTTATTTTATATATGCAGCCCGCTTTATATTTGTTTGGAAAATAAAGAGAGAGAATCATTTCTTGAGCCCTAGGCTCTCTTATATAGGGTGAGACCTATGGGCAAATTACATAAAGTAGACAAAGAGAAATGAAAAATAGATAAAAGATACATAACCATGTAATATATCTCTACACTCCCCTCAAGATGGAGCATACATATCTATCATGCTTAGCTTGGATAAGCACTTCTGGAAGGACCCCCCTAAGCAAGGCTTTGGTGAAGATTTCAACCGTCTGGTCTCCTGAGCTGACATGGGATGTAGAAATGAAGCTTTTCTGGATCATATCCCGTATATAATGCCAATCAACCTCAATGTGCTTTGTCATCTCGTGAAATGCAGGATTATTAGCAATGAACAATGCAGCCTGATTGTCACATTTCAACGACATGGGAAGAGGAACATCTATATATAGATATGCCAAGACTGCTCGGACCCACATCACTTATGTACATGCTTCGGCCATAGCTCTATACTCAGATTCAGTACTAGATCTAGCAACAATGGTTTGCTTCTTACTCTTCCATGAGACAAGTGACTCTCCGACAAATATAGAGAATCCTGATGTAGACTTCCTGTCCTTTGGGCACCTTGCATAGTCTGTGTCTGCGCATGCTGAGATAGTAATAGTGCCACACTTTTTAAACAACAACCCTGCATGATTTAAGATACCTTAGTATCATTTGTATAGCATCCTATGTACCTGACGAGGTTGTTCCATGAACTGGCTCACTCTACTGACTGTAAATGAAATATCAGATCTGGTAATAGTAACATAAAAAAGCTTTCCCACCAGTTCCCTGTATCTTCTCCTGTCAACCTCAACAGTATCGTCATCATACAACTTCATGCTCGGATCCATGGGTGTAGAAGCAGGTCGACATCCAAGCATACCCGTATCACTTAGCAAATCAATGACATATTTTCTCTGAGTCATCACAAGCCCTTGTTGACTTTTGGCAAACTCCAATCTCAGGAAGTATCTAAGCACTCCTAGATCCTTGGTAACAAATTCACGGTCCAGAAATTCTTTTGCTCTTTTTATTCCCTGCATATCATCTCTTGTGATAAGTATATCATCAACATACACCATAATAACAGTCGTACCTCTAGAGATCTTCTGTACGAAAAGAGAATGATCTGCATTCGACCGTTTGAACCCTTGCTTCCCAAACAAATCTGAGAGCTTTTGGAACCAAGCTCTCAGGCTCTGCTCAAGGCCATAGATTGCCTTATGAAGTCTACACACCTGTGAACACTAGCTATCAGCAGCAAACCCTGGCAGCAGTTGCATGTAGACTTCTCCCTGAAGATCACCATACAAAAATGTATTCTTTACATCCAATTGAAACAGGGGCCAATCCCGAATCACGGCAACAGATAAAAGAATCCGTAAAGTAGAATGACGAGCAACTGGAGAAAATGTGTCAAGATAATCCACCCCGTTTGTCTGAGTAAACACGGGCAGCCAGTCGAGCCTTGTACCTATCAATGCTGCCATCTGCATTTTGCTTTACTTAATACCCACTTGCAACTTATTATAGATGCCTCAGTAGGAGCTGGAACAAGGCTCCAAGCATGTCCTCAAATTTCAGCGAAATTCGATCGAATTTCTGTCGAATATCGATATCCAGTCGAAATCGAAATTCGACCGAAATGACCGAAATATGGGGGTCCTAGTACAAAAAATGATCGAAATGACCGAAATTTCGGTCGAAATTCCACCGAAATTCCATCGAAATTCTGTTTTGGTCGATACCGAAATGGTGACCGAAACCGACATTTAAGGCCTTGGCTCCAAGTACCTCTTGACCGAAGAGTCGCCATCTCTTCCTCCATAGCCAGACGCCATCTACTATCAACCAATGCCTCCTGGTATGCCTGTGGTATATCCACAGCGGACAAAGCAACTGTAAACCTCTTGAAGTCACCCGTCAGACGCTCAAATGTGACATGAGAAGCAATCGGATATGAAGCACATGAACGTTTCTGCTTCCTCAGAGCAATAGGCAAATCAAGTTCTGCATCATTTGTATTGCCTGCTTTATCATCCCTTTCTTGAAATAATCCCTGCTGAGAAACACCATCAGACCCATTATTAGAAGTAATGTTGTCAGAACAAACCTGAGGCATGGTGGATGATTGACCATGATCATGAGCAGGGGCTGGCCGTTGATTAGAGTGATGTGGTAGAGGAGGAACCACAACAATGGAAGGAGGTAATGCTGGTGGAGGTGATGGTGGTGGAGGTGGTGGTGGTGGAGATGATGGTGGGTACATGGGTGGAGGAGGAATGCAGATCTCATCATTTGAATTCGATGGTGCCAACCTGTCGCATGTAGGAGAGAAGAACATGACTGACTCAAAAAACATGACATCTGCACTAATATAGTACCTTCGAAAAAACAGATCATAGTAACGATAGCCCTTTTGAGTCCCGGAATACCCGACAAAAATGCATTTGACAGCCCTAGGAGAGCTTGTCAATCCCTGGAGACAACTGATGGACGAACGCAACGAACCCAAAAATACGAAGGGTAAGAGAGAACAACTCCTTGTTAGGGAAAACAAGGAAGAAAGGTATTCTTCTCCCCGGCATCGACGAGGGCATACGGTTAATGAGGTAACATGCTGTGAGAACCGCATCGTCCCAGAATGAATGCGATGCATGGCTCTGGAGAAGGAGCGTACGAGTGACATCAAGAAGGTGATGGTGCTTTCTTTCTGTGACACCGTTCTGTTGGGACGTGTAAGTACAAGATGTTTGATGAAGGATGCCGTGACATGAAAAGAATTGAGATAATATATGGGTACAAAATTCAAGAGCATTATCAGTTCGCACAATTTTGGCAGAGGTTGAAAAACATTTTGCACTTCTTTAATAAAATTCATAGTAGTATTGCCTGCTTCTGATTTATTCTTTAACAAGAAAACCCAAGACAGACGAATAAAATCATCCACAACAACTAAATAGAGTATGTGTCCCTGATGATCGGGAACACGACTTGGACCCCAAATGTCTACATGGAAAAACTCAAAAGGAGAGCTACTGCTTCGACTCTGACGACTAGGAAGACATACCGATGATGCTTCCCTAACTGACAAGCTTCACAATTGAACGACGAGCGAGGTGAGATATGAGGAACGATGTGACGCAGTTTCTGAAATGGAAGATGACCAAAGCGCAGATGCCATAGATAAGGAGAGATAGGTCCAGTAGATTGAGAGGATGCTCCAGCATAAGGTGTTTGGACCAGTCGATACAGCCCGCCTTGCTCACGACCACACCCAATCACTCTGCTCGTAAGAATGTCTTGAAACACAAGAGATGATGTGTCAAATATTGCTCGACAATGTAAATCCTTAGTAATCTGACTAATTCACAATAGATTCATTGAGAAATTAGGGACATGCAACACATTCTGCAACTGCATAAATGGCGTTAAGGTAATCTCCCCCTGTCCTGTGATGGGAGAATGAGTCCCATCTGCTATGGCCATTGTCTTTCCTGGAGAGACCTGCTTGTAGGATGTGAGCTGATGTCTGTCTCCACACAAATGATGTGTTTCACCTGAATCTATAATCCATTCTGAGATACCTGAATCCTTATGAGAAGTAGAGGTATGAGCAATACCTGAGGAACTCGCTCCTGCACTAGCAACAACGTTCGACCTGCTCTCTGAAACATGTGAGGGAGTACTGGCTGAGGGCATGATATCTCGCAGTCGAGACACAAGTTCATCATATCTTTGATCTGATGCGGGTGGAGCGTCATGATGATGAATCTGTTCTGCCACAAAGGCAGATGCTGGGAAACCATGCTTGGAGTAGCATGTATCTTCTGTATGACCAGTCCGATGACAGTAGGTACACGGTGGTCCACGACCACAACCACCTCTACCACGTGGTCCCCGTCCATGGAAATGAGATGAGCTACCTCTTCCAAGAGAGGCAGCCATAGCAGAAGAATTTGGCACTAGAGAAGGGCTTGAGATATTGATCCGGCTCAATCTCCGAAAGGCCTCCTCTATGGGAGGAATGGTAGCATATGCCAGAATCTGAGAAGAAGCAGCCTCATACTGTGAGTCTAGAGAGACAAGAAAGACTCCCATCATCATAGCATTCCGGTATGTCTTCAACTGCTCTGGAGTAGCTGTCCCGCAATGCAGTGTAGTGAGCATGCAAGGGTCGACCATTCTGCTTTATAGTGAAAATGTCATGCTGGAGCTGTAGAATTTGTCTCATTCTTGGCCTGTGAATACGTAGCAACAAAAATGTCCCACATGCCTTTGGCAGTGGGCTGATGCAAGACATCATTTGCAATGTCTGGAATCAAGGTACCAAACAACTAGACCTGAGCATATGCGTCATCGGCCTCCCACGAGGCATACAACCCTGTCTTCTCCGTTGGCTCGTACTCGGTAAGAATATGTTTCTTACCCATCGACTTCATTAGGCTCATGAACTGCATGGCTCATAATTCGTAGTTCGACCCATCCATCTTCACAATAGGCGCATCACCTCTGAAGGCGCCTCTGGTGGGGATCTCTACCTTGCTTTCTGACATGATGACTGGAGATGACGAGGATTGTAGACTAGATAAACTTTTGTCTATACTGACATGAAGAGGTTTGGTTGCATGTGTTGACTTATACAACCAAACCCATTAACATGGAGATGCGGGAGAAAACCCCTCAAGGAAGGAGCGGCCGCAGGAACGCGGGCCGATGTGACGGCGAGGCCCGATGCAGCAAGGCCCAAGACCGCTAGGCGGCGGGGACCCAAGGCCCAAGGCGATGGCAGGGCTCTGGGCGGTGGTGGGGCTACAAGGAGGGGAGGCCCTGGGCGCGGTGGCGCTGCAAGGCGGCGGGGCCCTGGGCGACAGGAGGTTTGAAGGGTGGATGGGTTAGAGTTAGGGTTCGGTACAGGAGCTCCGATCTAGGACCGTCGCTCTGATACCATGTTGGGAAAATAAAGAGAGATTTATGAGCTCTCTTATAGATCTCCCCGGTCTAGGACTGTCGCTCTGATTCCTTGAGCCCTAGGCTCTCTTATATAGGGAGAGATCTAAGGCAAATTACATAAAGTAGAAAAAGAGAAATGAAAAATAGATCAAAGATACATAAACATGAAATATATCTCTACAATACTGAACACACAACAAATTTGGCTTTATTATATTTTTTTATTTGATTGGCTCCCGTAATACCCTTCTACTAAAATGTTGTATGGTTTGCAACAATCAGCTGACTCGTAATTTACTACTTCAGTGGTACTTAAATGGGAGCCCTTTTTTTATTTGATCTTCAAGAGCTGTATATACAAGTTTTAAGGGTCTTGTCCCATATGCTCTACATTGAATGCTTAAAGCTTGCTTTATATGTTAAGCTGTTGGTTACAAGAGTGGTCATTATGCATCGTCGAATTTGATATCACATCTTCATTTATAAAAGCTAGCTCGTAACTTGTAAACAGTATAGCATATTTTGATCAGTCTGGTCTCTTTGGAGGATCACTTCTTTACTAGCAATTTCTGTACAGGACCTCCAAAGGTAGGTTTCTGTCTGTATGCTGATGGTATTCTGCTTTCACCAATGCCTGAATGATAATATTTATGCCTGTCTTCTTGACCTAATTTGTTGGAAGACCTTTCTTTTCTATTCTGATCTCCAGAAAAGTAAATTGAGAGAAATGTGTTGGGGGAAGTACAATTTTCGTAACGTCATACTTTTCCACCTCGATGGAAATGCATTGGCTATGGTTTGTCCCTTCAGCTATGCAGTACACTTGGATATTGGTGATACTGTGCGCAAACTTTGAATATGCAGCTGGGCAGATGATATATAGTGGTGATGGTTGCCTGTCCCTTTGATTTGTGTCCGCCTTTTCTGAGGATTTCCCACACTTCAAGTTGATCTGTTAAACCTGTTCCCAGCATGTACCATTGTATGAGTGGACAAACTCTTGTGTCGTTTGCCATTGCTGGAGTACCTAGAATTTGGTTCCCGGTCGGCCTTGTCATGAAGATATGTAGGTTGAAGTTGGCTTGTTTTCAGATTCATAGCATCAGCTTAGCAACCGAGGAGTCTGAGGGAATGGATAAGTGATACCTGACATTGGGATTTCGATATTGTGATTGGGGGTTCGATCATGCGACCTCTCAGGTAATTAACCGAATATTCTGCCTTTCAGAATTCGAGGTTAGTTGTAATTTAATATTTTGAATGCAGTGGCATGCATACAAGTTTATGTTAAGTGATTTTTGTCGTGCTTGGTCTTGTTATTGACTCTCGGATGATTAGCTCCAGATGTCCTATCTGCACACATGTGCCCTGCTGAAAAAAGCTTCAAGTTTCAACCATGTGCTTGATATGCAAAAACAAATCTGGTCAGGAGAGTAAAGTTGAACCAGTGCGTGCTGCTATAGGTATTCGTGTTGTAAGCACTCAAATTTCTTTATGTTTACTGGTGTTTCTTTTTCGGCCTCTCTTCATGTTAATCTGGTTTCGACGTTCACTTCTTTTGCTGGTCCTTGCCTTTGTAATTGCTTTGACTAATGATTGCACGCTTAGCGGATCTTTTTGAATGGAATAAACCTGATTCGAAAAGAACCTTTATGTTCTATAGAAATTTAGAAACCCCCATTAAGTATAATGTCAATGCTGTCTGTGAACATGTTAAACAGACAAGAGGTGGTCAATTGCGACCTTTCCCCCAGGTGAACAAAAAACAGACTGTGCGAGGAGAATTGCTTGAAATGGAGGTCTATCTGAGGGTTACAAAATGATTCACTTTTACATTGGATTCACTTTTACATTGGACAGAAATGGATATCGATAAAGGGTTTAGGGAACTGCACTCAGGTGTAGGTAACTTGTCTACATCTATTCCTTTTCCCTTCAATTTTTATTTTTTTCAAATGAATCTTTGAGGGTTTCACTTAGAATATTAAGTGTAATATATGTTTCAAATTTCGCATAAAACAGACATTCCTAACATGTCCATTTGAAGGGGTAGATTTCAGAAAATGACACCGTTAAAATTTGACTATCTTGATGGGTAAGTTAGAAGTATTGATATAACTTGAAATTTGAATGGCGCTACGATGATATATTGTGATCATTTAAAATAAATTGACGAAAAAAGATGCGGGTATAAGTAAATTACCCACACTTCGGTGTAGGGTATGCATCCCCTTTATCAATGAGAAAAAAATGCTTACACCTAGCGTCCTTTTTCCCTCATTTTTTTGAATTTTTCTGAAATGAATCTTTAGGGATTTTACATAGAATATTAAGTGGGGTATATGTTTTAAACTTCGTGTACAACAGACATTCCTAACATGTCCACCTAATGGGGGTAGGTTTTAACAAATCTGAGACTGTTAAAATTTGACTATCTTGATGGATAAGTTGGAGGTGTTGAATTTACTTGAAATTTGAATGATGCCAATGTGATATTTTGTGATCTAAATTGTTCGATGATTCATTTAAAAAAATCGACGAGAAAAGAAACATGTATAAGTTAGTTACCTACTCATGGATGTAGGTTCCTATTTTTCCCACTAATATAGGGGTTGGGGAGCCTACACCCGGGCATAGATAACTTACCTACACCCGGGTGTAGGTAACTTACCAACACCCGTCCTTTTTTCCCTCAATTTTTTTGATTTTTTTGAAAATAATCTTTGGGGATTTTAATATAATATTATGTGGGATATATATTTCAAATTTCGTGTAAAACAACCATTCATGACATGGCCATATGAAGGGGTACATTTCAGCAAATGAGATTGTTAAAATTTGACTATCTTGATGGATAAATAGGAAGTCTTGAATTAATTTGAAATTTGAATGAGGTTATGGTGATATATTGTGATATAAATCGTCCAAGGATTATTTTGAAAAAAATCGAAGGGAAAAGCTGGGGTATAGGTAAATTACTTATACTTGGGTGTAGGCTCCCTTTTCCCATTGATAAAGGGATTTGAGAGCCTACAACCGGGTTCAGGTAAATTACCTAAATTCTCCCTTTTTCTCTCATTTTTTTATTTTTTTTGAAATGAATCTTTAGAGGTTTTACTTAGAATATCAAGTGGAATACATGTTAAATTTTTTGTAAAACAAACATTCCTAATAAGTCCATCTGAAGAGGTAGATTTCAGTAAATGTGGGACCATTAAAATTTACTATTTCAGTACATAAATTGGAAGTCTTGGATTATTTGAAATTTGAACGTCGTTGTGAAATATTATGATCTAAATTGTTCAATGATTCATTTCAAAAAAATAAAAAATAGATGAAAAAATGCAGGTATAGGTAAGTTACCTATACATGGGTGTATGCTCCTTTTTCCCGTTCTTAAAGGGGTTGGGGATCCTACACTCATCTTTTTTCCTTCAAATTTTTTGATTTTTTAAATTAATTTTTGGAGGTTTTACTTAAAATATTAAGTGGAATATACATTTTAAATTTCGTGTAAAACAACTTAACATGTCCATATGCATATTTTAGTAAATATGAAATCGTTAAAATTTGACTATCTGATGAATAGCATGTTAGTTATGTTTTTTCCCACCTTTCGTTCTAGGTTTTGACTCTCAATATCCCCCCTTGATTAGATTTCTGGCCCTGCCATCGATTGCTTACCTCGTTAATGCTCACACGCTGCGAGTTGCAACTAGTTTTCATTGTTGTTCTAATGCGGTTGTTCATGTGTTGGGATTTGAAGAATAGCCATAAACCATAGGGAGCGGATTCTCTGCTGTGCAGCATGGATCTGCTGTAAACCGGGAGTATGCAAAGTCGCTCGATCGAGATCGAGCGGTTTGCACGATAAGGCTCACAAAATCCTTGATTTCATGCAAACTGCTCGATCACGATCGAGTGGCTCGGGCACACTCCCGGTTTACAACAGATCCCTGCTGCACTGCAGAGGATTTGCTCAGTAAACCATATTCCGCCGAAAATCTACGAAGTCTTCAGAAGGCCAATAAGATTATGGGTTTCTGTCACTTGTATCCTTCTTAACATTTGCAATATTAGTTATGTCGCTCTTTTTTTAGAACATCAATTGTGCCCTTATATTGTTACAAAATTTACAGTTCTACGTTTTTTATAATATCAATTATGCTCCTACTTTACTTTAACGTAAGGGTATAATTGCGAATTTTGTAAGAAGATGAGGACACAAGTGATATTCTTAAAAATAGAGGGACATAACTGATATTATAAAAGTTAAGAAGGGCACAAGTGATAAAAACCCTTATGATTACACTGCAATTTCCTACGTCCGGTCCGAGCTTTGACTGGACATGACAAAATTATTGTGTGAATTCTCCTCTTTTTTCACCTTCTAGCAGAGAGTTCTGCGGTTTTTACCGAAGAGAAACAAAATATAAGACCTTGTAGAAAGATAGTCGCTTCTTACGATGAATCGTACTGGATATAGCTGCAGTTGAAACCGTGATCCAACATGTCAATTTTGCTAGCATCTCGATGACCCAGCAAAACAACATATCAGTGACATGTCGCTGACATATCGCTGAAATCCGCCTCAATTCAATGCAGCAAGCTGAGAAAATACAAAGGAGGTTGGCCGAAATTCATCATTTTGCTGTCATTTCGGTGGCTTGGCGAAAACCGAATGTTGCTGAATATCAGCGAATTTCACCGACATTTAGAGCCATGGTTGAAACCTCTCGTAGGAGAAGTTGTAACACCCCAACCCCAAACATAGTGCCATACCTTAAACTCACAAAGTGTGGGTGTGGTATATAAGTGGTGGGGATTACTACTTGACAACTTGGGCTTAAGCATTTTGGGTGGTTGTCAACGGGATCATTTGGGTCCGAACCCAACAAGTTGTCAGGGCCAGTTTTCCTCGATAACGGATCGGGGACCTAAGCCCGGGACGTTACAAATGGTATCAGAGCGGGTTCCCTCTGATAGTGGAAAGGGCTACCCAAAGGGAACTAAGCCGGGAGTGTGCAGCCGCCACTGTCACTCGGAATAAGTGAATGGGCCATGTCGCAACGAGGACGTTGCGAATATAAGTGGGGGAGGTTGTAATACCGCAACCCCAAACATAGTGACATACCTTAAACTCACAAAGTGTTGGTGTGGTATATAAGTGGTGGGGATTACTACTTGACAACTTGGGCTTAAGCATTTTGGGTGGTTGTCAACGGGATCATTTGGGCCCGAACCCAACAAGTTGTCAGGGCCAGTTTTCCTCGATAACGGACCGGGGACCTAAGCCCGGGACGTTACAAATGGTATCAGAGCGGGTTCCCTCTGATAGTGGAAAGGGCTACCCAAAGGGAACTAAGCCGGGAGCGTGCAGCCGCCACTGTCACTGGGAATAAGTGAATGGGTCATGTCGCAACGAGGACGTTGCGAATATAAGTGGGGGAGGTTGTAACACCCCAACTCCAAACATAGTGCCATACCTTAAACTCACAAAGTGTGGGTGTGGTATATAAGTGGTGGGGATTACTACTTGACAACTTGGGCTTAAGCATTTTGGGTGGCTGTCAACGGGATCATTTGGGCCCGAACCCAACAAGTTGTCAGGGCCAGTTTTCCTCGATAACGGACCGGGGACCTAAGCCCGGGACATTACAAATGGTATCAGAGCGGGTTCCCTCTGATAGTGGAAAGGGCTACCCAAAGGGAACTAAGCCGGGAGCGTGCAGCCGCCACTGTCACTGGGAATAAGTGAATGAGCCATGTCGCAACGAGGACGTTGCGAATATAAGTGGGGGAGGTTGTAACACCCCAACCCCAAACATAGTGCCATACCTTAAACTCACAAAGTGTGGGTGTGGTATATAAGTGGTGGGGATTACTACTTGACAACTTGGGCTTAAGCATTTTGGGTGGTTGTCAACGGGATCATTTGGACCCGAACCCAACAAGTTGTCAGGGCCAGTGATCCTCGATAACGGACCGGGGACCTAAGCCCGAGATGTTACAAATGGTATCAGAGCGGGTTTCCTCTGATAGTGGAAAGGGCTACCCAAAGGGAACTAAGCCGGGAGCGTGCAGCCGCCACTGTCACCGGGAATAAGTGAATGGGCCATGTCGCAACGAGGACGTTGCGAATATAAGTGGGGGAGGTTGTAACACCCCAACCCCAAACATAGTGCCATACCTTAAACTCACAAAGTGTGGGTGTGGTATATAAGTGGTGGGGATTACTACTTGACAACTTGGGCTTAAGCATTTTGGGTGGTTGTCAACGGGATCATTTGGACCCGAACCCAACAAGTTGTCAGGGCCAGTGATCCTCGATAACGGACCGGGGACCTAAGCCCGAGACGTTACAAATGGTATCAGAGCGGGTTTCCTCTGATAGTGGAAAGGGCTACCCAAAGGGAACTAAGCCGGGAGCGTGCAGCCGCCACTGTCACCGGGAATAAGTGAATGGGCCATGTCGCAACGAGGACGTTGCGAATATAAGTGGGGGAGGTTGTAACACCCCAACCCCAAACATAGTGCCATACCTTAAACTCACAAAGTGTGGGTGTGGTATATAAGTGGTGGGGATTACTACTTGACAACTTGGGCTTAAGCATTTTGGGTGGTTGTCAACGGGATCATTTGGACCCGAACCCAACAAGTTGTCAGGGCCAGTGATCCTCGATAACGGACCGGGGACCTAAGCCCGAGACGTTACAAATGGTATCAGAGCGGGTTTCCTCTGATAGTGGAAAGGGCTACCCAAAGGGAACTAAGCCGGGAGCGTGCAGCCGCCACTGTCACCGGGAATAAGTGAATGGGCCATGTCGCAACGAGGACGTTGCGAATATAAGTGGGGGAGGTTGTAACACCCCAACCCCAAACATAGTGCCATACCTTAAACTCACAAAGTGTGGGTGTGCTATATAAGTGGTGGGGATTACTACTTGACAACTTGGGCTTAATCATTTTGGGTGGTTGTCAACGGGATCATTTGGACCCGAACCCAACAAGTTGTTAGGGTCAGTTTTCCTCGATAACGGATCGGGGACCTAAGCCCGGGACGTTACAAATGGTATCAGAGCGGGTTCCCTCTGATAGTGGAAAGGGCTACCCAAAGGGAACTAAGCCGGGAGCGTGCAGCCGCCACTGTCACTGGGAATAAGTGAATGGGCCATGTCGCAACGAGGACGTTGCGAATATAAGTGGGGGAGGTTGTAACACCCCAACCCCAAACATAGTGCCATACCTTAAACTCACAAAGTGTGGGTGTGGTATATAAGTGGTGGGGATTACTACTTGACAACTTGAGCTTAAGCATTTTGGGTGGTTGTCAACGGGATCATTTGGACCCGAACCCAACAAGTTGTCAGGGCCAGTTTTCCACGATAACGGACCGGGGACTTAAGCCCGGGACGTTACAGAAGTCCAGAGATGTCATCGAAAGAAGAGGTTGTGACACGCCTCTGACTGTGCTATCGTCGATGCCGTTGATCAGGAAACTCATTCGAAATCATTTGTTTCGGCTTAAGCGATGGTCGAGTGCCAACGTTGTTGCCTTTGGAAGCATACGCCTTTCATTGTTGTTGCAGGTTTCCGAAGGGACAATCACGATCATCCCATTCGACGATACATAGGGTACAATCGTTGCGACCATCCCTTCAAGGGAAAATGGTATAAAAGACGATTGTAGCAAGCTTTACAGGATAGTCAGGACCGTTCCTTGTAGTGTCATCTCTAGTGGGAACGATGAAGGGCTTAGGTCCAATAGATATTAGGAGACGGTTGCGACTATCCCTTCAAAGGCCAATGGGAGAAGAGATTGGTCCACTGGGCTCTGGGGTACAATTAGCGATCATCTGTTTGGTCAGCTTTTAGAAAACAATATGGTGCAAACCTTTGGGGCTTTGTCGCTTCTTTTCAGCTCGACCTTCTCTACAACATGCTAAAGAAAATAAATTGACATTCAAAAGATAAGTATAAAACGTTATTAACGTAAAAAAAAAGCGTCGACATATTCATAGATACAACGAGAATGTTCAAAATGAAAAATAGCTATAGTATGTTCTTTGCTAAAGAAAAATACCGGTCACGAGATTTTTTTTTCAAAATAATAAACAAATGGTTTGGTGGTAGTGCATGAGCCTACCACTCAAAAGATTATGGTTCAAATCCCCCTTGTAGGGATTGTGTTAGATTGTCGACAACCAAGACAACCAACACAAAAAATAGTGAAATCTTCCAACATGAATTTAAGCAAGAATCCATATAACCAACCATAGTGGGAGAAAACTTCACCAAAAAAATAAACAAAGATGGGATAATAAAATATCACCTCCTTCATCCATCCTTGTCGGCATCCTCTTCATCTTGTGTCTTCTGTTTCATATCAAGCGTGTACGATGGTTCCACAACCACCACAACGTATATGTTCCAGTCTGTCACTTAGGGCCCGTTCGGTAGGAGAATAAGCAGGAATAAGGATGGGGAATAAGGGGAATAAGGGTCTATTCTCCGTTCGGCTGGAGGATAAGAATAAGGAGAATAAGGTGAAATAAAGGTAGGTAAGCTGGGATAAAGATAGGAATAAGAGTGAAATAAGATGAAATAATGGGGAATAGTCGTACCACGGGGAAGCGTGTTGGGGGCTTATTCCCCTTATTTCATTCCTCCTTATGACCCAAACGAACAGGGCCTTACATAAAGCTTCGCCAGGAGTAACGAGTACTTGATTGATGCATGTACTTGATTGATGCATGTGCTATCTAGAGAGACGGTGATGGTAAATCCAAGCATCTCTTCCTGAAAATATTATAATAATTAAATAAATATATAAATAAAAATAGAAATATATAGTATCTGCTTATATGAACGGGTCAATAAGCTTCATCGACCCATTCAAAAATTCTGCCTATATCATGACTTATTGATTGCTCAAAAAAATTCAATCCTAGTTGGTTCCGATCATATTCTTTCTGCAATGGATGTGATTTTATATCTACAATCATATTTCTGTTTTTGCACTCATTACCATTATTGTAATATTCAATTCATATTATAAATTTATAGAGGTTTAAGTACCAAATTAATGGAATCGAATCACCCATTATTCCATCCCAATTGATGGTTATAAAAGGGTAACCCTCTTCTAATCCTCGCGTCATTTTGCCTTTCCACTTTCTCTTGTGCAGAGAGAGAGGGGAGCCTTATTCGGAAGGTAATTTTCCTTGTAGGAGACAACGCGGTGCGTCAAGGGAGTGCGGGGACGAAGGGCGTGGATAATCACGAATAATAAAGCATGACATGGAGGTTCACGGACTAGGGTTTGAGGTATGTATCGATCTGTGATTTCGTAAATAGTGATCACTTTTAAAATATATCTCTTAATGTGTGTATCAGTTTAGGATCACGATTGATAAATATAAGTGTCGAACACATAGATATGCTAGATTTGGATCATTTCCTTTGTTCATAATTGTGTCAATTTTGATTAGATTTAAAAAAATACATATATTCCATCAGTATTGATCTATCTTGTGAGATATTAAGAACTATCTATTTTTGATATTAGATTTGGTCAACGACGGTGATTTATAATGATTGAAAGAAAAGATGATCAATCTTAATTCCTCGAAAACAAAGCAGCATGTGCCTCTGCATGGCAACACTTTTATTAAAAAAATCTAGTTCTTTGAAGCATATACGTGTTGTATTTAGATTGTTATGGTTGACAGTCTATTATCATCATGCAAAATATCTCATACTATTTTTGCTTAGAGAGACCCTTCAAAATATAATCGCTAACGCATACTATAATTAATTAAGGAGTTGGCTTTGAATGGGTCAATATGACTTTTTGTTGAAATCTAACTATAGTCAGTTAATCTTCGACTTGGATAGGTTAATATTATTTTGTATTGTCTGTAATATGTGGCTATAATTAAATCGGAAAATTATCTCAGCTTTGGACCATTGTCAAGTAATTAAAGAATACAAATTGAAAATTTTCATAGAATGAACAAAATTTATGGTAAGACATAATCCAGTGTCTCCTACTATATTATCATATGATTTATATATTTCTATTAACAATTGTATCCTATAACAACTAGTAATAGATGATTCCACGTATATTCACATCCAAGTGAATTCTGATTCTATTCTATTTGATTGTCAAGTAAAGAAAGAATGCAATCACTCAAAATTACATACAATTGTTAGATGCCATGTCAACCTTACTACACATATGCATACAATGATGTACTATATCTCAGTCTAATTAACATTTATGAAACAAATGTTTGGTGGAAATGAAAGAATATGTTTATCTATATATGACTATTGTATGGAAAAAGAAATGCTATTAAAAGCATTAAAATTTCCTTAAGATGAATAATGACATGATGACGATAAGTGGAGCTAAGTGCTACACCTAATAGTGTGTGCCACCTCTGGAGCTCAATTGTCGTAGGTCCAAAGGGATAACACCGCAAGGAACATATGATTGCAAGGAACCAAGGAGGCAAAAGCTAAGTATTCTACAATTGTATCTACACTGTCATGTTATCGCCGCAAGGGACGTATGGTTGTAAGGAACCATAGAGGCAAAAGCTAAGTCCTCTATAGTTGTAGCTACACTGTCATGTCATAACATATACTGCTAGTGTCAGCGGTTGAAAACGTATAACAAGATATGTACATGAAAGTTATGCAAATAAATGGTTTATAAAGGTAAAACATTACAAGTATGAAAGAAAATGATTTATAAAGATAAACCATTATAAGTTATGAAATAAATGGTTTATAACGGTAAACCATTATAAGTATGAAATGAAATGATTTATAAAGATAAATCATTACAAGTTACGAAATAAATGGTTTACAACGTTAAACCATTACAAGTATGCTAGGAAATGATTTACAAAGATAAATCATTACAAATTATGAAATAAATAGTTTATAATGGTAAACCATTACATGTTATGTAAGAAAGCGGTTTAATTAAAGATAAATCAGTACATGTTAAGTAGGAAAAGGGTTTAACTAAAGATAAACCGGTATATGTTACGCAAGAAAATGTTTAAATAAATATAAACCATTATATATTATAAAAGAGATGGTTTAATAAAGAATAAACCATTACATATCGTACAAGAATTGATTTAAGAAATATACACCGTCAAAGTCATGGGAGAAAATGCAAAGTGATTTATATGATAAAAGAAATATGTACTTGCTATAAATCATTAGAAATATGCCCCACAAGATGAAGGAAATTATATGTAATATTTTCTTATGAAATTTACATATGTATACCCATGGTTAGGAAAGAATCCAAAAAATACATGTTAGGAATCGAACTTAGACATGCATGGGAACAATTAGACATGCAAAGATGTTTATCCATGAAAACTCAAGTGCATGCTTTATAACGGATTACAAAGACCTTAGAATCCCATGCATGCACCCCGATACATACTAGGTGTTAGGCTCATGCAAATGTGTTTAATTATTTCAGGTGAAGAACAAGTTTGACCAAGTACTCAAGTTCCCTCATCGGACTCAACGAGAAATCGACGTGGTATGGATAATACACGGTTATGATGGATATCTATATGCTCAAGAGAGTCATGTTGTGAAATTATTTAGTTTCCTTTGCAAATATACCCTTATTAATGTTGTAATAATGGAACTTGGTTGACTTGGATTTTATGGATCCTTTTGAGAATAATTTTTATATGCTCATTGATTACCATGCATGAAGTGGTAGCGGCTCGGACACTCAATCTTTTATTGCATGCTTTTTTTGGTCGGCACGACCCGTTCCGTTATACTTTCATTTAAATAAACAATATCATTATTAAATATAAAAATATCTGTAATATAAAAATTCGATTAAAATATTTGATTAATTATGAATTTATCATTCCAGTTGATTTGTATTTTTCATACCGATCCTTTGGGATAAATGTACTTTTTATTTATTACTCGTATTTCTTTTTGATATAACATGTGATTACTTCTCTTTTGTTATTAATACAAGTAAAATAAATAAATAAATAATATCTTGAATCATGTTTTCACCCATCTAGTACATAATTAGTTCCCTCCACTGTGCTCCGTCAACACGAGAAGGTTCTCCATACATAAGTTGGTCGAGTGGAATCTGTGGATCGAAATACTGAATTATCAAATATTGGAAATATATATTTTACAACTGCTAAGAAAGAATTATTTTACTTAGAATACTCTTTAAATCATCTCATCATCATGTCTAATATATTAATCATCATGTCTAATATATTAATTCCATCTCAAGAGTGTGACATGAAGGGCGTGTTCGGTAAGAGGTTAAGGGAGAATGGAATAAGGGGAATAAGCCCCTGACACGGTTCCCAGTGGTACGACTATTCCCCATTATTTCATCTTATTTCACTCTTATTCCTATCTTTATCCCACCTTACCTACCATTATTTCACCTTATTCTCCTTATTCTTATCCTCCAGCCGAACGGAGAATAGACCCTTATTCCCCTTATTCCCCATCCTTATTCCTGCTTATTCTCCTACCGAACGGGCCCGAAGTAAAATTGGTCCCAAAGAAAGCATATGACATTAATTAACAAAGCTACGTAACATGACAACGATAATGAAAAAAAATAAAATTATTTAGGGATTTTCACCCAACAGACCCTGTAAACGTTTTAAAATGCATCTACGACCTTTTGCACAACTTAATTACCCCCATCGACTCTGTAAATTACCCCAAGAACCCCCACAAGCTTAAAACATATTACTCGGAGGGTTCATGGGGCAAGAGTTGGCATGTTTACAGGGTCGAGGGGGGAATTAGGTTGTTTCAAAGGTCGTGGAGGTGATTGACAAAGTTTATAGGGTCTGTCGGGTAAAAATTCCAATTATTTATTATATAACATCTATGACACCTTACTGAACTAAATTGAAATCACATGCGGTGATAGGAACATAGAGAGCGGGATTACTATCCAAGGTAAATGTGAAATTACGCGGGATTCTCATCAACGACATCAGATCCTCTATTGTACAATAGCGGACTGTTGTATAATCATCGGCGGCTCGATCTTGATTGAGCGGTTCGCACGAATTGTCACGGTAAGCACCCCACAAAAACATCAATTTCGTACGAACCGCTCGATCAAGAACGAGCGGCTTGGGCAGTTGAGAGTTTTATAGCAGTCCTATTCTGTACAGCGGAGGATCTGGTCACCTCATCCACTGCATCACCATTGCCAATATGAATATGACGTGTCATACTCCGAAGAAAATGTTCCAAAGCCATCCTATGTGACGATTCCTTACATGTAATAGAAGAAGATGAAGGGACTGATGCCATGTCTCCTGAACTCGTCTCTCACATGGAGATGTCAATACTATATAAAATTTTACAGAAAATTACCTGAAATTTAATTAAATGAAAAAATTCTAAAGTTTACCTTCCAGTTATTCACATTGTTATCATAAAATTTCTACATAACGGAGTTTACATCACTATCTACTACACAAAAAAGAACTTTAAATGGGTTCAATCCAATAAACATCGTCATTATACATTGTGCCTTCATCTTCATTTACATCATAGTGGTCCTTAAAAACTATCATTACGGTTATAATCCATCCTTTAACAGAATTATCTGGACCAAAAAAAACTTTCTTCGGTTCATTCGTCTGTAATCTATCATTTTGTTTAAACTAATATAGCAATTCATATCTCTCTTTAATATTATACACCTTTATAACCAACGTCAAATCATTTACATATGAAAAAACACAACATGTCATGCATAAAACTAATTTCTAATTTTCTATGATATCAATAATCTTACTGTAATAATTACCCACTCGAGAACGAGTTTACCTTTTACAATAGCACATGACATTTGTGTTTCTTTCGTCCCATTAACAAATTCTTCATGGAACTGGTAAATCATTTACAATATATGCGAAAACACATGTGAATAAGCAATATGCGTAAGGAAATGAATATCTATAGTTATCCTCTCTCAAATCTCTCAAATTGAAATGTAAGTTTTATATCCATTGAATGAAAGTATATTTTTGACTACTTGGAATAAATGATGGATTATTTATATTTATATACAATAAATAATCTTTTTCATTTACCTACATCAGAATGTAATAATGGATAAGATCTCTTTCCATATCAGATACATTCATCTAATACCTTTAAAAATTGGTTTACCTCATTTCTTATAAAATCATAAATTTTTTTGATCTTCAATATCTACTAGATCAACATCATCAATTCTTTCAAATCTATGAAACCTTACACTACTCCATTCCATGTACATGCCACAAAAATTTATGGCCTCTTTTCATAGATATCCTTAGCAGTGTACCCTGTAGCTATGTACATCTTGTTAAATGGTTAACATAACAAAATATTCAATTTTTTTTTGAAGTAAATGATGGATTATCTCTCCATTTTTTAAATCAATTGGATGTAGATCTTCACGTATCACGTTCCTCTCTGCATATATTACATTTTATTTGTAATGAATATGTAAATCTTTCTAATACGATAACTTTATAAGAAATATACTTTATTTTCTTCAACTACCTTGCATTTTTCTTAAATGATCGTCATAAAAAATTTTTAGACTACCACGTGTTGTTCCCAGAAGACATTACCGTCTAATCGGGATAAACTCATTTTACATTGAACCAAAAATTGTCGAATTTTGAATTACTCTCACGCTTTTGCCATCTACGTTTCAAAAGCAAAAAACAATGATATCCCAAATAGCAATATTTGTAGTAGATATAATCATTATAGAGTGAGTTTTTTTCCGTATCGACGAGACATGCATTTTTTCCCTTTGTAATTCAACCTAATAAATTCGCATAAGCTAGAAAATCATTTATGGCCCATAAAAACACATCACCACATAATATTCAATCACTACAACATACACCAATGTTCTGATATCGATTTTGATAACAATGTAAAAGAATTTCTTCTTTACAGTATAATATGCGATCACTAGGACATACATCGACTTTCTCATATTCCAATCCTAAGGATCAAATGCGAGATTATGCATCTTTCCAATCCTTTGAAAATTTGACCACGGCAGTTGACTATTTTGCTAATTAGTGAAAAAATGTGTCGTCATCATGAATGTTGAACAATTCTTTACTTTTATCTTTAACATTTCTCATAAAAATTTTAATATGACTTTCAACACCTGAAGCCAACATAACTCCAACATATTGCCAACCCATACATAAAGGGTTAACATTCAAACTGAACAACCCTATGGGATGTAATATAATATAACATGGAGACTGTAATTATTCTCGTTAATCATATTTACATCAAGTCCTATGTTCAAAAACTAAGATACACATGTATAATTGTTAAGTATACAAACTAAGACACGCATGCATAATTGTTAAGTACACCTAAAAGCTCTCAAGTGGACTGTTTGGCTCGGGGACAAACCCCCTATTTAGTATCAGAGCGGATCCCCTGCTGTTACATCCCCTGCTGTAATGCAGGGCACCCGTTGGATGAGAATTGGGATGCACGCCAACCATCCCCGGGCTCCTCTGAGCGCCATCCGATCCTCATCCAACGGGTCCCCTGCGTTAGCAGAGGATCCGCTCCCATTTTGTATATGTGGCTGAACATTGCCGTCCTCTACTGCTTATTTACTGTTTTGGCCCGTTGATAGCCCGAGCAGTGCTTTTGCTGTGAGGGTGGTCACACACCCTGCCTCTATGATTTCGATGAATATAACATCAATTTGCTTGCTCAAAAAAAGATCTCAAGTATCTCACTAGCTACAATAGCACTTGAAGAAAAGCACTTGAAGTGAAGAAAATTCTCATGGAAGCTTGGTCGCATCTTAACATCTACTACTATGACTCTCAACTACTGTTGTTGGGTCCACAAGAAGGTAACACCATGTGAAATTATCCAACAAAGAAACTAACACAGACAAGTAATGTAGCTGTAAACAAGGAACTGCACGTATTCTCTTGCTTGGGGTATACACACATGTAAATACTGTGAAACAAGCATGTACAAGGCATCTTATTCCTAACCTACAAACATCTGACTAGTGTATTGAAATATAATTGTTATTATTAGTTACAAGGCTGCCTCAGATTACTGCAAGCATTATATACAGGAAACAAACTCGAAGGACTACGATATACCAATCATATGTCATCGACCCCAACCAACTACATATTGGTAAAAGTCAACGGCAACATATAGTAGAAGTACATGGACCCCTATTCACATTGGGTTTAACCAAGGACCCGAAACACCTCTCATGTGTTTACGACTCAAAATACCACTCGGTGAAGCCACACTAAGTACTATTCGAGTATCATCCCATGTCTAAGTGTGATGCCTAAATTTTCAACCACTTCACTTAGCATCAAACTCCGTCAAGTAGCTTTGGAATACAACATCAAGCACCAAGTATAATACATCACCCAACATGACCTTTGGGGTCATAGCCTTCTAGGAATCTAGACTTAGCTCCAAGGGTTCATGCCCATCCCTTATGACACCTACCCCCATTTACCCACACAATACAGGAAAATGAATCTAGGGTTCATGCTCATCCCTTATGACACCTACCTTCATTTACCCACACAATACAGGAAAATGCACCTGTGTGCAAGGAGACAGCCCACTATGGAAAAACATGTCTATGGGACAACTAACCACAAAACAATGCTGACATTCTATTGAGGTATTTGATTCATTCCTTAATATCGTGTTATGTAAACTCATATCACTCACATTTTGTGCATTCATTTAATTATGCTAACTCCATTCCTTTCCCTTGAGATCTATTTACACTTGAATTCATATAACATATTTTTCATGAAATCATTTTAGAGAAGGACCTAATCCAATATGGATCAAGGGAAATTTTGAAAACATTTATTCGAAGTTCAATACTCATTTTGACTCTTGGTGTACCGTTACATTTGACCGTGGGTCGAAGGTGAATCTATAACCTTTTGGGTGTACTAAAAACTTTCTATTCCAGAGATGAGTCACGCGTCAAGTGCATGAGGTACCATTGCACTTCATGGTGTAGCGGTGCACCCACGATGTGGGTTGTGTTCATCATTTCCACTATTGTTCTCGACATCCTTTCCTGAGGACATTTGCCTTTCTTTTCTCCCTTAATGCTTCCTCACCCCAATGGGCCCAATCATCTTCTTTAATGTGTTTCCACTTGCTATCACACACTATATTTACACTAAACATGGGGTATAATATAACATCCAAATCATTATACAATGCCACAAGAAACTCACATGTATACATGACTATTCATCCACATGAGGTTAATAAAACACATCCGAATCCAAGAAGGAAGACGGGGATTTTATTACCTCTGAGATCATTTCCCCGATAACTCCTTCTCGGGATGCCAAGAGCTCTGGCAACAATCCAATGGTAATTCAGTTAGTCTATGGCAATGGGAGAGAGAATTTGGATGATTAGGGTTTGTGGATAGCTCTCTAACCCTTAGGCTTTCTTTCTCATGTTATATCCTCATATTTCTGATCTATCATAGGATCTCAACAAATGGATACTTCAGCTGTCACAACTTATTTATTGCATGATCCAAGATCTATACATATGCCTTAGGGAAGAAACGTATCAATTAATTGTTAAGTCCTTATACATGGATCTCAAAGGTACTTTTGCAGGTTGGACAAGTGGAACACATCATCTACTCAGCATGCCACGTTCTTGATGCAATCTAAAATCTAAAAAGGGCCAATAAACCGTTTCGCCAGCTTACCCGTTGTTGGTGGAAAAGAGCAATCTATTATTCCAAAGAATCATCGGCTCTCTTATATAGAGGAAAGCCTATGGGTAAATTACATAAGTAGCTACTACGGAAATAAACAATTGATAAACAGTACACCGACTACATAAATATCTCTACATTCCCCCTCAAGATGGAGCATAGATATCAATCATGCTCAGCTTGGAAGAACACCTCTGGAATGGTCCTCTGAGCAATGGCTTGGTGAAAATGTTGGCTGTCTGCTCTCCTGAACTCACATGTGAAGTAGAAATCAGGCCTTTCTGGATCATATCTCTAGTGTAGTGGCAATCTAGTTCAATACGCTTAGTTCTTTCATGAAAGGCATGATTATTGGTAATGAACAATGCAGCTTGATTATCGCATTGTAGCTGCATGGGTAGAGGTACATCTATATGCAAGTCTTCTAGCATAGCTCGAATCCACATCATCTCCGTGCTTGCTTGAGCCATTGCCCTGTATTTAGATTCAACACTAGATCTAGTCACAACAGTTTATTTCTTGCTTTTCCGAGAAACCATAGAGCTGCCCGCAAAAATTGCAAAGCCTGAAGTAGACTTTCTATCCTTGGGACATCCTGCACAGTCTGCATCCGTACATGCCGAAATAGATAAATCTGTGTCCTATCTAAACAACAATCCTGAGCCTGGAGAAGACTTTAGATACCTTAGTATCACATATATGTCATCCATATGTATCTGTCTCGACAGTTCCATGAACTGGCTCACTCAGCTCACTGCAAGGGCAATATCAGGTCGAGTTATAGTGATGTAAAGAAGCTTACCCACCATTTCTCTATATCTTCTCCTGTCAACATCCTCAGCATCATTGTCATATAATTTCATACTTGTATCCATAAGGGTACTCAAGGGTCTACATCCAACCATAATCGTTTCAACCAGCAAATCTGTAATATATTTCCTTTAGGTCATTACAAGATCCTGTGTATTCTTGACAAACTCCAGCTCCAGAAAGTATCGTAGGGTACCACGATCCTTTGTAACATCCGGATCCAAATGAACTGAAGCTCCTGTCAAGAAAAAGATGTTGCAAGCAAGTTTAGATCTCCAAAGGAGATATTCAAAGGTACATATCTCTCTTCACTTTACTTTCATTAAAGTCAATGTTAGAGTCGCTAATTCAGTTTTTTTTATGTTGCTATCCATCAGGTATTTTAGTTATTGTTGTATGTTAGATAAAGCCACAAAATCCCTCCAAACTTAGAGGATCAAAGGTACAATCTTCTCCTCCTCTTGCTGCAGTTCATATTTTCGCAAAATTCTAAACCCCTTTTTGTTGATTTTCATGCACATTTTTAGATTTTTTTCTCGGGTTTTTTTCGCGAGCGCTCACAGTTTTTACGCCTCTCTGGGATCCACAGGTTTTCTTTTAAAGACCAGTTCCACTGACCCTTATTCTTTAGGGTGCCTAGACTGGAGGGCCCTTTTTTTAGTTTTTCGAGCTCGTTAGCCCGTATCGGTCGGGCCGGTTTTTCTTTTAGAGTGACTTTTCCGGAGAGTCTCTCACCCGTCTCAGTGGCGTAGTTTTGGAGTAGACCTATCCTTCTATTGGACCACACTTCCAATTAGAGGGCGAGACGGAAGAGCCTTTTGTAGGCTACCTCGCTGCTTGAGTTTTGTTTACTTTTCGCCAACAGATTTGGTGATGCTACATCCGAATCATCCGTGTATACATCTGAATCCTCTATGGCTACATCTGAATCAATTACAGTTGAATTTGAAGGAGTTACATTTGAGATTGGATTGAGTCACAAATGAGTTTGGCTAAAGTTGAGATGATTTATAGTTAAGTTGGTTACATGGGAGCTTGGTTACAATTGAGTTGGTTGTAGTTGAGCTTAGTTTCCATTGAGCTAGTTACTGTTCTGCCAGTAATTCTTGACGAAGAGAAAAGACCAGTTTATGAAAATCATCCTTATCAGACTACGAGTTACTACCACAGTTGTTTGAAATAACTAGTGGACGTGTTGGGAACTTAGTTAGGATGCATTTTACTCCACCGTATGCCTACGGAGGCACCCCAACCCTAAGGCTTCCTTACCGCCTTAGAGTCATAGTATGAGGTCTTACCTAGACCAAGACCACAGACTATCCACTATGCTTGAGAAATTTAGCAAGAAAAGAATCAAAACATTAGACTCATCATCTACACTTACTATGGTCTATCCACATGACTAACAATCATCAGAAGAGACATGAATCATTTAGACCATGTCAACCGTTAAATACTCAAGATATCTGAATCATCTCAATCATGATAGGCATTGAATAAATCATTGAAACTTGAAATTGATGGGGAAGAACGGAAATCATATACATTTTTATACTGGCATCACACCTTAGAATCATAATATGAGATCACACTCAGATCAAGATCCCAAATTATCCACTAAATCTGAGAGGTTAGATAAAGACCAAGAACAAAGACTCAACATCCACATCTCCAGATTGATGAGCGTCAAATTCGCCTCTATAAGAATGTGAAATAAGTCGTAGTACAGGAGGCGAATTTGGTTCAACAAAAACCACAGTCTTTGAATGCTGTGGAGTATTTATACTTGGCAAGTCTACCAAGGTCGAACACAGGGACACAACTGCCTAATATGTTTATCGAATTTCGATTCATGATGGCACAATGTGAATTAATTCCAATTTCAGGTCCATACGAAGAATTGTGCAATTTACAAAGCGATCCTAGATGGATGCATTTTTTTATTTTTTTATGTAATTTAAAATGATGCATGAGCGAGTATGCAAGAGAATATGTATGCTAAATAAAGTCTATACCCTAAAAATGCGAGCAACAAAATATAAATTGAAGTCAGAGCCAATTTAATCCATCATTGAAAACGGTCAGCCAATCATAGCAAGCATGAGTAGAACAGGGTCTCAATTACCACATAAAAATTCATTTTAATTAAAACAGGAGCGAATGAGATAATTAAGCATGCTAAAATGTAGAGGACAAAACAAGGATCAAAACGACACTAAAATCATGCAATTTGGACCTACGATGCTCAAGTTATGCTAAAAATAGTGCAAGGGCATAATTGTAATAAAAATGCAATAAAATAAAGGGATAAATATTGCATTTAGGTCCCTGGAAGGACCTAAATGCAATTACCAAAAACCGCCTGGGGTCCTATGCAATTTTCCCATATGCGCATATACCTTTTTGCAATTTCCAAAAAGTTGAAGGGCTTCCCTGTAAAATACCTAGGCACGCACGTGAGGTGCGTGCCTGGGGACCTAAATGTAATTCCATAAAATAGCCGGGTTCGTCCTGCAATTTACCCAGCACCTCACGTGCAAGGCACGCGAGGGCTAGGCTCGGGTCAGCCCTTGTGGTTCGAGCCACGTAGCGAAGTTTGGAGGCTCGGCTGGAGGTTCGAATGACCCGAGCCTGTAGGTTGGGCTGGAGGCTCGGGTCAGCCACGTGTCATCATCGTGACCGTCCGATCCATCTGATCGGATGGCAACTGTATCTCGTCCTCCTCCGCAGGTCACCGGAGAAGGCGGGGCTCCGGCGACCTGCCATTCGCACCACCGTCGTATTTATCAGCTTCTGGAGGTCGGGGAAGATGGCCGGTGGTCTGGTAAAGGACTGGGAAGCGCCGCGAGGCTCCGAGGTGGGTCGGAGGGGAAGAACGATGGAGCCTCGCCGGCGGAGAAGAGCTCGAACCAGCTCCGATGCAAACTCCGACAATTGAAGTACCTGCAAGCGTTAGATAGCCGAAGCGTGCGTACGTGTAGTGCGAGTGAGAGGCGAGTGAAGTGAGGGCCGTGGAGGCGACGAGAAGCGGTGGCCCAGAGCTTCTTCTCCGGTGGTGTTGGAGCAGAAGGGGATCAGAGTGAGGGGAGGTCCTGAAGAGAAGAAAGGTGGTCGGCGAGGGTGTTTGATGAATAGTGAAGGTCGGAAGGTGGTTCAATGAGGGTGGCAACGAGTAATGGAGTCGGGGTAATTCGGAGAAACAAGGGATAACTCACCTCGCCGGAGCGAGGTGTTTGGTGAAGGCGGTGATCTGGGCTGAGGTCCTTCTCGGACCTCGGGGGTCGTCGCACGACGGGGGCGATGAGCCCCGGTGCTCAGCAGTGGCGAAGCCAACCACGACATGGCCAATGCAGCCGTGGGTCGACACCGAACCAGCACCATTATAGTCTCGACGTTCCCCCCCCCCCCCCCCCCGCTGTCACCGGAGGGGCGGAGGAAGCTAGGTGAAGACCCAATAATGGTGGACGAGGGCTGTCGGTGACGAAGGTCGGCTTAAATAGGCGGAGATGGTCGGGGGTTACGGTAGTGTGAAGCGTTTTTGAACGGGGTGTTAATGATGTTGCAGTGATGGTGAGGGTGTCATGGTGGTCGCGCGGGGATGGCGGAAGAACGGGGAAGGCGTTGGTGACGTTATGTCAAGGAGGAGGTGGCTGGAGCGCCGGCCAAAAAAGGAAGGGGGAGCGGGTTCGCAACGTCTGGGGTGAGGGGGTTACGGAGGTTGACGATGGTGGAGGACCGTTGGATCGTATGATCCAACGGTCAGGAGGAGCGCCGATGTGGAAGGCTTAAATTAGATATGAGATTAGATCGAACGGTGGGGAGTTGGGCGTAGATGGGTGGCTTAGAAGGATAGGTGGGGAAGATCCAACGTTCGAGGCAACAGGGGTGACGTGGCGTGTGGAGGACCGTTAGATGTACGTGGATCGAGCGGCTAAGGTGAGGGGAGACGTGGCACAAGGAGGAACGATGGATGGCATTTGGATCCAATGGCTGTGGATGAGGCGCGAGGTAGCGGCGGCGATCAGATCTGGAAGATGATCGGACGGTGGGTGATGGAATGGGGTTCAACGGATGAGATGGAGGCGGGGTTGAAAGGATCCAACAACCCAGGAGGCCGACGGGTGGCGAGAGGAGAAGCGAGCCAAGTGGACGCTCCAGAGAGCGCCACGTGGCCCAATCAGAAAAATTCAAATAAAAATACAAAGATAAATAGAAAAGAAATAGTTAGAGGCCGAATTAGGAAAAAGTCAAAACATGAAAGTTGCCCGTCTTGACGAGATCTACAACTTTCATGTTGGACAAAAAGCCAAAAGAGGTCAACTGTACAAAACATATTTTTGGGGGTATTTTTAAGGGGATAAAAATACTGATTTTGTGCTTTTGAGATGTTTTTGTATTTTTTTAGTGTTTTTAATGGTCAGTGAATTATAGACAATTATACTATCTAATTTTTAGGGTTTTTGAAGATAAAATAATTACAAGAAAAATAGAGGAATATTAAATACAATAAATTAGGGGTAATATATACACAATATGATACAAAATAAAAATAAAGAATTACAGGTGATTTTTATTGGATTGATTAAGCAGGGGTTTTAATTAGCGGCTTTTAGCATGATGAATACGAGATTCATCCTACTCCTATACTTAAACCATGCTCGTCCTCGAGCATCTAAAGAATGAAGGAGTCGGATTAATTCCTGACAGTGCGCGTGAAATTTTCAAGGCTTGATCTTTCGAAGACCCTTGACCTAAGTGATCCTAAAATTCCGGGTTTATCCAAGCCTTAGTCAGAAGGAATCCAACTTCTCTGATTATCACTCTCTTTTTGTATATATAATATAAGGATATGACAATTAGTGTACTGCATTTCATGAGAGCCGAGTAAATGCATCACTCAAAGTTCCAGTCCCAAAGACTCTCCTCTAGACTTAATCCTCAATACTAGGGAATAAATCTACTCTTGCTTCAGTCAACCGTCTCATTAGTTTGTCAGACTTGAAATGTTGATGAACGGCCAGATGATGGAGGTAATGGGATTGTGTCTATTTTTCTCACCCTCACATTGGAACAAGGGGCCTCTCGAGTACCTTTTTACTCAACACATGTAAATTTTTATATTGTTGATCAATGTGTCCGTCAAGAGAGTTGGAGTCGTCTGCACTTGTTTTTCTGGGAATACACCGGGGTGTGTCTTTTCTGAGTATCTAAGATACATTCGACACCCAGACTTGTATCGCTTACGATGCAGGGCCTTTTTTGTGGTGTCAGCCCGACTCCTTGGTCCTATTTAGCGCTTGATCCAAGTGGACACTTTGAAAATGTTTGGGAGCGCTCGCCATTGGTGGAAGCTCATTTGTATTTTGATTTTGGTATTCAGAGCTTTTTCTTTGACATTTTATTTCTTTTGTTAGCTAGATCCACTGCTTTTACCAAAAGTTGGCGCACACTGATCAACAAATTCCTTTAAGTTTCATCACACCCTGGCACATAGGTAAATATCAAAGAGATAGCATATGAATCTTGTTCACATACAGGCTAGGGTTTTGCTGACACTCAGGTTTCCTGAAGCCTTCATTAACTTTATCCCATCCTTGAATATCATTAGATCGGATCTAAACACAAATCTCTGGTCCTATTTCCTCAAGTGATATCTCAACTCAACTCATCAATCATGCAGTTGTGGAAGTGATTGTGCTGATCATATTTTCTTGAAGGTAGAGATGAATAGTACAATATAGCACTCAAATCTTTCAAACCAGGGAAGTGTGGATATTTAAGTCTTTAAAAACCCTAATGACTAAGGCATGTTAACTCAGACTCTCAAGATCCCAGAAATCTAGTGTGCACAAAATCCTCAAGCCTTGAGTGAGTGTGAATGTGTCAGGAATACACCAACTCCTTAGGTTAGTGATTTTTTTGTGTGATTTTTGGCTTTTGCAGATTTTTATAGATTTTAATTTTTTTTAATTCCTCGGAGAGACAATGACTGGCCCAGGCTCAAATAAAAGTATCCACTCTCAGCCAGTATGGGTGTAAGTACGGGCTGTAACATCCGGGGTCCGCTAAACCCGAACTCGACCAGATTAGGGTCCGATTAGCCAATAAAGTTGATTGTCAATATTAGACAACCTAAAACGATCAAATGATCGTGAATCAAAAATCGTTCGGGCGAAATCGACCCAAAATCGGTCGCATTGTAATGCATGCCGTGAAAAGCCGCGACGCAAATTCGGAAACCGTAAAACAAACCGAGACCGTCATTAGATCCGATTCGACGATACAAGATCAACGGAATCGACCGTTCGTCAATCGGAGGTCATTTGATATTTTTAAATCACAAAATTTAATCTTAAACCAAAACAGTATCTCGAAAAGTTCGGACATTCAAACTCGATCAAAAGTATATCAACATTATACTCATATTGACCGTCATTCTGAGACGATCGAAACAAGATGTTTCGCATCAAAATCCGACACCCGAGGTACGCGTACGGTTCATTTTAAGTTTGTTAAATAAATAAGAAAAAAATAATAATTTAAAATTAAATAAATAGTAGCAGCCGGCTACTGTCTACTAGTACTGTTAATATAAAAAAATAGTTAAAATTTATATTTGTTACAGCAGGAAGCAAGCTGCAAGAAGCAACAGTTGACTTCTAATTCCTTTCCACGTGATTTTTCCTATTCCACTTGCCAAATACTTTAACATTTCCTCTCCTTATTAAAGCCAACTTCTCTTCCTAAATCTCATATTTCCCTTCCCAAAATCCTCGCAAGTTCCAGCCGAGTGAGAAGCTCCAGTCTTTCAAACATCTGGAGATCCTCTTCCTGTCCAGCAGCTTTCATGCTCCTGCATGAGCATTCTCTACAGAAATTTTGGGTTTTTATTTTAAGGTACAACCCCTTTCCCCATTTCTCCCTCTAACCGTCCTTTATATTCTGCTCCAACATAAGAAGTCTTGATCCCCTTTTCTCTTTCAATTTCCCTCACCAAAACCCTTTCTTCTTTGCAAAAAGTAGCTGTCCAGCAACTGGGAAAGCATGTTGCTGCTCTTTGTCCATTTGTTTTTGAGTTCTTCCACCTCATTGATGCTCTAAATTAAGCATATGTTGCTGCCTTTCAAGATTTCAACCAATAAAGCTGTTGAAATTGCTGGAGTTCTAGCAACAACTCAAAGTCATGCCATTGCCAATCTAAGGAGTTGCTGCTCCTTACAATCTCAAGATTTTGCATGCAATCTTGATCTTCAAAGATTGAAGATCCAAGGTACCATCCCTCCCCTTCTATTTGATGCCATACATGCACAATCCTCCCCTTCATTCTTGCTACCATATATGAAATTTTTTATACTTTTTGAACCTTTATTGATGCTTTTATGGAGCAATATTGTGCTGGAAATTGGGTTCTGCTCATAAAATAAACTTGAAACTATAGATTTTAGATCTTATTTAGTTTAGCACTGCTTGCATGCCATTTTGATCCTATTAGGTACATTCCTTTACCATTTTTTTGCTGGCTTACATGTTCTTTTAGAACACTTTGACCATTTCATGTTCTAAATTCCTAGATCAACAAACCTATCTAATCTGATTGATAAGAATATGATTGAAGATCACAAGTATTAAGTTTCCTGTAGGTCTCCCATTCTTACTTCCCTTTTCCTGCTATTCGAATAAGTAAGATTTTTTTTGAAAAGGCTTAATGAATAATAGTATTTTGTGGATCAGAATTAAAAATCTGTAAATAGTACAATCAGTTCTAATCAATCTTGAACTACGTCATTCAATCCTGACAAGAATCTGTACCAGGAATTCAAAAAAAAACATCAATTATTAAATGTAAATGATTACCTAATTAACATACTGATGTTCTCCTTGTTTCATTAAAAACCTTAATTTAAATATATGATATGCATGTTTCTTGAATAAGAATCAAAAGCAGATTCACTATGGGCCGATCATTTTATTTACTATCATATATTGGTTGAAGCATTTCAATGGGAGAGGGTACATAGTACAGTTTGCAGATATCATGGAGTATAAATTTTTTTTGAAAATTGAACCTTCTCATTAAATCTATATACTTACTATTAGTGGGTTCGTTCCTACTCTGTTGCCACGTGTCTGCAATTTCTTCCTTCTTTGTCTCGTGACATTATCCTCCTCCTTCGCAATTTCTTCCTTCTGTTCTGTCAAATCGTATTGCCATTCGCTGCCTATTTCACTTGCAAAAGCAGATCTTTTTCCGAAATCATTGACACGTGGGGTTCTCTAAAATCCTATTGCCCTTCCCTGCGTATTTCACTTGCAATGGAAATGGTTTCCTTTATCCACGTGTTTTGACAGCTATTTCACACGTATACCGTGTGTAACCCTAAATTTATTACCGTCTTGATTTCCCTACGAACGTTCCTCCACCCTTTATTTCCTTTTACCATCCTTCCTCCATCTCGCCGCCTCGAAGGCTCGAAGCCATCTAACATCTTCCTGCTATTCTTCTCCTCGCAGGTATTACTATTTACTCAAGGATTTTTATGTTTTGTTTTCCAGTTGTTTGCCCTTTTCCGATTCTTTTATCTTTTGTTCATTTTTGCTTTTATCATTCCAGTTGTTGTCATTGTCCTGGAGATTTTACTATGCCTTTTGATTTTCCAAACCCTATTGTACGATAATTTTTTTCTTACTTTCATGTAATATGCTGTTTTATTATCTAATATCGGATGTTCTTTTCTCCGTTTTCATTTTGAACACATGTAAGGGACATCGTCTTCACTGTACTGTTACTTTAATATTGTTTATTCGGTATGCATATTATATATGAGTAAATCTGTCTCGGTGTATATATTTTTCACGTATTTCTTCATATGTCTGTTTACATTCTGATATATTTTTTACCATTCTCTGTGAATATGTTGACCGTATTTATTTTGATTGTTGTTGTTTTGGATATTTTACTGTTTCTGTTGAATGATAGGATATTCTTCCCTTCTTCCATTTGATATTTTATTTTCCCATCTGATGTTGGGTTTTTGTACTCTGTTTTGATTTTGATCATATCAAAGTAACGTCGTTCTCATTGTAATCCTTTTTTAATACTACTCATTTGTCATGCATATTAGATATAAGGAAATTTAATTTGATGTAGGTTTTCTCCAATTACTTACTTTCCAGAAATTACGTTTTTTTGGTTAAGGTTTAGTTGGTTTACATTCTGATATTTTTTTCCATTCTCTTTCAATATGCGGGATGCGTATTTTTTTTATTATTAATATTTTTTCCCCTTTCTCCGTCTGATGGTGGGTGTTTTTTTATCTGTTTTCGTTTTGCTCATATCAAAGTAACGTCAATTTCCCTGTAATCCTAAATTTGATGAATGTTTTTTTCCACTTGAAGTTGGTTCGTATATAGAATGAAATTTATTTCTCTGCAATTTTTCGTTAATTGTTTTTTTTTTCTGAAAATTGTATTATCCTTGGTATTGGAGCTAATTAACCTTTATATATATTGTAATAGACTGATTTTTTATCTACACGCATATGTAGTATCTGTTAATTTTATATTTGTGAATTGTGTCAAAATTACTTGTAATATAACCTTTTTTTGATAGTACAAAGATTAAAGATATACATACGAAACAATAATACGGTGTCATTTATATATATGCATATTATATCCATATAATACACATAGGGAAATACAATATATATATAATGATATATGTACTGACAGATACCTAATTGTGTAACTCTATATACATATCATACAGCTACGTGAAATACACACATATATATTTGCATACTGCATATAATATTTCTGAATATCATACATATCTTTATGATACATAATACAGTGTTTTGCGTGTATATATATCTGACTGTAACGGCTGAGAAATACAGTGTATGTAAGTACTATATATGTATCTACAAATTGAGCATGATGTATAGGTGTCGTATATATCAACTTTTGTTTATATGGTTATATAACATTGATAATAATACAATAACATTTGCTACTTTTGTTTATATGTTTATATAACGTTGACCATAATACAATAACATTTGCCGCTGTATAAAATCGTATCTGGAATACAAAATACATATATTCACGTATGTACTACAATTTACGCCAGGATTTTTATGTTTTGTTTTTCAGTTGTTTGTCCTTTTTCGACATATGTTTCTTCTGTTCATTTTCGTTTTGATCATTCCAGTCGGTCTCTCTTTCAATGATTACATGTTTTCCTATGTTCATTTGCATTCTGATCAATCTCCCTCATTTTTTCTGCTGAATATGTCGGATGTGATTACCGTCACTATCGTTGTGCTGGAGATTTTTTGATCCCTCTTGATTTTCTGAACAATGTTGCACGACATTTTTTCCCTTGCTTCCATGATCTGTTGTTTTATTATCTAATGTCGGATTATCTAATGTCGGATGTTTTTTTCCTTTTACTATTTGATCATATGAAACCAAAAGCTAAAGTTTAAATTTTTGTTGCTTTGGTTTTCGCACTGCATTTACTTGTCGGTTACCATTAGTTGTTTATTAACAAGAAAATATTTAATTTATATCTGAATTTATTCATTACTCAGGTGGCTGTAAATTTCACCGAGTCGATCTCCATATCCCAAGAATGACTTTTTTTTCCTTCGTAGATATCTCCGTATGTTGTGTTAATGTAACTTTTGAACAATTATGCATCTTTGCAGTTGTCTCCTTTTGATTTATTTTAACAAATATTGAACTTTATATATGAACCTTCCGTTCTGTTGTGTTGTATATTTGCTGCAAGTAAAAAAAATAATGTCAACAGCTCTCTATATAAAAGATTTGGGTGATAACTGTCTGAAACTTTTTTCTATATAATGTGTGAAAATGGGCTTTTTTTTTCAAGATCAAGATTTATCTTAATGTTTAGATGTAATTAATAACACATCTGTCCGAATTTCCTTCCATGTCTTTCATCATTGCTGCCTAATCCCGTCGCGAAGCGCGGGTATGCTCCCTAGTATCACTTATTTTGGAAGCACTTTAGCTTACTGATTAATATTAGAGAATGGAAGAAAGAGTTTCTTTCTCTATCTGTGCAGATTAATAAGTATTGCACTGCTGAGTTTAAGTAAGATTTTGGTAAAAATATCTTTGGTAATACCTCTTCCCTATAATGTAGCTATTAAGACTTAACATATGATAATCTACAGTATCTTATTACTAAAATTTTAATTAAGTTGAAATGAGAATTTTGTGCCAATTATTCTATCAACTTGTGGTTATGAATGTGGATATGAATGTTAAATTTGAATATTACAACACGAAAAATTTTCCCTGCTTTTCTGTAACTTGATGCGATCTCTTGTGAATAATAGTGCGAGTGTGTGATTAATGGGTACCCGGATCCTAGGGGTTCACAATTTGCTCTCGAGAGCAGTATATTCCGATGCACTTGCAGTTGATTAAGGAGCAAGAGTTTATTAATCTGAAGCAGGGAGATCTGAGTGTTGCTGAATATAACAACAAGTTTCCTCACTTACTGAAGTATGTTCCACACTGTTGGGAAAAATGAGCAAGTTGTTTATTCCATAAGCAGAATGTGGCACAAACTTTATAATGATTAAATATTTGCTTAGTAAATTTAAGAGGTCGGTATGCTGGTTATGACATCATTATCACGGGTATACTCATTAGAACAAAATTTGAATATTTGATTAAGTACATGATATCTTTCGGATAGACCCTTCATTTCATAAGTCGGACTCTACTTACCCTTAAGGCTTGACGGGAATCTAAGTGGATGTTGAGATTTATATCACATTAGTGGAATTTTGAATATCAAAAAAAAAGAGGAAGGGGCATACATCATTATTCTAATATGATCATGGAGATTTGAGTAATAGGTTATGTTGGTTAATCAGTAATGACAATTAAAGAGTGCCGGTCATGGTGACCCTTCCAATAAAGTGACTTCTATTAGTATGATGATAGAAATGATGACCTATGATCATAAGAACTGATCATCTACATAAATCATTCTTTAAGATATACCCTACCAATTATTGCTCACTATAGAGAAGAGTTATTATGAGATACCCAAATAAGATAAGTTGACTATAGTAGAGATCAAGAAAGGATGGTGTTGAATCAATGATGTCAATAAAAAATGCCGGTTACGGTGACCTTTGCACCTGACCGTGCGAGGGCGCGGTGACCCTCAACTGGGCGGAGGAAAGGAAGCCCAGTTAGGGCAGCGGCCGCCAAGTGCGCGGGTCTAGGATCCCAGTCCCTCTTCGATTTTTACGCGAGCTCGCAGTGTTTTTACGCCTCGTTGGGATCCCAACTTTAGACCATTCCGCTGACCCTGTTTTAGGATACCCAGGCGGGGGATCTTTGGTTTTCAGTTTTACGTACGAGCTCGGTTGCCCGTTACCGGTCGGGTTGTTTTTCTAGAGTGACTTTTCCGAGAAGTCCCTCTCACCCGTCTCAGTGGCGTAGTTGGGGAGTAGACCTATCCCTCTATTGGACCGTCCTTCCAACTAGAGGGCAAGACGGAAGAGCCATTTGTAGGCTTCCTCACCGCTTGAGTTTTCTTTCGCCAACAGACTTGACGATTCTACATCCAGATCATCTATATCTACATCTAAATCATCAAGAGTTGCATCTGAGAGAGTTAGAGTGAAGGTTTGGAGGAAATTACCATTAAAATTGAGTTGATTGGAGGTGACTATAATCTGATTCGAAATCCCTATAAGTTAGTGGACGTGTTGGGAACTTAGTTAGGATGCATTACACAACACCGCATGCCTACAAAGGCCCCCCAACCCTAAGGTACTTTTAATACCTTAGAGTCATAGTGTGAGGTTACACACAGACCAAGATCACAGACTATCCACTAACTTAAAGGAGTAAGTAGAATTAAGGATCAAATCAATCATCACCATATCAGACCATTATCAAAAATCATGACATCATCTCAATGACTAGAAAATAACATCTTCATGTACCATCAATTATATTTATAAGATCTTGATCACAGGGATTACCATCTAAACTTTATATAAATATATATGTGAAGAACTAGCTTTCAAAAAAAAAAGAATGAGAAAAAGGGGTGAACCGATTAGCAACATGCCAAACAGTTGAAAACTTTTTTACTTACGCAAGTAGATGTAAATTATACTTGTTCCACCTTTCTACTTGCTCTCTTTTGCACATAATAAATTACTTGTCATTTATTTTTAAAAACTACATATTTGTATTCACAATTGTGACTCCTATTCTTCCTTGCACGCATGGCAGGAAAGGAGTCTGTTGTTCAGTAACTATACAGGGTTCCAGGAGACAAGGTCTATACCAGACGGTATGTGGTTTTTGTTACAGTTTTTCGTTCAATTGATATTGTAAATGCTTCTTCTCTTCAGTCAAATTTTTGGGATGTTGTATGTACTGACATACATTGTACATGTTGTAAAATCATATGGAAATTAATGAAATAATATTTTTGTGCCAATTGTCTCTATTAACTGGTGGTTATGAATATCAATGTGAATGTCAGATGCCAATGATTGCAACGACAAAAAAAATTCCATGTTTTCTATAAATTATGCAATCTCTAGTGAATGGAAAGCTGCGAAGGTAGTGTTAACGGGTACCCGGATCCTAGGGGGTTCACACGGGCCGAGACCCGTGTTACTTGAGGACGGGGCCAAATGCAATGTCCTCTAAACCACTCACTCTGCTAAGGGAGACCGAGGTTCCCTCACTGAAAATGTCTACTAAGCCTAGTAGTCAGAGTCAAATTCTAAGAAAGATTATTAATTTTTCAATTTTTTTAATACAGGAATATTTACAAAAATTAATCCCTCATTTTTTTTAACAAACAATTTTACAAGGTTTTTACCAGTTCACAAGCTTACCAAACCCAGCCCGACAATAAAATTTTAAAAAGTTTTAAAAACACGAGCTAAAAGCGAATGCAAATATATAGTAATATACGGTATACCCCCCTATACTTAAATTTTGCTATGTCCTCATAGCACAAGTTCCATGAAGCCAAGGCTCGGTTCAAATATAGGGTGATATAGCGGAACTGAGGAGGAGGGTCCCCATATACTTAGGCCAAAATTGACCTAAGTCAAGAAGACTGAACGAGGGAGGGATGAGCAGGCAGGTCCCCCCTATACTTAGGCTACAAATAGCCTAAGTAAGGTCTGCGTTAGGGGGGGGTTCTATGATACAAGGGTGAGGGGGGTTCGTGAAATATATACACAGAGAGAGGAGAGAGAGGAAGAGAAATATACAGGGGAATGGAAGGAGTGAGTGAGAAATATACAGGGGAATAGGGACCTCTGCTCTTCCAAGAAGAGGAGGATGAACTCGAGCTTGAAGGATAACAGGAGAAAGAGAATGGAAAGACCCTTCGGAAGTGCGGTTAAAAAGGAGCGTTGGGGCACAAATGGGATAGGATATATATAAGAGAAGAAGGGGTTTTAAAGTCGACATGTGGAGAGGAATTTAATGTCATCTGGACTAAAAGGAGATTACGTGGAAAAAAAAACTTTATAATCGAGTAGACTGAGTCTGCTCAGTAATATTTATATATATAAACAAACTCTCTATATATAATTTTTCTAACAGTTGCTACCGTACAAAATTTTTATAATATATATATATATATTTTAACAGACTCTCTGCTACAGTTATAAATATTTATTTAATTAATTTCAAAAGTCTCTTTTCTTGACATACTTAAAAATCAATCGTACGCGCACCTCGGGTCTCGGTTTTCGACGCGAAGTATCTTGATTTGATCGTCTCGGGACGACGATCAATTTGAGTACAATATTGATATATTTCCGGTTGGGTATGAACCCCCGAAATTTTCGGGAACGGTTTTTGTTTATAGTTAAATTTTACGATTTTAAGATATCAAACGACCTCCGATTGACGAACGGTCGATTCCGTTGGTCTTATATCGTCGAATCGGATCTAATGACGGTCTCGGTTCGTTTCACGGTTTCCGAATTTGCGTCGCGTCTTTTCACGGCGCGCAATACAAAGTGACCGATTTTTGGTCGATTTCGTCCGAACGACTTTTGATTCATGATCAATTGGTCGTTTTAGGTTGTTTAGTATTGACCGACAACGCTTTTGGGTTCATTAGATCCAAAATCGGACGAGTTCGGGTTTACGCGAATTCCCGGGATGTTACAATTATAAAAACCTCAAAGGGAGTCTCGTCCTCGAGACTCGAGTCAAGGTCATTAGTTGTCTTGAATTTTATATGGCCATAAAAACCTCAAAGGGTTTTGAACCCATAAAAACCTCAAAGAGAAAACAAGTCATATATTTGAACAAATATTTTATTACAAAAGCTTATTTTGGTTATTACCTCAGAAAAGCTGCGGGTATCGTACCCGCATGTCGGCTTCGGTCTCCCACGTCGCTTCATCGACGCCGGTGTCGATGCCACAAACCCTTGACCAATGAAATTTCTTTGTTGCGAAGCTTCTTCTCAGCGCAGTCAAGTATCTGGACTGGCTTCTCCTCATAAGTCAGATCCGGCTCTACATCGAGATTCTCGTAACTGATAATGTGTCGAGGGTCGTGGACATACTTCCTCAGATTGGATATGTAGAAAACATCATGAATAGCTAAAAGATGTGGAGGAAGGACTATTCGGTATGCCACTTTCCCCACTCTAGCCAGAATCTCAAAAGGTCCAACTTATCGCGGCGCCAACTTGCCACGAACACCGAATCTCTGTACTCCCTTCATGGGAGATACTCGCAAAAATACCCAATCTCCGACCTATAATTTATAGGAATGTCATTAGTATGAGATTAATTTGGACATATATATGTCATAGATGAAGAAGAAATAATTAGATTACCTGGAACTTTAAGTCTCTTCTCCGACGATCGGCATAGCTCTTCTGGCGGCTCTGTACCGTCAGAAGCCTCCGTCTCACCAGATCAACAGCTCTCGCAGTCTCCTCCAAGAGGTCCACAGAATATAAAGCATGATCACCTACCTCACACCAACTGAGAGGTGTGAGGCATCTCCGCCCGTATAGGGCTTCGAATGGTGCCATGCCAATACTGGAGTGATAGATGTTGTTGTACGTGAATTCTACCAAAGGCAAATGGTCCTTCCAGGACCCTTTCCACTCCAAAGTGCATGCGCGAAGTAGATCCTCAAGCGTCTGAATGGTGCGCTCACTCTGCCCGTCTGTCTGCGGATGGTATGCAGAACTCATCTTCAGCTCTGTTTGTAGTGCTGACATGAACTGATGCCAATAATGAGATGTAAATCTCGAATCCCTGTCAGACACCACCTCTCGTGGTATACCATGCAGCCTGATAATGTTCTGCACATAAAGCTTGGCCAATCTGGATGGAGTGTAAGTCGTGTTGACAGGTATGAAATGGGCTGACTTGGTCAACCTATCAACAACGACCCAAATAGAATCATGGCCACCTTGTGTCTTCGGCAGACTTGTGACAAAATCCATAGAAATGCTTTCCCACTTCCACTCGGGAATGGGGAGAGACTGCAGTAATCCTGGTGGTCTCCTGTGCTCAGCCTTGACCATTTGACAGGTCATGCATCTGCTAACATGTAGCGCCACATCGCGCTTCATTCCATCCCACCAGAAATGTCGACGCAGATCACGGTACATCTTCGTGCTACCTGGATGGATAGATAACCGTGAACTGTGTGCCTCGTCCAAAATGTCTCTGCGAAGCTGCTCGTCATTGGGTACAACGGCTCGTCCTGCCTTCCATAAAATAGACTCTGTCACGACAAAATCATCAATTTCATCCTTGATGGCACGCACGTATCTATCTCGGATCCAAGGATCTGTCTTCTGTCTATCTACAATACGATCCCAAAGACTGTTGTATCGTGAAGGCACGACAGTAGAAATGGATGCGCTCTCCTGAGGATGCCAATCGGTCAAAGCTGCAAGCGTATCCCACGTGTATAGCCAGTTCACCGTACCAACAGCATGCGCTCTCCTGCTAAGTGCATCAGCCACCATGTTTCCCTTACCGGGATGGTAAGAGATCGTGCAATCATAATCCTTCAGCAATTCGAGCCATCTACGCTGTCTCATGTTCAACTCCTTCTGATCAAAGATGTATTTTAGGCTCTTATGATCTGTGAAAATCTCGAAGTTCACCCCATATAGATAGTGGCGCCAGATCTTCAAGGCGAAGACAACTGCCGCCAACTCCAAGTCATGTGTGGGGTAATTCCGCTCGTGCAGTCTCAACTGTCGTGATGCGTAAGCAATCACCTGTCCTCTCTGCATCAACACTGCTCCCAGACCTTCCCCAGATGCATCTGTGTAGACTGCATAGTCCTGAGTGCCTGAAGGAAGAGCAAGAATAGGCGCTGTAGTCAACTTCTCCTTCAATGTCTGGAAGGTCTGCTCACATGAATCGTTCCAAATGAATGGAACTCCCTTCTGCGTCAATCGTGTCAGAGGGCGAACAATGCGTGAAAATCCGCTGACGAAGCGTCTGTAATAACCTGCTAGCCCAAGGAAGCTCCGAATCTGCGTGACAGTCTTGGGCTGCTCCCAAGACATAACTGCATCTATCTTTGCAGGATCAACTGCAATGCCTGCTCCAGAAATGATGTGCCCTAAAAATGAGACCTGGGATAACCAGAACTTGCACTTGCTCAACTTGGCATATAGCTTGTGCTTCCGCAATGTATCAAAGACAATTCGTAGATCATTCGCATGATCCCATTCATTCCGTGAATAGATGAGCACATCATCGATGAACACCACTACAAACTTGTCCAACTATGGACGGAAGATACGGTTCATCATATCCATGAAAGCCGCAGGTGCATTGGTGAGCCCAAACGGCATCACCACAAACTCGTAATGTCTATAGCGAGTCCTGAAGGCTGTCTTCGGAATATCCGACTCGCGAATCCTCAGCTGATGGTAGCATGAGCGAAGATCGATCTTCGAAAAAACCGAAGATCCCTGTAGCTGATCGAATAAATCATCGATGCGCGGTAAAGGATAACGGTTCTTCACCGTTCTCTTGTTTAGCTGCCTGTAATCGATGCACAGTCTCATAGATCCATCCTTCTTCTTGACAAATAGAACCGGAGCACCCCAATGTGAAGTGCTCGGCCTCACGAATCACAAATCAAGTAACTCCTGTAGCTGCACCTTCAGCTCCCTCAACTCGGCTGGTGCCATGCGATATGGTGTCATAGAGATCGGCTGTGTATCTGACAACAATGTGATCTCGAACTCGATCTCTCTCTCAGGAGGTAGCCCTGGTAGCTCATCAGGAAATACGTCTGGATATTCAGATACTACTCTGATATCCTGTATCATCGGCTCATGGTCGGATACCTCCCGAACAAATGCAAGGTATGAATCACAACCCTGATCGACAAGTCGTTGGGCTCGCAACACTGAAATGTACTTCATGGTGGAGTCATGTATAGTACCCTCAAAGGTGAACTCGGGTATATCGGGAATCCTGAAGACAACCGTCTTCCTAAAGCAATCAACTAGTGTATGATGAGTAGATAGCCAATCCATGCCCAAAATCAAGTCGAACTCATCAAGCTGCAGAAGTAGACAATCTGCGATCATCTCGTGACCGCCAATCAGTACGGGCAAGTGCCTGACTATCAGTGAAATAATGAACAACTGACCACCTGGCCCTCGGATGTGATATGGAGAAGAGAGAGTCTCTACGACTCTACCTATAGAAGCAAGTAGCCTCGAAGTAAGGAAAATGTGTGTCGCTTCAGAATCAAATAAAACGTGGAAAGCTCGATAAGAGCAGTCAGTGTGTGTGCTAGCTGGTCTGTTATCTCCTGGCCTGGTTGGGATGCCATGGTTCTGCATGTGGTCTATCTGCTTGCTGCGACCCAGATGGTCGAGCGGAATCTGTGCCATTCACAGATACTTATCATAAATGCTTTTTCTCTTCTTGGGATATACTATGAAAATTAATGAAATTGGTGACATCTGTGGTTATTTAATTCGAATGTCATATTTCCCTTCTCGGACTCACGACAAGTCGGGAGACTGTCTTTATCCGAGAACATAATGCGATCGGAATAGTAGTACTGCGAATGTGCGTATCGGGGTACCACTGCTCTGATACCAAACTGTGAACCCCTCAGGATCCGGGTACCCGTTTACGACACAATTCGCAATATTTCATTTATGACATCGCATTAAAAGTATAATTTTTATGGGGAATTTTTCGCAATGAATATATTTGCAAGTGACATTCGACATTTACATTTACAACCACAAGATAATAAAGATAAATGTCACCAAGAATTTATTTCATTAACTTTCATTTCATTTTTAACCTGTACAATGTCTGAAAGTATATACAGTATATCCCAAAATCTGACTGAAGAGAAAAGAAGCATATAACATTAACAACCGAACAAAAACTGAGACAAAAAGAATAACATACCGTCTAGTATAGACCTTGTCTTCTGGAACCCTGTATAACTACAGAACAATAGACTCCTTTCCTGCCATGCGTGCAAGGAAGAAAAGGAGTCACAAACGTGAATACAAACCCGTAGTTTAAAATAAATAACAAGTAATTTAATGTGCAAAAGAGAGCAAGTAGAAAGGTGGAATAAGCACTAATTACATCTACTTGCATAAGTAAAAATGTTTTCAACTGTTTGGTACTAAGTTCATTTGTTCTCCCCTTTTTCCCATTCATCCCATATATATATATATATTTATTTATATAAAGTTTACATGAAAAACCCTAACATATAATGATTTCATGTGTTTTAAGATCATGATTTTGGATCTTGGAGATCATGTTGCGGAACTTGATGGCACATGTAAATGCTACTTTCTTGCCATTGAGATCATGTCATGGTTTCCGATGATGGACCGATATAATGATGACGGATTTGATCCTTAATTCTATTTACTCCTTTTAAGTTAGTGGATAGTCCGTGGTCTTGGTCTGTGTGTAACCTCACACTATGACTCTAAGGTATTAAACTACCTTAGGGTTGGGGGGCCTCCGTAGGCATGCGGTGTTGTGTAATGCATCCTAACTAAGTTCCCAACACGTCCATTAACTTATAGGGATTTCGAATCAGATTAAAGTCACCTCCAATCAACTCAATTTTAATTGTAATTTCCTCCAAACCTTTACTCTAACTCTCTCAGATGCAACTCTTGATGATTTAGATGTAGATATAGATGATCTGGATGTAGAATCGCCAAGTCTGTTGGCGAAAGAAAACTCAAGCGGTGAAGAAGCCTACAAATGGCTCTTCCGTCTCGCCCTCTAGTTGGAAGGACGGTCCAATAGAGGGATAGGTCTACTCCCCAACTACGCCACTGAGTCGGGTGAGAGGGACTTCCCGGGAAGTCGCTCTAGAAAAACAGCCCGACCGGTAACGGGCAACCGAGCTCGTACGTAAAACTGAAAACCAAGGATCCCCCGCCTGGCTATCCTAAAACAGGGTCAGCGGAATGGTCTAAAGTCGGGATCCCAACGAGGCGTAAAAACACTGCGAGCTCGCGTAAAAACCGTGAAAGAGACTGAGATCCTAGACCCGCGCACTTGGCGGCCGCTGCCCTAACTGGGCTTCCTATTCTCCCGTCCAGTTGAGGGTCACCGCCCCCTCGCACGATCATGGTAAAGATCGCCATGATCGGCATAATTCATTATCAGTCATCCTAAATTCTTATTATCCGCATAGATTCATTGATTACATATTCATATTTCTGTTTTATGTGATTAGCTTCACAGATCTCAATGATTGGTGTATACTGTCCATTTTCATAAAAGAAAAAATTTGATCTTCTACTCAAACGATCAGATCTAAACTTCAGAATAATTTAGTCATTCTCAACTCTTAAAGTCCCAAATTGAAATCAATAATAAGCATAACAATGTTACTATAAAACCGTTACGCTTGGACAGTTGATCTCTCAATTTACTAAAAGTGATATTCAGATATAACTTCAGATGATGTAGTCATTCTCAACTCTTAAAGTCCCAAATTGAAATCAATAATAAGCATAACAATGTTACTATAAAATCGTTACGCTTGGACAGTTGATCTCTCAATTTACTAAAAGTGATATGATTACTAAATCACAGCTCTTAAATCTCAACTCTCATTACCATTAGTAGCAAAGGTTTACCACAATATCCATACCCTTGCTGTTCACCACCAAACTTAATCACTGTAGTTATAAAGCACGACCATCCTTTGCAGATCAAAATTTCAAGTCCTTTATTTTAACTCAAATCAAGTGTTCTTCGAGTGTTATGGACACATTGGCTCCGACCAATATTCTAACAGTGTAAATCTGTAGGACTCAAATAAATGCTTTAATGTTTTGGCACATATTACAGAATGTCATTAGCCCCTTTGAAATCACTAACCCATATGGCCATAATAAAATTAGTGGCTTAATTGATCAGAGGTTACATATTGAGATAGGTTATATTACAAATCCAGGAGGTCATGCTCACGAATGACAATGTTTCATCAAGAAGGGATTATCACAGTGAAATGAAAGATCGATCATATCTCAGGCCATAATACTACTAGGTAAACTCTGATCATTCATAGTCATATAATTTCGATAATGGACACCATTTAGGAATAAGGTTTATGAACAAAATATGCCATTTCTTTTTTTAAAAAAAAAACAGAGGGCCTCTTAGTGATCTAGGCATAGTTAGCAGTTCGGTGTTTATCTTGTATTAATTGACACGTCAATCATCAATGATAGTTCTCAGTCAAACTTCATATGATTCCTTTAGCTCTTACACGTCTCTAAAGATCTTGTTTTCAGTGGAGAAAATCAACTCATTTATCACTAACACAATTCAGAACTGATTGAGGTTCAGATGCACATTAACTTGTTTGACATAAAAAAAATGATCAAATTTGGGGCAACGTCTCTCCACGCTTTCAATCAAGGTGCAGGTGTCACAGTTGGTTGGATTCAAACATGTCAGATAATCAGATTTTGGTACATCAGATTTTTCACATCCATCTTAAATGATCAAGACATTACACAAGAACCACATGGAGACAACTTATTTTCAACCTTGTACATAGATCTCATGTACCTTATTTTAGTTAATTATGTGACGAAATTGAAACTACTAAATGGTTTCAGAAATCACAACCTTCAAGAACAGAAAAGACTTCATGATCAAATCCAACATTGTGTCAAAATTTGACATGCAAGGTAGCAAGAGGGGAGGGCTGAGATTGTACCTAAATTGATTCTTTCCAAGTTTGGAGATAGATCTCCAACATGCAGTGGCTTTGGAGGTTCTTTGGCATTAGCAACTTTGCATGAAGGGCCGCAGCAGTTGTAGGGATCTTCTAGGGCTATCTGGAGAAAGGTTCCAGCAACAAATTTCAATTTGGGATGGAGAGGAAACATGGTGCTCAGCTGGAATTTGAGAAAGAGGGGAGGATGAAATTGGAAGAAAAGAAAAGAGAGGGAGAAGGGAATTGTACCTTAAAGTCCTATAAATGGAAGAATTCATGGCACAACAACATGCAGATTATGGCTATAGCATTAGGACCTCTGCTCTTCCAAGAAGAGGAGGATGAACTCGAGCTTGAAGGATAACAGGAGAAAGAGAATGGAAAGACCCTTCGGAAGTGTGGTTAAAAAGGAGCGTTGGGGCACAAATGGGATAGGATATATATAGAGAGAAGAAGGGGTTTTAAAGTCGACATGTGGAGAGGAATTTAATGTCATCTGGACTAAAAGGAGATTACGTGGAAAAAAAAACTTTATAATCGAGTAGACTGAGTCTGCTCAGTAATAGTTATATATATAAACAAACTCTCTATATATAATTTTTCTAACAGTTGCTACCGTACAAAATTTTTATAATAATATATATATATATATATTTTAACAGACTGTGTGTCTGCTACAGTTATAAATATTTATTTAATTAATTTCAAAAGTCTCTTTTCTTGACATACTTAAAAATCAATCGTACGCGCACCTCGGGTCTCGATTTTTGACGCGAAGTATCTTGATTTGATCGTCTCGGGACGACGATCAATTTGAGTACAATATTGATATATTTCCGGTTGGGTTTGAACCCCCGAAATTTTCGGGTACGGTTTTTGTTTATGGTTAAATTTTACGATTTTAAAATATCAAACGACCTCCGATTGACGACGGTCGATTCCGTTGGTCTTATATCGTCGAATCGGATCTAATGACGGTCTCGGTTCGTTTCGCGGTTTCCGAATTTGCGTCGCGGCTTTTCACGGCGCGCAATACAAAGTGACCGATTTTTGGTCGATTTCGTCCGAACGACTTTTGATTCATGATCAATTGGTCGTTTTAGGTTGTTTAGTATTGACCGACAACGCTTTTGGGTTCATTAGATCCAAAATCGGACGAGTTCGGGTTTACGCGAATTCCCGGTTGTTACAAGTAATGTGAATTTGATTCATATTATAATGAGAGTTATCTAAGATAATTAAATGAGATTTAATTATCAAAGATGTGAATAATATGAATGAGATTCATGTTATTTGGACACAAGAGAATAGAGATCCAAGATGATTAAATGTGATTTAATTATCATGGATATGAATAATGTGGATAGTACTATCCATATTAATCATATATATTATAAATGTGATTTATAATATATTAGAGAGAGATTCTATTGTGATTTATATTTGTTGATTAATTATCGATGTGAATTAGATTTACATTGGATAATTAATTGAAAATATAATTTACCCTTTGTTTTGGGATGTAAATGTGATTTACATTTTTTCCAATGGCATGATTGCAATATTCACAAGATAATTATGAGTTATTTTTTGTGAGATAATTTACAACAAATGTTGTTGTAAAACTTGGAGATATCATGAGATAATGATATCTCATTAGATAATGAGGAAATTGGCCCAATCAATCTAAGAGGGTGGACGGCCACCAACTTCCATTGGAAGCGGGTGGTCGCCCTCCCATTTTAGGGATTAGGTCAAATTCTCTCACCTCTTATCTCCAAGGTCAAAGCAATTTAATTTTGAATTGATTTATATTGATTTATCAATATGTATTAATTTAAATTAAATTAATTGTTGTGTTTTTACAACAAGATCATGGTCATTGAAAGAAATACAAATCAATCTCAACTATTGATTTTATGTTGTCCATGGATTGAGATATATGGATCCCAAAACACTATATAAGAAGAGGCACCCCTTGCTCTTCAAGTTACAATGACAACAACTAATGCTCTCTCCCTCTCTCTCTACACGCCAAGACTCTCTCCCTCTCTCTCTCTTGTAGTCGTCCACATTGATGCCCTAGAGAGAGATCGCCATCACCGTATCATAGTCGTTATGCTGCCGGATTGTTTGCTCATGGATCTCCGTCTCCTTCGGTGTGCCTTGCACGTGAAGAGGACGTTGGATCTCGTGTGACGAGATCAGGAGATTCGCCGCTTGGATCATCAACATGGATTGCGATGAGCATGTGTCTCATCAACGTGCTCGCAAGTGTCTCCTCCGTTGGATCAGACTTGAGACAGGAGGTCTCTTCGTTTAGAGACTCGATCACAACCACGCTTCAAGAGGTAAACCTAGTACTTGTTTGTGGTTAGTAGATGAAACGATCCGAGAAGTTTTCTTGGATCATGTGGTTTCATCATTTGAAATTTTTAAATTCCGCTACCTCGAGCTACTAGTACGACTAGTCGCTACGGATCGCATACGACGCGATCTTCACGCTTCCGTGATGCGCTTAAGGATCTTCCCATATCCTTCAAGACCAAGTACCCCCACCCTATAAACATGCATCTCCTCAACTAGTTTTGCCCTGAAAGGTGGGGACCACTTGTAGAACCAAATGCGGGAGACATCCACAACTTTGACCTAGATATGAGAAAGTTCATTGTAATCTTTCGCCGAGGACACCTGAGCAATGAGCTGTCTTTTGGAAATTCTCCAGCAGTTCTGGAGAGTGATCAGGGGTGGTTTCCAGTGCGAGATGCTCCCAGGCCTATTTGAGGAAGGTGGTTTTTTTAGAGAACTCGATGATTAGGCAACGAGGGAGGTGGTTTTTAGCAGCCATTCTTTCCAGACAAATATCTGTCCGTCAATTTGGTGAGAACATACCCCCCTAAAGGGGGTGGAGGGACATGCCACGATGCCAACCTAGCCGGTGGTGCTTGGAGGACTTTTTGTTGTAGGGAACTGGTAGAAAAGGTGCTGCCCCTCTTTTCCAGTGGAAGGTTTTCTTGGGGAATGGGTTGGTAGAGCAAGCTTCCATCATTGGTGAAGATGGGTGCCGCACTTCTTGGTGGGTCTTTTTGGTGGGGACATGAACTAAGAGTGGTTTTTAGATTTGTAGCCACCTCATTTGCAAATGAAGCATCCAATCGGATAGAGTGCGAACAGGTGAAGTGCCTGAGTTGCAGGCAATTCACCTATATATATATATATAACTAAAAGTCTGGATGGATTCAACCCCAACACATCTTGATGTTTATTATCTTGTTAGATTCTAGTTTAAACTGATTGGGAGATAACAACATGAGTGCATCAACGGGATAAAGAAATCCAAATATGTAAAATTGCAAAAACAAAATGTTAAAAGTGCATGCAACATCAAGACTTTGCTATAGGCCATTTGTACTCCTGATATTAGAAATCACCAGTCATACTATGATCATCCAACCCATGAATATGCTACAAAATCGCTGACTCCATCATGGACATGGGATAAACAGGCTATAAGAAATAATAGCGACCATAACATGTTAAACCTGATCCGGTTGATACTCTGCGATGATGCAGAAACTGAAATAAAGTGTTATCTCGCACTAAATATCGGTTCCGCTTCTCCAGTGGCTTGTGATCGTCTTGTATATTTGATGAGCAAACTTTCAGCGGAGAGCCCGGGAACATGCAAGTCCCTATAACAAACGGTAATAATTGAGAAATTTTATCGAGCAAGTCACAAGGCCCATTTAAACAAAGATGACCCTAGAGAGCATAGTATATAAGTATAAAGCATCAATGAACACCTGATATATGGCTGCAGATCTCTTCCTTCCCATCTCAGTCTTTCACGGAAAAGAGCGGCAAAGCGCTCCGCAGGATCCCTAGGAAGTGTGGACACGCTAAAAGAACGGATCCAGGTTTCTATTCCTATCTTTTCATATAGAACTTCACCTTCAAGAAACTGTAATTCTGGATGTATCTCAGGAGGAAGAGTTGACACCCATTTCTGCATGAAGTTCTCTATCTTCAGTTTTCCTCCATTCAGGATCTGTCTAGCGTATCTCACACTCAGCTTCTTCTCATCTAGGCACCAAATGCAAGATCCACTGTTGGATACCTCAGTTCCGTAAACATACAGACAATGTCGGACAATCCTGGGAGGAAACCCATCTGCCTCTAAAGTAGACAAAACTTCATCCTCCCTCAGCGCGTTTAGTGACCAGTCATGTATGATCGCATTATGCAGAATCAGTTTCAAAATATCATCCATAGCCTTCTCATCAACTATCCTCCAAAAGCCATTAATTTCAATTGCAGACATGGCTTTCAACCCTTCCATTAACTCTGAGTCGCTTGCCTGAATTACTTCAACAAGATTTTCCCAGCTGTACAGACGATTGGTATCCTTACTTTCCATCTCCATGTCTTCTTCTTCAAGCCTGTAATGTCTCTCTTCAAGGGAAGATTCCAGGTCCACATCATTTTCCTCCTCAAGCCTGTAAGGCCTCTCTCGAAGAAGAGATTTCAACTTATCCAGTTTAGGAGCAACTTGAACAAGCTCCATATTCCCAGGTGCCACCTTAAGAACAGATACGCCTTCCTTAGAAATGCATGCCATGCCTGCTTCATTTTCTGTAGGTGCATTATCATTGGCTGCATTGGATGGATCTCCGGCAGGGATGAGAAAGACGGAGTTGGAGTTCCCTGCAAACTTCAGAGCATAACTCGAGGAAGGCGTGCAAAGCACAGCATTCTCATTAATTTGTCCGCGAATTGTTACCCTGAAACAAAAGATGTATGTAATAATACATATATACACATAAACATAAACAAATACACGTACATACACAAACATACACATATATTTACGAATATACATCTCTGTATGTGTGTACATACGCATATACATTACACTCGTATCACATGAGGAACTTACATGCATGGAGTATTCAAATTATTTTGCAAGGTATGCATGCAAAAAAAACCACGGAAATAAGGATAGCAGTATTGAGATCTTTACTGTATATTTAGCTGTTATAGCTTTTTTTGTACTTCCACATTTTTATTAACTCGACGCCCTCTATAGACAATTATTAACATTAAATATAACCATCACAACCTCCGAAATTATCAACCATAATGAATATGATCAGGATACTCTAAAGTTATTGTAATTTATTATTTGGTGTACGTAACAAGTAAATAACGACTAAAAAGACAGTGCAGAAGCCTGGATTTTTGTCATGGGGGTGCTAAATAGACTTATATTTTTTACGGATAGAGATTTTTTTACTTGAAACTACGAGAGCAATTATTTTAACTCAAAATCATGATAGCTACAAAAGTTTTTGAACAAATCACATCATCTACGCAAAAATCAGCAACAATAGACAATAAATTACTCGAGTTCTAGCACTGGTTTCTCCACAATTTCAGAGCAAATCAATTAGTTAATGACTAATGGAAATAAATAACGATGTTGCAGTTTAGAACCTCAATAAATCACCAAACCAAATAGCAATATCACAGGCCACAACGCTAAGTTCATATGGTGGAATAATATGCAGAGAAAAACGCTCATACCACAACCGGCAAGGGTTTTCGTGTCGCTTCAGATCTGGTCGGCGGTGAAGAGGTCTTGCTGGGCGCCCTCGGCAGCACTTGAAGTCCCGTGTGGGTAGGGAAGAAAGGTGGCGGGGTTGGCCGCTGATGGAATGGCCTTTGGCGGTAGCAGGGGGGTGGGGTGATGACGCGATATGCAGGTGAGGCGGTGAGGGAGGGAGGCGGGGCGCGTGGGTGCGCGCGCTGGGGAGGCGCAGTCGCAGAGCGGGGTGCAACGCGGCAGGGCACAAGCGGCGCAGCCGGTGAGGGCCTGGGAAGGTGGGTAGCGCGCGTGAGGAGGGAAAAGGCGGGTGGCGAAGGCGAGCAGGAGGAGGGAAGGCCGCGGTGCACGGGAGGGGCGGGGGAATGGGAAGGAGGCGGCGATGGCGTGGGGGAGCTGTAGGCGGGAGGGCGGCGAGAAGGAGGCGCGGGGGCGATGGCGAGTGCGAGGGAAGGGCGGCGAGCGGCTGGCGGAGGAGGTGGGTTCGGCGAGGGGGAGAGGCGGCGGCGTGAAGGGGGGGGGGGGGGTTAGGGTTCGGATGGGGAGAACACGGGAGGGATAGAGGAAAGGGCCGAGAGATCAGAGAGAGGGAGAGAGAGAGAGAGGGAGATAAGTGAGGGAAAATAAATCTCATTCAAAACTTAATCCCAACCCTAATCCAAGGGGAGCCTTTTATAGAGGCTAATTCCCCCCAATTAAGCAACAACTTTTCTAAAATAGAAAAAGAAAGAAAACAAAAAAGAAAGGATGATAAGGCCTTGTATAATGAGCCTTTTACATGAAATAGAAATAAATAAAATAAATAAAACAAATGTTCGAAAAGTGATCATGTAAGATCATGCTGCATCACATTTCTAATATTTAGGAGAACTTCCCCTAAATCAACAAGCAATTGGCTCCCAATTTTAATATAGGGTAAATTACAAAGAAGGGATTGATCTTTACAGGGAATCCCAATTTAGGGACTGATTTTTAGTTTGTAACAAATAGGGGACCGAAGTTTAACTTATCGTTCTAGTCCCCAACGCCGTGAATGGGCGGCTCAATCCATGGTTTCACCTGACGAAATTACCCCTGAACTCCTGAATGGGCACCTCCATCTGCGCCTCGAACTCCTTCCTCTGCGCCCCCACGTCCTTGAGCCTCTTCACCGCCATTGTTGTCGCGTCCTCCAGCACCGTCTTGTACGACGTCCCCGTGATCCCCTTCCCCAATACCTCCGTCGACGCCCGAAGCAGATCCTCCATATCGAAGCTGTAGCCGCCGCCGTTCCCGAAGAACTCCAGCTTGTTCTTCTCCCCGTCCCGGCCCCCCATCTCCTCCTTCGACGTCGACGACATCGCCACCGTCTCCGCCATGCCCATCCCCAACGACCTCTCTGTCGCCATTGCCTGCTTTGGAGGCGGTGGCGCGCCCCGCCGCCGCCGCCGACGGATTACTAGGAAAATCACGAGCAACAGCAGGATCATTAGCAGCAAACCCCCCGCGACGGCGATCGCGATGATCATTGCCGTCGAGAGCTTCCTGGATGATCCGGAAGGCTCGATCGCCAGGAATGGCGACGGGGCGAGGGGGAAGAACGGAATGCAGGAGTTGAGCAGTCGACACATGACTTATCGCTCCGATTCCCCTAACTTTACTTTTTCAATTTCCCCCATTGGAAGCCTGCATGCCTAACCACTATACCATTTTGTCAATAGTGCCAACAAATTTTGATTTTTTTTCTCTGTAGAGGCATGGAACAACAGTTGCACCATTCTTAGCCCTGATTTTTTCTTTGTTTAGCTTCTCCCTAGACACACCACCGGTGAGCTCCCACTCGAACGAGTGAGCGAGCGTGGCCACCAGCAGCTGCACCATTCTTAGCCCCATGCTCACCCCCATGCATATCCCTCTCCCCGCGCCGAACGGTATCACCTCCAAGGCATTCCTATGCACATCCGTGTTGTGATATGGAGTCGGTGATGATTGGAGCAGCCGTCATAGAGGGGAGGTGGATGATCTTTGGCTCAATTTGGTTGAGGCTCGAATGGGGGAAAATTGAAAAAGTAAACCATACTGGTCAAGGGTAATTTCGTCAAGTGAAACTAAGGATTGAGCCGTCCATTAACGGCATTGGGGACTAGAACGATAAGTTAAACTTCGGTCCCCTATTTGTTACAAACTAAAAATCAGTCCCTAATTTGGAATTCCATGTAAAGATCAGTCCCTTTTCTGTAATTTACCCTTTAATATAAAAAACAAATCTAAACTATAAATTAGTACTATAAATAGCATCCGGATTTTCCCTCTCTCCATAATGTCTCTTCTCTCGTACAAGTCTCCCCCTAATTCTTGAAGTAGTATTACGTAGGAAATGAATAATCAACACCAATTCTTGTTTCTTCATCCAAAGGTTAGTTGATATTACGTCAAACTTATAAATCTTGTAATTTAAATTGCTTGTGTTACATAACGAGTCAAGTTCTATTCTCTTAAAGAATGTTAACAATTGAAGTTGACAGTTTCCATTATAATTGCTTGAGATGTTCCCATATTGTTCTATTTTTTTTCTTTTTTTTATATTAAAATACACTTCAACTATGAGCACTCTGATTTGATACTCGTAAAGTTGTATATAATATGGTGATACATTGCTCTGTATGATATTTCCTATAAAGAATCTATATGTTTACGAGTACCAATCAATCCTGGCTACGTTGATATTGTACGTTTAACTTCTACGTCTTTAATAAATTACGGTGACTTGGGGGATTGCCCTATTTTTCATAAAAAAATGTTTACGAGTACCATTCATGATTTAGATTTCAGAATTAGTATTATAACATGCCACTTTGTAATCTAAAGCTTAAAAATAAAAAATGTCAAATTGAAAATAAAAAAGGTAATCAATGTTATCAAGAATGACAAATTGAAAAAGAGAATGAAAATGGATGTTTTGTGTTATGAGATTTGTGACGCTTTTTGGTTTTATTTGGTAGAAGCTGATCATTTTCATGACATTAATCGGTGTTGTAAAAGTCGCCCGACTGGCCTGACTAGTCTAGCCGGTGGAATGGCTGGCCAAGTACTGTCTAATTCTGATGCAGCATGATATCAATTTTAATTTTAGTAGACATTTATCTTTTTTAGCATTTGTTTTGTTTATTTATTTCCTGTGTAAAAGGCTCATTATAAAAGGCCTTATTATCCTCCCCTTTTATTTTTTTTTATTTTTTCCTAATTTTTAGGATAAGTTGTTGCTTATTTTGAGGGGGGGATTAGCCTCTATAAAAGGCCCCCTTGTATTAGGGTTTGAACTAAGTTGAAATTCAAGTTATTTTCCCCTCACTTATCCCCCCCCTCTCTCTCACTCTCCCTCCCTCTCTCGAATCCACCGTTCCCCTACCCCCGTGTTTTCTTTTCTCCCCACCCTAACACCTCCTGCCGCCTCCTGCCTCTCCCCCCCCATCGCCAGCCCCGCCGCCCTCTTCCCCACAGCGCCTCGCCATCCCAACCGTGCCTCTCCTCCCCGCAGTCCTCTCCTCTCCCCCGCGCCGCCGCACCTCTCCTATGCCGACCACGCCGCCTCCCCGATTCCTTCCCACGTGGAATTCCCGCCTCCGCCAACCGCACATCTCCCCTTCCGCGCCATCGCCGCCTCTCCTCTCTCGACTCCACCTGTCCTCCTGTGCTACTCCCCCCTAATCGTGCCCCCTCCCTGCCAGTGCCATCATCCCCTGCCGCTAACGCCTGGCCCGATCCCGTGCCGACCTCCCCACTCGCCGCAGCCCACTCCCGCCCGTACCACTTCGTTCGGGGCCGCCATCAACCCCGGCCAGATTGCCGCCGCTCCTGTTACTGACGATTAGCAGCCCAGTGCCGCATCGGTTCCACGGCCCTCACAGTCTCCGGAGATCAGATCTGAAGCGTGCCAACTTTCCCTTGCCGGTTGTGGTATGAGCGTATTTCCACATATTACTCCACTTTATAAAGTAGTTTTGTGGCATGTTATGTTGTTGTTTGTTTGGTGATTTATTGAGGTTCTAAATCTGCATCATCATTATTTATTTCCTCTAATCATTAACTACTTGATTGCCCTAAATTTGTGGAAGAATCGGTACCAAAACTCGAGTATCTCGTCGACTCTTGTCGCTGATTTTTTGCATGCCGCCCCTCATTTTATCGTTTCCGTCATTTTAATTCCTTAGTTCTATTGTTCGGATCGCCATTTGGTTCATTGCACATATAGGTTGCATCAATTTGGTATCAGAGCATAACGATTCTGCATTTCGTCTGCATCCCATTTATTCATTGTATAAAAAAAACACACCCACACACAAAACAAAACAAAAAAATCCTCAAAGCAGAAACCCTAGGATTCCATGGCCGACAAACCTAGTGCCTCTAAATCTCCCTATACCTCACACCCTGAATTAACTTTGGAGGCTTTGTTTGCCCAATTACAACACGTGGGCAATCAACTGAGCACACAAGTCGCCGGAATTGATCGTAAAGTCGCCATCGCATATGAACAAATTGCCACATTGAATAGTCGCGTGCTAGGACCAGACCATAGTGATGAAACCCCCAATAAAGGTCGACGCACTGGCCGGAAACCTCACTCCCGGAATAGCACTTCCCGTGACTCTAGTTCATCTACTTCTGACGGACACGTTAGCGATTGGCCATCACAAGAAAGTGAAGAAGAAGAACCAAGAGACTACACTCCTTTCTTTCCCAAGAATCAAGATCCACACACCTCCGGCTACACTGTACAACCTACTGGCGAATATCAATTCCCGCCCCGAAATGGACCTAGGTCCGATGATGGATGGGATCGAGGCATCCGCCTTGACGTTCCGGAATTTGACGGAGGACGAGACCCTGATGTCTTCTTGGATTGGCTACAAACCGTCGAGCACTTCTTTGTGTGGAAATCTATGCCTAGTGAGCGGAAAGTTCAATTTGTCACCATTAAACTAAAGGGACATGCTCTGCTATGGTGGAACCGTTTGCAGTCTGAACGCAAACGAAAGGGAAAGAGTAAAATCCGCAGTTGGAGCAAAATGAAAGCTAAATTGAAGACCAAATTCGTGCCTGAAGATTACAGACGCGATATGTACGCGCGACTGCAACCATGGAGGCAAGGTACCATGAGCGTGAAGGAATACACCGAAGGGTTCCAATCCCTAGTCCATCGCAACCGCTTGCAGGAGACTCCTATTCAGGAAGTCACCCACTACATGCAAGGCCTCCGCCAAGTCATCCAGGATGAACTCTACCTCCATAACTACCGAGATGTCGACGAAGCCTACAAGCAGGCTGAACGGGCTGAGACCAAGCTCGCTAAAGCCCAAACAAGGAAGATGTCTTTCTCTGCGAACTCTGTCCCTCGCACCAGTGCCCCAATGACGACCTCCAAACCGATAGGTTCCTCATCCATAGTTGTGGGTAAACCCCAAGCCAAACCATCAACCTCTGCCGTCGCCCGACCCCCTATTGGAAATTCCGGCCCAGGCATCTTGGGAAGTCGACCTATTGTAGGACCTGATACTTGCTTCCGATGCTATCAAAAAGGACATCGAGCAGCAGAGTGCCCAAATCCTAAGGCTAGACCCGTCCACTTATGCACCACCGACGACCCTGAAGACCCCGACCCTGAATCACAGGAATCACCTATGGAGGAACCGACTGCTTTGACTGTTGACACCATGGGAGCCGACGACTATGAGCCTCTAGGAGTGGATGGAGACGAATCCGGTCCGTTCCTGGTAATTGAACACGAGAACTTTATCGCTCCTGACAGCGCACCCACAAACATTCTGCTCACCCCCGCTGCCCACGATGTTGATTGCTGGCTGCGACGCAGCATCTTCCGAACCACCTGCACCTCAGGAGGACGACGTTGTTCGCTGATCATTGATGGAGGGAGCGTTGAGAACTTTGTTTCACAAGAAATGGTCGATAAGTTGGGACTGCCAACTCAACCACTCGAGAAACCGTACAGTGTGGCATGGTTTCGTGGTGGTACTCAAGTCCCGATCCACCGTCAAAGCCTCGTTAACTTCTCCATTAGTCCTTCATATAAGGACGAGGTGTGGTGCTATGTAGCCCCTATGGATGTCTGTCACATACTTCTAGGGAGACCGTGGCAATTCGATCGAGACACTGAACACCGAGGAAAACTGAACACTTACACCTTTCTCATAGACAAAGTGCGTGTAACCCTCAGACCACAACGTGAAGCCCTTAGCCCTCGCCAAGTGGCTACACTTCGAGCTACGACCGTCCAAACTGGTAATAAAACTACACCGTCAAAGACTGCGACCACGGGCCCTGTGTTGTTGATGGAAGCCCAAACATTCCAACGTGAAATGCAGGAGAGCTCCACCATCTATGCATTAATGGGACGTGAAGTGGACAATCAAGAGACAACTCCACCTGAAGTCCCGCCTGCGATAAAGCCCATCATCCAAGAGTTCGCTGACATCATGCCTGAAGAGTTGCCTGAAGGACTACCCCCGTTGCGAGACATTCAACATCACATTGATCTAGTCCCTGGAGCCAGCCTACCCCACTTACCCCATTACCGAATGAGCCCAAGTGAGCATGAAGAGATGAACCGGCAGGTTACTGATCTGTTGCGACGTGGGTATGTTCGAAAGAGTATGAGCCCCGTGGCGGTTCCTGCTCTGCTTACCCCGAAGAAAGACGGCACATGGAGAATGTGTGTGGACAGTCGCGCTATCAACAAGATAACGATCAAATATCGTTTTCTCATTCCACGCCTTGATGATATGCTTGATATGTTATCGGGTGCCAAATTGTTCTCCAAAATGGATCTCCGCAGTGGCTACCATCAGATTCGCCTCCGACCTGGACACGAGTGGAAGACTGCTTTTAAGACCAAAGGGGGCATGTACGAATGGACGGTAATGCCCTTCGGCTTATCGAATGCCCCCAGCACCTTCATGCGAACCATGAATCATGTATTGCGACCCTTCATTGGCAAGTTTGTGGTTGTGTACTTCGACGATATCCTGATCTACAACTTGACTAAAGAAGACCACTTGTCTCACCTTCGACAAAACCTGGAAACCCTGAGAGCCCAAAAACTGTATGTTCACCTTAAGAAATGCTCCTTCATGTCTGACACAGTCCTCTTCCTGGGGTACATTGTCACCGCCGATGGACTTAAGGTTGATCCCTCCAAAATTCAGGCCATTCAGAGCTGGCCCGTACCCAAAACCCTCACTGAAATTCGCAGTTTTCTGGGGCTAGCTTCTTTCTACCGACGTTTCATTCGGAACTTTAGCACTTGTGCAGCTCCGTTGGTAGATTGCACGCGTAAAGGCATGGCCTCAAATTTCAGCGAAATTCGGTCGAATTTCTGTCGAATATCGATATCCAGTCGAAATCGAAATTCAGCCGAAATGACCGAAATGACCGAAATATGGGGGTGCTAGTACAAAAAATGACCGAAATGACCGAAATTTCGATCGAAATTCCACCGAAATTCCATCGAAATTCTGTTTTGGTCGATACCGAAATGGTGACCGAAACCGACATTTAAGGCCTTGCGTAAAGGCGCACCCGCTTGGACTCTTGAAGCAGAAACGAGCTTTCAAAATCTAAAACATCAATTGACACATGCTCCTGTCTTGGCACTCCCTGACTTCACCAAGGTTTTTGTTGTCGATTGCGACGCCTCACATGTCGGGATTGGTGCCGTCCTAAGCCAAGAAGGACGACCTGTAGCATTCTACAGTGAGAAATTGAACGAAGCTCGATCACGATACTCCACTTATGACGTCGAATTCTATGCCGTGGTACAAGCTCTCAAGCATTGGAGACATTACCTGATCCAACGAGAATTTGTCCTTAACTCTGATCATGAAACCCTAAGGTATCTGAACTCTCAGAAGACCCTTAACAAACGTCATGCTAAATGGGTTAGTTTCCTCCAGGAATACACCTTCCATCTCAAGCACAAAGTCGGAACCCTGAACCGCGTGGCCGACGCATTGAGCCGGCGAGCACATGCCCTGACCACAATGACCGTCGGCACAACAGGATTTGACACTCTCAAGGACCTCTACCCCACTGATCCTGACTTCGGTCAAGTTCATGCCGAATGTGTTGGTACTGGGCAGGACCCAACAGCCGCCTATGTTCCTCATGAGGGATTCCTATTCAAAGGCCACCAACTGTGCATCCCTGCCACGTCCCTTCGTGAGAATCTAATTTCAGAACTACACAACGGAGGCTTAGCCGGACACTTTGGAAGGGATAAGACCTTGACTCTTCTCCAAGAACGATTTCATTGGCCGCAGATGCGAAAGGATGTTACGAAATTCGTACAAAAATGCCAAGCCTGTCAGAGATTCAAAGGCCACAGGCAGAACATTGGTCTGTATACACCTCTGCTCATTCCTCTACGACCCTGGGAAGACATCACCATGGATTTTGTGCTAGGCTTACCTCTCACAGTACGAAAAGTTGACTCTATTTTTGTGGTTGTGGACAAATTTTCTAAAATGGCACATTTCATTGCATGTAGAAAAACCTCAGATGCATCTCATGTCGCTGATTTGTTTTTTCGTGATGTCATTCGATTGCATGGTGTCCCTCGTTCTTTTACTTCGGATCGTGATACCCGGTTTTTGAGTCATTTTTGGCGCACACTTTGGTCACGTCTTGGTACTCGTTTGCAATACAATACCGCGTATCATCCACAAACTGATGGGCAAACTGAAGTAGTTAACAGATCATTAGGAAATCTATTGCGATGTCTTGCAGGGGACTCTCCGTCCAAATGGGATCTAATTCTTCCCCAAGCTGAATTCGCGTATAACAGTTCCACTAATAGGTCCACCGGAAAATCACCCTTTGAGAGTGTGTACGGCTTTCCACTTACCCAATTTTTAGACCTAAAGCCCACAACCATGCAAGGGAGAAGTAGTGCAGCTGTTGAGAATCTGGTCGAACACCTAACCCACATCCATACTGAAATCTGAGCCAAACTCCAAGCCATGACCCAGAAATACCAAGCCCAAGCCAACCTACACCGAAGAGAGAGCGAGTTCAGAGTTGGAGAGTTAGTGATGGTCCACCTGAAAAAAGAGAGGTTTCCTTTGAGAGTCCACCAAAAATTGAGCGAACAAAAGATTGGTCCATTCCGAGTCCTCAAGAAGATTGTGCCCAATGCTTATTTACTCGACCTGCCGCCAGACGTCCAGACATCGCCAGTCTTTAATGTAGCAGATCTCTTCCTTTATCATGGAGATGAACCGACCAATGCCACCACGCCAGCAATCCCCGCTGAAGATACGCGCCAACCACCAACCGCAACCGATGCCGATCAGATTGAAGATATTGCAGACATCTGAGATATGACGACTAGACGTGGTCTCTTCTGACGATATCTAGTCAAATGGAAGGGACGACCTCTTACCGATTGCACCTGGATTGACGAGGATGAACTCCAACAACTCCGCCCCGATATACTTCAGAACTTCCACGATGCCATCTCGACGGAGCGAGATTCTTTTCAGCAGGGGGGAGTTGATGCAGCATGATATCAATTTAAATTTTAGTAGACATTTATCTTTTTTAGCATTTGTTTTGTTTATTTATTTCCTGTGTGAAAAGGCTCATTATAAAAGGCCTTATTATCCTCCCTTTTTGTTTTTTTTTTATTTTTCCTAATTTTTAGGATAAGTTGTTGCTTATTTTGAGGGGGGGGATTAGCCTCTATAAAAGGCCCCCTTGTATTAGGGTTTGAACTAAGTTGAAATTCAAGTTATTTTCCCCTCACTTATCCCCCCCACCCCCTCTCTCTCTCCCTCCCTCTCTCAAATCCGTCGTTCCCCTACCCCCGTGTTTTCTTTTCTCCCCACCCTAACACCTCCCACCGCCTCCTTCCTCTCCCCCCCCATCGTCAACCCTCTTCCCCACAACGCCTCGCCTTCCCCACCGCGCCTCTCCTTCCCGCAGTCCTCTCCTCTCCCCCGCGTCGCCGCGCCTCTCTTGTGCCGACCACGCCACCTCCCCGATTCCTTCCCACGTGGAACCCCTGCCTCCGCCAACCGCACATCTCCCCTTCCGTGCCATCGCCGCCTCTCCTCTCTCGGCTCCGCCTGTCCTCCTGTGCTACTCCCCCTAATCGCGCCCCCTCCCTGCCAGTGCCATCATCCCCCCTGCCGCTAACGCCTGGCCCGATCCCGCGCCGACCTCCCCACTCGCCGCAGCCCACTCCCACCCGTACCACTTCGTTCGGGGCCGCCATCAACCCCGGCCAGATTGCCGCCGCTCCTGTTACTGACGATTAGCAGCCCAGTGCCGCATCGGTTCCACGCCCCTCACAGTCTCCGGAGATCAGATCTGAAGCGTGCCAACTTTCCCTTGCCGGTTGTGGTATGAGCGTATTTCCACATATTACTCCACTTTATAAAGTAGTTTTGTGGCCTGTTATGTTGTTGTTTGTTTGGTGATTTATTGAGGTTCTAAATCTGCATCATCGTTATTTATTTCCTCTAATCATTAACTACTTGATTGCCCTAAATTTGTGGAAGAATCGGTACCAAAACTCGAGTATCTTGTCGACTCTTGTTGCTGATTTTTTGCATGCCGCCCCTCATTTTATCGTTTTCGTCATTTTAATTCCTTAGTTCTATTGTTCGGATAGCCATTTGGTTCATTGCACATATAGGTTGCATCAAATTCCAACTAGGTTGACTAGTTGATCGGATTTTGCTTGGAGAAACCACTTTTTATTTAGGCTTTTTTAAAGCTTAAATCCATGTTGAAGTGTTGTAATGAGACTATACGAAGGGATCTTAGTTTTTTGGATCTAAGCCCGAGAATGACCCAAGATAAATCGGAATGGAGGCAAAGAATCCATGTAGCCGGCCCTACTTAACGTGGGAAAAGGCTTTGTTGTTGATGTTGGCTTTTTTAAAGCAAACTTATTCTAATGCACTAAATATACTCAAAGCCGACTAAAATATATTTTTTGATTTCATTATGATAGTATAAATTAATGTAGAAATCTATGTAAATATATTAGATTATATGTATAAAAATGATTTATATATTCAAAGCTGATTAAAGCCCGACTAAATCTGATTAATCGCCCGACTGTCGATTAATCCTTAGTCAGTGACCCAGCCGATCGAGTACCGATTACCGATTTTTGCAACTTTGACATTAATCCCCAAATTTGTTGAAGTTTTCTACATTGTTTATCAGAAAGTCATCCTAACTTTATAGATCCCTTCTAATAAAAAAATGTAAATTTGATTTTAATGTGAGGTGCCTAATGATTTTTTAGAGCCAAAAACGGTAGGTAAGTTACTTAAGAAGTTTTCTAATTAATTTTGAAAATAACGAAAAATGACATCTATGTTGCTACACCACCGATGATGATCGGCGCAGAAATGATTATTTATTGTCATCGTAAAAAATATATATTTCACCTGAGTTGTTATGAACATCTATAAAAGTATTGATCAAATATTGACTCTTAATTGTTAACAAGACAATTATACCAATTAGGTATATATATTGTAATAATATTAAGATATAAATGTAAAATAAATTATTGTATTTGATAGTATCAAAAAAATCACAACTAATTAGTAAAAGTTTATCTGTAATCTTAATAAGATTTTATATAATTTTTTATCTCGCACATCATCTTAGTTGTTTTCGTCATTAAGTCCATTAGATTTCAAGTTTTAGGGTTGCTATTAAGTCACCACTTAATCAGGTTGCATCAATTTGGTATCAGAGCCTAACGATCCTGCATCTCGTCTTCATTCCATTTGTTCATTGCATAAACAAAAAAAAACAAAACAAGACAAAAACAAAAAAAAACAAACAAAAAAATCCTAAAACAAAGAAAGCACAAAACCTAGGATTCCCATGGCCGACAAACCTAGTTCCTCTAAAACCACCTACACCCCACACCCTGAGCTAACTTTAGAATCCTTGGATGCTAAAATGGAACGGATGTTCGAACGCCTGAGCGGGCAAATTGCCACCCTAAATTGTCAAATGCTAGAGAAAAATCATAGTAATGAGACGCCAAACAAAGGCCGGCGTACTAGCCGGAAACCGCACTCCCGGAGTAACACTTCCTGAGACTCTAGCTCTTCTACTTCCGACGGACATGTTAGCGATTATCATTCACAAGAAAGTGAAGAAGAAGGATCAAGAGATGACACCCCTTTCACTCCCACGATTCCCGATCCTCACACCTCTGGATATACCTCACAACCTACTGGTGGATATCAATTCCCGCCGCGACCTGGTCCTAGGCCCGATGACGGATGGGATCGAGGCATCCGTCTCGATGTTCCGGAATTTGATGGAGGACGAAACACTGATGTCTTTTTGGATTGGCTCCAAGCCATTTAACACTTCTTTGTCTGGAAAACTATGCCCAGCGAACGGGAAGTTCAATTTGTCACGATCAAACTAAAAGGACATGCTCTGCTATGGTGGGACCATTTACAATCTGAGCGCAAGCATAAAGGAAAGCATAAGATCCGCAATTGGAGCAAGATGAAGGTCAAATTGAAAACCAAATTCGTGCCTGAAGATTACAAACGAGACCTATACGCGCGACTGCAATCATGGAAACAAGGCACCATGAGCGTAAGAGATTACACCGAAGGGTTCTAATCCCTCGTTCACCGCAATCGATTGCAGGAGACCCCTGTCCAAGAGGTCACCTGCTACATGCAAGGACTCCGCCCCGTTATTCAGGATGAACTCTACCTCCACAACTGTCGAGACGTTGACGAAGCCTACAAGCAGGCTGAACGGGCTGAGACCAAGCTTGCTAAGGCCCAGACAAGGAAGATGTCTTTTCCTGTGAACTCCGTTCCGCGCACTAGTACCCCGATGACGACCTCCAAACCAATAGGTTCCCCATCGATTGTTACGGGCAAACCCCAAGCCAAACCCTCAACTCCTGTTGTCGCCCGACCATCTACTGGGAACCTCGGACCAGGCATCTTGGGAAGTCGACCTGTTGTCGGACCTGACACTTGCTTCCGATGTTATCAAAAGGGACATCGCGCGGCAGAGTGCCCTAACCCTAAGGCTAGGCCCGCCCATCTATGCATCATTGAAGGCCCTGAAGACCCTGACCTACAAGAATCACCTGAAGCGGATCAGACCGCTTTGACTGCTGACGCCGCGGGAGTTGATGACTATGAGCTTCTGGGAGTGGATGGAGACGAGTCCGGACCTTTCCTAGTAATTGAACATGAGAACTTTATCGCTCCTGACAGCGTACCCACAAACATATTGCTCACACCCGCTGTCAACGACGCTGATAGTTGGCTGCGACGCAGCATCTTCCGAACCACCGGCACCTCAGGAGGGTGACGTTGTTCGCTGATCACTGATGGAGGAAGCGTTGAGAACTTCGTTTCTCAAGAAATGGTCGACAAGTTGGGTCTACCAACTCAACCACTCGAGAAACCTTACAGTGTGGCCTGGTTTCGAGGCGGTACCCAACTTTTGATCCACCGTCAGAGCCTCGTTAGCTTCTCAATTGGACCTTCATATAAAGACGAGGTGTGGTGCCATGTAGCCCCTATGGATGTTTGTCATGTACTACTTGGGAGACCTTGGCAGTTCGATCGAGACACTGAGCACAGAGGAAAAACGAACACTTACTCCTTTCTCATAGACAAGGTGCGTGTGACCCTGAGACCACAACGCGAAGCCCTTAGCCCTCGCCAGGTGGCTACACTTCGAGCCGCGACCGCACAATCTGGAAAAAGTGCTCCACCGTCAAAGCCTTCGACTACAGGTCCCGTATTGTTGATGGAAGCCCAGACATTCCAACGTGAAATTCAGGAGAGCTCCACTATTTATGCATTAATGGGACGTGAAGTGAACAATCAAGAGAACTACACCCGAAGTCCCGCCTGAGATAAAGCCCATCATCCAGGAGTTTGCTGACATTATGCCTGAAGAGTTACCCGAAGGACTACCCCCGTTGCGAGACATACAACATCACATTGTCCTAGTCCCTGGAGCCAGCCTACCCCACTTACCACATTATCGGATGAGCCCAAGTGAACACGAAGAAATGAACAAGCAGGTCACTGATCTTCTACGTCGTGGATATGTTCGAGAGAGTATGAGCCCCGTGGCGGTTCCTGCTTTGCTTACCTCCAAAAAAGATGGCACATGGAGAATGTGCGTGGATAGTCGTGCTATCAACAAGATCAAGATCAAGTATCATTTTCCGATTCCACGCCTTGATGACATGCTCGACATGCTATCGGGTGCCAAATTATTTTCCAAAATGGATCTTCGCAGTGGGTATCATCAGATTCACCTCCGACCTGGAGACGAGTGGAAGACTGCTTTTAAGACCAAAGAGGGCATTTATGAATGGACAGTAATGCCCTTCGGTCTGTCTAATGCTCCCAGCACTTTCACGCGAACCATGAATCATGTAGTGCGACCCTTCATTGGAAAGTTTGTGGTTGTGTACTTTGATGACATATTGATCTACAGCTTGACCAAAGACGACTACTTATCTCACTTACGACAAGTCCTGGAAACCCTGAGAGCCCAGCAACTGTATGTCCACCTCAAGAAATGTTCCTTCATGTGTCCTCTTCTTGGGATACATTGTCAAGGCCGATGGAGTTAAAGTTGACCCTTCCAAGATTCAGGCCATTCAGAGCTGGCCTGTGCCCAAAACCCTCACTGAGATTCGCAGCTTTCTGGGATTGGCTTCTTTCTACCGGCGCTTCATCCGGAACTTTAGCAGCTCTGTTGGTAGATTGCACGCGAAAAGGCACACCCGCTTGGACACTTGAAGCAGAAACCAGCTTTCAAAAGCTAAAACATCAATTGACCCATGCCCCTGTTTTGGCACTTCCTGACTTCACCAAGATTTTTGTAGTCGATTGTGACGCCTCACATGTCGGGATTGGTGCCGTCCTGAGTCAAGAGGGACGACTTGTACCTTTTACAGTGAAAAGTTAAACGAAGCTCGATCACGGTACTCCAGTTATGATGTCGAATTCTATGTTGTGGTGCAAGCTCTCAAGCATTGAAGGCATTACCTGATCCAACGTGAATTTGTCCTTAACTCTGATCATGAAGCCTTAAGATATCTAAACTCACAGAAGACCCTTAACAAGAGTCACGCAAAATGGGTTAGTTTCCTCCAAGAATACACGTTCCATCTCAAGCACAAGGCTGGTACCCTGAACCGCGTGGCCGACGCGTTAAGCCGACGAGCACATGCCCTGACCACCATGACCGTCAGCACGACAGGATTTGACACACTCAAGGATCTCTACCCCAATGACCCTGACTTCAGACAAGTTTATGCAGAATGTGTTTGTTGGAGTATGTGTTATGTGCGCCCATTGTGTTGTAGCAGGGTAAATGGATCCTGGAGGAGATCCATTTACCCCACCCACTTGTTTAGTCCCATATCGTCCAGTGGTGGGACTCGGAGGCTCTGGAGAGGCTATATAAGGAGCCCCAAACCTCCTGTACTCATTGAGAAAAAGGAATGCAATATCCGCCCCTTTGAGGGCTTCTCCCGTGGTTTCATCCCGCTCCTCATGGAGTAGGGTTCCACGTAAAATCATTCTGTTCCCATGTTTATTCTTTCTTGATTATTGCTCTGTTTATCGTTTCCGCTTCCGCTTCCGATTTTCTAACATGGTATCAGAGTGGGTTCGATTCTCGAGGTCTTTCATTATTTTTCTGTTCGAGATTTGATTCAAGCGAGGTTCCGATTTATTATGTTTATCAAGTTCGAGGATCTGTTGTAGAACGTGATCTATCTCCCGACAGAGATGATCTCATGTTCATGTTTCTGTTTAGAACACTAATTTTTGGCGGCACACGTCTCTTCCTGATAGTAGCAAGCGACACAGGCCGCATCTCCTCCGTGCGGTTCTTCAGAACCCTAGCCAGCCGCATGCCCTCGAAACAGCAGTTCCCAGAAGAGGAACCCTAGATCTTCACCGCCAGGCGCTCTCGCTTCCAGAGCAATCAGATCCGAGCCCCACGCGCACTGCCCTACGCGCGCAGCAGTCCTGGCGGGACTCTCGCTCCACCGCGCCATCGGCAATTCACCAGTCCATAGCGCAACCCTCCTGGCGCTCCCAGCCTCCCGCGGCAGCGAGCAGCAGCGGAGCTGCATCATCCTGGCGACTCGATCGCCGCATCAGTGGCGGTGTCGCCCGCTCCCCTTCATCCTCAAGATTGCAGGCGGCGCGAGCCGCAGCTTCTGGCCCCTCAACCCTCGCGTATGACGCTTCAGGCCCTATCCATCTCCAGGCTCCGCACACGGTGCTCCAGTCTCCCCAGCAGGCCTCTCCCACGCCATCTTTGCGATCCCTGCGACCCAAGTCGAAGTCGCATACTCTCCTGTTCAGCAATAAGGCGGCGATGCCGTAGACACCCAGGTCGCGCGACGGCTCTCCAGGCGGTGATCCAGAGCGCGCGCCTCTCCAGATCCTCCGCGCATCGCGCACGAGCCCCAGGGCCCATCTTCTTCCTCGCACGGAGGACCCAATCGGTGTCGCGTCTCTTCTCCAGGTGCTCCTGCGACGGAGCTCTCCGTCCTATGCGACAACGCATATCGGTTCTCCCTTCTCTCTCTCGTCTCGCGCAGGCGGCGCGGAGGCGACCTCGTGGCGGCGGCAGTAGGGGATACCCCCCAATCGGCGGCATTGCAAGAAGATGGGTTCCCTTGGGAACCCTAGCGGCATATTAAAAGGGGCCGATGTTCTTTGGAAGAAATGTTTTTAAAGGCCCAGGTGGGCTGAAGCCAAAGAGGGTTGAGAAAAAAAAAAGAGAAGAGAGAGAAGTTCGGCCCAAGTAGGTTGTATGTGAAGTTTTCAAAAAAAAAAGGAGAGAGAAGTTTGGGCCCAGTCTTTGGGCGAGTCGGGTTGTAAAAAAAAAATAGCTCCAGTATTTACAAAAAAAAGGGAAGAAAATATTTTTTTTTAAAAAAAAAGAGGCGCGTACAAAGGAAAAAGCCGTACGCATTTTTTTTTTAAAAAAAGAGGCGCATACAAAGAAAAGCCGTATGCAATTTTCAAAAAAAAAATGCAAGTAAAGCCGAGAAAATGTAACGGCTTATTTTGTTTTCCCCCATTTATGTAACTCTTTGTCTTCTCCCTACTTGGTCGACGTCCATGTTTTTCGACAAGTATGGGAGAAAGGGGGAGTATGTGTAGAGTCACAGGTCATGTTGCAGATTCAGATTTCCAGATCGATCAGATTGTTCAGACTCTACAGTTGATGATCAGACTCGACGTCAGATGTTTTCCGAGTCTCCAGTTTTAGACACGCACGAGTGTGCGGTCATTGTCAGATGAGCATAAGTTGCCATCATTGTCAGAGGTCCCCATCATTCTTCTAGTTGTCAGGCCAGAGTTCTCATATGAGCCATAGGGACTCCAGAGCAGAGGACTATTCCCTATGCCATTGAGGGCAAGGGTTTTCCATGTGGTATCATAGGTGCACCAGAGCAGTGCACCGTTCTCTGAGCCAGATGGGAGAGACCCAGTTCTCCGACGTGGAGACTTCAGGCGCAAGTTCAGACTCGATGGTCAGGTTACGAGTCTTCAGTTGACTCACACTCCAGCCCGTACGTCCTCCTCACCTGCACGGCATGAGAAGCAACGTCCTCGACTGCAGCAATGTGCGCGTTGGGTTGATATTGTCCGTAGTGTCTTGTAGCGTTGAGTTGAGTTTCTGTCTGTTTGTCCAAGCTGAGCATTGCATGCTCCAGCTTGAGGGGGAGTGTTGGAGTATGTGTTATGTGCGCCCATTGTGTTGTAGCAGGGTAAATGGATCCTGGAGGAGATCCATTTACCCCACCCACTTGTTTAGTCCCATATCGTCCAGTGGTGGGACTCGGAGGCTCTGGAGAGGCTATATAAGGAGCCCCAGACCTCCTGTACTCATTGAGAAAAAGGAATGCAATATCCGCCCCTTTGAGGGCTTCTCCCGTGGTTTCATCCCGCTCCTCATGGAGTAGGGTTCCACGTAAAATCATTCTGTTCCCATGTTTATTCTTTCTTGATTATTGCTCTGTTTATCGTTTCCGCTTCCGCTTCCGATTTTCTAAACAGTGTTGATACTGGGCAGGATCCGACAGCCACTTATGTCCTTCATGAGGGGTTCCTGTTCAAAGCCCACCGACTGTGCATCCCTGCCACTTCCCTTCGAGAGAATTTAATTTCGGAACTGCATAACGGTGGTTTAGCTGGATACTCTGGAAGGGACAAAACCTTGACTCTTCTCCAGGAGCGATTTTATTGGCCGCAACTGCGAAAGGACGTTACAAAGTTTGTACGAAAATGACAAACATGTCAGAGATTCAAAGGCCACAGGCAGAACACTGGGTTGTATACACCTCTATTGATTCCTCTGCGACCCTGGAAAGACATCACTATGGATTTTGTGTTAGGCTTACCCCTCACGGTACGGAAAGTTGACTATTTTTGTGGTTGTGGACAGATTTTCTAAAATGACACATTTCATTGCATGTAAAAAAACTTCAGATGCATCTCATGTCGCTGATTTGTTTTTTCGTGATGTTGTTCGATTGCATGGTGTTCCTCATTCTTTCACTTCGGATCGTGATACCAGGTTTTGAGTCATTTTTGGCACACGCTTTGGTCTCGTCTGAGTACTCGTTTGCAATACAACACTGCTTATCATCCACAAACAGATGGGCAAACCGAAGTAGTTAACAGATCATTAGGAAATTTATTGCGATGTTTTGCAGGGGACTCTCCGTCCAAATGGGATCTAATTCTTACCCAAGCCGAATTCGCGTATAACAGTTCCACCAATAGGTCCACCGAAAAATCGCCATTTGAGAGTGTGTACGGCTTTCCACTTACCCAATTTCTAGACCTAAAACCCACAACCATGCAAGGGAGAAGTAGTACAGCTGCTGAGGATCTGGTCGAACACCTAACACATACCCATACCGAAATCCGAGCCAAACTCCAAACCATGACCCAGAAATACTAAGCCCAAGCCAACCTCCATCGCAGACAGAGCGAGTTCAGAGTTGGAGAATTAGTGATGGTCCATCTAAAAAAAGAGAAGTTTCCTTTGAGAGTCCACCAAAAATTGAGTGAACGAAAGATTGGTCCATTCCGAGTCCTCAAGAAGATTGGGCCCAATGCTTACTTACTCGACCTGCCGCCAGACGTCCAGACATCTCCAGTCTTTAATATATCAGATCTCTTCTTATATCATAGAGATGAACAGACAGATGCCACCACGCCAGCAGTTCCCGCTGATGATACGCACCAACCTCCAGCCGCGACAGATGCCGATCAGATTGAAGATATTGCAGACATCCGAGATATGACGACTAGACGTGGTCTCTTCCGACGATATCTAGTCAAATGGAAGGGACGACCTCTTACAGATTGCACCTGGATTGACGAGGATGAACTCCAACAATTCCGCCCCGATTTACTTCAGAACTTCCACGATGCCATCTCGACGGAGCGAGATTCTTCTCAGCAGGAGGGAGTTGATGCAGCATGATCTTACATGATCACTTTTCGAACATTTATTTTATTTATTTTATTTATTTCTATTTCATTTAAAAGGCTCATTATACAAGGCCTTATCATCCATTCTTTTCTGTTTTCTTTCTTTTTCTATTTTAGAAAAGTTGTTTCTTAATTGGGGGAATTAGCCTCTATAAAAGGCACCCCTTGGATTAGGGTAGGGATTAAGTTTTGAATGAGATTTATTTTCCCTCACTTATCTCCCTCTCTCTCTGTCTCTCTCTCTCTCCCTCTCTCTAATCTCTCGGCCCTTTCCCCTATCCCTCCCGTGTTCTCCCCATCCGAACCCTAAACCCCCCCCTCTTCATGCCGCCGCCTCTCCCCCTCGCCGAACCCACCTCCTCCGCCAGCCGCTCGCCGCCCTTCCCTCGCACTCGTCATCGCCCCCGCGCCTCCTTCTCGTCGTCCTCCCGCCTACAGCTCCCCCACGCCATCGCCGCCTCCTTCCCATTCCCTCGCCCCTCCCGCGCACCGCGGCCTTCCCTCCTCCTGCTCGCCTTCGCCGCCCGCCTTTTCCCTCCTCACGCGCGCTACCCACCTTCACAGGCCCTAACCGGCTGCGCCGCTTGTGCCCTGTCGCGTTGCACCCCGCTCTGCGACCGCGCCTCCCCAGCGCGCGCACCCACGCGCCCCGCCTCCCTCCCTCACCGCCTCACCTGCATATCGCGTCATCACCCCACCCCCCCTGCTACCGCCAAAGGCCATTCCATCAGCGGCCAACCCCGCAACCTTTCTTCCCCACCCACACGGGACTTCAAGTGCTGCCGAGGGCGCCCAACAAGACCTCCTCACCGCCGACCAGATCTGAAGCGACACGAAAACCCTTGCCGGTTGTGGTATGAGCGTTTTTCTCTGCATATTATTCCACCATATGAACTTAGTGTTGTTGTGGCCTGTGATATTGCTATTCGGTTTGGTGATTTATTGAGGTTCTAAACTACAACATCGTTATTTATTTCCATTAGTCATTAAATTATTGATTTGCCCTGAAATTGTGGAGAAACCGGTGCTAGAACTCGAGTATTTTATTGTCTATTGTTGCTGATTTTTGCGTATCGCACATCATCTTAGTTGTTTTCATCATTTAGTCCATTAGATTTCAAGTTTTAGGGTTGCTATTAATCACCACTTAATCAAGTTGCATCAAAATGGGAGAAGCCTTCTCCTAAATACTACGGACTTTCCAAAGGTTGAACAGGACTTAAGCATCCACACATAAGCTAGTAACTAGCCTCAAACATTGGTGCTGCGATGCCTCGAATCCTGCCCATCATGTTTGCCCTGGGATTCAGATCATGTTTGCTTTAAGATTTGAAGTCTTATTTTCTTTGAGATTTGGATTTTGCTTCTTTTGGAAACTGTCTGTATGGGGATGCTATGTAAAACCCCTATTTGGGGTAGGGTTATTCTCATCCACTGCGCTATCATTCTTATATTATATTCACCGCCGCCGTAGTAGACGTGGTCTAGTTAATGGTGAACCTTGTAAATCTTTTGTTGTGGTTTCTTGTTTCCTTATATGTGTATTTGATTCGTGCCCTATTTCTGTTATACATGATAAACAGACTCCGGTTCACCTAAAACAAGGAGAAGGCATCGAACAATATGAAGGTTGAAAATTCATTGGCAGGAAAGGCTCTGGCATCTGGTAGGTCAAGATATGTGCCTCTTAAAGCAACAAGGTATCCACACAACATTGGACAATGACAACGCTAAGATACAAGCCCTCTGAATTGATGATTTAAGAAGAAAACATGCACTCGATGGTCATTTTGTGTTTAATGAACAAGATCATCATAAACTTCACTAACAACAAGACTGACACGAGTCTGTGGTTGTGAATGGAGAATGCGTATAAGACCTTTTCTGACCAGCAATTTTTTTGAGGAAAAATGTGGATCGCATAATAGAAATGTGAACCCTAACTCCTGAGTATATTTATATTAATAAAAATAGTTACAAAAAATTATACAGACCAAGCTTTCAAAAAAATATTTTAGCATGTACCACTATACTTTCCATGTAAAAATGCTCCTGATAAAATGACCCTGTTTGTAGCTAGCCAAATAAACAACAACATCGCAGCAGCCATTTACCTTCCTTCAAATGAACCTATCCCGCCATCACCAATTTGAGACCCAGAACAACTCCACATTGTCGGAACAAAGCCCAGAGATCCCACCATCTTCTCATACCCACTTATATACCTCACATGCAAAAGACGTGATAAATGTCTTCCACCAACTCCCACATCGCAGGCATCTCGCATCCACTCCTGAAACTAAAGAGGTGTTCATTCCACGTACATAATATGCCCCTTTCTCAAGAGCCACCAAAAAACCATCACTATAGAAGGCACCTTCCACGACCAGCAACGTGCCTAGTCTCACGCATAAATCCTCGGGTCAAAAATCATGGTCGAACATAAGGCTTTGTACGCCTCTCGTGTTAGAAAATCGGAAGCGGAAGCGGAAACGATAAACAGAACATAATAACAAGAAAGATCAACATGGGAACACCATGATTTTACGTGGAACCCTACTCAGTGAGGAGCGGGATGAAACCACAGGAGAAGCCCTCAACGGGGCGTGTTTGTCTATTGCTTTTCTCATCTGTTACCGGAGGCCCGGGGCTCCTTATATAGCCTCCACAGGGCCTCCAAGTCCCACACTGGACAATGTGGGACTAAACAACTGGATGGGGTAAATGGATCCTGTAGGTATCCATTTACCCATCTACAACTCAATAGGTGCACATAACAAATACTCTCAACACTCCCCCCTCAAGCTGGAGCATGCAATGCTCAGCTTGGACAAACAGAAAGAGACTCAACTCAACACTACAGGACACTACGGACAATATCAACCCAACGCGCACATTGCTGCAGTCGAGGACGTTGCTTCTCATGCCGTGCAGGTGAGGAGGACGAACGGGCTGGAGTGTGAGTCAACTGAAAACTCGACCATCGAGTCTGAAACTGCGCCTGAAGTCTCCTCGTCGGAGAACTGGGTCTCTCCCATCTGGCTCAGAGAATGGTGCACTGCTCTGGTGTACCTATGATACCACATGAAAACCCTTGCCCTCAGTGGCATAGGAATGGTCCTCTGCTCTGGAGTCCCTATGGCTCACATGAAAACTCTGGCTTGACAACAAGAAGAATGATGGGACCTCTGACAATGATGGCAACATATGCTCATCTGAAAAATGACCGCATCCATGTGCGTGTCTGAAACTGGACTCGGAACCTTCTGACGTCGAGTTTGAACAACTGTAGAGTCTGGAATCTGAATGGTATGGAAATCTGCATGTGAATCCTCGAATCTGGAACAATGGAACAGACATGTGACTCGACATATATACTCCCCCTTTCTCCAATACTTGTCGGAAAATGAACATCGACAAAGTTGGGAGAAGACAATATAAACGGGGACAAAACATAAAAGCCGATCACAAATTTTTTGGCTTCTCAAATCATGAATAACATTTGGCCGTTTCTTTTTTCCGGCCTCTCCTTTTCTCTCCCTTTTTTTTGCATTTTTTTTAATAAGCCGTGTCAACATTTTTTTACGGCTCTTTTCTTTTTTATTTTTTTAAGCCGTTCAACCATTTTTTAACGGCTATTCTTCTTCTTTTTTTGAAATACTCACGTCGGGTTTTTTATTGTACGCGCCTCTTTTTCTTTTCTTTCTCTTTTTTTTTGAAAACTTGCATCCTCCCCCTTCTTCTTCTTCTTCCTCTCCTTTTTTTTACATTCCATTGGCCCATTGGGTCCAATCCTCTCTCTTTGCTCTCTCTCTCTCTATAATAGAAAGCAAAAACACAGCCCACACATTGGGCTCTCCCACAAATAACCAAAAATTTTTTTAATACGGCTGGCTCTCTCTACGGTTGTGACTTTTGGCCTCAAAAGATATTTTTTTTATTTAATACCATCGATTCCCCTTAGGGTTCCCACGATTGGGAACCCCTTGGAGAAATGACGCTGCCACCCCCAAAGGGATCTCTGATTTGTGCTCCGAGGTACGGGAGAGGTAGCTACCGGAGGTGCGGCGCCGCCCAGAGATCTGGAGTCGCGTGGTGCCGCCGCCTGGAGCCGTGCGGCCGATCGGGGTGCTGCCAAGGGCTGAGGATTAGAGCGCAGGGGCCGAACTGGAAGGAACCTCCGCCTTGGAGGGTCATGCGCAGCCGCGCACATGAAGAGATGGGAGCTGCATCGCGTGAGGGAGGAAGGAGTTGCGCCAAGGACCTGAGAGAGAGCTTGTGGTTTTCGCATACCCCTGCGCCTGGGAGGGTTGCGTGGTGCGCCACTGCGCGATGCAGATGAAAGATGCGTGCCATCTGCATCGCCTGGAGGCGAAGATGCCTTGCGTCCGGGGCATTCTCTTGCACCGGGAAGAAGTATCTCGCCTGTGGGGATTGGAGTTGGAGGAATCGTAGGCTGGAGAGAGGGGTTGCGCCGCCTTGCTGAAGAAGATGTGACGGATGCGTCGCCTTGCTGGGGGATTCGTGCAAGGAGATCTTGGAGAGCTTCTGCGGCACCTTCGATGAAGCGGGAGTAGATGATGGAAGAGATGAAGCGGGAGCGTGCAGGAGGACTTCACGCGACCTAGGGCTCGCGCACTGCGCCTGTGCGGGAGGCTCTGGAGATGCTCAGACCTGGGTGCTGCCATATGCATAGATATGATGCGCAAACTCTGAATACTTTTCCGCCGTTTGGGGACTCTTGATATGCGAGTAGAAATTAGGGTTTCATTCTGAAACCCTAGAACTTGAAAGAACATCAGATCTGGAACTTGATATTTTAATAATACTCCTCCAACTTTAATCAAACAATCGAAGAATTGAATACTCAAATCTCGAAAAGAATAAGAACATGAAAACTCCGAGAATCGAACCCGCTCTGATACCATGTTAGAAAATCGGAAACGGAAGCGGAAACGATAAACAGAACATAATAACAAGAAAGATCAATATGGGAACACCATGATTTTACGTGGAACCCTACTCCGTGAGGAGCGGGATGAAACCACGGGAGAAGCCCTCAACGACGTGTGTTTGTCTATTGCTTTTCTCATCTGTTACAGGAGGCCCGGGGCTTCTTATATAGCCTCAACAGGGCCTCCAACTCCCACCACTGGACAATGTGGGACTAAACAACTGGATGGGGTAAATGGATACTGTAGGTATCCATTTACCCATCTACAACTAAATAGGTGCACATAACAAATACTCTCAACATCTCGCATTGAGAAATGCATGCCCCTTCATGTCCAAGCATATTTTCCCTCCGTCATGTAGTCAGCCCTGCTAACACAGTTTACCATCAAAATAAATTCTTCTATCCTCTGATCAGATAGACTCCCTCGGAAGAAAGACGTCCACTGTTTGACCATTTGCTAGATATGCATTCCGGTTTACCGCCAGAGCAAATAGGCCAGGAAACCGTTTACACAAACCTCCGCCCTCCGACCAATAATCCAACCAGAACCTGAATCCCCTCCCATCCCCCACGATGGGTCTTAAATGATGAATGATCGAGCAAAACCCCCTTACAAAAAGTGGAAGACGAGTCACCAAACTAGAGATGAGTCACCAGATCCATAGTGACACCATATATCGCCCTAACCAACATGAACAACAAGTCTTCACAATCTCCCCATATACGCACAACCCACTTGGCTAGCAAGGCTTTGTTCATCTTCTTTAACTTTAGAACCCTTAACCCACCATTCTCTATTGATTGTGTAACCGCGTCCCAATTTACCAAATGGATACCTAATGAATATGTCGACGAAGCCCAAAAGAAGTGTCTCATCAAAGCCTCTAATCACTTTTGAGCCCACACCGGTAACAAACACACTGAAATAAGCCTCTAATCACTGCCTTGATCATCACCAGTCGAACCCCTCTTGACAATCGCGAGATCTTCCAACCAACCAACTTCTTCTCCATCTTCTCAATTAAGGAGATACAATCCGCTTACCGCATTCTCCTCCCACTGGCGACAACCCAAGGTACAGGATAGGAGAGCCCCTATCTGCATGTCCAGAGTACGTTTGCACCCTCCTAATTCCCCATTTGTTAACTCAAATGTAACGAACACCGATTTTCTCCTATTAACTCGCAGCCCTGGCACATCCCCAAAAAGATCCAACATTACTCCGATCCTGCTACACTCCTGCATGCCCCTTCAATGAAGAAGATCGTCATTTGCATTTTGTGGTAAAAGAATAGAAAGCTCTTCCCTTGAGTAGCCCTTACAGAAAGTGCCATCCATTGCCAAGTTAGTCAAAACAGCTAGAGCATCTACTACAATGATGAAAAGGAGGGGAGCGGACAACCCTGCGTGATCCCCCTTTGGGGCTGAAAAAAGCCACCCTTGGTTAACTAAACCGACGTTGCGGACGTAGTAACACGCCTCTTCATCCACTCAATCCATAAACTTGGGAAACCACTATGGTGTAATTATGCCCAAAAATATTAAATATGCATTGTCGTATGCATTTGAAAAAAGAACATTCCACACCTCCCCTTCGTCTTCTGTCGCCTTTAGTCTACGTTGATCTCCATGAGCATGACAACACTGCCCGTCAGCTAGTTTCCCATCGTGAATAAATGTTGCCAACTCAGGAGAGATGATTGAGTTTAGGACTAGCCTGCGATGGTTGGCCAAGACCTTAGCCACAATAAGATACAGAGCATTTGAAAGGGCAATGGACTGGAAATCATCAACACGCACTAACACCTCCTTAGGAAGTAGGGAAATAAAAGAACTGTTCACCAGTTTAAAACCAGCATTGCATTGTTTGGATCTTCCAAGATGGCAGAAATCGGTAGTCAGTACTCGATCGGTGGGGTCACTGACTACGGATTAATCGACGGTCGGGAGACTAATCAGATTTAGTCGGTCACTAGTCAGCTTTGAATTTTTTATTTATTTTAAATATATAAATTATTTTTTATACATGTATTCTTATATATTTGCATAGATTTGTACAATTTTCCTTTTTTGAAAGAAGATGTGTACACTTTATATACTATCATAATGAACCAAATGAAGTAATTGTCTTTAAATTTAACATTAAGTATAATAGAATATGTTTGCTTTAGGAAAAAGCAAAAAATTTAAAGAAATAAAAAAAAACTATATATAAAAGTCAGCCGAGTAGTCGACTCGATTAGTCGGGTTGACCGACTAATGGTCGACTAGGCCTAGTGGAGTCGGCTACCCCCCGATTCGACTAGCCGAACCGACTACTCGGCCTAGTCGACTGACTTTTATAACAGTGAACTCTTCCATCACATTCATAACCTATCATTCCACCTCATCACAAAACACTCTAAAGAACAAGACAGGGAACCCATTTGGCTGTGGGGAGCCCTTAGCGTTGAGATCAAAAACCACTTGTCTAACATCCTACGCCGAGAACTCCTGTATCAACCTCTCGCCCTATACCTTAGAGATTCTTGCTACCGCTATACTAGTCCAGTGTGCGATGCTACGAGAGGCCCTCTTACTCATATCCCTAAAGTATGACACCACAACACTCCCCACCTCCTTATCCCTAGTAAACCTATCTCCTACTACTGTGGTCGAATAGATATAGTTTCTACTATGTCGTCTACTCACAACAGCATGAAAAAATCATGTGTTTGTGGATCTTTCTAATGCAAATAAAAAAACCAACGGTGGAAAATAATAATTTGGTGGAAGAAATTTAGAAAGGAGAGGAAGAAAGAGGAGAATGTGCTGGTTGTGTGAGGTTTTGGAGATGACTCACGAAGATCGCGCTGAGAGAGAGATAGAGAGAGACGGAGATAAACTCAATTTTCATATAATTTGAACTGTATTGTCACTAAACAAATGCCTGCCATCCCTTTTATATATGAGGGGGGGTGGGATTACAAAAATAGAAAGTGAATCAATTCAAAATAAAATCCTAATTGATCCTAGTTGACTCTAACCGATTCTCATTGACTCTTAACTAATTTTATCTACCAAAAATGTTGAGATTACAATCTTAATTTATTTAAACAAAATAAGCAAACTAATTAGAATAACTAATTAGGGACGAGAATCTCTAATTTTGGAAGATCATCAACAACCATTGCTTCAATCTGATTTGACATGTCAATTTGGGGAAAATTACATCAATTCTCCCCCGCTTGTAAAATTCGTCTCCTGAAAAATTGTTTTATCTTCGAGTTGTTGGAGAATATGATACGAAATCGTTGCTTCAAGCTTCCTAATTTGAGCAAATTCGTCACCATTCAGCATTACGTTTATAATTTTTCTCCACTGAAGGACGTGGCTACAAAATTTCTACCCTTTCAAAGTAACTCCAATCCCATTTGTTTTGTTTAGCATTTAGAGGATAGGATTTCTTAAAAAAACCCAAATCAGATTTCACTCCCCACATTGATTGGGTTTATCTTTCCCTTGTGAGGAGCCCCCAATCCTTACTAGGGTTTCGACTCCTTTAGAGCCACAACGGTGCTGAGATTGGAGGTGCAGGTAGCGATCGTGCCAGAAGCATGCGTGGTGACAGCAAGGGCTCGTGATCGAGCATGGGCGGCACATCGAGCGACGAAGGAGGCGCACAGGTGGTGCGTAGGCCGCGTGCGAGTTGTGGTTTTCATGGGAGTAGCCACTTGGATGGTGGAGGCAGCGGTGGCGATCACGCGAGCCATGCGTGCGGGGGCGATGGCCATGCCTTCGGGGAGAGCGACGGGGCTCCCTGCGTCGAACCAATGATGTCCTTTAGGAGGAGGTGTAGGGCTGGCGCATGGGAAGAGGTCGTGCTGCCGATAGCAGTGCTCCAACCAACAGTTGTGGTGCCATCGGTGGCGGCAACAATGATACGGGGGCCTCCTGGATAGCAGCTGTGGAGGAGAACAAATCAAGAACTTCGTGTTCTTCATCCTCCAAGCTTTCATTGTAGATAGACTCTTTCTCTTCATGTTCTTCTTGTCACGAAATTGTATCATCAAATCTTCTTTTAAACAGAAAATACCTTTGTTTTCTTGATCAAATATGTGTCGTATCGAAAAGGTGATGGTCTGAATTTTGTCGTTGACAAGTGATTCTTCCTCGATTAGCATGTCCAACCATGCATGTACTTTGACGCTTGATATAAGACAATGTTTGAACTTCTTCGAACATGAAGGTGAACCTTGTTTGAGATGATTCAAATCAAATTGCATTTGTCAATATGTGATCAGATCGTCAAATCATAAGAACAATTTGATTGACATGCTCTGATACCACATGATGCAAACAAAAAATCCAACGGTGGAAAATAATAATTTGATGAAAGAAATTCTTAGAGGAGAGGAAGAAAGAGGAGAACGCGTCAGTTGCGCGGGGTTTTGGAGATGACTCGCGAAGATCGCGCTGAGAGAGAGAGATAGAGAGAGACGGAGATAAACTCAATTTTCATATAATTTGAACTGCACTTTCACTAAACAAACACATGCCATTCTTTTTAATAGGAGGGGTAGGATTACAAAAATAGAAAGTGAATCAAATTCAAAATAAAATCCTAATTGACTATAACCGATTCTAGTTGACTCTTAACTAATTTTATCTACCAAAAACGTTGAGATTAAAATCTCAATTTTTTTGAATAAAATAAGCAAACTAATTAAAATAACTAATTGTGGACAAGAATCTCTAATTTTGAAAGATCCCCAAATCAACCATTGCTTCAATCTCGAATGACATGTCAATTTGGGAAAATTGCATCAATTCTCCCCGCTTGAAAAACTCGTCTCTTGACAAATTGCTTTATCTTCGAGTTGTTGGAGAATCTGATATGAAATCGTTGCTTCAAGCTTCCTAATTTGAGCAAATTCATCCCCTTTCAGCATTACTTTTATAATTTTTATTGTGAGAATGTTGCTTTCTTTGATGAGTGTCTCCTGGGTTCCTGGACATTGTAAGTTGTTCTGTAAGTCCTTTCTGTTTCTTTAATATATTGGGCAAACACCATCGTGTGTAACCCCCTTTTTTGGCTTCAAAAAAAAGTTCATAATTTTTCTCCATCAAAGGATGTGGCTGCAAAAAAATTTATCCTTTCAAAGTAACTCCAATCCCATTTGTTTTGTTTAGCATTTTCCCTGTGGTAAATAATTTTTAGAGAATGGACCTTCTTAAAAGAACAAATCAGATTCCAATCCCCACATTGATTGGGTTTATCATTCCATCGTGAGGAGCCCCCAATCCTTACTATGGTTTCGACTCCTCTAGAGCCACAACAACACCGAGATTGGAGGTGCAGGTGGCTGTCACGCCAGAAGCGCACGCGATGACAGCAAGGGCTCGAGATTGAGCAGAGGCGGCACATCGAGCGACGAAGGAGGCGTACAGATGGTGCATAGGTCGTGCGTGAGTTGTGGTTTTCATGGGAGTAGCCCCTTAGATGGCGGAGGCGACAACGACGGCCGCACAAGCAATGCGCGTGGGGGCGATGGCCATTCCTTCGAGGAGGGCGGCAGGGCTCCTTGTGTCAAACCAACGATGCCCTTTGGGAGGAGGTGTAGGGTTGCAGCGTGGTAAGAGGTCGCACAACCGATAGGGGTGCTCCGACCAACGGTTATGGTGTCATCGGTGGAGGCAACAATGATGAGGGGGCCTCCTGGACAACATCTATGGAGGAGAACAAATCAAGAACTCCGTGTTCTTCACACTCCAAGCTTTCATCGTAGATAGGCTCTTTCTCTTCATGTTCTTGTGACAAATTTGTATCATCAAAATCTTCTTTTAAACAGAAAATACCTTTGTTTTCATGATCAAAATCGTGTTGTATCGAAGAGATGATGGTCTGAGTTTTATCGTTGATGAGTGAGTCTTCTTCGATTAGCATGTCCAACCATGTTTGTACCTTGACGCTTGATATAAGATGATGTTTGAACCTCTTCAAACGCGAAGGTGGGCCTTGTCTGAGATGACTCAAATCAAATTGCATTCGTCACTATGTGATCTGATCGTCGAATCGTAAGAACGATTTGGTTGCCATGCTCTCATACCAAATAATGCAAACAAAAAATCTAAGGGTGGAAAATAATAATTTGGTGGAAGAAATTTAGAGAGGAGAGGAAGAAAGAGGCGAACGTGTCCGTTGCGCGGGAATTTGGAGTTGACTCGCGAAGATCACGCTGAGTGAGAGAGATAGAGAGAGACAGAAATAAACTCAATTTTTATATAATTTAACTGCACTATCAATAAACAAATGCATGCCATCCCTTTAACATAGGAGGGGTGGGATTACAAAATAGAAAGTGGAGCAAATTCAAAATAAAATCCTAATTGATCCTAATTGACTTTAACCGATTCTAATTGACTCTTAACTAATTTTATCTATCAAAAACGTTGAGACTACAATCTCAATTTATTTAAATAAAATAAGCAAATCCCACTCTTGCAGGGGTTGCGTTAGGTAGTCGACGGCCAGCGTAAAAAATAGTCGAATCTTTCAACATGGATTTGAGCAAGAATCCATGTAGCCGACCCTACTTATAGTGGGAGAAGGCTTAGCACTTTTTTAAAATAAGCAAATTAATTAAAATAACTAATTAGGGACGAGAATCTTTAGTTTTTAAAGATCCCCAAATCAACCATTGCTTCAATCTGATTTGACCTGTCATTTTGGGAAAATTTGCATCACCTTCCTTAACCCACTTTTGTTTCGATCTCTACCTCCATTCAGCTTCTCATCACCTATCTTCTACAGCAACCACGCCAAGATGAAAATCTCGTGATGCTAGCTCCTCCTCATAAGGTCTGCATCATTCTAATGCCACCCAAACTCTCAATCTCTACATATGTTGCACTTCTCGCTCCTTGTACCATGTTAGTAACGCACTCACTTCTGACGGTTTTTTCACCATCTTTCTTGTAGCCAACCCCTTGGCCTGCATTTGAGACCAGAAGTTCACCGCTATGTCACCGAAACAATCCTCCATGAGTCATGCCTTCTCGAAACGGAATACATATCTCAGGCACATCCCCTCGCATAAATCCCAACAAATTGATGTATGGTAAGATCTCTAGATCATGAGAAATCCCTCACAGAGCACATATGAAAGGACTCCATCAAATCAGTTGATACCAAAAATGATCAATACGTGACCGTGAAGTGTTGTTTCACCGTGTGTACCTACCATTCAAAGCATCCAATACATCTTTCTCCATCTCATCAATAAAATCCAATAATACTCCAGACCAAAAATCAATACCACCTCTTCCAAGCGGTCGATCGTCGACATGGATGATAACTTTAAAATCACCAGTCACAAGCCAACGCATGTCCGGAAAACTACTCCTCACCAGTCGGAGATCCTTCCATAAAGCGCCACCCTATGCAATCCCAATTTATGCCATAAACCGAGATCATCAAACGACCGCCATCTGAAACCCTATCGAGCAATGTTGTCACTAATCTACTCCCCACAATTTCATCCACCAGTTTGAGGATGTCACAATTCCACGTAATCAAAATTCCATTTGTTGAACCGATAGCCTGCCACCTCTCGAAGCTCGGATAGTATAGTGCACTTCATAGATCTCCAGAGACTCAAGGACCAACTATTGATCTTTGTCTCTTGCAAACATGCCACATCTACCCGCTAGAAACCCTGGAGGGACCCCACAGCTTCCCTCTTCTCCTGATCCCCCTACCTCGAGCATTCAATGTAGTAATCTTCATTTGGACACCAATTCCACCCCACCCACCCACCCTCCTCGGTTCTTCATTCCTACACATTATGCTATCTGAACCAACACATCCATCCATGCCGCTTTGGAGTCTTTCTGGACTACGATTGCAGCAACTTGGACAGCAACTTCAAGTACCTCTGTACCATCATCTTACAAACAAGTTGAGGTTGCCAACTCTGAGCCGTTCACGAGCTTGCGCTCCAGCCAGTCCAACGTGTTAAAGTTTCTCCTTTTACATGAGAAAACCACCAACTGATCTTTTTTACCCCCACCTCCTCCTTTAGCGAGCTTCTTGACCTTCCCGCTAACTACCTTTAGAACATGAATGGCCTTCCTCACAACCATCCTGTCTTCCAAGGGGCCCTGCTCTACTTTGCTCGAATAGGTCCTTCCCTTCGCCTAGTGCCCTTCTCATCTAGATCAGGTTGTGTGACTAGACCCTCGTTGACATGATGCTCGATCGTCAAGGCCTCCATGGTTGCATCAACAGCTAACTCTAGCCAATGAGGTTCAATTGCCACAACTATAATCGCGATGTGACAAATCCATCGTGAGCTGGTTGTTGTTCACCCGTGTAGGGTGCACCAGATAATTTTATCGTGTTACATGGTTCCTTGTGCATTCGAACCCACATGTAGGTTCAAATCTACCGAAAGCAGCCCTCCAACCCCTCTCGAGATTAACCCAGAGGTCAGGTCCTTCAAGGCTTCATCAACAATCGATGGAGTTGGGTATGGGTAAACCTGAGTAGATCAGTGTTGCAGAAGTCGATATTTGGTATCCGATCGGAGGGGTCACTAAATAGAGAATAATCGATATTCAAACGACTATTCGGAGTTATTCGATTTTGTATATTTTAAAATGTTTTAAAAATAAGATTTAATTCCAATACATGTATTCTTACATATTTATACATATATGACCATCAATTAACAAGAATCCAAGATAAAAGTACCAATTAACGAGATACATATATGAACTTTCCACATTTATAGTAATATTGCTATAAATGGTAAGCCCTTGAAATTAAAATATAAAGAAAGAAACATAAATTCAGCAATCGGCCAATAGTCGAACCGACTATTGGGTCAAGCCGACTATTTATTGTTCAGTCAGGGAACCCCCTGCACCGTATAGTCGAACTGACTAATCGGTATAGTCGGCTGACTATTACAACACTAGAGTAGATAGACCACTATGCAAAGAGAAACTAGGATCCTGCAATCAAACTACACTAGGAAGGGATGAACTCGGATCCTTATCTGGGATTCGGATCCCCTGATTTGAATGTTGTATGTTGTACACTCAAAACCACATCTCTGAAGGAAAAGGGCCCAAACCCTAACTCAACATCTTTCTCTCTTGCAGCCACTCTTGTAATCCTCGTTATGGAGATCTCGAGGAAGAGCTGAGATTTCGTCGCCACAGTAGCACCAGATGCCACGAAAAATCTGCCGCCCAATCCAATGTCTGTTGCATCGCAAATCCCCCCTCTGACGGTCGCCTTGATATGCCGTGCTTTAATGCAAATTCCGATCTCACAACCCGGTACACAATAGATGGCGGAATCCCGGTCCTCATCCTTTTCACCTCTATCATGACATGTAGCAGTTCTCCAGGTTTCATGCCATCTTGATGAACAACCGACACTTCATTAACGAACTTCAAAACCGCTGACACTACCACCAAACTTCGGTATCTCAACACGAGGCCTTCGATCTACATGAACTTTCGGTCCACCAACACCATCGAACCATCTTTCAACCTTGCCTTTCTCCATCGTACTTGGACATCTTCAACACCTCTCTCATCCCTGAGGAAATTCGAGGCCTCCTCCACTACCAATCCACGAACGTAAAGGGTGGACTCGTCCAAGAAGAATCCATCCTCGATGCATCCACCCTCGTTGATCAAGGCTATCTTAGCAATCAACCGTACCAACTCCTCCCTCAAACCTTTAACGATTAATATTCTATCAACTTGGGATGCAATCCCACGTATACGTCGCAAACCCCTCCTTCAACATATGTTGTCGCTCGCTCTTTAACTCATGAAAGCAATCTCTACTTTGTTCCCACAACAAAAGCATAGTGCGTCCTCTCTACAAGCCATGGTGATATGCCCCATGTGTCCGCATATGTAACACGCAATACCAAAATTGTTGGAATCTGATGCTCCCTCGATCGATGCCAATGACGCCTTGACTTCAACCACCCATCTTCTTTGAGCTTCAGCAAACCTTCCTCAACCACTAGAATTATAACCTCATCTCCCAACCCCCCGTGATGCTTACCTCTACAATGCTCATAAAATAGGTAGCCCTCGCTTGCCCAAGTTTGGTGGCTCCCACCTTCCCTAAGGCATACGTGTCATCCCACCCTCAAAGGCCCTCCACCACCACGGGCGCCTTCCCCTCGAGTGCCGTGTCTTTCGAAAAGCGCTCATCGCCTATCAAAACAAATTCCTACAAATCTTTTGACCAACAAGTTATTGAAGCAACATTTGTTCTTCCTCGGTATGTCTAAATATGTTATTTCTAGGCTTGAGTGCTATAGTAGAGGATGAGGATGACACTTTGATTCTATTGGTTTTTGTTAGAGACGATTTTATGTTTCATCTTATTTAGTTGTAACCCCCCAGGGTTTTTTATGTACTTTCCCGTTTATGAGTACTCTAGACATGTGACTTACCGATGAATCTTCACAACCAAGCAGTCGATAGACGGGTCCATCGACAGATTGAAAGCTCGTCTTGTGGCCAAAGGTTTTACTCAGACATATAGAGTTGATTACTTCGAGACATTCTCTTATAAGCTCGAATGGGCTCTATTCAGACTATTCTTTCAGTGGCAGCAAACAATGCCTGGCCTATCTTTCAGTTGGATGTTAAAAATGCATTCCTGTATGGCGATCTCGAGGAGGAGGTTTACATGATGTAGCTTCTGGTTATAAAGTCGAGAGAGAGATAGAGTCTGTCGACTTCGTAATCTATGGGTTGAAGCAGAGCCCAAAGGATTAGTTCGGCAGACTTACTACAGAAATCAATACTCTTGGCTTCCAGAGAACAACCTCTGACTACTCTGTGTTAGTTAGACAACGACCTACCGGTACTGTGACACTTTTTGTTTATGTGGACGACATAGACGTCACTGGTAATGAAGATGGAGGTATACTAGAGACCAAGTTTTTTCTTCAAAAGGTCTTCATCACCAAGGACCTTGGACCACTTCGCTAGTTTTTGGGCATAGAAATATTGCACACTACATACTACATAGGGACTCCTCTCATGGAGGAAGTATTTCCTAGACATCCTTATTCCCTACTGAAGTCGGATTACTTGGATGCAACCCCTTTGATATACCTACATATCCGAAGAAACGCTCCACGTCCTCTGATCATGTCTTCGAAGACGCTATGCGGTACAGAAGCCTGGTTAGCAAACTCCTTTACCTCATTGTTACCGAACCGGATATCTCCTACACTGTGAGTAGAGCTAGCCAACACATGGAACAACCTTCCTACAGTCACTGGCAAGATGTCCTCCAAATCCTACGAAACTTGAAGGAATCCCCAGGACGTGGCCTCTTTTAAAGGGAAAATAGTTGCATTGATGTTATTGCCAATGATGATGCTGATTATGCAAGTTACCTGAGGATCATCGCCCCACCACAGGATATGCTATGATGGTTGGGGGAAATCTTGTGACTTGGAGGAGCAAGAAACATATTGTTGTATCCAGATCCAGTGCAGAAGCAGAGTACATGGCTATGGCTCAGACTACCTCTGAGATCACGTGGCTATTGACATTCCTGCAGGAACTTGGTATTGTTGTCACCGCTCCTATTCCATTGTATTGTGACAACAGATCCACTACATACATTGTTATGAATCATGTGTTCCATGAGCGAACTAAGCATATAGAGATCGATTGCCTATTCCATTGTATTGTAACAACATATCCGCTACATACATTGTTATGAATCCTTTTTTCTCTGAGCGAACTAAGCATATAGAGATCGACTGTCATTTTGTTCGTGACGCCATACGAGTTGGCAAGATTACTACCAAGGCCTTAAATTTCAGATTTCGATCAGCGTGGAAAGAGAAATTCGGTGGAATTTCAATGAAATTTCGGTGAAATGGCTAAAAATTGGGGAAATTACTTGAAAATTCATTTTTTCTAAAATTAAGATTTCTAATATTCTTTAACTCAATAAATGATATAAAAATACACAGTCTTTTGCTAATAGTAAGATATTAACATGATATGCTACATTAAATTTCCATCCAATCGCTCCAACAGTAAACAAATGTAATCTACTGCTACAAATAAGAATCAGATTTGGAACTGAAATTAGACGCCATTAGTTTCACCTCTCGAATATGAAGAGAATGGTGACACGTGAAATAGTAACAGAGAAAAACATAGTCTAACAAAAAGTACTAGCAAAATGATCTTTTATGGAAGAAATTGAAAACGATAGCTTAGAACTTGTATCTAACTAAAATACTTTCAAGTTAGAAAAATATTTAATTTTAGAAATAAAATAAGACACACACACATACACAAATACAAATATTTTTAAAATGTATGTCTAATAGATGCATTGTATACCTTGTGATCATAAAATATACGTTATACAAGACACAAACAAATAAACTAATATCAAGAAACTGCATAACATTTACAAGCACAATCGATATCCAACCTGATAGTAGGCAAATACTTACAGTCACAATATTTGAAAAGTTGCTAACAAACTAGCACTCGTACAACCATGCATACTTCTTATAGTAGACAGAAGCCGCAAGAAAGCAAAGCCTTAAATTTTAGATTTCGGTTTCATTTCGCTATGTCCGGAAAGAGATATTTCAGAGAATTTTGGTGAAATCGTAGGAAATCGTGGAAATGACTCTAAACTTGACTTTTTCTAAAAAACTAAGTTTTTTAATATTCATTTCACTAAATAAAATAGAAATGCACAATTATTTGAAAATATAAGTTTTGAAGCAATATTATCATCATAATCATCACACATGTAGATATTTACAGCAACTTTTTGCCTAGAGTAAGAACTATATGCTAAACTGGAAGCAACATAATCACCTCGTCAATAAGAATGAGGTTACACATATGATAAATGCTAATCAAAACACACACACACACACACATATCAAAAAAAGAAAGAATAAAAAATAAAGGTCTTTGGTTAAAACTTGAATTTAACTCGTAAATCTTGTGTCTATTAATTTGATTGGGATTTAGATCTAAAATTTAGAAACTAACTAAAGAAACTTCTTCAAACAATGTAGCGTACTCTAACAACTCAATACATCAACAAATAAATAAGTGAAAATTCATTAATATATGCAAATTTCTATGAAGGCGAAGAGTAGATTCACTTATTTTTGTTATTTCGCCGAAATGACATGCAATTTCGTGAAATTTTGTTGACATTCGGTGATATTTCATTGATATCTTGGAAAAATAAATAAAATAGCATTTCGATTTCGATGACCTGAAGAAATGGAAATTTCAGAGAAATTCGATGGAATTTCGTTGAAATTTGTGGCCCTGATTACTACTCCACGTATCCTGACAGATCTTCAGTTTGCATATATATTCACGAAGGCTTTACCCGAGAAGCACCTCTCGCAAATAGTTTCCAAATTGGGCATGATATTTAAGTATGCTCCAACTTGAGGGGAGTGTTAATAATGTATTTATGATTCTTATTTTATCATGGTAACCCCTTTGAGGGTACTTATGTATTTTTCCCAATTTTAAGCTCTCTAGGGTTCCGTCCTGTATAAGGACTCCTAGATATCTTGAATAAGACATGCAAATTTCTTCTCTCATTATTTCCACAACAATCATATCGTCAACATAGACAGCCAGTATCACAACCCCAGTAGATCGTTGTCTCACAACACAGAGTAGCGAAATGTCATTCTCTAGAAACCAAGAGAGCCAATCTCAGTTGTGAGCCTATCGAAACAAGCTCGTGGACTCTGCTTCAATCCATAGATATCCTTACAAAGTTGGCATACATACTCCCCTCGATAAAGTACCTGAGAGGTTTGATGCAAAATCTGCCTCTTCAATATTGGGGAATTGTCGTAGTACAGGAGTCAGATTTTGGTCAAGCAAAGAATCACACCTTCGAATATGTGGAAGTTATTTTACTTGGCAAGCATACCAAGGTCGAACACGGGGACACGAGCCTCTTCGTCAATTTACCAAAAATTATTGATAGATTAATGTGTGAGTATCTTCTAGTTTTAGGTTTTCGCGTAGATGAGATGCAAATAAAATATGCAGACAAAATAATAGTAAAATGATGCATGAAAGATATGTAATTTTTATTTGATTTTTCAATACAATTATATGATAAAGCATGACCATAATGCGTAACGAAAATGCAAAGGGCAAGCATGCAAGATAAGTACGTACAAAATATGCACTACAATTTTCAGATCAATGAGCAACAACTTATGGTCAGTTTCAGAGTCAAATTGTGCAACAATAATGCATAATGGCAATTAGCATGAAAAGTAAGAGTCACGGAGCACAAAAAAATAGAGCATACATAATACAGTGTCCACTCATGAAATTAATAATGCCATTAGATAGAGGGTAAAATCAGCAACAAAATGAAACTGAAATTGTTCAATTTGGACTTAAAATGCTCAAGATATGCTTAAAACAATGCAGGGACATAAATGTAACAAAAATACGAGAGAAAATAAAGATAATATTGCAAATAGGTCCCTGGAAGGACCTATTTGCAACTATTTGCAAATACCAAAAACCAGCGGGGTCCAGTAAATTCTCCATTTGCGCACAGGGACCATTTTGTAATTTTCAAAAACTGCAAGGGCCTCCCTGTAAAATACCCAAGTGCACACGTAAGGCACGCGCCCGGGGACCTGAATATAATATCAGAAAATTCACGGGTCTTTCACATAATTCACCCAGCCCCTCACGTGCCATGCATGAGAGGGGCCATGCTCGGGAGGGTGCAAGCTTGGCGTACACGTGGCTTGTTCGGGTGCTTCACGATATGGCTTGTGTCGTCTGAGCCTGCAGGTCCGGTGTGACGTGGCTCCATCAGGGTCGTTGGATGGCTGCCGTAGAGGCGCCATCCAACGACACATGCTCTTCGTCTCTACCGGAGGAGCGGCGGCGTAGTTGGAACTCAGGCGAGTCCGCCTGAGCTCCTCCAAGCTCCTCCATTATCGTAGAAGGTGGTCGAAGCACCATGGCCACCTGGCGAAGGTGGCTGACCGGAGGCGAAGTCGCGAGGGTAGCTGGAGATGGCTACCGATGTCGTGCCACCAACGACTGCGTTGGAGATCGGTGAGGCGGTGTGGATTCCGACCATTAAAGTTCCTGAGTTAGCATAACCGAAGCAGTGTGTGGGTGTGCTGCGAGTGGAGTGAGGGCCTAATCGGACGAAGGAGGCGGAGGCCCATTGCTTCTTCTCCAACGGAGCAGGGAAGAAGGGGGTGGAGGCGGTGGAGGCTCGGGAGAAATGGGGAAGGTGATCGGAGGTGCTGGCGTGGATGTCGTCTGAGTGGCGGAGCTCGGTGGATGATTAGGCGAGGTGGTGAAGCGTTGTATGCATGGGATTAATTCAAAGAAACATGAGAGATAGCGAGGTAGAGAGATACCTGGAGATCAAAGGAGAAGAACGACGATGTGGATGGCTTGGGATGAGCATCAGGAGATGCTCCGGTCTTCGCACAACTCGCCAGCCGTGGCGAGGTGCTCAGTGGTGGCGGAGCCGCCGCAGCACGACCATGGCGGCTGTGGGTCGACACCAAGGCAGAGAGTCGTCGTCGCCTCGACGAACCGCCCCTCCGCTGTCACCGGATGGGTGGGGGAAGCTGGGCTATTGCCTGGTGTTGGAGTATTTAGTTGTGCGCCTCTTATGTTGTAGATTGGTAAATGGATACCTCCAGGATCCATTTACCCCATCCCATTGTTTAGTCCCACATCTACCAGTGGTGGGACTTGGAAGCTTTGTGGAGTCTATATAAGGAGCCCCAGACCTCCTGTATCCATTGAGAAAATCAATAGACACATATGGTCCTTTGAGGCCTTCTCCCGTAATTTCATTCCGCTCCTTAGGGAGTAGGGTTCCACGTAAAAATATGTGTCAAGTTTATCTTTCTTTTCTTTATGCTCTGTTTATCAATTTCGCTCCCGTTTCCTATTTTCTAACACCTGGAAATGGTGGACGGGGAGTGGAGGTGGCGGAGGCGGAGTATTTAAGGTGGAGGTGGTGGCGTTTCAGGAGGTCACGGTGGGGGTTTGTAACTGTGGCTTTGATGGCGTAGAGTGATGGATGGAGCATTGATGAGGTGCGCAAAGGAGGCGGAGGTAACGGCTACGCAGGGAAGCCGTTATGGGGCGTAGAGGCTGGTCGAGGTGAGCTCCAAAAATGGAAAGGGCAGAGGTCGTGGCGAGGTGTAACTCCTGGGGCGGAAGGCGTTGGAGGTAGACGACGTACCAGGGTCGTTGGATCATGTGATCCAACGGCTTAGGTGAGGGTGCGAACGAAGGGCTGAGATCAAATCCTTAGATCTGATCCAGCGGTGGTTGGTGGAGCGTGAACGGATGGACCAGATGGAGGCTGAGCGAAATTAAGGGCGAAGATGGAGTGAATGACATGGAGGAGGAATAGCCATTAGATGTCAGCGTCATCCAATGGCTGAGGAAGAGGCGGTTGTGAGTGGTTGAGATTTCATCTGGAGAGGATCTGACGACTAGAGACGAAGCGGAGAAGAACGATCAGGACGGAGGCGGGTAGTAGGTGATCTAACGGTTGAGGGAGAGGCCGAGTGGCGAAGAGAGGAGGAGGCCACATGGGCAGCCTAGAGGACACCACGTGGCCCAATCAAGAAATTCAGAAATTAATAAAATAAAGAAAAATAAAAAAGAAATAGGAGGATGAATTAGGAAAAAGTCAAAACATGAAAGTTGTAGATCTCGATGAGATATACAAGTTTCATGTTGAACAAGAAGCCAAAAGAGGTCATTTGAACAAAAGTGAATTTTTGAGAGTATTTTTAATGGGTTAAAAACATTGATTTTAAGGGGTTTGAGATTTTTCGTATTTTTTTATTTCTTTTAAAGGTCAAGATAAATATAGACAATATTTAACTTAATTTTTATGGGTTTTTAATAAAACAAGGAAAAAGCTAGTAATTAAATACAAAAATATTATAGTTAGCTTTTAGTGTTATTTATATGTTAATTATACACGGAATATATACAATATAATATAAGTTACTATTAATGAATTGTTAGTGTTCTTTATTGAATTGTTTAAGCTTGGGGATTAATAATTGGATTTTAACATGATGAATCTGACATTCATCATACCTCTATACTTAAACTATGCTCGTCCTCGAGCATCTAAAAAATGAAGGAGTCGAATTAATTCCTGATAGTGCATGTGGAAATTTCAAGGCTCAATTCGTCGAAGACCCTCAATTTAAGTGATCCTAAAATTCTGGGTTCAACCATGCTCTAGCCAAAAGGAATCTAACTTCTCTAATTATCAGACTCTCTATTGTACGTAAAATATAAGGATATGACTTTTAGTGTACTGCATTAATGAGAGTCGAGTAGAGACATCACCCAAAGTTCCAGTCCAGGAGACTCTCCTCTAGACCTAATCCTCAACACTAGGGAATAAGTATATTCTTGCTGTATAGATATATTTTATGTTATGCTGTTATGTCATTTGTACTGATTCTTATTTTCTTTCTTCTTATGACCGCTTTCTGTAATTTACTCATAGGCTACTCTCCTATATAAGAGAGCCTACGGTTTATGGAATAAATAATGCACTCATTTTTTCCAACATGATATCAGAGCGATGGTCCTAAACCAGAGCTCGAATACCCTAACCCTAATCCCCACCCGCCAGCCCTTCTCCTCTCGTGACCGACGCCGCCTCCCTTCTTCTCTCGTGATCGGTGCCAAGGCCCTAGATGTCGGTTTCGGTCACCATTTCGGTATCAGCCAAAACAGAATTTCGATGGAATTTCGGTGGAATTTCGACCAAAATTTCGGTCATTTCGATCATTTTTTGTACTAGGACCCCCATATTTCGATATATTTCGATCATTTCGATCATTTCGGTCGAATTTCGATTTTGACTGGATATCGATATTCGACAGAAATTCGACCGAATTTCGCTGAAATTTGAGGCCAGTGTTGTCGCCGCCTCTTCTCTCCGTCAGCGCAGCCAGCGACTGCCAACATCGCCAGCATTGGCAGTGCCGCCAGCCCCGCCAGCGCAGTCTCCGTGCGTCTCCACGCGTGAGACCCAGCCCGTAGTCTCCACGCAGGCTTCTTCGTACGCATCTCCTCCTCCGCCCAGTCCTCCTTTATGTTGAGATTGGTTGCATGAGTCTACACAAGTAATCCAATCTCTTTAAGTCCGTGTAGAAACAATCTTGTCTAAGTCTTCAGTCATAGCCTTCTCACGCCGACATGTCAGAGAACAAGGTCGATATTCCCTCTACATGTGCCTTCAGAGGTCCTGCGCCAATAGTCAAGATGGATGGGTCGAATTATGAACTGTGGGCTATGCAGTTCATGAGCATGATGAAGTCGACTGGTAAGAAACACATTCTTACCGAAGAAGAACCGACCTCATGGGAGGCTGATGACACATATGCCAAAGTCTGGCTCTCAGGTACGTTGGCAATAGAGATTGTCAATGATATACTACATCAGCCCACATCCAAGGCGATGTGGGATATTCTTGCAGCCACTTATTCACAAGCTAAGAATGAGATAAAGATTCTACAGCTTCAACATGACATCTTCACCATCAAACAGAATGGATGGCCACTGCACTCTTGTATGCATCCCTTTATGGGATGTTCGAGAAGCTATATAGCTTTATGCCCCTCACGTCTACCCCTGAGCAGCAGAAGACCTATAGGAATGCCACCATGGTGGGGGTATTCCTGGCAGCCCTTGATCCAGAATACGAGGCAATACGTTCCCAGATCTTAGCAGACTCTACCATTCCTCCTATAGGGGAAGCTTTCCGTAGACTCAGTCGTAGTACTGTTCCATCTTCTGCTGCTAATCAGACATCCTCAGAAATGGCAGCATCCCGGGGTCGTGGTGGTCCTTCTCAGTATTGTGGTCATGGACCTCGGGGCAGAGGGGGTCGTGTTTGCCAACAATGCACTTTCTGCCACCGTTCTGGGCATACCGAGGATACATGCTACTCAAAGCATGGATTCCTTGCTTCTACACGAGTGGTCGAACAGGTTGAGCCTCCAGCTGCTTCCTCTTTGGATCAACAGTTTGATGATCGTGTAGCCCGCTTGAGAGGCATTATACCTCCATCTGGCCCTGTGACAGCCTCACCGATTACTGAGAGTCATTCAGATATTGCTACGTCAACCTCCTCCAGTACCTCAGGTAGTACTCTGCTCTCATTGGCAATAATGGGTCTAATACTATAACATGGATCATGGACTCTGGTGCCATACACCATCTGTGTGGAGACAGGGGTCAACTTACAGCCTACAGACAGGTTCCTCCAGGGTGCACTGTGGTTATTGTAGATGGGGTGCACTCCCCGATTACTGGTCAGGGGGAGATTAGCTTGACACCATCTATGATTTAAATAATGTGTTGCATGCACTTGATTTTTCCATGAATTTGTTGTCAATTAGCCAAATTATGAAGGATTTACATTGTAGAGCTATTTTTGATCTGTCCTCAGTCATTTTTCAGGACATCCGTACGGGCAACGTGATTGGGTGTGGATGTGAGCAGGGTGGTCTCTATCACCTTCTTCAGACTCCGTATGCCGGAACCTCTTCTCTATCTACTGGACATGTCCCTCCATTTATGTGGAACCTGCGCCTTGGTCATCTACCGCTTCAGAAACTATGTCGTGTTCTGCCCCAAATTTTATCTCACAGGCCCTTTCAATGTGAGGCTTGTCAGTTGGGAAAGCATCATCGGTCTAGCTTTCCCAGTCATCAGAGTTGAAGTAGTAACTCCAGTTTTGACTTGTTTCATGTTGATATTTGGGGTCCCAATCATGTTCCAGATCATCTAGGGCACAGGTTTTATCTTGTCGTAGTTGATGATTTTTCTCGTCTGTCTTGGTCTTCTTATTAAAGAACAAATCTGAAGCTGGGAATGTTATCAAAAAAAATTATAAATGAAGTACGCAATGTTTTTCCTGCCTCTGTGAAAATTGTAAGGGCTGATAATGCCTTGAAACTTTGTACTAATACTCTTTCCACTTATTTTTCTACCCAAGGAATTATTCACCAAACTTCATGTGCATATACTTCCCAACAGAATGAAGTTGCAGAAAGAAAACATCGTCATTTGCTGGATGTCACTAGACGCTTCTCATACAAAGTCGTGCGCCTCATTCTTTCTGGGGTGATGCTGTCCTAACGGCATGCTATCTCATTAATCGCATGCCATCGTCTGTCTTAGGTGAGACGATTCCTTTCTGTTTGGTTTTTCCTGACAATGAATTATTCTCACTTCCTCCTCGCGTGTTTGGTTCTGTTGCCTTCGTCCACCAGTTGTCTCCAGGGATTGACAAGCTCTCTCCTAGAGCTGTCAAGTGTGTTTTTGTCGGGTACTCCAGGACACAAAAAGGTTACCGATGTTATGATCCATTGCGCAAGAACAGTGTCGATGTTACCTTTTTTGAGTCTGTTATGTAATTCTCTCCTACAGGTGATCAGTTGATGTCTTCGGACATTGATGAAGCTATCTATATGTCGCCACCTCTACCTCAACCATCTCTGGTATCACCACCACCACTACCTACACCACTACCACCACTACCGCCCCCACCTCCTATTACAGTTTTTGTTGCACCATTGCCACTTCATTGTACCCGTCGGTCTACTTCTGCTCAAGGTCACCACTCATCATCTAGCTCAATGAGGTATTTCCTGAGAATATAGTTTCTAATGATGGATCTAATGGTTTACCTAGCAAGCTTCGTTACAGGGAACAGACAAGGAGACTACTAATTTGGATCTCCCTATTGTGCTACGGAAATAGAAGCGTAGTTGTGCGTCTTATCCCATTGCATCTGTGGTTTCCTTTGATCGCTTATCTGGTGAATTCAGGAATTTTGTTGTTGCACTATCTGTCATGGATATTCCACGGAATTACCACGATGCTTTGAACGATAGTCGATGACGCCTAGCTGATGCAGCACAAAATTAACATATAGGGCTTGATATTTTTATCCGTTAATTTTATTTACGTTTATTCGAGTCATCACAATATTTATTTAAATAAAGAGATCGTCTGTGATCTCGAAATTAGTTAGTTAGTTTTAAATTTGAATTTTGAAATTTGAATTAGAGTCAAATTAGGATAATGCATATTTGAATCTCGATTCAAATCAATTAGGATCGAGTCAGATTTTATTTTCGATTCACTTTCTATTTTTGTAATTCCACCTCTACTATATAAAGAGGTTGATAGCCTATTGAAAAAACAGTTCAGTTTATATCAAAATTTGAGATTTATCTCTCTCTCTCTCTCTTGTGATACTCTCTCTCATCGTGGTCTTCACGATTCTTCTCTAAAACCTCGCGTAGCCGACGCGTTTTCTTCTCTTTCTTCCTCTCCCCTCTAAATTTCTTCTACCCAAAATTTGTATTTTCTACCGTTTGGAAATTTCCGTTTGCATCATTTGGTCTCAGAGCATGGAAACCGAATCGTTCCTACGATTCGACGATCCTGTCAAGTATTGGCGTTTGCAGTTCGATTTGAGTCGTCTCTCCCTGGGCTCGCATTCACGCTCACGCTCGAAGAAGTTCAAGAAATGCCTTGTATCAAGCATTAAAGTCCAAGAATGGTTGGATGCGAAAATCGATGAAGATCCGGTCATCGACAATGAAAATCAGACCACTGTTGCTGCTATTCAACCCGATTTTGAGGTAGAAAATGAAGGTATTTTCATTCACACCGAAGGTTTTTTTGATACAACTATTGTGCAAGAAGAAAAAGGAGGACCATGGGCCCATCTTCGACGAAAGTCCTATGGAAGAAGAACACGAAAATCTCAATTTTTTGCCATCGGTGCTGCTGTCCAGGAATCAAAAAATGCAAAAAACGAAGATTTAAGACCAATCTTCGATGAAGATTACACGGAGGAACATCTGGAAATCCTCGAGTTGTTTACGGTTGGAGGGACTGTCCAGGAGGTCGCACCAACAACAAAGTTGGTTCCTTCATCACCATCTGCTGAAGATGTTGTCCAAGATGGTGCTTATCTATTGTTGGCATCGGCAACGCAAACCCCTGCCCAAAGCCATCACCGCCATGGGGCTTCACGTATCTTCCACTACCGTCGATGCCACCATGATTCCCTTGCCAACACCGTGGGTCGAAGCTGCCCTCACCGCTCCACGCGACGCCCGTGCCACAAGCAGGTTCCGCCTCTGCGCCACCTTCATTGGCGTCGGCCTCCATCACGATGATGTTGTCATCCTCACATATCAGCTCGCCCCCGCCGGTGGTCTCCTGTCTTGGATCGATGCCGCCCTTGGAGTCGAAGACTTCGCCGTCGCCCGCACCTTCTCTCGGTCACGAGATCCCATGGCTGGGTTACGAACACGTGCAGCAGGCCCCACCCCTGTTGTTGGGAGTTCCGCCCGGGCACCCCCCGTTGCTGCTACAGGCATGTGGCCTCCCCCCTTCACCCGCGAAAGGGTTGCGCTAGTAAGGAACCCCGTCGTCAATGCCTCCTTCCATCTCGGCGCCGCCGCCTCTTTCTGTGGGAGAAAGGAACCCTAGCGTGGGATCTCTATACAGGAGAAATCAAATCCCCGAGATTTGGGGTTGAGAGGTTAATTAGGAATTTTTGCAGGAAAACACCTCCGCCCAAAACCTTTTATTTAAAGGTTAAAGTTGGTGGCCACTTAAGGTGTGCTATTTTAAATGAAGGGGTAGAAAAATTGCTCTTCTACCCCCGGGAGCAAGAGAACTTAAAAACAGGTGCTGATGAAAGGAAACTAAGGCTGCTACCCTCTCCAATTAGGACTAGGAGTGTGAGATTTGTCTATAAAAGAATCCTATGGGTTATGACATTGCCCACATCTCCTCTTATCCTAGGTTTGTGCCACACATTGGTTATGGGTTCTCCGAAGGCTATGTTGTTCATGCTTCATCAGTTTTTCGATCACCGCTATAAAGAGACAAAGCTCGTGGAGATGCCGCCCTTTGCGCCACATATGTTCTTCCAACATGAGGTTGCCGACTCCAACCACTGCACCAAAGCCATCTGGGTTCCACCATTTTCTCCACATCTATTCTTCCAAGAGGCTAACAAGGAAGTTGACATCAAATCGTCAAGCATTGAAGATCAAGCAATTCGTCAGGAGACGAATTTTTCAAGCGGAGGAGAATTGATGCAGCACAAAATTAACATATAGGGCTTGATATTTTTATCCGTTAATTTTATTTACGTTTATTCGAGTCATCGCAAAATTTATTTAAATAAAGAGATCGTTTGTGATCTCGAAATTAATTAGTTAGTTTTAAATTTGAATTTTGAAATTTGAATTAGAGTCGAATTAGGATAACGTAGATTTAAATCTCGATTCAAATCAATTAGGATCGAGTCAGATTTTATTTTTGATTCACTTTCTATTTTTGTAATTCTACCTCTACTATATAAAGAGATTGATAGCCTATTGAAAAAACAGTTCAGTTTATATCAAAATTTGATATTTATCTCTCTCTCTCTTGTGATTCTCTCTCTCATCGTGGTCTTCACGATTCTTCTCCAAAACCTCGCGTAGCCGACGCGCTTTCTTCTCTTTCTTCCTCTCCCCTCTAAATTTCTTCTACCCAAAATTTGTATTTTCTACCGTTTGGAAATTCCCGTTTGCATCACTAGCTATAGAAGAAGAGATGGCTGCTCTTCAGTCGAGGGGCACCTGGAGTCTTGTACCTGCACCTACAGACGTGTCTACAGTTAGTTGTAAATGGGTTTTCACCGTGAAGCAAAATGCAGATGGTAGCATTGAAAGGTACAAGGCACGCTTGGTTGCACGGGGGTTTACACATATGTATGGAGTAGATAATCTTGATACATTCTCACATGTTGCTCGTCATTCCACCCCGCGGATCCTTCTATCTGTTGTTGTTATTAGAGATTGGCCATTGTTTCAGTTAGACGTCAAGAATGCCTTTCTATATGGTGATCTTCAGGAGGAAGTCTACATACAACAACCACCGGGTTTTGCTGTTGAGGGGGAGTATCCACAAGTGTGTAGACTTCATAAGGTGATTTATGGCCTTAAGCAGAGCCCTAGAGCTTGGTTCCAGAAGCTTTTGGACTTGTTTGAAAGACATGGGTATGAACGTTCTAATGCAGATCATTCCCTCTTTATTCAGAAAACATCCAGAGGTATGATGGCAATTATGGTGTATGTTGATGATATTCTTATTACAGGAGATGACATACAAGGAATCAAGAGGGCAAAAGAAATGTTGGGTCGTGAATTTGTCACCAAGGACCTTGGAGTCCTTAGGTACTTTTTGGGACTGGAATTTGCCAGAAATCAACATGGACTTGTGATGAACCAGAGGAAATATGTCACTGACTTACTAAGCGAAACAGGAATGCTTGGGTGTCGACCTGCCACTATACTTAAGGATCCAAGCATGAAACTATATGATGATGATGATACTGATGAGGTGGATAGGAGGAGATACAAAAAACTGGTTGGAAAACTTCTTTTGTTGCCATTACCAGACCTAATATATCTTTTGTTGTCAGTCGGGTGAGCCAGTTCATAGAACAACCTCGTCAAGTACATATGGATGCTAATACAGATGATAGCCAGGTACCTTAAATCATCTCCAGGTGCAGGACTATTGTTTAAGAAAGGCAAGGATGTCACTATCTCAACATGCGTGGATGCAGACTATGCAGGATGTCCAAAGGATAGGAAATCCACCACTGGATTTGTTGTATACGTTGGAGACTCTCTTGTTTTATGGAGAAGCAAGAAGCAAACCGTTGTAGCCAGATCTAGTGTTGAGTCTGAATATAGGGCTATGGCCCAGGTCAGTACAGAAATGTGTGGGTTAAAGCTATTCTTACAGAATTATATATAGAGATCCCACTTCCTATGGCATCGGAATGTGATAATCAAGCCGCTATATTTATTGCAAATAATCCAGCACTTCATGAACAAATCAAGCACATCGAGGTTGATTGTCACTATAAAAGGGATATGATCCAGAAGGGTTTTATTCCACATCTCATGTCAGCTCATGGGACCAGACTGCAAATATTTTCACCAAGGCCTTACTTAGAGGACCATTCCAGAAGTGCTCGTCCAAGCTGAGCATGATCGATATCTATGCTCCATCTTGAGGGGGAGTGTAGAGATATATTTTATGTAATGTTGTTAGGTAATTTGTACTGTTTCTTATTTTCTTTCTTCTTATGACCGCTTTCTGTAATTTACCCATAGGCTACTCTCCTATATAAGAGAGCCTAGGATTTATGGAATAAATAATGCACTCATTTCTTCCAACACTTGCTTCAGTCAACTGTTTCATTAGTTCGTCAGACTTGAACGTGTAGATGGATGGCTAGATGATGGAGGGCATAGGTTTGTGTCTGTTTTTTCTCTCCCTCACATTGGAACAAGGGCCTCTATAATGCCTTACTACTCAACTCATGTCTATTTTTGTTGTTGATCAATGTGTCCGTCAAGAGAATTTGGAGTCATCTGCACTTGTTTTTCTGGAAGTACACCGGGGTGTGTCTCTTTTGAGTATGTAAGATACCTTCGACACCCAGACTTGTATCACTATACGATGCAGAGCCCTTTTATAGTGCTAGCCCGACTCCTTGGTCCTAATAGCGTTAGGTCCAAGTGGACATTTTGAAAATGGTTGGGTGCGCTCGCCTTTGGCGGAAGCTCTTTGTAATTTGACTTTGTAATGATTGAGTTTTTCTTTGAATATTTCTTTCTTTTCTTTTTGGCTAGCTCCACTACTTTAAACAAGAGTTGGCGCACACTGGTCAATAATTTAATTATGTTTCATCACACCCTAGTACATAGGTAGATATAAAACGACAGCATGCGAACTTGTTCACATACAGATTAGGGTTTGCTTACACTCAGGTTTCTTGAAGCCTTCATTAAATTTATCTCATCCTCGAGCATCATTAGATCGGGTCTAAACTCAAATCACCAATCCCAGTTCCTCAAGTGATAACTCAACTCATCTCATCAATCATGCAGGTGTGAAAGTGTTGTGTTGATCATATTCTTTAGAAGGTAGAGATGAAGAGTGCAATATAGCGCTCAGATCTTTCAAACTAGGGAAGTGTGGATTATTAGGTTCAAAACCCTAATGACTAAGGCTGGCTAACTCAGACTCTCAAGATCTCAGAAATCAAGTGTCCTCAAAATCCTTAAGCCTTAAGTGAATGTGAATGTGTCAGGAATACACCAACTCCTTGGTTACTGAGTTTTTTATTATGTTTATCTTTTGCAATTTTTTATGATTTCAATTTTTCATTTCATTTTTTATTCCTTTGAGAAACAATGACTGGCTCAGGCTCATATGAATAGTTGCATCTACTTCCAGCCAATATGGGTGTAAGTACAGACCGTTAGACGGACACATGTTACTTGAGGATGGAACCATAGACAATGTTCTCTAAACCACCCACTCTTCTAAGGGAGACTGAAGTTCCCTCACTAAAGAGTAGCTACTCATTTTTAAGCCTAATAGTCAGAGTCTCTACAGAAGAAAATTTTTAATTTTTCAGATTTTTATGCAGTTTTTGAAAAAAGTTAATTTTATTTATAAAAAGTTAATCCCTCAATTTAAAAAAAAAAGATTTTTATAAGAATTTTTACAAAAAAAACAGTTCACATGTCAAGTTAAACCAAGCCCAAAAAGTCTCCAAAAATTTTAAAACACGAGCTATGTCTAAAGTATATATATAATAATATATGATATAACCCCCTATACTTATCTTTTGCTATGTCCTCATAGCACAAGTGATATGAATCCATAGCTCCGATTAAATACAAGGTGATATAGCGAAACTTATCGAAGGGTCCCCCTATACTTAGGTCAAAAATGACCTAAGTATCAAAAGACGGCTAGAGGGAACAAGAATGAGTCGGATCTCCACTATACTTAGGCTGAAAATAGCCTAAGTAAAAGGATCTGGAATTTGGTTGTGGGCCCTGTGGTTGTTAGGGTTAGAAGGAGATTTTATACAGAATAATCTAACGAAAATGGGAGGGGGTGAGTGTGGTGAATTTTTACAGACTAAGATGTGGGAGGGGGTGTACATTGTGTGAATATACAGAGAAGGTAAGGGGGTGTGGATATACATATATGGATGTGTGCGTGAGTGTGGGGGGGAGATCATCTAGTGATCTACTTTTTTCTTCTTCTTTTTTTCTTTTTTTTTGACACACACGTGAGTCCTCAAACTAAGACCGCTAGAAATGCACATGTTACATTTTTTACATGAAAATGCATGCAATGTTGACTAAAGCTTCTTTGAATCTTCCTTGATTTCTTTTGCGGCTCCTCTCAGCGGAAGCTCCCAACTCCACGCCACCATGTAGATTAAGTGTCCTCGATCTCCATGGACCTTAGCATAAAAGAATTAGTCACAGAAAATATCAAGAGATTTTAATCAACAAAATGATGCAAAAACAACATGATGAGAAGATCTGAAAAAATTGAAAAATTTCAGATCAAAAAGAATTCAACAAAATTCGACAAATAAATAAGATGAGTCGTGTCCCCAACAACGGCGTCATTTGATGAACGTAAAATCTGCCTCTTCAATATTGAGGAATTGTCGTAGTACAAGAGGTAGATTTTGGTCAAGCAAAGAACCATACCTTCGAATATGTGGAAGTTATTTTACTTGGCAAGCATACCAAGGTCGAACACAGAGGCACGAGCCTCTTCATCTATTTATCGAAAATTATTGATAGATTAATGTGTGAGTATCTTCTAGTTTTAGGTATTCGCACAGATGAGATACAAATAAAATATGCAAATAAAATAATAGTAAAATGATGCATAAAAGAGATGCAATTTTTATTTGATTTTTCAATACAATTATATGATGAATCATGAACATAATGTGTGACGAAAATGCAAAGGACAAGCATGCAAGATAAGTACGTACAAAATATGACTTACAATTTTCAGATCAATGAGCAACAACTTATGGTCAGTTTCAGAGTCAAATTTTGCAACAATAATGCATAATGGCAATTAGCATGAAAAGTAAGAGTCACGGAGCACATGAAAATAGAGCCTACATAATACAGTGTCCAATCATGAAATTAATAATGTCATTAGATAGAGGGTAAATTAACAATAAAATGAAACTGAAATCGTTCAATTTTGACTTAGAATGCTCAAGATATGCTCAAAACAATGCAGAGGCATAAATGTAATAAAAATACGAGAGAAAATAAAGATAAATATTGCAAATAGGTCCCAGGAAGGACCTATTTGCAAATACCAAGAATCAGGGGGGTCCTTCTGTAAATTCTCCATTTGTGTACATGGACCATTTTGTAATTTTCAGAAGCCGCAAGGGCCTCCCTGTAAAATACCCAGGTGCGGACGTGAGGTACGTGCTCGGGGACCTAAATGTAATATCAGAAAATTCTCGGATCTTTCACGCAATTTACCCAGCCTCTCACATGTGAGGGACCAAGCTCGGGAGGGCGCAGGCTTGGCATACACGTGGCTTGTCCGGGAGCTTCGCGATATGGAACATGCCGAGCCTGCAGGTCCGGCGTGGCTTACGTGGCTCCATCAGGACCATTGGATGGCCGCCGCAGAGGCGCCATCCAACGGCACCTGCTCTTCGTCCCTGTCAGAGGAGCGGCGGCGTAGTTAGAACTCAGGCGAGTCCGTCCGAGTTCCTCCAAGCTCCTCCATTATCATAGAAGGGGGTGACCGAAGCACTGTAGCCACCTGGCGAAGGTGGCTGACCGGAGGCGAAGTCGCGAGGGTAGCTAGAGATGGCTACCGATGTCGCGCCACCGGCGACTGTGGTGGAGATCGACGAGGCGGTGCAAATTCCGACCATTGAAGTTCATGAAAGGGTTAGCATAGCCGAAGCAGTGTGTGGGTGTGTTGCGAGAGGAGTGAGGGCCTAATCGGGCGAAGGAGGCGGAGGCCCGTTGCTTCTTCTCCGACAGAGCAGGGAAGAAGGGGGTGGAGGCTCTGGAGAAAGGAGGACGGTGATCGGAGGCATCGGCGTGGATGTCGTCTGAGTGGCGGAGCTCGGTGGATGATTAGGCGAGGTGGCGAGGCATTGTGTGCATGGGATTAATTCAAAGAAACATGAGAGATAGCGAGGTAGAGAGATACCTGGAGATCAAAGGAGAAGAACGGCGATGTGGATGGTTTGGGATGAGCATCAGGAGATGCTCCGGTCTTCCCACAACTCGCCTAGCTGTGACGAGGTGCTCGGCGGCCGTGGGTCGACACCAAGGCAGAGAGTCATTGTCACCTCGACGAACCGCCCCTCCGCTGTCACCGGAGTGACGGGAGAAGCTAGGCTATTCCCTGGAAATGGTGGAGGGGGAGTGGAGGTGGCGGAGGCGAGTATTAAGGTGGAGGTGGTGGCGTTTTAGAAGGTCACGGTGGGGGTTTGCAACGGTGGCTTTGATGGCGTAGAGTGATGGATGGAGCGTTGACGAGATGCGCGAAGGAGGCGGAGGTAACGGCTACGCAGGGAAGCCGTTATCGGGCATAGAGGCTGGTCGAGGTGAGCTCCAGAAATGGAAGGGGCGGAGGTGGTGGCGAGGTGTAACTCCTGGAGGCGGAAGGCATTGGAGGTAGACGGCGTACCAAGGTCATTGGATCATATCTTTAGATTTGATCCAGCGGTGGTTGGTAGAGCGAGAACGGATGGACCAGATGGAGGCTGAGCGGGATCAAAGGCGGAAATGGAGTGAATGACATGGAGGAGGAATAGTCATTGGATGTCAACGTCATCCAATGGCTGAGGAAAAGGCGGATGTGAGTGGTTGAGATTTCATCTGGAGAGGAGTTCTGACGGCTAGAGATGAAGCGGAGAAGAACAGTCAAGATGGAGGCGGGTAGTAGGTAATCTAACGACTGAGGGAGAGGTCGGGTGGCGAAGAGAGGAGGCGGCCACGTGGGCAGTCCAGAGGGCGCCACGTGACCCAATCAGGAATTTCAGAAATTAGTAGAATAAAGAAAAATAATAAAGAAATAGAAGGAGGATGAATTAGGAAAAGTCAAAACATGAAAGTTGTAGATCTCGATGGGATCTACAAGTTTCATATTGAACAAAAAGCCAACAGAGGTCATTTGTACAAAAGTGAATTTTTGGAAGTATTTTTTAATGGATTAAAAACACTGATTTTAAGGGGTTTGAGATTTTTTGTATTTTTTATTTCTTTTAAAAGTCAAGATAAATATAGACAATGTTCAACTAATTTTTATGGGTTTTTAATAAAACAAGGAAAAAGTTAGTAATTAAATACAATAATATTAGAGTTAGCTTTTAGTGTTAATTATAGGTTAATTATACGCAGAATATATACAAATATAATACAAGTTAATATTAATGAATCGTTAGTGATTTTTATTGAATAGTTTAAGCTTGGGGATTAATAATTAGATTTTAACATGATGAATCTGACATTCATCAAGGTTGCATCATATAAACATCTTCCTCAAGATCTCTATAGAGGAATGCATTCTTCACATCTAGTTGAAAAATGTGCTAATTGTAGTTGACTGCAACAGATAAAATAGTACAAACGGAGCCTAATCAGGCTACTTGCAAGAAAGCCTCAAAATAGCCCACACCATATGTCTGAGTAAAATCTTTGGTCACTAACCAGACCTTCAATCTGTCAATCGTTCCATCACGAGAATGTTTGGTCGTGAAAACCCATATGCATGCAACTTGCTTCACACCATGTAGGAAATGCACAAGATCCCATGTTACTTTGGATGTAAGAGCATACATCTCTTCGTCCATGGCCCTTTTCCCAACATGATTCTGCAACGCATTATGATGATCACAAGGGATAATGATTGCCATCATGGCATTTTTAAAATGTTTGTCGCTAGGGCCGTCCCTGAGCCTTGTCCCGAGGTGCAATGGCCCAGGGCCCCGCAATTTCGGGGGCCCATCTCTAAATTGAATACATATAGTTAGCTTTTATTATTTTATTTGAAATACTAAGGATGAAAACGGATCAGATACAGATCAGATGTGCCTATTTCTATATCCATATTCGCTTCATCTCTATCGAATACGAATACGGATATGGATATGATTCGGATATGCATTAAGGAAATCGTATTCTTAAAAATACAGATACCGATACGAATAAGATATTTATCGAATCCGAATATGGATCGAATAAAGAGCGAACTCGAATACCAGTGTTCAGAAAGCCGGCCTATGCGACCGCATATGCGTAGGCGGCCCCCCTACCGCACCGAGTATGCTATACTCGGTCAATATGCGGGTCTGGGGGTATACTCGGCCGAGTAAACCGCATATGCGGCCGCATATGTAATAGAGGTAACTATTTGCTTCTCCACCATCTTCTCGACTTCCACATGTGTTGCTCCTCCACCATCTTTTTCTCCTATGCCAAGGTTTGTTGATTGATCTATTTAGCTCTAAATCCCTCTATTTTTTAAATTTAGCATCAACAAATCTCTATTTTTTAGATTCACCAACGACAGCTCTAACTTCTACATTATCTCATAACTGCATGAATATCGAATAAATTACATGTGTATCTTAGACCTTTTTAGGAAAACGAATATAGATGCCATATTTGCATGGAATTTTTAACTAACAAATTACATATATTTAATTTAAATGGTTGAATTTTTTAATATTTGACTTTGAGTAGACAAACACACCATTTACTCAATATGAAGGTTCATGGTTGTGTTTACTAACAATGTTACACTTCAAAAAAATGTTTCCTTCCAATTTGGACAAGGATATCCACCATTTTTTTCCTTCTTCAATCAATTTACACCATTTTTTACTCTCTCCACTGTTAACTTAACATTTTTGTCTCTTAGAAATGGATGACCTTTGAAAATGCTTTGGTTGATATCATATTGTACAATAAAGTCTTCACTTCATATTTCTTCCATGTTATATTTTTTAAACATAAATATCTAATACTTGAAATTATTATTATATTTTTTATTATTTTTAATTAAAATAATAGAAACCACATAATCCGCATATACTTCCGCATATACTTACGCTTACCCGCTTACTCGCTCCAGATCGCCTGACCGAATGAATATCGCATACCGACGTTCTGAACCTTGCCGAATACATATTAAATAAAGAGTTAATCCAAATATGAACCAATGAAAGAGTGAATCCAAATATGGATCCAATAAACATGGAATCCAAATACGGGTCTATTAATGATCACATACGAATACGAATTGATATATAATCAAGTTTACAGTGATTTTAAAAATTGACAATGAAATATAAATAAGTTGCATCATGACAAAAGGGATCGTCGAGGTGACATTCGTTCTTAACCAGAAGCAAAAAGGAGGATATAGTTTCATAACTTTTGTTCGTTCCTATCCCCAAATAAACGGAAGTTTATTAATATTATTGATATATTGTATTATATAATATATAATACTAATATAATAACACGAGGTTGTGTCTTGTATTATATTAACTAGTATATAAAATAATATTAAATCTTTTATTCTGATATACGGATCCTGATATTCAAGCCATTACCATATCTGCATCCATATCCGAAAATTTTTTACAATCCATACCATATCCGATCCGTATTCGATTAATATTTGGATACGGATATCCGTATCCGGTAATTTTTCGAATACTGTAAGCGGATATTCGGATATATCTGTATCCGTTTTCATCCATATCAAATATCAATCCAATGTCTAAATGGCTACATAGGTCCATTAATTATTTACATTTGCATGTGTCATTTGACTCTTCATATTCCTAAATGCCTAAAAGCCTTTGGGTTCCCCAATGCCACATTAACATCTTAAAAGTTAAGACCCCACATTGAACTTAAATGTATTCTTTGGAGACAAATATGACCTCCTCTTGTGCTTTGCGATTTCTGCCACTGCTGCAATTTCTCCTGCTTTCAATTTATGACTAGTTGTTGGGCATCCGCAAATCACAGCCTCAGTTAATGGTATTTTTTATATTTGTGCATTGTAAATATTTCCCTTAGATCAACAAATCACGATTATTTTTTAGATTCGCACATCTACTCACCATATTTGTGTAATTGTAAATCATCTCTTATCTTTTTTCTAAGAAATTACAAAATTGAACGTTATTACACATTGTAGGGGATTGAGAATGTGGCGTTAACCACTTGAATTGTTATTATCTTTTTTACAAAAAAATCCATCTCTCATTGCTCAATCACAGGACATACTTTTCCTTTTTCAAAGTTTTTGTTGTCATTATAATCAATTTTATATTTGTGGTAAGAATATTTTATGGTTGGATCGTGAAAAACCATCAAATATTCTTTTTAGGTAACTTATTTTATTTTCTGTAGAACTAAATCTTTATTATTTAATTTAGGTTTCAAGTTTAATGCTAGTTGTGATTGAGAAGTTATTTTATTAACATATATATGTTTGGATCTTGGACTGTTAATAGAAGGTATCCGCCTGGATTGATTACCATTGCCAAATAAAAAACCGATGACTTGATTATTTTTTCCATAACTATTATTTTATTGTTTGTTTAAATCATGTATTATTTCTATTGTAATTAATTGTTTGGTGCGTCTTTCTTGAATATTATTATTCTCTAACCTTATTTTTTTCCGGCCCATATGATATAGAAAATAGACATTAAGAGATGAAACTCTTACTTTTTTAAATATTTTTGTTATTGTAGTCAATAGATATATGTGCTTCAGTGCTTGAACGTTCTCAAAAATCCTAACTTAAAAAAAACAATGCCGTAAATTTTTTTGCTAGCTATTGCCCATAACTTTTGTTTGTATTTGTGTTCCTTGAGTTGCATTATATCCATAGATGTCTATTTCGATTGTAGAAATTGTTTTTTTATAATTTTAATTCATTACTTATTGTTTGATGCTCGTTGATCATAAACATATATAGTTCTTTGTAAAATTTAAAGAACTTTATTTATAAGAAATATACAAATAAAAAAATTAAATTATTTTTTATAGAGGCCCTTTTCTTCTCTTTTACGTAGGGCCTATGAAATGTCAAGGACGGCACTGTTTATTGCCATTAATGGTCTAGTGGTAGTACAGTGTGTCTACCACACAAAAGACCAGGGTTCAAATCCCACTCTTGCAGGGGTTGCGTTAGGTAGTTGACGGCCAGCGTAAAAAATAGTCGAATCTTTCAACATGGATTTGAGCAAGAATTCATGTAGCCGACCCTACTTATAGTGGGAGAAGGCTTGGTACATTTTTTGTCACCACTAGAGTAGAAAGATTGTCGATGGAATTAAAAGAGGAGATAGGATGGTAAGTACATTGCCTCTTAGTCGGTCATAGAGCTATAAGGAGATCCAGTAGAGCATCCATAGGAGCAGTGGAGGGACATTCAAAGAAGGCACTTCATCCTGCAAACAAGGCACATGTAGCGAAATAGATTCAGAGTTACTGCATTCTTTTTTTAGACTATGAGTGGTGGTGGTAGCTCCATAGGTATCTCACTGACAGACTGTGTAAAGAAACTAGTCTGTCCAAAAAAGGTGACATCAGCCGAGACATAGTATCGGTAGCCCATAAGATCATAGCATATATACCCCTTTTGGGTGCGAGAGTACCCCAGAAATTGACAGCACGTGTGGATAGTTTGTATACAATATGGAAATTATGAACAAATATTGTGCATCCAAAAACACGAAAAGATAATGGAAATGGTGTCTCATCGGGGTAAATTAAAGCAAATGGAGTAGCCAACTTTAAGATAGATGATGGTATCCTGTTGATAAGGTGAACATCAGCAACAATAGCATCCCCACGGTATGTCTTAGACTCTTTAGTACATTCACATGTGAGATAAGGGACCGAGCAATGTCAAGAAAGGTGACGAAGTTTCCTCTCGGAAACCCCATTCTGCTGAGAGATGTAGGGGGTAGGAGGTCTTATGGATAGTTCCCTGGGATTCAAAAAAGGATACCAAATCATGTTGAGCGAATTCAAGCAAATTATCAATCCACAAAATAAGAATACAAATAGAGAATGCAGTCTTGATGAATCTTAATGAATCTGAAAGAAAGATTTCATGTATTAATCTGTGATCGCTCTTCTATTAAGTAGACCCAAGAACATTTGCTGTGATCTTCGACAAAAACAACAAAATATTTATGACCGCCTATAGATCGGACCGGACAAGGTCCCCAAATGTCATAATGGAGCAAAGCAAAAGGTACATGTCGACAAGGATCGGCCCTAGGAGGAAAAGAGGTCCGATGATGTTTCCCGAACTAACATGCATTGCATTCAAATGGCTTCAGTGAAGAAAATTCGGAGAACATCATGGAGAGAGCTTAGGAGGATGGATGACCTAACGTAGATGCCATAGAAAAGGATCAGAGGAGATCGACACAACACCAACAAAAGTAGAATATGCAGGAATATCGAGATAGTAGAGTCCATTCCTCTCATATCCCCCACCAAAAATATGCATCATCTGGATGTCTTAAAAATAACAAAATAGCTCATCAAAAATCACACGACAATTCAATTCAGTACATAGCTTGTGAACAGATAGCAAACTCAAGTGGAAATCCGGGGAACAATAAACTCCTGTGATGCAAAGTTTGGAAGAAAACTCCAATTTCCCGATTGTGTAATAGGGGAATGAGCCCCATTAGCATCCCTTATTGACTTCAAAGTGGAAGAAGATTGGGAAGAAGTCAACAAACTATCTTCTCTCGTGAGATGAGTGGATGTTCAAATAGTCAATGATGCAGGCAAGAGCAGGAGCTGTGGCAGAACAGGCAATTGTACCTGAAGTAGTGGTTAGGTGAGCCGTAAGAGTAGCCTCATTCGTGGCAACATCAGATCTCTGCAACATCTGCATCAGCCATCAGGTGTGAGTTCTCGGGCAGAGAGTTGGATCGATGGTCCATTGGGGTCCTGATCAGAAGCACCAAACACTGCAGACTCATAATCAGATGCAATGTAGGACTGATACTATATCCCAAACTTGGCCCAACATTTCTCAAATGGATGATTCGTTTTCTGACAATAGATACATGACATACACCCATGACCACAACCAGACCAGAGCAGTGTAGGAAATATCGATATCAATATTGTATCTGTCCGCCCGAAAAAGGATATATCTGGAAATATCGTCGATATATCGACGATATCGATGGAAATATCGGAGATGGCTGAAAAAAGCCATTTTTAAGAAATTAATCATCCAAGAAATTAGAACAACAAATAACCTACAAATACACACTTATATCACACATGTTGGTCATTTATATCCCATATATCGCACATATCGGCCATATCGAACGTATCGTTGTTAATGTTGATTCCTGATTTATAGATATTGGAAATGAATTTCATTCAAGTTCTTAGAATATTAAATAGCTTAGAAAAATATATACTTAGATGACACATATAGATCATCTATGATCCTTATATCGCACATATCGGTCATATCGGGCACATAGTGAATGGCATTGGGATGAGACATTTGATTCCAATAATGTACATAATGATTAATGACTAATGAGACAATGTTCTTTGGTAAAAAAATTATTTATCGACAAAAATAAATGGAAAAATGTAAATTAATGGAATATTGTAATAGAGAATACCTAGAACCAAGAGTCCCATGGAGGATCTGAATCCCCCCCCCCAAACCTAGAACATGAGATCTGACTTTATTCTTTCATAACTTAACTTAATTTCAAAACATAACTCAAAAACACCATATTAGTTCCCCAAATATCTCGCTAAATTATAAATCTAATTTTTAATTCGTGGATTTAATTAATTACTAATTTTTAGTTAACATAAATCACCATAGAGTCTCGTTTTCTATATCTATAACATGAGATCTGGCTTTATTCTTTCATACAACAACAAAGCCTTTTCCCATAATTAAGTAGGGTCGACTACATGGCTCCATTCAGATCTATCTCGGGTCAATCTCGAACTTATATCCAAAAAACTAAGATCCCTTAGCGTAGTCTCTTTCTAACACTTCTTGGGTCGTCCTCGCCTTCTCTTAGCTGGTTCAACATCCCAACACTCGCATCTCCTAATTGGTGCGTCAGTTGACCTTCTTTGCAAATGATCAAACCATCTTAAGTGATTTTCTCGCATCTTATCCTCGATCGGAGCTACACCAACTTTCTTTCTGATTGCATCATTCCAAATCCGATCTTTACATGTGTGTGTCCACACATCCACCTTAGCATTTTCATTTCTGCTACAGCCATTCTCTGCACATGTCTATGGTTAACAGGCCAACATTCAGATCCATAGAGCGTAGCAGGTCTCACAGCTGCTTATAAAACTTTCCTTTAATTTTAAAGGAATTTTCTTATCACAGAGAACAGGAGAGGCTCCTCTCCACTTTAGCCATCTTGCATTTATTCTATTAATAACATTTCCATCAATTTCCCCATCATGTTGAAAAACAGATCTCAGATATCTAAAAGAATCTCTCTTCCGAATGCTATCGTCACCAATCTTCACCTCGATTCCTTAACCATTGCTTCCATCAAAGGTGCACTCCATATATTCCGTCTTAGCCCTACTTATACGAAATCCTTTAGTCTCCAATGCATGTCTCGAGACCTCAAGCTTCTCATTTACTCCATCTCTAGTCTTGTTAATTGTCGAGATAATTATGTAGTTTGTGTACGTTTATTCTATTTTTACTTTTCTGATAACCTATTATGTAATGATAACCTCTTATGTAATTTAACCATAGGTCCTCTCTATATGAGCCTAGGGTATAATGGAATAAACAGTTCACTCTTTCCACCAACATGGTATCAAAGTCAAAACCCTAACCCTAAAACCCTAACCCTTCTCGCCCCTCCCCTCTCCCTCCTTCTCCCGACGCCGAGGCCCCCCACCGCCCCCTCCTCCACCATCGGGCCCTCCCTCCGAAGTCGGGCCCTCCCTCCACCGCTGAGGACCTCCCTCCACGCCGTCGGGGCCCTCCACCGTCGGGCTCCCCTCTTCAACGCTGGCGCCTACCCTTCAGCTGACCTCTCTCTCCATGGATTTGAGTGTGTAACGTCTACATATGCACTCAAATCCTATACAGTTTATGTAGACATTTTCCTTTTGGTCTATGGATCCTAGTTCTTCGTCTCCGCCGACATGTCACAAAACAAAGTCGATATGCCCTACATAGATGCGTTCAAAGGTCCCGCGCCAATAGTCAAGATGGATAGGACAAATGATGAGCTCTAGACAATGCAGTTCATGAGCCTCATGAAGTCGAACGGTAAGAAGCACATCCTTACCGAGGAAGAACCGGCAGCGAAGACTGGGATCTATGCCTCTTGGGAGGCTGATGATTCATATGCCAAGGTCTGGCTCTCAGCACATTGTCGATGGAGATTGCAAATTATGTTCTCCATCAATCCACCGCTAACGCGATGTGGGACATCCTGGCGGCCACTTATTCGCAAGTGCGAAATGAGACGAAGATGTTACAGCTCCAGCATGACATATTCACCATGAAGCAGAATAGTTGGCCACTACATTCCTTGTATACATCCCTACGGGGGATGTTTGAGAAACTCTACAGTACTATACCTCTCACGAACACCCCTGAGCAACAGAAGACTTTCCAGAATGCTACCATGGTTGGGGTACTGCTCGCAGCTCTTGATCTTGAATATGAGGCTGCCCGATCACAGACACTTGCCGATGTACCATTCCTCCTATGGAGGAAGTTTACCGGAGGCTTAGTCGCATCTCTGTCTCCTCCAGTACTCCTACTCCACCACCTTCGGTGATGGTTGTGTCGCGAGGGAGAGGTGGCCAGTCTTCATTTCGTGGACGTGGACCTCGTGGTCGAGGTGGTCGTTTTCGCCAACCATGCACTTTTTGCCACCGCACAGGTCACTCTTAGGATACATGCTATTTTAAGCATGGGTTTCCAGCAAGGCCTTAAACGTCGGTTTCGGTCACCATTTCGGCATCGACCAAAACATAATTTCGATGGAATTTCGGTGGAATTTCGACCGAAATTTCGGTCATTTCGGTCATTTTTTGTACTAGCACCCCCATATTTTGGTCATTTCGGTCGAATTTCTATTTCGATTGGATATCGATATTCGACAGAAATTCGACCGAATTTCGCTGAAATTTGATGCCATAATTTCTAGCATCGACGCGCATAGCTGATCATATTGCATCTCCGTCGATGTCCACTTCAGATTACAGGTTTCAGGAGCTCGTGGCGCGATTGCGCGATATTATGCCTCCACCATCTACAGATTCTCCAGGAGGTTCTTCAGATATTGATGCTTCAGCATCTGCCAGTACTTCTGCCTCTGCTAGCACCTCAGGTAATGCTTCTGCTTTTACATCATGTCATAATATCTCAGATTGGATTATGGACTCCGACGCAACACATCATCATTGTCGCGACAGAGATAGACTTGAGTCATACAGAGACATTCCACCAGAACGGTCAGTGATCATAGCTGATGGGACTCATTCCCCCATCGTTGGACAGGGGGAGATTACCTTGTCACCTTACATGCATTTACAGAACATTCTACATGCCCCAGATTTTTCCATGAATCTACTGTCTATTAGTCAGATTACGAAAGATTTGCACTGTCGTGCTATATTTGACCCATCTTCTCGTATATTTCAGGACATACTAACGGGCATAGTGATTGGTTGTGGCTCTGAGCAGGATGGTCTCTATCGTAAGGTTCGGAATTCCTATGTTGGCGCCTCCTCCTACTAAGGCGGACTAGTCTCTCCGTACACCTGGCATCTACGCTTTGGCCACCTCCCGCTTCAGGAGATGCGCCATCTCTTGCCTCAGATTTCTCCAAGTTCTTCTTTTCGGTGTGAAGACTGTCAGTTGGGAAAGCACCATCGAGCTAGCTTCCCTAGTCGTCAGTGTCGGAGCAGTAGCTCTCCGTTTAAATTATTTCACATTGATATTTGGGGTCCGAGTCGTGTTCCTGATCATCAAGGACACGGGTTTTATCTTGTTGCAGTTGATGACTTCTCTCGTATGTCGTGGGTTTTTCTATTAAAGAACAAATCTGAAGCAGAGGATGTTATTAAAAATCTTGTAATTGAAGTGCACAATGTTTTTTCCTCTAATTTCAATATGTTCGTACGAATAATGCGTTGGAATTTTGCACTTGCTCTCTCTCCCATTTCTTTTTGTCAAGAGGTATTCTTCATCAAACCACATGTGCTTACACATCTCAACAGAATGGAGTTGTCGAGAGGATACACCGTCATCTTTTTGATATTATTCGAACCCTGCTTATCCAAAGTTATGCGTCTATCTCTTTTGGGGGGGATGTTGTTCTTACAGCCTGTTACCTTGTGAATCGTATGACGTCCTCGGTACTTGTGAGAAAATTCCTCTCTCTGTTATTTTTCCAGATAAGGAATTATTCTCTTACCCCTCGTCTCTTTGGTGTTGTTGCTTTTGTTCATCAGTTGTCTCCTGGACAGGCTGGACTTGACAAACTCTTACCTAGAGCTGTCAAGTGTGTCTTTGTGGGTTACTCTCGGACTCAAAAGGGTTACCGTTGTTATGATCCTGTAAACAAGAAATATTTCGTCAGTGCTGATGTTACATTTTTTGAGTCAGTTACGTACTTCTCACCTGCAGGTGATAGATTGGCCTCCTTCACATCTAATGATGATGTCTATGTTCCTACTCCTCCTAGTCTAAGTCCACCTCCATCCATTCATGTCCCGATTGTCACGCCAACGTCATCACCATCACCACCTCCACCACCGCCACCACAACCACCTATCCTGCCACTACCTAAGTACTATACACATCGGTCAGTTCCTACTCAGGTTGCACATCAATCATCCAACACGCCTCAGGTATGTTCAGATGCTACTACTAACGATGGGTCAGATAGAGTGCATGTGCAGGATTCTTCTATGCAGGAGGAATGTGTACCGACGAGTACAATGGATGATGATCTTGATGTCCCTATTGCTATTCAGAAGCAGAAACGTACTTGCGTGTCATATCCCCTTCCTTCCCAGGTTTCCTTTCACCGTCTCACAGGGGACTTCCAGAGATTTGTTGTGGCCTTGTCTTCAGTGGAGATACCACGGACTTATCAGGATGCTATGAAGATTGACTGCTGACGATTGGCTATGGAAGAAGAAATGGTTGCTTTACAGTCACGGGTACATGGAGCTTGGTTCCCGCTCCCTCAGGCGCATCTATCGTTAGCTGCAAATGGGTATTCACAGTAAAGTACCACGCAGATAGGAGCCTTGACAGGTACAAGGCAAGGCTTGTGGCGAGAGGCTTCCCGCAAACATATGGTGTGGATTATATGGATACATTCTCTCCAGTGGCTCGTCACTCTACTCTTCGCATTCTTCTGTCTGTTGTTGTGGTACGTGACTGGTCCATATTTCAACTTGATGTCAAGAATGCATTTTTCTATGGCGATCTGCAGTAAGAAGTCTACATGCAGCAACCACTGGGGTTTGCTGTTGAGAGGAAGAATCATATGGTGTGTAGACTTCACAAGGCGATATATGACCTTAAACAGAGCCCAAGGGCGTGGTTTCAGAAACTTTCCCAACTAATTGAATGACAGGGATTCGAAAGATCAAATGCGGATCACTCGTTGTTCATTTAGAAGACTTCTAGAGGTATGATTGTCATCATGGTATATGTTGATGATATTCTGCTTACAGGAGATGGTGCTCAGGGGATAGAAATGGCAAAAGCATTTTTTGGCCGTCAGTTTGTGACGAAGGATCTTAGTACCCTACGATACTTTCTGGGGCTGGAATTTGCCAGGAATGCACAGGGTCTTGTGATGACTCAAAGAAAATATATTGCAGATTTGCTGGTTGAAACGGGCATGGTTGGATGCAGACCCTCGAGTACTCCTATGGATCCAAGTATGAAATTATATGACAATGATACTAAGGAGGTTGACAGAAGAAGATATAGAGAAATGGTGGATAAGCTTCTTTACATCACTATAACTCGACCTGATATTGCCTTTGCAGTAAGTTGAGTGAGCCAGTTCATGGAACAGGCAAGACAGATACATATGGATGCCATATATGTGATACTAAGGTATCTAAAGTCTTCTCCAGGCTCAGGATTGTTGTTTAGAAAGGACATGGATTTATCTATTCCGACATGTGCAGAAGCAGACTATGAAGGATGCCCTAAAGATCGAAAGTCTACTTCAGGCTTTGTAGTTTTTATGGGCAGCTCTCTGGTTTCTTGGGAAAGCAAGAAACAACATGTTGTGGTTAGATTTAGTGCTGAATCTGAATATAGGGTCAATGGCACAAGCAAGCACAGAGATGATGTGGGTTCGAGCTGTACTAGAAGACTTGCATATAGATGTACCTCTACCCATACAGCTACAGTGTGACAACCAAGCTGCTTTGTTCATTACCAATAATCCAGCCTTTCATGAAAGAACAAAACATATTGAGGTAGACTGGCACTACACTAGAGATATGATCTTGAAGGGCCTGATTTCTACTTCACATGTTAGTTCAGGGGAGCAGACTGCCGACATCTTCACCAAGCCATTGCTCAGAGAACCGTTCCAGAGATGTTCTTCCAAACTGAGCATGATTGATATCTATGCTCCATCTTGAGGGAGAGTGTCGAGATAATTATCTGTGTATCGTTTATTCTATTTTACTTTTCTGATAACCTCTTATGTAATGATAACCTCTTATGTAATTTACCCATGGGTCCTCTCTATATAAGAGAGCCTAGGGTTCTATGGAATAAACAGTTCACTCTTTTCACCAACATTAATCAACATAATATCATCAGCAAATAATATACACCAAGGTAACTCATCATGAATGTGACTTGTCAACTCGTCCATAATCAAAGTAAAAAAGAAATGGACTCAAAGTTGAACATTGATGTAAACCAATGTTGATGTCAAAATAGTCAGGCTTCCCAGACGGGGTCCTTACACAAGATAAAGCCCTATCATACATATCCTTTATGAGGTTAATGTATAGAACGAGTACTTGTCTCTTCTCCAAAACTCTCCACAATAAAGATCATATGGAGGTTCTTCCTTTCAGCTTTATAAATCTCCATTGTTCTCCTCGGCAAATGGATGGCTTCAATAGTTGAGCGACCTGCCATGAATACGAATTGATTTTCTTTTAATTTTGAAAAATTGCATCAACCTTCTTTCGATCACACGTTCTCAAATTTTCATAGTGTGACTCATCAGCTTGATACCTCTGTAATTTGAACAATTTTGAATGTCTCCTTTGTTCTTAAAAAGAGGCACCACGATACTCCTCCAATCTTCAGGCATTTTCTTGCTTCGCCAAATAACATTGAATAGATTCGTAAGCCAAGTCAAACCACACTTACATAAAACTCCACATACTTCTACAAAGATGTCATCCGGTCCTACACCTTTCCCATGTCTTATAACCTTCAAAGCCTCATCTACTTCCATTCTTTGTATTTGTCTATAGCTTGCACGATTCTAGTAATTTTTATTCTTTCATAACTTAACTTAATTTGACAAAATAACTCAAGAATCCCATATTAGTTTCCCAAATATCTCGCTAATTATAGATCTAATTTTTAATCCGCGGATTTAATTGATCACAAATTTTTAGTTAACATAAAGCAACATAAAACCTTGTTTTCTATGTCTAAAACATGATATCCAATTTTATTCTTCCATAACTTAACTTAACTTCACAACATAACTCAAAAATCCCAAATTAGTTTTCCAAATATCTCACTAAATACTTCAAATCATACCAAAAAAAACAAGAATATGCATTACCTAACACCTATGAACAAAAGCCCTAGCGAATTTCACAACTTCAACAAAATAATCGGGGTAGATCTAGATGTTACCTCAAGGAAGGAAGGAAGACCTTTGGAGAAAAGCTTGGAGGAAGAAAGGGTTGAAATAGGCGATCTGTATCGATATTAGGTGATATGGGAACCGATATCGGTGGAATTCCACATTGGAAGATTCCTCATATTAGTGATATATCGCCGACACACGATATATCACTAATATATCGACAATATACTGTCGATACCCGGTATATATATATATATCGTGATATCGATATCCCCTATTGACCGACACCGATATATCTGTGATATATCACCGATATATCGCAATATGGTCGACTACGTACCAGAGTCGCGATCACGACCTCCTCGGCAACCAAAATGCCCCCCCCACACAACGTCCAAGGGAAGCTAGAAATGCAGAGCTCTCTATTGGCTATAAAGATTGAGCACAGACGATGGAAGACTCGATCTGCTGCAATCATCCAAAAATGACCATGATGGATGGAGCATCAGATGTGAGGAATTGTTCCTTCACATTGTAGTAGCGAGGATGCAAGCTAGTAAAAAAACATGCAAACTTACCATTCTGATCTCCTAGTCACATGTTCCGCACAACATGCCTGCTGAAATATGGTAAGCTCCACGTAAAGTTTTGTGAGATGGTGATAATACTCCACTGTTGACGCATATAGAGTAGTGCATGTACCTCTTCGTTATTTTATTTTCATTTGTATGCTTTATGTAATTTACCTATAGGCTACTTTCCTATATAAGAGAGCCTATGGCTTATGGAATAAACAAGTCGTTCATTTTTCCCAACATGGTATCAGAGCGACGGTCCTAGACCGGAGTTCTCGAAACCCTAACCCTAACCCCACCCCGACCCGCCGGCCTCTCCGTCTCTCTCTCCATCTCATCGCCGCCGCAGATCGCCGATGCTCCTCCTGCGCCTGTGCACGCTGTAGCGAGCGTGCGCCTGTGCTCCGGTGCCCCCCCTCTACGCGCGAGTGTGCGCCTGTGTACGCTGGAGCGCTTGTAGCGCATGTGCGCCTGTGCGGCATCCGAGCGTGCACCCCTGCGCCTCACTGCGCCATTGCGCCTCCCAGCGCCTGTGCGCAAACGTGCCTTGGCGCCTGTGCATCGCCAGCACCCTCTCCTGCGCATAGCGTGCGTCTCCAGTGCGCACAACTCCTCTAAGCGCGCATCACCAGTGCTGTAGCGTGCATCTCCAGTGCGCGCATCTCCTCTAGCGCACATCTCCTGTCCGCGCATCTCCAGTTGCGTGTGCGCGTGCTTCTTGCACGCGTGTACGTATGCTAAGCCCTAAGCCCTAGGGCACACACATCTTCATCTACATGGGGTTAGTTGCTTGAGGTCTACACATGCAACTAAGCCCGTCTATGTCATTGTAGACGAATCTCATCCTCTGTCAGTCGCTCCAGTCTTCCATTTCCAGCATGTCAGAAAGCAAGGCGGATATCCCGTCTATTGGCGCCTTTCGTGGTCCAGCGCCTATTGTCAAGATGGACGGTACAAACTATGAATTGTGGGCAATGCAGTTATGAGTATGATGAAGTCAACGGGTAAGAAGCACATTCTTACTGAACCAGAGCCTGTTGAGAAGACTGGAACCAATGCCTCTTGGGAGGCGGATGATGCATACACCAAAGTGTGGCTATCCGGTACACTGGTAATTGAGATAGCAAATGACATTCTACATCAACCCACAGCCAAAGATATGTGGGACATCCTGGCGGCCACATATTCCCAGGCGAAGAATGAGACAAAGATTCTGCAACTCCAGCATGATATCTTCACTATCAAGCAGAATGGTCGCCCTCTACATTCTCTCTATACATCACTGAGAGGGATGTTCGAGAAGCTCTATAGCTTCATGTCCCTGACAGCCACGCCAGAACAGCAGAAGACATATAGGAACGCGACTATAGTGGGCGTGTTCCTAGCTGCACTTAATCCTGAGTATGAGGCGGCACGATCACAGATTTTGGCCGATTCTACTATTCCTCCCATGGAGGAAGTCTTACATAGACTGAGTCGGATCACAGTTCCTTCCACAGCCCCGAGTCAGAATTCTTCAGCCATGGCAGCCAACAGAGGTCGCGGATTTCATCACCAGGGCCGTGGATGTGGACCTCGTGGAAGAGGTGGCCGTACTAGGCCAACATGTACCTACTGTCACCGAGTTGGACACAATGAAGACACATGCTACTCGAAGCATGGATTTCCTGCATCCGCACGAGCTGCTGAGCAGATAGAGCCACCATCTGCTGCTACTCTGGATCAACGGTTTGACGATCTGGTTGCCCGTCTGAGGGGCATTATTCCACCATCTGGTCCAGCACCAACTACGGAGACTCATTCTGATGCCGCTGCTTCTGCCTCTGCGTCTACTAGTGCTTCAGGTAGTATACTTGCACTCAACAGTAGTAGATCAGATACAATACCATGGATTATGGACTCGGGCGCTACACATAACCTATGTGGCGACCAGAGTCTACTTACAGGATATACTCAGATCCCTCCAGGACGGACAGTAGTAATTGCCAATGGTACACATTCCCCCATCACTGGTCAGGGGGAGATTAGATTGACATCTTCTATGCAGCTCAAGAATGTGCTACATGCACCTGATTTTTCAATGAATTTGTTGTCAATTAGTCAGATTACAAAGTATCTACATTGTCGGGCAATTTTTGATCCATCTTCTTTGATTTTTCAGGACATCCATACAGGCAACGTGATTGGTCGTGGCTATGAGCAAGGAGGCCTCTACCGGCTGAATCAAACTCCTTTTGCTGGAACCTCATCCTCTCCTTCTGGACAAGTATCTACTTTATTGTGGCATCTGCGTTTTGGTCATTTACCGCTTGAGAAGTTGCGTCAAGTGTTACCTTAGGGGGTGTTTGGATAATGGGTTTAGGTGGGTTAAACTGGTTGCAGGTAACCCATTTTTGGGTTTTGGTATTTGGATAGAGGGTTAAACTGGGGTGGGTTAGAAGTGGGTTTGGGGTGATGTGATTGTATTGGAGTTTGAAAAAGTGAGAAGTTATTGTGATGTGATTGTATTGGAGTTTGAAAAAGTGAGTAGAAGTGTAGTAGTTTATAATTTTTATATGATATGATGGTATAGTATATTATTTTTTGATGGAATTGATGATGGAGAATTGATTTATTTAATTTTTTTAAAAAGATAAAAAGTGGGACCCACGTGGAGGGAGAAAATATGGGGTAGGGGAGTTAAACCACCCTTGGGGTGGTTTAACCTGATACAAGAACGCACCCTTATGGTCTTCCTCACACACCTATTCATTGTGAGGCGTGTCATTTGGGAAAGCACCACAGGTCGTCCTTTCCCAGTCGTCCAGGTCGGAGTAGTACCTCCAAGTTCGAGTTATTTCATATTGATGTCTGGGGTCCGAGTCGTGTACCTGATCATCAGGGACACAGATTTTATATAGTTTTTGTGGATGATTTTTCTAGAGTGTCATGGGTGTTTCTGATGAAAAATAAATCTGAAGCAGGAAATATCATTATCCAATTTCTGAATGAAATACAAAATGTTTTCTCCACATCTGTGAAGTTTGTGAGAAGTGATAATGCTTTAGAGTTGTGCACCAATATTCTTGCCAATTATTACTCCTCAAAAGGGATTGTTCACCAAACATCTTGTGCTCATACATCTCAACAGAACGGAATTGCTGAAAGGAAACACTGCCACCTTCTTGATGTCACAAGATCACTCCTTATACAGAGTCATGTTCCCTACTCCTACTGGGGTGATGCAGTTCTCGCTGCATGTTACCTAATCAATCGTATGCCTTCTTCTGTCTTGAATGATCAGATTCCGTTTTCCATCATTCATCCTGGCAAGGATCTGTTCACTCTTACTCCCCGTGTGTTTGGGTCGGTTGCATTTGTCCATCAGTTGTCGCCTGGTACTGACAAGCTCTCTCCTAGGGCTGTCAAGTATGTCTTTGTTGGGTACTCCAGAACTCAAAAGGGGTATAAGTGCTTTGATCCTCTGCGTCGCCGGTATATGATCAGTGCAGATGTTACATTTTTTGAATCTGTTATGTATTTTTCAACCTCAGGAGACAAGCAGCTACCACCTATACCTACTGATGCCATATACATGACACCACCACCTCAGATACCGTCACCACCACCACCACCTCATATGCCGTCACCACCACCACCACCACCTATCTCACCGTTACCGTTCCATTATACCCGCAGGCCTCCTCCCGCTCATGGTCATGACTCGTCCACTAGCTCGCCTATGGTATGTAATGAAAATATTACTGTTGATGGATCTGACGATATTTCTGAGCAGGATATGTTGCAGGGGCCAGATGAGACTACAGCTGATTTAGATGTTCCCATTGCTCTACGCAAGTCGAAGAGGAGCTGTGCTACATATCCATTATCAGCATCCGTGTCTTTTGAGAGGCTATCTGGAGATTTCAGGTCATTTGTTGTGGCACTTTCAGCTGTAGATATTCCACGGAATCATCATGATGCTCTGCAGGATAGTAGATGGCGGCTAGCAATGGAGGAAGAAATGGCGGCACTTCAGTCCAGAGGAACTTGGAGTTTGGTTCCTATACCTCCAGATATGAACCCAGTGAGCTGCAAGTGGGTGTTTACAGTGAAGCACAATGCAGATAGCTCTATTGACAGGTACAAGGCGCGTCTGGTTGCACGTGGCTTTACACAGACATACGGGGTGGATTACCTTGACACATTCTCGCCTGTGGCACGTCATTCCACTCTACGGATCTTGTTGTCAGTTGCAGTTGCTCGAGACTGGCCGCTTCATCAGTTGGACGTGAAGAATGCATTCCTATATGGAGATTTGCAGAAAGTTTATATGCAACAGCCACCTGGTTTTGCTGTTGAGGGGGAGTGTTCCAAGGTATGCAGGTTACATAAGGCTATCTATGGCCTTAAGCAGAGCCTCAGAGCATGGTTTCAGAAGCTCTCAGATCTATTCGAGAAACAAGGATACAAACGCTCCAATGTTGATCATTCTTTGTTTATACAGAAGACTGCTAGAGGTATCATTGTAATCATGGTTTATGTTGATGACATCTTGATTACAGGAGATGATGAGCAGGGCATAAAGCAGGCGAAAGAAAAACTGGGAACCGAATTTGTCACCAAGGACTTGGGAGTCCTTAGATATTTTCTGAGGCTGGAGTTTGCTAGAAATCCATATGGATTAGTAATGTCGCAGAGGAAATATGTTACAGATCTATTGAGTGAAACAGGTATGCTAGGGTGTCGGCCTGCTACGACACCAATGGATCCAAGCATGAAGCTCTATGATGATGACACGGAAGAGGTGGACAGGAGAAGGTACAGAGAGCTGGTAGGCAAACTACTGTATGTCACGATCACTAGACCTGATATATCATTTGCAGTGAGTCGCGTGAGCCAGTTCATGGAGCAACCACGTCAGGTCCATATGGATGCAATACACATGATTCTGAGATATCTAAAATCATCTCCAGGTGCAGGCTTGTTATTTAAGAAGGGAAAGGAGATCTCTATCACAGCGTGTGCTGATGCAAACTATGCAGGATGCCCCAAGGACAGGAAGTCCACCTCAGGATTTGCAGTCTATGTTGGAGATGCCCTAGTCTCGTGGAGGAGCAAGAAACAGACAGTGGTAGCTAGATCCAGTGCTGAATCTGAATACAGGGCTATGGCCCAGGATAGCACAGAAATGATGAGGGTGAAAGCTCTACTTACAGATCTATGTCTTGATATACCGCTTCCTATAAAGTTGGAATGTGATAATCAGGCAGCCTTGTTCATTGCAAACAATCCAGCCTTCCATGAGAGGACCAAGCATATTGAGGTTGACTGTCACTACATACGTGACATGATTCAGAAGGGGTTCATTGCTACATCCCACGTCACCTCAGAGAATCAGACTGCTGATATTTTCACAAAGGCATTACTTCGAGGCCCATTCCAGAAGTGTGCGTCCAAGCTGAGCATGATTGATATCTATGCTCCATCTTGAGGGGGAGTGTTGACGCATATAGAGTAGTGCATGTACCTCTTCGTTATTTTATTTTCAGTTGTATGCTTTATGTAATTTATCCATAGGCTACTCTCCTATATAAGAGAGCCTAGGGCTTATGGAATAAACAAGTCGTTCATTTTTCCCAACATCCACCAAAGACAAGTCTCCCAAAGATGCAGACCAAATCCGTATGTAGATGTCAGTGAAACGTGACTCGCTAGTCTACTGGGAGTACATCTACTCCAGTTCATCCCACATCTACTTTGCAGTCTCCTTGAAGAGGAGATTCACTACAATGTGGGACTCTGCGTTGTTGGTCATCCAATTCATGACATGCTAGTTATCTCCCAACCATGACTCATAGTCATTATTTGTCTCTTTTAGAGGCTCCTTCGATAAAATCGATATCTTCCGCTAAATACTAATGAACACCCTGAATGACCGAGACCAGAGCACGTAATTTTCTGTGCCCTTAAGTTTTATAGAGGTACCCTAATCATCACATTGGATGCCGAGAACAAGGGTTTCATCTCAGTAGGAGTCGTGGCCATTGTGATCAGAGAGATATATCAAAAAAATCAGTCCCACAATCTTAATTTTGGATGAAATTAGGGCATAGACAGCATGTTTGTCTTGTTGTGGTCAAGGATGGTCTAAAATTAGGGTAGGAAAGCCCTTATGTTGATAGGCAACCTTTAAGAACAAGGCTAAGAGGATTTCAGCCCCTTTTAATTGGTTATGTGGTGTTGTAAGCACCCTATTCGAGGGTAGCCAATCCTCTAGATCCTTCACAGGATGTCTTTAAGATCATCAGGCTACGTTGGAGACCCTTGACGGGTGTTGTGGAGGCATTGGGGAATGATGGTAGTGCCTAGGCAGTGGGGCATTGTGGTGGTGCTGGAAGGCCGCAGTAGGCACTGTTGGAGGACTTGGAAACCCTCCACAGTTGTTGGGTGACACTTGGGATGAAACCCTAGGTGTCGTGTGCCGCCTTCAGCCAAGGAGAGCCCTGCGCATGGCATGCTGAAGGGGAGAGAGGCTCGCGTGGAAGTTTGAATTAGAGAGAGGTTTGCACGGTGTGGAGGAATCCATGCAAGGTTGGGGCATGAGGTGATGATGGGTGTTTCAATACAGGCCCCGATCTATGATCGTTGCGCTGATACCATGTGGAGAGAAAAGTTGCGAATGAATTACTTGTTTATTCTATAGGTCAAGAGTTTTTTATATAGCGGAAAACCCTAGAAAGTAAAAAGAAGAAAATTGCATGGATACCCCAGAGGTGTTACAAAGCTCAATGAAATAAAAATTGACTCTTAAATAATTCTAACGCTCTTTATTAGACCCAATGCTTTGATAGGTAGATCCATGTCTCCATCTTACTCACCATTCAAGATCAGATCTAGAGAAAAAATGACTCTTAAAGAAGCAGCTGATCCTAACCATGATCTTTTTAGCGAATAAATATGATCAATGCCCTTGGTTTCTGATTTTATTGATCAGATTTGGTGTCTTGGAGTGCAGATCCATGTTTCAATGATCGATTTATAATTGCTTTAGTTATTTATCTACGAAATAAAGATCTAAAGCTCCTTGAAAGCCTCTTGATATCCTTGAGAATACTCGGAATCCTACCTTCAAAGCTAATTCAATTCCCTTGAGTTCCCATATTGCAATAAACCATGAATATGAATGGTAAATCACAGTTGGATTTGGAGGAAAATATGAGTGTAATCTTAATTGTATTTGGGGAGAATGAGTGTAATATTGAATGTAAGGCTTGGTGGGGTTGGAAATGTGCGGTCAAAGTCATTTTGACTAGATGGACCTTATCATGCATATATATCATAAACTTGCTTATATCATTTTACAAAATATGTATCATGTAAGCATTGGTTAAAAATCCGTTATTGTTTGATTTAACATGCATGCAATGCATTATGGAGTAATCTGATTCTTGTACACTTTAGATTCCTATAATTTAAATGTAAACTGTAGCGTTCTAAAGATGGGTAACAGTAATAGTTTATATTATTTTGGGTAAATTACAAAAAAGGGACCCAGCTTTACGTCGTTTCCCAATTTGAGGACTGATCTTTATATTGTAACAAGTAGGGGACTCAAGTTTAGTTTAACGGTAAAGGTCCCAACGCCGTTAGTTTAGGACTTGATCTCTGTTACGATATGACCAATATACCCTTTTTCCCATTGGAGTTAGTTTCTCTTTCTATCTTCTTCCTCCACTGTCTTCTCCCTCCCCCTACCAACCAGCCCACCGCTAACTGCCTCCTTCTCTGCCCCAACATCGTCTTCCCCTAACCCCCATCGTCTCCTCCCTCAAGGAGCCTCCCTATTACACCACCCTCAACTTGATCTCTCCCACAACACCCTCCGATCGATCTCCCATCCCCCTTCGCACGACGTCCCTACTGTCACCCACTCCCTTTCAACCCCAATCACATCTCCGCCAAAACCATCGCCTCGCCCAAATCCCTCATCCTGATCTCCCCCTCCATCCTCCGCTCGACCTCTCACTCTGTACGACCCTCCACCATCAGGACCCAGCTCCAACCCCGGAAGAAACTCACCTCAATCACCTCTCTATCCTTATTAGCTTTTCTTTTTGGTCCCACCTCAATATGTGATCCCGAGGGGAACTTGCGGATCACATATGAGAAGGATGTGTTTAAATTTGGGATCGAGAGTGAGGTGAAGGAGGTGGGTCGGTGCCCGATGGACCACCTATCCTATGTGAATGTCTTTGTGATCTTGTTCTTGTTGATAGTTCATGGCAGGGGCACACAAGATCTACCCTTGACACAGATCCCCTATGATCTCTACCATTGTAGGTAATAGAAAGCATGGTTTTTTTCCCTGTTGGGGATTTTGGTTTTGTGGGTTATTCTCTGTTTGTAAATTTTTGGCTAAAGATGGCTCTTTTATTCACCAGGAGCAGTCTGACTTAGCGATCTGCCTCCACCAGGAACCTCTTCCTTGGCTCCAATGAATTCCAAAGACTCTAGATCAAAACCGGTGGATAACCGGTGATTAAGTTGGTGATCTGCTGTCCACTGAACCCGCATTGCCTCAGATAATTCGGACGAGGAGCAGGCATAGCTTGTCCTCCATGATGTGGGAGAGAAGGTGGGGGGAACTTGAGATGGCATCGACGATGTCGCCGGGCTTGTCCTAGAGGGTGGAGAGGCATCAAACGATGGGGAGGAGGTGGTTGTGAAGGGGGAGGGCGAGGATCTTAAGGCACTTGGAGAGGACGCAGGGGAGCTTCCGGTCTTGAATGTCGAGGTTGCGGAGGTAGTCCCAGTTCTTGGCCACCGTCTCCGCGGCAGTGGACTGAAGACGAGCACACATGTGGAACATCATGGTGATGGAGTCGTCCATGAGGCCACGCTACTTCAGCACCTCCACGAGGGTGTCCTTCTTTCCTCCTCCCATTGTTGTTCTCCATTTTCTCAACTTCTACTTCCTATGATGTGGGATTACATGGAATGGAGAGGGAGAAGATGGAAAGCTCTGTGATCTTTACTCAACTTTGAGTATGGACGGTCTGTGATCTTTACTCAACTTTGAGTATGGACGGTCCTCTATGCACAGAGAGTGAGCATATACAAATTTAATTTATATGCTTATGTGGCGAGGGGGTATATTGGTCAAATCATAACATAAATCGATCTCTCAACTAACGAAGTTGGGGCCTTGACCGTTAAACTAAACTTGAGTCCTCTACTTGTTACAATATAAAAATCAGTCCTCAAATTGGGAATCAACGTAAAGATGGGTCCCTTTTTTTTAATTTACCCTACTATTTTTGTCAGGTAAAATGGATCGTCATGAGGTTCTGCCTATGATGGAATTGAAATATGTAGAGATGTGAAATGTTGAGATGGCATAGATTTTAAATGAAATATGGTGGATGTGTGATAGACCCAACTAGATTTATATATGATAATAACATATCAACTGATTGAGTATATTATGGTGCCAGAAGTCACTTCAAGTTGCGGGTCGATAGGTGGCCATGTCCTAATAGCATCCGGTAGGTGTGCACCAGGCTGGGGATCTTGTGGTGGTGCCACAGGCCGTGATGGATGATATGCCGGTCTTGGAATGAAGGTGGGGAGCATGGACCCTGCTTTTGTTGTTCGTTTCTCATAGGAAAGATGTGTTTATTACACAGATTCCTTGTCAAGTATAACCATACTTGAACCTGTTGACGGGGACTAGGGATTCTTGGGTGTGGGACTGGAGGTGTGCCGTGGTTGTCATATATAGAAAGATTTATGAGGCCAGCAGTACAGAAGATTAGATGTTGCTCCATGATTGCAAATGCAGTGGAAGACTAAGATGTCAGTGAAGGTCAAGATCCCCATGAAGCAGATGAGAAGGAAGTGGATTGTTACTAAGGTGTATGGGAGAAATTATGCACTGGTTGATGATGCTACTTTCCCAGTTTGTGAGAATTGCAAGGAGAACATCTGTTTTTTCTTTTCATGTTGGTGTACGAGATATAGAGGAGTTTGGTCATTCCTCGGTTGGATGCAGCCTCTATGGAGACTTATTGGTAACCTTTCAGGGAGAGAAGAAAGGCATGATGGCAACACAACTTCCGTCAGACAACAGGAAAAGATGCAGACCTCCAAGTATGATATGGGCTAGTTGGCTTCTTACAAATAGTTCTTTCAGGGCTCAAGACCTTATATGGAGAATGTTGTGTACTCAGTTTCACACAATTGGAGCTTGTTTGCGGAAACTTGATGCATGTTCATGTTTGGTGATGTAAATGCCTTTGGGCAGTTTCTTTGTTGTAATATGTCTGGATGGTTATTAACATATAATGATCATCCTTTGGCATTTCCAAAATAACAACGCATGCAACATCATGAACCCAATGAACTTTAGTTAGAAAAGGTGGTGGCGTGGTGACATGGACTACGAGAAAAAGTCGCACCTTCTGCAAGTCAGCTACGTGAGGTATATACATCCATGATGATGCATTGTTCTAGGAGAAAAAGGGAGTGCTCCCATAATGAAGCATGCCCAAGATATATATTAATAATCACAAAAACGATTACAAAGACCAAAGACTTGAAGAGAGCTCTAGCATGCTCTATAACATTCTCCACATAATACTCTCCTGACAGGACACCAGCCCATTACATGCCAACCAAAGTACCCACATAAGAGTAACAGGCCGTATTTTCTCCACACGTGCCCCGGATCGAGCGGTTCCCAGTTAAGCCCGAAGCCCCTCATCATAAGAGAAATACAACCCAGTCAATCACTGAAACAAGCCAGACCTCCCTAGAAAGAGTGTGGTTGAAAAAAATGATCCACATCCTCTAGAGCAATCGAGCAAGTTGGGCACATCACAATCAATCCCGCACAAGATTTTATCACGATGAACCTCAGATATCAACCTCCTTTTTTTCTCAGCAACCAGGGTAAGATTGCCCGTCTCCCATCAATTTCTATGTAACTTCTTGCATTGCTATAAAAAAAATCGATCTACTTAAAAAAAATTTGGAAAGGATCATGTTTCTCTCAAATTGACCAGGTTTGAAGGGAGAGGAAAGCAACCCATTAATGATGTATGTAAATCTATTCTTATTTACCATTCTATCTTCCCTTTCTCTTCGGTCATTTGTACTACCATACACAAAAAACAAAGAAAATGGGTTTTCACTCTTTTTCTTCATTCCCTCGGTCCAATGACCGAACTATTTACCAGCATTTAGCCCCTTCCTATCCATTTTCCTCTTCCTCTCCCCATTAATCTCTCCATCCAGGAAGAGGATTAAAAGTGGCATCTAGTTGATACTCTAAGGTAAACAAAGGAATCTGCTTTCATTGCAAAAAAAAAGAATTTTGAAATAAGAAACAGGGGAGGGAAAGGATGGTGTGGTTACCGGTTGTGGAGAAAATGGGGGAGGAGGGAGGGGTCGACCTCGAGAAGCAAGAGCTCGTCGTGAGGCCCGAAGTGGGAGTGGTAGTGGACGGCGACGGAGGAGCCTGAGGACATGTTGAGAAGGCGTTCAGCTCCTCCTCCCCCTCCGCTTTCCAAGATGCCCGCTGCTCTCGCTTCCAACTCCACCTCCATCTCCGCCATCGTCTCACTCCCTCGCCCTCCACTTCGTTGTATCGTCAAGAGAGTGCTATTTTTTGCAGTGGCTTCTTCTTTTCATGCGGCTCCTCCGAATTCGGTGTTAAAATATTTGTTCATTTACGCCATAATTATTTTGTTCAATTACACCACAATCTTTGATCACACTGCAGCCGTTACTATATAACTCTACTTGACTCTAGATCTGGCAAGGGACTGCGGCCCGTCCGCTCAGCCCGTTTATAGGTCGGGCTTGGTTTAGAAGATTTGAAAATTGGCTGACTCGATCCGATCCACAAAAAATAAAAAATATATAAATATAAGTTGAATAATACATGTATTAATATGATACACTTCAAAATTTTCATATGTTGCACTAGTTTTAAATAAAAATTAATAGTTTATATGTCAAGTAACATGTAAACTACTTATATTAGTTATATAAAGTATAAATAGTATCAATAAAATCATTTATACATATTAAATATCATTAGAAAATTCAATGGATAAAGATCGAAATGGGCAATGGGCCAGCCCATGGGCGGGCTTTGGACATAGATTTTTGAACCTCGGCTCATTCGGCTCGACCCATGGCATGGGCCGGCCCAGCCCACATTTTGGCCAGGTCTACTTAACTCATGCATGTCGAAGTAACTGAATTTTTATGACTCAATGAAAAATAGCATTCATCATTTGTTAATTCAATAAGTATTTACAAATGCAACGAGAATTGAGAGTAAGACATAATCAACATACAACTATATGCTATTATTCTAAGATATTTATACTTATGCGGTCTAGAAGAATTACCTATGTATTGGTCATAATATTTTATTTAAAATTTAGAAAGTTACTTGTGATTTTTACTTAAGATACTTATGCGAGATTGTAAATAAATACGGAATGCGCCATATTTCATTTTGCATTATTGCTTTTGTGATTTTATTTAGCACATTCTTGTATCTTGTTTGCAATATTCTTGTTTCATTTTTGTGGTACATTTAGTTAATTTGGGATTGATAGAGTATATCATTAAGGTTTTGGTAAAAGTCACATGTATACTTTTCACATGATTTACATCCTAATTTTACAAAATTAAAATATTTTGTCACATTGCTTTTAGAATCTAAATCATTTTTCATTCTTCATTGTTGTCAAAACAAAAAATAAAAACGAAGTTTCAAAATCCTATAAATATAATTTTGTTTTCTAAAGCTATTGTAAAGACTCCTTGTGTTGACACTCAGCGTGATCCACTATACTCCTACAAGAATTCTATAGATTTAAAAATCTGACATTGGATTGAGTTAGTAAATGACGACAAAAAAACTTTTTGTTATTGATTGATTCTATTTGATCAATTTTTTGACTCGCACACTTGCATGCTCAAGTATTTCCCTTATCGCGGTGTTTTCTAAATTAAGTGACAACATCTATGTAGTTCACCCGAAATGGATGCCACACACCTCGGATACAACATATCTCTCACCTTTACTCCTAACTAGAGGAAAAAACATAGTGTTTGTCAAGGCACCTCAACACCACTTGTGCATACTAAATCTCGTAAAGAAAGGTGAAGAGAGACATGTCTCATGATTAACTAGTTAGAAAGTAGTGAAGGCTTTTGAGCCCTCATATATACTAGTTCAGCTCAAACGGCGGTTGACATTTTGAAGGACCAAGCATCTTAAAAACAAGCAGGTTAGTAAGTCCATAACAAACGGGTTACTAACAAGAACAACAAGCCATGATTCTACATAGCTCAAAAAAGTTGCTTCCTTCAAGGGTTGATTGAATGAGTCGTAGCAAGTTTTTAATATAATTAGATACTCATAATAAAAAATCGAGTTGTCTTTAGGATAGGTCTTATCGATAAACCATATATTCGTGCAACAAATCACCAATGATTTATGATCGTTCTTCATGTTTGCTCCTCATCCTTAGGCATGTAATCAAGGGGCAAAATCAGAACCCCTGGAAGGGATCGTCGGGCATGACAAAAGCGAGCACATCACCCCCTCCCTTCTTTTATTATGGTCCGCCCCATCAGCTCTCCCCTTAGGACAAGCAGTTGAGGTCAAATAGCAAACCTTTTTCAAATAAACCCACCTGATTATTATCTAATCATATGTACTACCAATTGAATTTTACCACGAGGGTGGTTAGATGTCTATTCAAGCCAAACTTTTTTGTTTGTATTTCATCTTATTTTATATAGTTAAAATTGCATAAAAGGTTTAAAATATCCAAGAAATTCTCAAAAATATAAAAAAAATCTCAAAAAATTACGAAACATTGTACCTATGAATCTAATACACACCTTGTTGATCCACCTTATTCTTGAATATGTCCTAAATATATAAGCATATGCATGTAATAGTCATTGATTTTCATATATTGCAAATAAAAATAAGAATATAATAATATTGTATTAATGCATAAAACACATAAAAGGATAAAATAAATAAAATAAAGATCAAGAAATATTGTGAGAATGTATACATATATCCAAATCGTCAAGACTATAGCAAAATCAAGTTAGAACAATTATGGATGACAAAAAATAATAGTGAGAAAAAAATAAGAAAATCAAGAAAATGATGCAAGGAAAGATGTACGGTCGTGCTCGTATTCAGGGTTGGCATAATCTAATAAGCAAACTTTGGAATATGAAAACTTAAATATTCTTACACTGCCTAACTAGAGGTGGGTATTTGAGCAGATGTAAAATCTAGATGTGTTCATAAGGTAGTAGAGGAAGGGACAAGTGCAACATGAATCTGGACATAATATGTCAAAGAAGTAGTAAAAGAATAAACAAAAATTGTGGATGGAAATAATGATTGCAAAATGAAACAATCACCACCTAGGCATGCCTCTCTTGCAGTTGCTATCTAGAAGATGGTCAGGAATGTCCCATTTATACAAAGTAGTCTCTTTGTGGCTACATCATTACAAAAGCATCAACAACATAGCATTTTGGTGCATCAGGTGGATGTTGTGCATCAATAATTGTAGATGGCTCCTTAGACCAAACCTATGGTGGCTACTCATGTCCTCATACGCAACCACAATTTATCCACCCTACAGTGTCTACTCAACAAGAACATCCTAGCACTAATACTCCTCTTATAAAAGGTAAAACATTATCAAGATCGGGGTTGAACATGTGCATCACAAGCAACTAAGATTGTCCTCTAGGAAATTCAAGTTGAAACTATACGAAGGAATGGGGTTTTTTGTGAGAGAATGGGGAGGATATGTTACTCTCATAGAAGGAAATGGACTTGAAGAACTTCTATAATAAGAGATCAAGAAGCTAAAGAATAATTGAAGCATGTGGAAGATTTAGCACACTGAGGGGTATGGCGGACTATGATAAAAGTAAAGTGAAAATTGACACTTTTTGAAGATGTTACAGATAGAGTGGTGAATGAAGAAGACGAGATGAAGAAGCATCAAGAAGAAGTCATTGTGAATTCAAATGTGAGTCATGGTTACGACGTTAAAAAGAAAAAAATTAAAGAGGAAGCTTAGCTTGTAAATTGATGACTTAGAATTTGTCTGGGGAGTGGTATATGAGTGAGAAGGCTTTGGAAGCCATGAATGAAGAAGCTTGAAGCAAAGAAGGAAGAACTTTCATGGAGATTGTTGGAATATCGGGGTTTGGTCTCACTTCGTAGCTTCAAAGACAAACTTTTTTTAAGATATAGCTTGAACTTCCATGTATTCATGATGAATACCTTTTAAAGTTGGATAAAGAATTATCTATGAATGCAAAGGAATAGAGGGTCGATTTCTCCTCTCTTAAAAAAATAAGGAGAAGATTGTGAAATTCTATGTGGATGACAATATTTCATTCTCTGATGTAAAGGTGATGCACATACAAACGAGGCAAATCCAACACTCATTATTCAAGGAGCACAAGGAAAAAATGGAACTATAACATCTGGATTCGATTAAATCTGAATCCGATCCAATTAGGGTCTATTTACTCAATAAAGTTATCAATCAACATTAATTGATCTAAATCAATTAATTGATCGTAAATCAAAAGTCGATCGGGTAAAATCGATCAAATATCGATCGCATCATAATGCATGCTGCGGAAAAGCCGCGACGCAAATTCGGAAACCGCAAAATGAACCAAAACCATCTAAAAATTTGACTCGACGAAATAAGACCAACGGAATCGACCATTCGTCAATCGGATATCGTTTACTATTTTAATTTCACAAATTTAAACTCAAACCGAAATCGTATCTCGAGAATTTCGAAAATTCAAATCTGATCGAAAGTATATCAATATTATATTTATATTGATCATCGTTCAAAGACGATCAAATCAAGATATTGTGCATCGAAATCGGAGACTCGAGGTACAAATACTATCTCCTTTAAGTATGTCAAATAAATAAGAGATTTTGGTTTAAAAATTAATATTTAAACTTCTACTAACAGTTGTTCAGATTAAAATAAATATAATAAAATAAATAAAAATTTTGATTTTGATTTTTCTGTAACAAAGTCTGTTATAGACTTATAAGATAAAAAAATATTTATAATTATGACATTTAGCATGCTGACGTCAGCATGCTGATATCACCAATGATGTCAATTAAAAAAAGAATAAATATATCTTTGGAGGAATGTTCCTATAAGAAACCCTCCCCTCTCCTTTCCTCCTATTAATTTCAACGAAGAAGACTTCTTCTTCTTCTTTCCAAACCCCCCATTTTATTCTCCAAAATACCATCGAGAGCCTTTTTTTTCCTCCCTAATTGCAGAATCTGCAGCTCAACCTCATTTGCTACCCAAAATAGATATTCTCTAGGAGTTGTTGGAAGCTCCTATTGCAGTCCTTCCTCCAAGCAAGAGTTGCTGCTCTTTCATTGCAATTTTGAGCTACTGCTGGAGCCCTAAATCAGCCACCTACTGCTTATCGTTGATCTTCAATTATTGAAAATTTCAATAGCTACAATCCTCCTCCTTATTGATGCCATGCATGCACATTAGACTGATCATATGTACAATCCATCCCTCTTCTTTTTGTTGTCATGCATCTAATTACATATCTATTGATCCCTTTTTATGCCCCTTTTAATTCATTTGAGGTCATCTATTCAAATTTTTGTACAAAAGTTTGTATCAAGATTCCAAATTTCCATGAACTATATTTTTACTTAAATATGAGTGCTATTACTAGCGGAAGTGAAACTAAGAAACAACATGTATTATGCACATTCTACAAATGTGATCATAGTGGTCATCTAAAAATCTAATGAAATTTTTCCAAAGATAATCTTATTGCATTACAGGGTAATATGAAGTTAGCATTTAGCTGTATGTAGCATATGGAAACTAACTATTCTAATCAAAGAATTACAAGCTTATTGGGTCATGTTCAAATATGCATTGCTTTATTTGAATTTTTTGTTGTTAATAATCAAGTTAACTTCATTTTTAAATAATATATAAATTTGAATCAACCAATATATTTTCAATTGGTTGTGCCTACAAGTATTCTGGACAAGCCAGGTATCGCAGTTAGTGGTGCCTAATTAGTTCGGTTTACCACGAAATTTGTTAGAAGGGTCATTGAGCAAGCTTGTTAAAATATCATGAATATGAATTTTTTTGGTTGGCATGATGTTTAAATTGATAATTTTTAAGGCAATGATTTCTTAAGAATGGTTCCTATTACATTGCTTTAATAACTGCTGAACCCAATGCTTTGTGGTTCCATCAAATTTAATGTTAGTAAATATTTTTATTTATGAGACAGTATGTTTTTTGGTAATCGGGAGAACACATTTGATTTCTGGAGGTTCATATTAATATTTTTATATAAAATTTTAGAATAAGATAACTGCCTCTAGCACTTAATGTTTAATTGTAGACAAGTAATCTAATTACATAATGTCATTCATGAGCGTGTATCTTGCGTGTGTGTGTGTCTACACACACACACGAAGAGATCATAACAAGATAGGGAAGATCATGCGATATATATATATATATATATATATATATCTAATACTATGATTACACTTGATGTGCATTACTACAAAACATCAGTATGGTGTAATAAGATACATAATCCCAATAATAATAAGATAAGTAATAATATAAATCAGTATGCTAGTCATACATTTTCATTATCTTTATCATGACAAAGCACTAGCATTTAGGCAGATATCAGTGTTTCCATTATACATCAACAAAAACAAATTGCTTTTTAACCGTGACTTCCACATCCAAAAGGATTTGTATAATTTCAGAAAAATTAAATAATCCTTTATGAATACTCTAATAGTATAAGATCACCATTAATAACCTACAGAAAAAATATCGAAGATCTGTAAAGACGACCACAGAAAGGATTGAGTAGCCAAGTAAGTGAAAATGTTAAACATTAGTGATGAAGATAAATTATTGAGAATCAATAATCACGTGAAAAATGTGAAGAATCAGTGATGATTGATAAATATTTGTGATGGTCAAGGTGATCTTTACATTTGACCGTCCGAGGGTACGGTGACCCTCAACTGGGCGGAAGAAATGAAGCCCGATTAGGGCAGAGACCGTTAAGTGCACGGGTCTAGGATTCCGGTCCCTTTTCAGCTTTTACGCAAGCTCGCAGTATTTTTATGCCTTGAGGGATCCCGACTTTTGACCAGTTCTGCTGACCCTCTATTTTAGGATACCCATGTGGGAGATCCTCGATTTAGTTTTTCCAGACATGCTCGTTATCCGGTACTAGTTGGATCGGTTGTGGAGTGACTTTTTTGGAGAGTCTCTCTCACCTGTCTCTGTGGCGTAAATTTGGAATAGACATATCCCTCTATTGGACCGCACTTCTAATTAGAGGGTGAGACAGAAGAGTCTCTTAGGAGACTACCTTACCTCTTGAGTTTTGGTTACTTTCCGTCAATAGGCTTGGCGTTGTTACATCTGAATCATCTACGTCTACATCTAAATAATCTAGATTTAGCATTGAAGGAGTTACATTTAACTTAAAAATGAAGTATAATAGATCTTGGCTAAGAGATTATTACAATTATAAGTTGTGTTGATTAGAGTTGACTATAATTAGGTTGAATGCAGAATCATTTTAAGTTGTGGACATGTTGGGTACTTAGTTAGGATGCATTATACAACACTGCATGCATACGGAGGCACCCCAACCCTAAGGAACTCTTCACACCTTAGAGTCACAGTGTGAGGTCACATACAACCAAAGATCACATACTATCCACTAGACTCGAAAAGTTAGATAGAATTGAGAACCAGATTGAATCTCATCATCCCATCATCAAGACCAACAATCATGAGATCTAAATAACAAAAGAATAATATATAAGTATGAGCTATCCACTACTATTTTAAAATGTTATATTTGGAAAATGTTGGGTCAATGAGAAATCACGGGAAATATATTCAGAGTAGCTTGAAAAACATGCTCAATACAAGTAGTTGTTAAAAGTTAAATATCATGCCTTTCTACTTATTTCTTTTGTAACCACTTTAAATGCCTGTCTATTTTTATAAATTTTTGAGAAGTACCAGTACTCGCTGATGCCTCTTGTTCTTTGCATTTTATAGCCAACAAGGAGCCTGCATTGCAGTAGCTGGTTGATGTTTCCTGTCATCCGTACATATACCAGACGGTATAGTTACTTTTGTCAGATTTTGTTCAGTTCATAATGTAAATGATTTCCTTTCTATTCTCTATATATTTTGAGATATATGTAAACTGTTAGTCTCTTTTGTACATGTTGTATAAAATGTAGAATTTAATGAAATAAAATATTGGTGGCACTTGTTGTTGTTCGTTCTTTAGTTGCAATATTGAATGTGAATGTCATGGCAATACGCAAAAAATTTCCCCTAATTTTCAGTAACTTAACGCGATCACTTGTGAATGTAATTGTGCGAATGCGGCGTAAACGGGTGCCAGGATCCGAGGGCGTTCACAGGAACTCACTTACTTATAAGTTAGTAATGATTGGATGGTGAGAAAGAGAAGTGAAATAATGTCGAGTGAAGGTGCAAAGGAGTAGCGATCGATACTTTATAATCGATGAGCTAAGAAAGAGATGATGGATTTTAAGAAGGATCTCAACAGAAGAGATTCAACACTTACTAATATGATAAGAAGGGATTTGGATCTCAAGGATATTGTACTTGTTTGACCACCTCTTGATTTAAGAACTATCTTGTGTTCATAAGCTAAATGTTTTCCTTTTGTCTTATACTATGTCTTATATCCATATCATATTGACCATAGCCATACTTAGATATACTTTGTTTTATTTAAGGCCAGATTAGTCACAATGTAATTTTCTAAATTTTCAGAATATAAGGCTATATGTCCACATCTTTACATCAATAAAATGGGTAGAACAGTCCATACGTTTGGGTTTACTAGTAGAAAAAAGTCACTGATCTTAATGCTAGGACATAATAAAAAAAGTAGAGGTGGTCATCATATAATTATCAAATAGTATAGGCACAAGAGTAATTGACAAACTTAAAAGGGGAACAAATGTTTACATCATTATTTCTTAATATGGTATTTTCTTTCTGTAGTGGAGACAATTTGGATCTTTATATTTAGACACGGACTACTACAACTTTTATCTTTGCCTATACTGATTTTACAATCTACATCTCCCCATATTCTTGAGGGTTTTTATCACTTCTACCCTTCTACAATATCAGTTATGTCATTCTCTTTTTTGCAATATTAGTTGTGCATGTACCTTACAAAATTCAGAGTTCTACCCTTCCGTTAATGCAAAACAGGGGCATAACTAATATTACATAAGAGTATAATTAGTAATTTTGTAAGAAAACATCGACACAACTGATATTAAAAAAAATATGAAAGAGCATAACTATTATTGTAGAAGTTAAGAAGGGCATAAGTGATAAAAAGACCTATACTCTATGACCAAAACATCTGACCGTGAAGATGAAATTGAGATTTTCTTTCCAACTCTTCTTTCATAGCACTGACTATGACACTATTTAGTGAAACAACTCCAAGTATATAATTTGTAAGAGAATTCTATATTGTCCCCCAACGACTTTAGGGTTCGTTTGGTTGCAGGGTTGGGCAGGGTTGGGTTGGGTTGGGCAGGGTTGGGTTGGGTTGGGTTGGGCTGGGTGAATAGTAAACTATGAGTAGGGGTTACCCCTGTGAATAGTCCCCCAACCTAATCCAACACTGCCCAACCCTGCAACCAAACGAACCCTAAGGTTGGCAAATGGTGAAAGACCCAATCATTGTCCTTGAATTTAATTCCCATGCTAGAAGATTGACCAGTACTATCATGACATTTATTTAAATATTCAAAAGTAGATAATCATTTTGAGTTTCAACTGTAACAATTTCTGGTCCTTAATTTTGTTCTTCCCGAATACTGTAATCGGTCTCATTTAGATTGTTGCAGAGTAGTTGAAGTAAACGAACAAAAATCAAACAAGCAAACATATGTCACATGGAGTTACGAGGTTCATCTTTAACCGGGTCACGTCCTTAGGCGACGATCTATTTCATTATGCACGGATAATACAGAGGATGAGGAAACCCTAACTCTAGAGAGTTTATATAGTACTTTCAGTAGAAAAATAATTCTTCAATTGAGTTCAGTAGAACATATGCTTATGATTTAAGATATATTAACTAATCATCAGATTGATACCAAAATCCATCTTATCAGCCATGACATAGCAATCACAGAGGAAAATAGTCCCAAGATTGATAATGAATCATGTACAATGCATCGAAAACTCGAGCACCCGTAATTTCAGAATAAAATCCAATCACAAATACACTTGAACTTTAACTTGAAAACCCCAATGAAGGAGTAGAAAAATTCACAAATTTATTCGTAACTTAGAACTAAATAACATAACCACAAAGAGGTTCAAATAAAACCGTCCTTTTTCACCATGCAAGAAATCTCTGATCCAACATAGGCCATATTCGTTTGGAGAATAAGTACTGAAATAAAAGGTCAATTCCTACCGATGTTGTTTCCAAGAGTACAATTATTCTCATCTACATCCCATTATTTCACCTCATTTCACCATTATTCGTATTTTTATTCCACCTTACCTACCTTTATTTTACTTTATTCTCCTTATTCCTATCTTTCGAACGGAACAAAGAACAAACCATTATTCTCTTTATTTTTCATTTTTATTCGTGATTATTCCCAAACCAAACACCTCCTAAAAGAAAACTATAACATGTTAATCTCGTCACTAAATTTAATTGTTTACATAGATTGTTGCTTAGAGGATTACGCATCGCCTTGATTTGTTGCACGGATGCACCAACTCTCCAATCGACAGGACATAAATAGTAATTTTCCTTAATTTGTTTGATCCACGTTATTAAGAAACAACCACATGGCCAAGTGCATCGCCACCTTAATTTTTTGAGATTTTTACCCAGCAGACCTTATAAATGTTTTAAAATGCCTCTACCAAGAACCCCCACAGGCTTAAAACATATTACCGGAGGGTTCATGGGATAAGACTTGATAAATTTACGGAGTCGAGGAGGGATTAGGTTGTTTCAAAGGTCCTAAAAGAGTCTAAATACTGGCAAATATCTGCCACGCCCGAGAATTATTTAGTCTTCGTAAAAAGAGTCGTAAATTTTGGGAAAATGCAAGTCGGACCGATCAAAGACCGACTGGGTTGAGTTCCATAGAACTACAGGTTACAGCAGGGCCTGCCGTGAACTTTTTTTTTTAGGAATTCCATTTCAAAAATCCACCCGCATTGATTCAATCTATGATTAATTCTCTAACGGTCAAAGGTTGGCTCCTTTTCTAAATGGATTTTAAATTTTTTATATGTTGATTTTTTTGTTGGCCTTTAAGATTAAACAACTATAAACTTTGCATAAGGGTAAATTTAGTATGTATATAGATAAATCATCGTAGATTAAATCTACGCGGTTAGATTTTTGAAATGGAACTCGCAGAAAAAATTAAGGTCGCAACGGACTTCAAGGTTTTAAAAATCGAACTGGACACCAAACCTGAAGGGTATCGATTTTTTATTTTTATGGTCGGACGGTACCGGTCGGTCAAATCAGTAATGATGTCAGCAGTTCATAAAAATCTGAAAAGACCAAACCATTTTATTGTTGATTTAATTCTTATCGTTCACTCGGGTCGAACCAAGTTATATCGATATATCATACAAATAAATATGAAAAATGCAACATCATATCTTTAGAGGGTTTGTACACTTGTGTCCTTCCAATTTTTTCAATAACAATAATACCTCTATTTTTTTACATATGTACATATGTGCCCCTATATTTTTACTAAATACGTAGTAGTGGCCTTTTATTTCTACACTTTAGCTCTTATATTATGCCAACATAAGGATAATATTGTGAATTTTTAAGAATATAGGAGAAATCGCTAAAAAATTAGAGACATGAATATTATTAGATAAATTCAAAAGTGCATTATAAATATATTTTGTAAAAAATCACATAAATACATATATGTGATGTATAAAATTGACAATTTTAAAACTAGTTACTCTTTAATTAATGACAAGTGTTAGATTATTGTTTCTTATAGTATGACTGTGACAATGTCTTTTTCGTTTATCGTTGGAAGTAGACAACCTCATGCATAACGTGGAAAGAGAGAGGAAATTGTCGTATGATAGGAAATGAGATGCGATGATGGGTCATTGACACATGTGGAAGGAGAAGAGACAAATGAGTACTATATTAAGGGTCAGAATATGATTATATTATGAATAGTGTTTAAAAAGTTTGCATTTTACTAAATTATTAAAAATTATTTTTATCAAAAAAAGATGGTTGAACTAGTGATTTGGTTCAACTGGATTTCAACGATATTTTTTACTGACTTTAATTTTCTGAATAAAAAGAGGATGCTTGGACCGTTTCTCTTTTGGTTCATGATATAAGCAGATGAACCGGCTTATTTGGTTCGGTTTTAAAACCTTGGCAGGCTCTATTGTAGTTTTTACTACTGTATCTGCTCCCCATGTAGAAGGGTGACCTCCTAGGTTCCCAACAAAAGCAACATTCCAAAAGTTTACAAAAAGTAATTTACATCAGATCACGCATTAACACAGAGAAACAAGATAACTGCATGGTCTGTCTTATATCAATACCCAACATTATTCCTGAGATCCTGCCACTTGCTAAATATACAGAGCTTGCATCCAAAATAACTAGTTTTGTACTGGAGGCCTCTGCATCGGTAGATGGGCACTGTACACGTCTTGTAATCTAGATGCAAACTAAACTAGAAAGAAACAGTGCAAACCAAAATCATCGAGCAGACATAATGTATGGACACCATGAATCGAGATTCTTCCCACGATTTGATGTGAATCACGGAAGCACGCCCAAACAAGATCAATTACGCAAGCATGGAAACCTACAAATTTACAAGGTTCACATGTAACTAAGCTTCGTCCTTGAGTAGTTGCGATCCATGTTCACTATGTGGAGAAAGAAGAATACAGAGAATACCGAGAGCTCTAACCATAGATGAGTTTATATATGACTCCCATACCGCGAATGCATCTGAGGCTCCTCAGCCTTTGAGGAAGGCACGTTGTGAGGGAAGAATGATCTCATTCAATTTTATAGTCCATATGTTAGACAAAATTTTTGAGATTGTATGTAGAGGGAGATAGATTATGCTAATGGGTCGGTAGTTATCGATATCATGTGGATCGTCTTTTTTGAAGATTAGGGTAACTATTGAGTTGTTGACGTGTTTTAAGTCGGATGAAGCAAAGTTAGGAGAGAAGAGGTGGTTCAGTATTTTCATGAAGTCATATTTTAGAATGGGCCAAAAAAATCTTGAAAAAATCTGGACCTGGGGCCTTAAGGGATTTCAGGTTGCGAATGACTCCATAGGTTTTGCATTCCGAGAACAATGTAATGAGGTCTTCAGGGTTCGACATCTAGCCAACTAAAGTTTGATTTAATTCGAAGAAGATTGAATAGGTTTGAATCAGGTGTTGACTATAGTTTGTGATAGAACGGTGTTGCTATCTTCGCTATTTCTTCAGTCAAAGTTTGGATCTCGCCATCGAGATCTCTATGTACTAGGATGGTATTGCTACTTCTTCGAGCCGAGGCCACAGATCGAAGCAGCTTGGTATTTCTATCTCCCTCACGTTGCCATCTAACCTTCGTTCTTTGGTTCAGCCTTAGGAATTCATCCTCGTTCAGGCGTTCAAGGTCTTTACAGATGCGGCCTACTTCCGCAATAGTGGTGGGTGAGGTATCAATTGATGTGAGATCTTGTTCGAGGGTTTGTATTTATGGAAGTATAGTATCTCTACTGAGGAGATCACGAAAGGGGAGATGTTTTCTTTTTTCCAAGCAATGACGACAAATTTAAGTCTCTTGATATTGAGGTGCCATATGTGGAATGGATTGTAACCAGAACATGGAATCGCCCATGAGTCACTAACTACGTTAGCGAAGGATTGTTGAACCAGAATCCTCACATTTTGAAAAGGAAGGCGTACCGGTTTGAGGGAGGTGATCGAGGTAAGAAGGGGTTTGCAGTCCGAGAAACTTTTTGGAAGGGTCATTTTGGCCAATGGGGAGAGATCCAATAAAGAAGGTGTGATGGGGATGCGGTCTAGGATCACCCATCTATTTTACGCAGAGTCGATCCAGGTATATGTGGTGTCCCGATCTTTAAGGTCGATGAGGTTGGAGTCTTGGTGCCATTCATCAAATCTTCTCGAATGGGTTGAAGGGGGTCATTTTGAAGATTCAATTTGATGGCGAAAGATGTTGAAGTCGCCAGCAATGATCATGTGTGTTCTCGATAGTGGGATAGCGGCCAGTTGATCTAGAAAGGAATCTTCTTTCGCATAATGAGGGGGGGCCATATATGTTGGTAAAATTCAAATCTTCTTTGCTTTGTTGGTGTAGAAGATGGGTGATTGCAAAGAAGTCAACTTTAATGCAATTTAAGCAGTCAAACACAGTGTGCCCTAACCCGATAGGATCCCCCACGATTTGCAACATGTATCGGAGAGCCAGTGAAATGGGTCTATGACAGTTATGGGGGTACCTGGTCATGAGTACGGATTTCTTGTAAGGCAAATAGATCCGTGAGTATATTTTTGTCCAAGAACATCCCCCTCTAATATTCGAGGATAGTGTTTTAATATCAATCGAAGCAGTAGGTTCTCAATGTGTGTGCATGATGGGGTTTGATTCTTTAGCGGGATGGGGTCGTCGCATTCTAAACTTTTTCAATAAAAAGTTTTTATTGGGAGAATCCTCAATGGAAAGTAGTAAGGACGGTAGAGTATCTTTGCAAAGTTTTAAGGTGCCAGGGGTCATGGTTGACTTGTTAAACCAATGGGGAGAAAATAAGTCAAAATATTCTGACGAAGGAGAAAGTGTAGAGGAAAGGAGCCATGTATTAGGGGTACCCGATAAGGATGGTCATCCTTCTTTGCATCCTGGAAGGTGGGTTCTTCTTGCTTGAGGATGCTCTTGGGGCCTTTTCGAGGCAGCTCCGATGCTAAGGGTGGCCTTCATTCGCGAAGCCATGCAACCCTTTTGGTGACGTTGTCATTGAGCTTCACTCCCGAGCTTTTCAGCCACAAAATGGTGTTTTCGGTTAATTCTTTGTTCAGGTCTTCCGCGAATCATAGTCCTACATCCGAGGAATATCTGTGGTGGGCTGGGAATGTAAGTGGTTCCATGTTGGCTTTTATCCAGGCCGAATCAGGGCAAAGATCGAAGGGAGGTGATGCCAGTTCGACAATGGGGGTGGCTGGTGTTTTCTCCCAGTTTCAGGTGAAGAGGGAATGCTTTGCTAGTTCAACCGGGTTAGATGGATCCATATACCAGAATACAAATAGAATCGTTAATAAAAAAATTCATCGAGGAGCGAGACCCCCGTCTTGTTAGGATATGGTATGGCAGAAGAGGGTGCATATAATGGTTTTTCAACTTGGGTTAAACGGCTAGGAATCAAGGCATATTGGCACGGCTCATCATTGTTAAAAGTATGATTAAAACCAATCACAAGTATTAATCTCAGATAATTTTAAAACCTGGGTTCATAAAGACAATGCAAGTCAAAAGCTTTCAAAAGAATGGAAGTTGTTTGTTAACTACTCAGAAGTCGCTCGTCAGGAAAATAATGCGCTATTAGCAATGCGCTAGTCGAATGCACGCTACACGGAAACCATATGAAAGTGGAAACAAAACGAAGAAGCAAGCACGAAATCAGCATGCCAATATATACAAAAACATAGCAAAGCTCGGATAGCCTTTTTTTTATACACTGGATATATAGCCACAGAAGACAGTTCAGCCAATGTTACTGAGATAACATGGGTTACACTCCCAGGTTCAAGAACACCCTCGAGCGATGTGGATAAGGTTGTTTAAGGATCCCTCGCGATCTTTCTTGCATAGTATCGAAGCATTAGAGCACGACGAGAATCAAACTCGACTTGCTTCTTGCAGCATTTCGACCACCTTCTTCATTTTAGGCCGCTTAGCAGGGGCTACGTCTGTGCACAGCATTGCGATCTTCAGAACCTCGAGCATCTGCTTCCTCCACGCAAAGGAAACTGTGCTTAGCCTTGCATCCATTATCTGCTCTGGAGTTTCGCCCCTCGTCGATGCACTATGTACCCATTTCACAAGATCCATTCCTTCGCCAAATGCTTCATCGATCGGCCACCTGCTGGTGAGGATCTCAAGCAAAACAACTCCGTAGCTATACACATTCCCCAGAGCCGTAACTTGCATTGTATATGCATATTCTAGTGAAGAATTGTCATGTGAGTTGAGTTAAAAGATGGATTTAAAGTGCATCATAAGGCGGGAGAAAGATTTAAAATTTACCAGGAGGAATGTATCCGAAAGATCCGGCTACCGCGCTGATACTAGCAGTTCCTTTTGAGGGGTCTATGAGTTTCGAGATCTCGATCTCTCCAATCAAAGCATTGAAATGTGCATCCAGGAAAACATTACTGGATGATATATCAAGATGGATGATGGCAACATGGTGGAGGAAAGCCAGACCTTCTGCTATGCCTGTCGCGATCGAGATCCTCCTGGGCCAATCTGGTTGGAACCCAGACACCGGCTCATCATGGAGAAGCTGCGCCAGCGTTCCGTTCGGCATGAATGGATGAAGCAAGAGCGCAACATCTTCGTAGATCACGAAACCGATGGGCCTCATCAAGTTCTTGTGGCAGATGTTCGCAAACCTCTCGAGCTCCCTTATCATCTTGTTCTGGTGATGGATCACGGTCTTGTCCACTGACTTCATCCTCTTCACCGAGAGAACCAACCCCGACGGCATGACCGCCTTGTAAACTGCACTGAACGTGCCGCTGCTGGATTTATTCGAATCCTTCAGGGTGGCCTCGACTACACTGTCGAAGTTAACTGCCTGCTTAAGATTTTCAGCAAAGACTTTCCCAGTGATGATGGGGGGAGTGCTGATTGTCACAATCCCCCCATCCTTGGCAGCCTTCACAGCGAGTTCCTGCTTCTCCCTTAGCATAAACAAAAGCACGACGGCCGTCACAGTCAAGAAAACAGCAAGCCCTGATCCGACAACTGCCAGTACGATCTTGGTCGATACCTTATGGTGATCGATTTTAACGCCACTGCCATAGTAATGCTGACAGGAGACATTCAGAGGGTCGCCGCAAAGATCTTTGTTTCCCAAGAAGCTCGATGCCTGGCTCTTCTGGAAGGGATTGAAGCAGGTATCGGACCCGTCAAGAGATTGTCGGAGAAGTTAACATCAATCAAGCTCAGCATACCCCTCAGCTCAGCTGGAATGTTGCCTGATAGCCGGTTGTTGGAGACATCCAATGTCACAAGTTTGTCGAGTTTGCCAAGCTCTGGTGGAAGCGGGCCGATTAGATGGTTCGAGCTCGATGGTTCGAGCTCAAATTCAGCGCGATTTGGATGCTCCTCATCTTGCCGATGTCGTGCGGTATGTAACCGGACAGATAATTCCCACCCAACTGGAGTTCGAGCAGCCTCGTGCAGCTCCCTATTCCTGGTGGTATCACCCCGGTTATGAAATTCTCAGCAAGGATCAAGAACTGCAATCTGGAAACTCTCGTGCAGAGGTTCTCGGGGAGGCTGCCATTGAATTTGTTCTTGCTCAAATCAAGCTTGTTGAGGTTCCTACACCTTGAGTAGGGGCATCGGGATCTCTCCGGTGAGATTGTTATCGGAGACGATGAGTTCTTGGAGGTTCTTGAGCACACCGAGCTCCGCAGGAACTGTCCCGCTCAGCCAGTTACCAGAGAGATTCAGAAGTGTGAGATTCAAGCATTGGGCGAACTCAGCAACAACCTCGCCAGTGAATTCATTGTTATCGGCCTCGAAGTAGGTGAGGGAACTGGCGTTGCCGATGGCGGCGGGTATCTTCCCCGAAAGCTTGTTGTTCCCGATCCTTATGCTTGAGAGGCTCTTGCAGTTCCCCACTGCTTCCGGCAAGCTCCCATTCAATCCGTTCAGCGTCAAAACAAGAATCTCCATCTTCCCGGAAGAGAAGATGCTCTCAGGAATGGGCCCTTCGAGCTGATTAGAATGCAAGTTAAGAACCTGGAGCTCGGAAACAGAGCCCAACGTCGCCGGTATGGGGCCGATCAAACGGTTCTCGTAAGCAGAGAACACCTTCAGATCGGTGAAAGCAGCAACCCAAGCAGGTATCCTCCCACCCAGCTCATTCCCAGAGATCTGGAGCTCCTGCAATCTCTTCAAACTGCTAAACTCATCTGGAATCTCTCCAGTAAGGAAGTTATTAGATAGATTAAGGGATCTGAGAGCGATAAGACCACCCAGAGAGGGGGGGATAGAGCCACCAAACTTGTTCATGGACAAATCCAAGTGCTCAAGCTTCACCAGCTCCCAAAGGAAGAAGGGACCAAACATGGAAGGAGTTCACAGAAAGGTCCAGCTTTTTCAAGGATTTGAGCTCGGAGATCAGAGACACGTTACCTCTAAGGTTTCTCCTGGGGAGTTCAAGGGACACCACGGTGCCCATTGGTGCCGTCACACCCAACACCTCTCCACGAACAGTAATCTCCATGTTTGGGATCCCACTCGGGAACAGATAGCTCCCTCTGGAGAGCCAACATCGCGGGGAGATCGACAAGAGCAGCACCCACTTGCTGATATCCAGAGATAAAGCTCAAGAACAAGAAGAGAAGCAGGAGAGACCCCATGGCCTTCATATATCCCCCACCAAGATCCCATCTTTCTCCGCGCAGAGTATCCGGAAGGAGATGGACGCGACCCACCTCGCCTTTCGCGATCGCAGACAGGAAACGATCTTCTATCTCTTCAGGAAGGTCGTATCTTGCTGAGCTCCATTAGAAGGCAGCAGTGTGGTGCTTCCAAAGGTGGCACCTTTGGGTGGGGAGGGGAGGAGGAAAAGCAAAGGCAACAACAACGAGATGAAGGGAAATCTTTTCCATACCACTGTTAGTAGTAGTTGGGCCATGGGAGCAGCACAGAAATGGTACAAGGGCTCGACTGCTGACATGACCAGGTGTTCCAACCCTTCTTCCCTTTTAACTCCCAACAAGCAATAAATTAAAGAACAAGGGCCCGCCTTTGTTGGTGAGGAAAACCTCTCGCAACTCGCAAGGGATAAAGTCCGTGGTTGATGACTATCTTGTTAATTTTTTGGGATTTTTACACCACTATTATACTGCCTCTGATGCAACTGGTTCAGTTTGTAAACCTACTTTATTTTATTTTTGGTTTTGCTTTCTGCTTCTTTTTCCGGATGCTTTTCAAACCTCATATGAGAGAAGCTTACTTATCAGATGATCCACTACGATTTTATCCAAATGATTTTCTTCCTTGATTATAGTTGCATCATTCTCCACTTCAAAATTAGCGATCTCAGATGTTTATTCACCTAAAAAGGTTCATCATGTCCACGTAAAGTTTTTTTTAATCCACTTACAATACAAGTGAATCTGGTATAAATGTCTCAATCGTTTCTCCACATTCCATCACGAAATCTTTCTTGTAGAAGATTGTTGTTTCTTTAACTTTGTTTGCGCCTTTATATGTAATACCTAGTTTTATCCGGATCTCATATGCAATCGCATATGCAATCTTGCTTGATGAAACAAGGTTGGATCCTTCTTTTGTTATGTCAGAGAAGAGAGCATGGGAAGGACATTGGATTGTAAATTTGTCTCCGAAGGAAAGGAGGAGTCGGACGATTCTAGGGTGGGGTGATTCTCGAGGTGACAATGGCGATCACATGTTGATCGTCTGACGGTGGTTGCTCGGTGGATGCCTCCTTTGCTCAGGTATGTTCCTCACCCCTACCTACTCTGTTCAAATATATCCAGGTCAGCAGGTATCTAGCTTGACCCATTCATTTTGACCTTAAACTCATGGGTACCTGTTTGAAAATGATAGATCAGATACATGTTGTACTGTGACCTGTGCCCCATTTAAAAACCCTATTTGGATTAACAGATACCTGCAGGTATCCGGTAAGAAGCTTCCACTGCCCAATTAATTGAAAAAGATGTAAATAGCTAGGTACAAATATGGATATATACACATTGTTCTTGTAACTTTTAAAATATAATAAGGATGCAGATACACACATTGGTAAATCTGGAAAATGTGATATCAAATATTTAAAAAAGATACGTATATGAAACAGATGCAAATCAGATACGAAAAATAATAGAAATTAATATGGTATAGCTAGATTAAATTTACATACATTTGATGACTCGCAGCGATGTATCTGTATATGTATTCATTTTGAAATGGACATACATATGGATGCCATAATTTGAATTACCGCATATGATTATGATAACGAAGGAAATAATGCTCTAAATTGGTATATATACATCTTAACATTCTACCAAAATGATAATGAATGCAATAACATAGGAATCACAACATACTATATATATATATCCATCACAACGACCAAATGGGATTGTTAATTAATGCAATTAAATACGAATATGTGTATGTATACACACATATCATTTGTCAATGTACATCTTGTTTACTGGTATTAGTTCGCTTCATTTCATAAGAATGGACCTACATTGATGTGTCATTATTGGATTCGCATCCGATTGCACTCCTTTCAATTTCATATATCTGTACGTTTTATTATCCGCATACTTTTGTATATCCTCGTCACTTAGATTCCACTCCCTTACCATTTAGATTAATGAAAGGCATTATTATTATGAATATGATATGGTTTCGGATGTATATATTTGCATATAATTTTCGTTTCTTATATATGTTGCCTCTCACTAGCAATATTTCTCTTTATATAGACGAACACACCCTGCCTCGACAACGTCCAACCGTGTGCACATATCCACAAATATAAATATTTTTTATCATAGAATTCATAAACATTATTGTATCATTTGAATATTAATTAACAACATTCTATAACAACAATTGACCAATCTAATGTCCGAAGAAATGGATCCATGAAGGAGTGATGACAAAAATACATCATGAATTTCAAAGATAATAAATAATGTTTATGAAAAAAAATCCATTGTTCCTTGATTAACATTTATCGAATAAATAAGTAATTTTCTTTTAATAAAAATGATTCTTCCATGGGTACCTGTCGATACTCATTACATATCAATATTAACCGGATACCCATTACAATCGGGTACCCATTGGAACGAAGTAGGTCAATTACTTCTTTTGTTTCTTTATGGTAATATAGAAAATGTACAAATCATGCAAATACATAAGAACATATGTATAAAAAAATTATTGATATATTTAAAATAATAAAAAAAATCAAAGCTGATTAATGGTCGACTAAATCCGATCGACTGTCGACTAATTCTTAGTCAGTGTCTTCGTCGACCGAGTACCAATACCAACTACCGATTTCTAAGGTTACATATAATTATTTTAATCAAACTTACAATTCTCCTAATGCACTATAGACCAATGATGATCACAATGTCAATATAATAAGAAAACTCAAACCAATGATGCACATGATGAAATGTATAATGATGATCTCATGATTGTTGAAGAGTATCTCTAGCATTACATAGAGAGACGGAGATTGACTAACGATTAGGGATTGAAGAGTGCATTTATTGTCAAAGTACTTCATTAGTAAAAAAAGATTGAACTTATGAAACGTTTAGCACAATTTTTCAGACCAACTACTATATGAACTATTGTATTCATTTCTACTCGCTGAATTGGACTATCAAACAAGTTAAGGTCAACAATGCCTGCTTATATAGAAACCTACACGAATAGTTTACATTACTCAACCTCCAAATTTTGTAAATCAGATTTTCCATATTATATTTACAAACTCAAGAAATCACTGTATGTATTTAAGCATGCTCGTTTTGCATGGTGCATCAAACTTGACTTTTTATAATCATGATTATAAAACCTTGTTTCATTAAAAAAATACGTCTCTATGCATATTCACAACCGATTCTGTTTGGTTACATGTTTTTTACTGGCTGAAGAGGGGGTTTGGGGGTGGATTCGAACCCTGATCTTTCTAAAGTAGGAGCCACTGCTTCTAGCACCAGACTATTAGAGGAATTCTCTATTTAATTATATGTGCTAGTATATATATATATGTGTGTGTGTGATATTATTGTCCCATGTAATAATAATACTATAATTCTAAAACTTCCTCGGCCATGAATTAAAGTATGTTACCTTGGTTGGCAACACTACTTGCATCAAAGTTCACAAGATCTTTAATAGACTATTTTTATTTAAAAAACATGTTTTGTATTTATTTTACAAAGTGAGGAAGTGAAACTACGAACTTATAGCTAAACCAATGGCCCAATGCAAGACTTCTTCCCAATGAAGAACTAACATCAAATACACCTATATATCACCAAGTATTGGGGTCATTGCACTATATTTTCATCACTATCACATTTAGTCGATAAAGCATGTCATTTCAATTAAGCATATAAGTACATGATTAATCTAAAATATTTTACAAATAAATTCTCCAATATCTCAAAGAAACCCTCATGAATCGTCTACTTCTTCCTTATAAATTTCCTTTGACTCTTCAGTGTCCCCAAACTTAAGTTCGATACATTAATAGGGACAATAGACCTGTACAATTTATTGTGCTTCGGCTCAACTGGATCCTTGATCACACCTAAAATACTTAAGTCCATGTTGTTTAGTAGTAGTCCCACAACTTATAGCCAACTCACATACTTCGAGATTACTATATATGAGATTATATTTGATATGCTACAATCACCCTCACTTATATTCATCAGTATCCTCGTTGAGCAATGGCTCGTCACTTGTTACCAGTAACTGTAGCAGTTGCATGCTCTTGGGTAGCTCTTTCCTCCTATCTCTTTAATAGGGATAGCTCCACCTCTTTGGCATCCCTTTCCACTTTTAAAGGGAGCATGCTCCCATACAATCTTTAACATCCCAGACATATGCACAATTCATTAATGAGGACAACTAATCTGAACAACTTATTGGGACTTGGGCTCAACTGGACTCCTTGACCGCAACCCAAAATGCTTAAACGCAGCTTGCATTGCAGCAATCCCCATTACTTATACCAGCTCTCATATTTTTTGATATTACACTGTGTGGGACTATGTTTGAGGTGATGTACTTCATGCATACTTAGATGCAGATTGAGCATGCTTACTCAAGGGTCAAAAATCTACAAGGCGATATCTCATTTTTCTTAGCGTAAACCTTATCTCAAGCACCCTATAAATAGAAAGTCATCTTGAAGTTTACCACAAAGTCTAGATACAAGATCTTAACCGATGCATTAGCTGAAAGATGTTGATTATCACTTTGTTCGAGAACAAATCACTATTAGTCAATCACTTATCAAATTTCTTTCCGCAAAAGATAATTTGCTAATTAACATTATGACAAAAACACTATCCAGGTTTACCTTCACGATGTTGATCTTCACCACATTAAAGTTTTTCAATATGTTGTGATGGACAAGGCGGACTGCTGCAATACAACAGTGTTGTAACGCAGAGATTCGTCTGATGGGGATCGGACGACCCTCATCGAGTGCCGACCATAACCGACCCGCTATGAGGGTCGTCCGAACCCAATCGGACGGATCCTGCTTTATAGCACTTGTTGTATTACATCAAGAGGATCCGTCATCCTGTGATGTATACTCCTTGGATTGCAAGGGCAATTATATAACGATAATGAGGAGTTTGTTAGATTAAACTCCTTATAACTCCATTTTCTTCTTTTTATTTTGTGCAAGAGAGACTCTTAGAGCATCTGTTATCCTATCCTAAAAGCGCCTATATAAAAATATCTTTTCTCTTCTTATGTACCTTCGATCCTCTTCTATAGCAAGGTCGTCCTCCTATTAATCTTGAGAGATAATGAATTCTGACAAAAAAAAGATTATTATTACTATTCTATCTTTTCGCATAGTTGAGGAAATAATTATCAAACTGTCCCACTATATCTTGCAGAGGTATATACACCTGCAAGAATAAGAATTTCCCGTAAGAAATAACACACACAAAGAAGCACCCAAAGTCATGGCACAGTACAAGGGGGCTTCATTCAAGAGAGGAGGAGCAGCTTGGGCACGCGAAATGGACCCCCTCCCGACCCCCCTCCCGACCCCCGGAAAACCCTAACCTCGTCTTGCTTCCGCCGGCGCCGCCGCTGCCACACCACCCGGACCGACACCGTGACCCTCACCCCCCTGCTACCGATGCCTCCTGCACTGCTCCCCAACCTGCCGTCGCCCACTCCTCCTCCTCCGCAACCATTCCCCCCACCTCTGAACCCCACCGCCACGCCGCACCATCCGACATTTCGCCCTTCATCACCGACCTCCCAACCCTACACACATTCCTCCCAGTCCATACCCCAGTCCACCTCCGTCCAGCCATGCCTTGATTCGTCCACCTCACAGATCTCCCTTGCTCTTGCTCCCGCGCAAGACTCGCCCTCCCCTGCCCAACCTGCAGCTGCGGCTCACCCTTTTCCCGCTGCCGCGCCCCGACCTGCTGCGTCCTGGCGCGATGCTTGCGGCCCCAGGCCTCTGCATCCTTCAAGGCGAATGGGTTTTGAAGCACCGGTCACAATCGACGGAGAGGAAGTCGCCTTTGCAACGGAAACTGACATTTGCTCTCTCGACAGGATTTGGGCCAACACGTTGGTGTTCTATGTGCTTGGTAAGAATCCTTTCCGTAAGCTACTGAATTCGTTTATTGAGAAAGTTTGGCGGCCACAAGGGGGCTTCAAGCTCTTCCCTAGGCCAAATGGGTTCTACTACCTGCAACTCTCCTCTGCGGAAGCTTGCCAGCGCATCCTGGACGGTGGTCCCTGGCTCTTTCAAGGAAGATACATGGTCATTCGCCGATGGGAGGCCTGCTCTTGCTTTGAGCGGGACTTGCTATCGGAAATCCCTATGTGGGTCAGGTTTCATGGTCTCAGCTTGGGGCATTGTTCTCCATCCATCCTTAACAAGCTTGCTAGCCTCCTGGGCACCCCACTTTTTATGGACGCAGCGACGGCTGCTGGATTGCGGGATGGGTTTGCACGTGTTGCGCCCTCCATCCAGCCTCCCAAACAAATACCAAAGGCGGTGCCTTTGGTCTTCTATAATGGTCACCGCCAAATGATTGGTGTCGAGATTGAATGGAGTCCACCGCGGTGTGGCCTCTGCTGCACCTATGGCCACAACTCCTCAAGCTGCCCGTTTTCTGCGGAAACCTCTGTTCCCTCTTCTTCTAGGAATCCAACATTCAAATGAATCACTCTCAGTAACCCTTAAGGATGGCGCCACTCTTCCTGACAACCATAAGCACCCCCTTGGCAACTCTCAGCCCAATACGATGGGCGAGGATGCGCCTCGCTTGGATGCGGCATCCTCGCATCCGGGTAATGCATCCTCGGCTACTGAAATTTTGAACATGGGAAGCCCGCAACCATTCTCCAGGGACCCCGCGCCCATGGATGGCCTTCTCAGTTGCCTGGAGCAACCACCTATGCAGGGAGGAGATGCGCCCTCTCCCCCGCTCCCTCTTGTGCGGCAGCTTGCGGCTGGAAGATCAATAGCAGGGGCACAACTGGATGCTGCAACTGAAACACCTTTCTAAAAGCCAAAGGAGGACCCCTGGGAGGCCATTTAGTGCCTTCCTTGGTTCTAGGGCCCTCATGCATAGGCTTCCACCGCACAGCCGGAAGCCTGGCCACAAGGATGTGGGCGAAATTGACCTTAATTTACCGGGCGGCGTGGCTGCTCCAAGTCAAACGCAAACGGTTGAAAGCCACATCCCCCAAGTTATGGTTGAGGCCAATCCAATGTGGTCTCTGGCGTCCCATAAGAAAAAGAAGGCCGCAGGAAGTGCCTCCAAAAAATGCTGGCCGTGATGGCCTTCCCCACATTCATTAATGTCTCTCGTCGGTTTGCAATGTGCGTGGGCTGAATCGGCCACGCAAGCAAAGATCCCTATGGAAAACCTTGATTCAATTGAGAGCAGGCATTGTTGGGCTGGTCGAAACTAAGATACGGCCTGAAAATAGGCAAAAGTTTGCCTCAAAAATTCCATCTGGTTGGAACCTTGTTCATAATGAAACGAGCCTGGGTCGGATCTATGTCCTGTGGAATATCTCCCTCCTGGACTTGCACTCCGCTGAGGGTGTCCCCACAAGCGATCTCCCTCTCTTGTGTCAATGCTGGTGGTCTCAATATCCTTGTGACTGTTGTCTACAGTGACAATTGCTCGGTAGCCCGTAATCGCTTATGGGATGACATCACTGCTATTCGCCCTTCGGACAGTACCCCCTGGGTGGTTCTTGGGGACTTTAACTCCGTGAGATATGCTGAGGAGAAAAGGGGAGGTCGCCCTCCTCCTCGTAGTGCTCTGGAGGAATTAACAACTGCATCGAAAGCTCCAACCTTATTGATCTGCCGACCACTGGTAATCCTTGGTCATGACCAACTCTTCTGTTGGTACCTCAAGAATTGCCGCACGGCTTTGATCGTGCATTGGTCAACGAAGCATGGTTAGTCCTTTTCCTGAACCGTACGCTGGCGTACACCCCCCTGCAGTCCTCAGATCATCTACTTCTTTCAATCAGGCTTGGGGACCTGCCTTCCAAAGGGAAACCCTTCCGTTTTTTAACTATTGGCCCTCCAGGCCTGCTATATGGAGGTCATTGCAAATGCTTGGAATCTTGATCCCTGTGGTAATCCGCTATACCGTCTTATCCTAAAACTGAAGAATGTTAAGAAGGCTCTTCGGGCCTGGGCCTCTAAAGAGGCGAATGTCCTCAACGACTCCAGAACTGCGTGTGCAGCGCTCAACTCGATCAATGATGCCTTGAGTGTAGCCCCTCTTGACCCTGTCCTGGCTCAGCTTGAGGCCGATGCTAAGGAATATTTGGACTCCCTGGAAGATGACTTGGAATCGGTTTGGCGTCAGAAGAGTAGGGTTGACTGGCTCAAGCTTGGTGATCGAAACACGAGATTCTTCCATCTGATGGCTAAGGGCCGAACGGTCAGGAACTCCATCCCTTTCCACATGGACAATCTTGGCCGGGTGGTGGACACTGAGCAGGAGTTGGCTTCCAACGCAGTGGCATTTTTTAGGGAGCTCCCTCAGCCCGGCTCTTCCTAGGCCCACTAGGCCGGATCCCCCGGCACCTAAACTTCGACTCACAAAGGAGATGAGCCAATGGCTTGTCAGGCCGTTTGATGAGGACGAAATTTGGAAAGCTATCCGTGACATGCCATCCTCTAAGGCCCCGGGGCCCGATGGCTTCAACTCATACTTCTTCAAATTGCATTGGGGCCTGGTTAAGGAGGATCTGTGCAGGGCTATGGATTTCCTTCATAAGGGTGGGCATATGGTTAGGGAAGCTAACCATACCTTCCTAACTCTGGTGCCCAAAATCAATTCCCCTACGAACCTTGGGGACTTCAGACCTATTTCATGCTGCAATGTGGTTTATAAGGTCTTTGCCAAACTTCTTGCGAAACGCATGGCAGAGGCGCTCCCTCAGCTCCTCTCGCTCAATCAAACTGCATTTGTGAAAGGAAGGTCCATTAGCGACAACACCCGCCTGGCCCAGGAGGTGCTCATGGGCTTTGAAAGGAAGAAGAACTTGAAGAAGGCATGCCTGAAGGTTGATCTTACCAAAGCCTTTGACACTATTGAGCATGGGTTCATATTAAGGAGCCTTGAACTCATGGGATTCTGCCCTACTTGGGTGGGCTGGATTGCCAATTGCATAACCTCGACTTCATTCTCCATTCTCATTAATGGATCCTCCGAGGGCTTCTTCAGGGGATCCAGGGGCCTTAGACAGGGAGACCCGCTTAGTCCCCTTCTCTTTGTGGTCGGCATGGAAACCCTCACTAATCTTGTGGAGGGCTCGGTTGATAGGGGGCGACTCATGCCTTTGGGCCGTGGTCGTTCTAGGGTGCCTACTCACCTTATCTTCGCAGATGATCTTCTATTTTTCTGCCATGCCTCTCCTTCTTCTCTTATCGCGGTGGGGGAGATTTTGGAGGATTTTGCTTCCACCACTGGGCTGAAAATCAATGCGAGAAAGAGCAAGTTGTTTAGGCCTAAACGGGCCCCTAATGACTTCGCCTCCACTCTACGGGCTAGGGATGCTTAGGGCCTCCCTTCCTACTAAATATTTGGGCATTCCTCTTGATGCGAAAGCTGGGAGTGGGTCGACGTTCAGAGACCTGGAAGACCGGATCAGGGCCTCTCTTGGCGGGTGAAAGCTTCTGCTCTCTCCCTGGCTGGGCGCTGTCAACTTATTCATTCCGTCATTGAGGGGATCACCATTTATTGGGCGGCTGGGACTCTCATTCCGAGAGGGACTGCCCACAGAGTTGACAAAATTTGTGCTAACTTCCTTTGGGGATTCAAGAGGCATCACATTGTTGGAATACTGTGTGCCTCCCCAAGCGTGAGGGGGGCTTGGGTCTGCGCTCTTGTGCTTCGCTGCAAGATGCTATGGTAGTTTCATGGGCTTGGCGTATCCTCACCGCCGAAAACTCCCTTTGGGCTATTTATATGCGGAATAAGTACCTAAACTCGCGCTCCCTCTGGGAGGCTGCCCGGCTTGCAATGACTCACAGATTTGGAAATCTATTCTGCGTGGGCGTGATTCATACAACAATGCTGTATCCTCCGCTAATGGGCGGCATTTTTGGGCCCGTTCCTCCAAGGGCTTTTCCTTCTCAGAAGCATTCGACCTTGTCAGACACCGAGCAGCTCCGGTCTCGTGGGCGTCTGTTGTCTGGGGCAAGCGCTCCGCCCCTAGGTTCGCTTGCACGCTTTACCGGGCGATTATCAACCGGCTGCCCACTCTTGATAGGTTGGCTCGTCAGGGACTACCCAGCAATGGCAGGTGCTACCTTTGCGCTTCGGGAGATGAATCAAGGGATCACCTATTCTTTGAGTGCACGTTTGCTGCGGACTCATGGGCGCGTGCTTTTGAGGCCATGGGTTTGAGCAGCCCCCCGTCTTCCAAACTCTCTATTATCACTGATTGGATCGCCGGGATCTCGGATCCCATTTCCCGCGAGTTATGGGCTGCTTTGCTCGCTGCTGCCACTACGGAAATTTGGAAGGAGCGCAACAGCCGGTGGGCTTCAAGCAACTCCTCCACACCACACAAACTTGCCGATTTGATTGTCTCTAATACAAGATACTTACTGCACTGATGTATGGCACTGATTTTTGTGTCCTCAGTTGCCATGTTATCACTTTGTAATCAACTTGTAAAGCTTCTCCTTTTTGACGCTTATTGTAACATCTTGTAATGGTTCTGCTGCTAACTGCAGCTTCATCAATGAATTATTTACCTATCAAAAAAAGAGAGAGGAGCACGTTTCGTGTGGAGTGGATTCAGGGAGAGTGAATGGTGATCACGGGAATAGCACAGTGCTCACAGAGCTGAGACGTGGAGGGCTTGAGTTGTCTAGGGTTTGGAAGGATATGCGGAGAGGTGAGTAAATAGCAATTACGCAAAGGCGGGAATTCTGGTGTGTGATGGCCCTAGCACATATATAGATCTCTCTCTGTCTATATCTCTCTCCCTATTCCTCTCTGCCATAGCTGCGCAGCAGTGGAGTGTGAGGTGGGTGCTGCTGTGTAGGTTATGGGTAAATAGTTATAGCTGCTGCTAACTTTGCATCACAAAAGCATAGATGTACCCCCATGAGGCCTCTCCTCTCTGCTTCTGACCATTCACAGCTTTGGCATGTACATGTCCTTCACTGTTACTGTGCATGTAAACAATAATATGCGTGGTGGAGGATTTACCTTGCATGTGACTGGAGTCCCTCCTGCAACAACTCAAGTTTATACCAGAGGTTTAAGATTCGACCTATTATAAGTTTATCACATTTATACGTATGTAATTCTTTCCCTTCCGTATTGGAATAATTTTTTCAGGTAAAAACCATGTCTAGTTGTCATCTTCTCAGCTTCTCAAATGTTGGGACTTCAAAAAAAGGATAAAGAAACAAAACACAGCAGGTGTTAATTACAGCCTGCATGCATGAAAGTTTTGGGGAAGCTTAGTTATCAATGTAATCTTCTGTCAAAATATTTATGCAGGCGTAATATAGGACATCAGCATGTCACATCGAGGGGTCTCTGTAGATATCTATCTAGCATTCAGCAGGGAGCAGTCTATGTAGTCTATATATCAGTGTCAGTAATGTCTTTATCGTCTATACTCAAGAAAAATCATAGGAAAACTACTCAATAAAATTATCCGATGTAAGGCTAAGCCATACTCCTAATGTGTGTCAGAATAGCAAGTTTTATATGTGTGTATATGCTCATCATTGCTGTAAAACAATACAAGTAAAGTTTCTTTACGCTACAGCAGGAAAACCAGAAGAGGGCTTCGTAACTATTTAGGGCTACATCCATACGAGCATTCAAACAGAGAAATCAATGCACATGATGGAAGGAGTGCCGAATTAGGCACATTGTCAGATTGGCCCATGATGTGGGAGCTAAGCATGTCAAAGTTAGGGAATACAACAGAGATGTTGTAATGTTTTTTTTGCAATTTTAATTCAAAAATCAAATCTTATAGATTGAATTTTATATTATCATTCTGCGTATCCTCCAAATTTCGCTCCAATACAAACTTATTTGCTAATGGTCAAACATTTGATTAAGATCTAAGCAACTTAAATTCTATTTAAAAAGATCCGATTTTTAAACCATTCGGATAAAATAGCAAATAAGCTCAGATTTGAGCAAAACTTGGAGGATATGTAGATCATTGATATAAAATTCAATCTATAAGGTTGGATTTTGAGATTGAGATTGCAAAACAAAATAAAATACATTACATCACCTATGTTGTAACTAGAGTTACAACAGAGGATCCTCTTCCCAAAGTTAGGGCAATTTTTCTTAGGGATGTTTACCCCATAACCCTGAGTAATTTCATAATTATATTCATAACCCTGCGTAATCGTGAATTATGCACAGAACCTTGAATAGTACTTAACTCTTACACCCATAACCTTGTGTTAACTTACATCTAATTTTTTTAACTATGATGGTATCCGTCAAGTATTTTTTATTTTTTACCCTTTAAGTTAAAATATTTAACAATGATACCACTCTCTCCTTCTTCCTCGAGCCAGCCCCCCCCCCCTCTGCCCCTCGTCGTAGACCCCCCCGTCCAAACCTAACCTGTAGGCCCCTGTCTCCCATCCCCCCTCCCCCAACCCCACCCCCCGACAGAAGCCCCACCTCCTCCATCCTGCAAGGCTCAGTCTCCTACAAGGCCCCGTAGAAGCTCCCTCCATCATCGTCGAAACCCCCCCACCTGACAGAAGCCTCCTCCGCCCTCGTTGAAGCCCTTCGATGAAGCCCCCCCCCATCCGTAAGCTGCCCACGAAGCACCCCCCCCCTCCGTAAGCTGCCCACGAAGCAACCCCCACCCCTCCACACACACAAGCTCCCGAAGAATTCCCCCGCCCTCGGGCTACCTCCGCCAAGGCAGCCTCCACTGCCGTCAAAGTCCCCCCCCCCCCCCCCCCCCACCCCCAGGAAGGCCTACCCCAGCCCCTGCACCACCGCACATCGGTGCCCTGCAGCACTCATCCTCCACCGTCGGATGCTACCGCTCTGTAGCATTCGCCCTCCAGACTTGCATGCAGGTGCTGGACTGAGGGAGGAGGGACGAGATATTTTCCTTTTATTGACTTTTGATTAATCCCAGCCATTAGACCACGTCTTGGTTAGATTAACTCAGTCCTCTCGTTGAGTTAATGAAATAAAATAACATAGAATTATGGGTGTAAAAAAGAATGGTTATTCAAGGTCTTGGGTGTAATTCACAATTACGTAGGGTTATGAATGTAATTACGAATTACTCAGGGTTATGCGTATAAATATCCCTTTTTCTTAAGGTGGTGATTTGTAGATGAGATAAACATTCTCAACCGCCAAATCATTTTATTACGGGTTAAAATTAGAACCACATCAGAGGACAAACATGCTTACATGATCTGTTAGGAAGTTTTATATCTTTGACAAAAAGCCTCCACGAGAAAATTGGTCTATGACAATGAATATGGATTTTTTCCCCACAAACTTAGAGTCTATAAATGACTTTCTCAACCTTGCAAACATCGTTATTATCCGCTCGACCCTGTAAAGTTGTTCCGTCTTACACCATGAGCCCGCCTTACACCATGAACCATGTGTAGCAACCCTCTCCTTCCTTGCAGATCTGTTGTAGCAGCCACCCCTCTCCTCGTCTCCTTACGAGAAAACCACCGCCCCCATTCTCTTTGTTGCACCGCAGCAGCTCAAGGCCGATCACCACTCCAACTAGTGCCCCCCCACACCTGTCGCACACTCTCCCGTCTTTCTTCTTTTTCGCGCAGGAGTTGCGCGATGTTGTCCTTTATGCTGCGGAAAGCTACAACACCCTTTCTCATCTCCCTCTTCTCCTTGACGCTACAACAATTGGTCTCATGGTTACGCAACCTACCACGTGCCTCTCTGATCAGTGTCGCATGTATGTTGGTTCAACGAGGGGGCATGTCCTGGAGGTCTTGGTTACGAGGGGGAGGGGGCCGGAGTCGGGAAGCACGGGGAGGGGGGCAGTGAAGGGGACTACCGTGGGAGGTGGAGGGGATTGATGACCGAGAAATCCACAGAGACCCGGGTGAAGGTATAAAAACACGGGTCGTTGCGACCCAGATCTCAGAGATCGATCAACAAGAAGATAAGATCACCAAACAAAATGAAATAATCAACAAAATCAAAGAGCGGTCATCACTATTTATTTAACCTGGTATAGCGACCAGGGTTGAACTCAAGGAGCATGGATTGACCAAATCGACCTACGATGTAGTCAAAAGGAAATTAAAATAAAAAAGGTATTTTGGTGGATTTTTATATATTTTAATTTTTTTGTATTTTTAATTATAAAGGCAATATAAAAAGAGAGTAAAAAGTACACAATCAACATTTTTTAAACACTCAAAGTAACTCAGAAAATTCAAAGAAAATTATTTTTATGTTGTTTATATTTTTAAGTGTTTTGGTGGGTTTTTTAGAATTTTATAATTTTTAGTTGATTTTATAAAAATAAAAAAAAGGCAAAAACAATGAAGAAATGTGCAGTCAGATTTGAAAGGCTAATTAAAAATGGATAATTAGCCTATAAAAATCAGAAGACAATTTTTATGAAAAGTAAAAATAAAAACCAAACTACAAAAACCAAAATTTTATTTTTTTTGATTTTCATATAATTTTAATAATTTTTATAAGATTTTTAGGGTTTTATAATTTTTATGGGTTTTATAAATCCGAATTCAACAAAAATTGGACAGAAGCAAGAAAACACTAAAATAAATAAGTCCTAATTTTTTTGTAATTTTTAGATGAGTTTTATATTTTTAATCGATTTTATAAATCAAACCGTAACAAAAATGAAGGTTTTTTATTTTTTAAAATAGCAAAAACCAACAAAAATGTCCCAAAAAACTTGTAAAATTTTTACACAGTGTCAGGGGCCATGTATCCAAATTTCACATGATTTGGATTTTATTTGTGACCAAAGTGCAAAGAAAGTTCTAGGGCCAAACAGATAACACTTATAAAAACCACAGGGCCTATATTGCAAAAAGTCCAAATAAGCATGAGACACACACGTGATGAACACACAGAGGGGTATTTATGTCATTCCTATTTATAAAATATCAAACAGTAACACCCCAAAACTACATGATATAATATGCAATTGTTCCACAAAATCAAGTGTCGAAGCACGTATTCCACACAAACAGGGACTAATTTGCAAATAAAATAAACACAGAGTCCAAGATGCAGATGTTCCAAAATAAAAACAACTGAAACTAATATTTACATGACTAAATTAAAATATAAAAACGAAAGAGGGCCTAAGTGCAAATTACCCCTTTATTACGATCCACGGCTGAAGGAGTGCCACGTGAAAGATCGGATGGCTCTGGTGCGTGGGTACCCCTTCGCGATGGACGCTTGAAAAGCGAGAAAGCGAGAGCCGCTAAATAGCGATCTGACAAGTCAGACTCACTGTCGCTGATGCGACTGCTCAAACTTCCTCGGTCTTCAACAATTAACCCACACAATCAATAAAGCAATCAAGAGCAAGGATTAAAATTTATTATACCCTACTAACAATGTATAATGGCAAGCAAGTAGGGGTCGAACACAAGAAGCAAAGGTGTAGAGCATAGATAAAAATCCAAACCTAGGGCTAGTAAGCAACTCAGCCAATCTAGAAATTTTGTGGGTTTTTAATTTTGTATTTTTTTTCTTATTTAATTTTTAATTTTTGTATTTTTGTATTTTGATTTTTAGTTTTCTAATTTTATATTTTCTTTTTATATTTTATATTTTTTTATTTTCTTTTTCGATATTGGAATATAAAAGCAATGTAATAAAAGGGAGAAAGAGCTATTTATAAAAATAGATAAAAATGTTCAAAAATAAGCAAATAAAGTCTTTTTGGTCTTTTTATACTTTTTTACTGTTTTTGTGATTTTTGGGTAAATTTTAGAATGTTTTTGGTATTTTTAATTGGCAAAATAAAGCAAACAGTGAATACAATGCAAGGCTGAAACTTAAAATGGAGAAATAAAATAGCAATCAGTAACAAAAATTCTCCAAATTAATTTTCACTTGAAGATAATAAAACAAAGAAAATTCAGGAAAAGAAAACACTATTTTTGGATTTTTTATGAATTTTATAAATTTTTATGAAGGTTTTTAGAGTTTTGCAATTTTTAGGAGTTTAGTTGTATTTTTTAATGATTTTTGGCTGGGAGTTAAAGCAAACTAAAAGACACAAAATATATTTTTTTTGGGATTTTTCTGAGGAGTTTTTATATTTTTTAGGGATTTTCTAAGCTAGACAGTGCACAAAATGACTATTTTTGAATTTTCATAAATAATAAAATGCGATAATTACGAAAAATAAAAATATGGCGTGGAAGAACACATGCACAGGAGCTTAAGTTCAAAATTTGAGAAATTTTGGAGTTAAAATGATGCCTTAATTAATTATATCAAGCAAGCAAAGATCAAAGGCCTGGCAGGGGTTTTTCTGCGAATAGACAAAACTCCAGGTACCTACATGCAATTTTTCCACGAAAACTAACACTGGATTGAATACTTTCATACCAAACACAAATACTCTAAAGCCGCAAGGGCTTCTAGCGAAATTCACCAAGGCGCGCGTGATATGCACGCGCCTGGCGGGGACTAACTTATAGTATTACAAAAAATGAGGGGGGTAGTCTGTAAATGTCACAAAAATTTTAAACAGCAGAGGGATGTCTGTAAATTACTCAGCAATAATGTGAAGACGTGGGTGCTTGAGCGCAAATCTCCCACTTATCCATGTGGCATGCGTGGATGCGCGTGGATGTGGGGAGATGAACGGTTGACCTCCCCTCAATCAGCGGACGGCCTGGATCGAAGAGGAGGGGGCGAAATCGACGGCACCTGTAGCGCGTCCCCTCCCCTTCGTTCTTGTTCTGCACAGGTGCGCGCGCAGCGGCGGCGCACGGGCGGCCGCTTCCTCCTCCGGCGAGCTCCAAAGTACCCCTCAGATGGCGATGCTTCGGCGCTGGGTACCTGCAAAAAAATGGGTGAAGAAGTTGGGGGCAAAGTGCCCCAACCTCGTGGAGTCTTTCACAAGGGGAATGGGTCTGCGGCAACGCGAAGACGGCCGGCGAAACTCGATGCCGGCCGCGGTTAAATCGGGAAGGAATGATGCCTACTGGACGAATGTTTCGACAAGGGAAATGCCACTATGGCTTTCTATCACGAAAATATCAAGGAAAAGGAGGGAAAAGGGGGAAGAAAAGAGCCTCACTGTGCGTGCACAAGGTGTTCTCCGGCGAGAACTCCGGCGAGGGGACCTGCCTCGATTCGACACCGAATCGTCCCGTTGAATCTCCCTCCGTGCTCCTGCTGTCACCAAGAGTTACGCTAGGGGTCCAGGTGAGGGATTTGGAGGTGGAAGAGTGGTCAAAAAGTCAAGGGAAGTCGGGGGGTCCGTTTTGAACCATGGTCGAGTGGCGACTTTCGAGGGCCGGTCACGGGCGAACCTTGAAGATCTAATGGGATCTAAAAGGTCGGCGGGAATCACGGATGTATAGGGTACAATTTTCATGAAGGAAGCGGGGTCAAAGGGTGGACGGTGTGGCTTCCAAAAATTCATGAAGATGGGTCGCAACCCATTTCTGACACAGCCACAGGGGGGGTCAGACAGTTGACCAGAGGTCAACTGTCAGACCAACCTGGTTGGTCCACGTGGACCAACCAGGGAAAAACCCTTGTAAAATTAATAAAAAATACCAAATGGCATTATTTTAATTAGGTTATAAAATAAAAAGTTCTTGTAATTTTATAAATTATTTTATTCTGATTTTTAATTAATTTTTCGAGGTCTATTTTTACAAATTTGCATCTATACCCTTTATAGTATATATAACTATATATATTTAAGTATTCTATTTTTATTTAGGTATTTTTAATATTATTATTTTTGTTTATTATTTTATATAATTATAACATACTTTTATACATGTAAATCTATTTTTATTTTATTTTATTGATGTGTTTTGTATAATTAATAAAATATAAGTATAGTTTATACAGGTATGTGTATAAGTAGAATACCTATGTTTTGAGTATACAAGTATTTTATTTTTAATTTTATTTAGGTTTTTATTCTAATTTTAATATTCACAATTATTATAAGTAATATTTACAACATTATAAAAATATAAAATTGTAAAAATAATAACTAAATAATAAATTGAATATTTTAATATGTACAAGTATACAATGAGGGTCCAAAACTCAACTTTCAAACCGTAGCTCCGCCAAATGCGAAACCACCGCCATTAATTAGCTTATTTTCTTCTATATACAATTAAAGGTGAGTATGCTGCATTTGGAGTTTCCGTTTGTGAGATACGGGTCTGGGAGTTGGCATTCTGGAATTTTATTCAGACCATAACTTTTTATCTATACATTATTTTTCTGTGAAATCAATTTTGTATTTTTCTTTATAAATTTATCTACAACTTTCATGTACAAAGTTTCTTTATTTGATGTATAAAAAGTGGAACCAAAAATAGGTCCCAAAATGAATAAAGAATGAATAGAATGTACAGGTATTTTATCTGTATTTTGGCCCTTATCTCCCCCTACTTTATTCCTTGTCGACCGAGTCATCGAGATGCCTAGGTCTCGGGGTTTCGGGTCATAAAATATTTACAATATTTTATTCTTTTTCTTTTCTTTTCTTTATTCTATAATTTTGGCTTTAAAAACCGCATTTTATACAATATTTACATACATATACATGAATGCTAAAATGCATGAATTATGCCTATTTACACGCATTTACTAGGGTTTTTAAGGCCAAAATGATAGAATAAAGATGATGAAACGTGGATTCATCATCCCCCTATACTTGCCTTTGCTAGTCCCTAGCAAACACTTATGCAATAAGTGCAGAAAAAGAAAAATAAAGAAAAGAAAAAGAAGAAAGATGGGTTTTATTTGATCATCACACTTGTCTTCACAAAATCAAAGTTTGGAGCTTAAGTCGGACCTCTGGAGATTTAGTGCGGGCGGAACCTTAATGAGAACTGAATTTGAAGTCCAACAGTCCCTGAGAATCCCAAAACTCTGCTCAAGTCTCCTCAATAGCCAGGTCAGAAATACTTCAACTCATATGCAAACTCTTATAACTATGAATCTGACTTGTACAATGTAAGTGATGGTGGCTCTCCCCAACTAGAATGACAAAGAAACTGACTTCTCCAGTACGACAACCCAATGATTCCCCAATCCAGCAACTCCATCCTCGAGGAGCAGGGTATTCCCTTCTAAGTTCAAGTGGCAACCAGCTCAAGAGGAGGGGGTGAAGAGAAGAATGGACGGTAGCCAGTGTAGCTACCTATCCTGAGATGCAAGACCAGTGTAGTCAAGTCATCCTGCTGCAGGCTCACATAATATGACTTTGGAACTCAAGCTTGCTTATTGACTTTACAACATATGTACATACTTTGCAGGCTTTTTATTTTTGTACATGCCTGAACTTTTTTTTTTGAAATTCTATTCACAGCAGCATTTACATAAGGAGTTTTTCCTCTTGAGCCAGTAGACTATCCCTCTTTTGAAGCTTTATCGCAACCCACAGCCTCCTGTCTTTAGACTTCCTAATCACTGGATGGGTTGGGGTGCACTTCCCTCCCTAGAGGAGGACAAGTGTTTCCACTTGTGTGCGTCTCATACCGGCAAATCCAATCCCCTCACCACTCCAACTGAGTTGAGCCATGTGAAAGGTGCAGGTGTCCAAGTTAGGTCATTATCAACAAGAATCGTGCGTGTGCTCCGAAAGACTCTACTTAGGCAGTCAAGAATCCATTGAACTACGTCCTGTGATCCTCAAAGAATTAAGTCAACTAGACCTGAAGTACCTCAAACCCAGTTCCTATAAGATTCCTGTTATTAGGTAGATTTTAAGGTCCAATCAAGCTCCAATCTCCGGATTTTACTTAGACTCGTTCAACTATCAAACTCAATCCGAAAAATGCGAATGCTATGCAAATGATATGCAGAATGCAGAAAATATTTTTGTGATGCAATTTTCAAGATTTTGAACTTTTTATGGATTTTTGAAAAGATGATGATGATGCATATGCATTTTTTTGTATTTTTCAAAAAGATTTTTCAGATGTTTTTGGATTTTAATTTTGCAAATGTTTTTGGGCTTTTTGAAAACAAAAAGATTTTGGTTGAAAAATAGGTTAAAATATGTACACAGGAGTGCTTCTTATATTTACAAGAAGTGGATTTTAGGAATTTACCGGGGTAAGTGATCAGTTTTATACATATATACATATAGTGGATTTTGGTGTGATGTGTATTTTCCTCAAACTTATTTGAAAACAATTTGCACACAATTTTTGAAAACTATAGTCCCAAATAGTTTTTACAAACATTTTACACACATTTGAAAATCATTTTGCAAAGGCTTTCAAAACAGTATATATAGGTTTTTCAAATATTTTTGCAAACATTTTTCAAACCATTTGCAAATCATTTTTCAAACATTTTATTTCACACAAAGAAAAGAAATTTTACAATCCACACAATTTACACAGGTTGAAAACATATAACAAAATATTTTCAAAATAGTTTTCAATAAATGTTCACAAAGATTTTCAAACTATTTTTCAAACATTTTGCAAAAAACATTTTCACCTGATTTATTAATCAGTAAATACAAAAAGAATTTGAGGAATAACCACATCTTTTTATTAAGAATTTTTAATGAATTTTAAAGAATTGTTAGCCATATTATTAAGAAAAATACGAAAGTACGAGTTATGGCTAAAGTATATACACAGTATATACGACCCCCCTATACTTAGCTTGAGCTATGTCCTCATAGATCAGAGAGAAAAGAGAAGACATAACTCGTACTAAGTGTAGACAAGCCTAAAGAATAAAGGAATAAGAGATGAATCAATGAATGAGAAGTTGACCGTCCCCCCTATACTTAGGATCAAATAATCCTAAGTATAGCAGACTGTACACAACGCAGGGAGGGTCAAGGGTGGGAATGAACAGATCGTACTCAGATTGTCTCCCCCTATACTTAGGGTAAAATATCCCTAAGTATAGACAAGAAGAGGAGACAATGGAGAGGATCGACAAGAATAGAAGAACTCGGGGTGCACACCCCCCTATACTTAGGACAAAGTGCGTCCTAAGTATAAAAACTGTCTACAAGGGGTGGCACCTTTTTCATAGATACAGGAGATAGAAAAGGAAAAGAAGAAAAGAAGAAAAGAAGAGAGAGATGAGATTGGATATGAACAACTCGGGATGCACATCCCCCCTATACTTAGGATAAGGTACATCCAAAGTGTAGCAGTGATGAAAGGGATGGCATCAATTCGGTAGAACAAGATGAAAGAACTTGAAAAGAAGAAAAGAAGAAAAGACGAAAAGGAAAATCATTCAAAAATATTTTTATGTGCTTCGCCTTCCTCTGCCTGTCCCGAGCTGTTCAGCTCATTCTCATATATTACTTGAATGGAGTCAACGACAGCCATGAATGTGTCATGTTCAAGGTATGGCTTCAGAAGCTGTCCATTGACTACAAAAGGCTGTGCATCAGATGACAGATTAGATATCAAGACGCTTCCGTTGTCACGCACCTGCCTAACCAAAAACGGCCCAGTCCATTTGCTCTTCAATTTGCCTGGAAAGATCTTTAATTTCGCATCGAACAACCATACCTTCTGACCTGGATCAAAGGACTTGTGGCGGATGTGCTTGTCATGCCATGTTTTGACCTTTTCCTTGTACATCAGGCTGTTGTCATATGCATAATCTCTGAATTCCAGTAATCTGTTCAGATCCAGTTTCCTGATCTGTCCTGCTTGCTTGGAGTCCAAATTACAGATATTAATAGCCCATAAAGATTTGTGAATAAGTTCCACGGGCAAGTGACATGGCTTGCCATACACCAGGCGGTAGGGAGACATTCCCAAGGGTGACTTGTACGTTGTTCTGTAAGCCCAAAGAACAGAATCAAGCAGCTGAGACCAGTTCTTGCGATCCGGACGCACAAGTTTCTGTAGAATTGTCTTGATCTCCCTGTTTGAACATTCAGCCAAGCCATTGGACTGCGGGTGATAGGGTGAAGCAACACGATGCTCGATGCAGAATTCTTGGGTCAGCTTCTTCACCTCTCTGTTTATGAAATGACTGCCCCCGTCAGATATGAGAATCTTGGGAATCCCGAACCGTGCTATGATGTGATCTCGTAAGAATTGACAGACAGTCCGACTGTCGGCGGCTCGGGCGGGGATAGCCTCCACCCATCGATCGACATAATCGACAGCAAGCAGAATATACTCATAACCCTGACTGTTAGGAAACGGGCCCATAAAGTCGATGCCCCATGCGTCAAAGACATCTGAGATCTGAATGTACTTCAGAGGCATCGTATCTCTCATTCCTATGGTTCCGCCCATCTTCTGACAGTCAGTGCAACCTTTGATGTATTCATCTGCATCTTTAAACAATGAAGGCCACCAGAGGCCACTTTGAAGAACTTTTGCTGCCGTCCGTTTTCCTGAATGATGTCCTCCAGAATCTTGATCATGACATAAAGTGAGGACACTTGGAACTTCCTCCTGAGGAATACACCTTCTCCAGATGCAATCTGCTCCCTCACGAAACAGATACGGGTCTTCCCACTGGTAGAAATGGATTTTAGACAAAAATCTGTCTATTTTCAACTTAGGCCAGTCCTGTGGGATTTTCTTGGCAACTAGATAATTCACAATGTCCGCATACCAAGGAAGTGAGGTGACAGACGAAATCGATTCATCTGGAAAGGTCTCTGTGATAGGCTGCAAGTTCAACTCAGGAGACTCCGATTCAGGAAGTCTTGACAGATGATCGGCCACTACATTCTTTACCCCAAGTTTATCTCTGATCTCCATGTCAAACTCCTGGAGGAGAAGGATCCACCGGATGAGACGTGGTTTGGCATCCTTCTTCTGCTGTAAATACCTAATGGCCGAATGATCAGTGTAGATGATAACTTTGGACCCAAGAAGGTAAGATCTGAACTTTTCCAAAGCAAAGACTACCGCTAGCAGCTCTTTTTCAGTGACAGTGTAATTTCTCTGGGCTTCGTCGAGCGTTCGGCTGGCGTAGTGAATCGCAAATGGTACATTGTCTCTTCTCTGCCCCAGTACAGCTCCGATGGCATAATCTGACGCGTCGGTCATGATCTCGAAGGGCTGAGTCCAAATCGGCGGTTGTAAGACAGGGGCCTGCGTGATGAGCTCTTTCAACTGATTAAAGGCAAGGAGCACACGATCGTCTACAATGAACTCATTGTCCTTGCCGAGCAACTCAGTCAGCGGTCTGGCCAGTTTGCTGAAATCTTTAATAAATCGTCGGTAAAAACCGACATGGCCCAAGAATGACCGAACTTGCTTGATATTTGTAGGTGGCTCCAGCTTAGAAATTACATCCACCTTGGCTGGGTCAACCTCCATGCCACGTTTAGAAACAACGTGACCCAGCACGATTCCTTCGGTCACCATGAAATTGCTCTTCTCCCAGGAGAGCATAAGATTCACTTCGCAGCACCTCCGTAAGACTCGGTCTAGATAATCCAGACATTGATCAAATGAATCCCCATAGACCGAAAAATCGTCCATAAAGACCTCGAGAAAGCTACCCACCATATCAGCAAAAACTGCGAGCATACACCTCTGAAATGTGGCTGGGGCGTTGCAAAGCCCGAACGACATCCGTCTGAAGGCATATGTGCCAAAAGGACAGGTGAACGTGGTCTTCTCTTGGTCTTCAGGAGCAATAGCAACTTGATTATACCCAGAGTAACCGTCCAAGAAACAGAAATATTCCTTCGCGGCCAATCTCTCCAAGATCTGATCGATGAATGGTAGCGGAAAATGATCCTTCTTGGTGGCAAGGTTAAGTCTTCTGTAATCTACGCACACTCGCCAAGAAGTCGACACTCTGGTGGCGATCTCCTCTCCTTTGTCATTTTTCACAATGGTGATCCCTGATTTCTTGGGCACAACATGCAGAGGGCTCACCCATTTGCTGTCGGAGATGGGATAAATGAATCCCGCATCACACCATTTCTGGATTTCTTTCATAACCACCTCTCGCAGATTCGGGTTTAATCTTCTTTGCAGTTCACGAGAGGGTCTGCAGTCTTCTTCCAGAAAGATGCGATGCGAACAGAGTGACGGACTGATCCCGTGCAGATCGGAGGTTCGCTAGCCAATCGCCTTGCGGTTACGTTCAAGAACCTCCATCAGACGAGATTCTTGATCTTCGGTCAGATGTGCATTGATGATGACCGGGTACATGTTCGGTTCTCCTGCAAGGAAGGCATACTTCATATTGGAGGGTAAGGGTTTCAGCTCTGGTGGTGTCTGAGCTGCTTCAGTGGTGACCTCAGCTATTAATACAGGTGGTGATTCTTTCAACTGTGCAATGTCCACCATAATCTGCTCTGTCTCCTCTCTCAGATCCTGACAGAATTCTTCAATGATTTCATCTTCGTCCGAAGATGCTTCCAAACTCGGCTCCTGGTTCTGAAGGCATATCAACCCCACAGCAGTGTCTTGTAGTGCATCAGCAAGTTCCTCATCTTGATCGATACACGGAAATTCGACTGCGGTCTCCACTTCCTCCTCTGGACAGAGGAGTCCGTGGACCTCATGATCATCCAGGAAGAGGTTGGTGTCTTGAATCTCGGCTAGAAAATCGCAGTCTTCATCATTCTCAATCACCCTTGCACACGATACAGATGTCGGTTCAACGGGCGTTTTCTCAGACAGGGTCTCTACTCGGATAATTTTATTGCCAGCTCCAAAAGTGATTTCTCCTGTCCCATAATTCACTACTGCGTTTGACGTCCGTAGAAATGGCCTTCCGAGGATGATCGAGGTAAGGAGCAACGGAGTGGGGACGTCCATATCTAAGACCACAAAATCGGCTGGGAATGACTTTCCCTGAACCGTGACGATCACGTCTTCCAACAGGCCCCTAGGCCGCTTGACTGACTTGTCTGCAAACTGCAGAATCATCTTTGTAGGTTTGAGCGGTCCCAGCTTGAACTCCGTGAGTAGGGAGGCTGGCATCAGATTGACAGATGACCCGCTGTCAAGAAGTGTTCGCTCGAACTCTTGATCGAACATCTGGCAACGAACAAGGGGTGCTCCCATATCTGGCTTTTTGTCCGGGAGGTTGCTGATGGCATTGACGGTGGCCATAGTGAGGATGTGCTTTTCAGATTTACCACCTTTGCTTCTGGAGTTATGGGGGGTTGGCCTGCGGTTGGTTGTACATGCCTCTTTAAGTCCTTTCTTCACGGCTGGCATGTACTCAAGAGCTTTCATTAATGGCATATTTAACACCAAATTCTGAATGATTTCTATGATAGCAGGATCAGACAAAGCACTTTTCAAATTTTTCATTTTTTTGTGTTTTTTTATTGCTTCAGGAAAAGGAATATTTACAAACTCTTCTCCAATTTCATTCAAAATAGTGTCCGTGTTGTTGTTTACAGATAGATGACAAAAAGGAATTGATTCATCTACAATGTGTGGACCAAAAATGACAGGCTCGGCTTCAAGTGATGGCGTTGGACTCGCTGCAGGTGTTGTGCTCCTCCTGTCAGGAGCTGGTTGTGATGCAGGTGCAGGCGTCTCCAATGCTGGCCGGTCTCCACCGAGGTTGCTGCTATCTTTTTGTATTTTTCTGTTTTCTTCATTTTTTGTGATTTTCTGGATGCTGGTGCTGCTCCCAAAATGCTTGCTGGCCCTGGTGTTGGCTGGACTGACGATTCCCCGTCAGATGCAATGTGCTTTCCTTTCGCCGTCGCCGATGGCTGGAGTGTCCTACCGCTCCTGAGAGTAACAGCGTTAGATAAAAAACAATTAAGTTCACCTGATTCGGGTTGGACACTGCCGGCTACCTGCTCCTTGCGTCGGAAATTGTTAGGATTATCTTCGACCTGGGCTGGTATGACGGTTTTAGCTGCCATCAGGTCGTCGATCTTCTGGTTCATCTCAGCCATGTTCTTCATCAACTGCTCCAAACAGGCCAGGGCCGGATTGACCGGCACGATCTCAGAAGATTCCCCTTGCTGGGGTCTAGACTGCTGATATGGCGGTTGAGATTGTGACTGGTATCCTTGTGCAAATTGTTGAGGAGGGGGATTGGAGGAGTACTGCGAATTGTGCTGATTGAATTGGGCAGCCGGCTGTTGGTGGTAGCCCTGTCCTCGATATCCGGACTGCTGAGGATCATGTTGGTAATTCTGCCTCCAAGTGTTCCCGTGTGAGGGAGGCTGGTACTGGTAAGGCTGCTGGAAGGGTCTCCCACCCTGCTGTTGCTGATGGAAGGGCCTGTTGCCCATGTTCTGACCCTGAGAGTGTCCCTGAGGACGGGTCAGCTGCGCTTCATTGTTCCAAACACCATTGATCTCCTGGATCAGCGGCGGGGGCGGAGAGAACTGCTCGGAGTATGCGGGCTGGTGCTCTGGTTGGTATACAACCATCTGCGTCTGAGGCTGCGGTGGCTGCTCCGGAACCTGCACGTAGTATACGTGCTGGACAGGCTGGGGCTGCGGTGGAGTCGGCTGAGGGTTTTGCTGCACTGTAGGCTCCTTCTTCTCAGCGTTCGGCTCGGCAGAGGTAGACACAGCGTTGCACATGTTTGCATTCAATGCTCGGACGAGCTGCTCCAGCTGCTGGGAGATCTGGTCGAGCTTCTCCAGACCTTGGGTCCTCTTCTCTATGACTGCCAGCTTTTCGAGGTCCTGTGACCTCTTCTCGATGATATCCACTTTGGACAAGTGGCTCCCAATGATGCTCAAGTTGGAGCTCTCATCTTTGTCCTCGGTGTGAGAAGCCATGTTAACTGGCTTGCTGATGGCGGTTGGTGTCTTCATGTAAACTCTAGACGAGGATTGGGTTGCTTCTCCCTCAGCCATTTCTTCGAAGACGTTCCATACTACATCCTCGTCCTTGTTAAAATGGGAACCGCCGCAAGCTGCATCCACGAGCTTTTGGCTCTCAAATGATAGCCCCCCGAAGAAATGCTGCACAAGACTGGTTTTTGGTATTTCATGGTGGGGGCACTTTTCTTGGAGATCTTTGAATCGTTCCCACGCTTCATGGATAGTCTCGTGGGGCTGCTGGCAGAAACTGGAGATCCGGGCACGCATCTGATTTAATCTCCCCAGGGGATAAAATTTATGGAGAAAGGCAGATTTCAACTCCTCCCAGGTGGTGACGACCTTCCCGAGATGGTCGACCCAGTAAAGGGCCTTGTCTTGAAGGCTGAAAGAGAACGCGGTCATCTTGATCACATCTAGGGGGACTCCGAGGTAGTGAGCAGTGGAGCAGATGCGGTTAAATTTTTTGAGAAAAATATATGGCTCTTCAGTGGTGTTCCCATGAAAGGTGGGAAGCAATGACAGAAACTGTGGCTTTAGCTCGAAGTGAGCATGCATTCGTGGAATTTGAATCCACTCAGTGATGCGCCCTGCTCCTGGGTTGTATGTCTGCTTGAGTGTGGGATTGGGCTGCGGTGGATCTTCTTCTGCTGCTTCAAAGTCAGGTCCCACTGAAAACTCATCATTGATTTCAAAGTTCGGCTCCTCCTCTCGTCGGCCATCCCTCGCATCGGCCCTCCTCCTTAGATCATTCAGCATGTCCTGGAAGGCTGTTTGAGCCAGGGCCTGATTAGTCAACTGCTGCTGAATGGCTTGAATGGAAGCCAGCAGTTGACTGTTAACCTCGCCCTGCGTGGTATATTGTCCTTCCGCTGCGTTGTCTTCAGGCTCCTGCTGGGGCTATGGTCCTTTTCCCCTTCCTCCTGCCATTTCTGTCTCTGCTTGGTTGACTGGCTCGAGCTCTAAGTCTGCACATGGTAGAATGCCCCGATCAGTCTGAATTGCAGCACCAGATAGAGAGATGCGGTCTGTGTCAAGGTCGACACAGAACTTCGTTAAGGATGGCGATGTGTAAGGAGTAAAATCAATGGCCATCCAAAACGGACAGAGTTCAGGACGAGAGTGGTCCCGGTTTATTGAAGAAGGTAGGGAGTCTGGAGGTCGGTTCATAGGGTTTGAACCGGTGTCTCGGGAATCGCCCTGAATTATTGGAGATGGCGAACGGATGGAACTGATGTGGGTGCCGACAGAGCCTCGACTAAACTGTCCATTCGCCGCCATCTTGAAGATCAAGAGGAAGATCGATGTGGATGAAAGATACGGGGGTCAACAAGAAACAAATGGAATGTAAAACAGTAGAAGGCTCACAATGAGCGAGGGTCAACAGGGGGATACAAAATGGCGCAACGGCGCGATATTTTTGATCTTGACCTAAATGTGATTGGCAATCAAACACAAGACAAGGGAGTTCACCAACTGAACGCGTGAAGCCGTGAAGGTTCGGCTGTTGTCTTTGTAATTTTTATCTTGATTTCAGGAATTTATCTTTCAATGAGTCCTTAGAGCGCTACGCCTATAGGAGCGAGAGTACTGCCGGAAAAGTATTCCCGTACTTGTCCTCCTCCTGTGTAACCTGTAACTTGCGCTTTTTAAGGTCCTTGTAACCCTTCCTGGATCCCTACTCAGCCAAAGAAATAGAGGGAGGAAGCCGATAGGCGAAACCGATACTTCAGATCTCGCTCGCAACGGAATCACCCGTGAGCGTGCAAGATCCTACTCGGACGCAGCCGGTGAGACAGACACCCCCGTGAAGGCGTGGCCTATGCTCGGTACTTCGGACAAGGTCGGCGCTCACACAATAGTGAGTCACCACTGGCGACCAAGCCCTACTCGACTACGTACGATAGTAGCGCCAATACTTCGGAAATCCAGGCGATACACAAGGCAGCCACAAGTTGGGTTTTGGGCTCTAATCCTTACGAACGCTCACCTCACTTGGAAGGAGACCTTCCCATGCAACCTGAAAACAAGTGAGGGTGTTACTCTCCCCAATCAATGAGTCCAATTACCAATTTTTATTTAGGTCAAAGTTTTCTTAGCAGTCCCTTTTTTAATTTTTTTGTGTTATCGCTTCTTTTGAGTCGATTCAAACAAGCGCCTAATGATTTTGTATTTTCTTTATCCTAATGTATCCAAAATCAGAGGGAGAAAAGAGTCGGGAAAAGCCAATGCAAGTCGGCACCAAGATGGAAATCTCACCTTTGTGCCTATATGATGAATGCAAAGTGAGAAGACTTACAGTGAATCCCAGCTCTCTCCATGCGGGATGCAAGGCAGAAATTTATAAACCTAATCTACATGTTGGTTATGCAATGCGAAAATCGTCCTAGAACAGGCAACTGCTAGCGTGAAGAACCACGAGTTAACCGCTAACTCCCAATCCTAGTGTCCGGTCTAGGCTCACTCCTCCTCTGCTCAACACATTTGAGTTAGGAGAAAGCGCTTGTGTGGAGTGAGCTCGCGGCACGCGGATCGAGAGCCAATGATTAACTACTTAATTAATCTAAGTCCAAATACGAACTATAGGAGCATGCAAGAGTTATTAGGGTGTTTGGACCTAGGTTACTCGAATCAAGCAGGACCTAATTCTAAGAGCTCAATCCACAAAAGAAATGAAAAAGAAAACAAAACCGGAAAATGACGGTCGAGAAAACACGAAAAAGCCGCGGTGAGCCCCCGGGTGAACAAACACCCGGAAATTAGGCCCGAAGTGTTCTAGTGTCCCAGTCCTGTATTATTACAAATTAATCAAATACTCTCTCTCACAAAAATGAAAGCAACTCTCTTTCTCTCTCTAGTTTTCCTGCTCTCTCCTGCCGGCTAGGGTAGAATAGCCGGCTCCTCCTCCCAAGGCTGCTCAGGATCCCCTAGGCGATCCTCCTCGGTCGGCGGTCCCTCGCAAGAAAACAAAAGAAATGTCAGACAGTTCAAAATAAACAATACACAAGAGACAAGTAAGCAAAAATGGCTAAGTACTGAAAAGACCCAAAGGTACTCTACAAGCCGATGCTCCCCGGCAACGGCGCCATTTGAAAAGCGAGAAAGCGAGAGCCGCTAAATAGCGGTCTGACAAGTCAGACTCACTGTCGCTGATGCGACTGCTCAAACTTCCTCGGTCTTCAACAATTAACCCACACAATCAATAAAGCAATCAAGAGCAAGGATTAAAATTTATTATACCCTACTAACAATGTATAATGGCAAGCAAGTAGGGGTCGAACACAAGAAGCAAAGGTGTAGAGCATAGATAAGAATCCAAACCTAGGTCTAGTAAACAACTCAGCCAATCTAGAAATTTTGTGGGTTTTTAATTTTGTATTTTTTTTCTTATTTAATTTTTAATTTTTGTATTTTTGTATTTTGATTTTTAGTTTTCTAATTTTATATTTTCTTTTTATATTTTATATTTTTTTATTTTCTTTTTCGATATTGAAATATAAAAGCAATGTAATAAAAGGGAGAAAGAGCTATTTGTAAAAATAGATAAAAATGTTCAAAAATAAGCAAATAAAGTCTTTTTGGTCTTTTTATACTTTTTTACTGTTTTTGTGATTTTTGGGTAAATTTTAGAATGTTTTTGGTATTTTTAATTGGCTAAATAAAGCAAACAGTGAATACAATGCAAGGCTGAAACTTAAAATGGAGAAATAAAATAGCAATCAGTAACAAAAATTCTCCAAATTAATTTTCACTTGAATATAATAAAACAAAGAAAATTCAGGAAAAGAAAACACTATTTTTGGATTTTTTATGAATTTTATAAATTTTTATGAAGGTTTTTAGAGTTTTGCAATTTTTAGGAGTTTAGTTTTGTATTTTTTAATGATTTTTGGCTGGGAGTTAAAGCAAACTAAAAGACACAAAATATATTTTTTTTGGGATTTTTCTAAGGAGTTTTTATATTTTTTAAGGATTTTCTAAGCTAGACAGTGCACAAAATGACTATTTTTGAATTTTCATAAATAATAAAATGCGATAATTACAAAAAATAAAAATATGGCGTGGAAGAACACATGCACAGGAGCTTAAGTTCAAAATTTGAGAAATTTTGGAGTTAAAATGATGCCTTAATTAATTATATCAAGCAAGCAAAGATCAAAGGCCTGGCAGGGGTTTTTCTGCGAATAGACAAAACTCCAGGTACCTACATGCAATTTTTCCACGAAAACTAACACTGGATTGAATACTTTCATACCAAACACAAATACTCTAAAGCCGCAAGGGCTTCTAGCGAAATTCACCAAGGCGCGCGTGATATGCACGCGCCTGGCGGGGACTAACTTATAGTATTACAAAAAATGAGGGGGGTAGTCTGTAAATGTCACAAAAATTTTAAACAGTAGAGGGATGTCTGTAAATTACTCAGCAATAATGTGAAGATGTGGGTGCTTGAGCGCAAATCTCCCCACTTATCCACGTGGCATGCGTGGATGCGCGTGGATGTGGGGAGATGAACGGTTGACCTCCCCTCAATCAGCGGACGGCCTGGATCGAAGAGGAGGGGGCGAAATCGACGGCACCTGTAGCGCGTCCCCTCCCCTTCGTTCTTGTTCTGCACAGGTGCGCGCGCAGCGGCGGCGCACGGGCGGCCGCTTCCTCCTCCGGCGAGCTCCAAAGTACCCCTCAGATGGCGATGCTTCGGCGCTGGGTACCTGCAAAAAAATGGGTGAAGAAGTTGGGGGCAAAGTGCCCCAACCTCGTGGAGTCTTTCACAAGGGGAATGGGTCTGCGGCAACGCGAAGACGGCCGGCGAAACTCGATGCCGGCCGCGGTTAAATCGGGAAGGAATGATGCCTACTGGACGAATGTTTCGACAAGGGAAATGCCACTATGGCTTTCTATCACGAAAATATCAAGGAAAAGGAGGGAAAAAGGGGAAGAAAAGAGCCTCACTGTGCGTGCACAAGGTGTTCTCCGGCAAGAACTCCGGCGAGGGGACCTGCCTCGATTCGACACCGAATCGTCCCGTTGAATCTCCCTCCGTGCTCCTGCTGTCACCAAGAGTCACGCTAGGGGTCTAGGTGAGGGATTTGGAGGTGGAAGAGTGGTCAAAAAGTCAAGGGAAGTCGGGGGTCCGTTTTGAACCATGGTCGAGTGGCGACTTTCGAGGGCCGGTCACGGGCGAACCTTGAAGATCTAATGGGATCTAAAAGGTCGGCGGGAATCACGGATGTATAGGGTACAATTTTCATGAAGGAAGCGGGGTCAAAGGGTGGACGGTGTGGCTTCCAAAAATTCATGAAGATGGGTCGCAACCCATTTCTGACACAGCCACGGGGGGGTCAGACAGTTGACCAGAGGTCAACTGTCAGACCAACCTGGTTGGTCCACGTGGACCAACCAGGGAAAAACCCTTGTAAAATTAATAAAAAATACCAAATGGCATTATTTTAATTAGGTTATAAAATAAAAAGTTCTTGTAATTTTATAAATTATTTTATTCTGATTTTTAATTAATTTTTCGAGGTCTATTTTTACAAATTTGCATCTATACCCTTTATAGTATATATAACTATATATATTTAAGTATTCTATTTTTATTTAGGTATTTTTAATATTATTATTTTTGTTTATTATTTTATATAATTATAACATACTTTTATACATGTAAATCTATTTTTATTTTATTTTATTGATGTGTTTTGTATAATTAATAAAATATAAGTATAGTTTATACAGGTATGTGTATAAGTAGAATACCTATGTTTTGAGTATACAAGTATTTTATTTTTATTTTTATTTAGGTTTTTATTCTAATTTTAATATTCACAATTATTATAAGTAATATTTACAACATTATAAAAATATAAAATTGTAAAAATAATAACTAAATAATAAATTGAATATTTTAATATGTACAAGTATACAATGAGGGTCCAAAACTCAACTTTCAAACCGTAGCTCCGCCAAATGCGAAACCACCGCCATTAATTAGCTTATTTTCTTCTATATACAATTAAAGATGAGTATGCTGCATTTGGAGTTTCCGTTTGTGAGATACGGGTCTGGGAAGTTGGCATTCTGGAATTTTATTCAGGCCATAACTTTTTATCTGTACATTATTTTTCTGTGAAATCAATTTTGTAATTTTCTTTATAAATTTATCTACAACTTTCATGTACAAAGTTTCTTTATTTGATGTATAAAAAGTGGAACCAAAAATAGGTCCCAAAATGAATAAAGAATGAATAGAATGTACAGGTATTTTATCTGTATTTTGGCCCTTATCTCCCCCTACTTTATTCCTTGTCGACCGAGTCATCGAGATGCCTAGGTCTCGGGGTTTCGGGTCATAAAATATTTACAATATTTTATTCTTTTTCTTTTCTTTTCTTTATTCTATAATTTTGGCTTTAAAAACCGCATTTTATACAATATTTACATACATATACATGAATGCTAAAATGCATGAATTATGCCTATTTACACGCATTTACTAGGGTTTTTAAGGCCAAAATGATAGAATAAAGATGATGAAACGTGGATTCATCAACGCTCGAGATGAGCCCCCTCAAATGATCGGACGGCTGAGTCTTCTCCAGAGATGAGTGGTTGTGATGGACCTGGAGCGAGGTGCTCAATCGGGCGGTTGCTGGAGATCCTCGAAAAACAAGTCGCTGGCGAGTTTCACCGGCCCAATGCGTGCGTGGGGGACCTCCTCAGATGCTGCGGAGGTGGGCGAATCGACGAGGGAGCTCGTCCGCAGCGGTGGGTGTGCTCAGATGGGACCGGAGACGTCGGAGAAGCTCTGGCGACGGAGGGGAGCAGGAGCACCTGTGCCTGAACGGTTGGACCCCCAGATGGGGTCCTTCTTCGATGAAACCTGCACAGAAAGAAAGTTGGGTCGAGGGCAAAGTGCCTCGACCCGATTATGGGTGAAGTGGGTGGTCTGGTGAGGCGGAGCGGGAGTCTCCGGTGAAGCGACGGTGGAGGAGACCTACTTCTTGGTTCCAGGGCGAAACAAGATGATCGGAGGGGCGTAGAAGGTGGAACGAAGTCTCGTGAAGATGATGTGATGGTCGGATGGGAAGATGGTCGATCGGAGCGGAGCGAAACGACAGGCGAAGCCCGACGACACAAAAATCGAAAATGGAAATGGAAGCTAATCTACGGGCTAACAAGGATACCTGATGATCGGACGCGTCTGTGGGGGAGATGGTGCATCTCCTGGAGTCCTTGCCTCGATGGAGCGATGCCTCCATAGGCTTGTGCTCGCCGGTGGCGGAGCTCGACGGTGTGGCCGCCGGACCAGGGGCTAGAGCGCTTCAATCCTCGCTGCAACGCCTCCTAGGGCTTGCTGTCACTCAAGGCTAGAAGACGGAGGTCCTGGGAGTATGAAACAGTGGCAGAAGGTGCATGAAATGGTGGGAGGAGGCGAGACTATATAGTTGCAGGGGTCCGAAAAAAATGGAGTCGGGCGCGCAATCCAATGCTCGGACCCCTAAAAAGATGATCGGGGCGTGGATTAGGGATGTCTCAAGGATAATCGGGGCCCGAGGTTTAAGGAAATGATTGGCGGATCGAGGCATGAAAAAGTGGAGAAATCGGGTTGGCATCCAGATCCGCGAGGCATGTAGTCCTGGGGGGAGAGTTGACCGGGGGTCAACAATCCCCCGTGGACCAATGAGAAAAAATCCTTGGAAAAAGATTTGAAAATTCAAAATGAAATAGAAAATGACCTTATTTAAAAATATTTACAAAATGAAAAATATTTATTTATTTTCAAAGTATTTTTTTGTGATTTTATTTATTTTTTTGAAAAATAAATTATGTATTTACATTATATTATTATATACATGTATATATACCAATATATTTTTGAATTTTATTTTTGTTATTTTATTTATGTATAATTATTTCAATTTTATATTTTATTTATTAACAACATAAAATTTGGAATATATATGAATTTTATTAGTTTTTTATTAAGTATTTGCAAGGGTGAAATAAATACATCTTTTATTTTATATACATGGTATATGTACACTGATGAGAGAGAATTTATTTCTTTTATTTGTATTTTTATTTTTCCCATTTTTATATTATTTTTATAAATATATACAAAATAAAGGGAACACATAAATATTTTTATTTTTAGAAAATAAAATATTTACACAAAGAGGGGTATTTACACCATGTTGAGTCACCCTATCTCTCTCTACTTATTTTATTTTTCGATCAGGTCCTTATGGAGTCTTCCCTTAGGTTCAGGTCACTCAATATTTATTCCAAATACTTCCCTCTTTTTCTTTATGTCTTTATTCTTTTATTTTTGCATAAAAACATGCTAATTATTAGTATTTACACAATGCATGCTTTTTGATAAATTATTCTATTTACAAACATATACATGGTGTTTTGCAAAGGTTTTTAGATAAAATAAAAGAATAAAGAGTGATAAATGAGGATTCATCACCCCCTATACTTAACTTTACTAGTCCCTTAGCAAACACTTATTTGAAAAAGAAGTGAAAAAGAAAAGAAAAAGAAAAAGAGGGGAAAAATGAATGGATCGATGCTGATTATTAAGCTTACCTTCATTAAATTGAATTATGGAGCTCAGTCAGATATTTGGATTATTAATGTGTCGGAACCTTATTTGGACTTAGGTTTAAGACTTGACAACCTCTAAGTTCCACTAATCTATAGTCAAGACTCCTCAATAATCCAGATCAGAACAAGTCTTCATACACAAACCCTGAAGATCATGAATCTTTCCTTGTACAGTGTAAGTGTGGTATAGCTCTCCGCATCAGAAGTAGCAAAATGACAACCCTCCCCAACAAGGTAACTCTAATGCCCTAGTCTGGTCACTCTTTCCTCGAGGAGCGGGGTATTCCCTTCTAAGTTCAAGTTCAACCGGCTCAAGAAGAGGGGGGAAGAAGAGAATGGACCATGGCCAGTGTAGCCATGTATCCCTGGGAGCTCAACCAGTGTAGCTAAGTCTCCCTGCTGCAAGCTTCATAAGATGGAACATGAGTCTCAAGCTTTGCTTATTGCACTATATACACTCCGGTGGGATTATCATTTTCTATCAGACCCACCACTTTTTTGGAGTTCTTTCCTTTTTGCATTTTTTTGATGTGCATATATACAACATATCTACAAATTACAGCATATATACATAAGGAGTTTTTCCTTTTGAGCTAGTATACTATCCCTCTTTTGAAGCATTATTGCAACCCACAACTCCTGTCGTTAGACCTCATGGCAACCAGACCAAGTTGAGATGCACTTCCTTCACTATAAGAAGAAGAGAGGTTCCACCTAGAAGTACTACCCTCATATGCTACCCCAAGTCAAGGAAGACTACCTCCTCACCACCTCGTCTGTAGAGAGCTCGGTGTAAAGTGCGTGTCCAAGTAAAGCCATTATCTATATGAGTCATGTCTGTGTTGTTAAGTGCTCTACTTAGGCTCATCGAGATGATATATGATCATAGCCTAGTGGACTCAAAGAATTAAGTCACCATGGACCTGAAAAGTCTCAACCCTAAGCCCTATAAGGTTCCTCTTAGAATTAGGTGGATTAAGATCTTAACTAAGCTCCATTTTTCAATTTAATTCTAGGCTAGTTTAAATGTCAACTATGATCCAGGAAAAACTATACAAGTATTTACAAAGATGCTATTTACAAAATATTTACGCATGTGCAAAATTTTTAAAAAAATGTTTTGAAAATATGGATGTATGCATGAATGCAAGTTTTGCAAAATATTTACACAAATTTACACGAGGTTTTTGCAAACTTTTGATTTGAAAACATCTTACAAAAATTTTGTACTATATACATTATTTTGATATCAAAATATTTACAAGCTATTTACACAAAAGATTTTTACAAACATTTTTACAAAAATAATTTGTACAACTAGCTATGTATGTGCAATAAAAGAATTATTTTACAAGGAAAAAAATTTAATTTTTATGGATTTTTGGATTTTAGCCATTTTTTATTTATTAACACACTCACACAAAGTACGAGTTATGACTAAAGTATATATGAAATATATACACCCCCTATACTTGGCTCGAACGATGTCCTTAGAGTCAAGAGCGATGAAGAAGACATAACTCGTGCTTAGTATAGGGAAGTGAAAAGGAAGGCTATATACAAAGACGAATGAAAAAAATAGAAATGCAAGAGATCTTGGGGTTCCCCCTATACTTAGGATCAAGTAATCCTAAGTATAGCAGGCTGTACACGAAGGGAAATCTGAGTGAGAACGTACAAGGTCTACCTCCCCTATACTTAGGGTAAAATACCCCTAAGTATAGGCAGCAAAACAGAGGTAGAAAACGACAAAGAAAACAAGTATATACAAGATGGAAGGGCATCACTCCCCCTATACTTAAGATGAAGAATCCTTAAGTATAGGCAACAACAGAAGTGATGAAACGAAATGAAGGGAACAACTCAGTATATCCACCCCCCATACTTAGGATGAGGTATATCCTAAGTATAGCAAAGATAATCCTAAGCGAGACCTGGGGTGAAAACAAACACGGAAGAAAGAAAGATCAAATCATGACAAAAAACGTATATACAAAAGGGTACAATGTTGAGGTGCCTCTCAACAAGCGCTAGGTTTTACGCCCCTAGCTGGACGCAAAGGCTAGGACAACGTTGTGTCAAGGTTCAGGACGACATATGTAAGGCAAATGTCATACTGTCGTCGCAGTCTTGGTATGAGAACAACGACGAAATCAACAGTGTAAAGAAGGACAACCAGGTATGTACTCAGGCGGGTGTCTGCTACCAGCCAAGGATATGGGAAGATGTGATCGGGATCCGGTAGCACAAGAAATCGTCGGCTCAGGATCAGACTGGAGTAGAAGTGTAGAGCCGAAGAAATCAAACGTGGAGAAGGATGGATCAGTCATAGAATCCTCCACGTCGATCAATGTCTCAAAGAGGTATGGAAAGTGCAGATCAGGAGAATCTCTAAGAAAACTGATATCCGATGCATATAATGGAGACAAGTCAGACAGATTATCGAATATCTCAAGGATCGGCTCATCCTCACGAGGGTCGTTGAGGTAAGACAAAGACAGAATCAGAAGGATCGGAAGACTCGGTTTCGTGATCCGCCAGATCGGATACACTCTTAGAAGGTGAAACCGAGTAGTCGTCATGTGTGGCGTTCTCCCGCAGATAACCCTTGGAGAGGAATGCAAGATTATCGGTGAGAAATAGAGGATCAGGATCTATCAAGGCATCTGCGCTGCTGTCAAGCACCCACTTTGTGCACCAGGGCGCATCATCATCGATAATCTGGCTCTGGTCAATCTGGAAGCAGGAGAATGTACTGGTCAACACCGCGGAGGCTGGCAATGTGTCTGTAGCTGATCCTCGCTCTGTGACACTGCTGGCTATCATCTGGTCCTCAGAAAATGTCTTTGTCTCATCAAAATGGAGGACAAAATGCTCAAATATGGGACTCACTATATCTGTCATCCCAAAGTGTAGTCCTGTATCAAGTTGTGGCTGCTGGAATGAGTCATGATATCTGTCTGAATCGGAGAAGTATCTCTACAGAATAAAAGATGAATCATTCGAGATTGAACACTGAAGTGGCTGGATCAATGGCTGTAATAGCGGGGGCTCGTACGTCTCCTGGAGTATCAGAATATCTGATATCCAAGAATCGTCAACTGAAAACTCTGGGGCTGACTCGAACTCTAGCTAGAAGACCAACGGGAACTCGAGTAGACTCTGGGTCAGAATCTCCATTGTAACAGTCATCTCCTCTGTACTCTGTGCTGCTGCAGAATCCAAGTCCTCGATCGGGTGTATAGAAGCTGTATCCTCATGTAGTGCGACACACCCCACTGGTACTGCAACATCCTCATGTGTTGTCCCAACTACGGTATCTCGTGAAGATTGTCTCTGTGAAAGTAACCGCGAGATGGTTTCCAGTAAGTCAATGTCGGAACTGCAGTGTGAACCGCCACATGAGGTAGTCACCAGTGCTAACTGATCCGCGGTCATCCCCCGCATGGAGATCTCAATAAGGTCTGTCAGTGATAGTCCGTGCTTAGGAAATCTTCTCAAGAGGTCAAGAAACCTCGGCCATGCCTCATGCAGTGGCTCCTGGGGGTCTACTAAAAACTCTGTGATCAAAGACCACATCATATCTGCTCTATGCTGGGGAAAGTATCTGTGTAGGAACTCTCGACGTAGCTCTCCCCACGTAGCGAATCTCCTTCCCAATTGTCTGTGCCATCTCATGGCTCTATCATGAAGTGTGAATGGGAAGGTCTTCAATATCAGCTCCTCTGCAGTGATGTCTGAATAGATCTGTGTCCTGCAAAACTCCTCGAACTCGGACAGGTAAAGATAGGGCTCCTCATGCACCTCTCCTGAGAATGTCGGCAGTCACTGAATAAACTCCAATTCCAGAATGAATGGACCTAAAGTAGAAGCTGACTCAGCTCCCTGTCTTGTCTGCTCATCCATCATGCTGGCATAGGAGGCATCTGATACTCGCATCTGCTCTCTATGATCATATATGGAGTGCACTCTCAACTCAGCAATGGCATCGTCCGGGCCTCGCATCTGCTCAATCTGATCTCCGCAGACGTATAGTGCATCATGCCCATGAGAATGAAAGGGATGGGAGGGAGAGAACGGGAGGTTGGTCGGGGATCCGACCTCCCTCGAAGGTGGACTGGACTGATGGTCAGAGGATGGAGAAGCCGTAAGAGTTGGCACGAAGTGAGGGGGGTCCATCATCCAGGGATACAGAAGGGAAAGAGAAAGGTGAAGGGAGGGTGGGAGGGAGAAAAATGACAGGAGGGTAGGCAGAGGAGAAGATAGATGAGAAGGCAGAAGGAATCTGGAAATACACAAGATGAGAAAGCAAACTCCCGATTCACCTACTCAACACTGAGCTGAAGACCGTGAAGGTTCGGTCAATTATCTTATCAATTTTATTTAGGTGATCAAGTCAGTCTTTTAGAGCGATTACTTGAGCTGATTGGAATCCAATACTCTTAACAGACTGTCCTGAATAAAAGGCCGGTAGTCTTCAAGAAATCGAATATGGCTCTAGCCTAGGATGCGGGTCACTCTCTCGCTCATCCAAACAAAATAAGGAGGGGTTACTCTCCTCAAGACAGATTTTTAAGTGAGGTGTCTTTTAGGGTCAAGTGTGATTAGCAGTCCCGATTTTATTGTTTTTTTAGGTGTTTTTCAAGCAAACAACGTCTAACGAATTTTCTGTTTTCCTTTTTATTCCTAAATCCAGAAAATAGGGGGAGGAAGACGGAAAAGCCGATGCGCGAGGAAATCAATGATGCATGCACGAGATAGAAGGTGTACCTTGCTCCGGCAGTCTACATGCAATTATGATCCGCGCATAAATTAAAACTAAACTATATGGAATGCAGTGCGAGAACCGTCCTAAACAAAAGTTCCTATTATCGTGAAGCACTGGTTTATCTGTCTAAGTCCAAGCGTGATCTATAGGAACAGATATTTTTATTAGAGCTTTGGACCTAAGGGTACCTGGCTCAACGAAATAAAAACCTAAATCTAGGGGCTCAAGCACAGAAATCCACGTGAAATCAAAGAAAAGAAAAGCGAGAAAACCAAAACAGTGCTGGGGTCCCCTGAGCACACCGGTGCTCGGCAAAATAGACCCCGAAAAGTCCACAAGTCTGAGAGTCCTATCCCTGTATTATTACAATAATAAAATAGTCTGTAGAGAAAGTAAAGCTAATCTAAGCTAAACTACAGCTATCTACGGCTCCCGCACTCCTACTCGCCTCCTTGCGCTCTCTTACGGCTCTATAGAGAAGAGAGTTGCCTCCGCCTTCCGTGATTGCTTCAGCTTTCCGAAGAAAGCCGCCTCGATCCTCGTGCCCTCGCAAGAAATCAAACAAGAGTGGGTTAGAAATAGTTATTATAAAAATGCAAAACAAAATAAGATAAAATAAAATATATGCAAAAAAAGAAATAAAGACATAAAATAAAAACAAACAAAAACAAAATAAAATAAAAGAAAATAAAATAAAAGGAAAACAAAAGAAAATTGAGAAGTCGCGAAAAGCCGCAGACGAAAGAAAAGCCGCGGGAAAAGCCGTGAAAATGAAAACCGAACAAAAACGAAAATAAAAGACTACTAAGTCGTGTTCCCCGGCAACGGTGCCATTCTGATGATCGAGAAATCCACAGAGACTCGGGTAAAGATATAAAAACACGGGTCGTTGCGACTCGGATCTCGGAGAGCGATCAATAAGAAGATAAGACCACCAAATAAAATGAAATAATCAAAAAAAAATTAAAGAGTGGTCCTCGCTATTTATTTAACTTGGTATAGCGACCAGGGTCAAACTCAAGGAGCACGGATTGGTCGAATCGGCCTACAAAGTAGTCAAAAGGAAAATAAAATTAAAAAGGTGTTTTGGTGGATTTTTATATATTTTAATTTTTTTGTATTTTTAATTATAAAGGCAGTATAAAAAGAGAGTAAAAAGCACACAATCAACAATTTTTTAAACACTTAAAGTAACTCAGAAAATTCAAATAAATTTTTTTTGTGTTTTTTATATTTTTAAGTATTTTTTGTGATTTTTCCAGAATTTTATAATTTTAGTTGATTTTATAAAAATCGAAAAAGGCAAAAACAGTGAAAAAATGTGCAGTCAGATTTGAAAGGCTAATTAAAAACAGATAATTACCCTATAAAAATCTGAAGATAATTTTTATGGAAAGTAGAAATAAAAACCAAACTACAGAAACCAAAATTTCATTTTTTTTATTTTTATATAATTTATACTAATTTTTATAAGATTTTTAGGGTTTTATAATTTTTATGGGTTTTATAAATCCAAATTCAACAAAAATTGGATAGAAGCAAACTAAAATAAACAAGTCCTAATTTTTTTTTTAATTTTTAGATGAATTTTTATATTTTTAATTGATTTTATAAATCAAACACTAACAAAAATGAAGGTTTTTTATTTTTTTAAAATAGCAGAAAGCAACAAAAATATTCCAAAAAATTTATGAAATTTTTACACAGTGGCAGGGGCCACATGTCCAAATTTCATACGATTTGGATTTTATTCAACCAATAGAAGAGCTACAACACACAGGGACCAAAGTGCAAAGAAAGAAATTTCTAGGGCCAAACAGATAACACTTATAAAAATCACAGGGCATATATTGCAAAAAGTCCAAATAAGCACGAGACATGCACGTGATGAACACATAGAGGGGTATTTATGCCATTCCTATTTATAAAATATCAAACAGTAACACCCTAAAACTATAAGATATAATATGCAATTGTTCCACAAAATCAAGTGTCGAAGCACGTGTTCCACACAAACATGGACTAATTTACAAATAAAATAAACACAGGGTCCAAGATGAAAATATCCAAAATAAAAACAACTGAAACTAATATTTACAGGACTAAACTAAAATATAAATACAAAAGAGGGCTTAAGTGCAAATTACCCCTTCATTACGATCCACGGCTGAAGGAGTGCCACGTGGAAGATCAGATGGCTCTGGTGCGTGGGTACCCCTTCGCGATGGACGCTCGAGATGAGCCCCCTCAAATGATCGGACGGCTGAGTCTTCTCCAGAGATGAGTGGTTGTGATGGACCTGGAGCGAGGTGCTCAATCGGACAGTTGCTGGAGATCCTCGAAGAACAAGTCACCGGCGAGCTTTGCCGGCCCAATGCGTACGCGGGGGACCACCTCAGACGATGCGAAGGTGGGCGAATCGACGAGGGAGCTCGTCCGCAGCGGTGGGTGTGCTCAGATGGGACCGGAGACGTCGGAGAAACTCCGGCGATGGAAGGGAGCAGGAGCACCTGTGCCTGAACGGTTGGACCCCCAGATGGGGTCCTTCTTTGATGAAACCTGCACAGAAAGAAAGCTGGGTCGAGGGCAAAGTGCCTCGACCCGGTTATGCGTGAAGTGGGTGGTCTGGTGAGGCAGAGTGGGAGTCTCCGGCGAAGCGACGATGGAGGAGACCTACTTCTTAGTTCCGGGGTGAACCAAGATGATCGGAGGGGCGTAGAAGGTGGAATGAAGTCTCGTGAAGATGATGTGATGGTCGGATGGGAAGATGGTCGATCGAAGCGGAGCGAAACGGCCGGCGAAGCCCGGCGGCACAAAAATAAAAAATGAGAATGGAAGCTAATCTAAGGGCTAACAAGGATACCTGATGATCGGACGCATCTGTGGGGGAGATGGTGCGTCTCCTGGAGTCCTTGCCTCGATAAGGCGATGCCTCGAGAGGCTCGTGCTCGCCGGTGGCGGAGCTCGACGGTGTGGCCGCCGAACCAAGGGCTAGAGCGCTTCAATCCTCGCTGCAACACCTCCTAGGGCTTGTTGTCACTCAAGGCTAGAAGACGGAGGTCCTGGGAGTATGAAGCAGTGGCCGAAGGTGCGTGAAATGGCGGGAGGAGGCGAGACTATATAGTGCCAGGGGTCCGACAAGAATGGAGTCGGGCGCACAATCCAATGCTCAGACCCCTAAAAAGATGATCGGGCGTGGATTAGGTATGTCTCAAGGATAATCGGGGCCCGGGATTTAAAGAAATGGTTAGCGGATCGAGGCGTGAAAAAGTGGAGAAATCGGGTTGGCGTCCAGATCCGCGAGGCATGTGGTCCTGGGGGGAGAGTTGACCGGGGGTCAACAATCCCCCATGGACCAATGAGAAAAATTCCTTGGAAAAAGATTTGAAAATTCAAAATGGAATAGAAAATGACTTTATTTAAAAATATTTACAAAATGAAAAATGTTTATTTATTTTCAAAGTATTTTTTGTGATATTTATTTATTTTTTTGAAAAAAAATATGTATTTACATTATATTATTATTATATACATGTATATATATACCTATGTATTTTTGAATTTTATTTTTGTTATTTTATTTATGTACAATTATTTCAATTTTATATTTTATTTATTAACATCATAAAATTTGGAATATATAATGATTTTTATTATATTTTTATTAAGTATTTGCAAGGGTGAAATAAATACATCTTTTATTTTATATACATGGTATATGTACACTGATGAGAAAGAATTTGTTTCTTTTTATTTTTATTTTTCCCATTTTATATTATTTTTATAAATATATACAAAAAAAAGGAACACATAAATATTTTTATTTTTAGAAAATAAAATATTTACACAAAGAGGGGTATTTACACCATGTTGAGTCACCCTATCTCTCTCTAGTTATTTTATTTTGCGGTCAGGCCCTTATGGAGTCTTCCCTTGGGTTCAGGTCACTCAACATTTATTCTAAATATTTCCCTCTTTTTCTTTATTTCTTTATTCTTTTATTTTTGCACAAAAACATGCTAATTATTAGTATTTACACAATGCATGTTTTTTGATAAATTATTCTATTTACAAACATATACATGGTGTTTTGCAAAGGTTTTTAGCTAAAATAAAAGAATAAAGATTGATGAATGAGGATTCATTAGGGATTTGAAGAGGAGGGAGGAGGGCATCTTATGTAAATTTGATAAAAAAATAGGGCTATATGCTCATTTTTGAAATGGAATACGTTAAGTTTAACAGTTAAATGGATGAGAGCTAACCACCGAGTGTGTGATGTAAGGATTAGCAACTTTACGCCGTCGAGCAGATAATAACGATTTGCAAGGTAAAGAAGGTAATTTACTATGATTCTAGGGTTCGTAGGGTAAAAATTCCTAATGAATAATTTACTTGATATCTTATTCAATATTACATGTATAACAATATATATTATCGTATGTTCTTCTAATTTGCAATGAGACATATTCATTGCTAAATATCCATATAATGATGATCATTCATGGATATTTTTTAAAAAAATTTTACTCGTGTTATTACTTTAGTAATACTCAGAAAAAATCAATGGATAATCATTGATATATGATTTGTTGTAAACAATATAACAACGAATATGATATTTTATTACGAATTTAAATAATAAATAATGAATAATATTTATTGTTATTTACTCAACTGTGAAAGATAAGGTAACATATTTTGAATTATTCATTTTCATATGCTAATTTTGTTGTAGTAATCACTGCAATAAATTAGTTTATTAAAAACTATGAAAAAAATAGCTATAAAATATTCTTAATTATGGAACTTTTGATTGTCACAAAATTAAAGAAGTAAATTCATAGTAATGACACTTTAACAAATTTTCTGGCTCTAGATCGGTGACGGACGCATACTTGCTATATTTGACATTCATATTTCTATCATCAAATTTTGCACGATTTTTAAATTGTCACGAGTCAAATTTAATTTTCACAACTGAAAAATCCGATGCCATAAAATGGCCTATACAATATTTTTCTATAGTGGTTATAGAAATGGTACATCACTGCAAATGCTTACACCATCTATGACGATCGAATTAAATTAAAAGAATGCTCGGTAAACTATAGCAACACTACAACACAATTCTGCTATAGTGATATCTTTTTTAAAATCCGTCATTAAATCAGCCGTTGTTAAATATATATTGACGGTAATATTCATTGTGAAATATTTTTTTACTTGCAATTAGTAACAAATATCATAACTATATCATTGACGACATTACCTATAGCATCATTTTTTTGTTGCTAATTTCTAAAATTTTAGCTAATCGTCTGTCTATTTCAAACTATAAAATTAGCGACGATTACCTAAAATTTTGAAAAATTACAACGAATAAGTGTCCTTATATAGATTGTCACTAACGATATAACGACGAATATAATATTAGTTGCTAAATTCAGGTGCGAAAAGTTATTCATAGAAGATAATATTGTCATAATATATTTAATAATGGCTGATTTAGCGACAGATTTTGAAAGAAAACATCATTATAGCTCAATGTTGGTGTAGTTTCGTTTATATTATCGTTGGTGCAAGCGATTTTTCTTGTAGTAAAATTCCAATGAAGTTCAAGTGCATGTGTAAAGAAGACGGTGGAGAAGTACAAGTAGGGATTGACATCTAGAATAGAAAAATAAACAGGCCTAGGCTTCCCATACTAGATTTTTAAGAATCCTCCTGATTTCTTAACCCTAAGCCCGTGTCTGTTTATCAATATGTGGTCACACTAGTTGCATAATTCATTCATTTCTTAAGACAAAAGAAACAGACAAAGCACTGAGTGGTCTACCAAATAGCAGTGGTATTAGTGGATCTACACATGGTGTAATTAGTCTATTGGTTTTGCATTCTTTTAATTAGAAAACTAGTACTTGATGGTAATTTGCTTTACTCTAAAGAATGTCCTTAACATGCCTACAAATGGGAGTGTCGTGGGAAAGAAGGACAAGAGGATTCTCCACCATGCACCTCATAATGCATGGCAAGGGTCCACCATGTATAATACTTGCTACTTGGATGTGACCCTTTCTATCTCTTACCCTCTTCCTTATTCTCATGGGTGTCACCTATCAATTAGCTATTAATATGGATTTTTGCACCTCTTTCAATTGAAGTTTTAGTAATTCTGAATTACACGTAGAACTCTGGGTAATAACTTCCTTTTACATGTAGGTCCCTTCGTTATATTCATCCACTAATTTAACTATTCATGTGATTAATCAAACCAAGATAAGATCCAACGGGTGTTTTTTTTAAAAAATATTATTCACATCAATCTCTCCTTCCCATGTACTCTTACTTGCCCCAACGACTCCTCCCACAATCCGCATTGCTGCCTCTCACGGTTGTCGCCGTCAGAGAACCCGATCTCTGATTCCCTTCACTGCCTCCCCCAACCACCATCACCGACGCCCCCGACTTCCACATCGATTGTTGGCCTCACAATGGGAAGCTCAAAGACATCGTCTTCCATGATGGCAAAGGGTTGGGACCGACTGATGAACAAAGAGTCCAATGAGGGTAAAGATGTCTTAATTTAATAGATTATGTGAAGCTTAACAAAAAAAGGTGATGGAGGATAATACGTGATTATGTTGTGTAATAGTTAACAACTATTCGGGATTCTACATTTACTTCGAAATTAACATGTAATTACGAAAGTATAATAATTTATGTGTAAAAATAACCTAGTAATATGACCAGCAGTTATAATGCACCTCCATGTAGTGCCATCCAAACAGTTGACTTGTATGTGCTTGTGATTGCCACTTTGTACTCCTAATACACTTGTGATCAATAGTTGTTACTAGTTGCAAATTAGTCCCTACAAACCCATTTTTTACAGTCATTTTTATAGATAGCATTATTGATAGTAATGTAAAAATCAAGTGCCAAAAATTTATCTATATTTCTTTAAAAGCATAGGATGAATCATTACCACTCTTTGTGTAAATATGGTAGAGAATTTCAATGTATACAATTCAGTTTTTACATTGGGGGATAAGAAGGTGAACAAGAAATAAGATGATTTATTCCCTATTCTTCTTTTCTATTGGTGGGATAAAGGGAAATAAGAGTAACTATTTATATTCCTCGTTTGTTTGTTATTCCTGAAAAGTTTAAATAAGAGTTTATTGTGAAATGAGTAATACTTATTGTAGAATAAGCAGTTTGAATATAAGATAAATAGTAATATTTGATTAATTAAAGGATATTAGTTATAAAAATAGTTGTAGAACAAAGAAGGGGAATATCTATAACATGAATAAGACAAATCTAGAATAAGAGGAGAAAACTCACGTTGTCTCTTCTTACTCTCCAAAGAATAGTTTTCGGTGGATGAGCCATTTCAAGAGGAGTTTAAAAACATATAAACACTGATATATTAGTTCTAAATCCATATAAAAAAACTATGTTTATTATAGGATTGATATTCATATATTAACCACCCTCCGATGAGGGGTAAAAACTATGGGCTACCATCCAATAATAAAAGCAACTCAAAATAGCCCGGGCAAAGCAAACGAGCCGTACGATGCACTATATTTGATCGATCGATTCTACCCTCGAGTCCAAAATGCAGCAAGCACCTAAGGGAATATTACTAAATGCTTTGAAAGTAAAAAACACAGCAAAACCACATAAAATAAAAAAAAATACAATCAACTTAGACGATAAAAGTAAGCTATATAGTATTAACATATAAATAATCTGAAGAAATAAAATAAAAATTCAAGAAATAAGGAATTGAAAACCTACATATAATCACAAGTATATATTGTACACGATTATTTTATTTTAATAAATTCATTTTAATCCAATTGATATGAAACCAACTTTTTGTATAAATATCAACAACCTAATTCAATAAAAAGTCATAAAAAATAGTAACATATACATATATATTGCAAATAGTCCCAAGCCATAGTTTGAGCAGATCCGGATTTAAAAGATGGTTTTCTACCTTCTACTATCTACTACAAAACTTCATTTACTTTTGAAATATTGTACATTCAATTATCTACAAAAGATTAATTTCAAAAGTAGAGTTCATATCTGGGCTCCGGTTAAAACTGGGACACAGCCTCGATCGAACGACGAGAAGGTAACGACGACGAACGGGGAAGAAGGGCCTCGACGACGAACTTCCCCGGCCTCGTGCCTCCTCCTCCGTTGCTCCTTTGTGCCCCAAAATGGCGCCCAGCACTCCTGCAGTCCTTCTCTATCTCCTGGAGGCGTCAAAAGGGTTGGAGGACCACCGTAGATCCACCACGACGGTGGCGGCCCTAGGGTGCTCCGGCCAACAACAAAACCTCCTCCCAGGTGCGCGTGAAGATCCAAGACCTGCAAGACAAGTTAAGGAGGTCGTGGGCAAAATGCCACGACCCACCTGGAGGTGGAACGGCGTGGGATTGGTGAAAATGGAGCTCGTCGGAACGAGCTCCGGGGAGGGGTGGCCCGGATGATGAAGTGGACGAAATGCAAAGATAACTACAGGGTTCAGATCCTATGCCTACAGGGAACTAAAAACGCAAGGAAAATGAAAGAAAATACGAAGGAAAACAAGGCCTCAAGGTTTAAAAACCTGAGATGGACCTCAACGGCCGAACATGGCCGGAGGTGGTGGAAGCGCTGCCTCGACCGCCTAGCCTCGCCTCAAGAGGGATGGAGGACCTCCTGTCACGAGGTCCAGTCCGGAGCTTCCCAAGAAGAGAGTAAGAACGGTCAAGAAAGGTTTAAAGATCAATGGAAGGTTTGGGGAGTTTTTGAACGAGTGGTCGAGTGGGCGTGAAGACCGAGGTGTAGAAGGCGATTCAACGACCCGAAGGTCGAAAAAACCTATGGGTGTGTATCATAGATTATGGAGGAGCAAAAGTCATGAAGGATGCGGCACGAGATAGTGAAAGGCGTGATCTCCAAAATTCGGAAAAAACGCTAAAAACACATCTTTGACACTGTCCAGACCTCGGTCAGAGAGTTTACCGAGGTCAACCAACGGAGTCTTCTGGTTGGTCCACGTGGACCAACCAGAAAATTTCTTGGAAAAAAGGATTGTAAATTCTTTTAAAAATAGAAAATGAATTAATTAATTTTTGATTATTAAATAAAAATGTTTATTTTTTATGAAGTATTTTATTATGATTTTTAATTATTTTTTAGAGGTATATAAATACAAGTTACCATTTTAGGCTTGTATAGGTCTATATATCTATATATTTTAATATTTTATTTTTATTTTGTGAATTTAATTTATTTATTTTTGTTTAATATTTTATGAATTTATAAAGTATTTTTATACACTTAAATATATTTTTATTTTATTTATTTGAAGTGTTTTATACACTTAATAAAATAAAAGTATGAATTATATAGGTATATATAAGTATTATACCAATGTATGTTATGTACAAGTATTTTTATTTTGTGTTTCCTTTGTCTTTTTATTCTGATTTTAATATACATATGTATTATAAACAATATTTACAAAATTATAAAAATATAAATTATAAAAATAATGAACAAATAATAAAATGAATATTTTAATCTGTACAAGTATACAATAGGGGTCCAAAACTCAACTTTCAAACCGTAGCTCCACAAGATGCGAAACCACTACCATTAAATAGCTTATTTAAAAATATATACAATTAAAGTGAGTTTGACACATTTCGAGTTTATATTAGGGAGATACAGGTCTGGGAAGTTGGGATTCCGGAATCTTATTCAGATCATAACTTTTTATTTGTGTCTTATTTTTGAGTGAAATCAATTTTGTATTTTTTTATTTAATTAACTACAATTTTCATGTACAAAGTTTCTTTATTTGAAGTATAAAAAGTGGAAAAAATAGGTCCCAAAATGTATAAAGAATGAATTGAATAAAAGGAATTTTTATTGTATTTTGGCCCTTAACTCCCCCTACTTTATTCCTTGTCGACCTAGTCATCGAGATGCCTAGGTCTCGGGGTTATGGGTCATAAAATATTTACAATATTTTATTCTTTTTATTTTCTTTTCTTTATTCTATAATTTTAGCTTTAAAAACTGTATTTTATATACTATTTACACAATGATGCATAGATGATAAAATGCATGAATTAATGCTATTTACACGCATTTACTAGGGTTTTTAAGGCCAAAATGATAGAATAAAGGTGATGAAACGTAGATTCATCATCCTCCTATACTTGCCTTTGCTAGTCCCTAGCAAACACTTATGCAATAAGTGTAGAAAAGAAAAACAAAGAAAAGAAAAAGAAGAAAGATGGATGAAGTTTAATTATCAAACCTGTCTTCACAAAATCAAAGTTTGGAGCTTAAGTCGGACCTTTGGAATTTTAATGCGGGCGGAAACTTAACGGGAATCAGATTTGAAATCCAACAGCATTCGAGAATCCCAAAACTCTGCTCAAGTCTCCTCAATAGCCAGGTCAGAAATATTTCAACTCATACGCAAACTCTTACGACTATGAATCTGACTCGTAAAGTGTTAGTGATAGTGGCTCTCCCCAACTAGAATGACAAAGAGACTGATTTCTCCAGTATGACAAACCAATGATTCCCCAATCCAATAACTCCTTCCTCGAGGAGCGGGGTATTCCCTTCTAAGTTCAAGTGGCAACCAACTCAAGAGGAGGGGGTGAAGAGAAGAATGGACGGTAGCCAGTGTAGCTACCTATCCTAGGATGCAAGACCAGTGTAGTCAAGTCATCCAGCTGCAGGCTCTCATAATTTGACTTTGAAACTCAAGCTTGCTTATTGACTATACAACATATTAACATACTTTGGCAGGCATTTTATTTTTGTACAGGCCTGGCTCTCTTCTTTTTTTCTCTCTTTTTTTTGAAATACTATTCACAGTAGCATTTACATATGGAGTTTTTCCTCTTGAGCCAGTAGACTATCCCTCTTTTGAAGCTTTATTGCAACCCACACTCTCCTGTATTTAGAATTCCTCATCACTAGACGGGTTGGGGTGCACTTCCCTCCCTAGAGGAGGACAAGTGTTTCCACTTGTGTGCATCTCATATCGGCAAATCCAATCCCCTCACCACTCCAACTGAGTCGAGCCATATGAAAGGTGCAGGTGTCCAAGTTAGGTCATTATCAACAAGAGTCGAGCGTGTGCTCCGAAATACTCTACTTAGGCAGTCAAGAATCCTTTGAACTAAGTCTCGTGATCCTCAAAGAATTAAGTCAACTAGACCTAAAGTACCTCAATTCCAGTTCCTACAAGGTTCCTGTTATTAGGTAGATTTTAAGGTCCAATCAAGTTCCAATCTCCGGATTTTACTTAGACTTGTTTGACTTTCAAGCTTAATCCGAAAAATACGAATGCTATGCAAATGCAGAAAATATTTTTGTGATGCAATTTTCAAGATTTTGAGTTTTTTATGGATTTTCGAAAAGATGATGATGATGATGCATATGCATTTTTTATTTTTCAAAAAGATTTTTCAAATGTTTTTGATATTTTTAGTTTTGCAAATGTTTTTGGGATTTTTGAAAAGAAAATATTTTTGGTTGAAAACTAGGTTAAAATATTTACACGGGAGTGCTTCTTATATTTAGAAGAAGTGGATTTTAAGAATTTACAAGGGTAAGTGATCAATTTTATAAATATATATATGGTGAATTTTTGGTGAGATGTATGTATTCCTCACATTTATTTGACAAAGGTTTTCCAAATAATTTTGAAAATTATAGTCCAAAATAATTTTTGCAAGTAATTTTACAAGCATGTACACACCTTTGAAAATCATTTTGCAAAGGTTTTTCAAACAGTATAGATAGATTTTTCAAATATTTTTGCAACCATTTTTCAAACCATTTGCAAATTATTTTTCAAACATTTTATTTCACACAAAGAAAATAAAATTTTACAAACCAAAATATTTTTACAAAGGTTGAAAACATGTAACAACACATTTTCTAAATAGTTTTCAAAGGATTTCACAAAGATTTTTAAACTATTTTTCAAACATTTTGCAAAAAAAACATTTTCACCTGATTTATTAATCAGTACATACAAAAAGAATTTGAGGAATAAACATCTTTTTATTAAGGTTTTTAGTGAATTTTAAAGAATCATTAGCCATATTATTAAGAAAATACAAAAGTACGAGTTATGGCTAAAGTATATATGCAGTATATACGACCCCCCTATACTTAGCTGGAGCTATGTCCTCATAGATCAGAGAGAAAAGAGAAGACATAACTCGTACTGAGTATAGAAAAGTCTAAATAATAAATGAATAAGAGATGAAGGAATGAACGAATAAGAAGTTGACTGTCCCCCTATACTTAGAATCAAATCATCCTAAGTATAGCAGACTGTACACAAAGCAGGGAGGATCAAGGGTGGGAATGAACAGATCGTACTCAGACTGTCTCCCCCTATACTTAGGGTAAGATATCCCTAAGTATAGACAAGAAGAGGAGACAATGGAGAGGATCAAAGAATAGAAGTACTCGGGGTGCACACCCCCTATACTTAGGACAAAGTATGTCCTAAGTATAGAAGTCTGACAAAAAGGGGTGGCACCTTTTTGGTAGATGAAGAAGATAGAAGAGGAAAAGAAGAAAAGAAAAAAAGAGATCAGAAGATGGATGAAGATAGAGAAGGATGTACGCATTACTCCCCCTATACTTACGGTAAAAGAAGCCCTAAGTATAGGCAACAACAGGAGTAATAAGATGGAACGATGAATGAACACTCAGCTCGTCTACCCCCCTAGACTTAGGACAAAGTACGTCCTAAGCAAGGCAAACACGAGAATGGGTGAACGATCAATACGGTAGAGGGACGGAGATGAACAAAAATGAATATACAATAGAGATGGATATAGAAATGGTCAAGAAAGGTGAAAGCGAACCTTTTTCCGCTGAGGAATAGATCTGGTATGGTGCAGGTTGACATCGGGGTCCATGGTGGATGGAAACCGGTCAGGGTTGACAGAGTGTAGATCCTCTGTGGCCCTAGGGTGTGAAGGCACAGACGGATCAGTGAAAGAAGTACGACTAGGTCCGGCCTTGGGAGTCTCGCTGATATCAAAGTAAAATGGGACGAACTCATCATCATCAGAAGAAGAAGTGTAATCAGAGTCGTCCTGTGAGGTCTCGTCCAGGTCAAAACCAAAAGGAACGAACTCATCAGTGGAACTAGTCGAACTCTGTTCATCCTCAATAATCTTAATCGGATCATCTTTCTCATCGAAAGGCCCGAATTCCCTAATAAAAGCAATCAAATCAAATTCGGCCTTTGTCTCATCCGAATCTAAATGAACAGGAGCGGACTCATCAGTGGAAGAAGTCAAGTCATGTCCGTCCTGTCTAGTCTCTACATCTGCCTTCCGCTCAATGGTGTCAATCGTGTAAATTCCGCGGATGTCATCAGCACATCGCCAATCACAGGAAGCAGAAACACCAAGGTCTATGCTTTCTGAGCTTTCCTCCTTGGAGAGGAATTCTCGGGTCTCATCATCGGTCATAAAGAAAGTCTCTCTGATATCCTCATATAGGTCATAGGCCTCAGGATCAGCCAAAACAGGTGAAGTCACATCAGATGCAAGTCTTTGGTCAACGATGGGTGAGGTGATCAACACTTCACTCTCGTCAGCAGGACGGAAGTGAATCTCTCCTGATTCGTAATCAATAACGACTCTCGCAGAGGTGAGGAATGGTTGTCCTAGGATGATTGAAGAGTGCTCCCCTGTGGAGGTCTCCATGGGCAACATGACAAAGTCAACATGGTAGCTCGTGCTCTGAATCGAGATGACGGTATTTTCAAGAATACCCTTCGACCTCTTTATTGATCCATCAGCAAACTGAACGATCATCCTGATTTTCTTGAGAGGCCCTAAGTGAAGAGACTGTACCAACGAGAAGGGTAAGATGCTAATCGAAGCACCACCGTCTAGGAGAGTGTGATCACATGTGTGGTCAGAGATGGTGCAGCTAATGAAAGGAGTGGCCACGTTCTTTTTCCTAGGAATGGGACGATGTGAGATGGCGTGGGTAGTGGCCATGGTCAAGATATGATGCTCAGATCTGCTCCTACGCTTTCTCTTCTTGGAAAGAGGAGCAGATAAATTGGTCATGGCCTGCTTAAGTGGGGCACAGATGATCTCATGAATAGTGGCCACCACTTCGGGTTCGGTCAACATTGTTTTGAATTTTTGGACCTCCTCCATACAAGGGAGGAAGTCGGAATCAGCATATACACGAGGCATGCCAAGAGCAGTCTGTACAGCGGCATCCTCAGGGTCAAAGGTGGGACAAGGTGTGAAAGGTTGTGTGGTCAAAGGGTCTGGCAAGTGAGCACTCCCCTCACAGTCGGACTCAATCACGTGTCTCCCGAAATCTTTTTGGATTTTTAAAATTTTCTCATTTTTTTGTATTTTCGGTTGCAAGCTCTCATGGAAATCCTCAAATGATTCCAAATCATCATATCGTGAAGCATCAATGTGGCTCTTATTCATGCATGTGAGGTTGTCAATCCTTGAATTCATTTGCTCCATGAACTGGGTCAAGGTCTCAAGTGTGGACATCGTGAGAGGTGACTCCAACAAGTCAGTCTCGGGTGGATGTGAAGGTGGAGAATACGGAGATGGAGGTGGGTGTGGGTAGAAGTCCGAGGTCTGATGCTGTGGATGAGGTAGATATGTATAAAAATCAGAAAAAAATAAGAGGAGGATCCTCCTAATAAAAGGGAGGTGGACCGACTGGAGTGAGCGAGGGATCCGCAAAGTCCGGATAGAAAACTCTCAAAGGGTCCATCTCGAAAACAAAAGGAAATGATCGGGAGAGCATGAAGGTCAAGTCAAGAGAAGTGAGAAAAAAGGCTCAAGTGCGCGGAAGCGATCTAGAATACACACAAGCAATCACAAGCAAAACTCACACAATGCAAACCCTCAATTCACCTACTCAACTCGGTGAAGACCACAAATGCGGTCTTTTTATCTTGTCTGTTTTAGAGTTAGGTGAGAAGTCCAAAAGTTGCGCAAACACTTAGGGCTGAAATGGGATTTTGGCACTAATCCTTAGTGTGTGCGCGAGCAAGTAAACACGAAGACAATGAGGGGATTACTCGCCCCAAGAAATTTTTTCTTTTGGTTGATTTTAGGGTCGAGTAATGTTAGCAGTCTCAATTTTATTGGTTATCATTTTTTTTGGATTTTTAGTGAGAAATGCACGAGCCTAACAAGGAGTCAATTCTTTTAAGCACCTAAGTTGGCAAAATCAGAGGGAGAGTCGGAAAAGCAATGCAAGCGGCAAAACGATGGTGAATGCTAAAGCGTAAATGCTCACCTTGCCTCCGGCACTCTACATGCAAGGATGCTTAGCAGAATTGAAACCTAATCTATATGCAGATGCAAGCCGATGAAATCGCCCTAAGTTCAGAAATTTCTATTAGCGTGAAGCACATTTTTAGAATTTGACTAAGTCCAAAACGTAGACTATAGGAGCATGTAAGAGTGATTAGTGTGTTTGGACCTAATGCTATCGTCAAGCAACTCCTAAAACTAAGGGCTTAATCACACAAAATAAAGAAAATAAAATCGAGAAAACAAAATAAAAAGAAGCGATGAAAACCGCGAGAAAGCCGACGGTGAGCCCCCAAGTGTACAAATACTTGGAAATTAGGCTCTAGAGTCCAATGTTCGATGTACATGTATTATTACAAATTAAAGTCTCTCTCTTACTTCAAATTACAGAAATAATTAAATACAAGAAAATAAACAGGAGCTCGGTCTTCAAAATTCCTCTAAGTCTCCTTCAGTGCAAGGCTGGCAGATGCCGGCTTATCGTGGGTGCACAAGCGCCTAGGGTGGAGCGCCTCCCTCGATCCGAGGTTCCTCACACAAAGTCAACAGAAGAGAAGGTTAGACAACTCTGCAATATATATATCAAATAAAAAGTAACTAAAGAAAGCTTTAAAAATGGACAAACAATCACAATCATACAAAAACCCGAACTAAGCGTTGTTGCTCCCTGACAACGATGCCATTTGATAATATGAGATTTGGCGAGGGTCTAAAGTAGTCCACACAAGGCGGGACCACAATGTCGCTGAGCGACCGCTCACGAAACCTTAATCAATCAACAATTAACCCACAACAGAAATCAAGCAATGAAAAGCGGTGCGGAGTTAAAATTTATTATAACTCTACAAAGGATGTGTATAGTGTGCAAGCAGTGTAGAGGTCGAACACAGGGAGCAGACAGGTAGAACGGGGCAAAATGCTCAAAATGTGTGACTGTGATGATTTGCCTATTTATGCTATTTTTTGTGAGTTTTTAATTTTATATATTTTTTATTTAATTTTTGATTTTATATTTTTGTGTTTTGATTTTTTAATTTCTGATTTTATATTTCTTTTTATATTTATATTTTATATTTTCTTTTTCTATAAAAAGATAAAATAAAGTATATATACAAAATAAGGAAAGAGAGAGGTAAGGTTTTATAAAAAAATAAGTAACAATAAGCAAAAATCAGAAAATAAAATGTTTTTGGTCTTTTTATAATTTTATAATGTTTTTGAGATTTTTCTAGATTTTCCCTAATTTTTTGGTATTTTTAAAGTCAAAAATACTAAAAATAGTGAATAAAAGGGCTGACCGAGATTAAAATGTAGATATCATATAGAAAACAATAGCAAAAATTTCCCATATTAATTTTAAATTAAAAATAATAAAATAAAGAAAATTCAAAGACAAAAATTAGATTTTTAGGATTTTTGTGGAATTTTTAAGATTTTTAGGAAGATTTTTGGGGTTTTATAATTTTTAGGAGTTTTCTTTTGTATTTTTTAGTGCTTTTTTGGCTAAAGTTAAAAGACACTAAAATAAGCAAAATACAATTTTTTGGGAATTTTCTGAGATGTTTTTCTAATTTTTATGGATTTTATAATGCAAACAGTGTTGAAAATGGTTGTTTTTGATTTTTTATAAATATTAAAATGCAATAAAAATGCAAAATGCAAATATGTCGTGATAACTTGATGTAACATGAACACAAGGTGATTTTTGTGGATTTTTTAGGAATTTAGAGAAGCATGCAATAAATAGATATAACAAAAAGAAACTACACAACTGGCAGGGACGATTTTGTAAATATAGAAAAATCCATGGGTTTGCGTGTAGACTGCCAAGAAATTATATACAACAATAAAAACTTTATGGACTAAGTAGAAATCAACAAAATCCTAGGGTCATGGATGCAAATTCCCAACAAACGCATGCGGCAATCATGCGCCAGGCAAGGGCTATTTTACAATTTTTAAACCCACAGGGGCTACTTTGCAAAAATCCAAAGTTATAATAACTTGATAATAATGTTTCAGGGGCAAAGTTAAAAAAAGAAAACATCCGGAGTGGTCCTACAAAATGGCCACGCACCTCACGTGCACGTGTCATGTGAGATGACGTGGCCAAGGACCTGATGGCAAAAAGATAAAATTCGAGGGGCATCTTTGCAAATAATACAGAAATTGTAAAGGCAAATGAAAGATTTTATGTACTACTTAATAAATACAAATAACGGCGGGGTAGGATCTGCAAAATTACCCACGCACAGACATCCAACGACTGATGAGAATCCACTTAGGACACGTGTCAAGTCCGCAGGGGCCGATGACGATTCAGCTGTGCGGCCCTGATTAGATTTTCGAACGAGATCAACGGTTGGCGGAGGGCGCGATCCAACGGCTCCGGTTAAAACCGGGGGCAGCCTCGATCGAACGGCGAGAAGGTGACGACGATGAACGGGGAAGAAGGGCCTCGACGACGAACTTCCCCGGCCTCGTGCCTCCTCCTCCGTTGCTCCTTTGTGCTCCAAAATGGCGCCCAGCACTCCTGCAGTCCTTCTCTATCTCCTAGAGGTGTCAAAAGGGTTGGAGGACCACTGTAGATCCACCACGAAGTCGGAGACGGTGGCGGCTCTAGGGTGCTCCGGCCAACAACAAAACCTCCTCCTAGGTGCGCGTGAAGATCCAAGACATGCAAGACAAGTTAAGGGGGTCGTGGGCAAAATGCCACGACCCACCTAGAGGTGGAACGGCGTGGGATTGGTGAAAATGGAGCTCGCTGGAACGATCTCCGGTGAGGGTTGGCGCGGATGATGAAGTGGACGAAATGCAAAGATAACTACAGGGTTCAGATCCTATGCCTACGGGGAACTAAAAACACAAAGAAAATGAAATAAAGTACGAAGGAAAACAGGACCTCAAGGTTTAAAAACCTAAGATGGACCTCAACGGCCGAACATGGTCGGAGGTGGTGGAAGTGCCGCCTTGACCGCCTAGCCTCACCTCAAGAGGGCTGGAGGACCTCCTGTCACGAGGTCCAGTCTGGAGCTTCCCAAGAAGAGAGGAAGAACGGTCAAAGAAGGGTTCAAAGATCAATGGAAGGTTTGGAGAGTTTTTGAACGAGTGGTCGAGTGGGCGTGAAAACCGAGGTGTAGAAGGCGATTCAACGACCCGAAGGTCGAAAAAACCTATGGGCGTGTATTATCGATTATGCAGGAGCAAAAGTCATGAAGGATGCGACACGAGATAGTGAAAGGCGTGATCTCCAAAATTCGGAGAAAACACCAAAAACACATCTTTGACACTATCCAGACATCGGTCAGAGAGTTGACCGAGGCTAACCAACGGAGTCTTCTGGTTGGTCCACGTGGACCAACCATAAAATTTCTTGGAAAAAAGGATTGTAAATTCATTTAAAAATAGAAAATGAAATAATTGATTTTTGATTACTAAGTAAAAAATGTTTATTATTTTATGAAGTATTTTATTATGATTTTTAATTATTTATTTAAAGGTATATAAATACAAGTTACCTTTTTAGGCTTGTATAGGTCTATATATCTATATATTTTAATGTTTTATTTTTATTTTGTGAATTTAATTTATTTATTTTTGTTTATTATTTTATATATTTATAAAGTATTTTTATACACTTAAATATATTTTTATTTTATTTTTTTGAAGTATTTTGTACACTTAATAAAATAAAAGTATGAATTATATAGGTATATATATATAAGTATTATACCAATGTATGTTACGTACAAGTATTTTTATTTTGTGTTTCCTTTTTATTTTTATTTTGATTTTAATACACATATGTATTATAAATAATATTTACAAAATTATAAAAATATAAAATTATAAAAATAATGAATAAATAATAAAATGAATATTTTAATCTGTATAAGTTTACAATAGGGGTCCAAAACTCAATTTTCAAACCGTAGCTCCGCAAGATGCGAAACTACACCATTAAATAGATTATTTAAAATTATATACAATTAAAGTGAGTTTGACGCATTTCGAGTTTTTATTAGGGAGATACATGTCTGGGAAGTTGGGATTCTGGAATCTTGTTCAGATCATAACTTTTTATATGTGTCTTATTTTTGAGTGAAATCAATTTTGTATTTTTCTTTATTTAATTAGCTACAACTTTCATGTACAAAATTTCTTTATTGAAGTATAAAAAGTGGAAAAAAAATAGGTCCCAAAATGTATAAAGGATGAATTGAATAAAAGGAATTTTTATTGTATTTTGGCCTTTATCTCCCCCTACTTTATTCCTTGTCGACCTAGTCATCGAGATGCCTAGGTCTCGGGGTTTTGGGTCATACAATATTTACAATATTTTATTCTTTTTCTTTTCTTTTCTTTATTAGCTTTAAAACTGTATTTTATACACTATTTACACAATGATGCATAGATGATAAAACATATGAATTAATGCTATTTACACGTATTTACTAGGGGTTTTAAGGTCAAAATGATAGAATAAAGTTGATGAAACGCAGATTCATCACCTATAAAAATATTTTATGTATATATACTGTTAAGCGAAATCAAAGGAAAATATAAAACCTTAAAAATAAGGTATTTTGTACTTACAAAATACCTCCAAAAAGTTGTACTTGGTGTGTGTGTCCACTTTTGATTTTAGATCCTTCATGAATGTTGCAGATATCATTGAGATCTATAACTTTCACTTAGTGAATATGAACGTATATAGAAGCATGTGTGTAAAATTTTCTTCATACTAACATGAACTAGTGAGCGGGTTGATTGTTGATGAAGCTTTGAGGTAATCTTGCAATTGGTTTGGAACAAGATCTCTTCCATAGAGTACTCCAAAGTACAAAGAAGACATGCTCTTCTATTCTTTCTAGTTAGACTTAGCATGCGTGCTACAAGGATTTACGGTTTATCCTCTTCCTTGATCATGTAGATCACCCTACTATTTTTCACAGAAAGATATGCTATTAAGGGTCTATTCTCGCTGCAACATAATCTCTTCAATCGTGAACTTTAACTAGTTTAGCCCACGTAATATTCATAACTCAAAAACATTTATTTTAATAGTCTTATATCGTTGAACTTGTTCCATTCAACCATTTAATAGAATTCTTTTGTGCAATGCCATACTGAGCATCGATTTGGGGGGAGGGGGCCGGGGCATGCGGTTTTGCCTTCTCACAGAAGGGCCATGGGGAGCATCTCAGACGTTGGTTACTCTCTCCTCTCTTTGAAATCGATGTCTCAGGACCCCCTTCTCCCCTCATCATTGAAAGATCCATTGGGGCCGACTTTCAAACACTGCCTAGAATCACCTTATATAACACGACCTATCTTCTCCTCCTCTTCTTCTCCTTCCTCTCTTATAAAACATTCTTCTCTCCATTCTCTTGCAATCACAATTTCACATTTGACATCTTTGACTTCTTAGCACCGGAAGCTATTGAGTTTTTAAAGATGATCGAAAAAGTGATGAACAATAATGTGATGGACCCTAGGTCTATGGATGTAGTGTTTAGAAGGATTGGCTTTGCAATTCAAAAAGGACTTGCGGCACAGCTTGTTACCCGCTTTCCTTCTGTTTCGATGTAAACTTTTCTTATGACCTATAACTCTCTCGTTCGTCTTTGTTAAAAAAATTTGTTACATTATTTCTCATCATCGGATCGAGATAAGTACTCAATTGTTTATTGTAAACTTGCCTTTAGCAGAATAGTCTTTTAATTTTTTGCAAATGAAATTGTGATGTTAATATGATATCTTTATTATCTAAATTCGTTAAATAATAGCCAGTGTGAACAATTGATATAAATTCGCAAAAAAAACCGCTGAAAATTTTGCTTCATGTAAAAAAATTAATTTTTATTATAAAGTTAAATGTTTAAAAAATCAATCTAATTGTAAACAACACATTGTAGACAATGTTTATGTTGAGATTATACTTTTGTTTTTATTCATAATATTTTTTGTGTGAAAAAATACATAATCTAGAGTGTGGACTATTTCGGATGTGATATATACATGTAAATAAAATCTTGTCAGAAAGTCCCATTGTTAGATATTAAATGCCCTATTTGCTTAAATATCATTGATGAATTTCCATTGTTATAAAACTGTTAAATATCAAATATGATTTTTTCTTAAATACCATTTGATGTATATACTAAGTTTTGTATATACAAAGTTTATAGACTTACAATAATTTGATTTTGTGTAGGTTGCCATGTTGATGAAGGAAAAGGCCAAAAGAACAATGAGGATCATTTTCTTCATGTTCCATCACATGGATGTGTCACCTTTTCTTTTCCTTAAAACATTACCGAAAATATATAAACACGCATTTAAAAAAAACTATAAAATAAATAGATTTCTCCTCTTTGTTTATACCATTAACCGAATGAGTTTTCTTTATTTTTTTTCATTTTTTCTCAGTTTCCATTGAGCTGTGAAAGTAGATTATTTCACTTGTCATAAGCACTATCAAGAACTTGCAATAGGATACTAATTGCTATATAACAAAAAAATATTACGGATATGAGAAGATTGATAGATTTGGGCAGATGACCTCCAGGAAAGGATGTCCTTTCTTGGGAAAACAAAGAGAAAAGAGAAGAGAAAGCAACTGTTGTGGCTCAGAGCCCAAGAGAGAATATTTGAATCTTTTAATCAAGTCAAAGAAGACAACAAAGTGTGCATCTCAAGGAGCAAAAGTAGTAGTTGCCAAAGGACATGCATTCCCTCCCACATGTTGACCACACCTTCCAAATACTTTGATCAGCCACTGCCTCTTCTTTTTTACATAATTGTTAGTCCCAATGCAAACGTGTTTTTTTTATTCTAGGTTACAAAGACTTTCAGTTGATGATTATAATAAAAACTTTCGAGATTAAGAGAATCAATCCTATAATAGAGACCATGATTTATCCTTTGTTAATAATCCATATAATGTGTACAATATCAATGTAAACATTGAACCATTCAACGACAAGCGTTCCCCTTCCATCTTTTGAGCATCCTTCAATGGTTGAATACCACGATTGTTGTTCGTTAAGATTTCTGCCAATGAAGAAGCATGTTGTCTACCACCACCATTGCTCATCAGACATCATCCATGGTAACCTCATCCACCACCGTCGCTCATCCATCGACATCGACGGTGGCATGTACGCCTGCATAGCTCAGGCGCATGTTAGGGTATTCATCTTTGTGTTGCTCAAAACCCCATTACCCAATCCTCACATGAATATCTCCTGACTATAGTGTGACGACTTTGATATTGTGAAGCCGACAACGATCGTAGTAGCTACATACCTTGAGTTTGCTCGATATGCAAGCTAGTTGGTACGTCTTTATATCATTGTCCTATTATCCAACACCAATTGAAAATAAATGGCAAAAAAAAAGAGGAGATTGAATTGTGCAAATAAAAACAAAAACATTAAGGGTGGAGGAGCTTTCTTGAATGAGGATTTTAAGCACAATGAACCGGAGGCAAGAAAGCTCAAGATGAATGTAAACTCCACAAACACTTAGGATTTTTTATTATAAGAAAACTTGAGAAATTTAAACAATGTGTTAAAAAAGTGTATATATATATATCTGATTTCTATACTAAGATGTTGTTTTTTTTAATAATATTATATAAACTCGCACTCTTCGCAACATATAAGAGGTGAGACAAAATCGAGAGGGATCTTAGAAATCTCCACACCGTTCGTAGCTTAAGAATCCTAGCAATCGATCCTTCAATACTACTCTTTTTCTCAGTTCTAGTCTCAGTGGATAATCATCCAAGAGGTCACTCCCCTGCTCCTTTTTCACTAGTTTTGGGGGCGACTACCATTATCAAGGCTTGGTTATGCTTCCCTTTGCTTAGGGAAAGATGCCAAATCACTCACTCCTGAATCCAGATTTGAGAAGTTGTTCTCCAATATCATGATTATGATATCTCTTCAGAAGATGATTGAGCAGGTTCCTATTGTCGAATCAGGATCAATTAGAATAGAAATAAAGCATCAAGTGAACTCTTCTTTGGTGTCAAGGTAACAACTATGAGTAGTCATCAACTCGCTGGACATGGTAGAAGAATGAAACCTATTATGGATATACAATGCATTCTTACTTGTCAGGGGAAGGTTCATATTATGGGATTTAAAATGTTAGTTTAGGATTCTTAGGGTTCGTTTGGTTGCAGGGTTGGACAGGGTTGGGTTGGGCTGGGGTACCCCTGTGAATAGTAAACTGTGAGAAGGATTGAGGTGTTTGGAAGGAGGGGTACCCCGGGTTAGGCCAACCCAACCCTGCCCAACCCTGCAACCAAACGGTTGTATTTGGTGAAATGATGTGTCCCTTCAAGCATTATTGCATTTAGAATTCATATACATTAGAAAGAGCAAATCGGTTAACTGAGGTAACTTTTGAGTCAACTGAACAACACTTGAAAAACACACTTGAGTCGACTGATTTGGATATCAATCATCGCAAACATTTAGTAATGAATAGTGAATGGATTTATTCATGAACTCTAATAATAAATAGAGTACTCAACTAAAAGGATAATTAGTTGGCCGAAATTTTATGGGTAGATCAACCGAACCTTGAGTCGTTTGAGATTCTCATTTTAGGTAATGTCACAATTCTAAAATGAGTCAACTATTTAAGTAATTAGTTGACTAATGAATCGAACGAGCCAATTGATAAAAAGAGTGACAAGTGACTGCAATTTGCGAAGGAGTCGGTAGTTGAGCAGATCATTGATTGATAAATTTAGCGTCGGTTGAAGCTTATTTTCTTTTTTTCTTTCAATTTTAATCATTTTAAGATAGTATTTAAATAACTGTAATATATACAAAAATAAAATGACTCTTTGGACATTAAGTTGGTCTCCTTTGAGATTAAAGATGAAACCATTCAATTTAGTCTACTTTTTTTTTTAAAAAAAATACATGTATGTAGCTTGAGTGACTTTAGACTTAGAGATAAGCTGTGATATTTTGATTTCAATAGTATATATATTTTGCGTTGTTCGACCAACATTTCTCACTCAAGTGTTAGGCCTTTGCAAAAACAAACGCTTCTTAGTATATAAGGTCATTATAGAAAAATCAATTTTTTTAATGGCATGGACACTACTTGAGGCTAACTAAGGTTAGGATAGAAATTTATTGTGTTATTCGACATGAAGCCATTGGTCTTATACATCAACCCTAGCTTCATTTGGAATGAGATATGAATAAGATATGGGCATTTATAGATCTGCATAGGTTTAACCCCGAGGAATGGTAGTGGTAATTGAACAGATTGTTGTTAAGATGATATCATGATAGATTAAATAATGCAGACATAAGATTTTGCAATTAACGAATCAAGCAAAAATAGAGATGCATAAATATATACAAAGTGCGATGTTTACAATTTATGCTAGAGGTTCATACAAGTTTTGCTACAAAAGAGTGTGCAGATATTTACAAATTATGAATATTCTGGATCTATCTATAAGACTAAAGAACACATGTAGCGAATCACCACTGCTGGGAGAGGATCATCCTCACTATTTAAGATGTGGAATAACATGAGCTGAACTACATGCACCCTTTCCAAATAGATTAGCTCATGCATTTGCTGCATTGTTTGGTTGGTTTGTTGCAATATCTCCCACAGTTGTCTCTCTCTCTCTCTCATATGATCTATCTACATCCCGTCGCAAGTCCCCTACCGTCTCCTTAAGCATGCCGAACAACTGCAACTATGAACCACCTCCTATTCATCCACACCAACTCATATTGATGGAAGATGCACCACCACTTAGAACTTGTTCAGAATGTTAAGGCTCGGGCAGAAAGACGTGACGAAATGTCTCCTAACGCAAAATTGTCAGGTTTACAGTGCCTTGGTCCAAAGGAGGTCAGCTCTCAGTGAATTAGACCATGCGAATATACACATTGATGGTCCTTTATCAGATAGAGTTGATATGGCTTTTCTAGGTTTTATTTCCTATAAGTGGATAAGTATCGTCGTAACCAAAATCGTTCCAATAAACAAAATTTTTTTACTTAATATAGATTCAATGGTGGAACATAAGGAGGTAAACTTTCAATTAAGGTAGACACGTAGATTTTTTAGTGATTAGGGTATTTCTGGTATTTTTTGTATTTTATAAGTGTTTTGTGTATTTTTATTGCATTTTGAAATGTAAGCCCCATTTTACACTTTTATGTATACCTATGTTATGTAATATATAAGTATATGTTTCATATTTTTATGTATTTTATATTTTTAATAGTTTTATAATCTAATTTTGTTTTTTTTGTATTATTTGTTGATTTTTAATAATAGAAATGTATTAGAATTTTAAAGGAAATATTAATAGGAAAACATGTTGTTTTTGGAATTTTAGTACATGCATAAATGTTTAAAAAATAAGTTTGATTTTTTTATGTTTTATATATTTGTTACTATTTTGGATATTTTTTGGGTACTTATAAGATTTTTATGGATTGTAGAATGGAATTAAACTGAAAAATAAGGTATTAGTATTCAAATTGTATAGCTTTGTGGATTTTAAAATACTAGACACTAAAAAATTATATTTTTGTTTTTGTTGTAGGGTATTGTAATACCTATATAATGATAACTATATGTATTTTTTTATAATTCTACAATTTATATGATTTATATAAGATTTTTATTATTTATGCTATATAACACTTATTTTTATTTGATTTTTTGGATATATGTTAGCATGTTATAATATCTCTATTATGTATTTTTTTGAATTCTATACTGTGTATACATTTTTAATGATTTTTAAGTAAAAAAGGCATTTCTTAATATTTTTTCGATTTATTAAATGGATTTATTTTCCAAAACTAATATTATATGCAATCAAGTATATTATTATTCTATACTAATATTTTTATTTTTATTTTATTGTACTTATTGTATTATCTATATATTTACTAAAGCTGAGTTCCTTTTTGTCTTTTCATCTGCTCTTGACACGTGGCGAGGCCTATGCAAGTTAAGGCTGGTTTGTTTCCTTGGCACGTGGATGGTGATCTCCTTTTGGTCTCATGGTTATATGCCTCTTTCGAGAAAGGTGCGATTGATTTCACTGACATTTGTCTTTTATCTCTCTATAGTTGTATCCCATGCATCCCATGTTTCCTCCTTTGCAGATGCCTAAATATGTTTTTGAGGTTCCGCTGACCTTTGCTTCGATAACCTCTCTACAGTGTACCCTCTTTGTAGTTTTTTTTAGAACCTCTCTACAGTGTACCCTCTTTGTAGTTACAGCTGCAAATATACCCTCTTATCTTATTGAGGATTGTCCGCAAGATTTCTGGTGAATCAGGCATGTTTTCTTCTTTGTAGTGAACAATGCTGATATACCCTCTTATCTCATTAAGGATTGTTCGCAAGATTTATGGTAAATCAGGTATATTTTCTTCTTTGTAGTGATTACTGCAGATATACCCACTTATCTCATCGAGCATTGTCCGTAAGATTTCTGGTGAATCATGTATGTTTTCTTCTTTGTAGTGATCACTGCAAATACACCCTCTTATCTCATCGAGGATTGTCCGCAAGATTTCTGGTGAATCAGGTATGTTTTGTGTTATATTTATATGTTTCTGTCAGGTTGGCTTAATTTATTTACTATTTCTCTTATCATTGATCGATCTCTGTTCTTTGTCTCCTATTTTTCTTTCTCTGATGACATCTTAGAAGTGTTTGTTGGGTCTTGCCACCCTCAGTTTGGTATATGCTGATCTACCTCATTTTTCTTTGTTGTAATATATGCAGATATACTTTCTTATCTCTTTGTTGTATATATTATATGTTCCATGTCTACTATTAGTTTTAGTTGTAGCCTATAATTTGGTATTTTTTATATTTAATATGATGTATTCATTGTTCTAAGATGATATTATGGGATTGCATTAAAATTAATTCTGATTTAGTAATATGGTGAAATATATCTATTTTATTGTTGGTTTGTTTAATGTGAAAAGAGGAATTTCTAGTAATGTTGTTTTTCATCTAAGTATTCCAGTGAGTGTACATAGAGTTGAATTTTAAATGATCTCTCAGTAGTTTTTGTTGGGTCTTGCCTCTCTCCGGTTTGGTATATGTTGATCTATCTCTGTCTTCTTTGTTGCAATATATGCAGATATACTTTCTTATTTGTGGATCGTTGGCAAGATTTGTGGTGAATCAGGTATATTTTATGTTAATGGTTATATGTTTCTATTATTTCCTTAATTTGAATTGAAGTCTATAATATGATGTTGTATAGCTCTAAGTTGATGTTTTTAGTAATTCTAAGATGATGTTATAAAATTGCGTTCAAATTATTTTTGGTATAGTGAATATGGTGAAATACATGAGTTTTGTTTTTGGGATTGTTTAATGTGAAAGAAGGAATTCCCTGTAATGTTATTTTTTCAATTAAAGAAATTTTAGTGAGTGTATATAGAGTTGAATTTCTAAAGCAATTTATTAATGGATGCTCTATTTTAAGTCTTTTAGTGAGTCTGAAATGAACAATGAAATGAGAATATCTAAGATTATAGTAAAAAAATATGGCATATATCAATGTTAATTACGCATATTTGAACTTATAAAGCAATATATTAATGGATGTTTTACTTTTTCTTTGTTCAATGCTATTTTGAATATGAAGATTTCTTGGATAATTTAATATGAATATATTATACAAGTGATAATTTCTGTTATTGCAGTGTCTTAAATTGTAAGGGGATCATTAAATGTGTAATATATATTCACTAAAAAAAATGAGTTATATGACGCTTTTTTCAAAATCTATCACTAAATTAGCCGTTGTTAAATATATAACGGTGATATTATTCGTGGTGAAATGAGTTTTCGTACTTGAAATTAGCGAGAATATCATACATGTCATTATACCATTAGCAACGGTCCACAAAACGACGCTTATCTGTTGCTATTTTTCAAACTTCTAATTAATCGTCACTAGATTTTGAACTAAAAAAATAGCGACGATTTGTTATATTTTGAAAAATAGCAACGGATAATCATCATTTTGTGGACTATTACTAATGATATAACGACATGTATAATATTCGTTGCTAATTTCAAGTATAAAAACTCATTTCGTAATGATTAATATCGTCGTTATATATTTAACAATGGCTAATTTAGTGACAGTTTTTGAAAAAAACGTCACTATAGCTCAATTTTGTTGTAGTGATTATTGTTAACTTAAATGTGTATAAATATCTCTTCATGCATATATTACACATTGGTGCGTGAATTTTGTAAAAAAGTAGGGATTTGCACGCAGATTTATTATCTTGCGCAATGTATGATATTTACATGCACTCAACCTATTTACGTAATATGCTAAAATTATTTCGGTGCAGTTATATCAAAATAAAATTACATAATATCTCCACACAAACGCGCACATACAACATATAAAAAAGGAAGACTTCTGGTCTTCTTTTTTTGTGTCCTTACTATTATTTCCATAGTTTGAATTTAAGCCTATGATCCGATGTTGTTTAGCTGTAAAATGAGGTTTACTTTACCTCTAGAATGGTATTGTAGCATTCCATTCATATTAATTAGTGTTTAATGAATATGATGGAATATACGAATTTTGATGTTTGGATTGTTTAATGTAAGAAAATGAATCTTCTTTGTTGCAATATATGCAGATTTACTATCTTATCTCTTTGTTGTAATTATTATATGTTCCCTGTCTACTATTTCCTTAGTTTTAGTTGAAGCCTATAATCTGATATTTTTTAGCTCTAATATGATGTATTCAGTAGTTCTAAGATGATATTATGGAATTGCATTAAAATTAACTTTGGTTTAGTGAATATAGTGATATGTATGAGTTTTACTATTGGGATTGTTTAATTTGAAAGGAGCAATTTCCAATAACATTTGTTTTATCATCTTAGGCATTCCAGTGAGTGTACACAGAGTTGAGTTTTTAAAAGACCTCTCAGTAGTTTTTTTAGGTCTTACCGCTGTCTGATTTGGTATTTGCTGCTCTGCCTCTATCTTCTTCATTGCAATATCTCCATATGCACATTCTTATTTCTTTGTGGATCGTCTTGATGTGGTGAATCAGGAATATTTTATGTTAATGGTTATATGTTCCCTTTCTATTATTTCCTTAGTTTGATTTGAAGTCTTAATCTGATGTAGTATAGCTCTAAGTTGATGTTTTTAGTAGTTCTAAGACGATATTATAGAATTGCGTTCAAATTAAATTTTGTTTAGTGAATATGGTAAAATATATGAGTTTTGTTGTTGTGATTGTTTAATGTGAAAGAAGTGATTTACAATAATGTTATTTTTCCAATTAAAGAAACTTTAGTGAGTGTTCAGAGAGTTGAATTTCTAAACTAATTCATTAATGGATGTTCTACTTTAGGTCTTTAAGTGTGTCTGAAATGATTAATGAAATGAGAATATCTAAGTATTATTATAGTAAAAAAATATGGCATATATCATTGTTATTTACAAAGGGTTGAACCTGTAAAACAAGGTATTAATGTATGTTTTATTTTTTGTTTGTTTAATACTATTTTGATTATGAAAATTTCTTGAAAAATTTAATGAATGCATTATATAAGTGACAATTTTTGTTATTTTAGTGTCTTAAACTGCAAAAGGATGATTAAATATGTATAATATATATTATACATATTTAATCATCCTGCCGCGAAGTGCGCGTATGCATCCTAGTGTGTGTATATATATAAGGATATTTTTTAATAAATATGTAGCATATGGATGCGAATGTAATTATACTGAAATTATTTGTGTAATGAAAATAAACCAAAAGGCAGGGTGAATATGCAAATATTCCACGCAACTCATGTGGTTGACCTCGTGAGGCACGAAATCGAAGAGTTGTTCAAAATTAACAAACAATTGAGGGATTTTCTTGTAAATCTCCCTAGATTCTGTGTTGCTTCCTTAAGCAGTAGACGGCTGGTATTAGGCGGTCGAGTCTGATCCTAAGGTTCAAACGTGGCCACGTGGATCTACTTTTGTGAGTTGGATGCTGATCATTATCGTAGGGCTCAGAGTCGAGTCGGATCGAAGGGCTATGACCACTTCTAGTCTGATGATCCGGTGGCTGCTGTAGAATCTGGAAGACGAATGTGTTCTTCCGTAAATGGTGACTGCTGTGGATCTTTGTATATCTCCAGGTGCTTGGCTTCCCTAATGGTAATAATTATTGTTGCAACTATTACCATTATTATAACTATTATTATTATTACTATAATGATAATAAAATTAATTAATTTACCGATAATAATACTATTATTCTTACTATAATGATAATAATATATTAATTAATCTAGCAGCCCTGCTTCCGGCCCTTTTAGTAAAATCAGACCCCATACAGCTCGCCAAGCCCATCAAAAGCCTATGAGGTCTGGCCCAATTAGATCCCTTAGGGTTCGTTTGGTTGCAAGGTTGAGCAGGGTTGGGTTAGGTACTATTCACAGGGGTACCCCCTCCTCACAGTTTACTATTCACCCATCCCTGTGAATAGTACCCAACCTTGCAACCAAACGAACCCTTAGCTTTTTGATAATTAATAGATGAAACCACTCCTTATATATATTACCAACATTGTCCCTCTTTAAACTCCGGTGACAAGCATACATCAAAAGCTAATCGCCCAACATAGATTAACCAACAACCTTTCTCATCTTTTCTTTTTTTTTTAAGATAAATTACATGCTACTATTGAGAGGAGTTAATAAAAAAACTACTATAAAACAACCAACCACGGCAAGCAAAGCCCGGTCCCCCTCTCTCTCTCTCTTAATCAACTCCCATATTTTTTCTCTCTTTTTCTTCCTATCCTCCTGTCTCCTCAACAAACATACAGACAAATAATTACACCATCACATCCTCCCATCAAATAATTATAAGACTATCAAATTTAATCATTCTCTCACAATATAAAAGTCACATCGCAACAAATCCACAATAGGTACATCAAAACAAACAAACAAACAGCTCACTACCAATTTACTCAAAAAAATCATCCACAACAATTTACCCATGTATCCATGCTCTCATCGCAATCATTGTGTATTTTCTCCTGCATAGCACTTTACCATATCCTTATCCAAGTGCCACTATCAACCACATGTTGAACCACACAAACCCACTCACCTTCCCACAATCGAACCAAATCAAAATAAAGTTCCTACGGAACTTGTGCCTTAGTTCCCAATAGACCTGGCCAAAGTCCGTTCTGGATCATGGGCCGGACCGAGGTTTTAAAACCTCTTGTCCAAGGTCCGACCCGACCCAGTCCACGAGCCATACTTCAAGGCCCAAGCTCGACCCAGGTCTGGGATGAATGTGAAGTACTTTTTTTTTATTAATTTTTTAATCAAATTTATCGAGATAATTAAGTTTTTTTAGCATCATCTAATCTTTCTAAATCCAAGTAACCATAATATGTGTTACTTTGCATGTAAACTCTAAAATAAGATGTAATATTGATAATGTAAAATAAAAACTTGAAGTATATTATATTAAATGCATCTAAAATATAGTTTTCAAATATATATTTTTATATGTGCGGGCCGGGCTGGGTTTTATAGCACATGTCCATGGCCCGCCCAATTGACGGGCCGGCCAAAGAGCGGGCCGGGCCGGCCTAGCCCATTCCTGAAATCTCTTGCCCAAGCCCAGCCTATGAACGGGCTAGGTGGGTGGGCCCCCGACCCATTGGCCAGGTCTAGTTCCCAACCATGTACATGCCTACACCTCTCACCCCTATGATGAAAGTGCCCACTCACTTAGTATTCTATGCATGCAACTCCCGCATGTCGAAATTCTCTAGCATGTCAAGCTATGTACCGTCCACGAATATGTGATTCGTCACTTTAAAAGATGAAAATAGAGATCCATTTTGAAGTAGTTAATTGTAATTAATCATTTATATTGTATTATTAGCATTCAAGCATGTGTAAATAATATTCATATTTTAAGTCAGAAATTGTCTGTATATTATAACTTGTATATTAACATAACTTCCCATATTTTTCTTTATTTTTCACTAACTCCAAATCCAATAAAATTAATTCCATTGTGTACATATTCTTGGCCATAATAAATGAAAAATATCATAAAAATACTATCTTGTACATATATCAAATAAATCCAAACCAAGTTCTGAGACAAAAGACGTAAAGTCAGATATCTCTCACATATAGTATCATGTGAATCGCTACTCACTTTTGAATTAATGTATGTTCAGTTAGCTACAAAACAAGATCAAATTCAAAAGAATCAAAGTTCATATGTGAAACTTGTATTTTGGGTCCTCATTGTGTATTATATATTTTGTCTAACTTTGAACTTATCATTATGTACAAAGTTAACTCTTCTTAATAATTTTTTTCATTTATTTTCTTTGATTTATGTTTTAATAAAGTTTGCACATATTCAAATCTAAATGAGTTAAAAATCGAAGAAAATGAAGCATCCTGAGTATGTGTATATAGTTTGTACACAAGTATCTTTTATTTTATATCTTTTTATTACAAAAACAACAACAACAAAGCCTTTTCCCACTATTAAGTAGGGTCGGCTACATGGATTCTTCGCCTCCATTCAGATCTATCTTGGATCAATCTCGGGCTTATATCCAAAAAACTAAGATCCCTTCGTATAGTCTCTTTCCAACACTTCTTAGGTCGTCCTCGTTCTCTCTTAGCTGGCTCAATATCCCAACACTCGCATCTCCTAACCGGTACATCAACTGATCTTCTTTGCAAATGACCAAATCATCTTAGGCAATTTTCTCGCATCTTATTTTATATCTTTTTATTAATTACTAAAAATAGCGAAAAAATATATTAATATGTAAATATTTATTTCATATTTTATTTGATCTTTATTTTGAATTTTACCTTATTTAAAAATTAAAAAAATTACAAAACATAAAAACTCATGTATTCTATGTACATAGAAGACCACCAAAAGTACACTATGTACATATGTCTTCTTTTTATTCTAGTTCCTTTACAAAAGTTATAGATCTCGTTGAGATAAATAACTTTCATGAAACCACTTTTTGATTTGATATAGTTTTCTATTTAATTTTGATTTTTCTTTTAATTTATGTTCTTAATTATGTGGAGGCGACACATGGCCACTTTAAGAGTCGCCACGTGCCCCCACTTATCCTCATTTAAGCAACCCTCATCCTGGGGCGTTGGATGAGGTACCCCTTCATCCAACGAACCAAATTATTTTCCCTTTTTATTTTTATTTTTTATTATATTATTTTATTTTATTTTTTGTTCTCGCCTCACATCTCATCTGTGGTCGTTCGATATTGGCTAATCGAACGGCCAGGGCCTTCGCCCCCTTCCTCCGTCTTCTCCACCTAGCAACCATCTTCTCCGCCTCTTCCATCGTCACCGCACTTCCCCTCTCGCTCCTCCCTGCGTGCCACCCCCACGATGACCCTCTCCTCTTCGACTTCTCCCGCTAGCTACGCCCCACATCACCACACCTCCACCTCTCGCTAGACCCTAACCACTCGACCTCAAAACCCCTTTGCTGCCTCCGATAGCCGTATCCACCACTACAAGAGTGAAAGCTCCAACCCCTCTTCTATCATTGCTGATAGGGGCAACTAGAGTGAGTCGATAGAAGATGAGCTATGTTCCTCTGACGAGATCCATACGATACACGACCTGCTGTTGCAGCTTCATCCATCGTGGCTGTTGAGCTCCGCCAAAACCGGAGCGTTGAGAGAAAATCTGAGCTCTGACCCGAGCTTGCTTCCACACTATTAGATCCAACATTCCAGGTATACTCCTTCCCTTTTTCTTTTCTTCTTCATCTTTTGCTTCTTTCTCACTTCTCTGCTGTTATCTGTTAGCCATGTGAACCCGAGGTGAACTATTTTTACAATAAATATTATTGTAATCTTTAATATTTCAGTAAAAGTTATTGATCTATTTCACTCCCAGTCTAAGATTAAATGAATGAATGCACTGTACAATTAGGGTTATGTACCATGTCCATCTTAATGATCATACAACTGTTGATTCAATGGTTGAATCATAGAGGATGATGCTTGGATGAATATCTAAAGAGTTAGACTAAGTACTCATCAAGCACCATTGAATGATTATTAAGAGATGATCTCCAACCTGAGAAGGAGATGACAATCCTTCTCTAAGGGCTAATATCTGACCGATCTCTTTGATGCAAGTCTTATGCATAGGAATAGAGATTTAGAGGTGTCAGATAAGTTGGGTCAAAGAGTTTAATTAAAGAGATAGAGATAACTAAGACTTATGTCGTATACTGTCACGATGTATTCACGCATCCTCTCACCGAAGACAGATATATTGCTCTATGTCTGAGTATGTACATTTGACAGACTAATATGTTGATAACCTAATCAAGGTCTATACACCGGCAAGCTGGTGTGCATACGAGGGCATATGAGTAATACAATATCTCAAAGGGATCATATAGGTTCACTAGTGAACCAGAAGACATGAGCTCACTCATGAGGTATTAGTACCAATCAAATTCCATGCACGATCATCTTACTTTAGAAGCATGACAAACATTTGTAGGTATGATATATGCTTTTGGAAAGCATATGATCGATACCAACTCTCAATGATCAAATGAGAAACTTAATGATAAAATCCCGAAGAAGACAATCTAAATGAGATCTAAAACTTCGAATTTATTTTAGGTCTACACAGGTAGAGTTTAAATACATCTAGTGGGGCATTGCCCCAACCAACCCAATAGACATGGGCATTAAGGAGAATATAGCAAAAAGTGACATTAACACTGTCTCTTTCCACGTGCTATTATAATAAAAATGTGAGACACCAACATGGTGAAGTATATTCGAAAGACAATCATTATTGAGACACATTATTTAGTTAAGACATGCACAACAACCCTACTTAAAGTGGGGGTTGCATTAGGTAGCTGACAACCGACGTAAAAAATAGTTGGATCTTTCAACATAGATTTGAGCAAGAATCCATGTCACCTACTCTACTTAAAGTGGGAGAAGGCATCAATACTTTTTTATGCACAACAACCCCAATGTTCAACATAGATGTGATAAAACACCTAATAAGCATGTAAAGAAAAAGAAAGGACTGTCTCTATCAATCAATAACATGAAAAAAGATCAATATTTTATTCTTTTCATAATAATAGGTTTATTTGCAACCCAATTCAATGGTCTGGTGGTAGTGCATTGTGCCTACCACACAAAAGACCCGGGTTCAAATCCTTCCTTGTGGGGGTTGCATTAGGTAGCCGACGACTAACGTAAAAAAATAGGCGGATCGTTCAACATGGATTTGAGCAAGAATCCATGTAGCCGACGCTACTTATAGCGGGAGAAGGCTTCACCATGTAATATAAAGCAAGTTTATTTATTTGGTTTTTGATTTAGTTAATTTGCATGACTAAGATATAGTTTTTTCATTGTCTAAAATTAATCTTTATGGTTGAATGAGTGGACAATCAATGACATCTACACAACCATCCATTATTGGTTCTTTTCCTACTTATGCAAGTAATCCTCATGTTGAAACCACTCATAGCGAGGCTTTGGAGTTTTTTTGTTCCTCTTGGATCTAATGATCCGACATGGAAGTATGCTTGTTCGCAAATCTGAATACCCAACACATGGTTGCCTGTCGTTTTTATGGGAAGGTTGCATAAGGATGGATAAATCACATGAAGCAATATTTGGCACATCGAAAGGGAGATACATCTTCTCATCCCAAGGTTATACCTGAAGTGAAGAGCGAAATGGAGGTCAATATGGAAGAAATAAAAATGAAAAAGGAGAAAAGATGAAGGAGCTTCAATAGCAAGATCCCATAAAGATCACACAACGCTCGAGTGATGGTTAAAGGGATGGGAAAAGACCTCGAGTTTTAGGAGAAGATATATCAACGATGGATTTTCGTCAATATACTATCAAAGATACTTTTACCGAGGAAGAACGTGCATAGATCAATTTATATGTGGCAAAGTTCTATGATTGAGACCTTTTGTTCGTTGATTTCACAAATAATTCTTTCCTTTGTATGTGTGAGGTTATTGAAAAGTTTGGAAGAGGATACCACCCTCCCTCTTATTATGAGATTAGGGAAGCATTATTGAAGGAGCAAATTCAAGAAACAAAAGAGGTTCGGCATGGTTATTGTGAGTGTTCGAAGAATAATGGTTGTTCCATTATGACATATGCATGGACTGATAAGAGATGGAGGCACATCATGAATATTTGTGTCAATTATGAGCTTTATACAATATTCTTGAATTCCATTGACTTGTTGCAGATTCTCATACCGTTAATTACATTGCTTCTTTAATGGATAAGTCCATTGGAAAAGTTGGGCTTGATTATGTAGTACAAGTTGGGACATATAAAGCATTTGCCAACATGGCGGCGGGAAGACCTCTTAGAACAAGTACCTATGGATCTTTTTGGATTTCCTGTGCAACTCATGGCATTGATCTGATGCTTTAATAGATTAGGAAAGAGGCACACGTGAAAAGTGCCATCATAAAGGCAAGAACATTGGTTGTCTTCATTTACAGTCAATCAAACAAAAACTTTGAGCTTGATGAGTCAATTTACACAAAAGGGTAAGATAGTGAGACTAGGACTAATAAGATTCTTTTTCATGCCTTAGGGATTTCAACATCTGGAGGATACCATCGCAATTGGAAAAATTATAAAGAATAGAAATGATTGTAGGTGATCCCTCACTCAGAAAAGTGTGAGGGCTATTCTTGTCTCTTGCATGATGCGCGGATATGTAACATTCAAGCTAAGTGCCTTATCCTTGGTTTGTTTTTTACCATCTTCTAGGGTTCGTTTGGTTGCAGGGTTGGGTAGGGTTGGGTACTATTCACAGGTCTGGGTGAATAGTAAACTGTGAGGAGGGGGTACCCCTGTGAATAATACCCAACCCAACCCAATCCTGCCCAACCCTGTAACCAAACGAACCCTTAAGGTTTAGGTCCTATGATCTAAGACTCACTAGCTTACTTATTCTCGTTAGTTGGCTAATTGGATAAAAGGTTGCTAGTAGATCCAGCTACAAAATAGACATCTCTACTTGGCTGCATACTTGTTCAAGTATTTTCCCAGTTGGCTGGCTTACTTGCCAGAACATCAGCATGGTTTGATGCTCAATCTACCTTCACTCTTGGCTCGAATAATTTGCATAAATTGAGGTTAGACCTTTTCTTTTCCAGTTATAAATTCTTGTCTTTACCAGCCAATACTAATCTACCATTCATTTAACTATATGAATCATCTGTTCTTGAGAAGCTTCTTATATGGCTTGTAATTGAAATATAATCTGTTTTTGGAAAGGTCAAAGGGTAGAAAATGAACCTTTCTTGCGATGACTTATCTCTACTGGTTTCCTGGTTATTACACCTACCGAATTTATTATCTTACTTTGGTTAAATGCATCATTTGTAGATTGTACCTGCTTGTCAAACTTTGTATAAGAAGACGACGTGCTCATTCAGGATGGGGTTGGCAGGGGAGGGGAGTTTCACGGCTTTCCGAGGTGGAGGTAGGCATATTGGTGAGGGGGTTCACGGAGGCGGAAGCAAAGCGGGCGCTCTTCCAGCTAGACGTGAATGGGGCATCGGGTCCGGACGGTTTCCCAGCGTGCTTCTATAGGGTTGGGAGGTGGTCAAACTTGATGTGATGGAGCTACTGGAGGAATTTAGGGTTGGGAATAGAGTTTTGAGAGTTTAAACAAGGCGTTCGATTTTTGCTGTCAATGAAGGGCACTCCGACCAGGGTGGAAGATTACAAGCCTATTTCGCTGTCTAATGTCATGTATCTTATTATTTCAAAGATTCTTGCTAATCGGTTAAGGGAAGTGATGCAACTAATCATTTCATCTGAGCAGAAAACATTTGTACCTAGGAGAGCCATAATGGATGGGTTGGTGATGGCTTCAGAAATGATGACGGATTGAAAGAGAAGTACGGCCAAAGATGTGCTTTGGAAGGTGGATTTTTTCAAAGCTTACAACTGCGTTGATTGGAGGTTCATGTGGGCTTCTTTGCAGAAGAGCGGATTTTCTGAATTGTGGATTGCATGGATCAAGCGATATATTACTACTGCATCCCATGGGCTTGTCATTGGAAGATCGGAAGGGGTTTTTCAGCCTCAGAGAAGAATCCGACAGGGTTTCCCGTTGGCACCACTTCTCTTTGTGCTTGTGGCAGATGCATTAGCTGTTATGATGAGGTTGGGGAAGAGTGGGGAATGGTGATCTGGATACAAGAAAGATGAGATCTCCATCCTGCTCTTGCAATATGCGGATGACACTGTTATATCCTTGAAAGAAGGCGGAGAAGAAACGTCGGGCATCACGTATCATGGGCATTTTCAGGGAGGTGTATGGACTCCAGATCAATAATGACAAATCGACGGTGGTGTCGTTTGGGCTCTCGAAGCAGGAGTCGTGGGATGTGAAGGCGGGTTAGGGTACCCTTCCGCTACCTTCACTACAAAAAAGAACGCATTTGGCGTGCACAATCTTGCGTGCCTTGGGCGAGCACATGTGCTTGGACGGCCCTGGGCGAGCACAGGAAGACCACATGTGGTCAGCCATGTGGCTCGCCGGTTTAAATCCTGAGGAGCGGTCGGATGGCGTGCGTTTGCCAATTTGGACGAGCACTTCTATTACACATGTGCTCGCCCGTATATGCTCACCCACTTGAATTTTTATGTGCGGATAACGCGAGCGCCTGGAAATTTTGGAGCGAGCACCTGTGGACGGATGGGCGAGCACTTAAGTGTGCTCGCCTAGGTCCGTAAACAGAACGACGGGTGCCCTTTCTTCCTCATTCTCACGCGCGACTCTCCCCCAAATTTCCCCTCCGACGACCCGTGGACCATCATCTCTGCCACCGGTGCCTGCCCTTTGCGTGTTTCGAGTAGATACACATCTACCCTTCAGTATATTACTTCCTCCTCTCTCTCAATTTTTTAAAATTTCATTAAATATTTGTCTTGTTTTGATAGTTTTAGGTTTCAAATTTTTGGTTTTCTTGTTGGATATTTTGTATATACCATACGTATTTAAATATTTTTTACATGTTTAGGATAAGAGTGATCATTATATTCTTGTTATATTCGATTGTGATTATCTCATTTACATGTAGAATTTTATGCGTGGGAGGTGTTCGTCAAAATGACTCAACCAACATTAGGTCTAGACTTTGTAAAATATAAAGGATAGAAAGTCCATTAGAATATTTACACTTGTTAATATAGTTAATTTTTTATAATGACTAAAATTACAGGAATATCATGCCATGATATTGTATATTTGTGCTTAAATAATTAACATTAGGTATAACTTGTGAATAACATTAAGTATAATTATTGCAAAGAGTTGAGTTAGACATCCTTTCTACTGTGGATATGAGATATGATAAACATCCTTAATATTAGTTAGTCGATTTCATATAGTGTGGATATGAGATATGATAAACATCCTTAATATTAGTTAGACAATTTCATATAGTGTGGATATGAGATATGATAAACACCAACATTTCTTCTGTGATAATCTATTATCACATTAAATTCTAGTTAATGTGATCAAGTATATCACATTAACTTATAGTTAGGTTGATAATAAGGCTAAAACACTAACCACTAATTAGAACATTAAATTGCACAAAATCATTCACACACAGTGCGTCCCCCACACCGGGTGGTGTGTGGCCCTGCACACCGGGAGGCGTGTGCAACACATTAGTAGATTTGATCACCTCCAACTGTGTTATATATATTTTTTCATAGCACTATTGGACTCACTTTGGGATGGCTTATCCCAGACCAATGGTCGTGGATTTTGATGTTTGTAGGTGGAAAATTCGGTTTTTGCAGGTACATTTCCAATACTATTGAGCCAAACACTTTATTATGCACTAATTTAGGATCACACTTATCCCTATCCCCATCGCTAACCAACTAAATTTACGTAAATGCCCGGCTAACATAAATGATTAAATATTTTAAGATTATTTTATAGTCTCATTTGTAGCACGTACAAATGTATGACGTAAAGTGATCTTAAAGTATTACATTTATGTTAGCTTTCCTTAGTTCGGTGATCCCGGACTAAGGGGGTCCATAATGATTCAAACTTACTAAAAGGTAATCGTTGTCACAAGCTGTTTGTTTCTGATGGAAATTCGGTTCCATAACCCCTTCCTCTTCGGTATACCAAATCAATCATAATTTACTATCAAAATAATCACCAATATGATTATTTTGAAAGTTGATTGCGATTGATTTGTGTGGTATACATGAGAGGTGCAGTGTTATGCTGCTGAAATTTCCTCAGAAACAAACAGTTGTGACAACGGGCATCTTTTAGTAAGTTTGAATCCTTACGGACGAGCTTAAGTGATAACATAATTAAGACACTTCTCTTCTCATCTTTGAAGTCAACAATGGGTTAGGTTTAGGTATTCTTCACACGTTCTCCCAGATTAACTCAAAGTTTAATCTTCCCGTCTCATTTGACAATATGAATTGTTTCATTCAGGTTGATCAATATGACTAATAGAGAGCGGAAGAACCTTCCCAAGATGGTCAGTGCACAAGCGTGTAGTAGATGGACGTGTTACATATACCTTTCAAAGAGGTGTTTAGGAATTTATAGAATTTTCTTATGCACAAGGTTCCCGTGTCGTGGATTCAGATGGAACTATCTTGCGTCTGTGTCAAAAATATCGTTTAATGAGGAAGAGATCCAAGGATGAAACTCAGTTACATCTTTATCAAATGGGTTTCATGGAAGGATATCAGATTTGGTGGAGGCATGGTGAGGATTACGAGGACAAGATGAATGAGTCAAAAGAAGTGAACAATATTAATCCATTTGTAGATATGATTATGGACGTTGCGGGTCCAGATTTTAACGTTGCTTTTTATATGATGAGGAACCATACGGAGAGTCTGCAGAATTCTACGAGTTGTTGAAAAAAACAGAAGAGCCATTATGGTTGGGTTGCAAGACATATTCAAAACACTATGCGGTTTCGGATCTTCTATCGTGAAGATGGAGTATAATATGCCTGATCGTAATTTTGATGTAATGTTAAGATAATCAAGAAAATGTTACTAGAAGATGCAAAATTACCTGATAATTATTACAAAATGAAAAAGATGATGCGGAAGATGGGTTTAGCGGAAGTTAAAATAGACTCTCGTATAAATCACCATATTTTATATTACGGTGAACACCAGCATTTACAACAGTGTCCTGAATGTGAAGAGCCAAGATATCAGGAAGCCAGTAATAGTGGGACAAAAATCTCAAGAAACATTTTATGTTATTTTCCGTTGACGCTGAGATTGAAACGACTATATTATTGCTAAGAAACGATGATGTATATGACATGGCATACCATACATAAAGTCGATAAGTACATGGAGCATCCATCTTAGTCTGATTGTTGGAAAGTATTGATGTCAACTTTTCCTGCATTTTCTGAAGAAAAGAGGAATTGTGTTATATTTTTATGTACAGACGGGTTTAATCCTCATGGAAGAAGTAAAGATTACTCTTGCTGGCAGATAACTAGAAATTTCCAACGGTCTAGTATTCCACACAAAGCGGGAACACAAGGGTCGCTGCGGTGACCGCTAAAAATCCCTAATTAATCAACAATTAACCCACAATCAATCAATCAAACAATGATAAGCAGATGTGAAGTTAAAATTTATTTTTAACTCTACATAAATGATGTATAGAAGCAAGTACGTAGAGAGTTCGAACAAAGGGAGCAAGGCAGGGTAGATCCACAAGTGTGTGTGTGTGTGTGTGTGCGAATGTGGTGTAGTGTCTACATTATGCAATGCAAATATTTTTGTGGGTTTTTAATTTTATTTTTTTAATTTAAATTTTTTATTTTGTATTTTGGTTTTTAATTTTCTGATTTTATATTTTCTTTTTATATTATATATATATATTTTCAATATTAGAATATGTAAACTATATAATAAAAGAGGTGCTAGAATATTTATAAAAATATGCAAAAATACTCAAAAATTCAGAAATAAAATATTTTTGGTGTTTTTATACTTTTTTACTATTTTTGTGATTTTTGGGGGTTTTTAAAAATCTTTTTGGTATTTTTAAAAGTGAAAACAAAGGAAAACATGGAATAACTCACTGTCCGAAATTAAAATGGGAAGGAAAAATATCAAATAATCTCAAAATTTTCCCAAATTAGTTTTAAAATAAAGAAAATAAAATAAGGAACCTAACAAAACTTGAATTTACATTTTTAGAGTTTTCTATAATTTTTTAGATTTTTTTGGAAGTTTTTAGGTATTTTCTAATTTTTAAGGTTTTTGTTTTGAATTTTTTAGTGATTTTTGGATTGACACTAATGTAGGATAAAATAGACAGTAGGTAATTTTTTTTGGAATTTTTCTAGGTGTTTTAATTTTTTTTGGTATTTTCTAAGCTAGACAGTAACGAAAATACATGTTTTTGATTTTTAATAATTATAAAAATGCGACAAAAATTAGATGCAAAAATATGGCGTGGATTAGCAAATCAATAGGAGCTTAAATTAAATTTTTGAGAATTTTTCGAATTAAAATGATGCTTTAAGTAAATAGGACAAGCAAGCATAAATAATTCAGCCTGGCAGGGGTATAAGTGCAAATATCAAAACATCCAAGGACATCAATGCAAATTTCACACAAAAATTAACATTGAATAAATAATTTTATAGACCAATCGTAAATATCCAAACCCGCACGGGTACAGGTGCAAAATGCCCACCAGGGCGCGTGACTTGCACGCGCTTGGGAAGGACCTAACAGTAATTCTCAAAACCCCCGAGGGCTTACATGCAAATGTCCCTAAAATTTAACACTTAATATTTAATCCCCTAGATTGAAACAAAATACAAAAATGGCCAAGGGCCTCGCTGCAAAAAGCCCACACCTCACGTGAACGTGTCACGTGAGGTGACGTGGCCGAGGAACTAAACGCAAATGTCGACAGTTCAGGGGCCTACTTGTAAAATTTACAAAAGTTTTTAAATAGCAGATGAAAGTTTTAATACTAACGATTAAATACAAAAAGTCGCGAGGGTTTGAACGCAAAATACCCTCATGAAGCAGATCCAACGGCTGAAGGACGTTGATGACGCGTGGCGCCAATCCAACGGTCGGCGGCTGGGCGCGATCCGGCGGTGCAGCCCGAGCCACTTATCCACGTGTCATGATGAGGTTGCGTGATGACCTTTCGCCCTTGGACGACTCGGATTAGATTGAGATTGAATGATCGAACGGCTGGGCTTTAGCAAGATCCGAGGGTCGACATGAAATCTGGGCCGCCTTCAAGATCCAACGGCTGCGAAGGGCTCTCGATGAACTGGGACGAACTCGCGAGGAGGCAAGTTTACCAGGCATCAATCTCCCTCCTCCGCTGCTTCTTTGTGCTCCAAAATGGCGTCCGGTGCTCCTACGGTGGTCCACGACGTGCTGGTGGCTCCAGAAATCTCCGACGGTGGCCGGAGGGCTTGCGCGAGGTCGTCGGAGCACAAGGGCTCCAGGTACCTCTCCGCCTCCTCCAAAACGAGCCCCAGGTGCGAATTAGGGCCCAACACCTGCAAGAGAAGAGTGAAAGGACCCAGGGCAAAATGCCTAAGCCCTGCGGGATGGATGCTATGGTGTGAATCGATGAGGCAGAGCTCGGCCGGAGGTGCGCTCTGGCGAGGTGAGCGATTTGAGCGATTTAAGTGATGGAACGTGAGATTTTCTTGGGGTTTTTGATCCTAAAGCTATGGCGAAGCGAATGCAACAAAAATAAAGGCGAAAGATGGCTGCCTCAACGGTCAATGATCGGAGGGAGAGTACCTCGATGATGGGCTTTGCTGGAGGTAATGGAGATGCCTCCGACCTCCTTAGCTTTGGCTGATGGCACGAAGGTGGAGCTATCACCTCCAAGTCTTCGTGGAGCACGAGAGGAGCGAGGAGGGGTGGACCGAAGGGACTCGAATTCAAAATTGAAATCGGGTGTCCAATATATGAGGTTTGACTTGAAGACTGGAGCGCCCCAAAGAACGAGGTCCATCGGGCGACACGATGCTCCAATCCTTGAGCGAATCACTGGGCGTGAAAGACCAAAGATCGAGGGTCAAAAGCTCTGAAGATTGCGACACGAAAAAAATGCAAGAATCGGCCTGGAAAAATGGATAAAAATGGTGAACACCGAGGCTCTGACATGGGCTACAGGACCTAGGGCAGACAATTGACCGAGGTCAACTGCGACTGCCCCCTGGTTGGTCCACATGGACCAACCAGGAAAAAGGTCCTAAAAAAGATTTAAAAATTCAATTAAAAATAAAAAATGATTTTTTTAATTTTAAGTTATAAGATAAAAAATATTTATTATTTTATGTAGTATTTTATTCTGATTTTTAATTATTTTTATGAGATATATTTTTACAAGTGGCTTTTTATAACCTATATAGGTATATTATCTATATATTTTATTAATTGATTTTTATTTTGTGATTTTAATTAATTTATTTTAATTTATTATTTTATAAAATTATAAAATACTTTTATATACATAAATATATTTTTATTTTATTTTTCTGATGTGTTTAGTATATTTAATAAAATATGAGTATGTATTATGGAAGTATGAGTGTAGGTATTGTACCTATGTATATGATATGTATAAGTATTTTATTTTATATTTTATTTGGGTTTTTCTTCTGATTTTAATATACAAGTATATTATAAGTAATATTTACAAAATTATAAAAATATTAAATTACAAAAATGATGAATAAATAATAAATTGAATATTTTAATCTGTACAAGTATACAATGTGGGTCCAAAACTCAACTTCCAAACCGTAGCTCCGCCAAATGTGAAACCACCGCCATTAAATAGCTTATTTTATTCTATATACAATTAAAGGTGAGTTTTCTGCATTTGGAGTTTTCAGTTGTGAGATACGGGTCTGGGAAGTTGGGATTCTGGATTTTTATTCAGACCATAACTTTTTATCTTTGTATTATTTTTCAGTGAAATAAATTTTGTATTTTTCTATATAAAATTATCTACAACTTTCATGTACAAAGTTTCTTTATTTGAGGGATAAAAAGTGGAACCAAAAATAGGTCCCAAAATGAATAAAGAATGAAGGATTATTCATTGTATTTAGCCCTTATCTCCCCCTACTTTATTCCTTGTCGACCTATTCATCAAGATGCCTAGGTCTCGGGGTTTCAGGTCATAAAATATTTACAATATTTTATTCTTTTTCTTTTCTTTTATTTATTCTATAATTTTGGCTTTAATTACAGTATTTTATACACTAATTGTATGCACATGCATGAATGCTAAGATGATGTAATTAAGGGTATTTACAGGCATTTGCTAGGGTTTTTGAAGCCAAAATGATAGAATAAAGATGATGAAATGTGGATTCATCATCCCCCTATACTTTACCTTTGCTAGTCCCTAGCAAACACTTACGTAATAAGTGCAAAAAGAAAAAAAAAGAAAAGAAAAAGAAGAACTTGGATTTAGTTTAATTGTCAAACTTGTCTTCACAAAATCAAAGTTTAGAGCTTAAGTCGGACCTTTGGAATTTTAGTGCGGGCGGAACCTTAATCAGAATCGTGTTTGAAATCCAACAGTCCCTGAGACTCCCAAAACTCTATTCAAGTCTTCTCAATAGCCAGGTCAGAAATATTTCAACTCAAACGCAAACTCTTACGACTATGAATCTGACTCGTACAATGTAAGTGATGGTGGCTCTCCCCAACTAGAATGGCAAAGAAACTGACTTCTTCAGTACGACAACCCAATGATTCCCCAATCCAATAACTCCATCCACGAGGAGCGGGGTATTCCCTTCTAAGTTCAAGTGGCAACCAACTCAAGAGGAGGGGGTGAAGAGAAGAATGGACGGTAGCCAGTGTAGCTACCTATCCTGGGATGCAAGACCAATGTAGTCAAGTCATCCTGCTGCAGGCTCATATATTTGACTTTGGAACTCACGCTTGCTTATTGACTTTACAACATTTGTACATACTTTACAGGCTTTTTATTTTTGTACATGCCTGAACATTTTTTTGAATACTATATACAACAGCATTTACATAGGGAATTTTTCCTCTTGAGCCAGTAGACTATCCCTCTTTTGAAGCTTTATCGCAACCCACAACCTCCTGTCTTTAGACTTCCTAATCACTGGACGGGTTGGGGTGCACTTCCCTCCCTAGAGGAGGACAAATGTTTCTACTTGTGTGCGTCTCATACCGGCAAATCCAATCCCCTCACCACTCCAACTGAGTTGAGCCACGTGAAAGGTGCAGGTGTCCAAGTTAGGTCATTATCAACAAGAGTCGTGTGTGTGCTCCGAAATACTCTACTTAAGCAGTCAAGAATCCATTGAACCAAGTCTCATGATCCTCAAAGAATTAAGTCAACTAGACATGAAGTACCTCAAACCCAGTTCTTATAAGGCTCCTGTTATTAGGTATATTTTAAGGTCCAATCAAGCTCCAACCTCCGGATTTTACTTAGATTTGTTCAACTATCAAACTCAATCCGAAAAATGTTCATGCTATGCAATGCGATGCAGCAAATATTTTTGTGATGCAATTTTCAAAGATTTTGAACTTTGTATGGGTTTTTGAAAATATGATGATGATGCATATGCATTTTTTTTCAAAGAAATTTTTCAAATGTTTTTGGATTTTAATTTTGCAAATATTTTTGGGATTTTTGAAAACAAAAAGATTTTGGCTGAAAGCTAGGTGAAAAATATGTACATGGGAGTGCTTCTTATATATACAAGAAGTGGATTTTAAGAATTTACAAGGGTAAGATGTTAATTTTATAGATATGTACATATAATGGATTTTAGTAAGATGTATGTCTTCCTCAAACTTATTTAACACAAGTTTTCCAAATAGTTTTGAAAACTATAGTCCAAAATAATTTTTACAAACATTTTACAAACATGTACACACATTTGAAAATCATTTCGCAAAGGTTTTCCAAACAGTATGGATAGATTTTTCAAAATATTTTTTTCAACCATTTTTCAAACCATTTGCAAATCATTTTTCAAACATTTTATTTCACACAAAGAAAATAAATTTTTACAAACCACACATTTTATACAGGTTGAAAACATGTAACAAAATATTTCCAAAATAGTTTTCAATAGATTTTCACAAAGATTTTCAAACTATTTTTCAAATATTTTGCAAAAAACATTTTCACTTGATTTATTAATCAGTAAATACAAAAAGAATTTGAGGAACAACACTCCTTTTTATTAAGGATTTTAATGAATTTTAAAGAATTTTTAGCCATATTATTTGGAAAATACAAAAGTACGAGTTATGGCTAAAGTATATACACAGTATATACGACCCCCTATACTTAGATTGAGCTATGTCCTCATAGATCTAAGAGAAAAGAGAAGACATAACTCGTACTAAGTATAGGCAAGTCTAAAGAATAAATGAACGAATAAACCAATGAGAAGTTGACCGCCCTCCCTATACTTAGGATCAAATAATCCTAAGTATAACAGACTGTACACAACGCAGGGAGGGTCAAGGGTGGGAATGAACATATCTTACTCGGGTTGTCTCCCCCTATACTTAGGGTAAAATATCCCTAAGTATAGACAAGAAGAGGAGACAATAGGAGAGGATAAAAAAGAATAGAACAGCTCGGGGTGCACACCCCCCTATACTTAGGACAAAGTACGTCCTAAGTATGGAAAACTGTCTACAAGGGTGGCACCTTTTTGATAGATAAAGAAAATATAAAAGGAAAAGAAGAAAAGAAGAAAAGAAGAAAAGAAATCAACAGATGAAAGAGTGATCTAGACAGATGATCTGTATAGCAGAAAATGGAAGTGATCATCATGTATGAGATGCAGATGATATGAGTCAAAGAACACATCTCATACCAGAAGAATGGGGGCAACGTCAATGGTCAGCGGGTCATGATCTAGATATAGTTTTAGGCACTGACCGTTGACACGGAAGGTAGAGGAAGATGACGGTTCGGATATGTCGATACTTCCATTGTCATGTACCTTCCTGACCACATAAGGACCTTTCCACTTGCTCTATAGTTTCCTTGGAAATAATTTCAGTCTGGAATCAAACAACCATACTCTCTGATCTGGCTCAAACTGTTTATGGCTGATGTGGGAATCGTGCCATGTTTTCACTTTCTCCTTGTACTGTAGGCTGCTAGAAAAGGCTGTGTCTCTCAGTTCTTCCAGGGCTGCCAACTCTGCTCTTCTATGTTCTCCTATACTCTCGGGATCTAACAGTAACTCAATGACTGCCCAAAAGGATTTATGCTTGATTTCCACTGGCAAATGGCACGGCTTGCCATAGACGAGACGAAAGGGAGATGTCCCCAATGGATTCTTGAAGGATGTCCGATAGGCCCACAAGACCGAGTCCAAAAGTTGTGACCAATCTTTTCGGTCTCGGCGGACAACCTTTTGTAAGATAGTTTTTATCTCCCGGTTCGATACTTTGACAAGACCATTAGTCTGAGGGTGATACGGTGTGGCAACCCGATGGTCAATGCCGGACTCATCTGCAAGGGCCCTAACCTTGTCATTGATGAAATGAGACCCCCCATCTGAAATCAGGACTCTAGGTACCCCGAACCGTGAAATGATATTTTTCCTCAAAAATTTGCACATGGTTTTAGCATCTGCGGCTCGGGCGGGGATGGCCTCAACCCATCGGCTGACATAATCTACAGCGAGTAAAATATGCTCGAATCCCTGACTCTTAGGAAATGGGCCCATGAAATCAATCCCCCATGCATCAAAAACCTCACAAAAGTGAATGGGTTGCATGGGCATCATGTCTCTCTGTCCGCAGGTTCCCATCTTTTGACAGTCAGTACATCTCTTCACGAACTCATCAGAATCCTTGAAGAGAGTAGGCCACCAAAGGCCGGATTGAAGCACCTTCTGTGCTGTCCTTTTTCCAGAATGATGTCCTCCTGCCTCAAGCGTGTGGCAGTATGTGAGGACGCTATGCTGCTCTTCTTGAGGAATGCACCTCCTCCATATGTTGTCCCCTCCTTCATGATAAAGGACGGGGTCCTCTCAATGGTAAAACTTGGCCTTCGCCAGGAAGGTCTCGAGTTTCTGCCTGGGCCAACCTTATGGGACTGTCTTGGCGACAAGATAGTTCACAATGTCGGCGTACCATGGGAGCGAGGTGATAGCCAAGATCGCCTCATCTGGAAACGTCTCTGTGATAAGTGCGCTGGGCTCAGATTCCTCAAGGTTCTCCAATTGGGAAAGATGATCCGCCACCACATTTTTGACTCCAGGCTTATCCTTAATCTGAATATCAAATTCCTGGAGCAGAAGGATCCATCTGGTAAGACGTGCTTTGGCATCCTTCTTGGCCATTAAGTACCGGATGGCGGTGTGATCTATATAAATTGTCACTCTAGATCCGAGAATATAAGATTTGTACTTATCCAAAGCAAAGATTACGACCAGCATCTCTTTCTCAGTCACGGTATAATTCCGCTAAGCGGCATCTAAAGTCCGGCTGGCGTAGTGAATGGCAAACGACAATCCATCCCTCCTCTGTCCAAGCACAGCCCCAACGGCAAAATCTGAAGCATCCGTCATGATCTCGAATGGGAGAGACCAATCGGGTGGCTGAAGGACAGGAGCCGAAACAACCATACTCTTGAGAGTCTCAAAAGACGCAAGATACTTATCATTGACAATGAACTCGGTGTCTTTCGTCAGCAAGTCAGTAAGCGGTCGGGCAATTCGACTGAAGTCCTGAATAAACCGTCGGTAGAAACCGACATGCCCCAGAAAAGACCGCAATTGACGTAAATTGGACGGTGGATTGAGTTTTCTAATGATGTCCACCTTGGCCGGATCGACCTCCATGCCCCTGTTGGAGACGATATGACCGAGGACCGTCCCTTGAGTCACCATGAAGTGACTCTTCTCCCAAGACAATACAAGGCTGACCTCAATGCAGCGCTGAAGCACACGGTCTAGGCAGTCAAGACAAGCATCAAACCCGTCGCCATAGATCGAGAAGTCATCCATGAAGACCTCTAAACAGTCACCCACCATGTCCGAAAAAATGGACAACATGCACCTTTGGAATGTCGCCGGAGCATTACATAGACCAAAGGGCATCCGTATGAAAGCATACGTCCCAAACGGACAGGTGAATGTCGTTTTCTTCTGGTCTTCGGGCGCAATGGCCACTTGATTATATCCGGAGTACCCGTCAAGGAAACAATAATGACTCTTCCCAGCTAGCCGCTCGATAATTTGATCAATGAATGGCAGCGGGAAGTGATCCTTCTTAGTGGCCTCATTTAATCATCTGTAGTCCACACAGACCCTCCAAGAAGAAGGTACTCGGGTAGCGATCTCCTCTCCAGACTCATTCACAACTGTAGTGATACCCGTCTTCTTGGGTACCACATGTAATGGACTAACCCACTTGGAGTCAGAGACGGGATAGATAAAATCGGCGCTCCACCACTTTGATATTTCTTTCATGACCACGTCTCGAAGATTCGGGTTCAGCCGTCGTTGGAACTCACATGACGGCCTAGCGTCATCCTCGAGATAGATGTGGTGGGAGCACAGAGCCGGACTAATCCCCTGGAGATCAGCTATACTCCATCCTATCGCCTTGCGGTTTCTTTCAAGAACCTCCATCAAACGAGATTCTTGTTCTCCAGTCAAACCTGCTGAGATAATGACTGGGTGCATGTCTGGCTTACCCGCAAGGAATCTATACTTCAGCAACTGCAGCAGAGGTTTTAGTTCTGGACAACTGGGAGGTGGCAGATCTGGCTTCTGATATGTCTGTGTGAAGGCGACCAGGTCTGCATGGGAGAACTCTCACTCTGCATAAACATCTGACGAAGGGCGGCCTGCTGAATCATCAATACACTGCACTGGCTCGCACTCTATCATGGCTGTTGGCTCAGAAGGAATCAGACAAGGTAAATAGTCATCAAAATCATCCCTATCAATGTCTGAATCCGAGGGATCTAAAGTAGATGAACAAGATTGAAAATCATCAGCACCACTCGTCCCAGTACTATCAGCCTCAAGTGTATCCTCGTCCAGGGGTGTGCTCTCTAGGCTCTCGACTGCCATAAGCTTTAAAGATGGTGAATCTGTAGGCAAAGCGAGGGTCTGTGCGACATGATATGTCCAGGTAGATTCATCGTCCGTCATCACAAAATCACACTCCTGGTGGATGTCTAGCCCTTCCTCTATCATCTGCGCGGCTTCGTTGGACTGCTCCGAGCATTCAAGTTCTCTGGCTCTGGTTTCCTCGATCCTCTCTATTTGTATGGTCTCGCCCTCTACGTGAAAACACACCTTCCCACTATCATGATCAGTCACCGCCTTGGCTGTGGCCAAGAATGGACGTACGAGTATGATGGGGGCATCGGTTACCGACTCAGGGATCTCCATGTCCAACACTACGAAGTCCCGGGGAATTTCAGGCCCTGAATGGTAACGACCACGTCTTTCAATAACCCCTTCGGTCTCTTAGTCGACCTATCAGCAAACTGAAGGGCTGTCTTGCTCCTAAGAAGAGGACCAAACTCGAATCGGTCGAGTAAGGTTGCCGGAAGAAGGTTAATTGAAGAGCCGCTGTCTAACAGAGTACGATCAAACTGCTGCTCCTGAATCTCGCATATGACATAGGGAGCTCCTGCATCTGGTCTCTTGGCTGGCAGTTTGTTCTGAATAGTGCAGCAAGTGGAATGAATGAGCACATGGATCTGGTCTCTGTGGTTCCTCCTCTTCCTGCGGACGGTAGTCTTCTCTTTTAGGTTCTTTTTGAAGAGGGGAATGTGCTCAAGTGTTTCTTGTAGAGTCAGTTGAATGTGGAATCTGTCTATAATCTGATTGCTGAACTCTACCTGCTGGTCTTTTTTTGGATTTTCTCTTTTGTTCCCCTTCGCCCGGCGGAGTGCTTCATGGAATGGGATGGTAGGGGCCTCCTCAGATGGAGGATCAGGAATAGGTCTCTGTGCCTGTGAAGGAATAGAATCCATACAATCATCATCATTCAACACATATGGATCCGCAATGTGAACAGAAACCTTTCCTTTATTCATATTTTTGTTTTTCTGGTTACCACAGTCCATAGATACAAAAGGTGGTAACATCACAGAAGGAAGCTCAACAAAAGTAGATGTGGTGGCCTCAGTACCACCACTGGAACCTGTCTTCGTGGCATCAGCACCCCGCTTTGGCTCTGCATCCATGGTGGCATCAGCACCACCGTCTGCATCTGGTATCATGACGGCCTCAGTACCGTCGTCTGGAACTCCATCATTGGTGGCATCAGCACCACCTTCTTCATCATCCTCATTAGTGGCATCAACACCACTACTCTGCTCCTCTGGCGCTCTTGGTTCTGCATGTGGTTGTCGCTCAGAAGAGGCGCCGCCGGCTGGCATCCTACCGCTCCTAGTAGCCACAAAATCAACATCATACAAAGAAAGAGATATGTCACTCAAATAGTCACTAGGAGAGGTATCCTCTGTAAACTCTACCTGCTCAGACTTCCTTTTCAGATTGTTCGGATTTGGTTTAATCTGAGCTGGTATGGCGGCCTTGCCTTTGATGATCTCTCTCATCTCCTGTCGGAACTCATCCATTTCTTTCCTAAAGAATGCTCGCTGTTCGGAGAGCAAGCGGGCAAGATCATCTAAAGCTGGGTTCTCAAAAGCAGGGACCTGAGAACCGGATGGGTTCCCTTGCGGGAAATGAGGTTGTTGCTGCTGCTGCTGGTATGGATAGTCCTGGGTAGGATGGGAATAAGACTGCTGAGGCTGCTGACGCTGCCTCCACTGTTGTCCCTGATAGGCAGGACGAGGACCCTGCTGGTATTGCTGTTGTTGGGCATACTGGGGCTGCTGCTGATGTGGCTGCTGGCTGCTCTGCTGTCCTTGAGCATGAGTCTGCTGCTGAGATGAGGAGTCGTTGTTGCCCCAACGGAATCCGGGGTGTTCACAATGAATCCCGGGCTGAGGGTACCGGTCGTACCAAATCCCATTGACTTCCATCAATGGCTCCTGCTCAAAGGATGGTGGAGGAAGAACTGCCAGTGGCTGCTCCGGCTGGTAGACCGCCATTTGAGTGTCCTGAGATGGCGGCTGCGCTGGGTAGTATTGTAGCAACGGGACCGGCTCTTCCTGGATGTGGTTTATCTGGCGATACGAGGCATAGGATTGGTTGGAGCTGCTACTGCTGGGGTCAACCCGTGACCTGGAAGGCTGCTGGGAAGAAGTATGTGCCTCCTGGACGCAAAGAATCTGCGTCTTCAGGTCACTCATCATCTTGGCAATCTGGTCCATCTGGGCCATGCCTTGCATCTGCTTTTTCTCGAGGATCTCGAGACGGTCCAGTTTCTCATTGATGATGCCCATGTCGGCTGTGGCTGATTCGGCTTGGGCTGCGACTGTCGAGGAAGTGTTAGGACTGGCATCGATGCGGGTGATCCTCTGGAATGATCCCGCTCCTTGCGGGGGCTTTTGTTGTGTGTAGACGCGGGCTTGGGCCATGACGGTTGAATTCTCTACCATGCCTTCATAGATGGCCCAAACATCGTCTTCACCCTTGGAAAAGTAAGACCCACCACAAGAAGCATTAACAAGCCCCTGCAACTTCGGTGTCATCCCACTAAAGAAACTCTACACTAGATTGGGCTTAGATATGTCATGGTGTGGACACCGGTCAATGAGCTCTCGGAATCGATCCCAAGCTTCATGAAATTATTCATTTGGGATCATTACGAAGTTGCTGATCATTGCTCTTGCTGCGTTCGTCTGGCCGAGAGGGTAATACTTCTTTAAGTATGTGGTCCGGAGATCTGCCCAAGTGTCGATGAATCGCCTCAAATGTTTGAGCCAGTATGCAGCTCTGTCAACCAAGGAGAAAGGGAAGGCGATCATCTTGATAGTGTTCTCGGTCATCAGCCTATCATGGACTGTGCTGCAGATCATTTCAAATTCTTGGAGGTGGAGGTGTGGCTCTTCGGTCGGCAACCCATGGAATTTGGGCAGAAGCTGAATGGCGTGGGGCCGAAGCTCGAAATCTCCATGGATAGGAGGGAGTCTGATCCAACGATGAGTGAGGGATGCTGCGGGATTGTGCAATTCCCTCATGATAATTTGTGGCGATCTCTCCGCGTTGGGATCACCTCCTCCTGCATCAGGTCCATCTCCTCTTCCGCCACCGCCACCGCCACTGCCCCCAAGTCGGTTTTCTCGCATCTGCGTGATTTCTCTCATGAGGTCACCCATAAAGACTCCCTGGTCTCAGATCTGTCTCTGCATAGTCTTCAGGGATGCTAGAAGTGAATTATTGATGGCGGTTTGATCAATGAAGAATGGCGGGTGCTCATGTTCATCTGGATTCTCTCCTCTGTCAGCCATGTCTGGGTTCTCTGAAAAAGTAAAAGAACCCATCTCAGGTGCTGTCAAATGCTCTGAGCTCTGCGATGCACTAAATTCTGAAACTCTTGGACTGATGGAAGGAGAATGGGAAGGGTGGTCGAGGGGGAACAGAGTGGATGTGAACTCAGGCTCGGAGAGTGGGTCTGGACTCTCCGAGGTTGTCCTAGATGAATGAGGAGGAGTGCTGGATAGCGGTGCCGACAAGGTCGGCCTAAGAGACCTCAGTCCCATCATCTTGATTATTCGGGAAGAGCAAGGTGAATGCAGAAGAAGAAGGATGAAAGGAGAGGCAAAATTGCGCACAATTGTGCTGTGTTTTTGATCTTGACCTAAAATCGACTAGCAATCAAACACAAAACAGGGTGAGTTCACCAACTCAACGCATGAAGCCGTGAAGGTTCGGCTTTTATCTTGTCAATTTTATCTTGAATTCAAGAATTTATCTTATCACGAGTCCTTAGAGCACTACGCCTAAAGGAGAGAGAGTACTGCCGGAAAAGTATTCTCGTACTTGTCCTCCTCGCCTGTGTAACATGTAGCTTGCGCTTTTTAAGGTCCTTGTAACCCTTCCTGGATCCCTACTCAGCCAAAGAAGAAGAGGGAGGAAGTCGATAGGCGAAACCGATACTTCAGATCTCGCTCGCAACGGAATCACCCGTGAGCGTGCAAGACCCTACTCGGACGCAGACGGTGAGACAGACACACCCGTGAAGGCGTGGCCTATGCTCTGTATTTCGGACAAGGTCGATGCTCACACAATAGTGAGTCACCAATGATGACCAAGTCCTACTCGCCTACGTACGATAGTAGCGCCAATACTTCGGAAATCCAAGCGATACACAAGGCAGCCACAAGCTGGGTTTTTGGCTCTAATCCTTACGAAGCACTCAACTTACTTGGAAGTAGACCTTCCCATGCAACCTGAAAACAAGTGAGGGTGTGATTCTCCCCAATCAATGAGTCCAATTACGAATTTTATTTAGGTCAAAGTTTTTTTAGCAGCCCCTTTTTTACTTTTTTTGGTGTTATCGCTTCTTTTGAGTGGATTCAAACAAGCGCCTAACGATTTTTATATTTTCTTGATTCCTACTTTGTCCAAAAACAGAGGGAGAATAGAGTCGGAAAAGCCAATGCAAGTCGGCACCAAGATGGAAATCTCACCTTTGTGCCTAAATGATGGATGCCAAGATAGAGGACTTACAGTGAATCCCAGCTCTCTCCATGTGGGATGCAAAGTAGAAATTTATAAACCTAAACTACATGCCGGTGTGCAAGCGGAAATCGTCCTAAGCAGGCAATTGCTACGTGAAGAACCAAGAGTCAACCACCAATCTCCAATCCTAAGGTCCGGTCTAGGCTCACCCCTCCTCCTCTCGACACATCGAGTTCAGGAGAAGTGCTTGGCGGGATGAGCTCGCAGCGCGGTGGATCGAAAAATGGCAAGTCAACTGTTTAAATAAACTAAGTCCAAATTCGAGCTATAGGTACATGCAATGATAATTAGAGCGTTTGGACCTAATCTAATCGATCAAGCAATGCCTAGAACTAAGGGCTCAATCCACAAAAGAAATGAAAAATGAAAACAAAATCGGAAAATGACTGTGGAAAACACGAAGAAAATCGCGGTGAGCCCCCAGGTGAACAAACACCTGGAAATTAGGCCCGAAGTGTCTGAGTGTCCAAGTCCTGTATTATTACAAGTTAATATGAATATCTCTCTCACCAAATAAAATGCAAACTAGCTACCACTCTATCTCACTCCTCATGCTCTCTCCTGTCGGCCTGGGCTAGAAAGGCTGGTTCCGCTTCCCATGGTTGCTCTGGATCCCCTAGGTGATCCGCCTCGCTCCGCGGTCCCTCACAAGAAGACAAGAAAGGAAATGGTCAGAAAGCTCAACAATATATATCAAAAATAGATGAGAGATAAAATGAAGCAATGGTAGACAAGCAAACACAATCAAAGAAAAATGTGATATACTCGCTGTTGCTCCCCGGCAATGGCGCCATTTGATAACTAGAAATTTCCAACGGTCTAATATTCCACACAAAGCGGGAACACAAGGGTCGCTGCGGTGACCGTTAAAAATCCCTAATTAATCAACAATTAACCCACAATCAATCAATCAAACAATGATAAGCAGATGTGAAGTTAAAATTTTGTTTTTAACTCTACATAAATGATGTATAGAAGCAAGTACGTAGAGAGTTCGAACATAGGGAGCAAGGCATGGTAAATCCACACGTGTGTGTGTGCGAATGTGGTGTAGTGTCTACACTATGCAATGCAAATATTTTTGTGGGTTTTTAATTTTTTTATTTTGTATTTTGATTTTTAATTTTCTGATTTTATATTTTCTTTTTATATATTATATATTTTTTTCAATATTGGAATATGTAAACTATATAATAAAAGAGGTGCTAGAATATTTATAAAAATATGCAAAAATACTCAAAAATTCAGAAATAAAATCTTGTTGGTCTTTTTACCTTTTTACTATTTTTGTGATTTTTGGGGGTTTTTCAAAATCTTTTTGGTATTTTTAAAAGTGAAAACAAAGGAAAATAGGGAATAACTCACTGGCCGAACTTAAAATGGGAAGGAAAAATATCAAATAACCTCAAAATTTTCCCAAATTAGTTTTAAAATAAAGAAAATAAAATAAGGAACCTACAGAACTTGAATTTGCATTTTTTAGAGTTTTCTATAATTTTTTAGATTTTTTGGAAGTTTTTAGGTTTTTTCTAATTTTTAAGATTTTTATTTTGAATTTTTAGTGATTTTTGGACTAACACTAATATAGGATAAAATAGACAGTAGGTAATTTTTTTTTGGAATTTTTCTAGGTGTTTTAATATTTTTTTGGTATTTTCTAAGCTAGACAGTAACGAAAATGCATGTTTTTTTATTTTTAATAATTTAAAAAATGCAACAAAAATTAGATACAAAAATATGGCGTGGATTAGCAATTCAACAGGAGCTTAAATTAAATTTTTGAGTATTTTTTGAATTAAAATGATGCTTTAAGTAAATAGGACAAGCAAACATAAATAATTCAGCCTGGCAGGGGTATAAGTGCAAATATCAGAACATCCAGGGACACACATGCAAATTTCACACAAAAATTAACACTGAATAAAAAATTTTACAGACCAATCATAAATATCCAAACCCGCATGGTTACAGGTGCAAAATGCCCACCAGGGCGCGTGACTTGCACGCGCTTGGGAAGGACCTAACAGTAATTCTCAAAACCCCCGGGGGCTTACATGTAGATGTCCCTAAAATTTAACACTTAATATTAAATCCCCTAGACTGAAATGAAATACAAAAATGGCCAAGGGCCTCACTGCAAAAAGCCCACACCTCACGTGAACGGGTCACGTGAGGTGACGTGGCCGAGGACCTAAATGCAAATATCGGCAGTTCAGGGTCCTAATTGTAAAATTTACAAAAGTTTTTAAATAGCAGATGAAAGTTTTAATACTAATGATTAAATACAAAAAGTCACGAGGGTTTAACCGCAAAATACCCTTGCGAGGCAGATCCAACGGCTGAAGGACGTTAATGACGCGTGGCGCCAATCCAATGGTCGGCAGCTGGGCGCGATCCGGCGGTGCAGCCCGAGCCACTTATCCACGTGTCGTGACGAGGTTGCACGATGCCCTCACACCCTTGGACGACCCGGATTAGATTGAGATTGAATGATCGAACGACTAGGCTTTAGCAAGATCCGAGGGTCGACGTGAAATCTGGTCCGCCTTCAAGATCCAACGGTTGTGAAGGGCTCTCGATGAACTGGGACGAACTCGCGAGGAGGCGAGTTTCCCAGGAGTCAATCTCCCTCCTCTACCGCTTCTTTGTGCTCCAAAATGGCGTCCGGTGCTCCTGCGATGGTCCACGACGTGCTGGTGGCTCCAGAAATCTCCGGCGGTGGCCGGAGGGCTCGCGCGAGGTCGCCGGAGCAAAGGGCTCCAGGTACCTCTCTGCCTCCTCCAAAACGAGCCCCAGGTGCAAATTAGGGCCCAACAACTGCAAGAGAAGAGTGAAAGGACCCAGGGCAAAATACCTGAGCCCTGCGGGATGGATGCTATGGTGTGAATCGATGAGGCGGAGCTCGGCCGGAGGTGCGCTCCGGTGAGGTGAGCGATTTGAGCGATTTAAGTGATGGAACGTGAGATTTTCTTGGGGTTTTTGATCCTAAAGCTATGGCGAAGCGAATGCAACAAAAATAAAGGCGAAAGATGGTTGCCTCAATGGTCAATGACCGGAGGGAGAGTACCTCGATGGCGGGCTTTGTCGGAGGTAATGGAGACACCTCCGACCTCCTTAGCTTTGGCTGATGGCACGAAGGTGGAGCTGTCACCTCCAGGTCTTCGTGGAGCACGAGAGGAGCGAGGAGGGGTGGATCGAAGGGACTCGAATTCAAAATTGAAATCGGGTGTCCAATATATGAGGTTTGACTTGAAGACTGGAGCGCCCCAAAGAACGAGGTCCATCGGGCAACACGATGCTCCAATCCTTGAGCGAATCACTGGGCGTGAAAGACCAAAGATCGAGGGTCAAAAGCTCTGAAGATTGCGACACGAAAAAATGCAAGAATCGGCCTGGAAAAATCGACAAAAGTGTGAAAACCGAGGCTCTGACACGGGCTACATGACCTAGGGCAGACAGTTGACCGAGGTCAACTGCGACTGCCCCCTGGTTGGTCCACGTGGACCAACCAGGAAAAAGGTTCTAAAAAAGATTTAAAAATTCAATTAAAAATCGAAAATGATTTTATTAATTTTAAGTTATAAAATAAAAAATATTTGTTTTTTATGTAGTATTTTATTCCGATTTTTAATTATTTTTATGAGATATATTTTACAAGTGGCTTTTTATACCCTATATAGGTATATTACCTATATATTTTATTAATTGATTTTAATTTTGTGATTTTAATTTATTTATTTTTATTAATTATTTTATAAAATTATAAAATACTTTTATAAACATAAATATATTTTTATTTTATTTTTCTGATGTGTTTAGTATATTTAATAAAATATGAGTATGTATTATGCAGGTATGAGTGTAGGTATTGTACATATGTATATGATATGTATAAGTATTTTATTTTATATTTTATTTGGGTTTTTGTTCTGATTTTAATATACAAGTATATTATAAGTAATATTTACAAAATTATAAAAATATTAAATTACAAAAATGATGAATAAATAATAAATTGAATATTTTAATCTGTACAGGTATACAATGTGGGTCCAAAACTCAACTTCCAAATCGTAGCTCTGCCAAATGCGAAACCACTGCCATTAAATAGCTTATTTTATTCTATATACAATTAAAGGTGAGTTTGCTGCATTTGGATTTTTCAGTTGTGAGATACGGGTCTGGGAAGTTGGGATTCTGGATTTTTATTCAGACCATAAGTTTTTATCTGTCCTATTATTTTTCAGTGAAATCAATTTTGTAATTTTCTATATAAAATTATCTACAACTTTCATGTACAAAGCTTCTTTATTTGAGGGATAAAAAGTGGAACCAAAAATAGGTCCCAAAATGAATAAAGAATGAAGGATTATTCATTGTATTTGGCCCTTATCTCCCCCTACTTTATTCCTTGTCGACCTATTCATCAAGATGCCTAGGTCTCGGGGTTTCGGGTTATAAAATGTTTACAATATTTTATTCTTTTTCTTTTCTTTTATTTATTCTGTAATTTTGGCTTTAATTACATTATTTTATACACTAATTGGATGCACATGCATGAATGCTAAGATGATGTAATTAAGGGTATTTACAGGCATTTGCTAGGGTTTTTGAAGCCAAAATGATAGAATAAAGATGATGAAATGTGGATTCATCACTGGCCAGTAATGACAACACCATACAATCTACCCCCATGGTTATGTAATTAAGAGACAATTTATGTTTCTATAGTTGTAGGAGAAATAACATTGTCGATGTGATACCAGGAAAATTTATACGCAGATTTGAACCCTTCATTTTAGCTTCTCAAGCGGACCAAGTTTGTTATCTCCCGCAACTGTCAAAGAAGAGAAAGAGCATTGAAACTTTAACTGTTGTAAAGATAAATTCTCGAGGCTATATTTCTAATGAATACACTCATCATAAAGATGACATAGATGAAGCATTCACACCGACAAATGAACGAATAAACGTAACAGAAGAAGTCACAATCATCGAATCAATTCGATTGGCTGATAATAAGGTATTATGTGTTGACCTACAAGATGATTCCGACTCCACAAATGATGATTCAGAAAACTCAGAAATCTAAGAAATATCCTATAATCCCACCGAAATAAATGATGAAGATTAGCTGTAAGTTTTGTTACATTATTATAATCGAATTAGCTAAAATGTTCATTAATAACCATGTAATTAACTATTTCATCATCACAGTCATGGCAGGTTTTGGACGTGGCGGGTCTCATGGATCTCATCGATCCAATCGTCCATCCTCCTTAGGCACACCTTCGTCCAGTAGGCAGCCAACCCCAGATGTTGTTTTATATTCACAGTCTGATGAGGTTCGACAGGTCATAGCCTACTACGAGTCCGTTGATTATCCTCCTCTACCCTTTTATGTAGGCGCCTATGAGGAGCCATCTACCTTAGCCACTCCTGCTGCATTCCCGATCCCGATCCCGATACTTGCACGAACATCGATGGGTTCTGATTCCCCTTCTTTTGGACGTTCTAGCACCTCCGTGCCTTTACCTACTGGAGCTGGACATACTTCGGCGTCCAACCCTTTGTTGGAGGTTACGGCGGATGGGAGGTGCGATTTTAATTTTACCAAACAAATAAATTGTATAATGTTTATAAATTTTACCAAATGCAGGGATTTTTTGAATAGCAACAGGGTGGCAAATGAGATAACCAACATAATCAAGACACACTTGACTAGCATGCAATTCAGATTATGTCGCATCCCTGCTACCGAACATGAGAGACTGTTTGAGATGTTTCTGGTAAGAATAATTTCTAAGAAATGAAATAGAAAATTTTTGTCATATTTTCTTCTAATATTTTATAGTAATTTTTAGAGTAGGTATCGCCTAGTTCCAGGTCTGGGGAAGGAGGCTTATCGTCGAGCCTTTATTCATTTGGTGGAGAAGAGAATGAGCAATACATTTTTTAAGGCAAGGAGAGACTCGCATGCGAAGACGGGATGCGAGGAGATGAATTTTGAGGAGATGAAGAGGTTCCCTCCATCATGGTGTATGGAGGATAGGTACTGTATTTATTCAATAATTTATGGTGCAATTTTTAAAGTAATCAATATTCATAACATATTCCTTGCAGATGGGCGAGTTTCTATGATGCATTCGTTGCAGATGCAGAGTTTGGAAGGAGATCCACGACTGGAAGGATAAACCGCCGAAAACAAAGGATTAAATCGATAAGTGGATCTAAAAACCACAATCAGACTAGAGCAGAGATGATACTACAATATAAATATTAATTTTTCAAATCTACTTTAATATAATGCCATGTTGTTATTACATTTTAAAATTAAATTTCAGGCAACTAGGTTGGAAAGAGAACCCTCATTTCAGGAGTGGTGGTCTAGGTCTCACATGAATGGGAAAGAAGGGGAGTCGCAATGGTCCACTCCTGAAGCATGAGAATTGTTGGTTAGTCTTTTAATTTATTTGCATTTGAAAGATATATTATAACTTATTGATGAACGTGAAATCTGCCTCTTTAATAATCTAAAATTGTCGTAGTAGGCAAATTCGATTAATCAAAATATCACACTCTTCAAATGTTGTCGAATACTTTTACTTGGCAAGTCTACCAAGGTCGAACACAGGGACACAAGCTACTCTATATATTTATTGATTGTTGATCAGTTAAGAGCAGTGCAAATAAATTCTCAATTTCAGGTCTTTATGAAGATGCAGGATGCACTATACTAATTGCAATGCAATAAAATGATGCATGTAATTTTTAGTTGATTTTTATGCAATTATAGGATGATGCATGAGAGTAATGCAAGGGAATTTATATGCAGAACAAAAGATCACAATTATACCCTAAAAATATCATTGAAAATGAGCAACATAATAGGAATTAAAATCAGGGTCATTTTAATCACAACATTAAGATCAGTCATCAACTCAGAGCACAGACAAAGAGAGCAGGGTCATCATATAACACAGATATTCACTTCATTTAAAATGGTGGCATATGATAAAATTAAATATGCCATGATGTAGATGAGGAAACAAGGATCGAAATGACACAAAAATCATGCAATTTGGACCTACAATGCTCAAGTTATGAAGAAAACAATGCAGGGGCATAATTGTAAAAAAATACAAGAAATAAAAGGATAAATATTACATTTAAGTCCATGAAGGGACCTAAATGCAAATACCAAAAAATTCCTGGGGTCCTCTGTAAATTTTCCATGCACACAGGGACCTTTCTGCAAATCTTCAAATCGTGAGGACATCCCTGTAATTTACCTAGGCACACACATGAAGCACGTACCTGGGGACCAATATGCATTTATTAGAAGTTTCTGGGTCGTTCGTGCAATATACCCAAGCCCTCACGTGTTGTACACGTGAGGGGCCTAGGCTTGGGTCTCGCGGCTGGTTCGGGACACATGGCGGTATATGGAGGCTTAGGGCGAGGTTCGGTGCACCCGAGACTGTTGGTTTGGATTGAGGCTTGGGCCTCCACGTGTCTTCATCTCAGCCGTCCGATCCAGATGATCGGACGTCACCTGTTCTTCGTCCTCCATCGTGATTCATCGGAGGAGGCGGGGCTCCATCGACATGCTAATTGCTCCGTCGCGTCCCTCCGTACGAGAATGAGGTTCGGGGAGCTCGCTGAAGTGTTGGCAGAGATCCTGGAGCAAAGTAGAAGCTCCGTGGTTGTCTGGAGGTGCTCGGCAGAGCAAGGTCGTCGGAGGAAGAGCTCGAGACCGACGGGGCGACACGAGCTCCAGGCATTGAGGCGATTTGACCTGCAGACGTTAGAATAGCCAAAGCGTGCCTTGTGCAGTGCATGAGAGTGAAGTGGGGGTGAGTGGGAGCCAGATTGGGCGGAGCAGGTGGTGGCTCGAGTGGGTCCTCCGACGTGTTGTCGGAGGAGATGGATTGAGGCAGAGGGGGCGGTGGAAGACGAGAGGAGGTGATCGGAGATGGTGGCGAAGATGGGAATGGTGTGGCGAGGCTTGTGAAGTGGTTAGGTAGTGATGAAGATCATCGTGGTTGACAGGAAAATTGCGAGGAAATTGATGAAAATTAGGTAGAAGTACCTGGAGGTCAGACGGAGAATGGGCGGAGGACGTGGCTTGGGCTGAGCGCCTTGGAGGCGCTCGGCTCTTCGCCCGACGAGGTCAGCCGAGCCTCGGAGCTCAGCGGTGGCGGAGCCAGCCGCAGCACGGCCATGGCGGTCGTGGGTTGACACCTGGGCTAAGGTCATCGTCGCCTCGACGATCTGCCCCTCTGGTTTCACCGGAGGGGTGGGGGAAGATGGGCCTTCTCCCGTGGAATGGTGGACAAGGGTTCAGGAGGCAGGGCGAAGGCTTTTATAGGTGGAGGAGGTCCGGCGGTTACGTGGTGAAGAGGGCGGTTTCGGCAGCAGAGGGTTAAATGGAGAAGTGATGGCAGTGCATGATAATGGTTGCGCGAAGATGATGGAGGAACGGGGGTTGTGTAGGTGGCGTTACGACGAGGGGGCATTGGGGGTGATGGCTAAAATGGAAAGGGGGTGAGGCATTACGAGGGAGAACGGCGGTGCTGGAGGAAGACGATAGACATCAGCCGTTGGATCTAGCGATCCAATGGCTTGGATGAGGGTGCCAGTGGAGGGTTGTGATTAGATCTTAGGATATGTGATCAAATGACAAAGATCAAGGCGCTGATGGATGGATAGGATGCGGTCTGGAAAAGATCCAATGGCCTGGGGAGAATGGGTGATGTGGAGTGTTATGGACCGTAGGATTCACGTGGGATCGGGCGGCTGAAGTGAGGGGGTGACGTGGGATGATGCTAACCGTAGGACTTAAGGGGATCGGAGGGCTGTGATTTAGGCGGGTGTGTGCGGTTGGGATCAGATCTGGCAGTCAGATCTGAAGGCGGGGAGTGGGCGAAGGATGAACGAAGGAGATGGAGGTGGGATTAAGGGGATCCAACGGCTCAGGAGAGCGTCGGGTGGCACAAGGAGGTGCGGTCGCGTGGCAGCTCCAGAAAGCGCCACGTGGCTGCATCAGAAAATTTGAAAATATAAAAACAAAGAAAAATATGGAATAAATAGTTAGCGACAGAATTAGGAAAAAGTCAAAATATAAAAGTTGTTCGTCTCGACGAGATCTACAAGTTTCATGTTGGACAAAAAGGTAAAAGAGGTCATATGTACAAAAAGTATTTTTGAGGTATTTTAAAGAGCTAAAAACACCTAATTTTATCTTTTGAGTTATTTTTGCATTTTCTGTCTTTTTAAGGGTTAGTGAATTATAGACAATTGTTCAACTTGATTTTTATGGGTTTTTGATGAGAAAATAAATACTAAGAAAATAAAGGTAATTACATACAATTATTTAAGGGTTAAATATACACAATATAAGACAAGATAATAATATAGAATTAATGGAGAATTTTATTGGATTGAGTAAGACAGTGGTTTAATCTGTGGATTTTAGCATGATGAATACGAGATTCATCATACCCCTATACTCATCCTCGAGCATCTAAAGAATGAAGGAGTTGGATTAATTCCTGGCAGTGCAAGTGAAGATTTCAAGGTTCAATCTTTCAAAGACCCTTAATTTAAGAGATCCCAAAATTCTGGATTTATCCAAGCCTTAGTCATAAGGAATCCGACTTCTCTAATTATCAGACTCTCTTTTTGTACATATAATATAAGGATATAAAACTAGGTGTACTGCATTTCATGAGAGTCGATTCGAGGCATCACTCAAAGTTCCAGTCCCAAAGACTCTCCTCTAGACCTCATCCTCAATATTAGGGAATAAGTCTATTCTTGCTTCAGTCAACTGTCTCATTAGTTTGTCAGATTTGAAAGTGTAGATGGATGGCCAGATGATGGAGGGCATAGGATTGTGTCTGATTTTCTCTCCCTCACATTGGAACAAGGGACCTCTCGAGTGCCTTTTTACTCAACACATGTAAATTTTTAGATTGTTGATCAATGTGTCCATCAAGAGAGTTTGAGTCGTCTGCACTTGTTTTTCTGGGAGTACACCGGGGTGTGTCTTTTCTGAGTATCTAAGATACCTTCGACACCCAAACTTGTATCGCTTACGATGCAGAGCCCGTTTTGTGGTGTCAGCCCGACTCCTTGGTCCTAATTAGCGCTTGGTCCAAGTGGACACTTTGAAAAATATTTGGGAGCGCTTGTCGTTGGTGGAAGCTCATTTGTAATTTGACTTTGGATGATAAAGCTTTCTTATTTCTTTTTCTTTTCTTTTTTGGCTAGCTCCACTGCTTTTACCAAAAATTGGCGCACACTGATCAACAATTTTCATTAAGTTTCATCACACCCTGGCACATAGGTAGAAATCAAAGAGATAGTATACGAATCTTGCTCACATACTGGCTGACACTCAGGTTTTCTGAAGCCTTCATTAACTTTATCCCATCCTCGAATATCATTAGATCAGGTCTAGACTCAAATCTCTAGTCTTAGTTCCTCAAGTGATATCTCAACTCATCTCATCAATCATGCATTTGTGGAAGTGACTGTGTTGATCATGTTCTTTTGAAAGTAGAGATGAAGAGTGCAATATAGCGCTTAAATCTTTCAAACTAGGGAAGTGTGGATAATTAAGCTTAAAAACCCTAATGACTAAGGCATGTTAACTCAGACTCTCAAGATCACAGAAATCTAGTGTCCTCAAAAATCATCAAGCCTTGAGTGAATGTGTTTGTGTCAGGAATACACCAACTCCTTAGTTAATGATTTTTGTGTGATATTTGGCTTTTGCAGATTTTTATGGATTTTAATTTCCAATTTTTTTAATTCTTTGGAGAGACAATGACTGGCCCAGGCTCAAATGAATAAAAGTATCTACTCTCAGCCAGTATGGGTGTAAGTATGAGCTGTTAGACGGACCCGTGTTACTTGAGGACGGAGCCATATACAGTGTCCTCTAAACCACCCCCTCTGCTAAGGGAGACCGAAGTTCCCTCACTAAAAGTGTTTACTAAGCCTAGTAGTCAGAGTCTAATTCAAAGAAAGGTTTTCAATTTTTCATTTTTTTTGAAAAAAGAGTATTTACACAGATTAATCCCTCAATTATTTTGGAAAACAATTTACAAGGTTTTTACAAAACCCAGTTCATAGGTTTACCAAAACCAAGCCCGAAAGCAAAATTTTCAAAAAGTTTTAAAAATACGAGCTATGGCTAAAGTTAATATACAGTAATAAACGGTATACCTCCCTATACTTAAATTTTGCTATGTCCTCATAGCACAAGTGTCATGAAGCCATGGCTCGATCAAATATAGGGTGATATAGCGGAACTGAGGAGGAGGGTCCCCCAATACTTAGGCCAAAAATTGACCTAAGTATTATGAAGGCACTACGAGGGAAGGATGAGCAGGTGGGTCCCCCCTATACTTAGGCTACAAATAGCCTAAGTAAGGTCCCGAGTTAGGGGGGTCTGTAGTTGGAGAAGTATTTACACTACTATACAGGGGCGGAGGGGGGTGTTGTAATTTTACAAAATGCTAGGGGGGTAGATGGGGAGGGGAAATGGTGAAATATACAGAGAGAGGGATAAAGAGAGATTGTGAAATATACAGAGGGAAGGGAGATTGGGGGGGGTGAGTGTGTATGTGCAAGTATGTCTGTGTGGGGGGGGGGGGTAAATCATCAAGTGATCTAGTTTTTTACTTTTTTTCTTTTTTTTTTCTTTTTTTTTCTTTTTTTTCTTTATTTTTTACAACATTCAAGCCCTCTAATGAGGATTGTTAAAATAAATATGCACATGCAACACAATTTTTTTATAGTATGCAAATGCAGACTTATTGATAAAAGATCCTAAAATTTCTTCATAAATTCTTTTGCGGCCTCTTCAGCGAAAGCTCCCGACTTCACACCTCCATGAAGATCAAGCATCCTCGATTTTCATACACCCTAGCAACGACACCATTTGATGAACGCGAAATCTGCCTCTTTAATAATATAAAATTGTCGTAGTATAGGAGGCAAATTCGGTTGATCAAAATACCACAATTTTCGAATGTTGTGGAATAATTTTACTTGGCAAGTCTACCAATGTCAAACACATGGACACAAGCTACTCTATTTATTTATTGATTGTTGATCACTTAAGAGCAGTGCGAATAAATTCTCAATTTCAGGTCTTCATGAAGATGCATGATGCACTATACGAATTACAATGCAATAAAATGATGCATGTAATTTTAGTTGATTTTTGTGCAATTATAGGATGATGCATGAGAGTAATGCAAGGGAATCTATATGCAGAACAAAATATCACAATTATAGCCTAAAAATATCACTGAAAATGAGCAACATAATAGGAATTGAAATCAAGGTCATTTTAATCACAACACTAAGATCAATCATCAACTCAGAGCACGAACAAGGAGAGAAGAGTCATCATCTAACACAAAAATTCACTTCATTTAAAATGATGGCAGATGAGAAAATTAAATATGCCATGATGTAGATGAGGAAACAAGGATCAAAACGACACTAAAATCATGCAATTTGGACCTACGATGCTCAAGTTATGAAGAAAACAATGCAGGGGCATAATTGTAATAAAAATGCAAGAAACAAAAGGATAAATATTACATTTAGGTCCCTAGAGGGACCTAAATGCAAATACCAAAAACCGCTTGGGATCCTCTATAAATTTTCCATGCGCACAGGGACCTTTTTGCAAATCTTCAAAATCACGAGGGCATTCCTGTAATTTACCCAAACACGCACGTGAGGCACATGCCTAGGGACCAATATGCTATTATCATAAGTTTTTGGGTCGTTCGTGCAATTTACCCAAGCCCTCACGTGTTGTGTACGTGAGGGGCCTAGGCTCGGGTCTCGCGGCTGGTTCGGGACACGTGGCGACATATGGAGGCTCGAGGCGATGTTCAGTGCACCCGAGGCTGTTGGTTTGGATTGAGGCTTGGGCCTCCACGTGTCTTCATCTCAGCTGTCCGATCCAGATGATCGGACGACACCTATTCTTCATCCTCCGCCACAGTTCACCGGAGGAGGCGGGGCTCCGGCAACACGCTAATTGCTCCGTCGTGCCCCTCCGTGCAAGAAGGAGGTCCGGGAGCTCGCTGAAGTGCTGGTGGAGATCCTGGAGCCAAGTAGAAGCTCCGTGGTTGTCTGGAGGTGCTCGACAGAGCAAGGTCGTCGGAGGAAGAGCTCGAGACCGACGGGGCGGCACGAGCTCCGGGCATTGAGGAGATTTGACCTGCATATGTTAGAATAGACGAAGCGTGCCTTGTGCAGTGCATGAGAGTGAAGTAGGGGTGAGTGGGAGCCAGATTGGGCAGAGCAGGTGGTGGCTCGAGTGGGTCCTCCAACGTGTTGTCGGAGGAGATGGATCGAGGCGGAGCAGGCGGTGGAAGATGAGATGAGGTGATCGGAGATGGTAGCGAAGATGGGAATGGTGCGGCAAGGCTTGTGAAGTGGTTAGGCGGTGATGAAGATCATCGTGGTTGACAGGACAATTGCGAGGAGATTGATGAAAATTAGGTCGAAGTACCTGGAGGTCGGACAGAGAACGGGCGGAGGAGGTGGCTTGGGCTGAGCGCCTTGGAGGCGCTCGGGTCGTCGCCCGCCGAGGTCAGCCGGGCCTCGGAGCTTGGCGGTGGCGGAGCCAGCCATAGCACGGCCATGGCGGTCGCGTTTCGACACCTGGGCTAAGGTCGTCTCCTCGACGATCTGTCCCTTCGCTGTCACCGGAGGGGCGGGGGAAGACGTGCCTTCACCCGTGGAATGGTGGACAAGGGTTCAGGAGGCGGGGCGAAGGCTTTTATAGGTGGAGGAGGTCCGGCGGTTACATGGTGAAGAGGGCGGTTTCGACAGCCAAGGGTTTAATGGAGAAGTGATGGCAGTGCATGATGGTGGTTGTGCGAAAATGACAGGGGAACGTGGGTTGTGTAGGCGGTGTTACGACGAGGAGGGGGCGTCGGGGGTGATGGCTAAAATGGAAAGGGGGTGAGGCGTTACGAGGGAGAACGACTGTGCTGGAGGAAGACGATGGACAACAACCATTGGATCTAGCGATCGGACGGCTTGAATGAGGGCGCTAATGGAGGTTTGCGATTAGATCTTAGGATATGATCAAACGACGGAGATCAAGGTGCTGATGGATGGATAGGATGCGGTTTGGAGAAGATCCAACGACCAGGGGAGAATGGGTAATGTGGAGTGTTATGGACCGTAGGATTCACGTGGGATCGAGCGGCTGAAGTGAGGGGGTGACGTGGGATGATGCTAACCATAAGATTTAAGGGGATCGGAGAGCTGTGATTTAGGCGGGTGCGTGCGGTTGGGATCAGATCTGGCAGTCAGATCTGACGGCGGGGAATGGGCGAAGGATGAACGACGGAGATGGAGGCGGGATGAAGGGGATCCAACGGCTCAGGAGAGCGCCTGGTGGCAGAAGGAGGTGCAAGAAAAATATGGAATAAATAGTTAGAGGCAGAATTAGGAAAATGTCAAAACATGAAAGTTGTTCGTCTCGACGAGATCTACAAGTTTTATGCTGGACAAAAAGCTAAAAGAGGTATGTACAAAAAGTATTTTTGGGGGTATTTTTAAAGGGCTAAAAACACCGAATTTTATCTTTTGAGTTGTTTTTGCATTTTTTGCCTTTTTAAGGGTTAGTCAATTATAGGCAATTATTCAACTTGATTTTTTGTGGATTTTTGATGAGAAAATAAATACTAAGAAAATAAAGGTAATTAAATACAATTATTTTAGGGTTAAATATAAACAATATAAGATAAGTTAATAATAAAGAATTAATGGAGAATTTTATTGGATTGATTAAGTCAGGGGTTTAATATGTGGATTTTAGCATGATGAATACGAGATTCATCACTTATTCCTCTCTATTTCATTTTGTATATCATGATCGTTATTTGACACTATCTGCAGACAAATGGGGTGGTGATCCAAATGGAGAGAAACCACTATTTGATAAAGCAATTTGGAAGCAGGTATATATAAATATTATTTTACTATATTTATTTTTTATATATAAATGCATATTAAACAATGAAAATTTTATAAGTTGTTGGATGAGAGGGACGTTGTGGCGAACATGAAGTAGACACTTGGTGGTCTTCCTCCGTACTATGTGGAGGAACATCATCATTCCTATTCTGCGTACTCCCAGCCGTCGTACACACATCCACAGCCGTCCCAACCATCATTGCCAATGGAGTCACAGATGGCGATGATGGTGGAGCAGGTGACGAAGCTCCGAGAAGATTTCACGATGTATATATAAGTATTCTACTGGGAATGAGTAATAATTTTATATTTCTATGTCTTCAAAATACAAATAACATGTATATATCCTCCATATATAATATAGGTCACAAGGGCATGCATATCAACCTTAGGAGATTGAATCAGATGATGAAGAGGAGGAGGAGAATGACCCTGAAGAAGAGGCACACATGTATGATAGGTTCAAAGAGAAGGAGAAGGAAAAAATAAAGCAAAGCATGGTTTAATATCAAAAATTTTTAGATCAAAGAAGAAGTGATTTTTGTTGATATTGACTTGTTTCGTTGTTGAATTTTTAGCACGTCTTTCAATTTGTATGAACTTTGATAGTATAATTTGTTGTAATTTTACTTTTGGATCCTTTCGAACATATATTTATAGTATTTATCTCTAAAATATGAATGTTTAGTTTCTAAGTTCATGTATATTGTGTGAGTTCGACATGTCAAAGTTAGTTATTTAGTTGACGAACTGGTATACTATAGATACTCTTATCAACTATATTAAGAACCTGCAATGGTTTCTTGGCAGGCTATACATGCTCGACGGGGCGTCTAAACGCCGCTGAACCTGTATATTTTTTCCTGCACTTCAGTATGGGCGAGCACATGTGCTCGCTAGGGGCTCCGTATATGATCGCCATATTTTTTAGGGGAGACCATGTTGGCGAGCTCATATGTGCACGCATACAGACGAGCAAGGACATAGCATCCCCAAGTGCCCGCCCACCTGCCCGGGCGACTCTCGTATCAGCGACCACGCACGGAATGAGCACATGTGCTCGCCTAGTATACGGGCATGCACATGGCATGCACATTACGAGCCATCATGTGCACGCCAATCGCGTCTTTTTTGCTTGCCAGTCACGTATTTGGGACTCCCTCTAGTGGCAGGGAAATCGAAGTCGAAATATTGGAGTATTTTGATGGAGAGACTGGAGGGGAGGCTGGCAGGATGGAAGGCATCGATGCTCTCTGAGGGAAGTTGGTTCTCCTAAAGCATGTTCTTTCTGCAAATCCAATTTTCTTTTTCTCCACAAGGTTGTTGCCTGTAGGGATGCATACTAAGACCGAGACATTGATGAAACCGTTTTTCTGATCTGACGGTCAGCAGGTTAAAAAATGATCTCACTTGGTGGACTGGTCTAAGGTGACTACATCTAAGAAGAAGGGTAGCTTGGGTGTGTTGCGGGCAGAGGAGATGAATAAGGTTTTTATGGGTGGTGCGATTATGGAGAAAGTTTGAAGACATGGTGTACCATCTTATTTGGAAGATCTATTGGTTAGCCATGCCGATTGAGGCCCTCCCGGGGTGCCTTCCATCATCCTTGTGGAAGGAGATTATTAAAATCGTTCTGGAGGTGGCAAGCGAATTGAGACAGGTCCTTGGGGATGGATCGATATTTTGTTTTTGGTTGGACAATTGGACAGGGGATGGTGTGATGGGGGATCGTTTCCTGTGCGCCTCTTTCAGCTGGTGAGGAATAAGGAGGCGCATGTGCGGTAGGTTCGGGATAGGGGTTTGTGGTTTCCGGAATTCTCATTCGGTTTGTCGAACCAGAGGGTAGAGGAGCTCTTTTAGGCAGAGTTGACACAGATTGTGGGCCCTACTTCGGGCATGGACCATTTTGTTTGGGGAGATGGAAGGCTTACAATTAAGAAGGTGTACCGTCTTTTGGTGATGGATGGGGTTGAGGTACACGATGATGTTTGTGTGGATGCTAGCCTGATTTGGAGAAGTAAGGTGCCAAACCATGTTAAGGTTTTCCTTTTCCTCCTTAAACTAGGGAAGATTCTTACCAAGGTACACCGGAGTCAGCTGCTTGGCATGGAGGACTCTACTTGTGACAGATGCGGGCAGACAGTGGAGGACATGGACCATCTTTTTTTCTCTTGTCATGTTTCCACAGAGGTGTGGAGCAGGGCTAGATATTCCATGGCTCGTTAGGTCTGATTGTCCCATATTCTGGAGAGATGTTAGAGCGGTTTGTGAGTTTGGACACGAGGACAACGTATATCCTTTTGCGTTGATATGAGAAATTTGGTGCGCCAGGAACAGGGCCATTTTTAGTGGACAGGCGTTTTATACAGAGAATGTGCTTGAACATTGTATGGCTCTTTGTATATTATGGCAGTGGTGATATGATGTAACGTATACCTTACACACACACACACACTTCATGGTGGATCCCAGCTTGGGATGACAACCTTCATTTCTCTTAAAAAAGAACTCTTTTACTTATCATTGTATTGAAGATGGAACCACACTACAGTTTAAAAATGCAATCCATTTTCTAGGTATGGTTTTTCTTATTTATCTCTTCAAAAGGTTTTTTTCTATCTCATATTATTTTTATAAGACTTTTTTGACTTGTTTATAATAATGAGGTTGTCGCATCTATTCCTATGAATTTAAAGAATCTTGCTTGTCATGTTCTCTGCAGTGCTTTAGATCTACAATATATTGTATTTTAAGAGAGTTTATGTGCATAAGCTTTTATTACTGGAAAGACAATTTAATTCAATGGAAGTACTAATTATTTAAAATTGTTGTGGATGTCCATATAGGAAGTTTCTAGGAATTTTTTAGCATTGAATGCTCTTATCGTGTCTTGAACTGGCGTTTAGCTATTCAAACACTGCATGGTTATACCTTTACTGGAATTACTGAATACAATATGTTATGGTATGTGTGGGAGTATTTGGTTGTGCGCTTGTTGTGTTGTAGATAGGTAAATGGATATCTGCAGGATCCAATTACCCTATCCATATTGTTAGTCCATTATCTATCAGTGATGGGACTTGGGGGCTCTGTAGAGGCTATATAAGGAGCCCAGACCTCCTGTATCCATAGAGAAAGTTCAATAGAATATTCGCTCCTTTGAGGGCTTCTCCCATGGTTTCATCCCGCTCCTTAGGGAGTAGGGTTCCACGTAAATCCCGTCTTGTTCATATTTTCTTTATCTTTATTCTGATACTCTTCCGCATTGCTATTTTCTAACATGGTATCACAGCGGGTTTGATTCTCAAGAATTTTCATTATTTTTTTTTTGTATTGATTCGAGATTCGATTACAGTTTTCATTCTCGATTTGAAGATCATTATTTTAGTCAAGATTTGGTTCTAGGGTTCAATTTCTTGAACCCTATTTTCAACCAGAAATTCCTGCAAGTGTTGGCTAACCACGATAGATTTTATTCTCGAGGTGCCTTTTCCATCGATTTTTCCAGGTGCTGCATATCTCCATCGTGATACATTTTTCCAGCATGATGCCTTTTTCCAGGCAAGCCCTAGCTCCAGGCCGCCAAAGCACAACCAAATACTCCAATAATATGTTTTGGTAATATTACAGTCAAAATCTTCCAGCACGCCCAAAATATTTTTTACACAATTCTTATAGTAGTTCTTATATTATTTTTAATAAACAATTATACTCCCTTAGTAAAACCAGCATATTACTTGCAATGTTGAAATATAAAAGCGGAAAAATTTGAAGTATACAGCCAAAATGCTGGCGAAGTGATTGATCAGTCCCTGGGCTATGCTACCATCTGAGGTTGGAAGTAGCCCCCTTCCGACTTGCCATTTACCAATATAGAAAGAACGTGATCATTATGAATTGCTTCATCCATTTGATCCAGACATATGGAAATCTATTCTTTCGTAATGTAGATCAAACAAAACTCCAACCAATGCTGTCATAGGCCTTGGTAAGATCTATCTTCTAAAATAATCCCTTTATCGAGTGCCTCCTTCAATCAGTGGCCATCTCATTGACAGACACCAAGCTATCCATCATAGACTGACCTGGGATAAAAGCAGATTGCAAAGGAGAAATGATACATTAAAGTACCTCGTTGAGCCTATTAGCAAGAACTTTTGTGAATATGAGATAAATCCTATTAGAAAGCACAATGGATCTGAGATCCTCTACCAGTGTGACTGCCTCACTCTTAGGCAGCAGAAAAAATGAAGGCTCTATTCAAAGTTCAAGGCCTATATTACCCTTCTGAATTCATTTACAACATCCTTTACATCATTCTTGATTACATCCCAAAATAATTGATAAAAGGCCACCGGAGAACCATATGGTTTAGGCTAGCCATCTGTTAAGCTGCATTAGTGCATTTTTGACATCCTGTATGCTTATCTGGGATGTATGATCACGTTATTGGGATATCGAGACCATCTCAACATTCCTTCCTCCCCATAATCACCGACCAAATGGGGTACGTTTGCTAAGCTGGTGGAAGAAATTCGAAGTAGCTGAGAAAATGGCCTCATTTCCCATTACCATCATGCTGCCGATCCAAGAGAACAAGAACGAGATACGTACACGGAATGGATTCCATAAATGTTAATCCACAGAAAGTTGGCAACTTCTTTCTCTATTGCCCTAAGTTGAGGCTCCATGGTTTGATACACAGCCAGACCAGTGCAAGGGAGAAGAAGATTGGGCAGGAGGAGCGGGGGTCTGCCAGTGTTGAGTTGTCCTTGAGTCTGAACTACTTGTGGACCTGTGGTTCTCATTTAATTCTAGTCAAGTTTCTTTCCTTGACTGTAATGCAAATGTCCTGATTGTGCATATTGTAGATACAAGAACCATGTCGACATCTCTATGCATAACCAGTGTGCCCACTTAAGATGCCCCATTTCATGCTTCTTCGTGGAGCAGATGGAACTTGCAAATCGTGATCATGTTACTTGCTGATCATGCTATTGTCTTTCATTATCAAGAAAAATGTGGCTTGAAAAAATCCAGTTTATCCGGACTTTGATGTCTGGTTTATTATGGACCACCGCTTGATCTCGATCTATATATTCTAGTCTGTGAGGACTCGAGGAAAATTCGTGTGGGGGGTAAGTTGTTAATCATATTCACCCTATGCGGTCTGAATTATTTTTTTTATTAACTACCGTAGATAAGCCGCCTCTTGAAGAGGCGGCTTTGGTTAAGAGGCGGCTTTAGACCAAAGCCGCCTCTTGAAGAGGCGGCTTTGTCGGGCAATAAACCCCAGCGGCCCGCCAGTGCCTCCCCACGCGAACAGAAGCCCTCCCACCGCTCGGCCTTCCTCCGCCCAAGCCCCCCTGCGATCTCCAAGCGTCCTCGGGCTCCCCCTCCCGCCGCCGTACGCTCTCCGGTCATTTTGCCAACGTCCGTTGGCCGCATTTCCGCTATTCTTCTCCTTCTCCACCTCAAGGAAGGTATGATTTGTCTATGGTTTAGGGTTTTGGCACATGTTTAGGGTTTAAATAATTGTTTGAAATATTTTCTTCACTCTAATACATTGATGTCGACGTAATGGTATGTAGGATGTCTCGAGAAGTTCGTTGTTTCTGTCACTGTGGGGGTACAATATCGAAGTCTAGTAAGGACGTGACCTACGTAGGAGGTCGTATGAAAACCATCAAAATCGGTCACGAAATGTCATTTTTGGGACTGATTGAGCACATTAAGTCCGTATTCAGGTTGGATTTAGCTCAAGGACTTGAGTTACATGTCTTTCATAAAATGTCCCAAGATGGAGCAAGTTTTTATATTGGGTGTGTCGAGTATGATGATGATGTCCGAGAGATTGTCGAATATGCTGAGGAGATGGGTGCTGCATATCGGCCCGTGATATTTACTGTCGCTGTCTCTATACCCGGATCTGCACCTCCAGTTTCTGTACCACAATGTGGATCCGCACCTCCAGTTTCTGTACCACAATGTGGATCCGTACCTCCAGTTTCTGTACCACAATGTGGATCCGTACCTCCATTCTGTTCCCTTGGTAGACATGGATCCAATTAATGATCCGGAACTGGACAGGTTAATGGAACCCTCACCACAGAATACAGATGATGAGATGGAAAATGATGACAATGAGGAGGAGGATCATCATGTTGGAACCCGTATTGTTTCTGATATTCCATTTTTGAACATGAGAGGTGGTGATGGCTATATTCTGAATGGTGAAGATTGCATGAATTCTGATGATGGGATCAGTCTGTCTAACGAGTTGAAAAATGGGCATGCTTTTCAAATGCAAAGCCGATTTGGTGTTCGCCGTGAAAGTTTTCCACATTAAACGTCATTACAACTTCACGGTACTGGAATCTGATAAGAAGGTGTGGGATATACACTGCAGCGAACGAGCTAGAGGTTGTTCTTGGAGATTGCGTGGTCATCGTAGACCAATAGATGGACAGTTTGTTGTCTCAATGGTTGAGAAGCCGCATACTTGCATGAACCGTGCTGTTAATCAAGACCATCCTCAGTTGGATTGCAACTTCATGGCTGTAAGATTCTTGAATCAAATTAAGATTTCTCCTTCAGTCAAGGTTTCTTATCTTCAGACATCTATTCAAGATGATTTTGGCTTCCATGTGAGTAGAAGAAGGGTCTGGGACGCAAGAAGGAAAGGCATTGAGATGGTATACGACGATTGGAAGAAATCTTACAATGAACTTCCCTATCTTTTTAGGGCCTTTGAGCAGGCTATTCCTGGTTCGGTTACAGATATTGGTATACCAGTTGCGGCATTGGTTTTGAAGACGTACTACAACTGCATTAATACTTCTGTGACCGTCACGACGAGGCGCGACGAGAGAGTACACTGAGGCATGTCCCCTTGGACGAGCGCATAGTTGAGCACATTTGCGTAGCGGGTTTTTTGGGCGTATTGCAGATGGATTTCATATCCTTGGACTGGCACCTGATTACAGCTCTTGTTGAGAGATGGCGTCCCGAGACGCACACATTTCACATGCGCCACGGGGAGATGACAGTTACATTACAGGATGTGGCGTACATATTTGGGTTGCAGATTGATGGTCAGGCAGTGATTGGTCCTACTACTTCTCCCAGTTGGGCAGGCTTGTGCGAGCGATTACTTGGGGTCCGGCCTGAACGGCCCAACATTGATGGTGCTCGAGTCCGCATGACTTGGCTACTAGAGCACTTCTCAGTTCTGCCAGAGGACGCCGATGATGATACCATTCTGCGATACACACGGGCGTACATTCTACAGCTTTTTGGTGGTGTGATCTTTCCGGACAAGTCCGGAAATGAGGTCTCCCTGATCTACCTACCTTTTTTGGAGGACCTGGAGAGTTGTGGGAGGTACAGTTGGGGCTCAGCTTGTTTGGCGTACTTGTACAGACAGTTGTGTGTTGCATCGAAGGCTGACGCAGTAGAGATTGGGGGTCCATTGATACTGTTGCAGTTGTGGGCTTGGGAGCGATTCCCCCATATCGCTCCGGTAGTTCACCACCGACCTCTTTGGCAAGGGAAGCCCTTGGGGGCAAGGTGGCATGCAGAGTTTGACATCTCAGCGGAATCTACACATGTGGTTCGGCCATATAGGGATGCACTTGACCTACAGCTAGATGAGCAGGTATTCAGTTATCACGTTATTACATTTTATTTTCAATTATAACGGGTTTTATAATATTTCTAATTTAACGCAGGTGATATGGAGGCCATATACAGAGGACGTGTTGTCCCAGTTGCCATTGTATTGCCGTGGCAATGAGGATTTACATGTGGCTCGTGTCCCCCTCATTCATTTTTGTATTGTTGAGCTACACACACCGGACAGAGTCCTTCGACAGTTTGGGGGCATTCAGGGGGTTCCAAGGGCTAGCGACACTTCATCTCAATTGCATGCAATCGATCTCCGAGGAAAGAGCAATGTGGATTGGACGGAGTTCCATGCAGTCTATATTAGACTATGGAACATCCGTAGAGACTACGTGGTGTCGATGACTCCCATTTCATTGGGAGGACCAGATACGACCGCCGAGTACATGCCATGGTATCGTCGAATAACAAGACGTTTCATTGGACGACATGGATGCACACTCGATTACGCGGTAAGATAGCATTTACTTGATTTACATTTTCTAGTATGATTTTACATGTTTTAACAAGATTTGATCATATTGCAGGTGTCTCAATTCGAGGAGATTGTTCGACTTTGCGATGATGGTTCACCACGTATTAGAGAACTTGCTGCTGAAGCAAGTTCTAGGATACGTGACTCTATACAACGACATTTCCGAGATGGACCTACAGATGAGCATTCACAGGAAGACGCCGATGCAGAAGGTACATCTCATCCCCGTTCACGTGTTCGAGGACGTGGACGGGGACGTGGTAAACAACAAAGGGGAGAGAGGCCTTCTGGCGAGGGAGATGTCCCAGTGGATACACAACAACCCCCTCAGTCTGGCATAGAATTTGAGACCCCAATTCCTGAGTGTGGGACATCTAGACAGCCTACAATGCCGCCTGCACCACGGAGGGATCGAGCGGAGCACAATGCAGGACCTTCACATCATTCACCCCTCCCGTTGTCCTTTGGAGTTGAAGGACCCGAGATGACCAACATCGACGACATAGATCGCAACAGTCAACTGCATGGATTTGACCCAAGACCACCGGAGACCACCATGGTGGATGAAAGACCTGTCAAATTACAATACAAAAGGAGGAGGGAGCGTAGACTATAGAATGTGATGTTGCCATTTTTTTGTAATGTAAACCAAGCATGTAAATGTGTTTGCAACTATGATCAAGTTACTTTCTATGAATCTCACTATTGTCTTCACTTCACTATTGTCTATGAATCTTATCTTTAAAAGTTGTTCTAATATCATATTTGCTATTACATACTGTGCATGACGTTCACTTTGCCAACGTATCAATTCCATAAAAAAAAGAGGGGAAGCAGCAGAGCTGCTGCTTCCCCCCTTTTTTTTAAGGTTCTGGCGCAAAGCCGCCTCTTCAAGAGGCGGCTTTTGGCTAAGAGCCGCCTCTTCAAGAGGCGGCTTTGGTCTAAAGCCGCCTCTTCAAGAGGCGGCTCTTACTTAACCAAAGCCGCCTCTTCAAGAGGCGGCTTATCTACGGTACTTAATAAAAAAAAATAATTCATACCGCATAGGGTGAATATGATTACCAACTTACCCCCTACACGAATTTTCCTCGTGAGGACTCGCCTATCGACAAATTGCAGAAAAATACCCTGCTTTCCAATTTCTCATCGTAGAGCAATGAAAATTGAAAGGTATGTAACAATCGATCGCTACCAGATAAATCAATTTCTTTAACCTAAACTCTAGCTTTGGAAAGTCTGACTGGTTTTTATCAGATCTCTACATATGGCCTAGACTTCCTTTGTTCAATTGCTCTTTTAGAAGTTTGATGTCTGTAACTTCCAAAAGCTATAATTTCTATGAGGATGCATTCTACAATGTTGACCTTATAGTTGCACCAAGCATATATCTGGTTGTTCCATATCTCATCAGTATTTTTTTAGAGTCAATGGGATGAAAGAGTATCATGCAAAAAAAATTATTAATAGGTTAAAAAACTGACTTTACAAGCACAACTTCATCCAGAGCTGTCATGCTCAGAATAAAATTTGCCACAATTGAAGATGACACAATTTCTTGCTAGCCAGATGGCCCAAATAAGTCCACAGATCTTTCTTCTTCTGTCAACCGATCCTGTCCAATCTCTGCAAAAAGAACTCTAGGAGTCCAAATTACCCCACTGAACACCTGGAAAATCAGCAGTCCTCCATGCCTCCCTAAACCCTAAACCCTAAACCCTAAACCCCAAGAAAAACTTTTGCTCTCCTAATGCCAGTCATGATTTCCCTCTCATCAGCAGCCAAAAGAAAATCGTGTACTTGTTCATCGGGCTAATTTATATTCACGCCAGTCTATTATTTGATCATCCATATTGGGCTAATTTAGGATTATCTGTGTTTTATACAGAACAATGTGAGGAAGACAAAACACGTGTACTTGTCCATTGTATGTCAGGAAAAAATAGGTTAGCTGTTGCCATGTTATTGGATATTTTGGAATTTTTAGATCTCACCTGTTCATTCTGCTGTTTTGATCTCTTTGCAGATCACCCGCTGTAGTAATAGCATACTTGATGAAATCCAAGGACGGAGATTTACTCAGCGTTTCCAATGGGTTAAAGATCGGAGGCCAACAATTGAGTTGCCATCAGGTAACAAAACACTCCATGCATAGTTTCTATATTGCGCTCATGTTCTGTTTTGTTAGACCCGGGTTAATTGTGTTGCTTCGGATCTTGTTTTTCAACCTGAATTGACAAAACACCATATTTCCAACAGCAGTTGTTGGAGTATGAGAGGAAAATCTTTGAACGTAGTGAACAAAAACCACTGTTTCCATGTTTGAGCTCTCTAGCGGGTTTCACCTTCCCAACGTCCATATCAACTACTATCCCAACTTTCAACCAGCTTGGAACCGCTTCAATCTTCGAGCGTGAATGCCCCAGTGGCAATCAGTTTGTTTTCGGTGCAAGTGGAAATAACGAAGGTGGTTGCCAATGCATAAGCTCACGGATCTGCTGCATCTAGGGACGCAAACGGATGCGGTAATATTCGTATTCGTTCATATTTGTATTCGTTTTTAAGAGGATATGGTTCTTATTTTTTTAAAACAGGCAAATACGAATACGAATATTCTAAACGAATCTTTTGTGGATACGAATCCGAATACGAATCTTGAGTTAGCGAATGCGAATACGAATACGAATACAGAAAAAAAAGCGAATCCGGTTACGAATACGAATATTCGTATTATACATTTAATATTTTAAAATAAAATTAGGTTTCCCCCACCCCAAATCCCCTCCCCCTACCCGACACCACTTTTCTTCCCTCGTCCCGCCCACCCCCGCCTCCCCCTGCCGCCCCGCCAGTGCCGCCCTCCGCCTCCCGCGCCAGTGCTGCCACCCCTACAACCCCCCTGCCGCTCCGCCTCCCCCGCCACGCCCGCCTCCCCTGCCACACCTCCCTCCACGCCCGCCTCCCCCTGCCACCCCGCCAGTGTCGCCCTCCACCTCCCCCGCCAGTGCCGCCACCCCCGCCTCCCCCCTGCCGCTCCGCCTCCTCTGTGCCCTTCGCGGCTCCGCCTCCCCCGCCACGCCCACCTCCCCATGCTGCCTCGCTCCTCATGCGCCCTCGCCACCCCTGCCTCTCCCATGCCGCCCGCCTCCCTTGTGCCCTCCGCCTCCACCACCCCTGCCTCCCCCATGCCGCCCCGCCCCCCCATGCACTTCGCCTCCCCCGCCACGCCTGCCTCCCTGCTGCCCCGTCTCCCCATGCAGCCCTCCGCCTCCTGCATCCTCCCCATGCACCCTCCTCATCCCCCTACCCAACATCCCTCCACCACTACACCACCCAACCTCCATCTGCCTCCCTCGACCTCAACCTCCGTCACCGCCCCCGCATAATCACCCTCCGACGACGCTAGGTCTTTTTGTTGACGTTCTCAAGAACCTTGTTTAGGAAATCCATCATCCATCAAGGTTATTTTTCTCTGTGGTTGTCGTTTCCATTCTAAATTTTATGTGGAGATTTCATCTAATTGGTGCATCTTAAATTTTACACCGCAGCCAACCTCGCTCCGCCGCAAGCGCAACCTCCTCTCAGTTGCAACCACAGTCGATCTGGTATAACATCTTAAATTCATAATCTTTTAATATTAATTCTAAGGAATCAAATCTAATTTTTTTATAAAGGAAATTGGAATGTGAATTGTTTGTTTTGCGAATGGAATGTTATTTTTAGAATTGTTAACGTATTGGAATATTTTGTTTCAAAATCAAATGTTTTCTTTAGAAAGTAAATTGTAATATGGATATTAGAATATTCGTTTGGATATTCGTATTCGTTCGTAAAAGATTCGTATTCGTATTCGTATTCATATTTTGAGGATATGGATCTTGATTTTTTACATTCGTGTAACATTTGTATTCGTATTCGTATTTCGTAAAATAATATGAATATTGTTATGGTATGACACGAATTCGCATTCGTATTTGTTCGTTTGCATCCCTAGCTGCATCCCCTGAAGGAACTGGGACTTCAATGGGCAGCTGTTAGATGAGGTGCCTTAGATCCCACGATGCCTTTTCCAATAGATGCAGGCTGCCAAATGCAAAAGCAATGTAAGCTTTATTTATATTTGTTATGAATACATTTAGCGGGTATACGCTATTACTCATTGTAACCCTTGTAAGGGTATTTCCGTATTTCTTCTCTCATGTACTCTCTAGGGTTTCTGGGGTTTTGTCCTATATAAGGACCCCTAAACCTATTGGAATAATCAAGCCATTACATTTTCTCTGACATGGTATCAGAGCCACCACAGCCGCCCTAGGTCGCCTCCCGCATCCTCACACGCCCCCCCTTCTACGCCTGCCTTCTCCCCATCGCCTCCCACGCCCACACCCATCGCCTTTTACCACGCCCATCGCCTTCCTCCCAGGACCACGCCCGCTCCCTTCCCCAGATCGCCTTCCTCCCAGGCCGCCGCCCACCTACCAGTGCCCCGTGCCCCGGTCGCCGCAGCCCCGTGCCCCGATCGCCGCCTTGTTCCCCGATCGCCGCCCAGGTTCCTGGTCACCGCCCACCTCCCAGGTCGCCGCCCACCTACCAGTGCCCTAGCCCGTCGCCCCCTGGGCCGACGCCCCCCTCCCAGGTTGACGCCCCCCTCCCAGGTCGCCACTTACCTCCTAGGCCGCAACCCCTGCCCAGGTTGCTGCTCCGCCCGCCCAAGTTGCTGCTCCGCCCGCCCAGGTTGCTGCTCCGCCTCAAAGGCCGCAGTTCTCCGCCCTCTAGAGCTCACGAAGCATCCCCGGCTGACGTTTTCCGCCCTTGCACCCTCCCAGGCTGCTGGTACCTCCAAGCTGCACGGCAACTCGCAGCACATCAGGCCATCTGCGCTAGTGCGTCGCCATCTCAGGCATCCCGTAACGCTCTCTGGTGATGATCTACTAAGCTCTCATGTTCTCTGAGTTTACAAACTTTATCTAGTTCCTTTCTTCTTGCTCCCATGTTCTCTGAGTTTACAAACTTTATCTAGTTCCTTTTTTCTTGCTCTGTGCGGCCGCCATGGCATATACTCCTACATCTGTGGATTCCAAGCCCCTGTACCCAGCTTCTTCTATGATGGTTCAGGGCACTACTATAAAACTCAAAGTCTTCGAGAACTATGTCCTGTGGTCTCGGTCCTTTAAGGTGTTCATTGGTGACCAGCATAAGAACTATGTTCTTACCAAAGTTCCGCCCACAGAGACGGACAAAGACTACGATATATGGTACGTTGATAACTGCCAGGTCATCACTTGGATGGCAAACAACGTTGATCCATCTATTGCATCTAATATCCTGTACAAGGAGACTGCCAAAGCGATGTGGGAAAGTCTTGAGAATACCTATTCGCAGAAAACAACCAAATCCAGGCTTTCAGACATACATACTAAGATTTGGTATACAAATCAAGGAGATACATCCTTGATCGAGTGTTACAGGTTGCTGACAGGTCTATTTGAGGAGCTTCTTATTTTTTCAACTGGCCTGTTGTGATAAGCAGGTAGGGGAGTGAGCAGAATGGCAAGTATATCGATTCTTATCAGGTTTACATCCTCGATATAAATCTGTGAAGGATCAGTTTTTGACCGCTGCAACATTGCCTACTCTGGAGACCATCCTTGGTCGTCTTCAAGAACTTGAGTCTCCACCACCACCTCCATCTGCTGAGACATCGGCTTATTTTGCGAGAGGACGATCTATCCACTACGAGGGACGTGGACGTGACTCTAACCGAGGACGTGGCCATGCCTTTGGACGAGGACGAGACTCACCACGTGGCCAAGGGCGTGATCATTCTACTGCATGCTTTCCCGCCTGTATTCACTGTGGTCGCCTGAATCATCCGTCAGAACGTTATTGGGCCAAGTTTGGCATGCCTTCTAATGCCAACAATGCGTACGAGATGACCCCCTCTGATATTTATTATGAAGCTACTGTCTCTAACTAAGAACAACCTGCCAGTGACATACATCCTTCTTTTACTGCCTCTGAATATGCTAGTCTTCATCAACTACTACAGAATAATGCTATTGCTTCTGTTTCAACCGCCAGTCTTGCCACAACCTCCGGTACAGTCGCCAGCACAGCTTCTACATCAACACCTACATGGATCATTGATTCTGGAGCCTCGACTCATCTAACAAGGGAAGGTAGCCTTCTCACCTGTTCCTGTCCTTCTTCGGTTGTGAAGACTGTATGTGTTGCCAATGGAGCTCATTCGCTTATAACTAGTGTGGGCACTATGGAGTTTTCCTCCAATCTCCAACTCATAGGGGTTTATTGCGCTCCTGCCTTTCCTCTTAGCTTATTATCAGTACATAAGCTTTGCACTGAGCTTAACTGTCAAGTGATATTTGATGAATTTTGTTGTTATTTTCAGGACATCCGGACGAAACAAATTTTTGGTGGGGACATGAGAAGAATGGACTTTATTATCTTGACATCACTTCTGACTCTGGTTTTGCGGGCGCTGCGTCCATTTCCACTAATCCTCTGCTATGGCATCTTCGTCTTGGTCATCCATCTGCCAAAGCTCTCTCCATGATGTTCCCTAAACTTTCATCGCTCAAGCCCTTTGAGTGCGAGGCGTGCCAGTTTGGAAAACATCATCGAGCATCCTTTCCTGCTCGTACTGAGCCTCGTCGTACTATCCCTTTCTCTTTAGTCCATTGTGATATTTGGGGACCTTGTCCGTTCCAGACACCGAGTGACCATAAATATTTCGTTGTTTTTATTGACGATTTCAGTAGGTTGTCTTGGGTATACCTTTTAAAAGAACGTTCGGAGATTAATATTATCATCAACAAATTCTTTCATTATGTTAAAACTATTTTCTCCTCCAGTGTGTAAATTTTCGGTCTGATAGTGCCTTGGAATTCACCCAGATTGACCTCGCCACCTTTTTTGCCTCCCAAGGGACCATACATCAAACTTCTTGTCCCTATACATCCCAACAAAATGGGGTAGTAGAAAGAAAATTACGACAACTTCTAAATATTGCCCGCTCTCTTCTCTTTCAGATGAAAGTTCCCAAAACCTACTGGGGTGATGCTATATTAACTGTTGTCCATCTTACCAACAGGGTCCCTTCGCCTTCTCTAAATGGGTCCACTCCATTCTCTCTACTCTACCCCAGTGAGCCTCCTTTCCCACTTCCTCTACGAATCTTTGGTTGTTTGTCCTTTATTCATAGATTTCAAAAGGCAGATAAACTCTCACCGTGTGCAATCAAATGTATTTTTCTGGGTTACTCTCGCACTCAAAAAGGTTACCGGTGCTATGATCCTAAGGGTCATCACTATTACATCTCTGCCGATGTCACATTTTTGAGCAAACAAGCTTCTTCTCTCATACTAACACTGATATTTCTCTTGATCACCCACCTCCACCCATTGTCGACAAACAAAGACACGAATCTACACCACCAAAAATCCCTTTACCCATGTCCTTGTTGCAGGATGATACGCCTTCTCCGACTGTCCCCTCCAAGGATGTCTCGGATGATCCTCTAGAGCTTCGCATTGCTCTACGGAAGAGTAAGAGACAGTGTACTTCTTATCCGATGTCTCACTATACCTCTACTGCTAGCTTATCTCTCTCTGACAGACGGTATACAGATGCTCTCATGTCTATTTCCATTCCACGAGATCACAATAGTGCTTTAGAGGACTCTAGATGGCAACATGCTATGAATGAAGGAATGGATGCGCTTATTTCCAGAGGGACATGGGACCTTGTTCAATGTCCAAAAGGGACACGACTCGTGACATACCAAACAATCGCCTGACGGCTCAATTGACATATTAAAGGCTCGTCTTGTGGCCAAAGGTTTTACACAAACCTATGGAGTAGATTATTTTGAGACGTTCTCACCCGTTGCACGAATGGGGTCCATCAGGACTATTCTTTCTTTAACGGCAAATAAATCTTGGCCTATCTTTCAGTTAGATGTGAAAAATGCTTTTTTCTATTGCGATATTGATAAGGAGGTGTACATGATGCAGCCTCCTGATTATGAAGTCGAGGGGGATTACGTATGTCGACTTCACAAATCAATATATGGGCTCAAACAAAGTCCAAGGGCATGGTTTGACATGCTTACTACAGAAATAAGCATTCTTGGATTTCAGAGAACAACATCTTATTACTCAGTATTTGTCAAAAAATGAGCAACTGGTACTGTTATACTTGACGTCTATGTTGATGATATGGTCGTCACCGGCGATGATTACAATGGGATATCAGAAACCAATGCCTTCCTTCAAAAGATATTTGTTACTAAGGATTTTGGTCCTCTACGCTACTTCTTGGGCATGGAAGTACTTTGCACTACAGAAGGACTTCACCTCTCACAGAGGAAATACTATCTGGACATTCTTACTGAAGCAGGAGTTCTTGGATGCAAGCCCTCTGGTATCCCTGCAGATTCAAAGAAACACGTCATCTCATCTGATTCTACCTTTGACGATGTCACTTGATACAGAAGCCTTGTTAGTAAACTCCTCTACCTTATTGTCACCAGACCAGATATCTCCTATGCAGTAAGCAGAGCTAGCCAACACATGGAATGGCCATATTACAACCATTGGCAGGATGTTCTACAAATTCTACGTTACTTGAAGGAATCTCCAAGGCATGGTCTCTTTTATGGCGCAAATGGACATACGGATGTTACTGCATATGCTGATGTTGATTATGCAAGTTATCCAGAGGATCGACGCTCTACTACAGGCTATGTTATGATGGTTGGAGGAAACACTATTACATGAAGGAGCAAGAAACATACCGTTGTGTCCAGATCCAGTGCAGAGGCAGAGTATAGGTCGATGGCTCAAGCCACCTGTGAGATCACATGATTATTGGCTTTTCTTCAAGAACTTGGTATTAATGTTATTACTCCTATTCCTCTATATTGTGACAACAAATCTGCAACCTACGTTGCCACAAATCTAGTGTTCCATGAACGAACCAAGCACATAGAGATCGACTGCCATTTCTTAAGGGATGTTGTCAAGATTGGAAGAGTTACTACTCCACATATCATCACCGATCTTCAGCTTGCAGAAATCTTCACGAAAGCCTTACTCAAGAAACGCATGTCATGGATTGTTTCCAAGTTGGGCATGACTGATAAATATGCTCCAACTTGAGGGGGAGTGTTATGAATACATTTAGCGGGTATACGCCATTACTCATTGTAACCATTGTAAGGATATTTCTGTATTTCTTCTCTCCTGTACTCTCCAGGCTTTCTAGGGTTTTGTCCTATATAAGGACCCCTAAACCTATTGGAATAATCAAGCCATTACATTTTCTCTGACAATATTATTATTAAGTCAGAGAATGCGCTCAGCCTCTTTTATCCTTCAGAATGTTATTTTGGTCTCCAATATTCTACAAGCATAAATACTATTAAATACAAATATACTGATAGCAAACCCCCTTCCCCAAGTGCCCTTATATGGGTCTCAGTCAATATAAATTAAGTGTTATAGGATGGTAGTGTGGTTTTTTAATACGAATAGTCAAGTAAAATTGGAGTTGCATTTGCATCAGTATAAAAGTGTATCATAAATATCTGAAGATAAAATAATCCAATATTATCCAGCATTCACATTCATGGGCATGCTCCATGGTTTTAAGCAATTATTATATTTTATGTCATTGTGTCATTATCTTATGATCCTTTGCGACAAAATATTGCTGGAAGTAGAAGACTAATACTATAAATATCAAACAAAATACTATGGATCAAGAGAGTGCTTGCCATGTTATTGTCAGGTATATAGTGCAATCAACCGCCAGAAAATTTTGAAAGAAGAAAACAAACTATCTAGCAGTGGTTAGTCACCTTTAACAACCATTCAACAACAACGAAGTCTTTTCCCACATTAAGTATGGTCGGCTACATGGATTCTTTGTCTACATTCAGATCTATCTTGGGTCATTCTCGGGCTTAGATCCAAAAAAATAAGACTCCTTATAATATCATTCCAACACTTCTTGGGCCTTCCTCACTCTATCTTAGCTGGCTCAACATCCCAAAACTCGCATCTCCTTACTGGTGCATCAGCTGACCTCCTAAACAACCATTGCAGGAGAAAAAATCACAATAAAAAAGTCAACTTCTCTTTATTTCTCTTAATGTGTGTGGGAGTTGGTGAGTAAATTATTCCATCCCCTTATTTCATTTATAAATGTAATATCAAATTTTACTCTTTTATGACTTTACATTAAATATAACTCTACACCTACTAGAATTAGCACTATACTTTTTGACTCTTAAGTCTTAACCCTAAACTCTCAATCCTAACAGTCTTCCCTATTGTGCTGAAATTAATTATGACCATACTGCCTCAAGTTGTTATTGGTCCATTATCATCTATAAGCCTCTCTTGCAGAATCACACCTCTAGGTATCTCACATCTCTGCACAACTCAACATTGTGCCTCCTAATGTATCACTACAATCCTTGTGATAAGAGAGTTTGTCATTATTATCTGGCAAAACGTATCACACTTGCTTTGTTTTCTTGCACATTCCTGCAACAAATATCAATGACATGTTGCCTTTCTATTAATTGCTTTCTTGGAAATCAATTGGAGCTCCATCACATGTCATGGTCATTCTTCAATATCACATGCTCTATTCAATGCCGTCCCTTGCACCACCATGTTTGCTCCTCTGTTCACTCAAGAAACTCCTCAAATGGTTACTTCATGTCATCCTTGCTCGATCATTCTGGTAGACTTAGATTATATGTAGTTATAGTCACATGTTTTACATTGAGTTCCCCTCATCCCATCAAACATGCAAAATAACATCAATCCCACTCCTATGACATGGTAAACATCTCCTATTTTGACCATGCTATCTTGAACATGCATGAACTACTGATGCAAGTTATGTGTTGAAAATCAATCAAGCTCCTATGAACACACTAAATAACATCGATCCACCTCCTATGCATGTTATGTACTAAATTTCTCCTTAGCTGAGCACACATGAATTGAACATGTTGAGTCTAGTATGCACCCTAAATCCGACTTCTCTCTTGAACATGCTAATGAGTCAATCTCAAATACTGCTAGTGGAATTCTCTTGATCTTAAGTTAAAATAGCAAACCATCTTTTTTCCTTTCTCTGTCTTTGTCTCATTCTATATCTTACATTGGAAGAATTAGGGATCTCGTAACCCACCTTATCGTAGTAAAAGCTTTAGACATGACCCCATAACTTGGAACTACCTCCAGTCGTCAACTCCCTTAATCTAGAACATTTTCTCTTTGTCACAAATACATGACCTTCACCATTTGTCTCCTCATCTCTCGACCTTTGTCAAGACTCATTCATAAGCAATGAAGTAAATGCCTTATTCGATGGGGGTAGTCCCCTTACCCTAGAGAGATTATAGCAAGCATTCATAAGCAACAAAGTAAATTCCTTGTTCGATGGGGTAGTCTTGTTACCAGAGAGAAAGAACATAGCAAAAGGATCATGCGAAGTTGGTAAACTAGATAATTGCCTTCTCCTCCATAAAGAAAACTCTCCATTCTTATTATGCTCCTTAGGAGTGAGAACACTGGTTAGAATCTTATTGAACTCATCTAAGTGGCCTTTAGTTTGATTCGATTGGTCATCTTTGACCATACAATCTCCTTCTTAACTATAACTTATTTATTAAATATCTGGAGTTTTATCATCCTTCGAGCTTCTTTCAAACTAATGGTTTTATGAAACTGTAAGGTGAATCTAGTCTTCCTGTTGAAGGGTTTCATAGATAGCAATTCATCTTTTACTGTAAACTTTGCAATCAAATCTATATTTGTCGTGATCTTTCTCAATCATGTGTTATCTAATCACACTCAGTAAGATGGAATCTCCATCGATTACTTTGAAAACAGTGAAATCCAGAAAAAATTGTACGATTTGAAATATTAGAATCGAATAATCCTAATTTATGCCATCCAACACGCTCAAAACATGCCAAAACCACCATCAAGATTCTTGGATCTTGTCAACCAAACTTAGAATACTATTGATTTCAATAAAATCTTATAATATATGGAACACATGCTTATTTTGGATATCTTAAGCTTTGTGTTTTGGACTTTCACGAGCTTATTTTGGTCATCTCAAGGGTTTTTCCATACTATACTTCTGAAGGGGATCATTTATGAAGTTCATATGGTATTAGAGCATCATCCCCTAGAGAAATCGACCTTCTTGTAACTATCAAAAACATCGTCATTAAGCTATTACTGACCCCCTCACTCAGCTTAATGGATCCTCCACAATACATAGCCTTCTAGACCTAGACATGCTCTACACCCAACAACAAGCATGTATGCCTTTAAGTTAAATAATATAGTTCTGACAACAATGGCTATGCAACTACCTTCATCCCACACCATTTCTTCCCCCTGTCCTACAGACCCTCTCCCTTTTCTCTTATAACCTCATAACAAAGAGAGTGGCAGTTCCAGGGTGATGAATCTCAGATTCATCACTCTAAATCTCATTAATTAAGTTCAAATCTCTCAAAATCATCAACATTTTTGCATTTATTCTGCATAATTAGCATTCATGCATGTTTTGATAAGAATGACATTTTATCACTCATTGCTGCACAAAATAAGAAGCCAAAAATCGCAGATAAAATTGACCTGTAAATAGCCTAACTTCCCTGATTTTTAACTAATTCATGTTAACTCTGAATGATCCAAAACCACCTCCACTGTATACATATCACTAACAAGAATAAAAGAAAAATACAAAAAATCACTAACCCAAATAAGTGGACCAAAAACCCAAACCCTAGTTCTAGGATTCCGTACTAAAACCCTCATATCTTCCCCATCCAGTGTCTGTTTTAATCCTACTCACTTTTGAACTAATGTACATTCAATTACCTTCAAAACAAGACCAAGTTCAAGTGAATCGGAGCTCGTATGTGAAAGTTGGGTATTGGGTCTCTTTTATACATTTTGTATTTTATCTGATTTTGACCTATTATTTTATGTACATAATTAATTATTTTATTTCATTTCTTTTTCAATTGTCTTATTTGATAAAATTTTTTATTAAAATACGGAAAAATCCAAATCCAAACTGAGCTTAAAATCAAAGAAACAAATTGAATCCAAGTCTTCACTAACTAACTTTACAAAATTGGCCTTTTTCGTATTTTATTTTATTTATTCTTTTTCTTAATTAATAAAAATCCAAAAAATAGATTAATGTGTAAATATTTATCTTTGATTTTATCATATTTTTTTCGTATTTTTATCTGGTTTAAAAACGATAAAAAATATAAAACCCAAAAATCACAGTATTCTATGTACACGGGATGCCCCAAAAATATCACTTTGTGGAATTGATCGATTTTGATCTGGATGTCTTTAAGAAATATGTAGATCTCATCGAGACGAGCAATTTTTGTGAAGAAACTTTTTCGATATGAGGCCGTTTGCTATTTATTTTGGATTTTTTAAAGTATTTATTTTTCAATTTTTGTGGTGCTGACACGTGGCAGCTCTTGGAGCGTGCCACGTGTCAGCCATTTTTGAGGCTTTTAATAATTAGTTTTATAAAAAAATTAAAAACCACACACGTACGTCGCACGTGCCTCCCAGGCACACGCAACGCACGTGCACCGCCTGCCCCTTTACCCCCAGCCGCCACGTGTCGCATGGAGGGTCGTCCGATCTCGGCCGATCGGACGACCCGTGGTTATCTTCCTCAACCGACCTACTTTCCCAAAATGACACCGCTGTCGCCCATTGATTTCTCCACCGCCTCTCGTCGCGAGATCTCCGCCTCTGATTTCGCCGCCCGATCTTCGCCTTCCATCTTCGTATCAGATCTCCATCTCGTACCTCTCGCTTCCATCTCAGATTGCGTATCTCGCGCCCGCTCCACGGAAACTCCGGCCATCTCTGATCCCTCGTTGCCTTCCGCGAATCACTCCACTCGATCCCAATCGAATCGTCGAATCTCTAACTCCTTCAACCTCCATATCCGGCCCCGCCGACACCCTTATTTATACGCCGCCGCGTCCCCGATCAAAAATTATCCGCCGATACCCCCATATGACCCAAGGTGGTGACAACACCTGCTTCTTCCCCGGCGTGATCCGAGGGCTCCAAGCCCCTCGTTGCAGACACGGTGTCCCTCTCCGTCGTACTGCCCCAGCACCGGCCTTTATCTCCGTCGAGCCAACGTTATCCACCAATGACGATCAACTCCGTTGTGCTTCATCAGCTTCAACCATCTTCAGCGTGCCATCTTCCTCGACAACCTCCTGGAGCTTCGTCACCGTCGAGCCCAAGATCAACTCCGACAACTTCCAGCATTTCCAGGAGCTTCAACCCTCATCGCCACTGACTTATCACCTGCTTCAACTTCTTTCTTCTCCGACAGTGACGATCGCCATCTTCCCCCGACCAACGACGTCGACGACAACCCTGCTACTCAACAGGCAACGTGAATCCTCCGCTTCTCCGACAACACCCCGCAGTAAGCCTCCACCAAAGCGGCCCTCCTCCGCCTCTCTACGACGCCAGGGCCGGGCGTAAGGCCCGGGGCCCTCCCACGTGAGGAGCACATGCGGGAGGGAACGACGTCCGCTACCCGGCGTCCCTCCATTTCGTCCAGAAGCCCCAGGGGTCACGTGCTTTGCACGTGACCTTCTAGGAAAATTACAAGGCACCCCCCAGAAGTAATCTTATTTGCGCATTAGTCCCCCTAATCCAAGGGCACGTGCGCAGCACGTACCCCTTAGAGATTTTGTAGAAAATCCCCCCTATTTATTGGTATTTACATTTTTATCATTTTTCTACAGTTATTTATTTATTCAAATATTGCAATAACACCCCTGTGTTCTCTCTCAATTCTAGATTGCTACGTTACACTACTTATTCATACAAAAATAAGCATTTTGTTCGTCAATTAATTCTCTACATCTTGACATATTGTGGAAATTTTTGTGATCAATGTTAATTATTAATTAATTATTTTGTGGACAATTGCATACTTTGCCCATCTTGTGCTCTGAACTTTGTTATTGATTAACCGCTGCTCTAAAAATTCTCGGAAAATCAATGATTGTAGAGTTAATTGTGATTAACATTGTATCAAAAAAGAATTACATTTGCGTGCATAGTTTGCCTTGTAAAAATCATTTTGCATATTTCAATGTTTGATTTTTAATAGGTATTGAATCTTGTATTTTCATGATTTAGGATTTTTTTGAGATCAATCACCTAGTGATAGATCTTAGATAATTTTAACAGTTGAAAATAATTAGGTTTAATATTTATTATAATTTAATATTGAAATTCACTTTGTTTACATTTAAAAATCATAAAAAATTCATCTTGCATCCAAAAATTCTAAAAATATTTCAGTACATTCGTTTCATCATATTTTACATCGTGGCCAAGTTTCATATTTTTCGGATAATGTTTAATTGATAATTGTATTTTAGTCCCTAAAATAGGCTGAAATTGCATTGTGCATCCTTTATTGTATTAAAAAAATACAAAAGAACGCCTCGAAAACTGTGCACAAATTTTGATAGACACAATTCTAAGTTGTTCCTTTGCCTCCTTATGTTCGACCTTGGGATTTGTCCAAGTAAAATAAACATAAAACCACGCAATTAAAAATTGAATAAATAATTGTGGTTATTCTCTTGACCGATTCCGATTGCCGCCTACAACGAAACGACATTAATTTTTAAGCAAATGATAATTCACGATATTTAACACGTACAATATCGGACTTGTCAGATGGCGCCATTGCCGGGGAGGCAAACGGCTTAGTTTTTTGTCTTAAAATTTTCGTTCGGTTTTCCGCATTCGGGTAGTCTGACCCCCGAATTTTTCATTGTAAATTCCATTTTTTTCCTGCATTTATTTTATTCTCAGCATTTATTTTTCTTATTTTATTTTTGATTTATTCTTGAGTCACTCTCTTACACCATCTCTCTTATTTTTCTTGCGAGGTAGCCGGCGTACGTGGAGCGGTTTTTCAAGAACCGACAGATCTTCACCGACTTCGAAAAAGCCGCAATTAATTTAAGATCGAGTCGAGTCGTGAGAGAGCGTAGATTCTAAGATTTTATTTTCTGCAATTTTTATTTCTGTAATTAATTGCTCATTTATAGTGGTGTCCGTTTGGACTCTCACGTGTGTAAAAGACCTCGAACTTTTTTCTGTGGTGTGTCGTGGCATGTTTCACTCTCCGGTGAGAGTGGGACCTGACTTGAGTGGCGCTTAGGATAGACCTACAAATACGGTTCTTAGAGCATTTAATTTTTGATTGTACTCGTAGGATCTAAGGCTACACTACACTTTAATTGAAATGCACATTAGAGCGTTCAATTTAGCCAAATTCAACTCAATTCTTTCCCGCTAATAAAACTTTCTGCTAGGTGCGGTTTTCATCGGCTTGCATTCATTTAGAATAATTTTTCAATTTCGTATTGCATCCCACATGGAGATTGCGAGGATTTACTGTCAGTCTTCTAACTGAGCATACCTCATGGTTTTCGCGTGCATCGGCTTTTCCTGAACCTCTCTCTCTTGTTTTGTCACATAATTTTAAAAGGAAATTGGGACTGAACAACAGAGGTGAATTTGTGCTCATTTAATTCTTCAGTAATCACCTAATTAAAATTGGGGCTGTTAAATATAGCCGACTTCAAATAACCCATAAAATCAATAATTTTTGCGGGAGAGTAACCCCGCCTTTGGATGCATTTATTTTTCTGAGTGAGCGAGAGACAACGCTTAAGGCTAGAGCCCAAACCTGGATTTTCATATTGACTACTAATTCTACCAAAAATGATTACCTACTTCTCAGTGAGGATCTAACGGGTATCCGGTAAACGGTCTGGATTTTCTTAGCAGAGTGGATGGTTTAGAGGACGCTGCGTAAGGCTCCGTCCTCAAGTAACACGGGTAGCCATTCTTCGGTCCATACTTACTCCCATACTGGCTGAAAGTAGGTGCAACTAGTCATAAGAATTCGGGACAGTCTTTAGGAAAATTTCCGGCACCTAACAGCTCGCTAAATTCTTTCCAAGATTATCTTGTCACCAATTAAAATAAAAAAGATAATAGCCGAACTCTTACGGCTTCATTGTGTGAGTTGGTGAACCCATGATTTGATTTTTGTTTGCATTGGTGTGCGTGAACCGATTTCGAAGATTAAAAGCCGCACATTTGATAAGATTTCTTTTGAATATCCCATGAAATCGTACCGAGACCAACCATGACGATTCATCATCATCGACCTCCTTTGACAAATACAGGAAAATGGTCCGAGCACCCATCTGATCTATATTATGAAAATGAATTTGTCTCGGTTAGGCCCAAATCGACTGAACCCTCTTCTTTCAATAATCCTCTAACATGTGTGGGAGACTTTCACCCGCAGATGAATCCGATTCCCCATTGAATTCCAAGCAATTCTACTTGAATCATTCAACCACACACGACCAGTTTCCATCATGGACTGAACCGTCTTATTCTCGATTTCTCGCTGATGAATCATTTCAAGATCAAATCACTTTTGAACCTCACGACTGACCGAGGGACCAAAACTGATTAAACCATAAGGAGAGACCCGCACTTAATGATTATCAGAGTTGGATTAACCGCAATGATAAAATCCCTATTGACCAACCCGAGTACCACTCTTTGATCAACCTATACATACAGAGGACCAGACTGATGATATTAACACATATGTACCCTGTATGACTCCATTATTCGAGGATACGACCAATCATGACCATAGACTCTACTCCAACCAGCATTACATGCCTGAGTCACTGTATGTTGAGTATGAGACCTACACATTCCCACCATACCCTTCCCCTAAGCAGCCTCCTTCCATAATTTTTGATGAGAAATTTTCAGAAAATAATGATCATATATCGGATATTCCAAGAAACTCTCCTCTCAACACACACAAGAAAATTGAAGATGAAATTATTCAAATGCAAAAACACATATCGATTGCTCCCATGATTAATCATGAACAAAATTTTGAGGATGATATTTTGAGGATAAATAAGAGATTCGAATTAATGGAGAATAGATTTCAAAAAATTACTGACCGAGTAATTTCACTCTCTGGGAGCTCAGACATAAAAATGAATGAGGAAAAGATTGGATCTCATGTTGAAAATTTCGAGAATATTCAGAGACCTAGGGACGATTCTGACAGTGGCACTTCTGCATACTATTCCCCCAGGAATGACTATGCATCTGACTCTTACTCGGAACGTAAAAGATCCTACTCATCTACGGAAGACATCACATCACCACACCACGCAGAAAATACCGAAAAAATTGAAATATTCAAAAACACCCAAAAAATCGAAAATCCAGAAAATTACATAAAAATTGAATTTGAAGAATATCTGAAAAACTTGGATCCTACTTTATGGGAAGCATTGGAGAAAAGATTGATTTTGAACTTCCCTTTATAAAGGCCATTGAATACTTCCCCGACCTTAAAGGATTTGTAATGGAAAAATTAATGATGAAAAAATAGGGCAGAATCAGAACAAAGACTGAAAGACATATCTTGTCAATGGCCTCCTCTTGGTATTGAAGAGAAAAACCAAGAGCCGCATAGTGAAGCGGTTTCTCAGATTTGACTGCAAAATCAAACACAATTTTTACCCATGCTCGGATTGATGACGATTCACCGATCAATATCCTCCCAACCTCTGTATATCATGAACTCAAACTCAGACCGATCATAAAGATACGAGAGATTGTTCAATTAGCTGACCGGTCGATAAAGCGGCCGAGAGGAATCATCTCTATCATTGTAACATTCCAAGGTGCTCCGCTCAAAGTGGATTTCACGATCATTGATATTGAGCATCAAGGAGATTTCACCCAGTCTCCAATTATTCTCGGAAAACCATTCTTAGCATTGACTAAGACAATTATTGAGTGTGAGACTCGGAAAATCAATTTTATAGCATTGGAAGCACTTCGAACTCACCCAATCTTTGAGGAACCACGATTTTCTGAGGCAAACCACAAAGTCCCCAACGGCCGTAATCATGAAGCGGTAGAAGAGCCCTACCCCGCTGCTACGCCTGAGATAACGGTTATTGATGAGACTATTGGTTTAGAGAATCTCCCCCTGCTCCATTCCTAGCTGCACTCACCATGGAAAATCAAATATATGAATCATATTATCCAGAGACTTATGCATGTCGTACCCTAGGTCAACTTATTTTGACTACATGGATCACATCAACTCGATACAGAATGCTCCAATATCAAATTGATTGAGAACGAACATGCAGAGACTCTTCCCAGTATTTGAATTCCCGTAGATCTCAAAATAGACGAATGTTTCTTATACGATCCTGAGACATATGCATGGTCGCACCCTGGAGCAACCTACTCTGAATACCTTGACCAAATCATCCCAAATCAAGAGTGCACCAGCATTAAGAAGACTAAGAACAAATACACAGGACGAACACCGATCAAGGAGAAGAATTCCAATGGTTATTCATCTGGAGATTCAAGTGGACCGACAACTTCACGAAACAAAATGACCACTCCATCGTCGAAAAAGAAAGTCACCTTTGACCTTCCGGAAGAGGAATCATCTGATGATCCCTCCTCAGGTCCGAAAAAGGTAATCTACATGAGTGAAGTCTGTTCGGCAGTTCTAAAATCATATCTTCGCAAGGATCCAAAATTCGACTCTCATTGGACGACTCCCGTTCCTCACTATTATTCATCAAAAGCGGATGCTCCTGCTCTCATCAAATACACTGGAATTATTTCTTATGAGCTGACTGAGACTGCTGCTTCTGAGTATTCATCCGAGGATAAACTGCTTGATCCCAAGAAGGAACGAATTCTGAGGAAACAACTGAAGAAACAAAAAGACCCGAATATTTGGAGTATGTCCACTTTCAAATACTATTCCTCTGATGATAATTTCGATGATGGATATCTTTCATCTGACTCAAACACTTCATCCACTATCCATCATGATTTTTCTAAGGATGATACTGATAATAGTTGGGAATCATATGCCTCATCTCCGTCTCGTCATTATGATCTCCCACCGTAGACTCACAAAAAGATCGGCAGAAAACTGCCTTAATCATCGGCTACCCACCCTCCCTCCCGACCACATCGGTCTCCTTATACAGCTTCTTCCTCTACTTAGACCAAGGCCTAAGTATGGGGGGGACCGATACCATATGTATATACCATTCTCTCCTTCTCCCGATCGCTCCATTTCCACCCTTCTTCCTTACTTAGGCTGACCAGAGCCTAAGTATAGGGGGAACCGACGCCCACCTGTATATACTCTCCTCATTTACATATCCCGACCGCTTCATTTTTTTCCGCTCTTCTTCTATACTTAGAATGTTCACAGCCTAAGTATAGGGGGCAGTCCGATCCATCTTTTTATTTTTCTTTTTCACTCTCTTACGCTTAGCCCGAGCTATGTCTTCTTTACGCTTCTTGTGCTCTGAGGACACAACACTCGTTAAGTATAGGGGGGTCTTTATATATACTTTGTATATATTTTTTACCCATATCTCGTACTTTCGCGTAAGTCTATATGTATTTACGGGATGGGTAATGAATTAAAAAAACAAAAAATAAAAAAAACAAAAAGAAAAAGAGTTTTGCTACTAACATTGACTTTGTCCAACCCAAAATTTTCAAAAAAGGCTTCTTATTCATTTTTGCATAAAAAAATCAAAAAAATCCTTTGCATAAAAAATAAAAGAAAATCATCAAATAACAAAAGAAAAAATGTATCTGCATTTCATACACCTACACATCATCCAGCATCACATTCATTTGCATCTATGAAAAGTCTTTGGGTTCTGAATCGAGTTATGAGCAGAAACCGAGAGTGGTCTGGACTTGACCTTAATCCACCTAATTTTCAGAGGAACTTCATCGAGAAATAGGATTTTAGAAGCTTCAGGTCTTTAACTTTATTCTTTGAGTTCCACTTGACAATGTGCAGCGTTTGACTCTTATTGTCTAACCTGGTCTCTTCATTCTGGGTAGGACTCTGGAATAGGGAATTAATTTGTACTCTCGCACTATGCACTTAGCTCAACTCAGACGAGATGTTGGAAGACTGTGTGAGTTTCTTTTCTGGTAGCGTGGAAATCTAAAGAACAGAGTACGAGTTGAAATAAAGCTTCTAAAAAGGGACGGATGTCTGGGCACAATTTTTTCTAAGACCCAAAAAAATATACGGAAACAAAAATATTCTATATCTGTAGGGGAACAACAAGATCCAAGCAGAACCACCAAAAATTCCAAATACAAAGAAGCCAATACCAAATAAATATCTGACCAAAAAGGTCCAAGCTTCAAGAAAACCTGCAGATCTTGGTGAAGACTCGGGTACTTAGCCAGCTTCACAAGGAGAGGTGACTACAATGGCCACCCTCCAGTTCTTTTCTCCTTCTTCTAACTTCTCCCTCCAATTCGATTGTGAACACATCGTGACATACCTTAGAAGGAAATACCTGACTCCCCGAGGATGAGTTACTGGAGAGGAAATTAGCATGGTAGTCTGGCATTCTAGATGGGAAGAGCTAAAACCTTTCACATACATGAGTTGATTGTTCAATGTTCACAGGGTATGCTTTAGGAAGAGGTTGATCTAAGATGACTTCTGAGCCGAAACTGTGACAATGATGTGTAGAACTTGAAGGCTGTTGATTTTAAAATTCTAAGCCTCAAAGAAGTTCCGCCACACTAATAATCCAAAGCTCGAGTCTAGTGTCATTTTCACCTTCAGCTCATGGTCTTGGTATGGAACCCAATCTCATTTCACCTCATGACATTTCTTTTGATGCTCAGGGACGAGCATGGTTTAAGTATAGGGGGATGATGAATCTCAGATTCATCACTCTAAATCTCATTAATTAAGCTCAAATCCTTCAAAATCATCAACATTTCTGCATTTATTCTACATAATTAGCATTCATGCATGTTTTGATAAGAATTGCATTTTATCACTCATTTCTGCACAAAATAAGAAGCCAAAAATCACAGATAAAATTGCCCTGTAAATAGCCTAACTTCCTCGATTTTTAGCTAATTCATGCCCACTTCGAATGACCCAAAACCACCTCCACTGTGTACATATCACTAACAAGAATAAATGAAAAATACAAAAAATCACTAACCCATATACGTGGACCAAAAACCCAAACCCTAATTCTAGGATTCCGGATTAAAATCCTCATATCTTCCCCATCCAGTTTCTGTTTTTAATCCTACTCACTTTTGAACTAATGTACATTTAATTATCTTCAAAACAAGACCAAGTTCAAGTGAATCGGAGCTCGTATGTGAAAGTTGGGTTTTCAGCCTCTTTTGTACATTTTGTATTTTAGCTGATTTTGACCTATTATTTTATGCACATAATTAACCTATTTTATTTTATTTCTTTTTCAATTATCTACTTTGATAAAAGTTTTATTAAAATGTGTAAAATCCAAATCCAAACTGAGCTTGAAATCAAAGAAACAAATTGAGTCCAAGTCTTCACTAACTAACTGTACAAATTGGTCTTTTCATATTTTATTTTATTTCTTCTTTTTCTTAATTAATAAAACTCCAAAAATAGATTAATGTGTAAATATTTATTTTTGATTTTATCATATTTTTTCCAGATTTTTATCTGGTTAAAAAATGACAAAAAAATATAAAACCCAAAAATCATGGTATTCTATGTACACGGGATGCACCAAAAATATCACTTTGTGGAATTGATTGAGTTTGATTTTGATGTCTTCACGAAAGATGTAGATCTCATCGAGAAGAGCAATTTTCGTGAAGAAATTTTTTCGATCCGAGGCCGTTTGCTATTTATTTTGGATTTTTTAAAGTATTTATTTTTCGATTTTTGTGGTGTTGACACGTGGCAGCTCCTGGAGCCGCCACGTGTCAGCCATTTTTTGAGGCTTTTATTAATTAGTTTTTATAAAAAAAATTAAAAACCACATACATGCGTCTCACGTGCCTCCCAGGCACGCGCAACGCGCATGCACCACCTGCCCCTTTACCCCCCGCCACCACACGTTGCATGGCGGGGCGTCCGATCTCGGCCGATCGGACGGCCCGTGGTCATCTTCCTCAACTGGCCTACTTTCCCAAAATGATGCCGCCGCTGCCCGTTGATTTCTCCGCCACCTCTTGCTGTGAGATCTCCGCCTCCAATTTCACCGCTCGATCTTCGCCTTCCATCTTCGTATCAGATCTCCATCTCGTACCTCTCGCTTTCATCTCAGATCGCGTATCTTGCGTCCGCTCTGCGGAATCTCCGGCCATCTCCGATCCCTCGCCGCCTTCTACGAATCACTCCACTCGATCCCAATCGAAACGTCGAATATCTAACTCCTTCAACCTCCATATCTGGCCCCATCGATGCCCTTATTTATACGTCGTCGCGCCCCCGATCAAAAATTATCCGCCGATAACCCTAGACGACCCAAGGTGGTGACATCACCTGCTTCTTCCCCGGCGTGATCCGAGGGCTCCAAGCCCCTCGTTGCAGACACGACGTCCCTCTCCGCCATATTGCCCCAGCTCCGGCCTTTATCTCCGTCGAACCAACGTTATCCACCAACGACGATCAACTCTGCCATGTTTCATCAGCTTCAACCATCTTCAACACGCCATCTTCACCAACAACCTCCTGGAGCTTCGTCGCCGTCGAGCCCATGATCAACTCCGACAACCACCGGCATCTCCAGGAGCTTCGACCCTCATCGCCACCGACTTATCACCTGCTTCAACTTCTTTCTTCTCCGACAACGACGATCGCCATCTTCCCCTGACCAACGACGTCGACGACAACCCTGCTGTTCAACCAGCAACGTGAATCCTCCGCTTCTCCAACAACACCCCACGGCAAGCCTTCGCCAGAGCGGCCCTCCTCTGCCTCTCCACGACGCCAGGGTCGGGCGTGAGGCCCGAGGCCCTCCCACGTGAGGAGCACGTGTGGGAGGGAACAACGTCAGCTAACGTCACCTGGGGTCACGTGCATCGCACGTGACCCGTGGTAGAAATTGCAAGTAGCCCTCGACGTCCCTCCATTTCATCCATAAGCCCCAGGGGTCACGTGCTTTGTACGTGACCTTCTGGGAAAATTACAAGGTGCCCCCTAGAAGTCTTCCTATTTGCGCATTAGCCCCCCAATCTAAGGGCACGTGTGCAACACATTCCCCTTGGAGATTTTGCAGAAAATCCCCCTTATTTATTGGTATTTACATTTTTTGTCCTTTTTCTACAGTAATTTATTTATTCAAATATTGTAATAACACCCATGTGTTCTCTCTCAATTCTAGATTGCTACATTACACTATTTATTCATCCAAAAATAAGCACTTTGTTCGTCAATTAATTCTCTACATCTTGACATACTGTGGATATTTTTGTGATCAATGGTTAATTATTAATTAATTATTTTGTGGACAATTGCATACTTTGCCCATCTTGTGCTATGAACTTTGTCATTGATTAATAGTTGCTCTAAAAATTCCTGAGAAATCAGTGATTGTAGAATTAATTGTGATTAACATTGTGTTAAAAAAGAATTGCATTTGTATGCATAGTTTGCCTTGTAAAAATTATTTTGCATATTTCAATATTTGATTTTTAATAGTTATTGAATCTTGTATTTTCGAGGTTTAGGATTTTTCTGAGATCAGTCACCTAGTGATAGATCTTAGATAATTTTATCCGTTGAAAATAATTAGGTTTAATATTTATTATAATTAAATATCGAAATTCATTTTGTTTGTATTTAAAAATTCATAAAAGAATCATCTTGCATCCAAAAATTCCAAAAAAATACAGTGCATTCATTTCATCATATTTTGCATCGTGGCCAAGTTTCATATTTTTCGGACATTGTTGATTGATAATTGCATTTTAGTCCCTAAAATAGGCCGAAATTGGATTGTACATCCTTTATTGCATTAAAAAATACAAAAAAAGACCGCTTCGAAAACCGTGCACGATTTATATAGACATAATTCCATGTTGTTCCTTTACCTCCTTGTGTTCGACCTTGAGACTTGCCCAAGTAAAATTAATATAAAACCACACAATTAAAAATTGAATAAATAATTGTGGTTATTCTCTTGACCGATTCCGATTGCCGCCTACAACGAAATGACACATTAATTTTTAACGCACGATCAAATTCACACGACGATATTTTAACGCACGCAATATCAGACTCGTCATAGGGTTAGGGCCAAGCTTCTAAATTAAGGAGCCGACTTTCTAGCTTGACTTATTATGGAAGGGGGTTAGGCCTTTTCTTGTCCCACTGTGGAAGGGGGTAGGGGATTCCCTGTACGAGAGTACTCAACCCTTCTGGCTCTGTTGACTTGGGGAGTGTTGAAGCTTGCTTCTTCTCCAAACTTTTCTTCGTCATCCATACTCTTTTTGGAGAGATCCGATCTAATTCTCTGTACAAGAGGAATTTCGTGTATTTGTCATATCCTCCCTAGCTTCTAATCGAGCTTGTTCAGATATACATTGTGGAGTCATCTCTCTAATGGTCTCATAACTATTGTGCTTCATTGCATACTCACATTGCTAACTACCTCTAGCATAATCTTTCACCAAGCCAGTCACCTCCACACGACAACCACCCTAGATGTTCTTCACATCTTCTAAAAAATGTAAACTATCCTCATCACGCTATCTTACTGACATCAAAGTCATGATGATATCAGGTGTTAGAAATTTTAGTATGCCATCAACTACTAGAAAAGGACATGAAAGAAGAAGATACATGATCTTTTAGCACTGGTTAGTCACCTTTTGCACCAATAGTTCCAACCTTTTGATCACCTCAAGTATCCAAAATTAATACATGCATGAACACACCTGAAGGACGGCAATATAAAATTCCAAGAGAGTATTTGAAGTCATGAATCCTAATGGATGGCCAATCAGTTAGGACAGCTTTGTATTATTGAAAAAAATTGGAGGCGTAGGGTCCATGAGCTCCACATGCCATGTTACTCCTTTTTTATTGGATTGGCGATGATCCAACATGACACAAAGGGCCGCCCACATGCCATGTGACACACCATCGTAAATGGCCGCAATTTCCTAAAACCCAAACTACCATGCAAACACAGATTGCCGATACAGATTTTCTTAGAAAGATGTCCTCTCACATGATTTGATAGGGATTTCTCTTCTTCACTCGTGCATAACACTACCATTGTTTTTTTATAGTACATGAGAACTCACACCGGTGTGTTCCTATCTATAAAAATGAATAAAAAAAGGTTTTAAGTCTTCTCCCACTATGAGTAGGGTCGGCTACATGGACTCTTGCTCAAATCCATGATTTTACGCTGGCTGTCGACTACCTAATACAACCATTTGATCTCAAGAGGGAGATTTGAACCCTGATCTTTTGGGTGGTAGACGCACTGCACGACCACCAGACCATTTAAGTGAGTTTTATCTATAAAAATGAATAAATTTTAAATTAAAATCTAAATCAAATCCATTTGATCTTGATTTATAATATAAAATAAAGACTGTATTAGAATTTCAGGTCATTTGGAGCTCTGTAACCCATCCATCAAGTGACGTTGGATTTATTTCATCGCAACCATTTATTGATTATTATTGCTGGATTGTGTTCACACTAGGACTTGAGCATCTAAAACTTAGTGGGCAATGTTGTGTGTACCCATGGACACATACTCCTTGCTCTCATATATATCCTACTCCATGGAATAGGTAACTTACCTACTCCACTTTATTTTTTTCAATTTTTTTATTTTTTTGAAAAATTCTTCCATGGATTTTCATAACTATATCCCTCTAATATGTCATTCAAATTTTGTCAGAAACAGAGACTCCTACAGCCTCCATCCAGAACATGAAAAATACATCAAATCTGTGACCGTTAAAAAATGACTGTCTGGATGGAGGCCGTACGACTCTCTGTTTCTGACGAAATTTGAATGACATATTAGAGGGATATAGTTATGAAAATCTATGGAAGCATTTTTCAAAAAAAATTGAAAAAGAAGAAAATGGAGTAGGTAAGTTACCTACTCCATGGAGTAGGATCCCTTCTCTCTCTCATATATATATATATATAGGGTTAAATGAGGCTACACCCAGGTTGTAGCCAATTGGCTACTCCCACCCATATTTTTCCCTCATTTTTTTATTTCTTTGGAAAATGAAAATTTGTATATTCATCACTATATCCCTCTAACATTCTATTAAAATTTCGTCAGAAACAGAGACCCGTAGGCCCTCCATCCAGACGTCATTTTTTTAACGGTCGCAGGATTTTTCAAATCGACCCTGTTTGGATGGAGGTCGTAGGAATTTCTATTTCTGATGAAATTTTAATAGAATGTGAGAGGGATATAATGATGAATTTACAAATTTTTATTTTCCAAAGAAATAAAAAAATGAGGGAAAAATAGGGGTGGGAGTAGCTAAGTTGGCTACAACTAGGGAGCATACTCCCTTTTCCCATATATATATATATATATATATATATGTGGGAAAAATGGGGCTGCTCCCTGGGAGTAGCCAACATGGCTACTCCCATCCCTATTTTCCCCTCATTTTTTATTTTTTTGGAAAATAAAAATTTGTATATTCATCACTATATCCCTCTAACATTCTATTAAAATTTTATCAGAAACAGAGACTCCTAGGCCCTCCATCCAGACGTCATTTTTTTAACGGTCGCAGGATTTTTTAAATCGATCCTGTTTGGATGGAGGCTGTAGGAGTCTTTGTTTCTGATGAAATTTTAATAGAATGTTAGAGGGATATAATGATGAATTTACAAATTTTATTTTTTTCAAAAAAATAAGAAAATTGGGGGAAAATGGGGGTGGGGGTAGCCCGTTGGCTCCTCCCAGGGAGCAACCACATTTCTCTCTATCTCTCTCTCTCTATATATATATATATGGGATTGTGGAGCCTACGTCCATGTGTAGGTAACTTTCCTACACCCACCCCTTTTCTCTTCATTTTTTCGATTTTTTAAATGGTTCTTTAGTGAATTTACTTAGAATATCAAATTGTATACGTGTTTAAAATTTCACATAAAACAGACATTCCTAACATCTCCATCGGAAGGGGTCGATTTCAGCAAATCTGAGACCGTCAAAATTTGACTATCATGATGGATAAGTTAGAAGTCTCGAAATAAGTTGAAAGTTGAATGACATGATGGTGATATATTGTGATCTAAATTCCCTAAGGATTCAATACAAAAAAATCAAAAAAATTGAGGGAAAACGAAGTGGGTGTAGGAAAGTTACCTACACATGGGTGTAGGCTCCCTTTTCCCTATATATATGGGTTAAATAAGGCTACACCCTCAGTGTAGCCAATTGGCTACTCCTACTCCCATTTCCCCCTTTTTTATTTTTTTTGAAAATAAAAATTTGTATATTCATCACTATATCTACCTAACATGTCATTCCAATTTCATCAGAAACAGAGACTCCTATACCCTCCATCTGAAGGGGATCAATTTCAGCAATTCTGAGACCGTTAAAATTTGACAGTCTTGATGAAGGGGATAGAAGTCTCGAATTAACTCGAAATTTTAATGACACCATGGTGACATATTGTGATCTAAATTCCAATAGGTTTCATTTCAGAAAAATAAAAAAGTACAAGGAAAAAGGAGTGGGAGCATATAAGTTAGCTACACGCAGGGATCATACTCACTTTTTACCATATATATATATATATATATATATATATATATATATATATGGGAAAAAGGAGTATGCTCCCAGGGAGTAGCCAACGGGACTGCTCCCGCCACTATTTTCCCCCCATTTTTTATTTTTTTTTGAAAATAAAAAATTGTATATTCATCACTATATCCCTCTAACATTTTATTAAAATTTTGTCAGAAATAGAGACTCCTAAGCCCTCCATCCAGACACCATCTTTTTAACGGTCGCAGGATTTTTTAAATCGACCATGTTTGGATGGAGGCCGTAGGAGTCTCTGTTTCTGATGAAATTTTAACAGAATGTTAGAGGGATATAGTGGTGAATATACAAATTTTTATTTTCCAAAAAAATAAAAAAAATTTGGGGGAAAATGGGGGTGGGAGCAGCCCGTTGGCTACTCCCAGGGAGCAACCTCATTTACCCCCCCCCCCCTCTCTCTCTCTCTCTATATATATATATATAGAGAGAGAGTTGGGGCTAACCCCTAGGGGGAGCTATTATGTCATTCAAGTTTCGTGCGAAACAGAGGCTCCTACGGCCTCCATCTTGACAGTCATTTTTTTAACGGTCGTAGAATAGTCGAAAACGACCCTGTCTAGATAGAGGTCATAGGAGCCTCTGTTTCACACGAAACTTGAATGACATAATATGTGGATATAGTGATGAATTTCTGCGGAAGCATTTTTCAAAAGAAATGGAGAAAATGGGCGGGGGAGCTAAGTTAGCTTCCCCTAGGGGCAGCCCCATTTTCCCCATATATATATTATGATATCCTTCCAATGAGACATGATCCTTCCATCCATAAGGAAGTACCATCAATCTCAACCACCTGTAATTAATCTTGCGGTTGTTATTAATGGCACATTAATATTATTTATAAATTAAGCAAAAACCTATTTTGATATTTATACATTACCTAAATATAGTATGTAACCACCTCAATTATCTCCTCCATTAATGTCACCTTAATTACTTATTCAAAATTAGAAACCCTAATTATTTTGGAATGTTTGAGACTTCATTTTGTGGTGTTGATGGTGGTGTATGGGAGGAAGAGGAGGACGACGACGTTCCTTCGTGCATCATCGTCGCATTCCTTGAAGGCGTCACATCGTCGTCGCGTTCTTCTATCGCATCATTAACGCTTTCCTCTGTCGCATCGTTGTCACGTTCCTTGCAGGGAGGATGGCATTACCGCAGATGATGGCAATGAGGGCAATCATCGATTCGGAGATGATGATCAGACGCTTCTTGGAACGGTTCCCGATGTCATGTGTGGCCTCATCGGCAAAGCGGAAGTGGGTGGCATGAGCAGTTGATAGGGGATGGCGTCGTGACTCTTCGGGAAGTTCTTCACGCGGACGATGACACAGACATGTAGATCGAATGGCGACATGTCTAGCATGGTAATGGCAATGCAAGGAGGCCATGCAACCATTATATCTTGCATATTTCTTGTGTATATACAATTTTGATGTGTATTATTACAATTTTGAAGTGTATTATATATATTTGATGTGTATTTTTACATATCAATTGGATACGATTGACAAATGTAGTTTTTATATATCTTGTACTTCGATGTATATTACACATTTTGGATGCTTATTATACATTTTGGATGTGTATTATACATATTTATATGTGTATTATACATATTTAGATGTGTATTATACATATTGAAAGCATGCATTATACATTTTTTGTAAAAGAAATTGTAGATTTCACATAATCACGAAAAATGTAAAAATAACTAATATATTACTAATATTGTATTATACAAATAACCATACAATTTTTACAAATGACTGATGAATTTTGAATGAACCACGTATTCTACAAAAAACATACAATCGTTACCAAAGGAATGACATATTCTACAAAAAACATGTGAGGATATAAACATCTATCACATGTTATGGTGCTAACACAAAATTGGACATTATTTAAATAAGGTATTGTGAAAAAATGCCAAAATTATATATAGCTAAATTTAGTATTTTGAAATATTAAATTGTATGCATAATTAGTACAAAAGTAGATGACCAAAATACCTTTTTGGACCAACAAATTAATGATGCCGTTAGATTTGAATCTAATGACTATGATCGTTGGCCTCCCTTACATATGGAAGAATCAAGTCTTATTGGAAGGGTCTCCTATATATAGTCTTATTGGAAGGGCCTCATATATATATAGTTTTATTCGAAAGGCCTCCTCTCTCTCTCTCTCTCTCTCTCTCTCTCTATATATATATATATATATATATATATATATATATATATAGGGGAAACTTCCAATGAGGTGGGGCTTTTCTGGATGCATGGAAAGATGCACTAATTTAGGTATTTTTCTATTTATTTTACATTTTTTAACTCTATAAATTTAATAATAAATATTAGTACAATATGTATATCTAGAAAAAATTATGAAAATATTATTATATTGGACAAAAATGTTAGTTACAATATTGGTGCTATATTCTACAAAACAGTATGATCATAATTATTTTTACAATGTGCATTTTATATTTTACAAAAGTGTTACACAATTTACAAATTTGGTAGTGGCTTTTTGAATTTCAGGAAAGATCCACCTCATTGGAAGCCCCCCTCCCCCTTATATATATGGAAAAAGGAATATGCTCCATGAGAGCAAGAAACTTACATGCTCCCACCCTTTTTTTCCTCGTATTTTTTATTTTTATGAAATGAAATCTAGTGGAATTTAGATCACAATATGTCACCATGGTGTTATTCTAAATTCAACTTAAATCAAGACTTTTATCCCCTCTATCAAGACTACCAAAATTTAGTGCTCTCAGAATTGATGAAATTGACCCCTTTCAGATGGAAGTATTAGGAATGTTTGTTTTACACGAATTTTGAAACACATATTCTACTTATTATTAAGTAAATCCCTCCAGGTTTCATTTCAAAAAAAAAATACGAACAGAAATGTGGGAGCATACTCTTATATGATCCTAGGGAGCATACTCATTTAATCCATATATATAAGAAAAAATAGGGTTGCTCCATGGGAGGAGCCAACGGGCTGCTCCAACCACATTCCCCCTCTTTTTTATTTTCTGAAAGTAAAAAATATATTTTCATCGCTATATCCCCTTGATATGCCATTCAAATTTCCTCAGAAACAAAGACTCTTATGACCTCCATCTAGAACTTGTAATTTTAACGGTCTTAGAATTTCTATAATCGACCTGTTCTGGTTGGAGGGCATATGATTATCTGCATCTGACGAAACTTGAATGACATATTAGGGGGATTAGTGATGAGAAAATATATTTTTTTCCAAAAAAATAAAAAAATGGAGGAAAAATGGATCGGGAGCAGCCCGTTGATTACTCCCAGGGAGCCGCCTCATTTTTCCATATATATGGGGTAAAAGGGCACTGCCCCCTTGGGAGAGCTAACTTGGCTCCCCCACCTCATTTTTTCAATTTTATTTTTTTTACAAAAAATGAAAATTCATCACTATATCCATATATTATGTCATTCAACTTTCGTACGAAACAGAGACTCCTGCAACCTCAATCCAGAGAAGGTCGATTTTAACAATTCTGGACCATTAAAAAATGACTATCTGGATGGATACCATAGGAGTCTCTGTTTCACACGAAACTTGAATGGCATAATATAGGGATATAATGATGAATTTTCACGATTTATTTTTTAAAAAATAAAAATGAGGAAAATGAACAGGGGAGCCAAGTTAACTCCCCTTAAGAGACATCCCCAATTTACTTATATATATATGGGTAAAATGGGCTGCCCTGTACGGGGAGCTAACTTAGCTCCCCCCGTCCTATTTTCTCCATAATATTTTTGAAAATTTCTTCCGTGAAAATTCATCATCGTATCCCAATATCATGTCATTCAAATTCGTGTGAAACAGAGACTCCTACGACCTCTATCTAGATGGGGTTGATTTCAACAGTCTTGCGACCGTTAAAAACGACTATCTAGATGGAGGTCGTAGGAGTATTTGTTTCTCATGAAATTTGAATGACATAAATATAAGGATATAGTGATGAATTTCCATGGAAGAAATTTGCAAAAAAAATAAAAAAATATGAGGAAAATGGGGCGGGGGATCCAATTTAGCTCCCCCTCAGGACAGCCCCATTTTTCCCTGTATATATGGTTAAATGAGTATGCTCCCTGGGAGCATATTAGAGTATGCTCCCACATTTTTTTCCACGAAGATTTTTTTTTGGAAATGAAACCTGGAGATTTACTTAGAATAATAAGTGAAATATGTGTTTCAAATTTCGTGTAAAATATAAGTTCATAACACTTTCATCTGAAGGGGGTCAATTTTAGCAATTCTGAGACCTTTAAAATTCGACAGTCTTGATGGAGGAGATAAAAGTCTCGAATTAAGTCAAATTTTGAATGATACCATTGTGATATATTATGATCTAAATTCCACTAGGTTTCATTTCAAAAAAATAAAAAAAAATACGAGGAAAAAGGGTGGGAGCATGTAAGTTATATGCTTTAAGGGAGCATACTCCTTTTTCATATATATATATGGGAAAAGGGAGTATGCTCCCTAGTTGTAGCCAACTTAGCTACTCCCACCCCTATTTTTCCCTCATTTTTTTATTTCTTTGGAAAATAAAAATTTGTAAATTCATCATTATATCCCTCTCACATTCTATTAAAATTTCATCAGAAATAGAAATTCCTACGGCCTCCATCCAAACAGGGTCGATTTGAAAAATCCTGCGACCGTTAAAAAAATGACGTCTGGATGGAGGGCCTACGGGTCTCTGTTTCTGACGAAATTTTAATAGAATGTTAGAGGGATATAGTGATGAATATACAAATTTTCATTTTCCAAAGAAATAAAAAAATGAGGGAAAAATATGGGTGGGAGTAGCCAATTGGCTACAACCTGGGTGTAGCCTCATTTAACCCTATATATATATATGCTCCCTGGTTGTAGCCAACTTAATGCTCCCACCTCTTTTCCCATGTATTTTTTTATTTTTCTGAAATGAAACCTTTTGAAATTTAGATCACAATATATCACCATGGTGTCATTCAAAATTCAACTTAATTCGAGACTTCTATCTCCTCCTGTTAAATTTTAACGGTATCAGAATTGCTGAAATTGACCCCCTTCAGATGGAGGGCATATGAGTCTCTATTTCTGACGAAATTCGAATTACATGTTAGGGGGATATAATGAATATACATATTTTTTATTTCTAAAAAATAAAAAATAGAGGGAAAATAGGGGTGGGAGTAGCCTCATTTAGCCCTATATATTGAAAATTTCATCCGTGAATATTCATCACTATATCCCTATATTATGCCATTCAAATTTCGTGCAAAACAGAGACTCCTACGGCCTCCATCTAAACCATCATTTTTTAACGGTCGCAGGATTTTTTAAATCAACCATGTCTGGATGGAGGCCGTAGGAGTCTCTGTTTCTCACGAAATTTGAATGACATAACATAGGGATATAATAATGAATTTACACGATTTCATTTTTCAAAAAAATAAAAAATATGAGAAAAATGGGACGATGGGAGCTAAGTTAGCTACCCCTGGGGCAGCCCCATTTTACCCATATATATATATATATAGGAGTGATCCTATGAGAGCGAAAAACTGTGAGAGCATGAGAGCATGCATTCTGGGCCACTAGATTTTATTTTCTCTCTCCTGGTTGAATCTAGTGGTCCAGAATGCATGCTCTCACGGGTTTTGGCTCTCACAAGACCACTCTGATATGTGTGTGTGTGTGTGTGTATATATATATATATATATGAGTGATCCTGTAAGAGCAAAAAACTGTGAGAGCATGAGAGCAGTGATTCTGGACCATTAGATTATGTCTTCTCTCTCTTGGTCTTCTCTCTTATGGTTGAATCTAGTGGTCCAGAATCACTTCTCTCATGCTCTCAGTTTTTTGCTCTCATTGTATCACTCACACACACACACACACACACATATACATACATACATATATATAGAGGGCTGATTATGTGAGAGCCAACATCTTTGAGATTATGAGAGCAGTGATTCTGTACCACTAAATTCTGTCAACTCTCTCCTCATTGATTACAGGAGGAGAGATAATAGCAAAATCTAGTGGTCAAGAATCAGTGCTCCCATGCTCTCACAGATTTTGGCTTTCACGGGATCAACCCTCTCTCTATATATGGTTAAATGGGGCTGCCTCCTAGGGGGAGCTAACTTAGCTCCCCCTGCCTCATTTTTTTAATTTTTCTAAAATGCTTCCATGAATATTCATCACTATATCATATTATTATGTCATTCAAGTTTCATGCGAAATAGAGACTCTTACAACCTCCATCCAAATAGTCATTTTTTAACGGTCGCAAAATAGTTGAAATCGACTCTATCTGGATGGAGGCCATACGCGTCTCTGTTTCACATGAAATTTGAATGACATAATATAGGGATATACATATGAAAGTCTACGGAAGTATTTTAAAAAAATAAAATTTTTTTTGGGAAAACTAAGATGGGGGAGCTAAGTTAGCTCCCCCTGTGAGGCAACTACATTTTTCCTATATATTTAGAGAGAGAGAGAGAGAGGAGAGAGATAGAGAGAGGTGGGACTGGTCTGTGGAGGCAGCCAAGGGGATGCTCCCATCCGATTTTTCGGCACTTTTTTTATTTTTTTGGAAAATATCTTCTTATATTTTCATCATTATATTCCTCTAATACGTCATTCAATTTCATCAGAACAGTCTCATATACCCTTCATCCAGAACAAGCCGATTATCGTAATTTTAATATCATTAAATTTCGACAATCTGGATGGAGGGGTTATGTCTTTGTTTTTGATGAAATTAGAATGACATATTAGAGGGATATAGTGATGAATATACATGACGATATTTTCAAAAAAACCAAAAAATGTCAAAAATGGGCCGGGAACAACCTCGTTTCTCTCTCTTTTATATATAGGAAAAATGGGGTTGTCCACTAGGGGGAGCTAACTTAGCTCACCCCGTCCCAATTTCCCTATTTTTTATTTTTTTTGAAAATTTGTTCCGCAAATATTCATCACTATATCTCTATATTATGTCATTCAAATTTCATGTGAAAGAGAGACTTGTACGGTCTAGTCATTTTTTAACGGTCGTAGAATTGTTGAAATCGACCATGTCTGGATGGAGGCCGTAGAAGTTTCTGTTTCGCACGGAATTTGAATGGCATAATATAAGGATATATGGATGAATACTCACGGAAGAAATTTTCAATAAAAATAAAAAATAAGAAAAATGGGTAGGGGGAGTAAATTAGCTCCCCTAGGGGCAGCTGGGGTTGAGCATTGGGCCGGGCTAGCTCGACCCGGCCCGCAACCCGACCCGTTAAGCCCGCTCCGAACCTGAACTCGTTTAAAGAGCCCGTTTCTAAAACGAGCCGGGTTCGGGCTGAGTAGAGCCCGACCCGAAGACCGGTCCGAAAACCCAACCCAAAGCCCGGTGCAAAGCCCGATCCCAAACCTATAATATATATATATATATATTACTTTAACCCTAATCCCTCATGGCCCACCCCATCCCAATCTCCCTCAAACCTTATCTCCACTCTCCAACGATACTACCATGCACCGGCATTTCAAAGTTTTGAAAAAAAAATAAAATGTACATAAAAAATCAAAAGTTTTTTGAAAAGAAAAAAATCAAACATTTCAAAGTTTTTTAATCAAAATGCCATACGAATGTCAAATTCTTAGATTTATCACAAGTTTTTTTAAAAATGAAAGATTTTTTAAAAAGATATTTCCATATCATCCGTTGAATTAGGCATTTTAAAAAAATCAAAAGTTTTTAAAGGGAAAAAGTTACTGGGACGACCCGAACCCGAACCGACCCGTTTTACTTCAGGCCGAGTTCGGGCTGGCCCACCCAGATTTTTTCGGGTTCCGAACCCGATCCGTTTTACTTCAGGGCCGAGTTCGGGCTGGCCCATCCAGATTTTTTCGGGTCATGGCCCGACCTGAAACTTGAAAAAATAAACGGGCTCGGGTTCGAGCCGATGCCGAACCCGACCCGCTCGGCCTGATAATCAACCCTAGGGGCAGCCCCATCCCTAGCACCCCCCGCCCCCCCCCCCCCACACACACACACATATATATATATATATATGTCTAATCCTATGAGAGTCAAAACCCGTGAGAGCATGAGAGCAGTGATTCTAGATCACTAGATTCAACCAAGGAGAGAAGACAAAATCTAGTGGTCTAGAGTCATTGCTCTTATGATCTCACAGTTTTTTACTCTCACAGGATCACTCATATATATATATATATATATATATATATATATATATATATATATATATATATATATATATATATATATATATATAGGTAAAAGGGAGTATGCACCGGCGGATGCAACTAACTAGCTACACTCGACCATTTTTCTTATTGGTTTTTTATTTTTTTGAAAAAAACTTATGGAGATTTACTTAGTTTATTGACAAGAATATGTGTTTCAAATTTCATGCAAAACAAACACTCCTAGCATACCCATCTAGATATGGTCAATTTCAATAATTCCGAAACCGTTAAAATGTCATAGCCTTGATGGAGATGATAGAAATGTCGAATTTAGTTGAAATTGATATAATATCATGGTGATATATGGTGATTTAAATCCCCTAGGTTTCATTTCAAAAATACAAAAAACCAACGAAAAAAATGGCCGGGTACAACTAGTTAGCTGCACCAGCCGGTGCAGCTTCCCCAGCCCCTATATATATATATATATATATATATATATATATATATATATATATATATAGGGATTGGGGAGCCTACACCCATGTGTAGGTAACTTACCTACACCCACCTCTTGTTTCTTAATTTTTTTGATTTTTTTGAAATGGATCTTTAGGGGATTTACTTAGAATATTAAATGGAATATGTATTTCAAATTTCATGTAAAACAGACATTCCTAACAGCTCCATCGGAAGGGGTCGATTTCAGCAAATCTCAGACCGTTAAAATTTGACTGTCATGATGGATAAGTTAGAAGTCTCAAAATAAGTTGAAATTTGAATGACGATATGGTGATATATTGTGATCTAAATTCCCCAAGGAATTAATTCAAAAAAAATAAAAAAAATTGAGGGAAAAAGAGTTGGGCGTAGGTAAGTTACCTACACATGGGTGTAGGCTCCCTTTTCCCATATATATATATATATATATATATATATATATATATAGAGAGAGAGAGAGAGAGAGAGAGAGAGAGGGGCGATCCTATGAGATGGGATTTTGGTGAGATTGTGAGATAGGACATTCTGGACCACAAGTTGCAACCAGGAGAGAGAAAGCCAGGAGAGAGAATACAGCAACTTGTGGTCTAGAATGTTTCCATCTCACCATCTCACAAAATCTCATCTCATATGATCGCCTCTCTCTCTCTCTCTCTCTCTATATATATATATATATATATGGGTTGTATGGGGGTGCCCCCTTGGGGCAGCCAACAAAACTGTACCACTCCATTTTTATCAAATTTTTATTTTTTTTGAAAAATATCACCATGTATATTCATCCCTATATCCCTCTTATATGCCATTCGAATTTCGTCAGAAACAGAGACTCCTACGGACTCCATCTTGATAGGGTCGATTTAAAAATCCTGTAACTGTTAAAAAAATGATTGTCTGGATGCTAGCCGTACGAGTTTTTGTTTCTGACGAAATTCGAATAACATATAGGAAGGATATAGGGATGAATATAAATGGTGATAGTTTTCTAAAAAAATAAAAAAAATTGCGAAAAATGGGGTGGTGACAGCCATGCTGGGGCAGCCCCATTTTTTCCTATATATATATGAGTGATCATGTGAGAGCCAAAATCTATGAGAGCATGAGAGGATTAATTCTGGACCACTAGATTCTGTCATCTATCTCCTCATTGATTGCCGGAAGAAGAGAATAGCATAATCTAGTGGTCCAAATTTACTGCTCTCATGCTCTCACAGATTTAAGCTCTCACAGGATCAACACTATATATATATAAAGAGAGAGAGAGAGAGAGAGAGAGAGAGAGAGAGAGAGATGGTCGATTCTGTGAAAGCCAAAACTGTGAGAGAATGAGAGCAGTGAATCTGGACCATATGCTCTTCTCCCTTCTCCTGTAATCAATGAGGAGAGAGATGATATAATCCAGTGGTCCAGATTCACTGCTCTCATGTTCTCACATATTTTGGCTCTCATAAGATCATCCATATATATATAGGAGTGATCCTATGAGAGCATAAAATTGTGAGAGCATGAGAGCAGTGATTCTGGGCTGCTAGATTCAACCATGAGAGAGAAGATCATGGGAGAGAAGATATATCTAGTTGTCTAGAATCATTGCTCTCATGCTCTCACAGTTTTATACTCTCATAGAATCACTCCTCTCTCTCTCTCTATATATATATATGACTACCTTCCAAATGAGATCGTGGCTCACCATCGTCATGGTGAGCCATCAACGAGATCCACATGATCTCGATCCAACGAGTGTTTTCAATACTATATCCAAAAGGGCATTTCCATTACTTCAGTTTATTAAATTCAAATTTTATTTAATAGCTTTGAATTATCATTTTAGGCTTTTCTGAATTTAGTATTTTTCTTTAATACATTCATTAATTAATTTTCAATTTCGTTCTCAACGGATATATTTGTAAACTCGAACGAGCTTTTTTGAAAATAAATTTCATCATTGTAAATTCCATTAATTAATTTTTTACATTCTCAATCCATGGTTTTTAGTCCAATTGATCTATTCTTTTGTAAAGTTAGTCTAGTTTGTAAAATTCGTGCTCATTTTTTCAAGTATTTGTGTGTAACATGTCACAAATGCATTATTCGCTCTCCATCTGTAAAATTCGTTACCTCTTTGTAAATTTTGTATGTTTACCTGCAAAAATAGAAAATAGAAAGACAATTAGTATTTTATCAGTTGATTTTGCTAAAAGGGAAGCGTTAAATAATAGAAAGGCAGTTGTAATTTATTAGTTGTCTTTGTAAATTTTGTCGGGTTCTTCGCCAAGATAGTAATCGGATTAATAAAATCAACCAAAATGTAAATTTTGCCAGGTTTGCCTCCTCCTTGATAAGCGCCACCATCGTGAAAGTTGTAAAAAAGCAGTGTATGATGATATTCGTTTGATGATCAGAAAGTATGCCTCCTCCTTAACCCATACTACAACAAGGAATCCTAGAAAGTTTGATGATCAGATTATAATGTACCTTGTTGTAGTATGGGTTAAGAATAAGGATGAAAATAAATACAAACATATTCGTATCTGTTCGTATCTATATTTGTCAAATAGAGGATCTATGCCATTTTTTCGTATATGATGAATATAGATGCAAATACGAATACAAATATTCAACATTCGTCGAATACGAATATAATATCCTCAATTTTGATGAATACGAATGTGGATACGAATGTTCAAAATTTTGACGATATGAATATGGATATTCATTTGAAGAATGCGAATATGGATACAAATACGAATACGAATATGAATACGAATGCTCAAATTTTGGATGATATCAATACTTATATGGTACACGAAGAAGTAAGTTTGGTAAGCTTTCTTGTATTATTTAGTTATAATATCTTTACGTTTTCTTTTATTAATTAGTTATTTTTATGCACATATTTATCATTAAAATATTTAATAAACTTTTATATATTGAAAATTGTTATGAACTTAAAATGCCGATTGCTTTTAAGCATATTTAGATATGTATAATATTTGTATATTAATTTGTATTCGTTTGTCAAATATTCGTATTCGAATTATTAATATTCATTTTGCATTCACATTCGTATTTTTGAGGATATGATTTACATTTTGCACACTCGTGTGATATTCGTATTCATATCCGGAATTTAAAAAGGTTAAAGATATGACAACACCAATATTCGTATCCGTATCTGACCATTTTCATCCCTAGTTAAGAAGGCCTTGAATAAATACGTGAGGTAGCACTTTGATAAGCTAAACATATATAAATCGATTTATGTTCTTTATTGTATATTTTTTGGTTCTAATGACATTAACGTAACGACGAAAAGATTTAATGGTGAATTAAACATCAATTTTGTTACGTAGATTTTATATATTTGGTTTAGGAAATTTAGTTTGAGGAGAGAGAAAAACGTAAAATATATCTAGTTTGCTTTTCTCAGAACAAACGATTGGTTTCATTCATTTATCATATAACAACAACAACCACCGCAACAACAAAGCCTTGTCTCACATTAAGTGGGTTCGGCTACGTGGATTCGCCGCCTCTATATTGGTTTATTCGAATCTATATTGAATCATTCTCAGGCATAGATCCAAACAAGTAAGATACCTTTGAATAGTTCCTTCCAACACTTCTTTAGCCTTTGTCGCCTTCTCTTAACAGGCTCAACATCCGAAGTCTCGCATCTTCTAGTTAGTGTATCACCCAATCTCCTTTGCAAATGGACAAATCACCTTAAATGGTTCTATCTCATCTTATCCTTTATTAGAGCTAGTCCAACAATCCTTCTAATCACCATGTTCTGAGTCTGATGTTTCCGTGTAAGACCACACATCTATCGTAGCATTTTTACTTCTGCTAATGTCATTTTCTATACATATCTATGGTTCACAGGCCAACATTTAGATCCATTGAGCATATCAGGCCTCACAACTACTTTGTAATACTTTTCGTTTGATTTTCAAAAGAATCCTCTTATCACAAAGAACATTAGATGCTCATATCCACTTATACAACCTGTATTTATTCTTTGAGTAATTTCTATATCAATTTCCCATCATATTGTAAAATAGATTTCAAGTATCTAAAATAAACCTTTTTATGACCGTTATTTTCTTCAATCTTCACATCGATTCCTTCTTTCAACTGAATTAGATCAACAAACATCAATGAACCTGGAGATAACCACAAATAACCGTCGGGATTTTTTTCTTCTGATTTTGTTAAAAAATCATGCAAATCAAAGAGATATAATTCATTCATTTATATAATTCCATTTGAGACATCTAGAAAATGGTATAATGAGTTTATATTATCATCCAATATCTTAACTATGACACCGAAATTATCGTTCCAAAGAAAGTTCCAACTTCTTGAAAAGTTAGCAATTGTTGAAAAAACGTACATCACATGTGTTTTTCTATTTACCTATGGATTTGCAGTTGGTTGGCATTTTACCTTGTTGTGTGATTTTTAATTTATTCAGATCAATTCGATTTACAATTTCAGTTTATACAATAATAGGCGGTTCTTAATCACATAATCCTAACGATCAACATAATCATTTCCGCTTCGTATATAAATTATGCTCAAATTTAGAATCTATATCAAAAGGAGTATTAACTAAAAGCATTTCAGTTTAGCCCCTAGTTGTTCAGGACCTTGCTCACGACATTACATTTTTCTTCACATGTTTGGTTACCGGCTGAAGAGTAGACAAGCACATGTCCTATACATTAATCTCATAAAAGATATGTATGATAGGGCTTCATCTTTTGTAAGGATACAATCTGAGAAGACTGACTATTTTGACATCAACATTGATCTGCATCAATGTTCGGTTTTGAGTCCATTCCTTTTTACTTTGGTTATGGACGAGTTGACAAGTCACATTTAAGATGAGATACCTTGGTATATGTTAGTCATTGATATTGTGTTGATTGATGAGACCAGAGATGGAGTAAATGAGAAGCTTGATATTTGGAGACATGCAACAGAGACTAAATGATTTCGTATAAGGCTAAGACTGAATATATGAAATCACATTTGATGGAAGTAATGGTTAAGGAATCGAGGTGAAGACTAGTGACGATAACATTCAGAAGAGAGAATCTTTTAGATACTTGGAATATATTTTGCAACATGATGGAAAAATTGATGGAGAATGTTACTAATAGAATAAATGCAGGTTGGTTAAAGTGGAGTAACCTCTACTGTTTTTCGTGATAAGAAAATTCCTTTGAAAAATCAAAGAAAAGTTTTACAAAGTAGCCGTGAGACATGCTATGCTCTACGGATTTGAATATTGCGACGTGCACAAAATGGCAATAGCGTAAGAAAATGCTAACGTGGATGTGTGAACACACACACACACGTAAAGTTCAGATTCAGAATGATCCAATCAGAAAAAAAAAGTTGGTGTAGCTCCGATCGAGGATAAATGAGAGAAAATCACTTAAGGGGGTTTGACCATTTGCAAAAGAGGTCAGCTGATGCACCGGTGATGATGTGCAAATTTGAGATGTTGAGCCAGCTAAGAGAGAATGAGGAAGGTTCAAGAATTGTTGGAATGAGACTATACGAAGGCATCTTAGTTTTTTGAATCTAAGCCCGAGAATGACCCAAGATGGATCTGAATGGAGGCAAAGAATCGATGTAGCCGACCCTACTTAATGTGGAAAAACCTATATTGTTGTTGTTGATGATGTTTGGTTACTAGTTACGCGAACGGATACCCATAACGTAGCTGATATTCGGGGATCCCAACAAACCTATGTTGGACATAATTAATGGTGTGGATGGATCTCAAGTTTTCTTTAATATAACATCTCAAATTACCTTCAGATCAAAAAAAGCTAACATAAACCTTCTCAGCCATCCAAACACTTAAGAATCAGAGAAATGTTACATTAGCATCATATAACTCTGACATGATTTCATTCGTTAATAATCAGACACCAAACTGATATCTTTTTTTAATCAGAATCCTTTCTTTCTAACATAGAGATCAAAGCTTTGAGATCCTCTGGGTAATGTGATCTAAAATAATGACATCCGGGTCCTATGCTCCCAAGCTTAGCTGTTACAAATCTTGTCCACATTCCATTGCAAGTGATGCTTATTCCCTGTCCATGCAGTACAGCTGCTTTTCACTCATGTGCGTCGCACGTGCCGGTCTTTGTCAAGTGTCCCAATGCCAATATAAGGTCTTATTTGAATACCACATGGCTCATTTGTTTACTTGATTGGGTTGATCTGGGATGGGTTAGGTTGAAGCACAAACTCTATACAACGAGTTAAAGAAAAGTGTGATATATTTTTCTTCTAAATGATGTTTTTTTTAAAAATCCGTCAATATATAGTTGGTCGTTAAATATATAATAATGCGCAATGGTTTTTATACTTGAGTTGTTGTTGATGAATGTCATATCCATTGCTGTATCATTAACGATTGTCTGTATATCGATACTCTTATTCTTTGTTATTTTTCTTAATTTTGAACTAAATCCTCACTCAATCAAAAAGAATTCAAATTTTGAAAAATAGTAACGGATATACGTGGATTATCGTTAATGATAATATGACACTCACCACTAATTTCACTTACAAAAAAATTATTTCACAATGAATAATAATAATCATTATATACTTAAGAACAAACGTCGTGGTGATCGTTCTTTTAAAAGAGACATCATTTTATACTCATTTTGTTGTGATGATACCGCTTAAAGATAAGGTGGCTTAAAGATAAGGTGACGTATTATTTATATCCATCAAAATTTGTACTTATATTTATATTCAAAATTTAAAGAAGTAAATTTCAAAAAATCCTTGAATTATACACCCGATTTCAATATCATACATGAACTTTGAAAAGTAATAATGTGGTACCCGATCTTTAAGATTTTTCTTGAAGTGGTTCTTGACTATTGAAATTTACTTGATTGTTTTGTTTTTCTAACCTTAATCATAACAATTCAAAACAATATTGACACAAATATAACAAATCAGATACCGAATTGTTAGCTTTTAAAGTTCATATATGGCATTGAAATCGAGTTGTAGTTCAAGGAGTTTTGTGTAATTTATTCTATTTCAAAATAGGAAAAGGTATTAATAATATATGTTTATGTATGTATGTACTTGAAAAGGTATCCTATCATAAAGCAACCAAATTAATATGCATTTTAGGCTTTAGATGTTGCTGATGACAGCTGCCTACACACCCAACCAAATCATGTGGGCCTTGTACAGAAGCATTGATATAAAAAGAGTAGGGGAGGGCCCAATCATTACCCCTTATTTTTGGAATATGAATAGGGAGATTGAAGCACATACAAGATGATAATCTTGTCTTGCCTCTTAGACTTTGCTTTTAACTTTGTTTTATATTAATTATAAAAAATCTTATGCATTTGGTGTTTGATTTTGATTATGTGAGTTTGGTTGTTGATGAACCCGTAAAATCGCCTTCTTAATAATGTCAAATTAACATTCGAGTTTCGTTGCAGTCAGGCAAAATCAAATCGATCAAAAATCACTTTAATCAATTTGTCAATTAAATGCAAATGGTCAAATTTATTTTTACTTGGGCATTTGATTTTTATTATGTGAGTTTGGTCATTGATGAACCCATAAAATTGCCTTCTTAATAATGTCAAATTAACATTCGAGTTTCGTTGCAGTCGAGCGAAATCGGATAGATCAAAAATCACTTTGATCAATTTGTCAATTAAATACAAGCGGTCAAATTTATTTTTACTTGGGCAAGTTCAAGGTCGAACTCAAGGACACGAACCTCTTAAGTGATTATTCAGATTCCTAATACTCGGCTCAAGTGATGAATTAATAACTACTAATACGTCATGGCATAAAGAAACACGATGCAGACAGATGAAGACACTTTTTATTTGATTTTTATAATGCAATGAGATAGAAGTGTAGAAAAATGCAAGTATGCCCTATCTAGATGAAATCATTGAGCAATACAAGCGTAATCAATTTCAGATTCAATTCATGAGATGGTTTAATCAATGAACATCTAAATGGCATTAAAATTCTTTAAATATAGGACACTATCTCACTAAAATTTATCATTTGAATAAAACTGTCAAAACATGGAACAAATAATGCCAATTGATAGATAATGAAGCAAGCTTCGAAATGAATCTGGAATCAACTAAAATAGAGATCATATGCTCAAGATATTCACGAAATATTCCAGGGGCATAAATGTAAAGAAAGCTTCAAAAATAAATAGAAAATCATTACAAACAGGTCTTTGGAAGGGCAAAAATGAAATCAAGAAAAGTTGCGAGGCCTTCCCTGTAATTTTTCTATTTGCACAGGGGCTAAATTGCAATTATTAAAATCTGGAGTGTCTTGAATGCAAATAGCCTTAGGCGTGCATGCTAGGCACGTGCTCAGAGGACCTATCTGCAATATGGAGAAGTCGATGGGGTACCCCTGCAATTTTCCCAGACCTCATGTGACCAAGGCACGTGAGGTTATGTTCGGATGGAGGCTCTGGCTAGGGCAGTGGCTTGGGAGGCTCAGGCGAAGGCTCGGGACACGTGGAAGGATCTGGCGCTTAGTCACTGGCTTGGGCCACCCGAACCTCCGAGCCTCGGAGACGTCGATGTGACTGAATGTGGGCCATTGCCCGATATTTTCCAACCCATGATCTTCCATCCTTATCGATATTTTCCACCATGATACGTTGCTCGAGGCCTCGTACTTCCTTTGTAAGATATCATCCCAGTTCATCCAAGGTCTCCGTTGACACTTCATCTAGGGATGATCATCCTCGATACACTTGCTAACTCTAGGAGAAAACCTCCCGTTGATCTCTGTATATAGCCACCCCAGATCTCCATTTTTGTGGTTGGTTCCCTTTACACCCATTTTTGCCCCTCGGTGTACCCTTGTGGTAGAGCTGCTTGTGACAAGAGAAGTTCCCCATGCCCCGCAACAAGAAGGAGTGGCGTAGAAGGTGGTTCCCGGTCCATCGCCGGAGCTCTGCTCCCGGTGGTCCATCTCTTTGGCTCTGACCAAATCGAGGTTCGTTTTGCTACTTTCTAGGTAGATTTTAGTTTTAATTTTCATCATGTGTCTTTATTTTAGCATTTAGTCAATAACATTGACGTAGATTTAAGGTTAAACTTCCTCGGAGCTCTCGAGCTCTGACCATCATTTGTCGTCGTGACCCCCCTGTTTTAACACGTCCGACCACCCAACTACTTTCCCCTGCCGTTTCGCCACCTCCACGACCCATCAGAACCGCCAGATCTGCCTCGGATCTAAGATTTGAGGTCCAACTCCATCGCTTTCGTCGGACCTCACTGCCCCTCTCCATTTCACCCTCGATCGACCACTAATAACATCCAGGACCTATCGCTGGAGCTCCGTCTTGCTTTATATCCTACTTGCAGGTCCCGAAGGGTTCATTTGAGAGCTAATTGACAAGGAACTCATTCCTCCAAGTGCTCCAGGTTCCATGTTATACCATGACCCATCGATGGGTCTTAGACCTTTTAAGCACCACCAGTAGCTGTAGACGACATGCAGAAATGTCTCCCCCATTTCAACAGCGAAGGAGGAGATCAAAGGCATGAGAGAGGGCAGATCCAAGCCACTTGGAGCGATGTTCTTTGCATGTCCTTCCAAGACCCTCCAAGGCCATCCGATCAACATCAGTCTCCCAGGCAAGTAGAAGATGTCAGATCAAGTGAGCCTCAACCGTTGGATCCCCTTCTGGGATCTAATCTCAAACATTCGCGTCGAAGTGTATTAGGGTTCGAAAAGTGCTTGCTTCGCATTTTGGGCCGGTAAAAAGCTTCTCTCTTTCTAGCTAAGTTAGGAAGAGCCAAATGGGTAGTCATATACTTTTAGATCCGTTTCACTACTAGATATTCAGGGGGCAACGAGAGCATGCCGCACATCCAAGTGAAGATCCACAACCGCTCGATCATGCGCTCATTGGTTCATAGATCCCCCACCTTTTATTTTATTTTTATTTGGTCTTGTAAATAATTAAAATCACTTTATATTTTATATAATTTTTGCAAAAGGACCCCTTGAACTTTTAGTATATTACATTTAGGTTCTTGTTAGCTCAGCTCATGTGGCCCCCCACGTGAGGTGGGCACTTTGCAATTAAAACCTTGATGTTTTGTAATTGTAGTTTAATATTTAAAATTTGGATTTCAGTTGTAAACTTTTGGGAAATTTACGTATCCGCCCATCCTTTTATTTTATTTACAAATATACTCTTGCTAGTTCAATTAAATTTTTATGAACATTTTCTATTTTCTAAAGATATCAACTGTGCTCCAAAAATCATAAAAAGTTTGGTAATGCGCTTGATGCATTTATCTTCCTTGCTATAATTATTATTTTGCAATTTTACTATTTATTAAAAAATCAAATAGTGCACGATTATTTCCTGTTTGCTTTAGAAAATACAACAAAATTATAAAATCATCTTTACAAATTTAAAAAAAAAAATAAAAGTTGTGTATTATTGTATTTTGTATCATCGGACTGAAAAAACCTAAAAATAGAAAAAGAAAATCATAAAAAAAACTAAAAAGCTCTAAAATCCTTATAAAAATATAAAAACTCTTAAAAAATAAAAAATATAAGTTTATGTCATGAATATATATTATCTATATATAAAAATTGATTTGGGGAATTTTTTAAGCTTTTTGCTATTTTTAAATCTCAAATCAATTTGGACTATTTAAGAAGTCATTATTTTGAATTTTTCAGATTTTAAAACATCCAAAAAATTATCAAAAGTATCCCAAAAATCATAAAAATAGTATAACAATATTGAAAAAACTTTTTTATTTAGTAAATTTTGATTATTTATATCCATATTTTTAAATATACCACCTTATATTGTATTATATACCTGTTTTATATATCAAAAAGAAAAAGAAATTAAAAAAATAAAAAGAAAATAAAAATTTTAAAAATAAAACTAAATAAATAAATAATATAAAAGTGAAAATTAAAAGCCCATAAAAATATTAATTAATTCATTGATCAATTAAGCTGAATGTTGTACATCTATACATATATTATTTATTCATTATTTATCTATAAATAATATACCTACTACACCGAGTTATCTCTATGTGTTCAACACCCATACTACTTGCCCACTATTCACATTTATTTATGGAGTATAATAAATTTCCATCCACATCATTTACTTTCATTGCTTTATTTCTATATTGTGGGTTGATTATTGTTTTAGTCAGTTGTTCTTGGTGTGGGATCACTTCAGCGACTTCTCTCCCGCCTTGTGTTAAGCGTATGATCCTCTCCCTTGGATTTTTGGGCTAAACATGTATTTCTTTGATTTTTAGTAGATCTGAGGGCGTGCTTGTAATATATCCCAGTCGCGTGTGTAAAATGCATGATGGACCTTTCCGCAGATGTTTAGAAGCACGAGGGCTCAAGCGGAAAATGCCCAAGCACATGCATAGAGCATGTGTCCTTGTCTGGCTCAGGAGGCTCGCTAGGATTGGGATTCGAGCCTCCACTTGTCGTGTTCTGCTTACTGTGAGTCTATCCAAGGTATGAGGTTTAGAGTTGAGGCTCACGGTGAATCCGAAGCTTCCCTTCGTCTAGGATAAAACGATCAATGGGGCCCCCAAATCAACGATTCTGATGAAGGCAAGGGGGTCAATTGGACGATAACTGTAACATCCTCCACTTCCCTCCCTTCTTCCTCTGCTCTTCCTTGTCAGTGATTTGGCTGAAAAAAAGCTCTATTGGAGAGAGGATCGGTCAACACACGATTGGTCGTTGACATCTGCACGACTTGGACGATGAAGCTCAGTCGGACCTGCATAAGAAAATCAAATAGAGGGGATGGCGGTGATGGTCGGTGGCTATGGTGAAGGACTTATTTGGGTGAAGAGGATGGAGGTCCTGGTTGACTCGAGCTCAAGCAGATCTTGAGGATGGTCTTGGAGAAGGGGTGTATCAGAGAAGAAGGGAGTTATCAGTCTGATTGAGTTGGGGGCGATTTGATCGATCAAAATAAAAAGAAACGAAGGGCATCAATGGTGATGATTCGAGGAAGAAGAACAAAAAAAGATGCAGGTGTGGACTCGCTTGGATATGGAGGAGCTTGAGCCTTTGTCCTGATCTTCACTCTAATGAAGGGAGCAAAGAGCTCGACTGCTCACGTGGTAAAGCAGCAGCAAGGTGCTTGGAGAGCACCTTAGATCGTGTCTGGAGATTGGTTCTAGCCGAAGGCATTAGGGTGCTGTCACCGCCCGTCTTCTCATAGCTCTCTCTCTCTCTATTTCTGGAATAATGGATGATACTTAGTAGAGTAGAAGGTTGTGGTTTTTATAGGAGGAGGAAGATAACAATTGAGGGTGAGATGGTTTTTTCCACGAGGGGATCAGAGGGAGATTAATGGGATGAATGCTTCGCATGAAAGGGGGTTACATGCATGAGATAGACGGTCGAGGGGAGAGGGAAATAGGTAACGACTGAGGCTAAATCACGTTAGGGTTAGGGTTTTGCTGATGGTCAGAGGAGCCTCAGTTAGAAGGGGAAGACGAGCGGCGAAAGGAGGTGGGTTGAGGTGAAGAGGCGAAGGCTCGACGAAGGAGGCGAGACTGGAGGTAGGGGACGACTAGCAGATGTTGTTATATCAGTCTTGATCCAATAAAGTGTAGGTGGTCAAACGCAAAGCGTGTGATCCACGTATGAGTGGTACGTGTAGAGCCTAGCAGAGGTGCAGTGAGTTCTGACCATTGGATCGATCTTGATCCGACGGTTGGAAATGAAGGCCTTGGAGGGCAGATACCATTGACTGGTCAATGATGCGTGATTGATTGGGAACGAGGTGGCTCAATGGGGAGCGAACACGTAGAGTAAATTGTTGACCAAGAATTTGACCAAGGAGTAAAACAAAAGAAAATAGGAAAAGAAATAAAAAGAGCATCAAATCAAAAAGTGTCAACATGAAAGTTGTTGATCTCAATGAGATTGACAACTTTCATGAAGGGCAAAAAAATAAAATCATTTGTACAAAATACATTTTTGTATAAGGATTAAGTACCAATTAAACCCTTATATTTTTGTGATTTGTGATTTTTTGTGTTTTAATTAAGTTTTTAATTTATGGATTAATATATATACACACACATAGTTATTTTAATTTTTATGGATTTTAATAGTTAGAATAAGGGTGAAATAAAATCAATAAAGGTAAAATATGTATATATTATACAAGTTCAGAAGTTCTCATTTTCTCTGGATTTTGTGATTTTTATAGATTTTGTGTCTTAATGCTAAGTTAATTAACTATTAAAGAATATAAGTGATAAAAAATAAAGTCAATATACTTAATTTTTATACATAAAATAATAAGTCCATGTTAGGAAAAAACCAATGTTATTTAATTGCATATTTTAACCATGTTTTCATGAATGTTAATTAATTAGTTTTAGAGTTTATATTAGTGATTTGTTAAGAAAATTTGGCTAAGATTTCCATATAGAGTAGATGAATCATAAATTCATCACCCATCTATTACACACTTCAACAAAAATAATGCACAATTTACAATAAAAATAATTCAAGCATGCATTTAAAATTGATCTTTCATGTTTTTCATATTTTAAAAACAATTCATATTATATTCATCATTGACGAAATCAAATGTTTATCTTTCAATATAATAAGTAGCATCATTGATTAGGTATGATAAACAATCCCTTTTTGTGTTCAAAGTTTAGATCTTAAGTAAAAATATTTTCTACAACATATTCTGAAACTTATCCAATTATATCATAACCCTACCATTTTTTGTGATTACATGACGAAATACATTCCGACTTTATTTGGTACATGTAGCCCTATGGGTTGTACTACCGTGGTGTACTGATTTAGAATATTACATGATTCATACCATATTTTACAATTATTTTGGTTTAATTATAAAGATTATAAGAGTTGTTCTGTTAATTTTCTTTCCAATTACATTATGGATTCATAGGTGTTAATTTTCTTTCCAATTACATTATGGATTCATAGGTCTTTTGTAATTACATATGATCTATACCATATATTCTTTTGTAATATTATCCAATTATATACTTACGAGAAGTGTAAATACATGTATTTTTTGAAACAAATAAATACATGTAATGTTAATAACTTAATGCTAAAATATTGATAATTTGATACAGAAAAATATTCAAAATTTATAATGTGAGAGATAAAGATTACCTGCACTTGGATATGGGATGTGCAAATGAGAGTAGAAGTTGGAGCACAGTGCATTTGAGAGATAGGAGGGGCATAGTCAAAGTGGGTTTGTAAAGAAGTCATAGAATATAGGGTGCCGCTGCGATGAGTTCATGAAGGAGCCAATGGTGGGACCAGACCGATTTCAATATAGAGGTTTGGAAGCAGCTGCAGCGGGTACATGAGAGAATCAAGTCCACGACATGTCTAAGAGGGAGGTGAGGAAGGAGCCATAGTGGGCTTGAGAGGGAAGAGGCTCTTGGGTGCAACAAAGAAGAGGGAGGCAGGGTGTTGGCCACTGGGAGTGCAATATACCTACAATGGATCCTAAAGTAGCAATGAGTGCTTTGTGTTCGAGGTGGGGTCACTACAACAGTCCACGAGCTACTGTGCCGGGATATATGGCATGTAGGGAGGAAGGTGACTTGCCTTGGAGTCAGCTATGAGGGATGGGAGTACAAGGAGAAGGGAATGAAATCACGGATGGAGTCCGAATATGAAAGAGCGAGCACTTATGGATATGGAAAAATTTTGAAATGGAAGCATGAGGTGAAGTAGAAGGGTATCCAAAATTTTAGGGGGACAACATGCCCACCTCTCTACCACATATGTCTACCCATGTAGGGAAGTACTTTGACTTACAAGTTCCACATATTCCAATGGAAGTCAGAGAAAAGTTGATGTTTCGCTGGTCATCTGTAGTTGCTACAATGTCTGATATGTAGTGTTGATCTTAGTGTTTGATCCAAGGTTGTAAAGTTGTACGCTTTATAAACCATTGAGATATCCACATAATTATCTCATACTGTATAGTAAAGTAGTTGGTTAGCCCGAGTTAGGTGACTCAGGTCATGATTTTAAGCCAATTGGATCTCCACATAAAAATACTATGCGGTATGCTTATTAGATTGATTGATTGATTGATTGGATACTATGTGTTTGTTGTTAATTCTCAAAATGATTCAAGTTACCTCGAACTGCTATTCACCCGCCCTCTAGTGGTGTCATGATCCAGGAACTCACAAATGGTAGAAAGAAAGAATCAATGATATAAAGTAAGCCCTCAGAAGCACCTATGGCAGCGTCTACAAGTACAAGCCTTGAGTGCTAGCCTACAGTCATATCTCTGCAACTTGATGGAGCCATCTGCAAGTGTTGGAAGGTATGAATGCAAATATTTTTAGAATCCATTGATATTGATCTATGGAACATCATATAAATGAATGACATCTGACCGACAACATGAGAAATATTATCAAACGCTGAAAAGAAGAGAGCTACGTACAACTCCATAGCAATGAACATCGTCTCCTTTGTCATCATGAAGGGTAAGTTCAACTATGTTTTAACATGCAAGACTGCATACGAAATATGGAATATACTCAGTATGTCATACGAAGGAATGACAAAGTTGAAAGAGACACCTCCATCAACAAAGGTAGGAGCTATTTAAGATGAAAACCAGAGAATCCATCATGGATATATGCAAGGTTCTCTATAACCATAAAAAGCCTTTGAAATCCCAATGTGGAGATCTTAGAGCTTTATTAAGTGAAAAAGATTCTTCGATCCCTCACCGCTGCATGGAAAGCACAAAAATGTGATAAAGGAAGTCAACAACATCAATAATTTTCCAGTTCATGAATTCATTGGAAAATTTCTCTCATATGAGGTAGAGAAGACTAGAGTAGAAGCAGGAGTCAAGATGAAAAATGGTACATCACTTCAAGCTACTGAGTCAAACTCAGACGAAAGTTCTGAAGATGATCTTATAATGTTCACAAGAAAGTTCAAGAAATTCTTCAAGAAAGGTGACTGCAGGAAAGGAAGTGATCTTGAATTCTTCAACTACAAGAAGAAAGGTCATTTTAAGAAAGATTTCTCCCTACTCAAGAAAAATAGAAATCGCGAGTCAAAGAGCCATGAGTTTAGCAAAGGCAAAGGAGTTGAGAAAGAGCAAAGGAGAAAAATTCACATACACTACCACAAGCATCCAAAGAGGAAAAAAGCTACTTGGGACTCCTCCAACTTAACCTCCTCTGGCTCTTCTGAAAGTGACAATGACAACTCCAACAAGGAAGAAAAAGCCATGCTTAGACTAATGGTCCTAAACAGTGAAGATGTAAATTTTGAAGAATCTTCTATAGAAGAATTACAAGATGCTCTGTCTAATTTGCATGAACTTGTTGTTAAATTGAAAAAAAGAAACAAGTTGTTAAAATCTACAGCATGTAACACTATATTTAGTCATGAAAATGAAGTTAGCTTGCTAAAAGAAAACATTCATGAAGTCCTATCTTGTCTTTCTCTATCTGAACAACAACATGAAACTGAAATAAAAATTTTTAAGGGTAACATAAATAATTTAAAAATAACTATATTTGAACTAAAGAAACACATACACACACATTAGCAAGTGACCTAGCTAAATTCACTGAGGGTAAGGAAAACCTATACAAACTCTTAAGGATTATAAAATTTAGACAAAGTTCGGGATAGGTATGAAACAACTGAAGCCAGTAGTTCTAAAACTACTAAAACAACATCAATGTTAATCTTGTTAAGAATGTTAGAAATTATTCTATCCAAACCAAAGATGGAACGGTTATGCATACAATAAGAATTCCAAGGAATCATTTAAACCCTCCAAGGAACTAAAGGTAATGAGTACCAAAGAACCCGGTTAATTATTTTGTAGAACCAAAGATTTGTTGTAGGAGACAACATGATCATCAATTCATGACTATATCATATTTTGCATGACCTCAAGCGCTAAAGGATGAGAAGCGTGTCATAGAAGCGAATGTTTTATGACACATGACTAGAGACAATGACCTATTCCTTAACCTCAAAGCCAAAGCTGGTGGGACTTCACTTTTGGCAAAACCACAAAGGTATAATCATTAGCGAAGGTACAATAGAAAACCTGCATTTTTCAATTAATCATGTTAGACTTATTGAAGGTACGAAGCACAACTTATTGAGTGTTTCTCAGATATGCGATAAAGGATTTAAAGTAGTATTTTCTAAAAGTGGTTTTGAAGTTGTTAAGGAAGACAATCTAGATCTTTTTTTAAGGGAGATAGGAAACAATAGTATCTATACACTTAGATTCGATGATTGTTCATCGCTAGAATGTTTTTGGTAGTAAAGGAAGAACCTTTACTTTGCCATAAAAATAATAGATCACATTCACATGAAGTTAATATATAGGTAGTAAATTTGACATGGTTAAAGACCTACCTAAACTAACCTACAAGAAGGTGGACATGTGTTCAGGTGAACTAGGAAAAGTATATAGAAAGTTCATGAAATCTAAATAGTATACTAGCTCCACTAGATCATTAGAGCCCTTCATTTACATTTGTCTAGACCAACAAAATCTAAAAGCTTAAGTTGTTGTCGCTATTGTTTAGTCATAGTAGATGACTACTCATGCTTTACTTGAGGTTTGTTCATTTCCAATGACTTAACATTCTCAGAGTTTGAGAAGCTAACCAAACGGACTTCGACATCTCAGCTCGTATGGATCTTAGCTTTTCACCTACCCCGTGGCCTATCAGACTGTACTTCCTAAGAAAAAAAGGAGGATCAAATAACATTTTCATGAGGCTATGCATGATATCGGATGGAAGGAGATGGATGCTTTTCTATTTCATGGAACTTGGTGTACTCTTCCATGCCCACCTGGTACTAGTGTGGTTGATCGCGGGTGGATATACTGTCAAGTACCTAACCTTGACTTAAGGTAAGGCCGGTGGTAATACAAAAGTATGGTGTAGATTACCTAGAGACATTCTCTCATGTTACTCAAATCCACTATCACTAAGTTAAGAAGTGGTCATGATGGGGAGTTCGAGAATGAAAAGTTTGTTTGAATATTGTGCTAAGGCTATGATCAAACACGAATTATCTGTGCCCAAAATAACAGGCCAAAATGGCGTAGTTGAGTGGAAAAATTGCACTCTTCAAGAATGTGTCTGCACTATGCTATGTGAATCTGACCTATCTATATATTTTTGGGCTATGAATACAACCTACTATGTATTAAACATGTCTTCGATCCGACCAGGATTGAAGAAGGCACCTTTTAAGCTCTACTATGGATGATAACCAAGGATATGCTATTTTCATATCTTAGGAAGTAAATGCTATGTTTTTATCTTACTGACAAGTTTGATCCTGAAAAGTGAAGAAGTTATTTTCCTTGATATTCTCCACGAAGCAAAGCTCACAAACTCTTCATTAACAATAACTTTCGTGGAAACTTTTAACGTTTCTTTTGATAAAACCATAAGGTAGAATCCTCAACTACATGAATTAGAAAACGAGGAAGATGCTCAAGTAGATCCTTCTAGTGTACATGAGAATAGTGATTCTCATGATTTACGCAAGGATTTTAGCTTTATTAGAGATCATCAAAAATAGTTGGTGATTGCAGACAACTAGAAAGGAATCCAAGCAAGATCGCATTTAAATTCATATATGATATCTTCTTTTACATCCTTAGTGAAACCAAAGTCTATTGACCAAGCTTGCAATATTGATTTCATAGGAAATTGGTAGAGGTTGATGGTAAAAGAAATGTTGTGAGGGGTAGTTAGAATATCGATGTAGATGTGAAAAGGTCCATGTGGTAAATAAGTTTCGAGGTGATCATGTACGAGACCCAAAGAGAGGTTGATGGAGAGGGTGACCTGGAAGAAGAAGTGCTTAAGAAAGAAACCTAAAAATCACTAAGTATAGAAGAGCTTGTGAGTTCAGCACACAAGTGGTGAGGAGTGAGTTATGTAATATATAATATTCCCGTAACAAGAGCAAACTAATACACACACACAAACAAAAGATACGGAACTAGAGAGTGGATAATTAATATGCAAGTCACAAATGATGCATTGATATTGATGTGGAATCACAATCGGGTAAATATCATGACCTATAATTTCATATTATAATATTTCCTCTCTCTCTTGGCGAAGTTTTTTTCCACTATTCATGTTATATAAAATAGAGGATAGCTCAACCTCATATACAATTTATACTCTTCCTTATACATCCAAAGAAAGATCTCTTGTGGAGAAAAGAACCTACACATCAAGTACCTAAATACAAAGTTTGAAAAACAAAAATACTTTATTATATATATAATTTGATTTCACATGCTTACTTGAGCTTTGATGACGTTGAACATGGCTTGGTGGTGGTCTTTGGATTGTGGAGAGGACATGCTATCTTATGAGAGCAAAACCGAGCCCTTTAATGCTTTAGAGCCCAAGATCATGAGAGTCACATACATAATTGATGACAAAGTAGCTAACGACCCACTTAAGATGCATAAGAATCATTCTATATATTATTAAGTGAACAAATTGTGGTGTAATAGACTTTAGAGTCTTATTTATAGGCTCAAGTATGCTTGGTGATTGTTTAGGTAAAGTAAATAGGTTAGGAAGTGAGTGGAAATCGATTGTCATAAAAATATATGTTTTCACATATATATTAGTCTGCTAAGAAAATAATTAGTGGACTGATAAATAAGTTAGTCCATTAATGTAGTTTGGTAGTTGAGACTAATAGTCGAAAAAGTGAATGTTAAATAACAAATTAGTTGGTAAGGAAAATCATTACTTATTGGAATACCAAGATAATAAGTTTGATATCTGGAGTATTTTTTAGTTATCTTAAGAACTTAGTTAATAGGTTAATGGTCTTTTTAGTCAAATAGTGAAAAATAGACGGAAATACAAAGTGAAATTGTTGACTTGAAAGTTTCATGAATAGTCTATTGATGAACTCATTAGTCGACTCAAGGAGATTTCAATTTGCTTTTAATTTATTTTTATGCAAGCATTAGGAATGTACATAACTCCTAACTCAGTTTTTTTTACAAAAAAACACAAAATCTATGTAAATGCTCCGATGTCTTCTTTTTTGTAAAATATCCCTCAAGCTAATTCTTCCTTTACTTTTGAGCTTCCTTGATCTCTTTACTTCAATCGTTGACTTCATAAAGTCATTGAGCTTCCAAGTTCTCAACATTTTGATTTTTATCGTCAAGGAATGTTCTTCTTTGCCTTGATCATATATACATATGAGAACTCTTCTTTCTTCCTTTCTTTTAGGATAACTACATCCTCCTCAAGTTTCCATTAAATATTTTCTACTTGAAATCTCAGTCTTACAAAAATAACTATACAAACTTATTTTGTCATTATTATAATTTATCAGTAACATATTTCATTATAGGGAAGAAAGTCCAACATCAATTCACAAGATCTTCCAACATGAAAGTTGTGGATCTTGCTGAGCCGATAAAAAATGTATAGATGGAAATTAGGTCATTCGACTTGGATATAGAGCTATTGATTTTGCACGACATTAACACGTATTTTCTTATATAATTTTTAAAAATATTATTTATTTAACATGTTTATGAACTTATTTTATATTTTATTCTTTAATTGCTTCTGGGAATCTCAAGTCCCACCAACCTTGGATTTATAATAAAGAACGCAAGGGCTAATAAGATAGATGTGAAAAAGGACTCAATAAGGACCCACTCTTAAGTTACTTCGCCTACTATAGGCACATGTCGGTATCCATACGTGAGAGGAACAATACATTCATGGCTTGGACATCTTTGGACTTACCCTCATGTCAAATACAAAAATACATTTAAAAGAATGAGGCGGGGGGATTTCCCACTGCGAGAGGGGCACCTCGCGAGCTGGCCTTTTCGAGATGAGGCCTTTTGACAAAGCCAAGTCAATTTTAGAAAACCGTGAAGAAATAAAACTAACTCAAAATGACAACTTGATTTTAATTTCTGAATAAAAACTTACATATTGTTACATAAATTATTTTTATTACATTTATATATTCATATATTTTCTTATGTAGTTATAGAATATAAAAGTACAACAAAATTAAAATTTAACTAAAAAGAGGTTGTAAAAAATTGTTATAAAATCTTAAAGTTCTTTCTCGTATATCGATATTGGGTAAAAAAACAAACTATTAATTTTAAAGTTTTAATTATTTTGACATTTTTTCTTGAAATTGCTTATTTAGAGACAAACTTTTATGATGAGTTTTGTCAATTTGGAATTATATAAAATGAATATGAATCTTTGAAGTTGATAAATTACCAAACACGGGTTTGAAATTATTTCTCAGTAATTTTAAGTAAGATTTTTTTGTAATGTCTTTTCCTGATGTACGTATATGAATTATTTTTTGGTACAAATGAGATAAATTCTTTTTATTTTTTCTTTTGTTTGAAAATTTATTATTATTATTATTCTAAATTATATTTTATTCTTGATTCTTCATTGTTTGTATGATATATATGTTGAACATTTTTATGTGTTTCTTCTACATTTTTATTTTATTCTTTTTACAACATTTTAAATATTAATTTATTTTTATAGTGTGTTTACCTTTATTGAGATAAACAATGATTATAAGTATGCTACTCATATATAATACATGTGGTAGGGTCAATGATGGTGTATGCTTTATAAAAGAGAACGTAGGTTATGATTCTTAAGTAGGTTTAAAATCTAGTTTAAATATTGATCCATACAAAAAATTTAAGTACTGATCCATATACATCATGAAAATCAAACCTAAAAATCTTAAGAAAATTTCTAAAAAGTCTTAGAAAAGTGTTTGACATTTTTCATGGATTCAGATATCACACATTTCCCTTAGGATTTAGCATTTTTGTGAATAGTATACTTTTGCCCTTGATTTTTTTCCTTTATAACATGCTGTGGGCACTGTACTTTCTCTATTTTAGTTTCGATATTCTCTTAGATACTTGTTCTTCATTTTGAAATTATTTGCTTATATCTTAAAATTAAAGACATCTGAGTTAATATTTCTCGAAGACAGTATAATTACTTGAAAGATATATTCGATAATGAAATATATATTTTAAAAATAAGCAATAATAAACTAGAATGTATTTCATGTAATTTATTTTTGATAAGTTACGATTTTTTTCATAAAAACACTAGACTTCATGATGTCTCTAGTTTGAAGATAATGGAAGATGAAACTTATCTAGTCTTTCTTAGCATTAGTGCAAAACACTCAATGAAGAACACAAGCACTCAATGGAGAATACTTAAGGTCTTGACCTCTTCGAAGTAGAAAGCAATGATGTGGTCTTGAGTTGTGGTACGATAAGAGATAAATCATGAATCTGTGTTGAGTCCGAGCATGTCCCCATTATCTTTATTAGGTGGAGCCTTTTAAATAATCAAAGTCCTTATAAATACTCTGGAATCCTCATCATGTGCTCACTTTATGAGGACTATTTATCCCTCTTCATTAGCTACTAATTTACATCAAGACACTTTAAGGAACTTGGGGAGAAATGATGGAAATACATTTGATTTTAGATTTTCTCTTAGGATTACAATTAAAAAAAATAGTCAATTAACTAATTATATATATTTTTAGTTTATATTTCAAATTATATCGCTTAATATGCCGAGTAATCGATTTTGATTATTCTAAAAGGTCCTTCACATGCCTAATTTCAATTACATGCCATTTATACAAAGTAATTTAAACATTTACATATACATGTAATGTTTGTATAAATATAGAGTACTAACCCAAAGAAATATTGAAAACATAGATTTCATAGTTTCAAATGCAAAAGAGATCACGGAGAGAGAAATTTTAATGGAAACCACAAATATAAAGAACTGAAAACTTCAATATGTAGAGGAGAGTCGAGTAGGGATGTGAATAGACGGATATTGATATGAATATAAATGTTACCATATCCTCATCCGTTTCTAAATACGAACATGGATGCTGATATGGATAACGGTAGATATTAAAAGTTTGTAACCATATCATTAAAAAATAGATACGGATGTAAAATGGATACTCATCGCATATGACTAATATCAGAAATACTCTACATGTATTAGATAAAATATACATGATATAAATATAGTAAATGTGCTTATATTGTAATAATTATACCAAAAATGGTGAAACAATGTATATCATTATGTTATACATGTTTAAAAGTAAATCTATAACTATATTTATATATGCAAATAGATATACAGATACATATACGAATATTTGTGGCAATCGAAGTCTTATCCATATTCGTATCCATTTAAAATGGATATGGATACATATGCCAAAATATGTATAAAATGGATATGGTGGTGGATTAGATATAGATACATCCTTATCCGTTTGCATCCCTAGGGTCTAGAGGTCTGATGTAACTGAAGTTTTGCTTGCGAAATTATGAACAACCATGCGATACCTATGCAAAATACACAACTCAAACATTTCATGCCTCCAACAATTCATCCATTGACAAACTCACGACACTATTTGGATTTGGGATAGTGTTCCCTCACCCCGGTATAGATGGATTTTATCCCAATATAAGCTATCACAGGATTAATTGTGACTTCATGATTACATTATCTATCATATTCCTGTCCACGGTCGAACAATATCAATTATCTCATTTTATTCCTTGTCTATGTTTTGAAACGCCTGTCTCGCAATGATCAATCAACATCCAAGAGATGATTTCATTCTGCTTATGCTCCCACGCCCTCCTCAAGCACGCGAGTACCCAACAAAGGCCAAAAATCGACGTGGAGTCACTCCATGGATTTCGATCATATGGAAAGAAAAAAATAGAGGCAATGATAATATAATAAAGGAATCTCCATAGAGGTTTGGCAGCCTACATCTTGATGTAGATAACTTACCTACACCTACCTATTTTCCTTTTATTTTTTTTCTTTTTTTAAATGAACTCATGATATATTTACTTAAAATATTAAGTGGAATAATGATTCAAATTTAATGAGAAAACAGACATTCATAACATGTCCATCTGTAGATGTCAATTTTATCAATTCTGAGACCGTTAAAATTTGACAGTCTTCATGAAGTATATAGAAGTTTCGAATTAAGTTAAAATTTAAATAACAATATAGTGATATATGCTAATCTAAATCTTCTAGATTTTATTCAAAAAAGTAAAAAAAATACACCGGAAAGGAGTCAGATGTAGGTAAGTTAAGCAAGTCCTGACTTAGACCACATTTTCTTTATCTCCATATCCGATTAAAAAAATATAAATTCGAACCTGCCAAATATATATACCACCTCGGTCAACTCCTATCTCTCGCTCCTCCTCGTTCCATCGCCCGCCGTCTCCCCCCCCACACTCCCCCCTCCCTCTTCCTCCCCTCCTGCTGTCGCCCATCTCCGTACCCCACTCTCTCTTCCTCCCCTCCGGCTGTCGCCCACCTCCGTAAACATCATCAATCATTATCCTCGTCGTTGTCGTAGTCGGGGCTTTCTTTTTTTCTTTTACGGATTTGCTTATTTTTTCCTAGCATTTTAGTTTGCATGCTTTTTGTTTTCCCTCCTTGGGGGCCTGCAAGTTGTGTTTTACTTGGTTTTCTATTATTTGCTGTGGGGATCTGAAGTTGTAGGAATGTGTTGCGTGATTTTGGCGACAGGAGGTCACATATTACTTGTTCTCATCGGAGATGTCGAGGTCCGGTGCGCTGGATCTGGCGACAGGTGTTGGGGGAAAGCTGGAGAAGAAGGAGGTTCAATCTGCTGTGGAGCAGTATGGTTTTTATGCTGTTATTCATGCTTTCTGTTTTTTTGTTTTATTTCAATTTGAATGTGATTGTTGGTTGGTCTGGTCCGTGAGTGGCTGGCTGGTTTTGTTGTTGATGACTTGTTTGGTGTTTAGAGCTTGTTGACTGTTTTTGTACTGTTGAAGCTATTGAATTTGATCATTTTCGATGGCAGCCTTAATTCAGTTAAGTTGGATTTTTTTTTGCGGAGAATCATTAACAGAAGTGATTGTTAAAATTTGTGCTTGTTTATAAGAAGAAATACGGATTTTATTGGTTAAAAAAAGAATTAATCCATTCGTTCCATTGAAGTTCAGATGCTAATTTCGGCTCAAGTGCATGCTTGCTTGAAGGTGAGAAAATTTGGGGGGAACATGTTTGGTGTTTAGAGCTTGTTGACTGTTTTTCTACTATTGAAGTTATTGAATTTGATCATTTTCGATGGCAGCCTTAATTCAGTTAAGTTGGATTTTTTTTGTGGAGAATCACTAATAGAAGTGATTGCCAGTATTTGTTCTTGTTTATAAGAAGAAATACAGATTTTATTGGTTAAAAAAAGAGAGTTAATCCATTCGTTCCATTGAAGTTCAGATGCTAATTTAAGCTCAAGTGCATGCTTGCTTGAAGGTGAGAAAATTTGGGGGGAACTTGAACATTTTGTTTGTTAAAATGGAGAAATCCACTCATCAGTTTGATTGTCGATGCCTCAGATGTAGGAAGGTTTTGTGGACAGGGTTAGAATCTGGGAGTGGAATGAAGTTATGGTCACAACTCATATGCAACCTTTGAGATTTTTGCCCTTTCCATGACTCAAAAAGTGTTTTTTGGCATTTGGCTGTGTCATGGGAGCTTTCTATGGGAAAAATATAAATGTTTTGATTTAATTCCCTGTATTTTTGACGTAATAATTTATTAGCCCACTGACTGAAGCTTGTAACAGCCGCTTTGGCCAGTGAAATGTCGACTGCCTCGTCTTCCTTACAGGATTTTGTCCGTTACTGATAATGGCCTTAAGGAGTAAATTTGCATTTGATATCAACGGAGGTTGCTGTAACTTTATTTTTCCTTGTTGAAATGGCTCTTTCCACTTGTAAGTTCTGATTTTTTATAGTAATGTTCGGTGATATATATGTATTGAGTGCATTTTCTTATTAAGTGGGTACCGACATTTCCTTCGAAAAAATGGGTACTAGCAAATGGGGGCATTTTCAGCGTTCTCTGAAAAGATTCTTCTATGCCTTTATATCTGAAAAGATAATATTCAAATTTACTTTCCAAATACCATTTTCTTGCATAATGTTCTTTGAGTAATGACATTTTAGGATATATTCTGAGACTTTTTACTTCGTATCTTTCAATCAGGTATGAAAACTACCATGTCTATTTTGGAGGAACCGAGGAATCTAGAAAACTCAACTACACCGACATGGTGAGAGGAGATAATAGACTTGGCTTACTGGCATAAGATTTTATTCATTCTCTATGTAATTTGTATAATTGATTTCGAAGTTTGATATTTTTATATGCCCGAAAATTCGAGGAAAATTCGTGTGGGGGGTAACTTGGTAATCATATTCACTGTATGCGGTCTGAATTATTTTTTTTATTAAGTACCGTAGATAAGCCGCCTCTTGAAGAGGCGGCTTTGGATAAGTAAGAGCCGCCTCTTGAAGAGGCGGCTCTCAACAAAAGCCGCCTCTTGAAGAGGCGGCTTTGCACCAGAACCTTAAAAAAAAGGGGAAGCAGCAGATCTGCTGCTAGCAGAGCTGCTGCTTCCCTCTTTTTTTTAAGGAATTGATACGTTGGCGAAGTGAACGTCATGCACAGTATGTAATACCAAATATGATATTAGAACAACTTTTAAAGATAAGATTCATAGACAATAGTGAAGTGAAGACAATAGTGAGATTCATAGAAAGTAAGTTGATCATAGTTGCAAACACTATAATTTACATGCTTGGTTTACATTACAAAAAATGGCAACATCACATTCTATGGTCTACGCTCCCTCCTCCTTTTGTATTGTAATTTGACAGGTCTTTCATCCGCCATGGTGGTCTCCGGTGGTCTTGGGTCAAATCCATGCAGTTGGCTGTTGCGATTTATGTCGTCGATGTTGGTCATCTCGGGTCCTTCAACTCCAAAGGACTACGTGAGGGGTGAATGATGTGAAGGTCCTGCATTGTGCTCCGCTCGATCCCTCCGTGGTGCAGGCGGCGTTGTAGGCTCTCTGGATGTCCCACACTCAGGAATGGGGGTCTCAAATTCTATGCCAGACTGAAGGGGTTATTGTGTATCCACTGGGACATCTCCCTCGCCAGAAGGCCTCTCTCCCCTTTGTTGTTTACCACGTCCCCGTCCACGTCCTCGAACACGTGAACGGGGATGAGATGTAGCTTCTGCATCGGCGTCTTCCTGTGAATGCTCATCTGTAGGTCCATCTCGGAACTGTCGTTGTATAGAGTCACGTATCCTAGAACTTGCTTCAGCAGCAAGTTCTCTAATACGTGGTGAACCATCATCACAAAGTCGAACAATCTCCTCGAATTGAGACACCTGCAATATGAACAAATGTTGTTAAAACATGTTAAATCATACTACAAAATGTAAATTAAGTAAATGCTATCTTACCGCGTAATCGAGTGTGCATCCATGTCGTCCAATGAAACGTCTTGTTATTCGACGATACCATGGCAAGTACTCGGCGGTCGTATCTGGTCCTCCCAATGAAATGGGAGTCATCGACACCACGTAGTCTCTACGGATGTTCCATAGTCTAATATAGACTGCATGGAACTCCGTCCAATCCACATTGCTCTTTCCTCGGAGATCGATTGCATGCAATTGAGATGAAGTGTCGCTAGCCCTTGGAACCCCCTGAATGCCCCCAAACTGTCGAAGGACTCTGTCCGGTGTGTGTAGCTCAACAATACAAAAATGAATCAGAGGGACACGAGCCACATGTAAATCCTCATTGCCACGGCAATACAATGGCAACTGGGACAACACGTCCTCTGTATATGGCCTCCATATCACCTGCGTTAAATTAGAAATATTATAAAACCCGTTATAATTGAAAATAAAACGTAATAACGTGATAACTGAATACCTGCTCATCTAGCTGTAGGTCAAGTGCATCCCTATATGGCCGAAACACATGTGTAGATTCCGCTGAGATATCAAACTCTGCATGCCACCTTGCCCCCAAGGGCTTCCCTTGCCAAAGAGGTCGGTGGTGAACTACCGGAGCGATATGGGGGAATCGCTCCCAAGCCCACAACTGCAACAATATCAAGGGACCCCCAATCTCTACTGCCTCAGCCTTCGATGCAACACACAACTGCCTGTACAAGTACGCCAAACAAGCTGAGCCCCAACTGTATCTCCCACAACTCTCCAGGTCCTCCAAAATAGGTAGGTAGATCAGGGAGACCTCGTTTCCGGACTTGTCCGGAAAGATCACACCACCAAAAAGCTGTAGAATGTATGCCCGTGTGTATCGCAGAATGGTATCATCATCGGCGTCCTCTGGCAGAACTGAGAAGTGCTCTAGTAGCCAAGTCATGCGGACTCGAGCACCATCAATGTTGAGCCGTTGAGGCCGGACCCCAAGTAATCGCTCGCACAAGCCTGCCCAATTGGGAGAAGTAGTAGGACCAATCACTGCCTGACCATCAATTTGCAACCCAAATATGTACGCCACATCCTGCAATGTAACTGTCATCTCCCCGTGGCGCATGTGAAATGTGTGCGTCTCGGGACGCCATCTCTCAACAAGAGCTGTAATCAGGTGCCAGTCCAAGGATATGAAATCCATCTGCAATACGCCAAAAAAACCCGCTACGCAAATGTGCTCAACTATGCGCTCGTCCAAGGGGACATGCCTCAGTGTACTCTCCCGTCGTCGGCACCGTAGGCATCTCGACACATGGAAAAACAAACACTAAGATTATGAAAATTATTCAAGGAAATATTAGTTTAAAAAAGTACTTACATCCCCTGCCCAAACAACAGTAGAACGGTGCTCCCTCTGCTGGCGTAAAAGAGAACGGTCAACTGGGCCCGGCTCCATCTGTTCATAAACAACAATACAAATTATTAAACAATGACTTCATATTTAAATAATTTAAACAATGACATTAAAAAAATTGAAATGAATCATTCACATACTAGCTCTGTTGGGACATCTTCTTTTGTTATGACCCAAGCCCCCACAAATGCCACATTTATTCTGCGTCCTACCATGCGTGGTGTTCCGCCTATTATGACCTTCAACACCACAAGTGCCGCATTGAGATTGCACGGTATTCTTCCTCATGTCCATATCATTGTGAATTCTCTTACTCTTTGGTCGCCCCTTTTGCCTTATCCTGCTATCATCTGGAATAACTAATGGATGGTCGAAACTGGGCCACTTGTCTCTGTCACCAATGGGGTAAAACAACCCCTAGCTCGTTCGCTGCAGTGTATATCCCACACCTTCTTATCTGATTCCAGTACCGTGAAATTGTAATGACGTTTAATGTGGAAAACTTTCACGGCGAACACCAAATCGGCTTTGCATTTGAAAAGCATGCCATTTTTCAACTCGTTAGACAGACTAATCCCATCATCACAATTCATGCAATCTTCACCATTCAGAATATAGCCATCACCACCTCTCATGTTCAAAAATGGAATATCAGAAACAATACGGGTTCCAACATGATGATCCTCCTCTTCATTGTCATCATTTTCCATCTCATCATCCGTATTCTGTGGTGAGGGTTCCATTAACCTGTCCAGTTCCGGATCATTAAATGGATCCATGTCTACCACGGGAGCAGAAACTGGAGGTATGGATCCACATTGAGGTACAGAAACTGGAGGTGCAGATCCGGGTATAGAGACAGCGACAGTAAATATCACGGGCCGATATGCAGCACCCATCTCCTCAGCATATTCGACAATCTCTCGGACATCATCATCATACTCGACACACCCAATATAAAAACTTGCTCCATCTTGGGACATTTTATGAAAGACCTGTAACTCAAGTCCTTGAGCTAAATCCAACCTGAATACGGACTTAATGTGCTCAATCAGTCCCATAAATGACATTTCGTGACCGATTTTGATGGTTTTCATATGACCTCCTACGTAGGTCACGTCCTTACTAGACTTCGATATTGTACCCCCACAGTGACAGAAACAACGAACTTCTCGAGACATCCTACATACCATTACGTCGACATCAATGTATTAGAGTAAAGAAAATATTTCAAACAATTATTTAAACCCTTAACATGTACCAAAACCCTAACCCATAGACAAATCATACCTTCCTTGAGACAGAGAAGGAGATGAATAGCGGAAATGGGGCCAACGGACGTTGGCAAAATGACCGGAGAACGTACGGCGGCGGGAGGGGGAGCCCGAGGCCGCTTGGAGGTCGCAGGGGGGCTTGGGCGGAGGGAGAGATGTCGCAGGCGAGCGGAAGCTTCTGTTCGCGTGGGGGAGGCACTGGCGGGCCGCTGGGGTTTATTGCCCAAGAGGCGGCTTTGGTCTAAAGCCGCCTCTTCAAGAGGCGGCTCTTACTTAACCAAAGCCGCCTCTTCAAGAGGCGGCTTATCTACGGTAGTTAATAAAAAAGATTAATTCCGACCGCATACAGTGATTATGTTTACCAAGTTACCCCCCACACGAATCTTTGACAAATTTAAGACGAGGGCACCCATACCTTGTCAATATTTTGGGTCAACTGTATACATGTCCTTTAACCTTTTTTGTAATGTCTACACATGGTTCAGACATCGACTCTCTTATTCCATCTAACACCTGAGTTTATCAACCTTTTAACATATATAGAGCCATAGTCTTGCTAATGGTTCAAGGAGAGTTTTTTTTCCTTTATAGGCTCGTAAACCAGGAGCTTAGCTCAATGAGCTAACTAACCCAACATGTAGAAGATAATTTGCGAGAAACTCGGGTAAGGTGGTTTGGTCATCCACAAACAAGGCCATCTTTTAGTCCAGTTCGAAACCAAGAGAGAAATTAGAAGTGTATAAGAGGGTCACGAAAAACTGAATAAATGTTGAAAGGAAATTGTTAGAATGATACGGCCTTTTCTTACATCTAAGTTGGGATATGACCCAAATTAGTTCTAATTGGAAGGAAGTAATCCATGTGACCTAACAACAATAAAGTGAGAAAATAATTGATGGTATGGTAGCAGTACAAGCTTTGAAAATGCGAGGCAGATCGAGGTGGTTTTCCATTGTTGAGGCGAGGCGTAAGCCTCTCAAGGCGGACAAGGTGTAAGTCTCAGTTTATGGAGAAAATGCATGTAAAAAGTATTATTAAACATACTTATATTGTCATAAAATCTTTAACCTTCAAATGTTCACAAAATATATTATCATAAATTATAAACTTGAATATTTCCAAATTGAATAGTTGTACGCCATATGCTATATTAACCATATATGCTAGTTTGAGTTTGTGATTATGTAATATTAATATTGTAAAGATGTGAATCCCTAATATTCTTACAAAAATATACAATTACTTGAACATATAACATACTTGCTATGTGATACAAGCAATTGGATATTATTTGTTGATATTAAATTTGTTCATACTAGAAACAATCACCGTAGACTTGCATGATTTCATTGATGCAATGATGATTGTAATGTAAATGTACATATTTATGAAATAATATATTTTGGGACTAACATATAATGGATCTATAATACATTTTTTGAGTCTTGTGACCAGTACACAGACACATGAGGAAATGTGTCTAACATATATGTGTACATACTATATATGCATGTTCGCTGAGGTGGGTCCCAAATTGGGAGGCCACCCTTCATTTTTCTCAAAAAAATATGTGTACATATAGGTTTCGTTCAATATACGAGGTTTGTTACTAGCTATGTGACCAATATTTTTATATATATTGTGATTGCAACTTGTATATTTGTGACTAATATATGCTTTATAGCTTTAATATTATTGTGAAAGTATAGCTTTGTATAGTTTATTATTTATTTGTCCAAAAAATATAAAGCAGACCGAGGCAACGCCACGTTACCGCTTCACCGCCTCGAGCTCCTCAGTACAGCCTCGGGTCTGCAAGGCTTACGCCTCGGATATCTAGATTAAGGATACAGCCTCGAGGGCATTTTCATGGAAGGCTTACACCTCGGTGCCTCGAGGTGCATTTTTAAAGCCATGGTAGTAGCAGATGCTCTAGTAAAAGAGCTTTCAGTGAGAAAGCATGTTGTGTACACTTGTGGATGTTTTATGAAAGTTTTTCAGATTGTTGCGTAATCGTTAGGCATTCTTTGTTTCTTTTAACCGTGGTTAGGAGGTGTTGAAAAATATGAAGCGGAAGCAAAAACATGGAATAAAGATAAACATCAAAGAACAACGGGATTTTAACGTGGAACCCTACTCCAGAAGGAGCGGGATGAAACCACGGGAGAAGCCCCTGAATTGGGCATTTCTTCTATTGAAGTTCTCAATGAGTACAGGGGTTGTGGGGCTCCTTATATAGCCCCACGGACAGACCCAATAGTGACCGCTCCCCCATGTGGTATTAAACAGATGGGTGGACTCTTTTCTTTTCCAACACTCCCCCTCAAGTTGGTAGCTGGGACAGCTGCAACTTGCAATAATAAAGAAAAAAAATATACATCATTATATCTTCACTTGAAATCACCACAACAAACGTATGTATCCGCAACTGGTAGACAAACCCGCTTGCTGACGGGTATATCAGGTCACCGGAACGTATCTCTGTCGTGCCTGGAAGGTCACCGGACTGTCTCTGTCGTGCCTGCATGGTCACCGGATCTCTGTCTCAGTCGTGCCTGCGGGTCACCGGACTTTGTCTCCGTCGTGCCTTGAAGAAAACAAATCCAGTGCGGAGTCGATGTCGAGGATAGAGACACCACGACGAAGATCGATGCACAGTGAATATGGCTTGATATTCTGTGAAATCCGGAGTGTTTGGTCTGTCAATCAACGATGTAGGATGCATATGGCTTTTACTCCCCCTTTCTCCCAAACTTGTGAGAATAATGAAAATAATAGACAAGTTGGGAGAAGCAAACATGAATCACATTTTTTATGCGTACGACTTTTTTCTTGTACGCGACTTTTTTTTTTCGATTTTTTTTGTTAGTATATGCGTACGGCTTTTTCTTGTACGCGCCTCTTTTTTCTTTTTTTTTCTCTTTTTTTTTGAACATATTTTTTTTCATATGAGAGATTTTTTTTCTTTTGAAAAACAGCCCAAACGGCCCAAACATACGCCTCCCCTCTTTTCTGTTTTTTTTAATACACGGCTGCCCTTTCTTTTTTTTATAATAATGATGGGGCCCAGCATTTAGGGCTCCCTTGGAACCATTCTTTCATACCCGTTGGTTCCCATGGGAACCCTTCCACGCAAGATATGCCGCCGCCGCCCACTGGAGTTTTGATACCCGCCGCACGGGGGGGGGGGGGGGGGGGGGCTTCTGCTGGACTCACGCTTGACCAGAGAAAGGGCACGCCTAGGCTTCACGCGCCTGGGCTCGCGCACAATCGGTGAGATGGAGATCGACCTCCATGGCCCCGGCCTCGTCTGGGAGGGGAGGAAGCTGAATGGAGCGCCGCAGCCTGCACTAAGAGAGGCGGCTTGGATGTGCGGCGCCGCCTGGGAGGCGCCTTGGGAATCTTCTTCGAATCATGTTCCTTCGCGAGGAGGGGCAGCCTGAATGGAGCACTGCTGTGCGCACGAGGGGTAGGCCGCAGAGATGGAGCGCGCGAGCGGTGCACTGCCTCGACAAGGAGATATGGGAGCCATTGCTGCTTCGTCAAAGGTTCTTTTCCTGGAGGTTCCGCTGGAAGAGGAGCCGCCAGGGTAACGCTGGGCATCGCGCGGTTTGAGAAATCGATCAGCCCCCGTGATGAAGCACACAAGGAGGTTGGACTGCACCGCGGAGTATCGCCCATGGATTGGGACGTCTGCGGCTGAAGATGAAAAGAGATTTGGATTCCAGATTGGAATAGATCTTGAACTCGATAGAGAGAAAACTCAGAACAATCTTGGCGAACAGAAATCTCAAGAACTTTTCTCTTGTATCACGAACAATGATTTTCAAGAATAAAAATCGAATCTCGGGAGAAAAAAAACGAAGAACATAATGAAAATCTCTCAGAATCAACCTGCTCTGATACCATGTTGAAAAATATGAAGCGGAAGCAAAAACATGGAATAAAGATAAACATCAAAGAACAACGGGATTTTAACGTGGAACCCTACTCCAGAAGGAGCGGGATGAAACCACGGGAGAAGCCCCTGAATTGGGCATTTCTTCTATTGAAGTTTCAATGAGTACAGGGGTTGTGGGGCTCCTTATATAGCCCCACGGACAGACCCAATAGTGACCGCTCCCCCATGTGGTACTAAACAGATGGGTGGACTCTTTTCTTTTCCAACAGGAGGATAGTTCAATGTGTGGGGAGATTCTGACTATGGCATAGTTCAATGTGTGGGGGAGATTCTGACTATGGCATCACTTTGCACATCACCCGTCTTGGTTTCTATCAGGGGCATGATACTGAGGTTCTTTGAATGGGATGCTGAAGAGGATGTAGAGAAATCAAAAGGTTGGTCCTCGTAATGTTGTTCCGAGGTCGTTGTCTTGCCTGTTCCACCTCTCTTTTACTTGTTTATTTTGACTGTCAGTGAAGGTGGACAGGAAGATGGAAATGCTGAGGAGGTCTCTGTGAGGGTCCTGCAACTGGGGGGAAAGGGTGTCTCTTTCCATATGGTGGGGCATGAAAATATTTGCGAGGTCTTGGGATATGAGGCCTACAAACAATGAATGCGGCACCATTTACAAATAATGTGATCATCGTGCTGGAATGGGATGGGAGTGATGTTCTGTATATGATTTTGTCAGGTGTTACATTAGGATCTTGTACCTGACAAGGTGCATTTACAGCATGCTCTTTTTTTTGGAGATGTGTTATGTGGATCATTTTTGGAGGTGCTGTATCTATTCTTAAGTGGTGTTTAACTGTGTCGGAGCACCTCTTGCCTTTATATCATCATTTGTATGCGCAAGATGTGGAGCAATTGAAATTTCCGGCTGCAATTGGGGCTCTGCAGTTGCAACATAATTATGCAATCTTTTAAGGGAATGATACCCCATGCCAAGAATGTTTATTCGAACTTTTGGAGTGCCTGAATGAGGATGCAAGTGGGTGATGTTTATTCGAATTCCTGCAACCTTATTGATTTCAAACCTGATTAATATTCTTGGTGCATGTGTTCTAGTGAGGATTTAGTTGTCATCCAGTGCCATTTACATTAAACTGTGTTCTGTTAGAAGTCGACCCTTGAGGTTTTGCCATATATAACACTCCATACACAATCCTTTCAGGGGTAAATCGAAGTTTTGATTTGAGTTTTTGAGTAACTGTTCTTTTTTAGGCTCACCTCATTGCAATTGTATAATAGTGATAAGTTCAGAATCGAAGGCAAGTTTAAATGTCATATGTTCAAATTTTCTGTGTTACAGGTAAACAAATACTATGATCTTGCAACCAGCTTTTATGAATTTGGATGGGGGGAGTCCTTCCATTTTGCTCATAGGTATTGCTAGCTGAGGATGGCCTTTTTTGCTGATTCACAACACTGACGAAAGAAGGCTAAATTTTAACTCCTTTGCATCATTTTTTATACTAATGTTCGAAACCGTTAATTTATTCAGGCTGAAAGGAGAAACACTCAATGAAAGCATAAAGAGGCATGAACACTTCCTTACCCTGCAACTATGTTTGAAACCTGGGATGAAGGTAAACTGTCTTTCAAGTAAATATCTCTACCATATTTTGATGAGTATGTTTCTTTTTCCACTTAAGCTCTGCCTTTTATTTTTTTCCAGGTTTTAGATGTGGGATGCGGTATAGGTGGACCGTTACGGGAAATTGCTAGGTTTAGGTAGATATTTTTTTTATTTCTAATTACTTTCAACTTGAAATCTATAATGGTATTGCAGTTAATAGATATATCCACGGTCAAGTTTGAAACAATCTGTCAAATTCATAGTTGCCGAGATTATTTAGAAGAGTTTTATTTTCTGGCTTTTTCAAGGGAAAAGTATGTGTCATGCCCCTAAGTAGGCTCCTACTAATCCAACTGGCCATTTTTCTTTCGTGATAAAAGTTTTCCAAGCAAAGTGAAGTTTCCTTTGGAGAATTTCTCAGGATGCCTGATGTGGGATCCGGCGGAAATTTTGGCCAAAAACTGCTTGTATAAAATAGAATGCAGCATACAGACTCCTAGTAGAATGTATCTATCTAATTGGCTATACCCCGCTCATTCCAAAGTGGATCTTAGAGTGCAACTTGAGTAAGCATACTGCTACTAATTCAAGCTGCTTATTTGCTAAGATGCGAAGGAAAATATCCACGTCCCTCAGGGTAAATTCTATTTAATTAGTTGACCTTTATCGTATTGATTCAGAAAACTGGAAATTTCAACAAACTAATTGATTCCCGGGCTACCTTTTCTTATTAAAGCATGAGGGATAACCATTATTCCCGAGTATTCTTATTTTCCCTTATTAAGCAAAAAAATGTTTAGCTATTTTCATTTACTGCAGTTTAACGTCAGTTACTGGATTAAACAACAATGAGTACCAGATCTCAAGGGGCACGGTAAACTCTTCTCTTACTTGTCCTGAACACAATCAGAACTTTTTTTTGGAGGTCTATCATTTATCAAGTTGAATGCAAGAGTAAATTTTTTTAGAAAGGTAATATGAAACCATATTGACTAGCATCTACGTCCAGGAACTTAACCGTCTTGCAGGCTTGGACAAAATTTGCAACTATGTGAAGGTCCTAAATCAACCCTTTCATTTGCTTCTGATTAGCCCCATATAGAGATTTTTATAGTTTTTGAAAGAACAATATTCTTGTGTGAACTATTCTTGAGTTTTACAAGAAGTTCTCTGTGTTTTTCCACAAAATGCATGATCTTAACTCATGCAGGCAGATTTCATGAAGATGCCATTGGTTGACAACTCTTATGATGCAATATATGCCATTGAAGCAACTTGTCATGCACCTGATGCTTTATAATCGGATACTTTATCTGATTTTCTTTTCCCCTTTCATTTCAAGTGACAATAACCATTTTTATTTTGTGATCCAACAGGTTGGGTGCTACAAGGAGATATATAGAGTATTAAAGCCTGGTCAATACTTTGCAGCCTATGAATGGTGCATGACTGATTCTTTTGATCCTGAAAATGAAGCTCATCAGAAAATCAAAGCAGAAATTGAACTTGGTAATGGCCTTCCGGATGTTAGGACGACTAATCAATGCTTGGACGCTCTAAAGCAGGCTGGTTTTGAGGCAAGCATCTCCTTTTGCATCAATTTCGTGCCATTTTGCTTTTTATAAGCTTCTTATCCTTTTATTATAGTATCATCCTCTCTGCTATCTGACACTTTTGTGCTCAACCTAAGTTGCTGTAAACAAACCATTTGCACATCCCTTTGGCAAATCCTTATTCCATCAAGGGCAGCCAATCTAGCGCATGCTCTTGAAAGCTATTTCTCAACTCAACACTTTTAAATTTTGTTTTATCAGGTTCGTTAGCCAACTGTTTTCTTCCCTCACACGATCCATGTCCTTTTCTATAGGTCTAGGATCCACATCATCTTTTGCTTATTCTTGTCCTTAATTTGCTTATCGTATCTCTCCACTTCATCCGGCTTAGCATTGATGTTTTGCACCACTTTGTATTATGATGCCAAACCACCTGCACAACAGGAGGAAAGGATAAAGTGTAGGATATATGCTTCATTCTTTCTATAGCATGTTTACCATATTTAGTTATTATTGTTATTTTGTTGATATTCATTTGGCTATCATGATATTTCACAGTGGGACATGTTAAACTAGCAAAAGTTACTATAAAAAAACACAGATACATGTATCTTTGTATTCTATGAGCCACCCTAGATCCCTGGGTTATTCGTATGCATCTTTGCTTCTCTAACGTCGTAACTGTACAAACATACGCAACACTACACATTTACCTTTTTCCTTGGATATACTGGTCGCTTTTGGACATGTCGTTTCTCGTAACTATAACTAACTAAAGGAAACTTCTTCCAACCTAATCAATTGCATACATGGATATAATTTAACTTAGTAATCTTGCAAAAAATAGTAATTCATGTTTCTAAAAAAATAGTGATTCATACTTGTCTCTTCACGCATTCAAAATCATGAAAATGTGGCCATTTCTCTGAAGGTTTTATGGGAGAAGGATCTAGCTGCAGTATCACCTGTACCATGGTACTTGCCATTGGATTCGAGTCACTTTTCCATAAGCAGCTTCCGCTTGACACCTGTTGGACGTTTCGTCACCAGAAATTTGGTATAGTTAAAGTTTATATTTATTTATTAACCACAAAATGTGTTATCGTGTATCAAACTTCAACTTACCATGTGCATATGTATCCTTTTGATGATTAGGTCAAGGCATTGGAATTTGTGGGTCTTGCCCCTGCAGGGAGCAATAGAGTGTCGGCATTTCTTGAGAAAGCTGCTGAAGGATTGGTTGAAGGTGGAAGATATGATAAAATACCACTGACCGATAATTTCTTAACCATGTTCATGGTGTGTTTGTTAAGTTTGATGAGATCCCATCTTTTGAGTAAAAATGGTTGATTGAGTAGACCATGGTTGTCTATGGCATCTACATAAAAAATAAAAATAAATAAAGAATATTATAATTTGCGGTATACGAGTCTTTGCAAGTCTGTATCTGTTCTGAATAGCTGTAAATAGGAATTTATGAAACTGTTAACTTTAGACAGGGCTTCTTGAGTTTGACTTTATTCATCCTCTCAAATTTATGCAGGAAAGAGATTTTTACACCAATGTATTTCTTCTTGACTCGGAAGCCTCTCTAACTTCGCTGGGCAGATCAAATGTTACCAGTTTGCCGCCAATGTGCCCATGTGAAATTTATCTATAGATTATCTTTTTCCTTTTCCTGTTTTACCTGAAAAAGAGTAGCATTTGGTATCCAGTGGCATTTTAGATAAATTTTGGAGGAGAGGCTCTTTGTTTCAGGAGAAAACAAGTGCTTCCCGTCCTAAGATTAAACTTGAGTGTTTCTCTTATCTTGTAGTTGTCACTTCTTAAACAGCAAGTGCTGGAGATGTCTTTGTTTGAGGACTTAGAGTGCCTGTAAATATTCCAATTGTGGTTTAATTACATGCAGCTAGATTTTCTACATTTTCACACCGATACATGCATTTCGTGATGCCGAGTCTTCTCTTTCAACCTTTTTTTGTAAAATAAAGATCTGAACCCTAGTATCTCAATGGTATAGTTGCCGCGTTTCAAGTCTTTGTCTTCTTTCTTCCCTTCTTTATGGTTTAGTTGTTTTTTGGGAACTATATGACTGTTAAGTTCATGGTTAGACGTTAAGGATCAGTTTTAGAGGATGGCTTAATCAGAAGGGTAATCCTAGTGTAACTTCTGAATGCTTAGCCTATTCTTTTAGGGATATATTGGTGGTCAGACCTCATTATTTAATAGATGTCCGCACAAGTAATCCAATCAACTAAAATTTCCAGTAAGATATACATAGTTAAAATTACAGAAGACCTCTATGTATAACCTAAATTTTAGATGACCTTAGTATTTAATCCCATTGTGATCACACTACCTTCACTCTCTACTTCCCGACGAGGCAATCAAAAATTTCCTAATTGTCAGTAAAGTTGTTTCTTTATTTTGTATTTCTTTCTTAAAATTTCTTAATTTTATTGATTTATTAATTATTTATTCAGATCCAAAAATTCTTATTTTATACGTAGGTTATCCGTTCAACATTAGGAAAAAAACAAAGTGTACTTTTTTTAGGAATTTATCCATATTAGTCTTCTATATTGGATAATCACTCAAAATGTAGCTCTCATTCACAAGAACAACTATGAGGAAACAAGCTACTATGGAAACATGTTTGTGGTACTCTATCATTAAATACCAGGTTCAAGGTAATTTAGAATCGAACAAATGCACTAGAAATGTGGATTAGTATCATGCTGAAGGAGGTAATTCACTACAACGAAATTGAGCTTTAGTGACATTTTTTTTCAAATTCTATCGCTAAATCAGCTGATGTTAAATATATTACGATGATATTATTTGTTAAATTATTTTTTATAATTGAAGCTAGCAACAAATATAATATCTACCGCTATATCATTAACGACGATCCATATACAAACACTTATCCATTGCTATTTTCAACCCAATCATCACTAATTGTTTAGTTCAAAACTTAGTGATGACTAATTAGTTTTTTGAAAAATAGCAACAAATAAGCGTCCTCATATGGACCGTCACTAATGATACAACAATAAATATTATATTTGTTGTTAATTTCGAGTATAAAAATAATTTTGCAATGGTTTATATCATCATTATATATGTAGCGACTGATTCAATGACATATTTTAGGAAAAAATGTCACTATAGCACAATTTATTTTGTTGTAGTGTAAGAAGAGCAAGGGCATCTTTGAGTTGACAGCAAACATAGGCAGGAAATAACATGTTCATGTGGTTTTTATCGTCAAATAACATTTTCATATTATTTTGCCATCAAAGAGTAGGATCACAAATATCATGCTTATGCATGAAATAGAGGCTTAAGGAGACAAGAAGATTAGCTCGGAGGGGAAAAAAACATATGAAGAATTTAGCTTAAGGAGCGGGAATGACACGATAAAGCAAAAAAAAGGTTGTTTTGTATTTTAACATCAATTAGTAGGTCATTTGCATTTGCAAATTGTTCCTTCTATTTTGGCATGAAATATCAGGAACGAAATGGGAAAGTGATACCATTATTTGCAATAAAAGAAAAATGCTAGGAAATAACATGTGATAGTAAGGTGTGCCATAAATGGAAGTTGGCAAAAAAAAATCATTATAGGTATGCAAACAGATGGATACGGATATGTATTACCATATCATTATTTGTTTTTAAATATGAATATGGATGTAGACACTGATATTGATTAGGTTACCATATCCTTAAAAAAATAAGGATGTAAAACAGATATCAGATCGTTAGGGACAGAGGCAGAAATTTTGTAGGGAGTGGGGGGGGGGGGAGGGGAGGCAAATTGATGTAATTATTTTCTAGGACTAACTGTGACGTCCACGGATCCGGGTTTACCCGTTTACACATCACTAGCAACATTATATTTTTTTACCGATCGCATTAGGTTACATAAATTTAGGGATTTTTTTTACGATTTTGAAATGACATTCACAATGAAACAATCAACCATAGAAACAACAATAAGTGTCACCAATTCATATTTAATTAATTTTCATATATAATTATGTAACAAAAGAAACTGCATCATGTACATGTATCCCAAAATATATCAGAAGAGAAAGAAAAGCATTATACACTGTCTTGAACAAAAGCAACAACATATGTACTAGCGAGTATAACAACGGATGTTCGGGATCATTAGCCAGTCTACTGCAATGCAGACGCCTTGCCTGCCAAGCATGATATGAAACAATAGAATATCAACAATTGTTGAATACAATCCATCATATTAAAATAACAGGTAATTCAATGGTTTCTACAAAAGCAATTAGATAAGTACTTAAATTTAAATTTAACCAACTACTTGCATGAAAATTTTATTTCCCGCTATTATGTATGTAAATTCTCAGATCACTCATCACACCATAACTTTCCGTATATACAATTTCATAATTTAATTAATGATCAAGGTATATGTTATTATCTTTTTATCACTTAGAGATCATGTTGATGAATCTTGATATCAGAGATGATTAGTCTCTGATTTGATTTTTATTTCTGTCTAATTTCTCAAGTCTAGTGGATAGTCTGTGGTCTTGGTCTGAGTGTGACCTCACACTATGACTCTAAGGTTTAAAGAAAATCTTAGGGTTGGGATGCCTCTATAGGCATGCAGTGGAGCATAATGCATCCTAACTAAGTTCATAACACATCCACTAGCTTATTCTTATATCTGTAATAGTAGTTCTAAGATCTGAATAAGTGTCGATGATGGATGATTGACGATGATTTATGATTTTAGTACCAAACTCATCTGTAACCAACTCAACTGTAGTCAACTCAACTATAACCAAACTCTCAACAGTAACCCATCACCAAGACTATTGTGGAACAATAACCAAAACTCAAGCGGTGAAGAAGTCTTCTAAGAGACTCTTCCTTCTTGCCCTCTAAGTGGAAGTGTGGTCTAGTAAAAGGCTAGGTCTACTCCAAAACTACGCCTCTGAGATGAGTGGGAGACTCTCAGGAAGAGTTACTCCAAAAATTGGTCTGATCGGTACGAGCAAACGAGCTCGTAAAGAAAAACTAAAACCAAAGACCCTCAGCTTAGGCACCCTAAGAAAAGAGGGTCAAAAGAACTGGTCAAAAGCCTGGATCCCAACAAAGCATAAAAACAATGTGACCTCGCGTAAAATCATTAAAAAGACTGGGATCCTAGACCCGCACACTTGGTGACTGCTGTCCTAATTGAGCTTCCAATCTTTCGTCCAGTTGAGTGTCACTGCGTCCTCACACATTCAGGTGTAAGGGTCACCATGATCGGCACATATATATGTAATCACTGATTCCTCTTTTTATATATGATTTACAAAGCATTTATGATGATCAAATAGTAGATCATGGGATCTTCTATTGATGAAGAATTCATTTTTGGCCATCATCGGCAGATACTTAAGCTAACAACACCGTAATAGATTATGGAGGAAACAGAAACATATTATAAATCCTAACCAAATGAAATAGGTAAGTGATGCTCTAGTTCACAATTTACCTTTTTTCCTATTTTCCCTAGCTCTATATTCAGAAAGTCACCGTCAGAATAAAATTTCAAGGACACATTCCACATATTCACAATTCCACTGGAATAGAGTACACGGGTCTACCAATTAAATACATGGAGGCAAATATAACAACTTGATATATCAATTCTTAAGGATTAGATGACTGCATAAAATACTAGAATCCATAATGTACATCTTGCTTTGATTAGATTAGTTCTTCACCCGTCAACTACCAAACATTTGAGAGAATATGACAATGGCTATTGCTAACTCTTTCACTCTTTTAGGAAAAAAAGTAAAGTGATTTTTATCCCTGGAATGAAAGGGTTACTTATTTTAACCATGATTGTGAGTTGGACCTATTAAGCGAGCTCCTAATATAGTAGTTGGGCCACAACTATATAAGTTAGATCAATATTTTACTAAGTCGATGATTGCATACAAATTAATATGTTACAACACATGGTTTGGGTAAATCAACTCGACACCTTGTTCACCATCTTTTTGACACACTAATCTTTGTGCATGCATTCATCATATTGGGTTTTTGTACAAATATATATAGCAGCAATAAGGGTAAGCCATTCAGTCTATCTTTATAGAATCTATTGGTGATGCCTCTGAAACGACAGAAATTGGTGATTTGCTGACTGCATAGTATCAAATACTTTCCCGCCATCATCGTGGATTGAAAATCACTGACTGGCCGATGTCAACCCATTATATATCTCTCTACCTTTTGAATAGATATTTTTTGATCATAATAGAAAAATTTCAAAAAGAAAAAGGGCCATAAATACTACTTCAAATGTCCCCTAACCTTGAATTTACCATAGGTTCAAATGACTAAATGTATGATAGATTTTTAAAAAAAAACTAAAAATTTACACAACTGCTTACAATTAATCTTTTAAGAACTAAAAATGTAAACATTAGCTTACTAGAAATTAAATTTCTCAATTTAAGTTTTTTAAACTAAAACTTTTTACAGCAGCTTACATGTCAATTTTTTTTAAAATAAAAATTTAAACACCAGCTTAATAGAAATTAAATTTCTCAATTCAAGTTTTTTAAACTAAAAAATTTACACAACAACTTACATGAGAATTAATTTTCTTTATTAATTTTATTTAAAACAAAAAAGTTAAACATCAACTTACTGAAATTAAACTTCTCATTTCAAGTTTTTTTAAACTAAATATTTACATAACAGCTTACCGGAGGAGTAGAGAACCAACTTCAAGAATTTCAATTTTTAGAAGTTTATTTTATGACATAAAGTCCCTACTCCCAATAAAGGGGGATCAATTGTGAGTAATACATGTATGGCAGCAAAGAGAATGGAAAATTGGATTGTACCTTAAAGTCTTCAAGATTTAAAGATTAATCTTGCATGCAGGGCTGGCAAATTGGAGCAACAGCTCCTTTGGATTTGCAATGGCAAGGAGCTGAAATGGCTGCTGGAGCAGCACCTTTGGAGTGTCTGCAAGATTCGACAACAGCAGGGAGAGAGCTCAAGCCCTTTGGCTGTTCTTGGAGCAGCAAGAGCTTACGAAAATTGAGTAGTAGCTCCTGCTTCTGTTAGCAAAAATGAGAAGGGGCTAAGGCTCCTTCATTGGTGGATATAGAGAGAAAGCGAGAAAATAGGGAAAGGGTGGGTTGGTATTAATAAGAAGAGAGGGATGATCTTTGGTTGTGAAGTGGGCGAAAGCTGAATTCAAGTGTTGGAGGAAAAGAGGGAAAAGGAGAGTTGCAGTGCTATATAATCAGCAGAAACTTTATATTATATTATACTTTTTGAAAATTATTTCTCTCTTTTATTTGAAAAACCTAAGTCGTCCGCATTCACGCCTTGAATCTCCGATTTGGGTGTACAATGGCTCGTTTCGATTGTCTCTAAATGATGATCAAAATGAGTGTAATTCTCTTGCACTTTGGATCGTGTATGAATTCCCAAAATTCTCGAGATATGATCTTTATTTGTAACTAAATTTTGTGATTCTAAAATATTAAATGACCTCCGATCGACAAACGGTCGATTTTGTTAGTCTTATTTCGTCGAATCAGATTTTTGAGTGGTCTCGATTTGTTTTGTGATTTTCACTTTGCATCGTGACTTTTCCAAGGGCACGTATTACGATGCAATGGACTTTTAGTCAATTACAATCGAACGAATTTCGATTTGTGACTAATGGATCGATATGTATTTATTCAATATTAGTCAAATATAAATTGATCAAAAAGACCCTTAATTGGATTAGATTTAGGTTTATTTAGATTCGGATGTCACAAATATAGGGAGTCTGTCCTCGAGACTCAAGTCAAGGTCACTATGTATCTTGTTTGGATTTTATCTGACCCTAAACTCAAAGGGTTTTAAATCCATAAAAACCTGAAAGAAATAAAGCCGTATTCTTTAAATATATATAATTAAATATGTTTTTTTATGATTACCTAAAAAGAGCTGCAGGTACCATGCCCTCATGTCTGCTTCAGTCTCCCATGTCGCCTTTTCGACACCATGTCGATGCCATAACACCTTTTCCAAGGAAATCTCTTTGCTGCGAATCTTCTTTACAACACGGAGAAGTATCTGCAATGACCTCTCCTCGTAAGTCAAGTCTGGCTCTATGTCAAGATTCTTGTAGTTGATGAAGTGTTGAGGGTCATGCATATACTTCCTCAGGCTGGATATCTGAAGACGCCATGTATATCATAAAGATGTGGAGGAAGGGCTACCCGATAGGTCACCTTCCAGACATGAGCAATAATCTCGAATGGCCCAACATACCATGATGCCAGCTTGCCACGAACACCGAATCTTTGTATTCCCTTCATGGGAGATACTCATAGGAGCACCCAATCTCCCACCTGTATTTATAAGAATTTCATTAGTATGATATTAAGTTAAATATCAATAAGTCATTTTTGCAAATTGATTAAGAGAAGAGGATCAGATTACTTGAAATTCCAAGAATCTTCTCCGACGGCCTGCATATTTCTTCTAGCGGCTTTGTGCCATCAGAAGCCTTCTCCTTACAAGATCAACAACCCTTGTAGTCTCCTCCAAGAGATCTACAACGTAAAGAGCATGGTCACCTACTACATGACAACTGAGAGGTGTGAGGCATCTCCGCCCGTATAGGGCTTCGATAGTGCCAAGCCTATACTGTAATGATGACTATTGTTGTACGTGAATTCTACCAATGGTAGGTGGTCCTTCTTGGAACCTTTCCACTCTAGAGTGCATGCACGTAAGAAGTCCTCAGGTGTCTAAATGGCACACTTGATCTGTTAGTCAATCTGCAGATGGTATGCGGAATTCATCTTCAGTTTTGTCTGTAGTACTGACATGATTTGATGCCACTAGTGCGATGTAAACCTCGAGTCTCTATCAGACACTACCTCTTGCCATGAAGTCTGATAATGTTATGCACATATAGCTTGGCCATTCTAGATCGAGTGTAGGTCATGCTGACATGTATGAAATGGGATGACTTGGTCAACCTGTCAACAACGACCCAAAGAACATCATGGCTGCCTGGTGTCCTCGGCAGTCCTGTGACGAAATCTGTAGCGATACTCACCCACTTTAACTCGAGAATGGGGAGAGACTACAATAACCCTGGTGGTCTCCTGTGTTCATCCTTGACCATCTGACATGTCATACATCTGCTCACATGATGTGCCACATCATACTTCATCCCTTTCCACCAGAAATGTTGGCACAGATCACGATACATCTTCGTGCTACTAGGATGAATAGATAATTGTGAATTGTATGTCTCATCACCAATATCTCTACGTAACTGCTCATCATTGGGCACAACAACATGGTCAGCCTTTCACAAAATAGACTCTGTCACCACAAAATCATCGATCTCGTTCTTGACGACACACATGTATCTGTCTCGAATCCAAGGATCTATCCTCTGTCCTTCTACTATGCGATCCCAAAGACCCCAAAATCGTGGAGATATGACAATAGATATGGATGCACTCTCCTGAGGATGCCAATCAGTCAAAGCTGCAAGCATATCCCATATGTATAGACAGTTTGCTGTAACCTCGGTATGAGCTCTCCTGCTAAGTGCATTTGCTACCACGTTTCCCTTACCGGGGTGGTAAGAGATTGTGCAATCGTAATCCTTCAGTAGCTCAAGCCACCTGTATTGTCTCATTTTCTCCTCCTTTTGATCAAAAATATACTTCAGGTTCTTGTGATCTGTGAAAATCTCAAATTCCTCCCATATAGATAGCAGTGCCAGATTTTCAAGGCGAAGACAATTGCTACCAACTCCAAGTCATAATTGGGGTAATTCTGCTCATGCAAACTCAACTAACGTGATGTGTATGAAATCACATGACCTCTTTGCATCAATACCGCTCCTAAACCTTCTCCTGAGGCATCTTTATAGACTACATAATCCTGGGTTCTTGAAGGAAGTGTAAGAATGGATGTCGTCTCAATCTTTCCTTTAATATCCTGAAGGCCTACTCACATGAATCATCTCGGATAAAAGGAACTCCATTATGTGTCAAACACGTCAAAGGAAGAACAACTCGAGAAAATCCACTGACGAAGCGTCTGTAATAGCCCACTAATCCAAGGAAGCTCCGAATCTGAGTGACTGTCTTGGGCTGCTCCTAAGACATGAATGCCTCGATCTTCACATGATCAACTTCGATACCTGCTTCGGAAATGACATACCCAAAAAATGAGACATGGGATAACCACAACTCATACTTGCTTAGCTTGGCATACAACTTGTACTCTCACAATGTGTCCAGGACAATATTCAGATCATTCACGCGATCCCATTCATTCTGAGAATAAATCAACGCATCATCAATGAACACCACCACAAACTTATCCAAGTGTGGACGAAATATCATGTTCATCATGTCCATGAGTGTTGCGGGGCATTGGTGGGCCCAAACGACATCACCATAAACTCGTAGGACCCATATCGAGTCTTGAAATCTATCTTCGAAACATCAGACTCTCGAATCCTCAGCTGATGGTAGCCTGATCAAAGATCTATCTTCAAAAACACCGAAGATCTCTGTAGCTAATCGAACAATAATCAATGCGCGGAAAAGGATAGAGGTTCTGTACCATTCTCTTGTTTAGTTGCTGATAATCAATGCATAATCTTATCGATCCATCTTTCTTCTTGACAAAAAGAACAGGAGCACCCCAAGGTGAGGTGCTCGGCCTCACAAAATCCAAGTCAAGTAACTCCTGCAATTACGCCTTCAACTCTCAACTCAGCCGCTGCCATTCAATATGGAGCCATTGAGATCGACTATTTATCAGGTAATAATGTGATCTCGAACTCAATCTCTCTCTCAAGAGGTAACCCTGGTAGCTCATCAAGAAATACATCTGGGTAATATGATATTATTCTGATATCTTGTGTCATCGGCTCATGATCGTATGTCTCTCGATCAAATGCTAAATATGAATCATATCCCTAATCAACAAGCCTCTGAGCTCTCAACACTGAGATGTACTCCATTTTGGAGTCATGTAATGTACCCTCAAAAGTGAACTCGGGTAAATCTGGAATTCCTGAAGACAACCATCTTCTTAAAGGAATCAACTAATGCATGATGAGATGATAATCAATCCATGCCTAAAATCAAATCAAACTCATCGAGCTGTAGTAACAAACAGCTTGTAATCATCTCGTGATCGTCAATCAGCATTGGTATTCTCTGGCTATCAGTGAAATGACAAACAACTAGCCACTTGGCCCATGGATGTGGTAAGGAGGATATACATGCTCTGCAACTCTACATAATGAATCTAGTAATCTCGAAGCAATGAAGGAATGCATCACTCCAGAATCAAATAAAACATAGAAACGTCGGCTCAGGATTGAGACCATACATTTCATCACAGTAGTTGCTGATCGTGCCTGCTCCTCGATCACTACACGTAACTGTCCCTGTCTAGCTGGTACGGTACCCGAACCTGCCACGCTATGTATTTGTCTCAACGACCTCCTGATGTTGGAGTTCCCTCCACGAAAACTTCCAGTAAGCTGTGCCTGCGGCTGTGTATGATGTGGTTGCGGTCGAGGCTCACTAGAAGCCTGTAGACACTGAGATCGGTAATGTCCCCACTAGTTGCACAAGTAACATCAGACTGATTGGGTAGGTGTGGTAGTTGTGTCTGTACTCCGAGTCGGTCCTGCTAGGGGTCTGTGCACTCTCTGTGACCCAGATGATCGAAATGAACTAGTGCCACGTCCGACAAGTTCTCCTCCTAAAGTAATCACTGTAGATGAGTGAGCACTGCTTTAAAATGCCGAACCTGAAAGACGAAACCGCCTGGCTGACCTCTGCCGCCGAACTGTCGTCAAAACAGTCTAAAAGATTGATGTGGCATAGGTGCCGCTCCATACGGACTCCAAAACATCTATCTCGGATGTCCTCAAATGTCTCTACTGTATCAGTAGCCTTGGAGATGGAAATGATACATAGTTTGGATAGCTTCTCCTGCACCTCTTCCCATATCCCTCTGATTAACTTTTCCATATTCTCATCTGGAAATACGGTGGCTGCTGGTGTGTGTCGCTACAGCTCGGTGTAACGAACACAATACTCTCTAACTATCGACCCCTGTCCGAGCTCTGCGAATAATTAGCGGTGGGACTCCTTCCCCTTCCCAGAAAAGAAGTGGGATTTGAATCTCGTCTCAAAATCATCCCATGTGGGCTCGCGTCCCAACTCAGAAACTGTCGCCTCCTACCATCTCTCGATGAATGTTGTTAGTGAATACTCAATAAAAGAACCACGAGTCTCATGGTGCATGAATCATCCGAAATACCTTCATCACCCTCTTCACCCATTGTTTAGCCTTATCTAATGTCCCAGTGCCCTCGAACATGGGCACATTAGCTCGCTGATAGGAAATGAAAAACTGACTGATGCATATGGATAGCAGAGTGCTTGTGTGTGTCCTCATTTGCAAAGAGTACAGGTTCCTGCTCCCTGCCATAATCTTCATCCTTGGATCCATTTACTGGTATCTCCTTATGTGGATCATCGTACTGAGGCTGCTGAACCTCTACAGACTAAGGTTGGTCCTATTGTGTTCCATGTCCGGAGATGGATGGTAAGTAAAATAAGACAACTCCTCGAATCTCATCTCGATATCCATTTATCTATCCACAATCTCTGTCTGATGTGCTAGGATCTGGTCCTACTGACCTCTCATAGCAGTCTGGTGCTACTAGAGGTCGGTGAGTGCGATCGTGCTACACTCCAATTGATTCGCTATCTCCTAGTTAGCTCTAGACGCTATAGTTCTGCACAAGAACCAATATCATTAGTCATATAAATTGATGTTTGCATATGCCATTAATTATGATTTTCTCTTCTTGGAATACTTTATGAAAATTAATTATACTTGGTGACATCTGTGGTTATTGTATTTGAATGACATATATCCCTCTAGGACTCGCGATAAGTCGGATGGTTGTCTCTATTCGAGAACCTAATGAAATCTGAATCTTAATATTGCCAACTTGTGTAGCGGGGTACCACTGCTTTGATACCAAATTGGGATGCCTGCCGACGGATCCGAATTTACCTGTTTACTCATCACTCGCAACATTATATTTTTCTACCGATCACATTAGGTTATGGAAATTTAGGGAAATTTTTTTGTGATTTTGAAATGACATCCACAATGAAACAATCAACTGCATAATCAATAGTAAGTGTTACCAATTCACATCTTAATAATTGTCATATATAATTACATGTAACAAACGAAAGTGCATCATGTACATGTATCCCAAAATATATCAGAAGAGAGAAAAACATTATACATTATCTTGAACAAAAACAACATATGTACCAACGAGTATAACGATGGACACTCGGGATCATTAACCATTTTACTGCGTGCAGGCACCTTACCTGCCAAGCATGATAGAAAATAATAGAATATCAACAATTGTTGAATACAATCTACCATATTAAAATAACAAGTAATTCAATGGTTTCAAAAGAAAAATCAGTAGATAAGTATTGAAATTTAAATTTAACCAGCTACTTATATGAAAATTTTATTTTCAAGCTATTATGTATGTAAATTCCCAGATCACCCATCACCCCATAACTTTCCTTGTATACAATTTCATAATTTAATTAATGACATGTGTGTATGTTATTATCTTTTTATCACTTAGAGATCATGTTGATGGATCTTGAAATTGATGATAATGAGTCTCTGATCTGATCTTTATTTCTGCCTAATTTCTCAAGTCTAGTGGATAGCATGTGGTTTCGTCCAAGTGTAATCTCACACTATTACTCTAAGGTGTGAAGAAAACCTTAGGAATGGGGTGCCTCCGTAGGCATGCAGTGGAGTATAATGCATCATAATTAAGTTCTCAATACGTCCACTAGCTTCTCCTAACATTTGTAATAATAGTTATAAAATCTGAGTAAGTGTCTATGATTGATGATTGGTGATGATTGATGATTTCAGTATCAACCTCATATGTAACCAACTCAGCTATCACCAACTCAACTGTAGCAACCTCAACTGTAACCAAACTCTCAACTGTAACACATTGCCAAGCCTATTAGCGGAACGATAACCAAAACTCAAGCAGTGAAGAATTCTCCTAAGATACTCTTCCTTTTCGCCCTCTAAGTGGAAGTGTGGTCTAGTAGAGAGCTATGACTACTCCGAAACTACACCCTTGAGATGGGTGGGAGAGACTCCTCGGAAGAGTCACTTCAAAAACTGGCTCGACCGGTACGGGCAAACAAGATCATAAAGAAAAACCAAAATCGAGGGACCCCCAGCCTAGGCACCATAAGAACAGAGGGTCAACGGAACTGGTCGAAAGCCTAGATCCCAACGAAACGTAAAAACACTGCGAGCTTGCGTAAAAACATAAAAAGGACTGGGATTCTAGACCCGTGTACTTGGCGGCCGCTACCTGACTGAGCTTCCTATCTCCCGTCCAACTGAGAGTCACCACACCCTCACACAGTCAGGTGTAAGGGTCACCATGATTGACACTTATATATGTAATCACTTATTCCACTTTGTATATATGATTTATAAAGCATTTATGAAGATCAACTAGTAGATCATGGAATCTTCTATTGATGAAAGAGTCATCTTTGGCCATCATCGATAGATAATTAAGCTAACAACACCGCAATACATTATAGAGGAAATAGAAACATATTATAAATCATATCCAAATGCAATAGGCAAGTGATGCTCTAGTTCACAATTTACCTTTTTGCCTATTTTCCTAGCTCTATACTCAAAAGCTCATCATCAGAATAAAATTTCACAGACACATTCCACATATTCACAATGCCACTGGAATAGAGTACACTGGTCTACCAATTAAATACATGGAGGCAAATATAACAACTTGATGGATCAATTCTCAAAGATTAGATGACTGCATAAAACACTTGAATCCAGAATGCACATCTTTCTTTGATTAGATTAGTTCTTCACCCGTTAACTACAAACCATTTGGGAGACTATGACAATGGCTTCTTCTAACTTTTTCACTCTTTTAGGAAAAAAGGTAAAGTGATTGTGATCCCTGGAATGAAAGGGTTATCTAATTTAACCGTGATTGTTAGTTGGACCTATTAAGCATGTTCCTAATATAGTAATTGGGCCACATCCACATAAGTCAGATCAATATTTTGTTAAGTCAATGATTGTATACAAATTAATATGTTACAACACATTGTTAGGATAAATCAACTCGGCACCTTTTTCTTCATATTTTTGACACACTGATCCTTTTGCATACATTCTTGATATTGATTTTTTATACAAATATATATAACATCAATATAGGTGAGTCATCAGTCTGTCTTTACAAAATCCATTGGCGATGCCTTGAAAATGATAGAATTGGTGATTTGCTGGCTGCATAGAATCAAATAGTTTCCCACCGTCATCATAGATTGAAAATCACTGATTGAACACTGTCAGCCCGTTAGATATCTCTGCCTTTGAATAGATATTTCTAGATCGTAATTGCAGAATTTCAAAAAGGAAAAGGGCCATAAATACTACTTCAAATGTCCCCTAACCTTCAATTTAGTATAGGTTCCAATGACTATGTAGAATAGATTTTTTTTGAAAAAGTAAAAATTTACACAACAGTTTACAAGAGAATTAATTTTCTCAATCAATTTTAGAACTAAATATTTAAACACCAGCTTACTGGAAATTAAATTTCTCAATTAAAGTTTTTTTAAACTAAAAATTTACACAATTGCTTACAGGTTTCTCAGCTATTTTTTAAAAAAAACTAAAAAATTAAACATTATCTTACTGGAAATTAAATTTCTCAATTAAGTCTTTTTAACTAAAAATTTACACAACATCTTATATGGAATTAATTTTCTCAATTAATTTTGTTTAAAACTAAAAATTTAAACATCGGCTTACTGGAAATTAAATTTCTCAATTCAAGTTTTTTTAAACTAAATATTTACACAAGAACTTACAGGAGGAGCATATAACTAATTTCAGATCTAGAATTTCATTTTTTAGAAGTTTATTTCTTGACAAAGTCCTAAACTCCCAACAAATAGGGATCAATTGTGAGAAATACATGCATGGCAACAAAGAGGAGGGGAAATTGGATTGTACCATGAAATCTTCAAGATTTGAATATTAATCTTGCATGCAGGGTTTGCAAATTAGAGCAGCTCCTCCTTTGGATTTACAATGGCAAGGAGCTGAAATGGCTGCTGGAGCAACACCTTTGGAGTGTCTGCAAGCTTTGACAGCAACAGGAAGAGGGCTCAAGCCCTTCGGCTATTCTTAGAGCAGCATGAGCTTGTGAAAATTGAGGCAGTAGCATCTCTTGCTTATGTTTGCAAAAATGAGAAGGGGCTGAGGCTCCTTTGTTGGCGGATATAGATAGAAAGAGCGAAAATAGGGGAAGGGTGCGTTGGTATTAATAAGAAGAGAGAGAGAGATGGCCTTTGGTTATCAAGTGGAAGAAAGCTGAATTCCAAGTGTTAGCAGAAAAGAGGGAGAAGGAGATGCTGTATTGCTTTACAGTTCGCAGAGAATTTTATATCTTATTTTGTTTTTTAAAAATTATTTCTCCCTTTTATTTGAAACACTAAGCCGTCTGCATTCGTGCCTTGAATCTCCGATTTGGGTGTATAATGGCTCATTTTGATCGTCTCTGAATGACAATCAGAATGAGTTTAATATTAATATACTTTGGATCGAGTATGAATTCCCGAATATCTCGAGACACAATCTTGATTTGTGACTAAAATTTATGATTTTAAAATATTAAATGATCTCCGATCGAAAAATGATCAATTTTGTTGGTTTTATTTCATCGAATCAGATTTTTGAGTGGTCTCGATTTGTTTTGCAGTTTCTAATTTGCGTCACGTATTACAATACGGTCGACTTTTGGTCGATTATGACTGAACGAATTACGATTTATTATCAATGTATTGATCCGTGTTTATTCAATAGTAATTGAATATAAATTGATCAAGCATACCCTTAATCAAGTTTGATTTGAGTTTATTTGGATCTGGATGTCACAATAACTATTGATGTATTATTTGTTACTTGTCTGATTGATTTTGTCATATTTGATTTAGTTGTTGATATTCATTAAATTTCATTAGTCTAATTATTTAGGAAATTTATTACAAATTATTTTTGACTGATACTTATGAGATTTTTTTCACAGAATACTTTTTGCAAATTTATGATTTTAACACAACAATTTCTAAAACTGTTGTAGTTAATCAGAATATACTTCCATTAATGTGATGTTAAGTAGTATTGTAAAATTCATTTCCGACTAAGTAATATTAGACTATATAGTTTAAGAGATGCAAGTAGGTGTAGATAGGCACATATCCAATTTCTTATCGAATTATTTTTATACATATTTGATATATATATATATATATATTAAAACAGGTACAATTACAGTTGTCAATTTAATATGCAGAGATATGTATATGTATTTATATCTCTATTTTAATATAATTGTAGAAATATTTGTAACTCAACGTGACAACGTTTAAACCTTTTTCATTACATTTTAATTTAAGTTCTCTAAAATCCATATATGTTTTTGACTTGTATATGTCGTGTATCCGTAGCTATTTCTAATAACACGATAGCACATTATATGTCAATATATGTATCTATATCACTATTCATTGATAAAGACATAATAATTATATATGTAAGTGAAATGGCATGGATTTAGGTGTTATTGTATCATTATCAATGTTAAAAAGGGTTTGATGGGGCTTGCCCCAGGGTGTAGCCAAGGGGCTGCCGCTACGTCATTACCTGCCAATTTTTTTTAATTTTTTCAAAAATATCACCATATATATATATATATTCATTTATAATCCATTTTCAGAAACATCGACTCATATGCTCTCCATCTAGAACATATCGATTACAACAATGTTTAGACTGTTAAAATTACTTGTTTTAGATGGAGGGCATATGAGTCTCTGCTTCTGATGAAATTTGAATGACATATAGGAGGGATGTATAGATGAATATACATGGTGATATTTTTCAAAATAAAAAAAGTGGAAGTTAAAGACTCCGATGCATGTAAACTTACATGCACCTGGGTATATATTCCCAGTTCTCATATATATATATATATAGGGAAAACTTGAATTGAGGTGCCACCTTTCCACATTTACGGTGCGACACCTCATTTCAGCCCTCCGATAAAGATCAATGTCTCTTATTAAAACCACCATGTGATGGAAAAACCACTCATCCCATCCGCATATGCTTGCTATTTTTAGCAAATGTTCTCTCTCTTTCATTTTGATCCCGTGTTTCATGCCTAATCATTATCATGCTCCATTAATTACTAAATTAATCATTCAACACATTTGACGGGAGGCGGTGGTTTGTGTCGAGACGATGATGGCGTGCGACAATGGTGGTGACGAGCGTGACGATGACGACAATGGTGCATGGAATAACAAGAGATGGTTGTCCATGGAGGATGTATATTCTTAGTTATTTTTTTTATTTTCTTTGTATTCATCCATTAAAAAAAGTTCCAGGTTAGTTTAATTTGATTTGTTCTATTTTTTACATTCTATTTTGATTCCATATTGATCCAATCTTCGATTATCGTCGGTCGAAGATCATTGTTTGTCATATATTTCATTTTTCTATCAATATCTCCAGTCTTCATTTCTCCTAAATACACCTTTATTTTTCTGATAAGATTTATCACGTGACGTTGAATATGTTTTTGAAATATTCAATCTCAAATTTCATGTTTATGGTAAGATTTTAATTCATGATTTCTTTTAAGATTCCATGATTCAGGTAATTTTTTACATGTGATGTTTTCTGAATAATATATGCTAGAAAATACTTACTGATAATACTTTAAAGCAATAATCTTCATTATCTATGTGCATCATATATTAAATAAAAGCATGTAATTTATATTCATCATTATTGGTTTGCACTGATTTTATCTATTTTCATATCTAATTTACTGTTTAATGTATGTATCTCCGTCGTAATCTCAATTTTTTGTTCAGAATCCATCATTTTCTTTTTGAATGCATTACAGTTACGTTTCCTTCATACATTTTACTTTCAATAGCCGTGTTTTACAATCTTATTAATTATCTTACTTTTCTGAAGAAAATAGGATAAATTACTAACTGATCTTTTATTTTGCAGATCAAGATACATATTTTACAATGAAGGCGTGGATATTACAAAAATCGCACAAACTTTACAAATGGATAATAAATTTTGATGGATGCACGATATGGACGAACAAGTTGGTTGAAAATATAAAAATAATTTATATAATGTTAACACGAATTTTATTTTACAAAAATCATATACAGTTTACAAAAGAGACCACAAAATTTACAAAAAAAATCACAGCTTACAAACACTGCTTCCACATAATGTTGGTTGAAAGTGAAATGAGATATTAGCATTTCATTTTACAAAATTCACATTCACTTTACAAAATAGACAACGGATTTTATATAAAAACTCACAATACAAATATTTCTCCCACAGAATATCAGCTGAAATGAAACTAAATATACTTAAATAAGGTATTATGAAAAAAACTAAGCATGTACCATTACATGTATTTTTCTAATTCGAAAGTTTTAGAAATACAACACAAATTTAATACCTCCTAAAAATAACCGGCATGTGATGTCTACCATATTTAGCTTGTTCATAATTAATCTTATTCGATTTATTAGGAAATTTAGTTGTAATAAAAAACCCTTCATCATAGGAAAGTTTCTCACATGTAAATTAATTAATTAGCTTATCACGTAAGCACCCTATACATTAGGAAACATAACTGCGCATAAAATACAACTGCATAAAAAACTCAACTCATCAGATTTAAGCTTTTTTTCGAACATCAATAGTTACACTTTTGTAATTTATAATATATAATTGTAAAATATCTCAATCGTTTGTAAATTAATAGCAATTTTTTCAAAATGTGATCATTCATTCCACCTTATATTTCTGGAAAATTTTATACACCACTCTGTGTCTACCTAAATATAGAATGTTTAATGACGCGTATTTTTCTAAATTAGCACTAATTTAATCCATCCCCTACATTAGGAATGTTAGTTGGCACGAAAACCACCTAGTGGTTTCAATCTCACTCATACACTCATCATCCAACGACCTAGGATTATACCTTTTCATAATCAAGGAAAGGTGCCATCTCAATTCAAGTGCTCCATATTCACTGTGAATTTTGTAAAACACTGTAACAGTTTTGTAAAAGTATAAACTGCACATTGTAAAAAATGAATTTTGTAACTTATAGCATTTAAATTAACATTTCCATCCAATAAAATTATATTTTCATAATTTTATTTTACTATACATCTTGTGTTAATATTTATTCTTATATGTATGAAATAAGAAAATGTAAAATATATTGGAAAGATGCCTAAATTGAAGGTGGCTCACCATATATATGGTGAGACCCCGCCTCGTTTGAAGTTTCTCCTATATATATGGCTTATCCAATGAGCCATGCGCCCATTAGCGTGTTCGTGAGCACTCATTCTGGACCATACACATGTGTTAGTCATAACTATATTTCTAATTATAGGCTACCACGTATTTAACAATGACTATATTTCCAATTATACAGTGTCCTTAAAAAAGGGATGACAGTTTTGAAAAGAAAAGATTCAAATAAATGATTTCGTGCGGATTATTAAGATCCAAACGACGGGATAGTAATAAATATACTCTGGTCAAGTAAATGCTTGTTATGAGATCGGTAATATCAAGACAATGATCAATAATTTACATCCAAATAGTTACCTTATGCAGAATTTAGTAATACGTATACAATGGTCAAGTAAATGTGTGTTACGAGATCAATAAAACATAACAAATGATTAGTAATACCATTGTGTATGTAATGCGTATTGCATTCATTTCTAGAATATTTTTTCCTTTTTCATCAACGAAGCATTCTATTTATTTCACTAATTCATTTTTCCTTATGTGCATGTATTTAATAACTTCTTTTTCAAAGTACTATTTCCATATTAATCGTATAGAAGACGAATATGTTAATGATTATATGTTACTTTCTTACTTGAGTAATGTCCGTGACTTACTAACCATTTATTTTATTATTATTGATCTCATAGTAGCCATTACTTGAGAATTGTATAAATATTACTGAACATGTGATATAAGATATAGATATATACATTACTGAACACACAACAAAAATTTACTTGAGAACTGTATATATATTACTTGAGTATTGTTTCTAAGTTACTGAATTCTGTTCAAAGTAATAATACATATGGAAATTACTGACTATTTGTTATGGTTTTACTGACTTCACAACAAGTACTTACTTGTATACATATTACTGAATTCTATATCATATAATAAAATGAATGTAAATTACTAACCGTTGTTGGATATTACCGATCTCGCAACAACCATTTACTTGACTAGTATATATATTACTGACATGAATATTTGGATCTCGATTTTCTGCAAGAAATCATTGATTCGAATGTTTTCTTTCCAAAATAGTCTTCCTTTTTTAGGACACAATATAATTGGAATACCATTTATTGTTAAATTACTTTGTATTTTAATATCCTTCCAAAAATGATATCCTTCGAAATAGGTAACCATATAATTGGTAATACACGTGTGTGGCCTATAAATGGTGCCCACCGAAACGCTAATGAGTCCTGTGCGCATTGGATAAAGATACTATTTATATATATATATATATATATATATATATATATCTAATGGGGATTTATCCAATAGGCCATGTGCCCATTTGAGATGAGATGAGCCCACTCATATTTTACCAATATTTTCTATCATTTTGAGTTCAATGCTTATTTATTTACGGTTTTTATATACTATTCTTACTATTAGTAACTAATTTCATATAAAGAAAACCTTAGATTCACAGGAAATGGTCATTAGTAAGAATAAAAATGACACTAATAATATGAATAATAATACAATCATTTCGTATGATTTTAAGATTTTTTTCTGAAAATAATTACTAGTAGTAAGAATATGATATAACACTTGTAAACAAATAACTATTAAGCTCAAAATGATAGGAAGTAATTGTAAAAAATGAGTGGACTCATCTCATCTCAAATGGATACAGGGCTCATTGGATAATTTCCCTATATCTAATAACATATATCATGTCTACCCTTTAGAAGGCTAACCTTTTTGCATCGTGGAGGAAATAACACACGAAACGAGAGGGAATAACTTGATAAAGAAAGAAATAACGGGTTCTTAACATTTATTCAACATCCTTACAGTTTTATGTGTATGAAATAACATGAATAGATCATGTGAAGCAAATAGAACGATACACAGTGGAAGAACACGAGTAAAGAAATAACAGGAGATAACAAAGTATAACATCAATGGATATTGACAAAGAATGAAATAACACGAGGCAGAAAGGTATATAACATCAATGGAAATTGGCAAGGAACAAAATAAAGGAGATTTGCAAAGTATAAAATGTATGGAAAATGACAAGAAAAAATGGCATGTTATAATTTAAAAATAACGTATAGCATTAGCATGACTACATTTTAGATTAATTCATTTTTTTATATAATGGGGGAATGAACATGTAGAAGGAGAAGATGATAAAGAAGAAAATAATAGGTTCATTGTGTTTGTACATTACAACAAAATTGATCTAAGGTAACGAATAATTCAACATTCATTGTAGTGCCATATGTAATTAAATATATAACAATAAATAATATTCGCTATTTACTTCTTTACATTCTCAACAATTATTGTAATCATTATTATATTTCTAGCAACAAATCATAAAACAACGATTATCCATTGACGTTGTCTTTTAATCATTGGTAAGTGTAGTAACTATTTGTACAAAATGTATTGATTAAGAAACAGATAAATCGTTGTTATATGAACTTTTAGCAATGAATATGACAATCGTTGTTAATTACAAGAACACAAGCTCATATTACTATGAATAATACTCGTTATTATTCATTTAACATCGGAGGATATGGCAATGAATTTTTGAACTATTCGTTGTCGTAGATCACAATTCTTGTAGTAGTATGGCATTCTTTTTTATTATAGCATGAAATAATATGAATTGAATGAGAAGAAAATAACATGACATGGAAGAAAATAGCATAAAGAAGGGTATAACATGAGATAGCAAAATATAACATCAATGGAAATTGACAAGGAAGGAAATAGAAGGAAATAGCAAAGTACAGCATAAACGGATAATGACAAGAACGAAAATAGTATTCTATAGTCTAAAAATATTATATAACACTACCCTGTAGAAAGCTACCTTGTTGGCATAATGGAGATAATAATAGGCAGGATGGTACATAGGGTTTTTTTTTTTAAGAAAAAAATGCCTCCACCGTATAAGTGTGTGTTCAAAAACTTTACTGTTTATCACAAAAAAATGATATAAGGTAAAGAAGGTAATAACGAGTTCTTTACATTTACACATAGTTCTTTCTTTTTGGCATGAGATAACATGAATGGAATGGGTAATAAAAGACATGATACATAAATGACATGATGAAGGAAACACCATCAGATACATATCAAAGTATAACATTAATGGAAAATGATAACAATACATTATATCATGAAAGAAAAATAACAAGGAAAACATTTTATATACTAGCACAAAAAATGTAGCACCATATTCTACAAAAATAACACCAATGAATTAAAAAATATAAATTAGAAAGAACATAGATGGAGAAAATAGCATCACACATGTACACAAAAATAGCTCAATATACTATGCAAAACAATACTAAATAAATAAATAAAGAGAGATACCATGAGGTGAAGAGTGAGGATCGTCTGCTGTCGTGTTGTACCTACTGTACCCACCACAACCGCTCGATCAAGCTCGAGTTTGATCGAGCGGCTGTGGTGGGTACAATAGGTACAACACCACAACAGATGACCCACTCCCTGAGGTGAAAACTAAAAGTAGTTGAACCCACTTCAGTAGTCTGATGGTAGAGTACTATGCCTACCACCCAAATGACTATGGTTCAAACCTCCTTCTCCCTTTATATTTACCTATTCGAAAAAAAAACTAGAAGTAACAGCTCCATAATGCATTAAAGTAAAGTAGAGATATCTCAGGAAGCAACGTGACCAGAGATCTACAAAGAAAATGGCAGGGCACACGTGAAAAATATCATGCTAAGGATGACAAACACAAGCATGCATAACATAGAAATAAATAGCAGTGCCATCAAGAAAACAATATGTGAAAGATGAAAAGTGCCCAAACCTTCATCTACTTTCAAAGAAATTGAATGGGAAAGAAATCAAAAGGTTACACGGAAAAAAACAGAGATAATGCCTGATATACATGGAAGTTTACCCAGTATATATGAGGTGCCTAACAAAGTTATATCACTATAAACTTTATACATTCTACACAATATATATGGGAATAAAAGCAATTTATACTTAAATAATTATTTATTTATGGGCATTTAATTTATGGTTCACAATATATGTCCAACACTTATATTAAGATCAAGTATAAATTTATCAAGATCTTGTGTTAAAATGATGAGCATTCATGTATAGCATAAGTTGTCACATCGATTGCCTTTGAATGCTTGTTACAACTCATTAGTAAAATTGCAATTATCTAATCTATGAATTTTCATAGATTTCACTTGATACTCACCTAGATGTTTTTCTTACACAATTTCATTTATATATGGATGCAAATTTGTAGGTTCTACTCAGACCTGATATAAATATGTAGACTATAGGTATATGCCATCTTCTGTAAGTTTTATAAATAGGTATATAGGTATATAATACCATACTCTATAGTCAAAATAGGTATATAGGTTCTACTCTATAGTCAAAATAGGTATATAGGTTCTAAGTATAATACCATACTCTAAATAGGTATATAGGTTCTACTCATGCTCATCCTTATTGTAAGAGACAAAATATAGTCAATCTTTGGATCCATCTAGAATTATGTCAATTTAATATAGAGTAAATTACATATTGGGTCATCATGTCACGTCCAGGATCTCGAAATACAGGAAAAATTGCGGAAGCATCCCAAAACGATGAAATTTTTTTCGAGTCCAGGAGCGAGACAAAATCTCAATAATCCATAAATAACAATTAGAGTGCCATACATAATGGAAAAATAATGGAACATAACCAATAAATAAAAGACTTATCAAGTCTGAACTACAAAATAAAATTAAATAAGTCTATCCGTACAATGATTTAAATGCCTAGAAGATATCAATGAATCTTCAATCCAGCAGACGACCAACCCTCTTGCTTTCCTCTAAGCTGCAAGGTTGTAATTCAATATTAGTCAAACGAATTTGACTTAGTATGCACCAACAATTTATGAGACATACCATCATAACCATATACAAAGAGTAGTAAAGAATAATACGATGACAATTTCCATAAGGAATATAAATTAATAAATAGACAATGAACTATAATAAGAAATGTTCAATTATGCCAATCATCATAAGATAACCATGACAATTCAATAAATTTCCTTGAATATCACAAATTTTGTGACCATAATATCAATATCTATATCAAATATAAATCAATACCATCTGCCGACACCGGGCAGCCCGAGCTTGGATAGAAGCCACCTCGTTCCCTTAAATCAAAATTTTTAAACTAAAACAAAATCAATACGAGGTCTCCTATCCGAACCCCAATGCAATGGACATCAGTACTGAGTCAACCGCCGTAGCAGCAAATTGTTTGGAAGTAGTGTAAGACTACTGACGGGCCCGGAAAAGCCGCGATAAGAAGTTGTTTTTAATCGTCAATCGTGAAAATAAATATGTCGTTCGTTGTAGGCGGCAATCGGAGACAGTCAAGAAATAACCACAAAATAATGATTCAATTTTAATCTCGTGGTTTATGTTTATTTTACTTGGGCAAGTCCCAAGGTCGATCACAAGGAGGCAAAGGAACAACCTAGATTAATGTCTATCCAATTTTGAGTTTGGTTTTCAAGGCGGTATTTTTTTTGGAATTTTTCAATGCAAGATGACATGCAAAATGCAAATTCGGCCTATTTTAGGGACTAAAATGTAAAATACGTTCAAAAGGTGTCCGAAAATTACGAAACTTGGCCGAGATGTAAAAAATGATGGAATAAGTGCACAGTATTTTTTTTGGAATTTTTAAATGCAATATGAATTTTTTACGAATTTTTAATTGCAAACAAATTAATTTTCAATATTTAATTTTAATAAATATTAAACCTACGTATTTTCGAGAACTAAAATTATTTAAGATCTATCACTAGGTAATAGATCTTAGAAAAATCCTAGACCTCAAAAATGTGGGGTTCAATACCTATTAAAAATCAAACAATGAAATATGCAAAATGATTTATACAAGGCAAATGATGCATGAAATGCAATGATTTTTGGGCACAATGTTAATCAAATTAATCTCTACGATATGTGATTTTTGGGGAATTTTTAAATCAACGGTTAATTAACTACTAATTTCCGAGCACAGATTGGGCAAAATATCTCAATTTCCACAAAATAATTATTTATTAATCAACCGTAATTCATAAAAATATCCACAGCATGTCAAAATGTAGAGCATAAAGCAATGAACAAAGTGCTATATTTAAATAAATAAAATGATGCAATGTAGAGGTCTATAATGAATGACGAAGACAGGGGTACAGACGCAAATAGAATAAATAAATAAAATCAATGCAGGGGGGGACTTTTGTGTAGTTACCTATACCCCCGAGGGTATTCTTGCAAATTTTCCAGTAGGCACGTGCTAGGCATGTGCCTCTGGATGGCAGGGGCGAGTGCGTGAAATGGAGATCTTCAGGGGGGCCTTCACAATTAACCCAGCGGGTCACGTGCAGATCACGTGACCCTGGGCTGACGTCAGCGCTGACGTTCCCCACGCACGCGCCTCGCGCGTGCTGGGGCCTCGGGCGTCACGCCCGGTGGCTGGTGGAGTGGCGGAGGAGACGGCAGAGGGGGAGGCGGTCTGGCAGAGCCTCCGGCTGGTGGTGGAGATGTCGGCGAGGGCCTCTGGTGCTGCTGGTGGCGTGGCTCCGGTGACGCGGCGAGAGCGTGGTGGCGTCGAGGAGCGGGGCGGAGCTGGCGTGTCGGCCGAGGTGGAGAGCGATGGTGAAGGCGGTGGAGGTCGGCCCCTCCTGGCGGGGCGATGGCGTTGGCGGAGGAGCTCAAGGCAGGGGCGAGGAAGATGGCAGTCGTCGTTGGCCGACACACGGCCAGGGGTCCCCGGTGAAGACGCGTGGGCGGAGGAGTTGTTGGAGGTGCGGCAGAGCTGAAGTCGGCTACAGGTGTTGACGTTGACGCTTGGGCGGAGAACGGCGAAGATGTGGTGGAGGCGCGACGGAGTGGTGGTGGATCGACGGAGACGTGAGGTGCGCGGTGTAGAAGAAAGTGAAGCTTCGAGCGGAGAGAAGCTCGGAGGAGGAATTTGCGTGACGGCGAAGGGAGAGAGAGAGAGAGAGAGAGAAGAAGAAGAGAGAGATACCTGGGGGAGGTCGGAGGCTCGACGGCGAGTGGCCGGAGTGGAGCAGCGCTGGAGGGGCTGCGACGAGGCACCGGGGGGGGGGGGGGGGGGGCGCTTCGGATCACGCCGGTGAGGGCTGTCACCACCTGAAGGAGTCGATTGGCGGATGTCGATGACTGGGGGCGGCGAGGGTTTATTTATAGGCGAGAGGGAGATGGTTGGCGTCAACGGCGATGGAGTCGGGGCCGTTGCGAGAAAAGAGGAGGGCGGCGGTTGCGGAGGTGGTTGTTGGCGAGGCGAGGGCGGTGGTGGTTACGAAGAGGCGGCGGCCGTTTGCGGGATAGCGGGGCGGCGGTTCCGGAGGAGGACGACGGGTCCTGGCCGTTCGATCGGCCGAGATCGAACGGCCAGATAGGGGCCACGTGGCGGAAGGGGCTCCTGGCGGAGCACGTGAGGGCACGTGCCTGGGGGCACGTGCGCCGCACGTGCGGTGGATTTTAATTATATATATATTTTTTAAAAAACGATATTAATAAAGCTCAAAAGACGTTGACACGTGGCGGCCTCTGGGGCTGCCACGTGTCAGCTCCAGAAAAATCCGCGAATAAAAGATTTCAAAAATCGATATAAAATAGCAAATGACCTCGGATCGAAAAAGTTCTTTCACGAAAAATGCTCGTCTCGACGAGATCTACAACTTTCATGAAGACATCAAAGCCAAATTCGGTCAAATGTGAAAAGCAAATTTTTGGGGTATCCCATGTACATAGAATACCTTGATTTTTGGGTTTTCTAATTTTTTTTGTCAATTTTAAACACGATAAAAATCCGGAAAAATAAGGAAAACTCAAAGATAAATAAAAGACACCTTAATCTAATTTTTTTGGATTTTTATTAATAAAGAAAATAAACACATAAAATACAGGTCAAAAAGCCGCGAAAATACAATGTACAAAAGAGGCCCAAAACCCAACTTTCACATACGAGCTCCGATTCACTTGAACTTGGTCTTGTTTTGAAGGTAATTGAATGTGCATTAGTTCAAAAGTGAGTAGGATCAAATCGGACACTGGATGGGGAAGATATGTGGCTTTTAGTCCGAGAATCCTGAAACTAGGGTTTGGGTTTTTGGTCCACTTAACAGGGTTAATGATTTTTTTGTATTTTTTATTTATTCTTGTTAGTGAAGTGTACACAGTGGGAGTGAGTTTGTGGTATGCGGTATTAGCATGAAGGAGTTAAAAAATAGGGGAAGTTGGGCTATTTACAGGTCATTTTTGGCTTGGATTTTTGGCTTCTTATTTTATGCAGAAATTAATGCTAAAATGCAATTCTTATGCAATCATGCCCGGATGCTAATTATGCAAAATAAATGCAGAAATGCAGTTGATCTTGAGGGACTTGAGCCTAATTAATGAGACTTAGAGTGATGAATCCGAGATTCATCATCCCCCTATACTTAAACCATGCTCGTCCCTGAGCATCAAAAAGAAATGCCATGAAGTGAAATGAGACTGGGTTCCATACCAAGACCATGAACTGAAGGTGAAAGTGAAACTAAACTTGACCTTTGGATTAATAATGTGGCGGAACTTCTGTGAGACTTAGAATTTCAAAATCAACAGCCCTCAAGTTCTACACATCATTGACACAGTTTCAACTCAGAAGTCATCTTAGATCAATCCTCTTCCCAAAGTATACCCTATGAACATTGAATAACCGACTCATGTGTGTGAAGGGTTTTAGCTCTTCCCATTCAGAATGACGGACTACCATGCTCCTCTCCTCTCCAGTAACTCGTCCTCGGGGAGTCAGGTATTTCCTTCTAAGGTCTGTCGTGCTGTGTTCACAATCGAATGAGGGAGAAGATAGAAGAAAGAGAAAAGAACTGGAGGGTGGCCAGTGTAGTCACCTCTTCTTGTGGAGATGGCCAGTGTAGCCGAGTCTCCACCAAGATCTGCAGGTTTCTGAAGCTTGGACCTTTTTGGTCGGATTTTTATTTGGTAGAATGCTTCTATGTATTTGGAATTTTTGGTGGTTCTGCTTGGATCTTGTTGTGCCCCTACGGATATAGAATCTTTTGTTCCGTACATTTTTTGGGGTCTTAGAAAAATTGTGCCCAGCCGTCCATCCCTTTTCCGAAGCTTTATTTCAACCCGTACTCCGGTCTTTAGATTTCCACGCTACCAGAAAAGAGACTCACACAGTCTTCCAACATCCCGTTTGGGTTGAGCTAAGTGCATAGTGCGAGAGTGCGAATTAATTCCCTATTCCAGAGTTGTACCCAGAATGAAGAGACCAGGTTAGACACTAAGAGTCAAACGCTGTACATTGTCATGTGGAACTTAAGGAATTAAGTCAAAAAGACCTGAAGCTCTTAAAATTCTATTTCTCGGTGAAGTTCCTCTGAACTTAGGTGGATTAAGGTCAAGCCCAGACCACTCTCGGTTTCGGCTCATAACTCGGTTCAGAACCCAATGACTTTTCACAGATGCAAATGCATGCGATGTTGGATGGAGTGCAGGTGCGTGAAATGCAGACATTTTTTTTAAGCAATGGATATATTATTTTTTATGCAGAAAATGGAATAAGAAGCCTCTTTTTTATTCATTTTTTTCAAAAAATTAGGGCAAGTCAGTGTTCTTCTTTTTTTTTTCAGTTAGTACCCACCCCGTAAATACATATAGACTTACGCGAAAGTACGAGATATAGGTAAAATATATACAAAGTATATACAGACCCCCCTATACTTAGCGAGTGCTGTGTCCTCAGAGCACAAGAAGCGTAAAGAAGACAAAGCTCGGGCTAAGCGTAAGAGAGTGAGAAAAAAGAAAGAAAAAAAAATGAAAAGAAAAGCTGTCAGGAAATGAGGAGAGTATATACGGGTGGATGTTGGTTCCCCCTATACTTAGGCTTTGAACAGCCTAAGTATGGAAGAAGGGTGGATATGGAGCGATTAGGAGTTAGGAGAAGAATGGTATATACAGATGGCATCGGTCTCCCCCTATACTTAGGCCTTGGCCTAAGTAAAGGAAGAAGCTGTACACGGAGGCCGATGTGGTCGGGAGGGAGGGAGGGAGTGGTTAGATAGATTTTCAATATCCTCGCTCTGCGTGAAATAGATGGCCTCGACTTGAACTGTTTGTTCTTTGGGTGATTCAATGTATGGCTTCAGCATTTGTCCATTTACTGAGAACGGTTGTGCATTCTCTTTGAGTTCGGCAATGTCTACGCTTCCATTGGTATGCACATCGACGACAATGTAGGGACCCGTCCATTTTGATTTGAGTTTCCCATGAAAAATCTTCAAACGAGCATTAAACAACCACACTTTTTGTCCAGGGACAAAGGTCTTCTCTCGAATGTGTCTATCATGCCATCTCTTGACCTTGTCCTTATAAATCACACTGTTGTCATATGCCCGATTTCGGATTTCAATTAGCTCATTCAGATTTAAGTCTCGACATAGTTTCCCAGGGTGACAACTCCAATTCAACTTTTTGATCGCCCATTCAGATTTGTGGATCAATTCTGCAGGAAGATGACATGGCTTGCCATAGATCATCCTAAAAGGTGAAGTACCGAGTGGAGTCTTATAGGCTGTCCTATAGGCCCATAGAACTTGGTCCAACAGTGTTGACCAATTCTTCCTATCGGGACGAACCAACTTCTGGAGAATGCTCTTCACCTCTCTGTTAGAAACCTCTGCCATGCCGTTAGATTGTGGGTGATACGGGTTGGCTATTCTATGCTCAAATTTGTACTCCTTAGCCAAAGATCTCATCTCCTTGTTCACGAAGTGGCTACCTCCATCAGAAATCAATACTTTTGGTATCCCGAACCTCGCAATGATGTTATCTTTGATAAACTTACAGACGACTTTGCTATCTGCGGTTCGGGTTGGAACAGCCTCTACCCATCTTGATAAATAATCCACCGCTAACAAGATGTACTCAAATCCATTGCTGTTGGGAAAGGGACCCATAAAATCGATCCCCCATGCATCAAAAACATCACAGAAAATTATTGGTTGTATGGGCATTTCATCTCTATATCCCATAGTCCCTCCCATTCTTTGACAAATCGGGCATGACCGTACAAATTCATTAGCATCCTGAAATAAGGTCCGCCAGTAAAATCCACATTGGAGTACCTTGTGCGCGGTTCTCTTTCCCGAATGGTGTCCTCCAGCCTCTAGAGAATGACAGTGTGTGAGGACACTATGATATTCCTCCTGAGGGATACATCTTCTCCAGACACAATCCGGTCCTTCATAGAAAAGGAAAGGATCGTCCCAATGGTATTTCCTCGAATCCGACTTTAATCGATCAATCATTTTTTTGGTCCAACCATAGGGAACCTTCTTGGAGACAAGATAGTTCACTATGTCGGAATACCATGGGGTTGACTCAATGACGCAAATTGATTCGTCTGGAAAAGTCTCCTTGATTGGTCCGATATCAGGATAATCGTTTTGCTCGATTCGGGAAAGGTGATCAGCAACAACATTCTTTATTCCAGGTTTATCCTTGATCTCCAAATTAAATTCCTGGATTAACAAGATCCATCTCAAAAGTCGTGCCTTAGCATCCTTCTTATCCATGAGATATCTGATTGCCGTGTGGTCTGTGAAGATTGTCACCTTGGAGCCCAATATGTATGATCTGAATTTTTCCAGGGCCCAAACAACCGCGAGCATTTCCTTTTCAGTCACTGTATAGTTTCTCTGTGCAGGGTCCAATACTTTGCTCGCGTAGTGAATCGCATAAGGAATTCCATCTCTTCTTTGTCCGAGTACCGCTCCGACAGCAAAATCCGATGCATCAGTCATGATCTCGAAGGGAAGAGACCAGTCGGGAGCTTGTAATATCGGCGATTCACATATTTTCTTTTTCAGGAGCTCGAAGGCCTCTAGACATTTGTGATTTACAATAAACTCGGTGTCTTTTCCTAAGAGCTCAGTCAGTGGGCGGGCGATCTTTGAAAAATCAGGAATGAACCGTCTATAAAATCCAACATGCCCTAAGAACGACCTCACTGACTTGACGTTGGTTGGTGGCTCAAGTTTCTTGATCACATCCACCTTGGCAGGGTCCACCTCCATTCCCTTTTTGGAGATGACATGCCCCAACACGATACCCTCAGTCACCATGAAGTGACTCTTCTCCCAGGAGAGTACCAAATTTACCTCCCTGCATCTCTGAAGGACTCGGTCCAAGTGTGCTAAGCATGTATCAAATGAATCACCATGAACCGAGAAGTCGTCCATGAAGACTTCCAGGAAATCACCAACCATTTCGGCAAATACGGCAATCATGCACCGCTGAAATGTGCCTGGGGAATTGCAAAGCCCGAATGGCATGCGCTTGAATGCGTAAGTACCGAAGGGACATGTGAATGTGGTCTTTTCCTGGTCCTCGGGAGCGATAGCTACTTGATTGTAGCCGGAGTACCCATCAAGAAAACAGAAGAATGCTTTCCCTGCAAGTCTCTCCAATATTTGATCAATGAATGGTAGTGGAAAGTAGTCTTTCTTGGTCGCAGCATTCAGGCGCCGGTAATCGACACAGACGCGCCACGACGTGGGTACTCTGGTCGCGATCTCAACCCCCTCCTCGTTGGTAACCATCTGGATTCCCGACTTCTTCGGGACGACATGAAGGGGGGCTACCCACTTGGAGTCAGAAATGGGGTAAATAAATCCTGCTTTGCACCATTTCTCTATTTCTTTCTTCACCACTTCCCGGAGATTGGGGTTTAATCTTCTCTGAAATTCACGGGAAGGCCTTGCATTATCCTCAACATAAATTTGGTGCGAGCAGAGAGCGGGGTTTATTCCTACGAGATCCGACACAGTCCAACCTATGGCTTTTCGATTTCGCTCAAGGACTTCGATCAGTCTGGATTCTTGGTCCACGGTTAATGATGAGCTAATGATCACAGGGAATTTTTCTTTGGGTCCATTGAGGAAGGCATATTTCAGCGTGGGGGGTAGTGGTTTCAGCTCTGGCAATTCTGAATCGTCGATCAAGTCTGGCTGAATGACTTTTGCTTCTGGCTCAGTATTGGTTGACGGTGAATCACTGTGTGAGATGTTGGCTACCAATTCCAAAGAAGAGTGAGTCGGATCTCTAGAGTAGAATGGCAATTCGGCCAGAGCCGTGTCCGACTCATCATCGATTGTCTGTCCCAAAGGTGAGGTGCTTGATAAATCCAAGAGGATTTCAGTGTTGTCTGGGGGTGTAGAAATCTCAGAGACTGCATGGTGGACTATTTCTTCTTCCGAGGATGTGCCTTCTATCTGTATGTCTGGCAGTTGGTCCCATGGCCCAGTGGTTCTGAGGAGATTGCATTCTGATGTTTCGGCATCTTCAGTCGTGGATTCGGAATCTGGTCTTTGCCACTTTGTTTGTTTCATCTCCAAGTCCACTTCTCCGCCTGGAGAACGGAATTTCATCATGCCAGTTCCGTAGTCGAATACGGCCTTAGCGGTTCTTAAGAAAGGTCTTCCGAGAATGATTTGCGATTCCTTCCAATGGTTCGGGGTCTCCATGTCCAGGACAGTGAAGTCTACTTTGTATTCTGTACCCTCGATGATGATGATGACATTCTTCACTTCTCCCTTAGGTCTTTTAGTGGATTTGTCAGCAAATTGGAGTAAAGATGATGATTTCTTGAGAGGGCCCAACTCCAATCGATAATATAAGGTTAAGGGTAGAAGGTTTATGGAAGATCCATTGTCGAGAAGTGTGCGTGTGAATGCTATGCCGCCAATGTGACTCTCCACATAATGGGCACCCAGATCCCTTTTCTTTCTTGGCAGATGCTGGTTTTTGACGCACTTGGTGGTGGCAACTGTCAAGATGTGAGTCTCCACGAATTGACTTGTTCTCTTTGTACGAGTCCGGGTGGGGGTGCATTTCGCCTTCAAGTATTTCTGAAAGGCTGGGTTACCTGCCACGTATTGATCAAAGGGCACTTTGACTATGATGTTTTGTTGGCAGAATTTTTCCATGACTGGGTCATCTTTGATGTTTTTCTTTTGCTTTTCTTTCTTTAAGGCATGGGGGAAAGGAATGGACGCATTTGAGACAGGGGATAGAGGATCAGAAAAAATACGAGCATCTTTATTTGACTTGGAGTTTTTATTACAATCATAATAATCAAAATCAGGTTGCTGAAAAGGTGACAAAGGTATTTTTGCAGCAACTAGAGGCTCAAGGTCCTCTGCAGACTCCATAGATGCTTTCCCTCTATCTACTGCTGGGATCTTCAGGCGTCCTTCATCTTCCTCCTCGGAAACATCCTCCAGTCGATCTTCCGAGTCTTCATGGTCCGATTCCCTTGCCCGGTCAGGTACGACCACGGTCCTTCCGCTCCTGAGTGACATGGCATTGATTTTGTCAAATGAAAGGATCTCATGTTCAGATGTGGAAAAGTCTGGATAGTATACCTGGTTATTGTGTTGAGATGCGTTGAATTTGTTCAAGCTATTGGGGTTAGCTTGAACCTGGGCGGGAATGGTTGTGGCTGGAGCTGTCTGCTCATCCTTCCAGCGGGACAAGCGGTTGACATCAACCCGTAGATCTTCCAGTTCATGTCGGAAGTGACGAAACTCCTCAAGTAGTTGTCTCTGGATGTCGATCGGTTCTTCTGGGGGTTTGGATGACTGAGCTGATTGTCTGGGGGCTTGAGATTGCTGATGGTATTGCTGAGGTTGGCTCTGGCGATTGTAGGGTTGCGGCTGCTTCGGTTGCTGGAATGCGGCATTATAGAAAGTAGGTGGGCGCTGATAAGTCTGACGGTCTCCCATATTACCCTGTCGGGTAGTGTCTTGGGTGTACCAGATGCCATTCACTTCAAATGTCAGAGGCGGGGCTTCCTTGACTGTCTCGGTCGGTGGGGGCGGTTGTTGGGAAAATTGGGCGTGGGATTGATCGTGAGCCCATGGTTGTTGTTGCTCTGCTCCTGATTGCTCCTGGACATGATGCACATGATATATCGGGACAGTAGGTGCACTAGGCATCCCCATCTTGGACACCTTCTCGGTGAGTTCCTCCATCTGCTTCGGGAATTGCGAAATCCTGCTGTCAATATCGTTCATTCTCTTGTCCACAATTGTCAATTTATCAGAAATAAAGTGCATGCTCGGAATCAAGTCCTCAGCTATTTCTGCCACCGTCTGCTTCCCGCCTTTGGCTTGAAGGGTGTTCAGGGAATCAGTGTATGCTCGAATGGCAATTTGAGACCGGCTTGTTTCTGCCATCTGCTCCAGTATTTTCCAGACGGTCTCAGCTCCACGTGATGTGTAATTCCCTCCGCAGGCAGCACTAACTAACCCTTGAGTCTCGTGGTTGAGGCCAGAGTAGAGTGATTGGACTAGGATGTTGTTGTCCAGATCATGACAGGGACATTTTTGTAGCAGGTCCTTAAACCTATCCCATGCCTCACAAAGTGGTTCATTGGGCATCTGAGCGAAACTGGTGATGCGGGTCCTCATTTGATTGGTCCGGCTCAAGGGGTAGAATTTCTTCAGGAAGAGGTTTTTGAACCTCTCATAAGTCGTCACAGTCACCCCCAAGTTCTTCACCCAGTAGTCTGCTTTCCCTTTCAAGGCGAAAGGTAGTGCAGTGAGACGAATGTAGTCTTGGCTGACTTGTGGGTGCCTCAGATTAGAACATATCAGCTCTAGGTCCCTCAAGAATTCGTATGGCTCCTCAGTCGTATTACCATGGAATTGAGGTAATTGACTGACAAAGTGTGGTTTTAATTCATAGTGGATCTCCGGCTGTGGTGGCTGCAAATAGTTCCACACTCTGTACTGTCCAGGGTTATATGCGGCTTCCATTGGAACTTCTCCCCCAGCATTCATTTGTTCGAGCTGCTCCCTCAGCAGCTGCTGTTGCTGCTCAGATGCAGCCAGTCTTGCGAGAATCATCTTCATGGGATCTTCATTATTTTCATCTTCAGGGTCTTTTTTGGAAGGTATCTTGGGTGGCATTTCTTTATCTGGAGAATATAAAGGATTTGAGTTAATAGAATGGAAAGAATTGATGTAACCGTTATTCTCGATCTTTTGGGGTGAGAAATGGACAGGGTGGGTCTGTCCTCCGTCTAGGAGGAAGAAGGAATAGGGTTCTTGGGAAGGGTTTCCCGGAGGCCAAGCAGGTCCAGAGTAAAAGTTTCTCTGGGCTTTTGAGGTTGGAGAGTTTGTGGTAGAGAGAGATGGGCCTGAACAAAAATTACCACAATTCTCCATTCTCGGAGTCAACAAGATGTTTTATGATGTAGACACAATTGTGTGGCATTCGTTGATGCACTATTTTCTACGCACAACCAAACACAATACAAGGGTTGTTTCACCAACTCAACTCAAAGTGAAGACCGTAAAGGTTCGGTCAATTATCTTGTTAGTTTTAATTGGTGAGAATTCAATCTTGCAAGCCGTTTACGCGAGCTGTTTAGGTTTGGAGCTGGGCTCTATCCTAGTGTTCGTCTCTCTCCTCGCTGCAAGATAAATCAAACAATGTCGGGGTTGCTCTCCCGCAGAAATTCTTGATTTTATGGTTTTTAGATCGGCTATATTTAGCAGTCCCAGTTTTATTAAGGCGATCACTGTAGAATTTAGGTGAACACAAATTCACGTCTACCGTCCAGTCCCAATTTCCTTTAAACTTATGTGATAAAACAAGAGAGAGGAATTCGGGAAAAACCGATGCACGCGGAAAACGATGATGAATGCTCAGTTAGAAGACTTACAATGCCTCCTCGCAATCTCCATGTGGGATGCAATACAGAATTTAAAATTTATACTAAATGCGTGCAAGCCGATGAAAACCGCACCTAAGCAGAAAGTTCTATTAGCGGGAAGAATTGAGTTGAATTTGGCTAAGTTGAACGATCTAAGGTGCGTCTTGATTAGAGTGCAGTGTGGCTTAAGATCCTACGAGCACAAGCAAAAATATAAATGCTCTAAGAGCCGTATGTGCATGTCTATCCTAATCGCCACTCAAGTCGGGCCCCACCCTCTCCGGAGAGTGAAACAGGCCACGACACACCACAAATAAAGTTCAATGTACTTGTACACACGCGAGAGTCCAAACGGACACCGCTATAAATGAGCAGAAAATAAAAATGCGGAAATTAAAAAACCTAGACTCTACTCTCTCTCACGACTCGACTCGATCTTAATTTAATTGCGGTTTCTTCGGGTGTCGGTGAAGATGCGCCGGTTCCTTGAAAAACCGCTCCACGTGCGCCGGGTACCTCGCAAGAAAAATAAGAGAGAGATTGTAAGAGAGTGACTCAAAAAATAATCAAAAATAAAATAAATGAAAGAAATGCTGAAAAATAAATACAAGAAACAAAATGGGATTTACAATGAAAAATTCGGGGGTCAGACTACCCGAATTCGGAAAACCGAACAAAAATTTTCAAAACAAAAAAAACTAAGCCGTTTGCCTCCCCGGCAACGGCGCCATCTGGTGACCTGTAAATTCTCAAAAGACGTTGACACGTGGCGGCCTCTGGGGCTGCCACGTGTCAGCTCCAGAAAAATCCGCGAATAAAAGATTTCAAAAATCGATATAAAATAGCAAATGACCTCGGATCGAAAAAGTTCCTTCACGAAAAATGCTCGTCTCGACGAGATCTACAACTTTCATGAAGACATCAAAGCCAAATTCGGTCAAATGTGAAAAGCAAATTTTTGGGGTATCCCATGTACATAGAATACCTTGATTTTTGGGTTTTCTAATTTTTTTTGTCAATTTTAAACACGATAAAAATCCGGAAAAATAAGGAAAACTCAAAGAAAAATAAAAGACACCTTAATCTAATTTTTTTGGATTTTTATTAATAAAGAAAATAAACACATAAAATACAGGTCAAAAAGCCGCGAAAATACAATGTACAAAAGAGGCCCAAAACCCAACTTTCACATACGAGCTCCGATTCACTTGAACTTGGTCTTGTTTTGAAGGTAATTGAATGTGCATTAGTTCAAAAGTGAGTAGGATCAAATCGGACACTGGATGGGGAAGATATGTGGCTTTTAGTCCGAGAATCCTGAAACTAGGGTTTGGGTTTTTGGTCCACTTAACAAGGTTAATGATTTTTTTGTATTTTTTATTTATTCTTGTTAGTGACGTGTACACAGTGGGAGTGAGTTTGTGGTATGCGGTATTAGCATGAAGGAGTTAAAAAATAGGGGAAGTTGGGCTATTTACAGGTCATTTTTGGCTTGGATTTTTGGCTTCTTATTTTATGCAGAAATTAATGCTAAAATGCAATTCTTATGCAATCATGCCCGGATGCTAATTATGCAAAATAAATGCAGAAATGCAGTTGATCTTGAGGGACTTGAGCCTAATTAATGAGACTTAGAGTGATGAATCCGAGATTCATCAACTACCCGCCTACAACGGTCAATTGGCGGAATTAACCGTCCGCGCGGCACCCGGCCAGGTCAAAGCCTCTAATGGGCCAACAATGAACAATGCCTACTCCCTCACAATGATGGTGTCAAGATCAACAATACTTTTCCAATAAAATGTTTGAAAAAAAATACATTTTAACCTATATATCAAAAGGCAATAATGTATCTACCTCTTTACATTTAACAACTAATCCATGAATAAGCATTATGGCTAAATATCAACTTGGCACCTAATTACGTAAAGTTGTAACACAAAGATATAATCAAAGAAGTTTTAACGAGATATTATAAAAACTCCATTGCAACAACTAATAAAATCAAATGTGGGGTATAAATGACAATGGTATGAAACATAGATTAATGTACATACCTCGATTAGAAATCGATATAGATATATCCTTATGGCTCTCTATCCACGGAAATTAGTTTTCACCTATACAAAAGAGATGTTTTTAATGCCTCAAGCAATTCGTAATATGATCCGAAATCCCCACCGTCCATTTTTTTGATATATATAAATTTCCAGATTATTGACATAATCCTAAGTGAAAAAAATAATATTTACAACCCTTACAATTAGAACAGATATTACATAATATCATTTTTTTTAACATTTGAATCGTGCAACCTTTTTCCATTTAATATTTTATTTGTAATATTTAGTACAGTTCGTGATTCAACAATTCTTATCTCACTAGTTTTTTTAAATCGTAAGCTATTTTGGATTTTATTTTTTTTAAACTTCCGTTTTCAACTTTGATCGGCATTACAATGATGCCGTTTCATTTTTTTTCCGTTTCATGTAGTTGTCGTTTCATTGATTATATAAAAAAATTCTATCCTTCCCCTTAACGGCATGTAAGTTATGCCATTTCAATTTTTTTGTTTATTTACACGGTTATAGGCTCAAACCTTCATTTCTTAGTCATAAATTATTATTATATATATTTTATCTAAGAAAGATTCGTATGATGTTGATGAATACTCATTCATCACTCTTTATTCTTATATTTTAGCTACAAAAACCTTTGCAAATGCATGTACATAAATAGAAATAATTACCAAAAGCATGCATTGTGTAAAAACCTATAATTAGCATGTTTTTGTGCAAAAATAAAAGAATAAAGATTAAAAAGAAAAAGAGGGAAATATTTAGAATAAATATTGAGCAACCTAACCCAAGGGAGGGCTCAGCATGGGCCTGACCGCATAAAAGCCAAAAGTAGAGGGAGATAGGGGCTCATGTGTGTAAATATATATGTAAATAAATAAAAATATTTTCCTCACAAAAATAGCTTAAATTATGTTTGTAAATACTTGTACATATTTATAAGTATAAAAACAAGATAAAAAATAGAAAAATCAAAAAGGATAAAAACATCACTTTCACATGGTACATAGAACCACTTTTATATTTATTTAACCTTGTAAATAAATGAAATTAATTTCCAAAATTTTTGTAAATATTCTATATTATATAGTGTAAATAAATAAAAAAAAACAATTAAAACAAAAACAAAATAAAAATAGCAAAATTAAAAACACAAAAATATATTGTAAATAGACCATGTATATATATGTACATATGTATTTATTTCACCTATGTATATAAATAATAAAAATAAAATAAAAATGTCTTTTTATTCCTCATTTTATAATATAAATAAATACAATATAAAATGAGAATAAAATTGTACAAAAATAACAATTAAAAATCAAAAAGTAAAAACCTATATATTGTATATATACCTATATATGAACCTACTATGTACATACCCTATTTTTACTTCTAAAAATTAATTAAAAATCACTAAAAATAGAAAAAAAATAAAATAAAAATATTTCATGTTTTAACTTTTTGCTAAATCGGCCCTTAACTACCTTGAATTTCACTTCCAAACTTTCGCCACGTGGCCGCTTCCTATTGGTCCTGGGATTGTTGACCGCCCGGTCAACTACCCCCCCCCCCCCAGGACCACTTCCCACGGGTCCTTAGCGGGTACCCGACTTCTCGGATTTTTCCCAGCAAAACCCGATCATACTTTGCCTAAACCCCGGGTCCGAATCATTAATGCTACATCCGAGACCCTCGCCGTGGTATCCACATCGGGATCCGCGCGCCTCCACGCCCTACCCGCGCCTGTCTTCCCGGACCCTCACCCATACTTAACGCCAGCTCCGCCACCTTCATTGCCCATCTTTGGCCATTCGATTCCACCCCCAGTGAGCTCCAGTGTGTGCGTGAGAGTGACAGCTCGCGTCCTGTGCTGTTGAAGCGAGGAGAGGGAGCGAGACCACTGATCCGGCGAAGCTTCGCCGCCTTGCTCCGCCACCAGCAGGAGCTCGAGCCTCGGACGTCGGCGCTCCGTGAGGCGAAGACCCAGAGCTGCGCAAGCTCGTCCACAGCCCATTCAGCCACCCAGGTAGACCCGTAGCCTTCTCTGTTCCTTTAATTTCTAATTACCCCCAAATCGCTGCTCCGCCGTCCCCCACCGATTCCGATCGATTCTGACCACCATCCGACCATCGGGCTTCACCATAGCCATCGCCTCCTTCCCGCGCACCTTCTCCATATCCCCATCCAACCCAGCTCGCACAGGAGCTGGGATTCGAGCTCCTCCGTCTACACCCCTCGCCGGAGCTCGCCCATATCGCCCCACATACCACCGTCACCCGCCTAACTGGGTCGAGGCATTTTGCCCTCGACCCGTGAGTCTTTTGGTCTACTTTGCAGGTGCTTCCCAGCCCGTCTGAGGGGTTGGGCCACTCAGACCAGAAGAGCTTCCTCCGCCGATCTCGCCGGAGCCCTCCAGGGCCCGGCTGGATCATCGGAGTTCACCAGCAGCTGCGGGACGTCATCGCGGAGCTTCTCCGTCCTTCACAAGCAGCAGGGGAGGTCCACAGCGCATGCACGAGGCCGGCGAACTTCGCCGGCCAACTGTTCTTCCGATACCTTCCCCGACCGTCCGATCATCCTCACCCTCCAGTTCGCATCTTGACCGTTCACTTGAGGAGGACCCGTCATCGTCAGATCCATCCACGAGGCGATCTGGACCGTCCAAGGCGAGAGGGATAGCCATCGATACCCTCAACCGCTAGATCAGACACGTGGCTACACCCCCGCCGTTGGATGCACCCGAGGAGTTGAGCTGTGCAGTGCCAGTCCCCAGTCACCGTTAGATGCTCCACGTGGCGCGCATCCATCGGCCGCATTAATAAAGGGTAAACTACCGTTAGGCCCTTATGTTTATTTCATTTCGCATTTAGTCATGTAATTACCTAGTGTAGTTGTTTAGTTTTTAGTACTTTTGCATTAAGGACCTCGCATTTCATTTTCCTTGCACTTATGCCCCTGTACGTTGTATGACACGTCCTTCATCACGTGGCTTTTGGGTTATTTGCATCTTATGCCCCTGTAGTTCTGACTATTAATGAATGAATGAAAGTTTTCGTTTATTTGCATTTATACCCCTGTGCGTGAAACATTTGAGCATGTGCGTTTAATTTTTGGTTATTTGCAGATAAGCCCTTGGGCTTTTGGTACCTGTTACCAAATAGACCTCGGAACTTATTTTCGTTACATTTGGGTCCCTGAGTGCCCCAGAGACGTGCGTAGCACGTGTTTCGCTGGGTTAATTGCACCAGACCCCCCAGACTTCCGGGTATTTGCACATAGGTCCTTGTGCACAGTGCCCCTTCTTTATTTTTGAATAAAATAGCAAATTACCTCCAAATTCAACGAAAATTGGACACATGGCTCCTGCCATAGTGTAAAATTTTCGAGGATTTTTGGAGACATTTCTGAGTTGATTTGATATTTTTAAAAATTCAAAAACCTCTATTTTTGTCACTGTCTAACTTTAAAAACACCCAAAAAATATTAAAACTCATTTAAAAATTCCAAAAAAATTGTCTACTCTTTGTTTTGTCTAGCTTGATTTTCTAGCCAATTTTGGCTATTTTTCATTACTGAAAACCACTAAAAATTGAAAAATACTTAAAAACTTATAAAAATTCTAGTAAATAAACCAAAAACCCAAAAATAATATATTAGGTGCCTAAATTTTCCTTGTTTTATTCCCTTAACAAGAAAATTACCTCCCAGCTAATTTGGAGCCTTTAGATATTTTATCCAGATCCTTTTAGCTCGGCTGGACAGTGCCTACATTTTCAGTCACTGTTTGATTTTTAGAAAATTAAATAAACATCAGAAAAATCCCAAAAATTCACCAAAAACACTAAAAATTATAAAACATATAAAAATATTTTTGTTTGAATTTTTGATTGATTTTTAGTGTTTTTAATAAATTGTTGAAGTGTGTTGTTTTCTTGATTTCTTTATTTTCTTAATTAACTAAAAATCCAAAAAAATATAAAATAATTAAAAACCATCAAAATATTTTCTTCTTTTATTTTATTTTCTTTTTGACTACTTCGTAGGCCGCAAGGCTAATCCGTGCTCCTTGTGATCGACCCTGGTCGCTATACCAGGTTAAAATAATAGCAAGACCGCTATCGTATTTTTGATTGATTTTATCTCTCTTGGTGGTCTATTTTTCTTGATTGACCTAGCTGAGTGATTGAGGTCGCAACGACCATTTAGACACTTTACCTTAGTCGCTTAGCTCGGTCATCAGAATGGCGCCGTTGCCGGGGAGCACGGCTTAGTAGTTTTTATTTTATTTTCGTTTTTGTTTTCGCGGCTTTTCGCGGCTCTTTCAGAGCTCGCGGCTTTTCGCGGCTTTTGTTTTTATTTTTTTTTGTTTTATTTTGTTTTATTTTCTTTTCTTTTGTTTTTGTTTTTGTTTTATTTTGAGTGTTTATTTTATTTTGCATTTTTCCATATATACCCTCATTTCATTTTCATTTATTTTTCTTATCATTATTACTTGATTATTTTGGTCTGACCACTTGTCTCTATTTCTTGCGAGGGCCCGAGGACCGAGGCGGCCGATTTCGAGAAGCCGACGCAACCGCGGGACTTGGAAGCGGCTCCCTTCTGTACGGAGCCGCAGGAGAGAGCGAGAGGAGAGCTGAGTGGGAGGGGTTTAGATTAGATTCATTTTATTTTGATTATTATTGTAATAATACAGGTACTCAGAGACTGGACTTTGGACTTGGTTGACTTAGCGGGTCTGTTTCGCCGAGCACCGGTGTGCTCGGGGGACCCTTAGGAGTTTTTCGTGGCTTTTTCGCGGTTTTGTTTTCTTTTCTTTTTACTGCCTTTTCCGGTGTTTACGCGGTTTTTCATCGAGCCCCTAGACTTAGGATTTTCTGCTTGCTTGTGCCATAATTAGTAGGGTCCCCACACTTAATTATCTGCATGTTCCTATAGTGCTCTTAATTGGACCTGCTAATAATCAATTAATAAAAATAACTGACTCATCTCCTTCGTAGCCTACGTGCCGCAGCCTGCCCCGTAAAGCGCTTTCTCCTACCCCCGATTTGTCGGGCAGAGGAGGGGTGGGCCAAGACCGGACCTTTGGCTTGGAGATCGGTGACCAGTTAGACGGTTCTGCGAGTAGACTTGCTCATCTAGGACTCGGTTTTCACCGCTGCATCATTTAGGTAGTTTATTTTCTGTCTTTAAATTCTGCGCGGATCACTTGCATGTAGAGTGCTGGAGGCAAGGTACGCATTTCTATCTCAGCATGCATCATTGATTTCATCGCGCATCGGCTTTTTCGTCTTCTCCCCCCTGTTTTGGACTAAATAACCAGGAGAACCGAAAAATTCGTTAGGCCTTTGTTTTTATTTGAAAAATATTAAAAAGAAAAACCATAAAATTGGGACTGGCTAAAACTATTGACCCTAAAAGACAGTCACCTTAAAATTTTGTCTTGGGGAGAGCAACCCCCTCATTGTTTGGTTTGATTGCGCGAGAAAGTGACCTGCACCCTAGGTAGAGCCCTCCGGTGCTATTTCCAACTGACTACCGACTCTTCCGTGCGGGCCAGTCGGTTGGGGTAGCATCGGGTATCCTAACAGGTCACGTAAGCGCTCTGATATCTTGTGTGTTCACCTAATAAAATCGACAAGATAATTTGACCGAGCTTTTACGGTCTTCAGCTCGCGTTGCGTTGGTGAACAGAGGGGTTTGCATTTTGATAATAGTTTCTCCATATCTCATCCGCATTACTCGTCAGATAACGATGATGGGTAGACGCTCTCTTAGGCAGCCTCTGGTTGCACCGCTTTTGGGCACGTCTACCCATTCATCTAGGTTGGCCCGCGAGAGCCGAGACCAGTTCTCCGAGCCCGAGTATGATTCCGCCATGTTCCCCCTCGACCCCCTTTCTTTCGATTCTGAGAGATATGAGCCAGAGGAGAGAATAGCAGATTTGACAGCACCTGAGTTTGGCTCATTTGATTTTGCAGACGTCATGGCTGGTAGTTCAGAGGATCGCTCCAAAGCAGAGCACATTGTGATGGACCAGGGAGCGATCAACTCCACCCTGATCGCCTCGTTAGAGACAGTGCAGCAGCAGCTGAGGGATCAGGGAGCATTCATGATTGAGATGAGGAGAGAGTTGGAGCGACTCAGAGCAGAGAGAGATCAGAGCGAGCCTGAGGACGGACCAGATGCAGAGGCACGAGCCGCAACAGCCGCAATAGCAGCCGCAGCCGCCGCAGCGGCAGCCGCCGCGGCAGGAGGACCACCGAGACCGATGCGGGAGTTGCATAACCCCGGATCTACACTGATGCATCATTGGGTGGTGGTGCCGGCTATCGTGGGGGACTTTAAGTTCCCCCCGAACACCCTGCAGTTGCTTCCCCGTTTTCACGGACTTGCCACCGAGGAGCCCCATCTCCACCTCCAGGAGTTCTTGATGATCTGCAGTACTGTCCACGACCGCCATGTGGACCAAGATACGATTCGGATGATGGCCTTCCCCTTCTCCCTAGCAGACAGAGCAACCACCTGGCTGAAGCATTTGGGGAAGTTTGTTTACACTTGGGAGCAGCTCCGCACCGAGTACTTGAACAAGTACTATCCACTCGGGAGGACCAATGCAGTGAGGGCCCTGATCAGTAACTTCTCCATGCTCCCCAACGAGCAATTCCATGAGGCATGGGAGAGGTTCTGTGAGCTGACTGACCGATGCCCGCACCATGATATCTCGAAGCCGAACCTTGTGCAGAGCTTCTTCAATGGGCTGACACCAAAGCTCTAGGGCCTGGTGAATGCTTCTTGTGGCGGGTCCTATTTCGTCAAGGATCACGACCAGGTCTGGGCCATCTACGAGGAGATGTCCGAGAACTATATGGTGATGTCCCAGACCCGGTTATACACTCAGGGGAGACCCCAGCAGCAGTCAGGACCCGTGCAGTACCAGAGGATAGCACGGGTCGATGCCAGTCCATCCAGTTCATCCGCAGTAGCAGCAGCACAGGCAGAGTCGTCCGCTGCGGATATGGGCATCATTAACGAGAAGTTGGATCGGATGGAACTGATTGAGAAGAAGCAGTGCCAGGGCATCACGCAGATGGAGCAGATGGCACAGACTCTGAGCGATATGAAGACCCAGCTCATGTGTCTCCAGGAGGCACAGACGGCTTCCCAGCCCCGTCTTCAGTCGCGAGGCGATACCAGCAGCAGCAGCAGCTCGTCCCAGCGCTCCAGCTCCTTTCAGCAGCCTAGACAGGTTCACCTTGTACAGGCGGAGCCGTACCAGCAGCCACAGCCCACCTACCAGTCACCACCATCTCCAGACTTGCAGATGGTGGTATACCAGCCGGATCAGCCTCTGGCAGTACTCCCGCCAGCCCCATACGATGCAGAGCCGTTGATGGATGTCAACAGGATTTGGTATGACCGTCCCCAGCCTGGGATCCGACGAGACCATCCCAGATTCAGGTGGGGGAGTGGAGGTACCCAGCCCCAGCAGCAGTCATCCGGTCAGGGAGGGCAGTATAGCCAGCAGAGGGATCACCAGCAGCAGCAGCCCCCAGCCTACCAGCCACACCAGCAGTCATCCTTCGTTCCTCGTCCCTATCAACAGCAGGGACAGTCTTGGAGACGTGAGCAGCAGGCTCACCAGCCACACCAGCAGCAGCATTCTTCCTCTTACCCCTCTCAGCACCAGCAGCACCAGTTCCAGTAGCCTCAGCACCAGAGAGGCTACCCGTCGGGCTCCCATGAGAGCCCCGCCTTGGACGATATAGCCCACCTCCTCACGGACCAGCAGGCTACCTTTAGACGGGAGATGGATGAGTTTCGCCAGGAGATGCGGGACCTGATGAGAGGGAAGGCCGCCATCCCTGCACAGATAGAGCCGAATCCGAATAGCCTAAAGAGGAAGTCTGAGCATGTAGTTTTCACTGAGCATGCCACTCCTAGTGATCCATTTGATGATATGTCTTCAGATCTGTTTGATGCTGATTTTGTTACACTTAGGAGCGGTAGAGCACCAGCAGGCGGCGCCTCGTTTGAGCGATGACATGAGGATCCATCCAGGGCGCCAGATGAGGAGGAGGAGAGCGGTACTGAGGCCGCTCATGATGATGATGGTGGTACTGATGCCACCAAGGATGCTGATTCCACCGGCGGTACTGAGGTCGCCTCTTCACCAGTTCGAGGAGGTGGTACTGATGCCCCCAGAGTAGCCGAGCCAGCACACGGTACTGAGGCCGCTAGACGTCCAGGAGAGCAAGCCCGTGGTGGTACTGAGGCCACCGGTGATCATGTAGAGAGAGCAGTTGTTTTTCCTCATTCTCATGTATCTCAGAACACTGTTTTGAATAAAGGAAAAGGTTTAGTTTCTTCTGGTCCCACTGTGGTGATTGATGTATGTGCGGATCCGGCCGTCGAGCCGTCTAGACCTCTTCCTAGTCCTTCATCTGAGAAGGACCCTGTGATCCCCTTCCCTAGAGCCCTTCTGATGGGGAAGGGGAAGAAAAGAGAAAAAGACCCAAAAAAGAGAGAGCAGGAGGAGTTCAGCCAGAGCATGATCGACAGATTTCACATACAGCTGACCCTTCAGGAGGCTTTGCAGCACATCCCCCTTCTTCAGCGATCTTTGAGAGACATGACTACAATCAGGAGGAGGAGGAGGAACCACCATTCAGAGATACATGTGCTGACGAAAGCCACGTGCTTCGCGATCCAGAACCGTCTGCCAGCCAAGAGGCCAGATTCAGGAGCCCTGTATGTCAGATGTCAGATTAGTGAGCAGAGGTTCGACCGGACTCTATTGGATAGCGGATCGTCTATCAACCTCCTTCCGGCAGCCCTTCTTGACCGCTTCGAGTTGGGCACTCTTCGACAGAGCAGGACAATCCTTCAGTTTGCTGATCGATCTGTCAAGAGGCTGAAGGGGTTGTTGCGAGACGTTATCGTCACTATTCAGGGCCTGAAATTCCCCGTGGACTTCGTAGTGTTGGACATGGAGATCCCTGATGTAGTGGCTGATACCCCCATCATCCTCGGTCGTCCGTTCTTGGCCACAGCCAAGGCGGTGACTGATCATGATAGCGGGAAGGTATACTTTCGCGTCGAGGGCGAGAGTGTACACATAGAGACGGTCGAGGACTACAGAGCCAGAGAGAGAGCATGCTCAGAGACCAGCACAGATACAGAGCAGCTGACAGGTGCCGGGCTAGACATCCACCAGGACTGTGATTTTGTGATCACAGATGATGAGGCAGCATGGGCAGACCCTTCAGCACAGGCCATCCTCTCATTTCCAGACACCGCTGATGCCGAGATGATAGCAGAGGAGAGCTTGGAGAGCACATCCCTGGTCCTGGATACTACAGAGGCAGCAGAGCCGGTTCTCGACTGCGACACAGTTTCTAGTGATGGTGGTATTGAGGCCACCTTGTGTGACGGTGGTACTGACGCCACCGTGTTTGATGCAGACCCCTCGGATTCAGAGTCTGATTGGGAAGATTGTGATGATCAGATGCCAGGCCCGAGTCCACCAGAGCCTACAGATGAGGAGGAGGTAGAGGCAGAGCAGATCAGAGACAGCACAGTTGAGCAGCCTCCTCCAGATCCAGTTTGTGAGAGCTCGCTTCCTTTCTCCCAGGCAGATTTGGCAGATTTAGCAGCATTCACACATCTTCTTCCGAAGTCAGATTTGCCAGCACCCAGCTGTCCAGAGCTGAAGTCGCTCCCTACTTCACCGAAGTATCGGTTCCTTGCGGGCGAACCTGAGATGTACCCAGTCATCATCTCCGCCGATCTGACTGGAGAGCAAGAATCCCGTTTGATGGGGGTTCTTGAAAAGAACCGCAAGGCAATCGGATGGAGCGTAGCAGATCTCCATGGGATTAGTCCATCAGTGTGCTCCCACCATATTTATCTCGAGGAAGGGGCGAAGCCGTCGCATGAGTTCCAGCGGCGACTGAACCCCAACCTGAGAGAGGTCGTGATGAAGGAAATATCAAAATGGTGGAGTGCAGATTTTATTTATCCCATTTCCGACTCCAAGTGGGTCAGCCCCTTGCATGTGGTGCCCAAGAAGACGGGCATCACGACTGTGATCAGTGAGTCGGGAGAGGAGATTGCTACACGAGTACCCACCTCTTGGAGGGTCTGTGTTGACTACAGGAGACTCAACCAGGCCACCAAGAAGGACCATTTCCCCCTGCCTTTTATTACCAGATCATTGAGAGACTGGCAGGGAAGAGCCATTATTGCTTCCTGGATGGGTACTGGGGCTACAACCAAGTGGCCATCGCTCCTGAGGATCAGGAGAAGACCACCTTTACCTGTCCCTTCGGTACATATGCCTTTCGACGCATGCCATTTGGGCTATGCAATGCCCCTGCGACTTTTCAGAGGTGCATGCTGTCGATCTTTTCGGACATGGTAGGGGAGTGTTTGGAGGTCTTCATGGACGATTTCTCGGTCTACGGCGATGGATTCGACTCCTGTCTTGACTGCCTAGACTGAGTACTCCAGCGATGTATTGAGTACCATTTGGTTCTATCTTGGGAGAAGAGTCACTTCATGGTGACTCAAGGGACAGTGCTTGGCCACATCATCTCCAACAAGGGCATGGAGGTTGATCCGGCCAAGGTTGATGTCATAAGAAAACTCGCACCGCCGTCCAATTTGAGGCAGCCACGGTCATTCCTGGGGCACGTTGGATTTTATAGGAGATTTATTCAGGACTTCAGCAGGATTGCCCGGCCGTTGACTGACCTCTTGACGAAAGACACCGAGTTCCTTGTCGATGACAAGTGCCTTTCGTCCTTTGCGACTCTCCAGCAGTGTGTTATTGAGGCTCCTGTCCTCCAGCCGCCTGATTGGTCTCTCCCATTCGAGATCATGATGGATGCCTCCGATTTTGCCGTAGGGGCCATGCTGGGACAGAGGAGGGATGGAGTTCCATTTGCTATCCACTACGCTAGCCGCACATTGGATTCCGCCCAGCGTAATTACACGGTCACAGAGAAAGAGATGCTAGCCGTAGTGTTCGCCCTAGATAAGTTTCGATCTTATATCATTGGATCTAGAGTGACTTTGTACACAGATCACACCGCCATCAGGTACCTCATGGCAAAGAAGGATGCCAAGGCCATACTCACTAGATGGATCCTTCTACTCCAGGAATTCGACATTGAGATCAAGGACAAGCCTGGAGTCAAGAATGTGGTGGCGGATCATCTCTCCCGTTTAGAGCAGCCTGAGGAGTCTGAGCAGATTGATCCCATTCGAGATACCTTCCCAGATGAGGCGATCCTTGCTATCGCCTCACTCCCGTGGTATGCCGATATTGTGAACTTTCTCGTTGCTAGGAAAGTCCCACAAGATTGGCCCAGGCAGAGGCTTGAGACCTTCCTTGCGAAGGCCAAGTCCTACCATTGGGAGGATCCCATCCTTTACCACGAAGGAGGGGATAGCGTCTGGCGTCGGTGTATTCCTCAGGAGGAACACCATAGCGTCCTCACTTACTGCCACAAGCTTGAGGCAGGAGGACATCATTCTGGGAGGAGAACGGCATAGAAAGTGCTCCAATCCGGCTTGTGGTGGCCTACCCTCTTCAAGGACTCTGATGAGTTCGTGAAGAGGTGTACTGACTGTCAGAGGATGGGCACTTGTGGACAGCGTGATATGATGCCAATGCAGCCCATTCACTTCTGTGAGGTTTTTGACGCATGGGGCATCGATTTCATGGGTCCATTCCCTAAGAGTCAGGGATTTGAGTACATTCTGTTGGCCGTGGATTATGTTAGTCGTTGGGTTGAGGCTATCCCCGCCCGAGCCGCTGATGCGAGGACAGTTTGCAGATTTTTGAGGAAGCACATCATCACGCGGTTCGGGGTTCCACGAGTTTTGATTTCTGATGGGGGGTCTCATTTCATCAACGACCAGGTGAAGGCCCTTGCTAGCGAGTTCGGTATAGACCATCGTGTTGCTACACCTTACTATCCACAGACGAATGGTCTAGCCGAGGTGTCGAATAGGGAGATCAAGACTATACTGCAGAAAGTCGTCCACTCTAACCGAAAGGATTGGTCACAGCTTTTGGACTCGGTCTTGTGGGCATATAAGACGTCTTTCAAGACACCATTGGGCACATCTCCCTTTCACCTCGTATATGGCATGCCATGCCATTTGCCTGTTGAGTTGAGGCACAGGTCACTTTGGGCAGTTACTGGTATTCTTATGGATCCAGATGGTGTAGGAGACCAGAGGAGGGCAGAGTTAGCAGCCCTGGAGGAGTTGAGAGATACAGCTTTCTCAAACAGCCTACAGTATAAGGAGAGAGTGAAGGAGTGGCATGATTCTCACATCAGCCACAAGCATTTTGAGATTGGACAGAGAGTATGGCTGTTTGATGCGAGGCTTCGTTTGTTTCCAGGGAAGCTACAGAGCAAGTGGAAGGGACCCTACTTGGTCAGAAAGGTACACGACAACGGTAGCATTGATATATCCGAGTTGTCTTCTGAGAGTACCTTTCGAGTGAACGGCCAGCGACTCAAGCCATTTCTAGATCATGAGCCGCGGGTCGTTGATCTTGCCCCTATTCATTTTGCGTGAGATGTGGTCTTTGACTCACATCTAATACATTGCACGCCTGAGTTTCACTGTTCTTCCGCCTTGTATAGATCCAGATGTCTATATCACTACATTCTTTAGTCCCACATCCCTTTCTTCATCTTGTGATTATGCTATACTTAGGGTGCACTTTACCCTAAGTATAGGGGGGATGTAGGACTTTCGGGTATTTCTTTTGTTTCCTGCTACCCCTGTTTTTGCTGCCTATACTTAGGGATATTTCACCCTAAGTATAGGGGGGTAGACCCTGTACATTCTCCACTCCGGTTTTCCCTTAGTATACAACCTGCTATACTTAGGATTACTTGATCCTAAGTATAGGGGGAAGACCCGAGACCTTCTTGACTTTTCTATTCGTCTTTGTATATAGCCTTTCTTTTCACTTCCCTATTCCTAGCACGAGTTATGTCTTCTTCATCGCTCTTGACTCTGAGGACATCGTTCGAGCTAAGTATAGGGGGGTGTGTATATATTTCATATATACTTTAGCCATAACTCGTACTTTGTGTGAGTGTGTTAATAAATAAAATAAAATGGCTAAAAACCTTAAAAATCACAAAAATTTAAAATTTTTTATGTACATAAACTTCTTTTAATTGCACATAAATAGCTAGTGTACAAACTATTTTTGTAAAAATGATTTCAAAAATCTTTTGTGTAAAGCTTGTGTAAATATTTTCTTATCAAAATTATGTATATAGTACAAAATTTTTCCAAAATGTTTTGAAAATCAAAAGTTTGCAAAAATTTTGTGTAAATTTGTGTAAATATCTTTTTGCAAAACTTGCACTTCATGCATCATCCATTCATGATTTCAAAACATTTTTCAAAAATTTTTGCATGATTGTAAACTTTGTGTAAATAACATCTTTTTGTACATATGTATATAGTTTTTCTGGATGATAGTTGACATTTAAACTAGCCTAGAATCAAATTGAGAAATGGAGCTTGATTAAGATCTTAATCCACCTAACTTCTAAGAGGAACCTTATAGGGCTTAGGTTTAAGGCTTTTCAGGTCCATGGTGACTTAATTCTTTGAGTCCACTAGGCTATGATCACATGTCATCTCAATGAGCCTAAGTAGAGCACTTAACAACAACACATGACTCATATAGACAATGGCTTTACTTGGACACCAGCACTATGCACCGAGCTCTCTACGGATGAGGTGGTGAGGAGGCAGTCTTCCTTGACTTGGGGTGGCATATGAGGGTAGTACTTCTAGGCGGAACCTCTATTCTTCTTTTAGTGAAGGAAGTGCGTCTCAATTTGGTCTGGTTGCCATGAGGTCTAACGACGGGAGTTGTGGGTTGCAATAAAGCTTCAAAAGAGGGATAGTCTACTGGCTCAAGAGGAAAAACTTCTTGTATATATGCTACACATGTATATGTTGTATAGATGCACTCGAAAAAAAAAATGCAAAAAGAAAATAACTCCAAAAAAGTGGTGGGTCTGATAGAAAATGATAATCCCACCGGAGTATGTATATAGAGTGCAATAAGCAAAGCTTGGTATCATGATCCACCTGATGTAGCTTGCAGCAGGGAGACTTGGCTACACTGGTCAAGCTCCCAAGGGTACTTGGCTACACTGGCCTTGACCCATTCTCTTCTTCCTCCTCTTCTTGAGCCAGTTGAACTTGAACTTAGAAGGGAATACCCCGCTCCTCGAGGAAAGAGTGGCCAGATTGAGGTCATAGAGTTACCTTGTTGGGGAGGGTTGTCAAGTTGCCATTTCTGAGGTGAAGAGCTTAGACCTCACATTCACAGGACAAGAAAAGATTCATGATCTTCAAGGTTTGTGATTGATGACTTGTTCTGATCTGGAGCATTGAGGAGTCTTGGTTATAGATTAGTGGAACTCAGAGGCTGTTGAGTTTTAGGCTTAAGTCCAAATAAGGTTCCGACACATGAATAATCCAAAGATCTGATCGAGCTCCATACCTTAATTTAATGAAGGCAAGTTTTATAATCAACCTTGATCCATGTACATTCTCTTTTTCTTTTTCTTTATTTCCTTTTCACTTCTTTTTCAAATAAGTGTTTGCTAAGGGACTAGCAAAGTTAAGTATAGGGGGGTGATGAATACTCATTCATCACTCATTATTCTTATATTTTAGCTACAAAAACCTTTGCAAATGCATGTAGATAGTTGTAAATAGAAATAATTACCAAAAGCATGCATTGTGTAAAAACCTATAATTAGCATGTTTTTGTGCAAAAATAAAAGAATAAAGATTAAAAAGAAAAAGAGGGAAATATTTAGAATAAATATTGAGCAACCTAACCCAAGGGAGGGCTCAGCATGGGCCTGACCGCATAAAAGCCAAAAGTAGAGGGAGATAGGGGCTCATGTGTGTAAATATATATGTAAATAAATAAAAATATTTTCCTCACAAAAATAGCTTAAAATATGTTTGTAAATACTTGTACATATTTATAAGTATAAAAACAAGATAAAAAAATAGAAAAATCAAAAAGGATAAAACATCACTTTCACATGGTACATAGAACCACTTTTATATTTATTTAACCTTGTAAATAAATGAAATTAATTTCCAAAATTTTTGTAAATATTCTATATTATATAGTGTAAATAAATAAAATAAAAACAATTAAAACAAAAACAAAATAAAAATAGCAAAATTAAAAACACAAAAATATATTGTAAATATACCATGTATATATATGTACATATGTATTTATTTCACCTATTTATATAAATAATAAAAATAAAATAAAAATGTCTTTTTATTCCTCATTTTATAATATAAATAAAATATAAAATCAGAATAAAATTGTATAAAAATAACAATTAAAAAAAAAGTAAAAACCTATATATTGTATATATACCTATATATGAACCTACTATGTCCATACCTTATTTTTACTTCTAAAAATTAATTAAAAATCACTAAAAAATAGAAAAAAATAAAATAAAAATATTTCATGTTTTAACTTTTTGCTAAATCGGCCCTTAGCTACCTTGAATTTCACTTCCAAACTTTCGCCACGTGGCCGCTTCCTACTGGTCCTGGGATTGTTGACCGCCCGGTCAACTACCCCCCCAGGACCACTTCCCACGGGTCCTTAGCGGGTACCCGACTTCTCGGATTTTTCCCAGCAAAACCCGATCATACTTTGCCTAAACCCCGGGTCCGAATCATTAATGCTACATTCGAGACCCTCGCCGGGGTATCCACATCGGGATCCGCACGTCTCCACGCCCTACCCGCGCCTGTCTTCCCGGACCCTCACCCATACTTAACGCCAGCTCCGCCACCTTCATTGCCCATCTTTGGCCATTCGATTCCACCCCCAGTGAGCTCCAGTGTGTGCGTGAGAGTGACAGCTCGCGTCCTGTGCTGTTGAAGCGAGGAGAGGGAGCGAGACCACTGATCCGGCGAAGCTTCGCCGCCTTGCTCCGCCACCAGCAAGAGCTCGAGCCTCGGACGTCGGCGCTCCGTGAGGCGAAGACCCAGAGCTGCGCAAGCTCGTCCACAACCCATTCAGCCACCCAGGTAGACCCGTAGCCTTCTCTGTTCCTTTAATTTCTAATTACCCCCAAATCGCTGCTCCGCCGTCCCCCACCGATTCCGATCAATTCTGACCACCATCCGACCATCGGGCTTCACCATAGCCATCGCCTCCTTCCCGCGCACCTTCTCCATATCCCCATCCAACCCAGCTCGCACAGGAGCTGGGATTCGAGCTCCTCCGTCTACCCCCCTCGCCGGAGCTCGCTCATATCGCCCCACAGACCACCGTCACCCGCCTAACTGGGTCGAGGCATTTTGCCCTCGACCCGTGAGTCTTTTGGTCTACTTTGTAGGTGCTTCCCAGCCCGTCTGAGGGGTTGGGCCATTCAGACCAGAAGAGCTTCCTCCGCCGATCTCGCCGGAGCCCTCCAGGGCTCGGCTGGATCATCGGAGTTCACCAGCAGCTGCGGGACGTCATCGCGGAGCTTCTCCGACCTTCACAAGCAGCAGGGGAGGTCCACAGCGCACGCACGAGGCCGGCGAACTTCGCCAGCCAACTGTTCTTCCGATACCTTCCCCGACCGTCCGATCATCCTCAGCCTCCAGTTCGCATCTCGACCGTTCACTTGAGGAGGACCCGTCATCGTCAGATCCTTCCACGAGGCGATCTGGACCGTCCGAAGCGAGAGGGATAGCCACCGATACCCTCAACCGCTAGATCAGACACGTGGCTACACCCCCGCCGTTGGATGCACACGAGGAGTTGAGCTGTGCAGCGCCAGTCCCCAGTCACCGTTAGATGCTCCACGTGGCGCGCATCCATCGGCCGCATTAATAAAGGGTAAACTACCCTTAGGCCCTTATGTTTATTTCATTTCGCATTTAGTCCTGTAATTACCTAGTGTAGTTGTTTAGTTTTTAGTACTTTTGCATTAAGGACCTCACATTTCATTTTCCTTGCACTTATGCCCCTGTACGTTGTGTGACACGTGCTTCGTCACGTGGCTTTTGGGTTATTTGCATCTTATGCCCCTGTAGTTCTAACTGTTAATGAATGAATGAAAGTTTTCGTTTATTTGCATTTATACCCCTGTGCGTGAAACATTTGAGCATGTGCGTTTAATTTTTGGTTATTTGCAGATAAGCCCTTGGGCTTTTGGTACCTGTTACCAAATAGACCTCGGAACTTATTTTCGTTACATTTGGGTCCCTGAGTGCCCCAGACACGTGCGTAGCACGTGTTTCGCTGGGTTAATTGCACCAGACCCCCCAGACTTCCGGGTATTTGCACATAGGTCCTTGTGCACAGTGCCCCTTCTTTATTTTTGAATAAAATAGCAAATTACCTCCAAATCCAACGAAAATTGGACACATGGCTCTTGCCATAGTGTAAAATTTTCGAGGATTTTTGGAGACATTTCTGAGTTGATTTGATATTTTTAAAAATTCAAAAACCTCTATTTTTGTCACTGTCTAACTTAAAAACCCCAAAAAAATTAAAACTCATTTAAAAATTCCAAAAAAATTGTCTACTGTTTGTTTTGTCTAGCTTGATTTCTAGCCAATTTTGGCTATTTTTCATTACTGAAAACCACTAAAAATTGAAAAACACTTAAAAACTTATAAAATTCTAGTAAATAAACCAAAAACCCAAAAATAATAAATTAGGTGCCTAAATTTTCCTTGTTTTATTCCCTTTACAGGAAAATTACCTCCCACCTAACTTGAGGCCTTTAGATATTTTATCTAGGTCCTTTTAGCTCGGCTGGACAATACCTACATTTTCAGTCACTGTTTGATTTTTAGAAAATTAAATAAACATCAGAAAAATACCAAAAATTCACCAAAAACACTAAAAATTATAAAACACATAAAAATATTTTTGTTTGAATTTTTGGTTGATTTTTAGTGTTTTTAATAAATTGTTGAAGTGTGTTGTTTTCTTGATTTCTTTATTTTCTTAATTAACTAAAAATTCAAAAAAAATATAAAATAATTAAAAACCACCAAAAATATTTTCTTCTTTTATTTTATTTTCTTTTTGACTACTTCGTAGGCCGCAAGGCCAATCCGTGCTCCTTGTGATCGACCCTGGTCGCTATACCAGGTTAAAATAATAGCAAGACCGCTATCGTATTTTTGATTGATTTTATCTCTCTTGGTGGTCTATTTTTCTTGATTGACCTAGCTGAGTGATTGAGGTCGCAACGACCATTTAGACACTTTACCTTAGTCGCTTAGCTCGGTCATCAGATGTCTACTTGTTTCCATTAATAATAATACTATATATATATATTTTTGATTTCATACCTACTAAACAAAACTTGAGTATGCAAGTTTACGTAGGTATAAAATACGTTATTTAATTCGTAAATAAAGCACCGATAATTCTATTGAAAGATCATGAATCCTATGAATCCTAATAGTGATATCGAACCATTAAAGGGATTCATGTACGAGGTATAAAAAAAATACGATCATCACGATGCCCGTCAAAATAATATTTGATGTTCTTAATGATTCGACTCATAGATAAAATACTAGGATTTCGATGCATACCTTGAGGTGTGAATTATCTAGATACAGAGATGTGTCGACTTTGCCTTCACAATACCCGAACTTCCACCGCCCTTGCTTATTTACCCACGAAGGTTGAACACGGGAAGAAGAGGCTTACTTGACAAGAGGATTCGTGCTGGATTAAAACCCGATAGTTCGATTATGGGTGCGAGAGAGGGTCAATTGATGTGTATATATACTCGCAACAACACGATAATTCGTGGAGTCATCCCACGCACAAGCCGTTACAGAAAACTATTACCATAACAACATTATCACTTCCGATTTCTAATATTGCCGTCAGTTTTTTTTCATCATAGATATAAATTCATGGCCGTTGAATTTGGTTCCTTTAGTTTGTATTTTTTTAAGAAATAAATAGATCCAACGTGTGGAGGATAATCCCCCTAAAAACGCACATTTGCTTTAAGTCTGTTGCAACAAATTCTGTTTTTTTATTCTTGCTTTGCACGATTGTGTTTTATATAAACATGTATTTGTTTTTTTTTTCTTTTGAATCGTAATGTAGTTTTGCCTTTATATATATTTTTTAATATTTATATAGTACATCCTATATAATCAATCTATTCATTTTCTATATTTAAATTTTATTTTTGCACAATGCCCCCTTAAAAAAATGGATATTACACACCATCTATAGGTCCGATCCAATATGAGTCACAATCTTTCAAATTTAACAAATTGGGTCCTGAATCCATTTTATATAAACGGTACAATTAAAAGAGAGAGAGGGAGAGAGAGAGAGATTGACTAATTATCCATTTCAATAATGGATACTTCCAAGAATACTACTTCTAAAATGGACACTTCAGTCCATCTCTCTCTTTTTTCTAACGGTACCGTTATTTTGTTACATTTGAAAGATTGTGACTTATATTGGGATTGGGCCTATATATGAGGACCCAATATGTAATTTACCCTTTAATATAACTCAGACCTATATATAACAATGATATAATTCAATATACATATCTTTAATTGTATTTGCCAATATGTATATACGTTTATATGAATATGTAGAGTAAGGGTATATACCATCTTCTATAGGTTCAACTCACTCTAGTTCTAATTGTAAGAGACAAAATATAATTGGTGTTTGGATCAATTTGAACCATATAAATTTAATGTATCTCTTATGCTAAAGGCAAAGTATAGAGATGGTACAATTCATACACCGTTTTTTAATTTTTTTTGCCAATATACATACATACACACATATAAACATACACACATACACATACACATACACTATATGAATATGTAGAGTAAGGGTACATGCCATCCTCTATAGGTTCTACTCACTATAGTCCTTATTGTAAAGACAAAATATAACATATATTTGGATCCGGTTTGAACCATATCAATATAATGTATCTCTTATGCTAAAGACAAAGTATAGAGATCGTACAATTCATACACTGATTTTTAATTTTTTTGCCAATATACATGCATATACACACATTTACACATACATACATACAAACATAGACATACACACATACATACAAACATACACACATGACACATACATACATGATTATACACACACACACATACATATATAGGCACATACATGATTATATGCATATATATTCACATATACTTATTGAGGGGCGATCCTATGAGATGGGATTTTGGTGAGATGGTGAGATGGGGCATTCTGGACCACTAGTTCCAACCAGGAGAGAGAAAGGCAGGAGAGAGAATACAACAACTAGTGGTCCAGAATGCCCATCTCACCATCTCACCAAAATCCCATCTCATAGGATCACCCCTCTATACTTATTTATGTATATTCTTATATATTTGTAGTTCTCAATCATTGTGTTTCAATAAAATGAAACTTTCCACAACACAAGATTTAATCCAACTTCTTCAAACTTAGGTAAATAATGATAGTACTGTATATGTCGAGATCCACTAAATTGATCTTAGGAAAAGAACTCTATTAATTTTAGAAAAAGAACTCTATCTCAATGTGAATCGATTAAACAAAGGTTCCTAAAATAACCATGTGTAAGTTCTTTAAAAAAAGGACACAAACAATAAAAAAGTCTCATTTAATTTAATTTGAAAATCCAATAGCTAAAGAAATGATTTTTCTACTAATGTGCTAGTCTTTACGTCATCTCCTTTATAGTTTCTTTCATATATAAAATGCACGATTAATGATCCCTGAAAACATGATGAGCGCAAAGAACACAAAGAAGCGAAGAAAGTAAATAATCTAGAAATTACAGTAAAGTTTTTCCTTTTAACAAGTGATAAATCAAAGGAAATTTTGATAGCATTCTCCTTGTGACATGTAATATTTCAATGGAACTTTCGATAGATTTTTCCTTTATAAATCAAAGGAAAATTTTCCCTTAAACTTCAATGGAACTTTTGAAGAGAATCAAACAGAGTTATAATATATAGAGAAAAACATGATTAAAAAAGAAGACTTAACATGTATAAGAAGATATGATATTAGCATGTGATGAAGAACCTGTTAGCCTTACGACATGCATGAGTATTTGATGTAACACAACACATGTTCACACATATTCGTTTTGCATGCATGCATTGATGAATGTGGATTCTACCTCTTTAATATGGTTGTATTATCGTAGTATAGGAGGCGGAAATCAGATCATCAAAAACCACAAATCTTGAATATTGTGGAATACTTTTTACTTGGTAAGTATTCCGAGGTCGAACTCAGGGAACATACTATTTCTAGTTGTATGGTTCTGAATCAATTTTCAATAATTAATTGAGTGTTATGTTAACATTTTTGTCAGAAAAGTAAAATGCAAATAAAGGAAACACAGTGATGAAAATGCAAGCAGGAGGGAGTAGAGAAGCACATGATCTGTGATTATGTTTTTAATCCAATAAAAAGAATGATCAATTAATCCTAAAAATCAATCATAGATCAAAAGAGACCAATAATCTTTATTTCAAGAAATATTTATCAATTGATTTTTCGACTGTAGGCTAAAAGGTTAATTCATGACTAATCCTGTAAATAATGAGATCCCTTGATGATTTTATCTAAGAACATTTAACCACGAAATTCCCTATAAATTAGTCCTAAAAAATAATATACTTTAATCAAAGATCAGGGAAACAAATTAATTCTTCGAAGAATATGATTAACTATCTATAGACAATTAATCAAATTAAAATCCTCAATCGACTCACTACAAAAAAAAATCAATAATTTTTTCAATATAAAATAGCACAAATTTATCAAAAATCAGCCTGCATTGATCAATTTAAACCCTAAATAATATTAAACTCAATTCAAGCTTTGATCTGTCCACCAAACAGATAAAATGATAGAGCATTCAACAAACTTTAAAATGAATATTATATGTAAAAAATAGAGTTCAAATGATAAATATATGATGACAATGAAATATCAAGGACTAAAATACAATAAAAAATAATACTTTTCATCTCAAAGAGGCCCTTAGAGAGACTTATCTACAATTATTAAAACTTGGGAGGGTTTAGATGCAATTTGCCCCACACATGCATGCACATGCACGTGACTCTGCTGGGAAGAGACTTTCTTGTAAATTTGGAGGAAGGCGGGGCCCTCTACAGTTTTCCCACCGCGAGCGTGCGGTGCACGTGGCACGAGAGGCTCGAGAGTGAAGGCCAGGCTGGGGCACCGAGTCTACAGGGTGGCGGTGGTAGAGAGGCTCGGGTGGAGACTTGGGTGTCCCGAGCGTGGAGAAGCAGGTGGAAGCTCATACCTCCATCAGAACCGTCAGATCAGGATAATCTAATGACTCTGATGTGTGGGGGTAGATAGACGAAGAAGCATCTACAGGTCGATCGAATGATGATGGATCCTCATGGCAGGTACCTGTTAGATTTTGATTCGAGGGTGCCTTCTCCTCGTCCCCCTCCGTGGGCATGAATTGTGAGGGGTCGACGAAGGTCAACGATGTTAGATGGAAGTGATTCGACCCTCAGGAGTGCCGAAGATACGTTGGGTGTGCGTGAATAAATCATCGAAATCCGAAAGGGGTGGAGATGGTCAAGGTTACCTGGAAGAAGAACATCGAAGGAGGTGATCTGGAGATAAATCTAGAGGGAGATGAGATTTGGAAGGTCTGCCTGGGAACAAGGAGCTGATCTCTTGTCAGTCCTTTCTCAAGAGCTCCGACGAAGTTGAGATCAAGTACTACAACTTGGAGAGCTGCGACAGAGAAAAGAAGCATCATGGATCTCACCGCCTCCTCCTCGTCATTGCCTGAAGGATGACTCATGCCCTAGTTGTCACCTAGAGTGGAGCTTAGACTAGAGGAGAAGGACATGAATTGGTGGATAGCCTGAATGGAGATGGTGGTGGTGGTTAGATAGGCGAGGCTTGGAGGTGGCATAACAGTGAGAAGGAGCTAGCTGGAGGGGCTGACGTTAATCTTTCATGATTGGGGATTATGATTAGGTTTTAATCGAGGTGAGTTATGGCAAGGGTCGACGGGTGTTTGAGGGAGGAGGAGGAGAAACGACAAGGGGTAACAGGGGTGGGAGATGTTACATGGAAGAAGAAGATAACATGGAATCGTTGGATCTTACGCTCCAACGGTCAGGTTTGAGGCGCGGGTGAGTGGAAAAGATTGGATCTGGAGATCCAATCGCACAGTGGAGGCACGTGACAAAGGGAGTTGACGAGTTAAAAGTTCGGATGCTGACGAGACGCAGGGAAGGTGAATGAGGGGCGGACACATGGCATGATCTGTTGACCATGTGGTTGATCTGGATAGAAATAAAAGAAAAAATAAGAAAGAAATAGAAAGAGGGGTCAAATCAAAAGTGGTCAACATGAAAGTTGGTAGTCTCAATGAGATCTACAACTTTCCTGAAGGACCAAACAGAAAAAGAGGCCAACTGTATAAAAATATGCTTTTGTATAAGGGTTAAATTGCCCATTAAACCCTATATTTTAATGTTTTGTAATTTATTGTATTTTTAATTAGATTTTAATTAGAGTATTAATTTATTCACAATATATAAATAAGTAATCTAATTTTTATGGTATTTTTATAGATTAGAAAAAAGATGAAATAAAATCGACAAAAATAAATATGTACAAATATAAAATGTTAGATTTTTGTATTTTCTTCTGTTTTTTTTATTTTTATGGATTTTTAATTCTTTATACTAAGTTAGTTAATTAATCAAAGAATATAATAGAAGAAGTAAGTCAAAATAAAATAATATTTATACATAAATAATATGCTCAATCAAGGTTAAAAACAAGGTTATTTACATAATTTAACCCTAATTTTAGCACAATTAGTGAATGTTAATAAATCAATTTTAGGGGATTTTATTAGTGATTTATTAAGAGGATTTTGTTATGATTTCCATATAATGTAGATGAATCAGGAATTCATCACACCCCTACACTAGATCTTTGCTTGTCCCCAAGCAAAAATTTAGTGAGTTAGAAGGTTGAATCCTGACTGTGCATGTGCAAATTCAAGACTTGTCTAACCACTAAACCTTGGTTTTAATGGTCCTAAAATCCTAAGTTGAACCGAGCTCTAGACAAAAGGAATCCAACTTCTGTAATTTCATACTCTCTATTTATTACATACAAACATAAGAGATATGAAGCTTAGTGTGTACTACAATCATGAAAGTCAAGTGGAAACGTCACTCAAAGTCCTGATCCAGGAGACTATCCTCAAGAGCCAATTCCTACATTAGGGAATTAATCAGTTCTTGCATTCAATCTACCATCTCAGTAGTTTGTCAGAATTGAAAATTTAGATGGAAGGTCATATACCGGAGGTCATAGGTTGGTGTGTTTTCTTCTCTCCCTCTCATTGGATCAAGGATCCTCTCTAAATCGCCTTATTACTCAACAGATATTTTTGATGTTGATCAGTGTGCCCACAAAAAGTTGTTGAGTTGCATGTACTTGTTTTCTTGAGAGTACCACTGGGGTGTGACTTCTTTTAAGTACTTATATTTACACCCCAGACATGTATTACTTACGATGCATAGCTCTTTTTAAGGTACTAGCCCAACTTTTCTAGCCTAATTAGCTTTGGTCCAAGTTGCCACTTTGAAATGGTTGGGGAGCGCTCGCCTTTGATTGAAGCTCTTTAATTTCGACTTGTAATTAAGAGCTCTTTTTGTTCAATTTTTGGTAGGCTAGCTCAACTGCTTTTACCAAGTCAGTGTACACTGGTCAATAAATTTATTTAATTTCATCATATCTCGGCACATAGGACAAATATCAAAATATAACATGTGAAATTTTTCACATACTGACTAGGGTTTGCTGACACTCAGGTTTCATGAAGCCTTCATTGATTTTATCCCATCCTCGAGCGTCACTAAATCAGGTCTAGACTCAAATCTCCAATCCCAATCCCTCAAGTAAAAATCTCAACTCATATCATCAATCATGCAGTTGTGTAGGTGATGCACTGATAATATTCTTAGAAGGTTGAGATTAATAGTGCACTATAACACTCATATCTTTCAAAATAGGGAAGTGTGGATTATTAAGTCTCAAACTCTAATGACTAAGGCCGGTTAACTCTGAATCAAAGGACCTTAAAAATCCGAGTTTCTTTCATTCCTCAAGTCTTGTGTGACAGTGAAGTGTCAAGGAAAGAACCTTAAGTTAGTTTTTTTTGAAAGGCTGTTAGACCCCCTTGATTTTTATAAAAGTTTTGAAAACATGTATTATAACACAAAAATTTTGTATAATATACATAATATAAAATAATATACACAACTTATACCAATACCCCGTTTTTTGATGTGAACAATTAAAGTACGAGCTAGGGATAAAGTATATAGAATATATACACACCTACCTTATACTTAGCTTGTTCTATGTCCTCATGTCACAGAGTGACATGAAGTCATAGCTCGTACCGAATATAGTTGAGTGAAAAGAATAAGAAGTTGACTCGTCCCCAATACTTAGGCTTTTGAGGGTCTACATATATCAGAAGAGAAAGAAATGAGACAGTCGAGGGTGCGAAGAAAGAATCGAAGTGCTGTATACACAATGATACCGGTCCCCCTATACTTATGCTCTAGTCAGCCTAAGTATGACAGCTAAATTACAAGTGGGGGACTAAGTAGATTTACTGTGGATGTACACATGATTAGCTGAATCTTCTAGCTGCTCGGAAGAGAATGGCTTCTGTTATCAAGGTTTCACATGGGTTGAGGGGGTCTTTCATTTGAATTTGTGCTCCGTGTAAAAAGTATCTGGTCAACCTGTACCAACTGCTCATGTGATTCGACGAAGTGCTTAAGCAACTATCCACTGACTGGGGAAGTGTTTGTACTATATGTTGTCTCATAAATTATGACACTGTCATTATTCCCAGATGATGAATGGTCCCGTCCATCTGGATTTTAGCTTGCCTTGAAAAATCTTCAATCTTGCATTAAACAACCACACTTTCTGCCATGGGACAAAGTTCTTTGTTCTGATGTGCTTGTCATGCCATTTCTTTACTTTATCCTTATAGATTATGTTGTTTTCATATGCATGGTTTCTGATTTCTAAAAGCTCACTCAGATTCATCTCCATGTTCTTCTTTCCTTAGTGACAATTCCAATTAATCTTTCTGATTTCCCATTCTGATTTGTGCACTAATTCTTCGAGCAAATGACATGATTTTCTAAATACCAATCTAAACGGGGAGGTTTCCAGTGGGGTCTTGTAAGTCGTCCTGTAAGCCCATAGAACTTGGTCCAGGAGTTGTTGGACACGCGAGCCCACGACGAGCCATTATGCAATAAATATTGCGAATATCATTCCCTGATCTAAAATGAAGGATACATAATTTGCATAATAGGTCCCTTAGCACAATTAGGGTTATGTACCATGGCGATCTTGATGATCATACAGCTGTTGATTCAATTATTGAATCATAGAGGCTGGTGCTTGGATGAATATCTAAAGAGTTAGATTGAGAACTCATCAAGCACCATCAAATGATTGTTAAGTGATGATCTCCAGCCTGAGTAGGAGATGGAAATCCTTTCTCATTTAGGATGATATCTAACCGACCTCTTGATGCATGTTCTATGCATAGGAATAGAGATTCAGAGGTGTTAGATAAGTTAGGTCAAAGAGTTGACTTAACGAGATCGAGATAACCAAAGTCCTATGTCGTATGCTGTCATGATATAGGCACACATCCTCTGATCGGAGATAGATGTGTTACTATATGTCTGAGTATGTACATTTGGCAGACCAATAAGTTGATGACCTAATCAAGGTCTATACATCGGCGCGCTGGTGTGCATATAAGGGCATATGAGTAATACGATCTCCCAAAGGGATCATACAGGTTCATTACTGAACTGGAAGACATGAGCTCACTCATGAGATATTGGGGAAAATCAAATTCCGTGCACGGTCGTCTCGCTTTGGAAGCTTGACTGAATTTGTAGTTTTGATATATGCTTTTGGAAAGTATATGATCAACACCTGGGTATGATATATGCTCTTGGAACGCATATGATCGATACCGACTCCTAATGATCGAATGAGAAACTTAATGATAAAACCTCTGAAGTAGACAGTGTAAAATTGATCTTATACTTCGGGTTTATTCTGAGTCTTCTAGTATGCAGGATGTACATGTATTGGGAATACCTGAGGGTGATGTGATCATAAGTGGTTGTATAACCATGACGCTTCCATTCCTAGGGAGTGATGAACGGGTCTGGATTTTAGTGACTCCTTGAAAGAGTTCAGGATAATTTCATTGTTGATATAAGTATATGAGCATTGAGAAAATGGATAATTAACGTGATTTAATTATCACGATTAATATGAATTCGATTCATATTATAAAGTGAGTTATCTTAAATAATTAAATGTGATTTGATTATCAAAGATGTAAATAATGTGAATGTGATTAATATTATCTGGGCACAAGAGAAAAGAGATCCAAGATGATTAAATGTGATTTAGTTATCATGGATATGAATAATGTGGATAGTACTATCCATATTAATCATATATATTATAAATGTGATTTATAATATATAAGAGAGAGCTATTTGTAATTTACATTTGTTAATAAAATGTTGATGTGAATTGGATTCACATTGGACATTAAATTGAAATGTAATTTACATTTTATTTTGGGTTGTGAATATGATTCATAATTTTCCAATGGCAAGATTGCAATATTCACAAAATAATTATGAATTATTTTTTTTGAATAATTTACAACAAGTGTTGTTGTAAATCTTGGAGATTTCCATGGAATAACGTAATCTCATGAGATATAATGAGATTGCATGAGATTGCCACCAAATCCCATATTATGGAAGGAGGAAATCTTCATTCCAATAATCTCCATGATTGCTTGATTTATTTGGGATTGATTTATATTAATTTATCAATATAGATTTAATCTAAATTAAATTAATTATTGTTGGTTTTTAACAAAACAAATCTTAGCCATTAAAAGAAACAGAAATAAATGTGAGCCATTGGATTTGTGTTGTCCATGGATTGAGATCCATTGATCCCAAAATATTATAAAAGGAGATGCAACCTCTTTGCTCTTCTTGACACAATGAGAATATAAGTCTCTCTCTCTGTCTCTCTCTCTGTCTCTCTCTCTTTCTCTCTACACGTCAGCCCTCTCTCTTCTTCTCTCATGGCCGTCCACCATGGATGCCCTAAAGAAGTTCTCTCTCGTCGCAACATCGTCGTTGTGCTGCCCGATCGTTTGCTCGTGGATCTCTGTCTCCTTCGGTGCGCCTCGCTCGTGAAGAAGACGTCGGATATTGTGTGTCGAGATCAGGAGATCCGCTGCTTGGATCATCAACATGGATTGCGAGAAGCACGCGATTCATCCCCGCGCTCGCAAGCGTCTCCTCCGTCGGATCGGACTTGAGACAGGAGGTCTCTTTGTTTAGAGACTCGATCGCAACCATGCTTCAAGAGGTAATCCTATTACTTGTTTGTGGTTTAGACGAATGATTCGAAGTGTTCTTGGATCATGTGGTTTCATCATATGATTTTTTTTTAATTTTCCGCTGCATAGAACGACTAGTCTGACTAGTTGTTCTTCGTCGTATTCGATACGATGTTCACGCTTCCGTGATGCGCTTAAGGATCTAACCATATCCTTCAAGTGATATCAGAGCCTTAGGTCGAAGGTTTTGGATACGATCCGTAAACCTAAGACGACTTGGGTTCGTTAAGGTTGCGAAAGTTTTATTACATTTCATTTTTCGCATCTCTGTTTACTGATTATTTTCGGCCCTATTTACATTGTTTAAACACGAAAATAAAACTTATATTTTGTTCCTCATTAAATAAGGAAACCATAGGATCTGAGTTTACGTAATTTGGATTCCATTTGCTCAAGATATGGTTGTTTTAATGAACATGTATTCACTATTGCGGGAACTGCGAATCTTAACGTGATTAATGAGTTGATTACTATTTTGATCTGCCAAGAAATACGTGAAATGTCACTTAGGTTCTGTCCTAAATCAAATTAGCAATCTTTGAAAATTAATTATATCTAATTTGGATTTAAATTGATTGAGATATGTTAATTTTAGTAAGTAGGGGTCACTGCTGAGATTACAGTCCTAATCAAGAACAATGTGATTGTCAATTAGTGAAATTAATTGTTAATTTAAAGAAATAATTATGAAAAATACTTAAGAAATATTGAATGATGATTATTTCCTTAATTGACTTGGTCTCAACCAATAAATTGATTAGATTTGATCTAGATCATAATTGAAAACACAATCATCAAACTCCTTACTTGAATATGATTGGGAATTTGTCTAGCAAATTTCCTTATAATAAAAAATGTTTTGATTATTACTGTATGGTATAATTTTGATTGAAGAACCGATGATCATCTCAAAGTACACATTGATCTATTTGGCACTATCCTTTCCTGAGGTGGATATAGTGTCTAGTCGGGAAGCATTGAGGTAATGGGTCGCACAGGTTGCGGTTCATCCCACTTCCGTCGGTACTAGCCACGACAGCGGGGAGGGACTCGATAATGCCAGAGAAATCAATATGTATTTTTTTAATTATTAAAATTCGAACTAATACGCATTTTGAGATAATACCATATATGTATTCAAGTAAAAACAATCAAGTTTGTTGATTGAATTGGATTGAAAATTAATTTAATGTGATTAATTTAATTATATCCAATTAAAACATTCTATTATGTATAGATGTGTATTTCTCTTGGAAGAATTAATTATATGAATATGATTCATGATAATTAATTAAAATTTGAATATGAGGTGGAGGATCACATAAGTGACATCCATGGTCTCCCGTCAAGGTGAAGGGTTCTATTGCCAGATATTGTATGTAGGAGACACATGTCCGAAGTGACAACTCCTGCATACAATCCATTTGGATCAGGCTCTTCACTTCTCGAAAGAGTAAGGACATATGCGTAGTGACCCCAATATCGGGTCCTTATATTATTGGGATGATATTGGATTGCGTATAGCGAATTATATTCCTGTTGACGGTTGGTTCAATTAATGACAGGTCAACATCACCTTAGGGGTGGTGGGCCAGGGTGTTAAAGACCGAATTGGGAGATGCAAGTTGGACTTGCAAGGCGGAATGTGTTCCCGCTACTTTTTATCGGAGTTACAGGTTCTCATATTATTGGGATGTAATAAAGATAAGGAAGGAGATCTCAGATCTTGCTTGAGATATAATGATAAGTATATCTCTTACATTGAAAGTGATTAAGGGAATGAAATTTCAATGTTGACAAGGCAAGACAACTTTGATATAAAAATTCCTAAATCAAAGTACAATATATATTTAAATATATTTATGCAAATTCCTTATTTCAGATAATCTTTCATTAAACCCACTCAATATTATACTCAATAATAACAAGTAAAATATCGTGGATTGGATCCATGATCTAGATATTGTACTTGCAGTTGGACACATATTGTATGTGGGTGCAATGTGCAAATTTCCTCATAATAATGAGGAGTTACAATTAAATAGACAATAGGACTACTACCCTAGGGTTTGTATGTATCTTTAGTCTTAATCTCTCTTCGAATGTACTTTGGAAGTGACATGTCGATGATGGTCGTAATTGTCAAATAATACTTATAAAATCTAAGAAGAGATTTTGGCATGCATATGTGCTCTCGACATTTAATCATGAATGACATGGTTCTCTGCATCATGCAGAATGGTGGCTCTATAAGAGATGTTGTATTCAAATTGTTTGAATACCTACCTGAACCAATGTTTTAAGAGTTTAGATGGATGTAGATACATGAGTGTCATCGTTCTACTATCTATACTCTAGTCATTAATGAAGCTTCATATTATTCATATTGTATGAATTGAATGAAGCATGTATAAATGTTGAAATACTCTTATATTGAAATTTTTGATTTCGACATAAGAGATCCTTTCTTTTTGAGCAATGGTTGCTTATAGATAAAGGGAGCGCAGTGGAAGCATGGGTTGGACCCAAGTGAGAAGGAAAGTCAAAGAGCTGACTGTACTTCTGTAACTTCCATATGACATACAAATAATTGGATGAATGCCAATACTACAATAAGTCGATATATTGATAGTATGACTATCAAGTCTATCTAGAATCCTTAGAGAAGGACTTAGATGGTGCATCGGGATAATCTACATTTAATCATTGAAATTGACTTTCTTATTTGATGATATCAATTAATAATTGTATCTCATTCTTCTAATAACACTTGCAATTAGTTGCATATGTATTAGAAGACTATAAAATTTAATTTTAAGGTTTAATAGTCATCCACATGGATATTGATGCAATTGTTGCAATAATATCTATTGGATAGATGTGCTTGTTAATTTCAGCGGGAGAGCCCTTAGTCTTAGAGAATGTCTTATGACCTAGATTTTAGAATACACTCATTGTTTATTTCTAAATGTTGGAAATAAACATGAATTCTGTAATAGACCTATCATAAAGAGTTATGATGGAGATATTTCAGATAGTGATCTAAAATCTTGTGGACTCTACTAATTAAAAAATTAAGAATGGTTCCTTAAGATTTCTAATACTGAAAATTAAACCATTAAAGATCAATAGGAGGATGAAGATCATTTGATAATGATCTAGCATCATGTTTTGGACATTTGTCTGTTGATGTGATCAATAGACTGATAAGATATGCAACTTTAGATTGTCTAAAGGTTCAAATCTTATATACTTGTGAATATTGTATTCAAAAGTAGAAATGTCCAATACACCCTTCCTTGGGAATGGTGTAAGATGTCAAGGTATTTAAAATCTCATACATATTGATGTATGTTAACCATCTATATCAGAATAAACATTATGGATATGTGATATCTATTGATGATTATTTGAGATATGAGATTTCTTTCCTTCACCTTAGAAAGCTTTGAAATGTTCAAAGACTTCACAATTTTGGTTTTGAACTAAAGTCTGAAGGAAGATGAAATGAATTTGATCTAACCTAGGTAGTTTGTACCTATTAGATGAATTCATGGAATACCTTATAGAGATATGAATATTATTTTTAGGGATTTTTACCCGACATACCCTATAAACTTTGCCAATTGCCTCTACGACCTTTGAAACAACATAATTCTCCCCTCGACCCCGTAACTTGCCAACTCTTACCCTATGAACCTTGTAGTTACTCTGTTTGAAGCTCATGAGGGTTCTTGGGGTAATTTATAGGGTCGATAGGGTAATTACGTTATGCAAAAGGTCGTGGAGGTAATTGGCAAAGTTTATAAGGTCTGCTGTGTAAAAATCTCTTATTTTTATCTCACACCTCCTTATAAATCTAAACTCAATAAGAGTTATAGGGAGATACAATTGGATCATGTGTGACAGGATATGATCAATGATGAATATTAGCATAATTATCTATTAGTTTCCAAGGTATATATGTAGTAGAGAATACAATATATATATCCTTAATAAGATTCCATACAAGTAATCTTGAATCTGGCACTGGAGAGTGCTACTTCATTAGAAAAATAAAGGATGGTATTGGATACCTACTTTATGACCTTGAGATTCTTAAAAGATCTCATCTTTGAGAATATGATTCTTATATGATGACTCTCTTAAGAATCGAGATGAAAATGAAGTTAAGGAACTCATTTAATCCTTAGATGATAATAAGGCTCCTGGAATCGGAAACTAAAAAGACAATTAAGATGAGACACTAATACCTCTTCAAATAAGTTTGAAGATGGATTCCATGTGTCAGTTGAATCTGACAATGATCTAACTTCATATGATGAAGCTTCTAAAGATCATGACATGGAAAGATGGATGTTATCAATAAAGTCTAAAGTAGACTTCATACACAAGTGTTGTATATAGACCCTCGAGGATCCACCTATATGGGTAAGACCCATTAAGGTGTAAATGGATCTTCAAGAGAAAGAGGAAACCTACTGAAAAGGTAGAGACCTTCAAAGCACGGTTCGTGGCCATGAGCTGCACATTGAAGAGAAGACATCGCTTGCGATGAGACTTGCTCTCCAGTGACCTTGTTTTAACCCATCAGAATATTGCTAACCATAGCTACACTCAAATAAGCTTCTTGTAGTTGGAATATTGGATTTGATGAAATCATAAATGTTATGGTTTCAGATAAAATCTTGATAAATCATATGAAGCTTAGTGGGAGTGCCATTGTGTTCATCGTGCTAAATGTAGATATCCTAATCATTTGGAATGATCTAAGGATGATACTAATAAGTGTTTTATAATCTGGTTGTTCCATACCTCGAGATATGATTTCAAGGATACCTCCTAGATCTTAGTTCTGAAGTTGTTCAGAAGCAAAGAAAAGAGGGTATTGGGACCATCACATTAATGGTATACCTTGGACATTTCCATGGAAAATTCCAACAAAGGATTTGTCCCTCAAGATATGGTACCGACCTATCTAAAGTAATAGCACCTCAAAGAGTTGAGGATGTGAATGCTAAAACTACTTGCCCTTGTGCATCAGTTTTGAGAATCCGAGTGTATGCTAGATGTGTAAAAAAGCCAGATGTCTGCCATGCAGTGGGAATAGTAAACGGTTGTTGATCCTACTATGATGATTAAACACTTGATTGCAGTAATAACAATATCTTCAAAAGATGATGAAACTTAGAGACAGTGATCTCAAAGTCTTATCTTCAAAAGTTTAAGACCTTGTAGATAGTGATCTATAAGGGTCTTCACTGTTGATACCTTAGGAGATAGAGATCTCTTGGTATAAAGGTATTCTGATAAGGATTATGGACATACTGGTTATAATAATTAGCGAGCTATAGTGTCAAGGATAGTATAACAAAATTGAGTATTGGTTGCATAAGATGCAACATTCGTTGGATGCGAGCACTGTTACTAGGGGATATGCAAGTACCGTAAAAGGACTTGGCATAGTCTCTTGTGAACAGAGTGACTGATCAGCTTACATAGCTATTTTCTAAATAGCCTATGATTGTCACATGAGTGTGGGTTTAAAATGATCAGCCCATTAATGGCTCTTTGGGCTAGTGGGAGATTATTGGACACGTGAGCCCGCGATGAGCCATTATGCAATAAATATTGCGAATATCATTCCCTGATCTGAAATGAAGAATAAATAATTTGCATAATAGGTCCCTTAGTACAATTCGGGTTGTGTACCATGGCCATCTTGATGATCATACAACTGTTGATTCAATTATTGAATCATAGAGGCTGGTGCTTGGATGAATATCTAAAGAGTTAGATTGAGGACTCATCAAGCACCGTCAAATGATTGTTAAGAGATGATCTCCAGCCTGAGTAGGAGATGGCAATCCTTTCTCATTTAGGATGATATCTAACCGACCTCTTGATGCAAGTCCTCTACATAGGAATAGACATTCGGAGATGTTAGATAAGTTAGGTCAAAGAGTTGACTTAACGAGATCGAGATAACCAAAGTCCTATGTCGTATGCTATCATGATATAGGCACACATCCTCTGACCGGAGACAGATGTGTTACTATTTGTCTGAGTATGTACATTTGGCAGACCAATATGTTGATGACCTAATAAAGATCTATACCCCGGCGTGCTGGTGTGCATATAAGGGCATATGAGTAATACGATCTCTCAAAGGGATCATACATGTTCATTACTGAACCGAAAGACATGAGCTCACTCATGAGATATTGGGGAAAATCAAATTCCATGTACGGTCGTCTCGCTTTGGAAGCTTGACTGAATTTGTAGGTTTGATATATGATTTTGGAAAGTATATGATCAACACCTGGGTATAATATATGCTCTTGGAACGCATATGATCGATAACGACTCCCAATGATTGAATGAGAAAATTAATGATAAAACCTCTGAAGTAGACAGTGTAAAATTGATCTTATACTTCGGGTTTATTCTGAGTCTTCCAGTATGCAGGATGTATAGGTTTTGAGAATACCTGAGGGTGATGTGATCATAAACGGTTGTATAACCATGACGCTTCCATTCCTAGGGGGTGATGAAATGGGTCTGGATTTTAGTGACTCCTCTCTATAGAGAAGTAATCTGATCTTAGTCCAAATGTTGGACATTGATCTGAATGTGATTCAGATGCAATAAGAAGATCATATTTACGGTCTTGATTTAATCAAGCATCTATGGGAGGCCCGAGATCTAGATTTGAGATGTGATCTCAATATCCAAGTCACTATATGTGGAACAATACAATCACCCTGTCCTTATCTTCAAGTATCTATGGAGAAAGTGCATTATCCTTGAAAGAGTTCAGGATAATTTGATTGTTGATATAAGTATCCGAGCATTGAGAAAATAGATAATTAAATGTGATTTAGCTATCATGATTAATATGAATTCGATTCATATTATAAAGAGAGTTATCTTAGATAATTAAATGTGATTTGATTATCAAAGATGTAAATAATGTGAATGTGATTAATATTATTTGGGCACAAGAGAAAAGAGATCCAAGATGATTAAATGTGATTTAATTATCATGGATATGAATAATGTGGAAGGTACTATCCATATTAATCATATATATTATAAATGTGATTTATAATATATATGAGAGAGCTATTTGTAATTTACATTTGTTAATTAAATGTTGATGTGAATTGGATTCACATTGGACATTAAATTGAAAATGTAATTTACATTTTATTTTGGGTTGTGAATATGATTCACAATTTTCCAATGGCAAGATTGCAATATTCACAAAATAATTATGAATTATTTTTGTTGAATAATTTACAACAAGTGTTGTTGTAAATCTTGGATATTTCCATGTAATAATGTAATCTAATGAGATATCATGAGATTACATGAGATTGCCACCAAATCCCATATTATGGAAGGAGGCAATCTTCATTCCAATAATCTCCATGATTGCTTGCTTTAATTTGGGATTAATTTATATTGATTTATCAATATAGATTTAATCTAAATTAAATTAATTATTGTTGGTTTTTACCAACACAAATCTTAACCATTAAAAGAAACACAAATCAATGTGAGCCATTGGATTTGTGTTGTCCATAAATTGAGATCCATGGATCCCAAAATATTATAAAAGGAGAGGCAACCCCTTTGCTCTTATTGACATAATGAGAACATAAGTCTCTCTCTCTCTCTCTCTCTTTCTCTCTACACGTCAGCCCTCTCTCTTCTTCTCTCATGGCCGTCCACCATGGATGCCCTAGAGAAGTTCTCTATCACCACAGCGTCATCGTTATGCTGCTCGATCATTTGCTCATGGATCTCCGTCTCCTTCGATGTGCCTCGCTCATAAAGAAGACGTCGGATCTCGTGTGTTGAGATCATGAGATTCACCGCTTGGATCATCAACATGGATTGCAAGAAGCACACGATTCATCCCCGCGCTCGCAAGCGTCTCCTCCGTCGGATCGGACTTAAGACAATAGGTCTCTTCATTTAGAGACTCGATTGCAACCACGATTCAAGAGGCAATCCTATTACTTGTTTGTAGTTTAGACGAAATGATTCGAGAAGTGTTCTTGGATCATGTGGTTTCATCACATGATTTTTTTTAATTTCCGCTGCATAGAACAACTAGTCTGACTAGTCGTTCTTCATCGTATTCGATACGATGCTCATGCTTCCGTGATGCGCTTAAGGATCTAACCATACCTTCAGGAGTTTGGGCCAGTTCTTCTCGTCAGGGCAGGCTAGCTTCTGTAAAATTTCTTTGACCTCCCAGTTTGACACCTCTACCATGCCATTAGACTGTGGATGGTAAGGACTAGCAACACGATGCTCGATGCCGTAGTCCTTAGTCAACTTCTTCACCTCCCTGTTGACCAAGTGACTACCCCCGTCATATATCAGAACATTGGGGATCCCAAACCTTGAATAATACGATCTTTTAAAAATTTACAAACAGTTCTGATGTCTGCGGCTTAAGTAGGGATAGACCCCACACACTTTGAAAGATAGTCCACCATGAGAGGAATATATTCAAATCCATGGTTGTTAGGGAATGAACCCATAAAGTCAATGCCGCATGCGTTGAATACATCACAAATGATCACATGTTGCATGGGAATGACATCTTTGAGATCGATGATCCCTCCCATTCTTTGACAGAACGAGTACGACCTGACAAAATTGTAGGCATCTTTAAACAAGGCCAGTCAATAAAATCTACATTTTAATTTGTAATATCTTCTCAGCAGTCCTCTTCCCGAAGTGGTGTCCTCCTACCTCCAAGGTGTGGCATAGACTGAGGACACTTCAGTATTCCTCATGAGGAATACATCTTCTTCATATACAATTCAATCCTTCAAAGAAAAGGAACGGACCCTCCCAGTGGCAGTTCTGGATTCCGACTTTAATCGATCAATTCTATTCTTGGATCAACCTTGAGGAACTTTCTTAAAGACAAGATAGTTAACCATGTTGGCATACGAGGGAGGGAGTCAATAATAGAAATTGGCTCGTCTAAGAAGGATTCACAGATCGATTTTGAATCAAGGATTTTATCTTTTTCGATCCAGTATAGATGGTCAACCGCTATATTCTTCACTCCAGGCTTATCTTTAATCTCCAAATCAAATTCCTGAAGTAGAAGTATCCATATGAGAATATGTGCCTCTACATCTTTATTTGCCATTAAATATCGGATGGTTGAATGATCTGTATACACTATCACCTTCGATCCCATAAGTAGAGATCTAAATTTTTCTAAGGCAAAGACTACAATAAGCATTTCCTTTTCTGTCACAGTATAATGTTTCTGACCTGGACCCAAATATTTGCTTGCATAGTGAATAGCATAAGGGACTCCTCCTCTCCTTTGTCCTAGCACAACCCCTACTATAAAATCAAAGGCATCAGTCATGATCTCGAAGGGAAGAGATCGGTCGAGGGCTTATAGGAATGGAGTTTCTATGATCTTTTTTCAGCAACTCGAAGGCCTAAAGGTACTTATGATCTACAACGAACTCGGTATCTTTCTCTAAAAACTCAGTTAGCAGTCAGAAATTTTTTGAAAAATCCTTGATAAGTCTCCGATAAAATCCGGTATTCTGTAGAAATGAACGCATTTGTTTCACATTGGTTGGTGGCTCAAGTTTCTTGATCACATCCACTATGGCTGGGTCAACCTCCATTCCCTTCTTGGAGATGACGTACCCTAACACTATGTCCTCATTTACCATGAAATGATTTTTCTCTCAGAAGAGCACCAGATTAACCCTCCTACATTTCTCGAGGATTCGGTCCAGTGCACGATACAATCATTGAATGAATCACCATGCACCGAGAAGTCATCCATAAAGACTTTCAGGTAATCTCCAACCATTTCGACAAATATCACGATCATGTACTGCTGAAATGTGACAAAGGGGCATTACAGAGCCTAAAAGGCACATGCTTGAATGCATAGTACCGAAATGACAAGTAAATGTTGTCTTTTCCTGATCCTTGGGGACGATGTCTACTTTATTGAAGCTCGAGTACCCATCAAAAAAGTAGAAGTATAATAAATGGCAATGTGAAGTGATCCTTCTTCATCGTGGCATTCAAACACCTGTAGTCCACACCGATGCTCCACGATGTGGGTACTCGTGTCATGATCTCCTCTCCATCCTTATTGGTGACAATATGGAGTCCTGACTTCTTCGGGACTACGTGTAAGGGTGCCACCCACTTGGATTCTGAGATGGGATAAATGGACCCTGCTCCATACCATTTCTCTATCTTAATCCTAACCACTTCCCATAAATTTAGATTCAACCTACACTAGAATTCAAGGGAGGGTTTAGCATTTTCCTTAAGGTATATATGGCGTGAACAAAGAGTTGGGTTAATTCCTTGGAGATCTGATAATATCTATCCCATTTGTCTTGCGGTTTTTCTCTAATAATTCTAGCCGGCGAAATTCCTGCTCTTTGGTCAGATGTGAGGTGATGATAACTAGAAACTTTCCCTTAGGTCCCACAAGGAAGACATATTTAAGAGTAGGGGGCAATGGTTGGAACTCGGGAAGATCTGTATCATCTAAAATGTCTGGCTCTAACACTGCTGAATCTGGTTGTGCTGTGGGTGTATCTTGCGTAGCTTCATCTACCACCAACTGAATAGATTCGGAGGTCGGATCACCAAAGATATCTCATAGTTTGGAAAAAGCCACGTCCAACCCATCTTCCTCACTCCTAGATTGTACTAAAAGAAATGAGTCTATCAGGTCCGGATAGGTCTCTGAGTCTCTGGTAGTGTAAGGAGATGCATGAAGAGTGTCATCTTGAAAGAGCTGGCAGATCAAATGATCGACAATGTTCTCCCCAAATAAGAGTGATTATATGGTTGGGTTCTGTCTCCATGGACCAGCTGTCATAACTGTGCTACACTCTACCTCTGACTCAGAAGATACTGAATCAGTGCTGTATTCTGTATCAGGTTTTTGGAATCTAGTTTGCTTCATTTCTAGTTCAACATCTCAAAATTGGATTTTCCCAGAGGTATAATCAAATTGGCTCCTGCGGTCCTAAGGAAGGGCAACCCTAAGATCATCTGGGAATCCTTCCAATTTCTAGGGATATCCATGTCTAGAACTGCAAATTCCACAGGATAGTCTTGTCCCTCAATGCTGATTACAACACTCCTGATCTCTCCCTTGGGTCTCTTAGTTGATATATATGCAAATTGAAGTACGACTCTCGACTTCCTAAGAGGTCCGGATTCAAGTGTTCATAAAGTGTGGTGGGTGTGAGATTGATGGAGGAACTGTTGTCTAACCGAGTTCTTGTGAACCTAATTTTGTTGATCTGGCTAGTTATGAAGTGTGCACATATGTCTCTCTTCTTTCTTGGGAGCTCATTTCTGATTAAGCAAGATGTAGCGATGGAGAGGATGTGCTTCTTTTTTAGCTTGAGTTCTTTTTGCCAACACTTGTCGGTGTGCATCTCACCTTAAGGTATTTCCAAAAAGCTGAATCTCTTTCTATCATCTCGTCTAAGTTCCTCATCATTTTATTTGGTTTTTTATGTTTTTCTTCTTTCTGATGTTTAGAGCACGGGGAAAACGATTGAGTGATCAAGATCAGGAACTGAAACATTACTTTTATTGAAAACATAAGTCTATACATGACTCAGACTGGGACTGATAGAAGGACTTTGACTCGAACTAGGGAAGGAAAATAATGACAGATGCTGTAGGGGATGTTGCTGCTGCTGCAGTGTGTTCTCCTCCTCTAATTCCTATTCACTTGACTCTAGTGAAAGGTTGTGCTCTGGTGTGGGTATTAATGGCCTCTCATTTTCTTCTTCCCCAGGTGTATGCTTAGTTGTGGATACTAAGGCTATGTCATCGTGTTCATTTGCTCGATTAGGCATGGTTACGATCTTTCTTCTCCCGAGAAAGATATGATTTGTGTCATCATGTGAAAAGATCTCGTATTCAGGTAAATAACATTATGAGATTATTACCTAATCTTTGTGTCCAAGGTTATTAGAATTAGCTTGGACTTGAGCTGGAAATATGATTTATAGTGCAGTGCACTCATCTCTTCATCTGGAGAGTCGATTGATATCAACTCTCATGCCATAAAGTTCATCCAGCACTCGCTAGAGTTCAAGAGAGTTTGAAGAGGAAGACCCCTAGCCTTGATTGGCCCGAGTTGCTAGTACTGCTGGTTCTGAAGGTGCTGGCCCTAAAACTTGTACTGCTATTGCTATTGCAGGTTCTGGTAACTAGGTGGTACTGCAGGTGTTGTCGCTATTGCTGCTTTTTAGGCTGATATCTGAGATGAGAATGTAGTGGTCAAGGGTTCAGAGTAGGGTTGGGATCTTGTCGATTGTCTGGTTGGGATGTTATCGATTGACTGGATAAAGATTGTACCAGACTCCATTTATCACCATGACTTGTAGAGGTTCCTCGTAAACTGTCTGGGCAGAGGTTTCTTTGGTTTGTAGGGCGAAAAATTGATCTCCACCCAAGTTGCTCTATTACCCTACCCCTTGACCTTTAATGTAGTGAATCTAGTGTATGGGGGCGAGGGGTGTAGTCAGGGCAGTTATCTGGATCTTAGGTACCCTATCAGTTAGTTCCTCCATCTGCTTGGGCAGTTTAGACAATTTCTCCAAGAGTTCATCCACCTTCTTGTAAATCTGCTCGACCACAGTTAGCTTATCAGCTATGATTCCCATGTTAGTGCTCTGGTCAGTGGATAGATTGTTTACGGTCTTCTTTCCCCCTTCTTTAGATATGAGTGAAAGAGGGTTGGGCATGTATGCATGGCTTGTGGTCTGTGCACGGTTTGTGTCGCCTAGTTTTTCTAACACTTTGTAAACAATGTCTTCATGTCGGCCCATGTAGCTTCCTCCACAAGAAGCACTAACTAATCCTTGCATTTCCAATTTCAGACCACTTACTGGACTCGGGACCAACATCATCTTGCTAATGCCTTGCCTTGAGCATATGGGTGAAGCTTGTGAGTTTGATCCTCATCTGATTAATTCTAATCAATGGGTAGAATTTCTTTAAAAATAGAATCTTGAATGGAACCCGGGTTGAGACTACCTCACTTAATTTTTTGAGCCAATATGCAACCTTACCATTGAAGGTAAAGGGGGCAGCTCTCAACTTAATATAGTCTTGACTAACCCTAAGATGAGACAAGTTGGCACAAACTAGTTTGACGTCTTGGAGGAAGGAGTATGGTTCTTCATGGTTTTTTCCTCCAAACATGGGAAGCAGCGGGAGGAAGTACAATTTGTGCTCGAACACATCCTCAGGAGGTACTGGTCTCAGCTAGTTGTAGTCATTATCAATCTCTGGGAGCTATGCATCTTCTATGTCAGCTTCTTCCTGATTTCCAGCTCCTTCTAGTTCAACTAACTAGGCTCTTAATAGTTCATTCTGTTGCTCATCTGTGGTTATCTGAGCCAGGATTGCTTTCATTGGATGATTATTATTCTCTTCATCAGGATTCTACTTTGGAGGCATTTTTTCTTCCTCTTAACCTTCAGATGTAGATAAGTCTGAATAAGATACATCTGTAGAAGGTTTAAGAGATCCATCAAAGATAGAAGTTTCTTTGACAAGAATAGAACTAAAGAGAGGGTTAGTTCGAGATTGACCCTAAAGGTGACTTCTTGGTTCTGGGAAAAGGTTCGTCCCATGACCAAGTGCGCTCGAGAAGAGGGTCATCTTGAAACTGTGGAAACATGGAATTTAAGGGTTCTGTGAAGTGTTTGCAAAGTCTGAACTAAATTCCCTAGATGAATCCATCTTCGATGTCAATAGAGTTAGTAAGAGCATGATGATAGAGTCAAGAGAGAGTGAATACATGGGTGGGGGTTACAATTGTACATCCTTTTAACATACAAATCATACTCGTAGACTTTTACACTCTACACTTGTGAAGGCTAATTAGAGTTCAACTACTTATCTTTTTAATTTTAATTTAATGATAATACAATCTTTGAGAAGATTAAGCAGAGCTTATGTTCTAGAGAGTGTCATTAAGACTGACCCAAGTTCATATAACTAGTTGCATCTAGTTTTAGCCAGTATGGGTGTAAGTACAGGCCATAAAACGACTACTTGTATTACTTCAGAATGATGCCTTACATGGTGTCCTTTAACCACCCAGTTGCTAAGGGAGATCGTAGTTTCATCATTGAGAAGTATCTAGTCATTTTTAAATTCAATAGTCAGAATGAGTGGGTTTCTCTTCACCAGTCACAAGGTTGATTTGTGTCTATTTATTTATAGTTACCTTGTTTAGCAGTCTTGATTATAATTTAGGTGATCACTTAGGTCTTAAATGAGCACAAAAATATCACGCCTAACGAGCAGTCCCAATGATGCGTTAAATCAATGAAACTGAGGAAGAGAGGATCGAGAAAACCAATGAAAGCGTTAAATCAATGATGCATGATAAGAAGAAGACTTATAGTGATTCCTCGCGTTCTTCATACGGGATGCAAGACAAAGAATTAAAATTTATACTAAATGATATGCAAGATGAAAATGCCCTAAGAAGATAGTTCTATTTGTGGAAAGAATCGTGAATTAAATTTTGGCTAAGTTGAACGACCTACTAGTGCATCTTGTTAGTGAAACTGCGTGGCCTAAAAATTACGAGCACAAGTAAGGATACATATCTAAGCTAGCGTATGTGAACCTAATTCCTACGCCACTCAAGTTGGGTCCCAATTGCATAGAAGGGGTTGAATTTGACCTGACACACCACAAAGAGTTTAGTCCAAATTATTACATAGATTAGGGTTCTGAGTGTTTATGAAAATAATGCAGAAAATAAAACTATTCTAACTCTCTCTCACAAAATAAAATTGACAATCTTCTTTGCAGATTCTTGATTTTTGTCTTAAAAATTTCTATGAGTTATCTACGAAGAGAGAAAATGCAGTTAGTATCGGGAGTGAGAGAGAAATGCAAATAAAATTCCAATTTTGAAGGCAAAAACAAAAAGAAAATGAAAGAATAGTGACACAAAAATTATACTCACAATAATCAATTACATAAATTAATCTAAAACCCTAGAAATTTGTCATTCCTCAACAATGGTGCCATTAACTCGGATTCCAACTCTTTAATATGATCATATTATCGTAGTATAGGAGGCGTAAATCAGATTTTCAAAAACCACAAATCTTGAATATTGTGGAACCATTTTTACTTGGTAAGTATACCAAGGCCAAACTCAGGGAACATACTATTTTTAGTTGCGTGCTTCTGAATTAATTTCAATAATTATATGATTGTTATGTTAATATATATGTCAGAAAAATAAAACAAAAATAAAGGAAATGCAGTGATGAAAATGCAAACAGAGGGAGTAGAGAAGCACATGATCTATGATTATGTTTTTAATCCAATAAAAAAATGATTAATTAATCCTAAAAATCAATCACAGATTAAAAGAGACCAATTATCTTAATTTCAAGAAATATTTATCAATTGATTTTCAGAACGAAGGCTAAAAGATTATTCCATGACTAATCCTGCAAACAATGACATCCCTTGATGATTTTATCTAGGAACACTTGACCTTAAAATTCACTATAAATTACTCCTAAAAAATAGACTTTAATCAAAGATCTAGGAAACAAATTAATTCCTCAAAGAATATGATCAGTTATGAATAGAAACTAATCAAATTAAAATCCTCAATCGAGTCCTTGTAAAATAAATCAATAATTTTCTCAATATAAAATGGCATAAATCTGTCAAAAAACAGCCTGCATTGATTAAATTTAAATTGCAAATAATATTCAACTCAATTTAAGCTCTGATCTATCCATCATATAGATAAAAAGATAGAGCGTTTAATAAACTTCAAAATGACATATTATGCGTAAAAAATGGAGTTCAAATGAGAAAGATATGATGAATGAAATATCAGGGACTAAAATGCAATGAAATAATAGTTTTTCTCAAAGAGGTCCCTATAGGGACTTTATGCAATTACTAAAACCGGAGAGGGTTTAGATGAAATTTGCCCCACAGGGCCCCTCTACAATTTTCCACCGTACGCGTGCAGTACACAAGGCGCGAGAGGCTCGGGGGTGGAGGGCAGGCTCGGGGCGTTGAGCCTACAGGTGGAGGCGACAGAGAGAATCATGTGGATAATTGGGTGTCCTGAGCTTGGAGAAGCGGGTGGAGGCTCGAACCTTGATCAAAGCTGTCATATCAAGATGATCTAATGGATATGACATATGGCACATATAGATGGTGATGAAGCCTCTATAGGTCGATCGAACGACTATGGCTCCTCGCGACACACACCGTTGGATTTTGATCCAAGGATGCCTGCTCTTCGTCCTCCTCTATGGGCAACAGTGTGAAGGCTGGGATCCGGCGACCTCCACTGAGCTCCACTGATGCTTTGCTCGATGGTGAAGGGTCGTGGAAGCTCGAGGGAGCCCTGGTGAAGGTCTCGATGGTGGTGCGAAGCGGTTACAATGGCTGAGAAGGCAAGGTGATATCTGGTCGTCGGAGGCGACGAAGGAGATCGGAGCTCGATTTCATCATCCGATCAATGAGGGTGAAGGGGTCATGCAGGGTTAGAAGTCTAAGGCTAGTCGAGGGGAGCCAATGGAGGTCATGATCGAGTGGAAAGAAGTAGGGACCTGGAGCTCCAGGTCTGTGCAATTCCTGGAGGTGACACTTAATGGAGGAGAGAGCAGAGAAGGGGAGAGTGAATTAGGAGGGGTCGACGAAGGTCAACGATGTGAGGTGGAAGTGATTCGACCATCAGGAAAGCCAAAGATACGTTGGGTGTGCGTGAATAAATTAGCAAAATTCGAAAGATACAGAGATGGTCGAGGTTACCTGGAAGATGAATGTCAGAGGAGGTGATCTGGAGATGAATCTGGAGGGAGATGAGATGTGGAAGGTTCGCTTGGGAACGGGGAGCTAAATCTCCTGCCAATCCTTTCTCAAGAGCTTCGGTGAAGTCAAGCTCAAGCTCTGCAACACAGAGAGCTGCAACATAGGTAAAGAAGTGCCGTGGATATCACTGCCTTCTCCTCGTCATCACCTGAAGGATGACTCACGCCCTAGCTATCACATGGAGCAGAGCTCTGACTGGAGGAGAAGGATAGGAAATGGTGGATGACCGAAATGGAGATGGTGGTGGGGGTTAAATAGGTGAGGCTTGGAGGTGCTGTAACAACGAGAAGGAGCAAGTGGAGGGGCTGACATGGTTCTTTGATGACTGGGGGTTACGATTAGATTTTAATCGAGGTGAGTTATGTCAAGGGTCGATGTGTGTTTGAGGGAGAAGGAGAAATGACAAGGGGTAACGTGGGAGGGAGATGTTACCTGGAGGAAGAAGACGACGTGGATAAGATTGGATATGGAGATTAAATCGCACGGTGGAGACGTGTGACAAAGGGAGTTGACGAGTCAAAAGGGTGAGTGGATAAGATTGGATATGGATATCCAATCGCACGGTGGAGGCGTGTGATAAAGGGAGTTGACGAGTCAAAAGGGTGGATGCTGATGAGGAACTGGGAAGGCGAATGAGGAGCGGCCACGTGGCATGATTTATTGACCATGAAGAAAACTAAAAGGAAAACAATAAGAAAGAAATAGAAAGAGGGATCAAATCAAAGAGTGGGAAACATGAAAGTTGTTGGTCTCAATGATATCTACAACTTTCTTGAAGGACTAAAAAGAAAAGAGGTCAACTGTATAAAATATATTTTTGTATAAGGGTTAAATTGCCATTAAACCCAATATTTTAATGTTTTGTGATTTTTTATATTTTTAATTAGATTTTAATTAGATGATTAATTTATTCACAATATACACATAATTAATATATTTTTTATAATTTTTTATAGGTAAGAAAAAGGTAAAAAATTGACAAACATAAAATATGTAGAAAATATAAAATGTGCGATTTTTGTATTTTCTTCTGATTTTCTGGTTTTTATGGATTTTAATTCTTTATACTAAGTTAGTTAATTAATCAAAGAATATAGTAGAAGAAGAATTAGGTCAAAATAAATAATATTTGTACATAAATAGCAGGCTTAATCAAGGTTAAAAATAATGTTATTTACTTACAGAATTTAACCCTAATTTTAGCATAAATAGTGAATGTTAATAAAATAATTTTAGAGGATTTAATTAGTGATTTATTAAGGGGATTTTGCTAAGATTCCCATATAAAGTAGATGAATCGCGGATTCATCACACCCATATACTTAGATATTTGTTTGTCCTCAAGCAAATTCTGCTAAGATTCTCCTTGCAAACGAATACCTCTATACTTAGACCTTTCTTATCATTTTTTTCTCTCTTCTGTTGTTTTTAATTTTCTGCATATTTACACAATACTATGAGCAACTAAGAATAAGGGCTCACTAGCGACCATCTTAGAAATTATTTTTTGTCCATTTAGACGCTGTAAGATATAAGGTGATGCACGACGAGACCCTGATGAGTGGCTTCATATTTCATATTCTGCTCTGTCTCATCATCTGTTAGTTGAACTCCTGAAGATAGGTGCAAGGACATGAGAATAATCTTACATTCCTCACCATTAAGGTATCAATACTTTCGCACTCTGTCCAAATGTTGTCATCTGTGCTACTTTCAGATGAGATTTTACTCGATATATAGTATGGACAGAAAAATTCTAATTGTATATGATGTAAAATGCACTGAAGTTGTATCTTCCATGAATTAAAATTGCAGAGAGCGGGGCATGTCGTTCCCTAGTAGAAGTCATCATAGCATATACCGTTCTGCTCACGATGATTACAGGAGTGTGTCTCATCTCTCAAGGATAAGTGACTAGTAGGAAGCGCACCCCGAAGTCCATTATTTTCTTCAGTGATAACCATCATTGATTTGATTTTTCTTGAAAGTTCTTGGCTATGTATTCAGGTAATCCATATGAATTCTTGGTTAGATGCTGTTGAGTGGGAGCTGGGGGGAGTGACGGAGGGCTCGTGGTGGAGGAGGAGGGAGAGAGGCGATGGGGAGGGGACAACTGGAGGAGGGAGGTATGAACGAAGAAGAAAATTAGGAAGGAGGAAGAACACAGAAGAATAATATAGTTACACTTATATTCTTTTTTGTTCTTTCTGCTTACTCTTTTACCAATAAGTTAATATTCGTTTGCAAGGAGAATGAACTACTAACTCAAGAGGGTATAATCGTTAATATGGTAAAAAAACTAGGGGTAAACATGTAGCTACGAAAAATTGAAAGATCAGCGTAAAAAAATCCTTTAAAAAATAGGATTTTTTTTCAATTGCGCTCCTCTCAGATATTGCAATTTTAGTTATGCCCCTCCCTTTTTGAGAAGTGCAAATGAGATGTGGGAAGCGATAGTATCTTATATTCGAAGGTAGCGAAAAAGATGCTAGGAGAGTCTAAAGGAGGAGTTACAGGCCATAAGGAGACTTAGTCGTTGAGTGATGGGATGCACGAGAAGCTTAAAATCAAAAGAGCTTGCTTTAAAGCTAGATTTAAGGATATAACAAAGGAAAACATCACAAACTACAAGATAACAAAGAAGGAAGCAAAAAAGCTGTAAGTGAAGTTAAGACAAAAGCCTATGAAGTTTTGTACAAAAAAAACTTGACTTTAAGGAGGTCCAGAAGGATTTTAGAATGATCAAATCAAGAAAAATAAAGATAAAAGATCTTTCTCAAGTGAGAAGCATTAACGATGAGGAAGGACATACGCTTATTACTCGAAAGGATATAGAGACTGGATGGAAGGAGTATATTAATAAGCTTTTCATTGGACAGAGAAATAATAAAAACACTTTGGGAGATATAGCTGGTAGTGGAAGTTACCTAAATCGAGCATGCTACAAACGAATTAAAAGAAAGGAGGTAGATGACGCTTTATAGGTTATGAAACCTGGGAAATGTGCATGACTTGATGACATCGCTATAGAAGTATGAAGAATTCTAGGTGAACGTGGCTTGACTTGTCTACCAACTTATTTAATGTTATTTGCAAGAAAATGCCTGAAGAATGGAGTAAATGCATCGTGATGCCTCTTTAGAAGAATAAAGGAGACCTTCACATATGTTCAAATTATAGAGATATCAAATTGGTGAGTCATAATATGAAAATTGAGAATCTATGATTGGAAGAAAGTTGAGGCAAGTTTTCAAAGTAACGTAAAACCAATTCGAATTTATGCTAGGCCGTTCAACTATTGAAACTATGCATCTGTTAAGGAGAATAATGGATATTTATAGAGCTAAGGGTAAGGACCTTCATATGATTTTTTTTTTGATTTGGAGAAGGCTTATGATTCTGTTTCATGAGAGATCTTGTAGAGTTCTAGAGAAGAGAACAATAACTGGACAATATATCAATCTTATAAATAATATGCATGATGGTGCTTCATCTTGTGTAAAGATCCACTCTAGGAAGATTGACTATTTCAACATCAACATCACTTTACATCAACTTTCAACTTTAAGTCCATTCCTTTTTACTTTGATTATGTATGAGTTGGCCAATCACATTCAAGATGAGGTACCCTGGTGTATGTTGTTTATCGATGATATTGTATTGATTACTGAGTCTAGAGATGGAGAAAATAAGAAGTTTGATGCTTGGAGACGTGCCTTAGAGTAAAGGATTTTGTGTAAGTAGGGCTAAGATCGAATATAAGGAGTGCACATTAGATGCAAGCAATGGTGAAAGAATTGAGGTGAAGATTGAAGAAGATAACATTCAGAAGAAAGATTTATTTAGATACTTGAGATCTATTTTGCAACATGATGGAAATATTGGTGATGTTGCTCAGGATAACTGCATATTGATTAAAGTGGAGACGTTCTATTGTTCTTTGTTATAAGAGCATTAATTTAAAAATCAAAGGAAAGTATTTATAAAGCATCCATGACACCTACTATGCTCTATAGATCGGAATATTGGCATGTGAACCCATGTGCAAAAAATGACAATAGCAAAAATGAAAAAAATGCTATGATAAATGTGTGGTCACACACTAGAAGATTAGATTTGGAAGGAGTAGCTCTAGAGAAGATAAAATGAGAGAGAACTTGAGGTGATTTGACCATTTACAAAGGAGATCAAGTGATGCACCAGATAGAAGATGCGAAATTTCGGATGTTTACTAAGAGAGGATGAGGAAGGCATAATAAGTGTTGAAAGGAAATTATTCGAAAGGATCTTAATTATTTGGATCTAACCTTAAGAAGAGTAACCGGAAACAGATCAAAATGGAGGCAAAAAATCCATATAGCCTGCTTACGTGGGACAAGGCTTTGTTGTTATACTAGCCATTATCCAACGTGTAAGTTCTTGGTAAAATCGGTGCAACTTTTATTAAAAGCATAAAAATTTGACAGCCTCATTCTCCTACACAAAAGATATCAACTCCTCTGCTATTCAAAAAGGCGCTCATTATAACCATTGCAAGTGTGGTTGTACTCGTAATATTAATGGACTATCAACGTAAGAATATTTGATTAATGTGTTCTTTAACCAACACCCACAGAATGAACATATTACCAAACACAGCTTGAAAAGTATCTTTCAAGATTTTTTCAAATAGCATTTAAGTTGTTATCTGCAGAACAACATGCCATAGTAGGGCATGACACAAGCAACTCAAGTGTTGAATCATCTTAGGAGGCAACTCTAACGACAATTCTACTCAATTTAAACCTCTAAAATGTACTGAGACCCAACATAATGAGTGCGGATCGAACTTTATTAAACCTTAGTTTGGACAGCAGTATGATGGTACAATAAATATTTATTCGATTAAAACCATCAATTGAAATTTACAATCTGAAATGACATGATCTTATCTCAGCACTTACAATTGGAATAATCTATAGTTCACCTGTAAAATCGTGCAATCGAAATATGATCCTGTGACAAAATGTTATCTGACGCTTAAACTGAATGAATTTGCCATCCTCAAGCAGTGCGATTGCCAAGTGTGAAAGTGTGCTTCATAGCTTCATTTGGCCAAGACCACCTTTAAAGGATCCATACAGAGGCCTTGATCTTCTAAAACCGAAGATGTCATCAATCCGATTAGCTTGGTTTGACCCATCCTTAGCCATCTTGTATTCAGCAGAATGGCGTCCCCCATAAACGTGTATGGAGAGAGCCTTTCGCTGAGGCGCACCAACTTTTACGTGAGTGTTGAAAAACTCTATCAATTCTTCCTGGGTCAGCTCCCTGAGAGCAGCAACCTGCGTGTTGGAAACACCATCAATTGACTCCATCTTAGGAAAGTGGATACATGCCTGCAATTGTAATTATATCATAAAAAGAATAAACACGCTTCGATGTCGCTCACCTCAGCTTCTTTTCGGTCAAATTTAAGAGTGCCATCATCAATTTCTCTCCAATAGAAGCTTGATTCCTCTCTCAGGTTCTTGTGCTTCTCGAGCTTCATATCAATTAGTGCATTTACATTGCTCTGTATTTAACACCAGTGCAACGTTTAGGGATAAAAGCAAACTGGAAAGGAGTTTAGCACGTGATCTGTTAAACAGGCATTTTCGGTGAAGTGCTCATTTCAGAGCGCAACCTTAATCATGCAATTTGTCATATAAATACTTGATATGCCGACAATGTAAACAGTATGCGACGACATTACTTCATACATTTTACCATGTGGTTGAGCATTTGGAATAGACCGTCCCCTGACAATCGAAGGAATGGTCTTATTTTGAAAAAAAACATATTTTGAATAGGGAACGATAGTAAAAGCATCGATCATAGGAAATAGAATCACTGGTTTGGAAATTAATAGGCACAGTTTATCAACCTTTCCTTATATGTTGCCCATCTGACAACCACAGAGAATTATCAAAGATGGAAATAATGATCCGTTTCCTTCAAAAAGTAACCCCGATGATCTTATTGTAGTTATAGATCTATCGCGATCTTGAAATTATGTAATAGTGGAAACAACAACCTTAGCCACCCTCTTCATATCTGCTTTACTTGTAAGTTTTACCGGGCATGCCTTATAGACTGCTTTTGGACAACCCTGTCAATAACTAAGAGATATATTCGAGGAACACATAGACTAGTTGATTGAAGTAAGATAATGAGGAATGATTTCATTTTTTAGTTGGAACATTAACTTGTTCTCGAAAAAAAAGAAAGCGAAAAAAAATTCAATTTGGAAAAGTAGTAAGACCCACTGATGCATCAACGTGACATCAAATTAGTCGATAAAGCATAAATAAAATGAATCTAAAATGTTAGTTAAATGTGCGATATCATCGACAGTTTGTTCAGGGTTCCAAACTCAATGGTGGCAACTAAACACGAAGGTTGTGCTCGTTATGGGACTTAACCCAACACATTAGGACACAAGCTGACGACGGTCATGCACCACCTGTGTTCGCGTTCCAATCAAACTATCCCATGTAATCTATTGATTGCATTGTTTGTAGAATAAAGCTAGTGTTGCTCGCATAAGCAAATGGAGGTTAGAGTCGTTAGGAACCAAGAAACTAGATAGATGTATATGTCACCTAGTACACAACTATGCAGTCTTCCTACGTCTTAGTCTAAATTGTAAATATTCTTTATCCCTTTTCTTTAGGCATCCCTGTAGAGATATATTATTCACTTCTGTACTTTTCTTATATTTTTATTTTCTGTTGGACTCTCTATGTATTTTACCCATAGGCTACTCTCCTATATAAGATAGCCTAGGGCGGATGGAATAAACAAATTTTCTTATTTTCCCAACATGGTATCAGAGCGACGGTCCTAGACCGGAGTTCTCGAGCCAAACCCTAACCCTAGCCCCACCGTCAAGCCCTCGCTCCTCCACACGCCCCTTCTGCGCCTCCGCCTCTGATCTCCGATCCCGCGCCTCCGCCTCCGTCTCTGATCTCGTGCCTTCGCCTCCGCGTGCCTGCGCACGGTGTGCCTTCGCCTCCGCGTGCCTGCGCACGGTGCGGCTGATCTGTGCGCGATGTGCCCTTGTGCGCGCTCCCTGTGCGAGTGATCTGCGCACTCCTTGTGCGAGTGATCTGTGCGCGCGGTGACCCTACGTGCTGTGCCTCTGCGCGTCTCCTGTGTGCGTGATTCGTACGCGTGATCTTCATGTGCCCAGCGTGTGTTTCCTGCACGTGACCTTCTAAAGGTCTTGACTCCCGTGCACGCAAAACCCTAAGTCAAGCTCGTGCTTCTCCAAAGTAATGGGTTTGGTTGCTTGAGTCTACACATGAAACTAAACCCGTTAATGTCCGTGTAGACGATGATATCTCCAGTTTACTACCCCAGTCTTCCGTTATCACTATGTCAGAAAGCAAGGCAGATATCTCATCTATAGGCGCCTTCAGAGGTCCAACGCCGATTGTGAAGATGGATGGTTCAAATTACGAACTGTGGGCGATGCATTTCATGAGTATGATGAAGTCAACCGGTACGAAACACATTCTTACTGAAGAAGAGCCGGCTGAGAAGACTAGGGTCAATGCCTCATGGGAGGCAGATGATGCATATACTAAGGTTTGGCTATCTGGAACCCTGGTAATTGAGATTGCCAATGATATTCTTCATCAGCCCACTGCCAAAGCAATGTGGGATATTCTGGCAGCTAATTCTCAGGCAAAGAATGAGACGAAGATTCTGCAACTCCAGCATGACATATTTACTATCAAGCAGAATGGACAGCCTCTGCACTCATTATACACATCTCTATGAGGGATGTTTGAGAAGCTTTATAGCTTCATGCCTCTGACAGCCACTCCAGAGCAACAGAAGACCTACCGGAATGCCACTATGGTAGGTGTTTTTCTCGCTGCCCTTGATCCAGAGTACGAGGCAGCACATTCCCAGATCCTGGCGGACTCTACTATTCCTCCTATGGAGGAGGCATTTCATAGGCTGAGTCGCATCACCGTTCCCTCGTCTGCTACGAATTCAACAGCCTCAGCCATGGCAGCAAATCGAGGTCGAGGACATCATCATCAGTTCCGTGGCTGTGGACCTCACGGTAGAGGAGGATGCACTCGGCCATCATGTACCTTTTGCCATCGTTCTGGACATACCGAGGACACATGCTATTCTAAGCATGGTTTTCCAGCTTCTGCACGAGTCGCTGAACAAATCAAGCCCCTAGCTGTGTCATCTATGGATCAGCGCTTTGATGATCTTGTAGCCCGTTTGAGGGGCATCATTCCTCCATCTGATCCCGTAACATCAACATCTACTTCTGAGAGTCATGCCGACGTTGCCGCATCTGCATCTGCTTCCACCAATACATCAGGTAGCACCTATGCATTCACTAGCAGTAGTGGATCAGATACTTTAGATTGGATTATGGACTCTGGTGCTACACATCATCTGCGTGGTGATCAAGGTCTACTCACAGGACACACACAAGTTTCTCTAGGCCGTACAGTGGTTATTGCTAATGGGACACATTCCCCGATTACTGGTCAGGGGGAGATTAGATTGACACCATCCATGCATCTCAAGAACGTGTTACATGAACATGATTTTTCGATGAATTTGTTGTCCATTAGCCAACTTAAAAAGGATTTACATTGTCGAGCAATTTTTGATCCATCCTCTCTTGTTTTTCAGGACATCCTTAGGGGCAACGTGATTGGGCGTGGCTATGAGCAAGGCGGCCTCTATCGCTTTAGTCAGACTGCTTATGTTGGAACCTCATCTCTACCTGCTGGAACCTCCCCATTACTGTGGCACCTGCGCTTTGGACACCTTCCGCTTCAGAAGCTTCGTCATGTGTTACCTCAGGTTTCATCTCACACGTCCATTCAATGTGAGGCTTGTCAGTTGGAAAAACATCACAGGTCTACGTTTCCCAGTCGTCAGTGTCGGAGTAGTACCTCCAAGTTTGAGTTATTTCATGTCGATATCTGGGGTCCTAGTTGTGTTCCTGATCATCAGGGACACATGTTTTATATAGTTATGTAGAGGTTCACGTTATGTCTTGATGTACTGTTACGTATTTCTTATTTATCTCATGTACGTCTATGTAATTTACCTAAGGGTTTTCTCTCTATATAAGAGACCTAGGGCTCTATGGAATAATATAGAACAATATCATTGACTCTGACATGGTATCAAAGCCAAAACCCTAATCTAGGGTTTTTGGTTTCCACCGCCCACCCTCCCCGCCGCCGCCTCTCCACCCGAGGCCCCCAGCCCCTAGCCGCCGCCTCTCCACCGCGGCACCCCCCTCCAGCCGCCGTTCACCCCACCCGCCGCCGTCCACCAGAGGGCACCTCCCAGCCGCGAGGTCCTCTTCCGCCGAGGCCCTCTCCAGCCGAGCCCCTCTCCCGTTGGGGCTGCCGTAACTCTTCCTTGCACTTCTCTTTCTCGGTCGGCACTTCTTCGCCTATGGATTCAAGTGCATAACGTCTACATATGCACTTGAATCCGATCCAGTCTTTGTAGACAAAGGTTCATTTGTCTATCATCCCAAGGTCTTCTTCTCCGGCATCATGTCAGATCAAAAGATTGATATGCCCTCCATAGGTGCCTTTAAAGGTTCGACACCAATCGTCAAAATGGATGGGACGAACTACGAACTCTGGGCTATGCAGTTCCCGAGTCTTATGAAGTCATGTGGTAAGAAGCATATTCTTACCGAGGATGAGCCGGCAGAAAAGACGGGGATTTATGCCTCATGGGAGGCTGATGATGCTTATGCCAAGGTCTGGCTGTCAGGGACGCTTACAATGGAGATCGCCAACGACGTCCTACATCAACCCACCGCCAAGGCGATGTGGGATATTCTGGCTACGACATACTCTCAAGTAAGGAATGAGACGAAGATGCTGCAGTTGCAGCATGATATTTTTACCACGAAGCAAAATGGTCGGCCTCTTCATTCTCTATATACATCCCTACGTGGGATGTTCGAGAAATTATACAGCACCATTCCGCTCACAGCCACCCCCGAGCAGCAGAAGACGTTTCGCAATGCCACTATGGTAGGAGTTCTACTTGCTGCACTTGATCCGGAGTACGAGGCAGCCCGCTCTCAGATCCTCGCCGATGCAACTATTCCTCCAATAGAGGAAGTCTACAGGAGGCTCAGTCGGATTTCTGTTCCATCTAGTTCAGCAACTTCATTCCTGTCAGCAATGGCGGTCTCCAGAGGACGAGGCAGTACGTCTTCCTTTCCTGGCCGAGGAGGTAGCGGACGTGGCCGAGGAGGTCGTGTGCATTCAACATGCTCATTTTGTTGTAGCACTGGTCATTCCGAGGATACATGCTATTCCAAGCATGGATTTCCTACTTCTGCACGTGTCGCTGATCATGTTCAGGCCCCGTCCGCGTCTACTTCAGATAACCGGTTCGAGGAGCTAGTGGCACAGCTTCGAGATTTTATGCCACAGACATCATCAGAGGGTGCTGATACATCTGACGTTGCGGCTTCTGCGTCAGCCAGTACATCTGCTACTGCCAGTACTTCAGGTAGTACTTCAGCCTCCTGTGATCCTGTCATACCCATGATCTCTCAGGTTGGATTGTTGACCCTGGAGCCACCCATCATCTCTGTCGTGATAGAGACAACCTGCAGTCTACAGAACTATTCAGTCTGGTTGCTCCGTACTCATAGCTGATGGCACTCATTCCCCCATTGTCGGTCAGGGGGAGACTGTTTTGTTGCCCTCCATGCACATACAGAATGTTCTACATGCACCAGAGTTCTCTATGAATTTATTATCAATTAGTTAGATTACAAAAGATTTGCACTGTCGTGCTATATTTGACCCATCTTCTGTCATTTTTCAGGACATACTAACGGGAAGGGTGATTGGCTGTGGTTCTGAGCACAATGGCCTATATCGTCTGGTACGGAACTCCTACACTGGTGTATCACTACACTCTCAGGGATCCGTTTCTCCATATACATGGCACCTTCGCTTTGGTCACCTGCCACTTCAGAAAATGCGTCACCTCCTGCCTCAGATATCTCTGAATTCGTCGTTTCGTTGTGAAGCATGTCAGTTAGGGAAGCACCATCGTTCTAGCTTTCCTAGTCGTCAGGGTCGGAGCAGTCGCTCTCTGTTTGAGTTATTTCATATAGATATTTGGGGTCCGAGTCGTGTCCCCGATCATCAGGGGCACATGTTTTATCTTGTTGTAGTTGACGATTTCTCTCGAGTGTCTTGGACTTTTCTTCTTAAAAATAAATCTGAAGCAGGAAGTGTTATCCAAAATCCTATTAATGAAGTGCAGAATGTATTTTCCTCTACTGTTAAGTATGTGCGCACGGATAATGCATTGGAGTTCTGCACCAATTCTCTTACTCGATTTCTTTCCTCTAAGGGCGTTATCCATCAAACAACATGTGCGTACACATCTCAACAAAATGGTGTTGCAGAACGGAAACATCGACACTTTCTTGATATTGCTCGCACATTACTTATTCATAGTTGTGCACCATTAGCCTTTTGGGGGGATGCTATACTTACAGCATGCTATCTGGTCAATCGCATGCCTTCTACAGTTCTTGGGGAAAAGGCCCCTATCTCTATTTTATTTCCTGACAAGGACTTGTTTTCACTTACTCCGCGTGTCTTTGGGACTGTTGCTTTTGTCCATCGCCTGTCTCCAGGACTTGACAAGCTCTCTCCTAGAGCCGTTAAGTGTGTTTTTGTGGGCTACTCCAGGACACAGAAAGGATATCGTTGCTATGACCCCATTCGTGACAAGTACTATGTGAGTGCTGATGTTACATTTTTTGAACCAGTTATGTACTTCTCCCCTGCAGGTGACAGATTGGTTTCCTCCACATCCACAAATACTAATGTCTATGTGCCCCTACCTCCAAGTCTGGGTCAATCTGGGTCTACTACACCACCACCACCACCACCACCTCCCATTCCACCGTTCCCTAAGTTCTACACAAGGCGGTCAGGGCCTGCTCAAGCTACACGCCAACCATCCAGCACGCCTCAGGTATGTTTAGATGTTATCACTAATGATGGGTTACATAATGCACCTGTACAGGAACCTTTGCTACAGGAGGAGGATCCACCAGTCAGCACCGTGATAGATGATCTTGATCGTCCGATTGCTCATCGGAAGCAGAAAAGGCAATGTGCATCCTATCCTCTCGCGTCTCATGTGTCCTTTCATCGTCTCACTGGTGATTTCGAGAGGTTTGCAGCAGCTGTCTCATCAGTCGAGATCCCACGGACTTATCAAGAAGCCATGAAGATTGATTGCTGGCGTCTAGCTATGGAGGAGGAAATGCGTGCCTTACAGTCTAGAGGGACTTGGTCTCTAGTTCCCATTCCTCCAGGTGCCTCTGTGGTGAGCAGCAAGTGGGTGTTTACAGTTAAATATAATGCAGATGGGCGTCTCGACAGATACAAGGCCAGACTTGTCGCATGGGGATTCACCCAAACCTATGGAGTAGATTATTTGGATACATTTTCACCAGTGGCTCGACACTCGACTCTTCGCATTCTCCTATCTGTTGTTGTGGTACATGACTGGACCATTTTCCAACTTGATGTCAAGAATGCATTCTTGTATGGTGATCTACAGGAGGAAGTTTACATGCAGCAGCCACCGGGGTTTGCTGCTGAGGGGGAGACTCAGATGGTGTGCAGACTTCATAAGGCTATCTATGGCCTTAAACAGAGTCCACGGGCATGGTTTCAGAAGCTTTCCCAGCTGATTGAACGACAGGGGTTCAAGAGATCAAATGCGGACCATTCATTGTTTATCCAGAAGACTCCTAGAGGTACGGTCGTCGTCATGGTTTATGTTGATGATATTCTGGTTACAGGAGATGATGCTCAGGGAATTGAGATGACCAAATCTTTTTTGGGAAGTCAGTTTACTACGAAGGATCTAGGAACGTTACGATATTTTCTGGGATAGAGTTTGCAAGAAATGCACAAGGAATGGTAATGACCCAAAGAAAATATGTCAAAGACTTGCTTGTGGAAACATGAATGGTTGGATGCAGACCGTCGAGCACGCCTATGGACCCAAGTATGAGGCTTTACGACAATGATACCAAAGAGGTGGACAAAAGAAGATACAGAGAGATGGTGGGTAAGCTTCTATACATTACCATAACTTGACCGGATATTGCCTTCGCAGTAAACCGGGTGAGTCAATTTATGGAGCAGCCTAGGCAAGTTCATATGGAAGCCGTGTATATGATATTGAGATATCTGAAGTCTTCCCCAGGCGCAGGTTTGTTATTTCGAAAAGACACAGATCTGTCTATTTCAGCTTGTGCAGATGCAGACTATGCAGGATGTCTAAAGGATCGAAAATCTACTTCCGGATTTGCTATCTTCATAGGAAGCTCTTTGGTTTCTTGGAAGAGCAAGAAACAGACAGTTGTGGCGAGATCCAGTGCTGAATCCGAGTATAGAGCCATGGCACAAGCAAGTACAGAAATGATGTGGGTTCGAGCGGTCTTAGAAGATTTGAATGTAAATGTCTCCTTACCCATGAATCTTCAATGTGACAATCAGGCAGCATTGTTCATTGCCAATAACCCAGCCTTTCATGAAAGGACAAAGCACATCGAGGTAGATTGTCACTATACTAGAGACATGATCCAAAAAGGATTGATTTCCACTTCAGATGTCAGTTCAGAGGACCAGACTGCTGATATATTTACCAAGCCATTGCTTAGAGGACCTTTCCAGAGATGTTCTTCCAAGCTGAGCATGATTGATATCTATGCTCCATCTTGAGGGGGAGTGTAGAGGTTTACGTTATGTCTTGATGTACTGTTACGTATTTCTTATTTATCTCATGTACGTCTATGTAATTTACCCAAGGGTTTTCTCTCTATATAAGAGACCCTAGGGCTCTATGGAATAATATAGAACAATATCATTGACTCTGACAAGTTATTGTGGATGATTTCTCTCGTGTGTCATGGGTATTTCTGTTAAAGAATAAATCTGAAGCGGGGAATATTATCATCAATTTCATTAATGAAGTTCGTAATATTTTTTCTGCATCTGTTAAAATTGTGAGAAGTGATAATGCACTAGAACTCTGTACTCATACCTTATCCAATTATTTTTCATCTCAAGGGATTATCCACCAAACATCCCGTGCCTATACTTCCCAACAAAATGGGGTTGCTGAAAGGAAACACCGTCACTTACTTGATATCACCAGGTCACTTCTCATACAGAGTAATGGTCCTCACTCTTTCTGGGAGATGTTCTTACGGCGTGCTATCTTATTAATCGAATGCCGTCATCTGTCTTAGGTGAGAAGATTCCATTCTCTCTTATTTTCCCTTATAAAGAATTGTTCTCCCTTACTCCTCGCGTGTTTGGCTCGGTCGCCTTCGTTCACCAGTTGTCTCCCGGGACTGATAAGCTCTCTCCTAGGGCTGTCAAGTGTGTCTTTGTCGGGTACTCCAGAATGCAGAAGGGGTACAAGTGTTATGATCCATTGCGAAGGCGGTATTTAATCAGTGCAGATGCTACCTTTTTCGAATCCGTTATGTTCTTCTCGTCTACAGGTGATCAGCTAGTTCCCTCTGACACTACTGATGCTATATACATGCCACCACCACTATCTCCATCAATACCGTTACCACCTCCTGTCACGGTGCCAGTCTCACCACTACCATTCCATTATACCCGTAGGCATATTTCTGCTCATGGTCACCGCTCGTCATCCAGCTCGCCTGAGGAATGTTCTCAAAATATTACTAATGATGTATCTGATGATTTTCCTGAGCAGGAGGGTTTACAGAGGCCAGCTGAAGAGACAGATGATTTACATGTACCTATTGCTCTACGAAAGCAGAAGTAGAGCTGTGCGTCATATCCTATAGCATCTTCTGTGTCATTTGACCATCTTACTGGCGAATTCATGAACTTTGCTATTGCATTATCAGCAGTGGATATTCCACGGAATTATCAAGATGTACTGAAAGATAGTTGATGGCGCTTGGCCATGGAAGAAGAAATGGCCGCTCTTCAATCAATAGGCACATGGAGTCTTGTTCCTGCACCTCTTGATGTATCTCCAGTTAGCTTCAAGTGGATCTTCACAGTTAAGCAGAAGGCATATGGCAGTATTGACAGATACAAGGCTCGCCTTGTTGCTCGTGGCTTCACACAGACATATGGGGTGGATTATCTGGATACATTCTCACCGGTTACCCGTCATTCCACTCTGCGGATCCTCCTTTCTGTTGCAGTTACTCGTGATTGACCGCTCTACCAGTTAGATGTGAAGAATGCATTCCTATACGGTGACTTACAGGAGGAAGTCTACATGCAACAGCCACCTGGTTTTGCTGTTGAGGGGGAGTGTCCTATGGTGTGCAAACTTCATAAGGCTATCTATGGCCTTAAGCAGAGCCCCGGAGCATTGTTCCAGAAGCTCTCAAACATGTTTGAGAAACAGGGGTACAGACGTTCTAATGCCGATCATTCCCTTTTTGTGCAGAAGACACCTAGAGGTATCATTGCTATTATGGTGTATGTAGACGATATTCTGATTACAGGTGATGATGAACAGGGAATCCGCGGGGCAAAAGAAATGCTGGGAAGTGAATTCGTCACCAAGGACCTTGGGGTTCTTAGATATTTTCTGGGACTAGAGTTTGCCAGAAATTCTCATGGGTTGGTAATAACTCAGAGGAAATATGTCACTGACCTGTTGAGTGAAACATGAATGCTTGGTTGCCGACCTGCCACTACACCTATGGATCCCAGTATGAAATTATACGATGATGATACTGATGAGATGGACAAGAGAAGATACAGAGAACTGGTGGGAAAACTTCTCTATGTTACTATTACCAGGCCTGATATCTCCTTTGTTGTGAGTCGAGTGAGCCAGTTTATGGAACAACCACGTCAGGTACACATGGATGCTATACATATGATACTCAGGTATCTTAAGTCATCTCCAGGTGCGGGTCTGCTGTTTAAGAAAGGCAAGGAGGTTACTATATCAGCTTGTGCAGATGCAGATTATGCAGGATACCCCAAGGATAGAAAGTCCATCACTGGGTTTGCTGTGTATGTTGGAGATTCTTTAGTCTCTTGGAGAAGCAAGAAGCAAACGGTTCTGGCAAAGTCCAATGCTGAGTCTGAATATAGGGCTATGACTCATGTCAGTACATAAATGATGTGGATAAAGGCTGTGCTTGCAGATCTATATATAGAAGTCCCGCTTCCTATGGCTCTGGAATGTGACAATCAGGCAGCTCTATTCATCGCAAATAATCCAGCGTTTCATGAACAGACCAAGCACATTGAGGTTGATTGTCACTTCATACGTGACATGATTCAGAAAGGATTTATTGTTACATCCCATGTTAGCTCAGAGGATCAAACTGCAGACATTTTCACCAAGGCGTTACTTTGAAAGCTGTTCCAGAAGTGTTCGTCCAAGCTGAGCATGATTGATATCTATGCTCCACCTTGAGGGGGAGTGTAGAGATATATTATTCACTTCTGTACTTTTCTTATATTTTTATTTTCTGTTGGACTTTCTATGTATTTTACCTATAGGCTACTCTCCTATATAAAAGAGCCTAGGGCGGATGGAATAACGAGTCTCTTATTTTCCCAACAATCCCTACTAAAATGACACAGGCTCAGTAGCACCCATGATGTATAGAAAAATATTCAAGAAAAGAAGGCCCTATGAAGAATCAGACCTAGGTTGACACATCCAAAGACAAATATATTATCAGATCTAAAAGGATGCACACATTGAAGTATTGAAAGCTAAATAGTAGGTGGATAGTTACAGCACAAGCATAATAGCTAAAAGAGTTTCCACAATGGTTTAGCATCGATTACTTGAAACTTCTACTTCGATAATTTAAAGAAAATCCATCTTAGTTGGGTCGATAATTTAAAGAAAATCCATCTTAGTTGGGAACTAGATCAATTGGAAGAGAAAAAAACTAGCTAACCAAATACCTAACCAAAGAAACTTATACATGTATGTATCTAGGGGATGACCATGTATGGAAGTGCTGTTAATCTAATAACTCAGTTTATATAGGCTCTAGTAATCACCTAAGAAATGGTTTAAAAGATCAATAGGTTAACCTTATCATGAAATATGGTGATCAAACCTTAATTGTGAAGCAAAGCTGAAGTATAGCAATGCTCCTATGTAGATTACATGATTGTAAGTTCTGAAGATCAAGAAGACAGTTGCAAGCTCACAAAAATTGTTCGGAAGTGAAATTCAAAACAAGGTCCAAGAGAGATTGAAGTGCCTAGGCATTGAGATTGCTAAATCCCTTATGTCTCTTTTCACATATCAAAGAAAATATGTTCTTCAATTAATAAAGAAAACACGAAGGGATCATTCAAACTTTGATGTTGACCCATGACAAATTGAGGTGAATCACAATATGAATTTGAAGGATAGAGAACGCTTAAAGGTTTCTTAAAAAAAACAAAATATCATAAACTTACGACAAAGTTGATTTATCTGTTAATAGACCAGATATTACACATGCAACAACTGCCGTGAACCATTAGATGCGTACCCCAATTGTTACTTAGTATTGGCTCCGAGATTAGCGCTCCTTGCAAATGAGAACCGAATTTCTTTTCAAAAAAAATCCCGAAAAGGATTCCATTTGCAAAAAGGAGTGAACCTAAGTATGCAACTGTTTTTTTTAAACGAGTGGAGGAAACATGCACAGGTGCCCGTCCAAAGATTTGAACCCTGACCTTTTGGGTGGTACGCACATTGTACTACCAACATATCACTGAAGTGGGTTCAATAACTGTTGGGAAAGTAATAGGACTTGTTTATTCCATCAGCCCTAGGCTCTCTTATATAGGAGAGTAGCCCATGGGTAAATTACATAAAGAGTACGACAAGAACGGAAAATAACAAAAGAGTACATAAGTAGATAATATATGTTTACACTCCCCCTCAAGATGGAGCATAGATATCAATCATGCTCAGTTTGGACGCACACTTCTGAAATGGGCCTCGCAGTAATGCCTTGGTAAAAATATCTGCAGTTTGATTCTCTGAACTAACATGGGATGTAGCAATGAATCCCTTCTGGATCATGTCACATATAAAGTGACAATCAACTTCAATGTGCTTGGTTCGTTCATGGAATGCTGGATTGTTTGCAATGAACAAGGCCGCCTGATTGTCACATTCTAAAGCCATAGGAAGTGGGATTTCTATATATAAATCTGTAAGCACAACCTTCACCCACATCATTTCTGTGCTAACCTGGGCCATTGCCCTATACTCAGATTCAGCACTAGACCATGCTACCACAGTTTATTTCTTGCTCCTCCACGAGATCAGGGAATCTCCAACGTATACAGCAAACCCAGAGGTAGACTTCCTGTCCTTGGGACACCCTACATAATCTGCATCTGCACAGGATGAGATAGAGATCACCTTGCCTTTCTTGAACAGCAAACCTGCACCTAGAGATGACGTGAGGTACCTGAGTATCATATATATGGCATCCATGTGAACCTGGCGTGGTTGCTCCATGAACTGGCTCACTCGACTCACAGCAAAGGATATATCAGGCCTAGTGATAGTGACATATAGAAGTTTGCCCACCAGTTCTCTGTATCTTCTCCTATCCACCTCCTCAGTATCATCATCATACAGCTTCATACTAGGTTCCATTGGCGTGGTAGCAGGTCGGCAACCAAGCATTCCTGTTTCACTCAACAGGTCAGTGACATATTTTCTCTGAGACATTACCAACCCATACGGATTTCTGGCGAACTCCAGTCCCAAAAAATATCTAAGAACTCCAAGGTCCTTGGTGACAAATTCACGACCCAGCATTTCTTTTGCCTCCTTTATTCCTTATACATCACCTGTAATTAAGATGTCATCTACATAGACCATGATTGCAATAATACCTCTGGAAGTCTTTTGTACAAACAAGGAATGATCAGCATTAGAACGTTTGTATCCATGTTTTTCAAAGAGGTCTGAGAGCTTCTGAAACCACACTCTGGGGCTCTGCTTAAGCCATAGATAGCCTTATGAAGTCTGCACACCTTGGAACACTCCCCCTCAACAGCAAAACCAGGTAGCTGTTGCATGTAGACTTCCTCCTGTAAGTCACCATATAAGAACACGTTCTTCACATCCAACTGATATAGCGACCACTCACGAGTAACCGCAACTGACAACAAGATCCGTGGAGTGGAATGGCGGGCTACTTGCGAGAATGTATCAAGATAGTCCACCCCGTATGTCTGTGTAAAGCCACGAGCAACAAGACGAGCCTTGTATCTGTCAATACTGCCATCTGCATTCTGCTTGACTGTAAATACCCACTTGCAGCTCACTGGTGACACATCTGCAGGTATAGGAACCAGACTCCAAGTTCCTCTAGACTGAAGTGCTGCCATTTCTTCCTCCATTGCTAGACGCCATCTACTATCCTTCAGAGCGTCTTGGTAATTCCGTGGAATATCTACAGCTGACAATGCGACTACAAAGTTCCTGAAATCTCCAGTTAGTCGTTCAAATGACACAGAAGCTGCTAAAGGATATGAAGCGCAGCTTCGCTTCGACTTTCGTATAGCAATAGGAACATCTAAATCAATTGTGTCCTCGTCTGTCCTCTGTAACACATCCTGCTCAGAAACATCATCAGATCCATCAATAGAAATATCTCCAGAACATACCTTAGGTGAGCTAGGTGATGAGCAATGACCATGAACTGAAGCAGGCCTGCGGGTATAATGAAATGGTAGTGGTGAAACATGTATAGTAATAGGAGGTGCAGATGATGGTAACGGTTCCGGTGGTAGTGGTGGTGGTGATGGTGGTGGTGGTGGCACGTAAATGGCATCAGTATTAGCTGGAAGTATCAACTGATCACCTGATGATGAAAAATACATAACGGATTCAAAAAATGTAACATCTGCACTAACGAGATACCGCCTGCGCAATGGATCATAGCACTTGTACCCCTTCTGAGTTCTGGAGTACCCAACGAACACACACTTGACAACCCTTGGAGAGAGCTTGTCAGTACCATGAGACAACTGGTGGACAAAGGCAACCAAACCAAACACACGAGGAGTAAGGGAAAATAGATCTTTTCCAGGGAAGATAAGGGAGAAAGGAATCTTTTCACCTAGATTACACGACGACATACGATTGATTAGGTAACATGCTGTAAGAAGAGTGTCATCCCAGTAAGAATGAGGAGCATAACTCTGTATAAGGAGTGACCTGGTGACATCTAGTAAGTGGCGATGTTTCCTTTCAGTGATCCCATTCTGTTGGGAGGTATAGGCACAGGATGTCTGGTGGATAATCCCTTAGGATGAGAAATTACTGGCAAGGACATGAGTACACAATTCCAGGGCATTATCACTTCTCACAATTTTAACAGATGTGGAAAAAAGATTACGAATCTCATTAAGAAAATTGATAATAATATTCCTTGCTTAAGATTTATTCTTTAACAAAAACACCCATGACACACGAGAGAAGTCATCCACAATAACTATATAAAACATGTGTCCCTGATGATCAAGAACACGACTCGAACCCCAGATATCAATGTGAAATAACTCAAACTTGGAGGTACTACTCCGACACTGACGACCGGGAAAGGTAGACTGATGATGCTTTCCCAACTGACATGCCTCACATCGGATAGATGTGTGAGGCAAAACCTGGGGTAACACACGACGCAGCTTCTGAAGAGGTAGATGTCCAAAGTGCAGATGCCATAGCAGAGGGGAGACAGGTCTAGTAGGTAGAGATGAGGTTCCAGCAAAAGAAGTCTAACTGAGGCGATAGAGGCCTCCTTGCTCATAGCCACGCCCAATCACGTTGCCCGTAAGGATGTCCTGAAAAACAAGAGAAGATGGATCAAAAATCGCCCGACTCTGTAAATCCTTTGTAATTTGGCTGATAGATAATAAACTCATTGAAAAATCAGGTGCGTGTAACACATTCTTGAGCTGCATAGATGATATCAGTCTAATCTCCCCCTGACCAGTAATCGGGGAATGTGTGCCATTAGCAATGACCACTGTTCGACCTGGAGGGATCTGTTTGTATCCTATAAGTAGACTTTGATCGCTACATAGATGATGTGTGGCGCCAGAGTCCATAATCCATGCTAAAGTATCTGATCCACTACTAGTAAATGCATGTGTGCTACCTGATGCACTAGTAGATGCAGAGGCGGATGCAACAGCATCAGACTGGTTCTCAGTAGTGGGTACTGGGCCAGATGGAGGAATAATGCTCCTTAGACGGGCAACAAGATCATCAAAGCGCTGATCCAAAGAGGCAACAGATGGAGGCTCTATCTGCTCAGCGACCGTGCAGATGCAGGAAATCCATGCTTAGAGTAGCATGTGTCTTCAATATGTCTGGTGCGATGGCAGTAGGTACACGTTGGCCGAATACGACCTCCTCTACCACGAGAGCCACAACCACGGGTATGATAGTGACCTCCACGACCTCTGTTGGTAGCCATGGCTGAAGCAGTCTGATTCGTAGCCGTAGAGGGAACAATGATCCGACTCAATCTGTGAAAGGCTTCCTCCATAGGAGGAATAGTAGAATCTGCCAAGATCTGAGACCGTGCTGCCTCATACTCAGGATCAAGGGCAGCGAGAAAAATTCCTAGAATAGTAGCATTCCGGTAGGTCTTCTGTTGCTCTGGTATGGCTGTCAGGGGGATGAAGCTATACAGCTTCTCGAAAAACACTCATAGAGATGTGTACAGTGAGTGTAGAGGACGTCCATTCTGCTTGATAGTGAATATGTCATGCTGGAGTTAGCAGAATCTTTGTCTCATTCTTCGCTTGAGAATATGTGACGGCCAGAATATCCCACATATCTTTGGCTGTGGGCTGATGGAGAATATCATTGGCAATCTCGATTGCCAGAGTTCCAGATAGCCATACTTTGGCATATGCATCATCTGCCTCCCACGAGACATTAACTCCAGTCTTCTCAACAGACTCTTCAGTAAGAATGTGCTTCTTACCGGTTGAGTTCATCATACTCATGAACTGCATAGCCCACAGTTCATAGTTCGAACCATCCATTTTCACAATCGGTGCTGGACCTCGGAAGGCGCCTATAGATGGAATATCTGCCTTGCTTTCTGACATACTGATAGCCGAAGACTGGAGTAATAGACTGAAGATATGATCGTCTACATGGACATAAACGGGTTTAGTTGCGTGTGTAGACTTCAAGCAACTAAACCCATTACGTTGAAGGTGCGCGCGCTCGAACAAGGGTTCCGTAGATCTCGCAGCCCGATGCAAGCAAGAGCGCGAAAGGCTGGACAGCGCACAACACGCGAGACTGAAGGTTTAGGAAACCACTCACAGCCTGGCGCACAGTGCACTGGCTGAACAGATGCGCAACCGTGCTAGGATCGCGCGTTGCCTGGCGCACTGGATACTGGCAACGGTGCGTGTAAGGAACAGGTGATGCAGGCGCGGGTGAAGCACCGGCGCACGAGGCAGGCGCGCGTGATGTGCAGGCGCACGAGAGGCGCAAGACCGGCGAGAAGGCGCAGGCGCGCGGAGGACGAGCGCAGGAGGCCCAGGCGTGCGGAGAGCGCAAGATCGGCAGTGCGCAGAGAGAGAGAAGGAGAGAGAGGCTTGACGGTGGGGCTAGGGTTTTTTTGGTTCGAGAACTTCGACCTAAAAACCGTCGCTCTGATACCATGTTGGGAAAATAATAGGGTTTGTTTATTCCATCAGCCCTAGGCTCTCTTATATAGGAGAGTAGCCTATGGGTAAATTACATAAAGAGTACGACAGGAATGGAAAATAACAAGAGTACATAAGTAGATAATATATGTTTACAATAACTGTTGTGAGCCATTAGACGCGTACCTCAATTCTTACCACCTTGATGTTGTCTACAAGATCACGCTACATGAAAATGAGAGAAATATTAGAGATGCAAATTGGGTTAGATTGATGGATGATATGAAAATCGGAGCTGGATATTCCATCTTTTTGGAAGGAAATATAATCCTATGAAGAAGTAAGAAAAAATATCAGGTTCGATGCTAAAGCTGAATAGAAAGTATAGAGAAAGATGAGAGAATACAATGAGTTACTTTATTCAAGATGTCTATGGGGTTCATGTATAGGCTGAAACTTTAGAGCACTCATAATCTTGTAAAGCACTGTGATGATATCTGGGAACAGAAATAGTCACGAGAGCATGTATATCTTATGTCAGAGCATGATAAGCTAACAGTAGAAGTGAAATGAAACATAGGGTGAAAGGTACATTGCCTCTTAGTTCTTGCAGAGAGTTGTGAGAAGATCTTAATGAGCATCCGGGGCGACAATGGTGGGGGCACTTAAAGATGTATGCAATCATGCAAGAAAGGAACATGCCAAGGTACAAGAGTGGGTACAAATGTATGCTTGTGCTTATACACAATTGGTGGAGGAAGATCTAAAGGAATATATGTGACAGACATTGTAAGGAAACTAGTCTGTGTAAAGAAAGTAACACCCGTAGAAATATAGTATTGATGCACAATAGGGTCATAGCACATGTAACCCTTTTGGGTGCAAGAATAGTCAAGAAAGACATTTAATCGCCCTAGGTGATAGTTTATCAATAGTCTGAAAATTATGGACGAAAGTTATAAACCCAAATATTCTCATAGGTAGTGGGAAGGGCGACTCATTTGGATAGAGTAACGCAAAAGAAGTGCACCCCTTAAGGATCGAAGTTGGGTCCTTGTTGATAAGATGAACAACAGTAAGAATAACAACACCCCAGTAGGTCTTCGGAACCTTCATCTGAGTAAAAAGGAGCAAGCAATATTAAGAAGATGTCTGAGTTTAAGTCCATTTTGCTGAGAGGTATACAAACATGATATTTCGTGGATAGTTCCCTAAGAAGCAAAGAAACCATCAAGTCATGTTGTGTGAATTCCAAAACAATATCATGACGAAAAGTTTGGATATAAGTGGAGAGAACAATTTTGATGTACTAGAAGAAATTCCTGATGATTTTATTGATCTTCGAACATTCCTTTAACAGATAGACCCAAGAGGATCAACTATAATCATCAACAAAAACAACAAAATACTTTTGTCAACTCAGAGTATGGACCGGACAAGATCCCTATATATCACAATGGATAAGGGAAAAAGGAACTTCACTACAAGGCTTAACATGTACAGCGAAGGACGCTCGATGACATTTCCAAAATAGCATGCCTCACACTCAAAGAGCTTCAACGTAGAGAGTTCATGGAACACCATGGGGATAGTGTTGGTAGAATGGTGACTAAGGCGAAGATGCCAGAGTAAATGATCATCAAAGATAGACATAGCACCAACAAAACTAGAATCAGATGGAATGTCAAGATAGTAGAGACCATTCTTCTCATGTCCCATACCAAAAATCTGCCTCGTCGGATGTCCTGAAAGTAACATGTTAGAAACTACGAATACATAAGCGTAATTAGAGATAAAGATAATAACATGAAAGAACACCGGAATTTTTACGTGGAACCCTACTCCCTAAGGAGCGGGATGAAACCATGGGAGAAAGCCTCAAAGGGATGATTGTTGCATTCAACTTTCTTATCTGATACAAGAGGTCTGGGACTTCTTATATAGCCTCCACAGACCCTCCAAGTCCCACCACTGGTAGATATGGGACTAAACACTGGATGTAGTAATTGGATCCAATTACCCATCTATACATGAGTAACACATACTCCAACACTCCCTCTCAAGTTGGAGCATGCAATGCTCAGCTTGGACAAACATAAAGAAATCTCAAATTCACACTACAAGACACTACATATAATATCAATTCAACACAAACACAACTGTCAGTTATTGTTGAGGACATTGCTTCTCATCGTACATGTGAGGAGGAACAAACGAGCTGGAGTGTGAGTCGAATTAGGTCTCCTCGTCGGAGAACATGTTCTCTGAGCTGCACCTATCAGAGTCAATGAAACTGAAAAGAGTCCCCGTTGGAGTATTCTGGCCCACCACATGTAGAAGACTGAATCATGTGGACAACTGCTCCATCTCTAAAAGGGTTGAATTGAAAAAGCCGTTGAGACATCCTCGTCAGAGTCCACGGTCGCTGAAGAATGGAGTCTGAAAAGTCTCGTTGGAGAACTGGGTCTCTCCCATATTGGCTCAGAGAATGAGATCTCCACTCTGGAATCCCTATGAAATCACATGAAAACCCTAGCCCACATGGCATGGAGAATGTGATCTCTACTCTGGAGTCACTATGGATCACATAAAAAACTCCGAGCCCAAAAACAAAAGATGGAGACCACACAAATGATGGGAAACATGTGCTCATCAAACTGAAGACTCATAATTTGAACATCGAGTCTGAAATCTGAACATCTGTAGAGTCTGAAATTTGGCTGGCCTGGAATCTGGAGAATCTGAAAATCAAGCATGTAGAACTCTACATAATACTCCAACTTTCTCCCACACTGGTTAGAAAACAACGATGTCGACCAAGTTGGGTGAAGACATGAAAGGATGGGGAGAAACAGAAATCTAATAAGCTGATCTCATAATTTTTTCGGCTTCTCTTCTCAAAATTCTATAAAATCATTTTTTTCGTATGGATTCTTTTTGTATGACCCCTCTTTTACCCAACTATTTCCTCCTTTTTTTAACACTTCTCTCTCTCCCTCTCTCTTTATAAATAAGCCGTTCTGTTCTTTTTTTGGTTTTCGTCTCATTTTTCCCTTCGTACTGTTTTTTTGTACGACCCTTTTTCCATTTTTTGGGAAAAAATTCTCGCCCCCTTTTTTCTTTTTCTTTAGCACTTTTCCCTCCATTTTTTTACATTCTTGACAATGGACCCAATGGGCCTTTACAAATTTTTAATAATAAACAATGCAAGGAGCTCGACGACTATTTAGGGTGCCCCTTATGGGAACCCATCTTACGAACATGCACTTCCCCAATGATTGGGTGCTCCCAGATCAACTTCACCCAGAGATAACTCGTGCAAGGATTGAGATGCCACCGCCGCCATTGCTTGGGATTAGGGCTCGCTCGAGGAGCCGGATCGCCTTCATTGGAATCAATGAGGAATGCTGCCACAGCCTGTTGTTCCAGATTTGGAGGAGCTGCGAGATGGAGGGCTCCGCATGGTGATGTGCTGGAGTGCGGCGTCGCCGCACAGATCTGGGGCGTTGGAGCGTGTACTGGAGAGACAGACACCGCTAGAGGTTGTGTCGCGCAAGAGGACCTATTATATCGGGCCTTCTTCTTCGAACTGAAGCTCGTAGAATGTTGCACGATCGGAGGACTAGAAGGTGATGTTTCGCCATATGTGGATGGAGGTGCTCTGTGACACCATATGTGGTTGGAGGCAGAACCCTTACGGTTGTTATTGCAACCATATGGTGCGATGAAGCTCCGCCCGGGCCTATGCGCGAGGGCTGCTCCTATATCAAGACTGTTGGAGAAGATATCATACCGCCGAAGATGTGAACGGTGTTCTGTTATCGCCATCGCCACTACCGAGATCTCGCTAGAGGTGGCAGGTGTGATGACCATGGAGCGCCGCCAATGTGAGAAGGGAACTGTGAATGCACTTGGAACTCAACAAATCGAATATGATTGCGCTTGGAGATGAATATCACCTGATCTGTAGCTTGGAAGGGTTAGGGTTTCAGAGAGAAACCCTAGAACTTAAAGTTGATGACGATCTGATAATGTATGCGAATCAGGGTTCTGAAAACACTAGATCTCAAACTTGAATAGATCATAAATCATAAATCTTCAGAACTTTGAATCTTCATAATCAACTTTAACAAGAATCGAATCTCGAATAAAATAACGAACATAAAATCCTCGAGAATCGAACCCGCTTTGATACCATGTTAGAAAACTACGAATGCGGAAGTGTAACAAGAGATAAAGATAATAACATGAAAAAACACTGGGATTTTTACATGGAACCCTACTCTCGGGATGAAACCACAGGAGAATGCCTCAAAGGGTTGATTGTTGCATTAACTTTCTCATCTGATACATGAGATCTGGGGCTTTTTATATAGCCTCCACAAAACCTCCATGTCCCACCATATTTAGATGCGGGACTAAACACGAGATGCAGTAATTGGATCCTGGAAGGATCCAATTATCCATCTATACATGAGTGACACATACTCCAACATAACAATATAACTCATAGAAAATAACCCTACAATTAAGATTAGTACATAGCTTCTAAACAAATAATAGACTAAGAGGAAAAACATGTGCATAATGAACTCCAGTCAGCCTGAGTTTGGAGGAATACTCGACAGTACCAACAATAATGACAGGGGAATGATCCCCATTAGCAACCTGAACCGGCTTCACAAAAGTAGATGGTTGAGAAAAGGTAAGTAGACTACCTTCTCCCGTTAAATGTGTAGATGCCCTTGAGACCATAATTCATGAATGACCAGCAAATGAAACAGAGTTGGCTACTGTACCTGAAGTTGTAGCCAAACTAGCGGTGGAAGTAGATGTAATATTGTCACTGGTGGAGGTACTAGAATTCTGCAGAAGCTACGTCATGTGGGAGTATTCTGAAGTACTTGTGTTTCAGCAGAATGCTGATCAGGTGTGTCTTTTGTTGTATCATATGATGGCTCATATTTACGAAGATGTATCATAGGCACTGCTGTATACCAAACTGTTGACGCTTTTTTAGTTATTATGTATCTTCGTTATTTTATTTTCTTGTTAGTCTCTTTATGTAATTTACCCATAGGCTACTCTCCTATATAAGAGAGCCTTGGGCTATGGAATAGATACCTCATTCACGTTTCCCAACATGGTATCAGAGCGACGGTCCTAGACCGGAGTTCCTGAAACCCTAACCCTAACCCTACCCGCCGGCCCTCTCTCTCTCTCTCTCTCTCTTCTCCCCGCAGATCGGCGTTGCCGCCCCCCCCCTCCAGGCGCATCTGCGCATCTCCAGGCGCAGGCGCAGGCGCGCATCTGCACATCTCCAGGCGCAGGCGCGCATCGCCTGATCTCCGGCGCGCATCTGCGGTGTCCTGATCTGCAGCGCCTCCTGATTTGCGGCGCTCCTCAACGATCCTCCAGCGCGCATCTCGCGTTGACCGATCTCCAGCGCATGAGCGCATAGAGCACCCACTTCGCGCCGATCTCCAGCGACGATCTTCAGCCCCAGATTTTCGCGTGCAGCCACTGAACGAGATATTCGCGTGAACCCAGTCAACCCCTGATCACGCACTTTGCGCGCAGCCTCTGCGCAACGTGTAGCATCCACGCCCTAAAACTCTAGGGCACAGATCGTGATATATATGGGGTTGGTTGCTTGACGTCTACACATGCAACTAATCCCGTTTATGTCGTTGTAGACAAAGATTATTGTCTCTTGGTCACTCCAGTCTTCCAGTATGTCAGAAAGCAAGGCTGATATTCCATCTATGGGCGCGTTTCGTGGTCCAGCGCCAATCGTCAAGATGGATGGTACGAACTATGAACTGTGGGCAATGCAGTTCATGAGTATGATGAAGTCCACGGGCAAGAAGCATATTCTCACAGAGCCCGAACCTGCAGAGAAGACTGGAGTTCATGCCTCATGGGAGGCTGACGACGCATATGCAAAGGTGTGGCTATCTGGCACATTGGCTATTGAGATCGCCAATGACATTCTACATCAGCCCACAGCCAAAGATATGTGGGATATCCTAGCAGCGACATATTCTCAGGCGAAAAATGAGACGAAGATCCTGCAACTACAACATGATATATTCACAATTAAGCAGAATGGCCGCCCATTACATTCTCTCTATACATCTTTGAGAGGAATGTTTGAGAAGCTCCATAGCTTCATGCCTCTTACCGCCACACCAGAACAACAGAAGACATACAGGAATGCGACGATGGTGGGTGTGTTTCTCGCTGCACTCGATCCAGAGTATGAGGCAGCACGTTCACAGATTTTGGCGGACTCGACTATTCCTCCCATGGAGGAAGCGTTTCACAGATTGAGCAGGATTACTGTACCTTCAGCAGCCACTACTCAGAATCCCTCAGCCATGGCAGCCAATAGAGGCCGCAGTTCTCAGTACCAGGGCCGTGGACGTATTCCCCGAGGAAGGGGTGGCCGCACTAGGCCAACATGCTCGTACTGTCACAGAGTCGGCCATACTGAAGACACATGCTACTCAAAGCATGGATTTCCTGCATCTGCACGAGCCGCTGAGCAGATAGAGCCCCCGTCTGCATCTACCTTGGATCAACGATTTGATGATCTGGTTGCCCGTCTTAGGGGCATTATACCACCACCTGGCCCAGCACCGCAGACAGAGATTCATACTGATGCCGCTGCTTCTGCTTCTGCCTCTACGAGTACTTCAGGTAGTACACTTGCTCTTCACAGTAGTAGATCAAATACATTGCCGTGGATCATGGACTCGGGCGCTACACATCACCTATGTGGCGACCAGAGTCTGCTTACAGGATATACTCAGATTCCTCCAGGACGGACAGTAGTGATTGCCAATGGCACTCATTCCCCTATCACGGGTCAGGGGGGATTAGATTGACATCCTCTATGCAGCTCAAGAATGTTTTGCATGCACCGCATTTTTCCATGAATCTGTTGTCGATTAGTCAGATTACGAAGGATCTCCATTGTCGAGCTATTTTTGATTCATCTTCTTTGACTTTTCAGGACATCCGTACGGGCAACGTGATTGGTCATGGCTATGAGCAAGGAGGCCTTTATCGTCTGAACCAGACCCCGTTTGCCGGAATCACAGCCTCTCCCGCAGAACAAGTATCTCCTCTCCTGTGGCATCTGCGTTTCGGTCATTTACCGCTTCAGAAGTTGCGTCTAGTCCTACCCTATAGTCTTTCTCACACAACTGTCCAGTGTGAGGCATGTCAGTTGGGAAAACATCACAGGTCATCTTTTCCCAGTAGTCAAGGTCGGAGTAGTACTTCCAAGTTTGAGTTGTTCCATGTTGATGTCTGGGGTCCGAGTCGTGTTCCCGATCATCAGGGGCACAGGTTTTATATTGTATTTGTGGATGACTTCTCTAGAGCATCATGGGTATTTCTAATGAAAAATAAATCTGAAGCTGGAAATATTATTATTCACTTTCTAAATGAAATTCAGAATGTTTTCTCCACAACTGTCAAAATTCTGAGAAGTGACAATGCATTAGAATTGTGTACCAACAGTCTAGCCAACTACTACTCCTCTAAAGGAATTGTTCACCAAACATCCTGCGCTCATACGTCTCAACAAAATGGGGTTGCAGAAAGAAAACACCGTCACCTACTTGATGTCACAAGGTCACTTCTCATTCAGAGTCATGTTCCGTATTCCTACTGGGGTGATGCAGTCCTTACTGCATGTTATCTTATAAATCGTATGCCCTCGTCTGTCTTGAATGAACAGATTCCTTTCTCACTCGTTTATCCTGACAAGGATCTGTTCACTCTTACCCCTCGTGTGTTTGGGTCTGTCGCATTTGTCCATCAGTTGTCGCCTGGTTCTGACAAGCTCTCTCCTAGGGCTGTCAAGTGCGTCTTTGTGGGGTACTCCAGAACTCAAAAGGGGTACAAGTGTTTTGACCCTGTGCGTCGGCGGTATATGATCAGTGCAGATGTTACATTTTTTGAATCCGTTATGTATTTTTCAGAATCCGGGAACATGCAGTCACCACCTATATCTCCTGAGACCGTATTCATGGCACCACCAACAACATCACCGTCACCACCATCCCTACCACCACCACCACCACCGCCACCAACAGTATCCCCACTACCATTCCACTACACCCGCAGGCCGCCTCAAGCTCATGGTCCTGACCAGTCACCTAGCTCGCCTATGGTATGTGATGAGAATGTTAATGTTGATGAATCTAACGACATTTCTGAGCAGGATACATTACAGGAGCATGGTGATACCACAGAGGATCTGGATGTTCCAATCGCCCTACGCAAGCCGAAAAGAAGCTGTGCCAAATATCCAGTATCAGCAGCTATATCCTTTGAGAGGCTATCTGGACACTTCAGGACGTTTGCATTGTCACTTTCAGCTACAGACATTCCACGGAACCACCATGAGGCTTTGCAGGATTCTAGATGGCGGCGAGCGATGGAGGAAGAGATGGCGGCTCTTCAGACTCGAGGTACATGGAGCTTGGTTACTATACCTCCAGATGTCAGCCCAGTAAGTTGCAGATGGGTGTTTACAGTGAAACATAATGCAGATGGCACTATTGAGAGGTACAAGGCACACTTAGTTGCAAGGGGATTCACACAGACATATGGGGTAGATTATCTTGACACGTTCTCCCCTGTAGCTCATCATTCCACTCTGCGGATACTTTTGTCAGTTGCAGTTACTAGAGACTGGCCGCTCTATCAACTAGATGTGAAGAATGCTTTTCTGTATGGTGATCTGCAGGAGGAAGTTTATATGCAACAGCCACCAGGTTTTGCTGTTGAGGGGGAGTGTTCCAAGGTTTGCAGGCTACATAAGGCCATCTACGGCCTTAAGCAGAGCCCCAGAGCATGGTTCCAGAAGCTGTCAGACCTCTTTGAGAAACAAGGATACAAACGCTCCAATGCTGATCATTCCTTGTTTGTACAGAAGACGGCAAGAGGTATTGTTGTAATCATGGTCTATGTTGACGATATCTTGATTACAGGTGATGATGACCAGGGCATTAAGCAGGCAAAGGAAAGGCTGGGGACCGAGTTTGTCACCAAGGACCTGGGAGTCCTTAGATATTTTCTGGGGCTGGAATTTGCCAGAAATCCGTATGGATTGGTCATGTCACAGAGGAAGTATGTCACAGATCTATTGAGTGAGACATGTATGTTAGGGTGTCGACCTGCTACGACACCAATGGACCCCAGCATGAAGCTGTTCGATGATGACACAGAGGAGGTTGACAGGAGAAGATACAGAGAACTGGTAGGAAAATTGTTATATGTTACGATCACTAGGCCAGATATATTATTTGCAGTGAGCCGTGTGAGCCAGTTCATGGAGCAACCACGTCAGGTGCATATGGATGCAATACACATGATACTTAGATATCTCAAATCTTCTCCAGGTAAAGGTCTGCTATTCAAGAAAGCAAAGGAAATTTCTGTCTCAGCATGCGCAGATGCAGACTATGCAGGGTGTCCTAAGGATAGGAAGTCTACCTCAGGGTATGCCGTCTATGTTGGAGATGCACTAGTCTCATGGAGGAGCAAGAAACAAACTGTGGTAGCTAGATCCAGTGCTGAATCTGAATATCGGGCTATGGCCCAGGCCACTACAGAGATGATGTGGGTGAAAGCGGTGCTGACAGATTTATGCTTAGATGTACCACTTCCTATGAACTTGGAGTGTGATAATCAGGCTGCGTTGTTCATTGCAAACAATCCTGCATTCCATGAACGGACCAAGCACATTGAGGTGGATTGTCATTTCATACGTGATATGATTCAGAAAGGATTCATTGCCACATCTCATGTTACTTCAGAGAACCAGACTGCAGATATATTCACCAAGGCATTGTTACGAGGTCCATTCCAGAAGTGTGCTTCCAAGCTGAGCATGATTGACATCTATGCTCCATCTTGAGGGGGAGTGTTGACGCTTTTTTAGTTATTATGTATCTTCGTTATTTTATTTTCTTGTTAGTCTCTTTATGTAATTTACCCGTAGGCTACTCTCCTATATAAGAGAGCCTTGGGCTATGGAATAGATACCTCATTCACGTTTCCCAACACAAACTTTACCCAACAACGCTCAAAAGGGTGGTTCCAGCACCAACAATGTATACACGTTGGATATTGGGAGTAGTAGTAGAATCACGTCCACAATCACTGCCAAAGTCAAGTCCATGCCCTGATTCATGGTTACGGCCATGACCAAAGTCACGACCTCATCCTCCCTCGAAGCTCCGTCACCCTCTGTTTCTTGACGATGCATAGTGAGCAGTAGTATCTGTAGATGGTATGGTGGAAGGACGCTCAACAAATGTCTTGAGTTCCTGTAGATGATCAAAGATGGTCTCAATCGATGGTAGGGTGTCAGCCGTAAAAACTGATCCTTCACATACATACGGTCCAGAGAGGAATCGGTATACCTGCCATTCATATCACTCTCCCACCTGTTGATCATAATAAACTGGCTGGACCATCAGGAGCTCCTCAAAAAAGCTAGTCAACAACATGTAGTACTCAACAAGACTCGAATCTCCCCAAGTGGCTAACCAAATCCGTGTGTAAATATTGGAGAGTCGAGACTTGATTGTCTTCTGAGAGTAGGTTCATTCTAGATTCTCCCACATAGCTTTAGCAGAATCCTTGCAGTGAAGATTTGCCGCAATGTTTGGATAGATGCTATTGGTCATCCGAGTGATAATCTAGAAATTGTTTGCATATAGTCCTTGTTCATCTCCTTAAACGGATCATTGGTAAGAATATGGTTCTTCCATTTAGGGGTGTCAGAAAAATATCAAGTTCGATATTCGGTCAGGTTCGGCTCGTTAAAGGTTCGATTGAGATTCGTTCGAAAATAAACGAGCCGAACCATGATATAGATTTGGGCTCGGTTATTTAAACGAACCGAACCTTGAAATGGTAGGTTCGCTCAGGTTCGATTCGTTAATAGTTCGATACACAATATAAATTATATATATATATATGTATTTTTTTCCTCAAAAATTATATGAGGAATGAGGAGTTTGCACCATGATGGAAATATGGTATATGCATAAAAGTTCACATCCCTTGATTAAGACATACTGAAGGGTTGTGATCATTCCACATTCTTAAAATATTTAGATTCCAAGGAGTTTCACTGCTAATCGAATGTTAAACGAACCAGACCGGACCTTCATGAATCAAGGTCGAGCCGAGCCGAATCTGAACATCATTTTCATCTTATCGAGCCGAACTTCTTAACATGCTAAACGAACCGAATCGAACCTTGGTAGGTTTGCTCAGGTTCGATTTGTTAATACCCCTACTTGCATTGACCACCGACGAATTCCTTGAATGATCGAGACCAGAACACAGTTTTCTGTGCCATTTTATTGGATAGAGGTGCCCTATAAAATCATATAAGAAGTCGAGTATATGAGCTTGGTCTCAGTGGACATCATCGTGGCCATGAAGGTCAAGAAAAAGTGGTCTAGAAGATCTGTTGCTTTAATCAAGCATATGAGTAACCTAGGTCACCATTTCAACCCTCTTTTGGGCTTTCATAGCTATGAACTATGACTTGGACGCCACAACTCAGAGTTGACGGGGATGTCGGTTCAACCCATTAGTACGATGAGCCCTAAGGATGGGCTGGCAACTCCAATCTTGTGGCAGGGGGGGTGTGTGCCATAGGAGCCCTAACGGGTTCGTAAGGGGCGACAAAGGTCTCTTGCAGCCCTAGACGAGGCCTTTTGAAGGCTCGACTGCGATGGAGTAGCCTGGGCGGAGCCTCTTGGAGGATTGACGGTGCTGCTGAGGGCGCGAGAATCCCTGGCTGCCGTTGAAGGGTCCTGTACGGAGACCTAGTTGCTGGAGGAGCCAAGGAACATGCCTTATGCGGGGCCATGTTCGATGGAACGGCCTGACACAAGGGCTGCGGAGAGGAAATGAGACGGGGGCTGGTGGTGGTGACATTATTTAGATCAAAGCATGGTCTAGGATCGTTGCTTTGCTACGATGTGGGGAAAGATGCGAGAACACAATGAGTTACTTTATTTAAGAGGTCTAGGGGTTATTATATAAGCCGAAACCTTAGAGCACTCATAAATGGAAAATTACATAAACAACCTCGAGGGATTACAACTAAATAAGATAAAATATAAAGACATATTTAACATAAAGCATGCTTAACGAGTTATACATATATATATATATATATGGGTTTAAATAATGTTGTCAGGTACTCACCCAATATTGGGGTAAAGGCTGCAATAAACCTAGCCAATAAGCCAATAATGCGTAAGTGCACCAATTATGTTACTTTTCTCCAATAAGCCAATAAGCCAAAAACTCTAAGATGCACACGTGCATCGATTACGTTGAGTGGGATCAATGCCTTTAATCAAAGAGAATACAGATTCTGATGTTCTTTTCTTCCTTACATAAGAAATAAAGAATATACTGGCCAATTCCTTTGCCAATGGGCTTCCAATGCTACAATTTCAAGGTATGTCAGCAAAGTAGCACTTTAAAGCAAAGTCTTAGTACAAGTACAAAAATATCAATATACTATGAAAATATAGACATCAGAAGCTACACACACTCTCTTAACATCTGCTTTGAGGTATGGAGTGTTGGGCAAATTACTATAGACATGTGTGTAGAATGTATGTAGATGAGATGAAAACACTCCTTTACGGATGTGTGGCAACACAGAGGACTGGATACACAATTTAGTGTAAAAAAAGGTCAATGTGGTGCCATAGAAGATCACATGAGAGAAACCAGCTAAGGTGGTTTAAACATGTGCAAAGAAGACCACCCAACACTTTCAGTTCTAATAGTGAGAAGTTAGACCAAGAGTTCTGTTAGAGTGCGGGAAGACAAGAAATGTTGGATTGGAATTAAAGAATACGTGTAGCCGATCCCACTAAGAATGGGAAGTGGCATGATTATTGTTTATTGATGTAAGGTGTAAATGCAAATATAGTGGCAAGAGAAAGTTGGATGGGGTGAAAGGAAACATCATCTAAATTAGGATTTCATTAAAAAATTGAGTCCCAGATGACTTTGCGAATAAGGCAGGAACAAACTCCATTTTGACCATCAAATGAAAATATTTGAAGATTATCAATTACCTGATATTCCTTGTCTGTCATTTCAATCAGTTTCCTTTCAAATAGCTCAAGGAAAGCATCAACCCTCATATTTAGTTGGGATGGGTCCTATTATAAGAATCAACAGTTCAGCATTTTTAGTGCTAATTCTAAATAGAAGCCTCGGTTAATTTTCTCTACATGTACCTTTACAGTAGACTGGATGATGAACTGCAACCCTCTGATTCCACAATCATCCCTATACACAGATTTCAATTCTTCAACAGTTGATATATATATATATATATATAGGTAACTGACTTGTAAAAATGTTGGGAAAAAAGGATTTACAGATGCAATTCATAACAGAGCACAATACAATAATGAAAGGTCACGGACACAAAACTTGTAATTAAAAAATACAGATGAAAATAGGGATTTGTGTGCAAGAATGAGGGAGATTGATGTATAAAGAATAAATCCTAGCTCTCTATATAAGAAAGAGGCATGGGAAACACTCATAGACCCTAACACTCCTCAAGTTGGAGAAAAAATATCTAACATGCTTAGAAGGTGACAATAGCGCTTAAAGAGGCTCTGGAAAGTGCCCTGGTAATCATTCTCGCAACTTGATCTGCAAAAAAAACATTGAAAGTCCACTATGCTAAGATTCCTGTTGACGCATGAAGAGGCAATCGACTTCTACATCTTTAGTTCTTTTCGAAGGAAAAGAGGGTGAATACCCATCATAGAGCACCCTTATGCTATATATTAATAATAACAGAAAATAAAAAATAATTATAAAATCCATCCTCTCCAAACGGAACGCAACCCTATCATGAGACGACCATAAATACCAAACAAGAGCCAAAGTCATCAGTCAGTCATTGGTCGAGTGAGAACTCATGGCCCAAGGGATGATAACAATCTCGCCGCATACGTGGTCTCCACACACTTTATTGCCGTGTTGGGCCATTTTTCTAGAGCACGAACAAAGAACATGTACACAACATTCGTTAGCTGGGGGAAGAATCAGCACACATGGGCTTTTTTAGGAATATATTGAGAGAATTGGATTTGGTTCGACAATGTGTGGTGGAAAAAAAATTCTGTTTTTTTTTATCAAGGTATGGATTTCCTCAGACAAGGAGCTGAGGCAACTATTCAAATTTCAATCAAAGATAAGGTGTGTTCATAGTGGGCAAACCATATTAAAATCCTGACTTTATAATTTCGTCATCACTCTCTCTCTTCTCTACAACCATAGAAATGAAAGGCACCTTTGACCTTGCATATGACAGTTCTTCAACCTCATTCAGATGGTTAGGATTTAATTTATATCAACAAAATATTTACAGAAAACACATCAAATCCCACCGGAAGTGAAATTTTTATTAACAATTCCTTTTCTACTTTGATTTTCGGATCCATTTGTATCAAGAGATTAGCCTTCACACATGCATCAAATCTCCAGTATAAAAAAAGAGAGTGGATAAGACCTGTAGGCCTTCTTGGCAATGAAAACCCCATAAACCCACATCCAATGATAACCATTTAAAGGCCCCTCCGCCATTTCAAAAGACCTACTCATCCTAAAGAAATCATGCATGACCTCCTTCGAGACACCACAAGAAAGATAGGAACCCAATCACCATCACACCAAGCGTATGCAACCTTTAGGTCTAGATTGTCGCCAAGGTGACAAGCCATCCTTCTAGAATCAAAACGAACTACCATCCCCCATCACTAGCCTTAGAAAAGACACAATCTATGGCAACGTGGAGCTGAATACCCTCTAGAAGTTTGTCAAGTAACCTAAATCACCTCAGAGGAATAATGAAAAATAATGCCAAAAATATTCTATACAAAGTGATAGAGCATGTCTTCACTCCACCAGATTCCTACCACAAACGTCGTTATGGGCATTTTTCATCCTTGGACCGCCATCCTCCAAGGGCCATGTTACAAACTCCCAATCAACTAAAGGGAATACCATGCCCCTCTCGCCACAAGCTTGACAAGAAGAAGTATCTCATAGTCGTTTTTGTTGAGATTATTATATATCTTTGATGTTATTTTTCTATTTCTTTTCTTCATGTATTTCTCGTGCTATTTACCCACGGGCTTTTCTCCTAAATAAGAGAGCCCATGGGTCTTATGAATATCAAGTCATTCATTTTTCCCAACATGGTATCGGAGAACCGGTCCTAGACTGGGGTTCCCATATCCCACCCTAACCCTACACCGCCACCCCCCTGGTCGTGCATCGCCAGTCACCACCGCGCATCGCCTATGTCTTCGTCTGCGCATATGTGCTGTGCGCTTGCGCCCCGCACTATGCGCCTGTGCCCCTGCTTGCGTTGTGCGCCTGCGCCCTGCGGCTCCAGCGCGCAATCGCTTAGCGCGCACCAGCGCGCTACTACGCGTACCAACGTGCATCTGTACAAGTACTCCAACGCACAACTGCATGTAGATTTGCTACCCTTGCGCATGTACAACCAACGGCTAGATCTTGGTCGGATTTCGTGATTTTTCAACATATAAATCACGATTTCCGCATCTAGCCTACAACGACAAGAGAAGATGAAGGTTGTATGAGTCTACAGATACAACCGATCCTCCAAATGTGATTGTGCAGACTCATTCACAATGGTCTACTCCTCAGTATTGTTCCAGACATCAGCAATTTTTGCTACCATGTCAGAAAACAAGGGCGATGTTTTTTCATTCGCCGGTACCTTCAAGAGCCTGGCTCCCATCGTGAAGATGGATGGGACCAACTATGAGTTATGGTCCATTCAGTTTCGCATCCAAATACAGTACCGTAACAAGGAGTACATTTTGATGGATCCAGAGTCGGAAGACAAGACTGGGGCTAATGCTTCTTGGAAGCAAGATGATGCCTATGCTCGCATTTGGCTCTTCGAGAAGCTCACCACGGAGATTGCCAATGATATTGTCAATCAATCCACAACAAAGGCTATGTAGGATATTTTAGCAGACACGTATGGGCAGGAAAAATATGAAAGCAAAATTCTACAGTTACAGTTTGATATTTTTTCGACCAAGCAGAATGGTCGACCTCTTCATGCACATTTCTCGCATCTTAGAGGCATGTTTGAGCGTATGCATAGCTCCATGCCTATAACTACTAGCACTGAGCAGCAACAGGCATATCAGAATGCTACCATGGAAGGAGTCTTTCTGTCATCTCTCGACTTTGAGTACGATGCAACACGTACTCAACTACTGACTGGAGAGACGATACCTCCAATGGAGGAGGTCTACAAGAGGCTGAGCAGAATTACTACTACTGTCGCTCAGACTACCTCTGCTAAGGCAGCCTCTCGCGACAGAGGGGGTACGACACCGTTTCGTGGTCGAGGACCATGTGGACGAGGAGGATGTCGGCTAGGTCCATGTGCACATTGCCGTCGTCCTGGTCATTCTGAGGAGACATACTATCATAAGCATGAATATCCTGCGACTGCATGAATTGCTGAGCAGACCGAGTCTACTTCTTCTCCTGCTTCGGCGCATGAAGCACGTTTTGATGATATTGTGTCAAGAATGGGAGAGATGATGACTACACCTACTACTTCGACTGCAAGACCTTCAGATATAGCTCATGCTGCCAGAGCCTCCTCGAGTTCATCACGTATTGCTTTTGCACTTACCAGTAGTAGCAGTTCAGATCTGTTCGATTGGATCATGTACTCTGGAACATCTCATCATATGTGTGGAGATCGTGCACAATTTACTTCCTACATGTCTATTCCTCCTGGTAGATCAGTTGTGATTGCTAATGGAGATCATCTACCCATTGTTGGTCGGGGGGATTGTTCTATCTCCTTCAATGCGTCTACAAAATGTTTTTACATGCTCCATCATTTCAGATGAATCTTTTGTCTACTAGCCAGATTACAAAAGATTTACATTGTCGTGCCATATTTGACCCATTCTCTCTTGTGTTTCAGGACATACTCATGAGCAGGGTGATTGGATGTGGCCGTGAACAGAGAGGGTTGTACAGACTTGTTCAGCCTCCTTACGGTAGTGTTGCTACTACTCCTTCTGGATATGTTTCTCCTTTCCTGTGGCATCTTCGATTTGGGCACCTTCCTCTGCAGAAGTTGTGTCATGTTCTCCTACAGATCTTTACTCGTACTACCTTGGAGTGTGAGCCATGTCAGCTTGGGAAGCACCATCACTCCTCTTTATTGAGTTGTTAGAGTCATCATAATAGTCATCTGTTTGAGTTGCTTCATTTTGACATATGGGGTCCTAGTCATGTTATGGATCATCAGGGACATCGGTTCTATGTAGTTGCTGTGGATGATTTCTCTAGATTATCTTGGATCTTTCTATTAAAGAGTAAGTCTGAAGTTGATCCTGTTATTAAATCTTTTCTTATTGAGATCAAGAACATTTTTCTGCAAATGTGAAATTTATTCGCACTAACAATGCCTTGGAGTTTTCTACTTTACATTTGTCTGCTTTCTCAGTTCCATTGGTGTTGTCCATCAGACTTCGTGTGCTTACACTTCCCAGCAGAATGGTGTTGTTGAACGCAAACACGTTCATCTTTTGAATGTCACGAGGACTCTTTTGATTCTGAGTCGAGCTCCACATTCATTTTGGGGTGATGCGGTTCTCATTGCATGTTACTTAGTGAACTGCATGCCGTCTACTATCATTGGAGAAAAAGTTCCTTTCTTGAATGCGTTTCCCGAGGAATTATTCTCCCTTTTTCCCAGGGTATTTGGATTTGTGGCTTTTGTCCACAATTTTAATCCAAGTCGTGGCAAACTCTCTCCTAGAGTTGTCAAACGTGTGTTAGTTGGTTACTCTCGTACCCCAAAAGGGTATAGATGTTTTGATCATGTTGGGCGAAAATACTATGTTAGTGCTGATGTCACATTTTTTTAATCTATTATGTATTTTTCTCCAACAGGTGACATGTTGTCTACTATTTACTCTGGTGAGGATATCTTTGTTCATGTACCTCTGTTAGTTTCACCACCATCTCCACATGTTGAGTCTCAGCCACCTCAACCTCCACCATCTCCACCTCCACCGCCTCCACCACCTCCACCTCCGTCTACCCTAACACAGTTCCTACCTCGATTTTACATCCGCAGGTCTTCTACTTGTCCCTCTGTTCCTGCACCTTCCCCGTCATCCAGCACGCCCCAGGTATGTGATGAACACATTGTTTCTACCGATGGCACTGGTTCTATGCTTGATCCACATGATAATACATAGGAGGTGGTAGTATCAGAGCACATGCTCTCCGACGAAGAGATTCAGTTGATTCACACTCCAGTCCGTTCGTCCTCCTCACCTGCATGACATGAGAAGCAACGTCCTCGATAGCAGCCGACAATTGTGCACATTGAGTTGATATTGTCTGTAGTGTCATGTAGCGTGGGTTGAGTTTTCTTTCTGTTTGTTCTAGTTGAGCATTGCATGCTCCAGTTTGAGGGGGAGTGTTGGAGTATTTGGTTATGCGTCTCTTATATCAGAGGCGGGTAATGGATCTCTCCAGGATCCATTTACCCTATCCCAGTATTTAGTCCTACATCTACCAGTTTGGAGATGTGGAGACTCAGTGGGGGCTATATATAGACCCCCATACCCCTTGTATTCAAATGAGAAAGTTCAATAGAATATCTGCCCCTTTGAGGGCTTCCCGTGGTTTCATCCCACTTCTTAGAGAGTAGGGTTCCACGTAAATCCCGTCTTGTTCATATTTTCTTTATCTTTATTCTGATACGCTTCTGCATTCCTATTTTCTAACAAGTACTACATGCATCTCACTGACCTGTATGAGGAGTTTGCGATATTACAACCTTCATGTTGTACCAAACGGGTACAACAGTATTCAGATTGGCAGGTATATCATTTTCTTGATGGCATGCATTCCACGTACTAGGCAGCATATGAGCAATTTCTTATACTAGATACACTACCAATGATGAAGGTTATTTTTGACCGCCTTAAGGAACTAGAGACATCTGTTGTCCCATCTCCTGCCTTACCTTCGGCAGAGAGTTCTGCACACATAGCTGCTTTTGGGAGAGGTCGGTACTGCTTTCAAGGAGTTCGTGGCTGTGATTCAGGACGTAACTGTTGATGAGAGCCTGGAAGTAGACATGACTTTGACCATGACTATGGGAGAGACACTATTGCCCCTCATTTCCCACAAATGCAGTCATTGTGGTCGGTGGAACCATCCATCCGAACAATACTGACAGAAGCTTGGCGTACCTCCGTAATATGCAAGTAGTGCCTATGAGGATGCCTATGATATAGAAGACGCGTCGACTACAATAACCCATAATGGAAAAACAGTTCATCTCAATGACGCAGATTACTCTCGCCTGATGAAGATTCTCCAGACTTCTAGGACTACTACCTCCAGTGATACTAACACTGCTGTCCTGGCTACTCCTTCAGGTACAGTAGCCAACTCTGCCATCATTCTTGCTTCGGCCTAGATTATTGATTCTGGCACCTCTACTCATCTGACTGGAGAAGGTAGTCTGTGAACCTCCTCCTACCATCTTCCTCCATGAAGTTGGTTCAAGTTGCTAATGAGACTAACTCATCAGTTACTACCATCGGAACAATGGAGTTCTCCTACAAGCCCCAACTGTTTGGGGTTCATTGTGCTCATGATTTAACTTATTGTCGGTTCAAAAGTTCTGTGTTGAGCTTAATTGCCGTGTGTTATTTGATGAATCTTGTTGCTATTTTCAGGACATCCGAACAAGATAGATTTTTGGTTGAGGTCATGAGAAGAACGACTTGTATTATCTTGACATACCATCGGATTCCAAGTTTGGTAGATTTGCACCTTGGGCATCCCTCTACTAAGGCTCTCTCCATGATTTTCCTTGAACTCTCTACTGTAAAGCCCTTCCAGTGCAAGGCTTTTAAGTTTGGGAAACATCATCGAGCTTCGTTTCCTGTTCGTAGTGAGTCCTGTAGTACTGGTGTTTTTGGTCTTGTTCATTATGATATTTAGGGGTCTTGTCTAATCCGAATATTGAGTGGTCATCAATATTTTATTATCTTTATCGATGATTATAGTCGATCTTATTTGGAATATTTAATAAAGGAGCATTCCCAGATTAATCAAATTGTCAGAAATTTCTTTCAATACGTTAAAACCTCTTTCTACATGTGTTATGATCATTCGGACTGACAATGCTCGAGTTAAGTCAACAACACTTGACATCTTTCTTCACGTCTCAGGGGGCTGTTTACCAAACATCTTGTCTGTATACCTCACAACATAATAGGGTAGGAGAAGGAAAATTCCGACACTTGCTTAATATTGCCAGATCTTTTCTTAGTCAAATGAGTGTTCCTAAGCACTATTGGGGGATGCACCTTACTACTATCTATCTCATTAACCGAGTTTCTTCTTCTATTCTCAAAGAGGGAATTGCATTCTCTTTACTATACCATACCGAGTCTTCATTTCCTCTATCTCTATGAATTTTTGGTTATATTGCTTCTGTTCATAACTTCCATGCAGCTGACAAATTATCACCTCAGGCTATCAAGTGCATCTATCTTGGGTACTCTCGTACTCAGAAAGACTATCAGTGTTATGATCCTATTGGGCGTCGATACTATGTATGTCGATGTCACCTTCTTTGAGCAGACTAGCCTTTTCACACAAGTAATGGGTGGCATCCCTTTGGACCCCCTCCACCAATTGTTTATACTCGGAAACCACTACACCTTCTTCTGCACCTTTGTTTGTCCCTTTCTTTTCCCTTTTATATAGGATAATATGACTACTTCAAGTGCTTGCGCCACTGTTGTCCCAGATGTATCGGAGGAGGTTCTAATAGCTCTCCACAAGCAAAAATGACAATGTACTTGTCACCCTATGTCACATTTTACTTTTGCTGATGATTTATCTAGCTGTAACAAGGGGTTTGCAGATGCCCTGAATGATATTTCCGTCTCCAGAAATCATCATAGTGCGATGTAGGATTAGGGTTGGTGACATGCCACGGATGAGGAGATGGATGCACCTACCTCTTGGGGCACATGGGATTTTGTGCAGTGTCCTTCGGGAGTTCGACCTATGGCTTGACGATAGGTCTTCACGAGTCATGACCAAACAATCGTCTTATGGGTCCATTGACAGGTTGAAATACAGATTAGTTGCCAAAGGCTTCACACAAACCTTTGGGGTTGATTATTTTGAGACCTTCTTACTAGTTACTATAATGGGATCGATTTGTACCATTCTCTCTGTTGTTGCTAACAAGGCATGACCCATTTATCATATTGATGTGAAAAACTCTTTTTTCTATGGTGACCTTAAGGAGGAGGTCTACATGATACAACCGTCAGGTTACATAGTCGAGGGGGAGTATATATGCCAACTATGCAAGGCTATTTATGGACTGAAGCAAAGCCCTAGGGAATGGTTTGACAAACTCACTACTGAAATCAACACCCTTTATTTTTAGAGGACGACATCTGACCACTTTGTCTTTGTCAGACGATGGTTTACTGGTACTGTCATTCTTGTTGTCTATGTTGATGATATGATTGTCGCAGGAGATGATGGAGTCGGCATTTTAGAGACCAAGACCTTCCTCTAGAAGGTCTTTGTCACGAAAGATATTGGTCAACTCTGTTACTTTCTTGGCATTAAGGTGATACACACTACAGAGGGGCTCCATCTCTCACAGGGGAACTATTTCCAGACATTCTGACTGAGGCAGGACTACTCAGATGCAAACCATTTGGCATCTCTGCAGAAGTGAGAAAATATTCTACATCTACTGATCCAACATTTGAGGATACAACATGATATAGAAGCTTAGTGGGTAGATTACTCTATCACACAATTACGAAGCTAGATATATCATATGTTGTGTGCAGAGCTAGCCAGCACATGGAGAGGCCTCTTTACAATCATTGGCAGGATGCTCTCTTGCCCTTTGATACTTGAAGGAATCTTCGGGACATGGACTCTTCTATGGGGTAAATGAGCACACTAATATCTCTGCTTATACATATGTTGATGCCAATTCACCTTAAGGATCGCCGATCCACTACATGCTACACCATGTTTGTTGGGGACAACCTAATCACTTGTGAAGCACTAAACATACAATGTCTCTAGATCAATTGTGGAGGCATAATACAGGGCAATGGCCCTAGGCACATGTGAGATTCCATACCTTATCTCTTTTCTAAAGGAACTTGAATTTTCAATTGCTACACGTGTACCTTTATACTGCGACAACAAGTCTGCTACATACATTGCCACCAATCATGCTTTCCATGAGTGGACAAAACACATTGAAGTTGATTGTCATTTCATTCATGATGCAGTACAGGGAGAACAAATCAACACTCCACACATCTCCACTGAACTCCAACTTGCAGAATATTCATAAAGGCACTTCCGAAGAAGCGTCTCTGGTATTTAGTTTCCAAGTTGGACATGATCGACATATCTGCTCCAACTTGAGGGAGAGTGTTAGAGTTATTGTTGTAGAGATATATGTTATTCTCTTTTGTACCTTTTCGTATTTTCTTTTTCCCGTTGGACTCTTTATGTATTTTACCCATAGGCTACTCTCCTATATAAGAGAGCCTAGGGCGTATGGAATAAACAACTCTCTTATTTTTCCCAACATGGTATCAGAGCGACGGTCCTAGACCGGAGTTCTCGAACCAAACCCTAACCCTAGCCCCTCCACCTCCAAGCCCTCCGTGCCGCTGCCTCGGACTCCGTGCCCTGCCATCTCGGACTCTGGGCACCGCCGCCTCGGATCCTGTGCACCGCCTCTCGCACAGCCTTGTGTGTCACGCCTTTACGCGCGGTGCCCAGGCGCGTCGCCTCCTCAAGCGCAGGGCCCAGGCGCGTCGCCATCGTGTTGCCTCCTCGCGCGCAGTGCCCAGGCCATGTGTGTTGCCTCAGCAACCTCCTGTGCATGTGCGATTAGCGTGCGCAGTTCCTGTCAGCGTGCGCGTGCAACTCTAGCCCTGCACGTGTGCACGTGCGCATACATCGGAGGTTGCACGATACTCCTAAAAGCATCTTGGCGCTCGGGTATCCTAGGACTTGTGAGTGGTCTCATATCCTAGAGTTTAACTAACCCTAGGGTACCTTTGTGCGAACGGAGACTCTCGCTCGAGTTTCCAAGACTATGGGTTTGGTTGCTTGAGTCTACACATGCAACTAAACCCGTGAATGTCCGTGTAGACGATCATATTCTCAGACTACTTCCCTAGTCTTCGATTACCATCATGTTAGAAAGCAAGGCAGACATTCCATTTACAGGCGCCTTCAGAGGTCCGGCGCTCATTGTAAAGATGGACGGGTCGAATTACGAACTATGGGCAATGCAGTTCATGAGTATGATGAAGTCAACTGGTAAGAAGCACATTCTTACCGAAGAAGAGCCTTCTGAGAAGACTGGGGTCAATGGCTCATGGGAGGCAGATGATGCATATGCCAAGGTTTGGCTATCAGGAACCCTGGCAATTGAGATTGCCAATGATATTCTCCATCAGCCCACTGCAAAGCAATGTGGGATATTCTGACTGCTACATATTCCCAGGAAAAGAATGAGACGAAGATTCTGCAACTCCAGCATGGCATCTTTAGTATCAAGCAGAATGGACGACCTCTACACTCATTGTACACATCTTTACGAGGAATGTTGGAGAAGCTTTACAGCTCCATGCCTCTCACAGCCACTCCTAAGCAACAGAAGACCTACCGGAATGCCACTATGGTTGGTGTATTTATGGCAGCTCTAGATCTAGAGTACGAGGCTGCACGCTCCCAGATCTTGGCGGACTCCACCATTCCTCCGATGGAGGAAGCATTTCACAAATTGAGTCGTATTACTGTTCCTTCATCCACTGCAAATCAGTCCGCCTCCGCCATGACAGTGAATCGAGGTTGTGGAGGTCATCATCAGTCCCGTGGTCGTGGACCTCGGGGTAGAGGGGGTCGTGCTCGACCATCAAGCATTTTTTGCCACCATTCTGGGCATATTGAAGACATGTGCTACTCCAAACATGGATTTCCTGCTTCCGCACGAGTAGTTGAATAGATTGAGCCTCCATCTGCTTCATCTCTAGATCATCGCTTTGATGACCTTGTAGCCCGTCTGAGGGGCATTATTCCTCCATCTGGCCCAGTTGCATCAGTACCTGCCTCTGATAGTCACCCCAATGTTGCTTCTTCTGCATCCACTATTACCTCAGGTAGCACTTATGCATTTACTAGCAGTAGTGGATCAGATACTTTAGAGTGGATTATGGACTCTGGTGCCACACATCATCTGTGTGGTGATCAAGGCCTACTTACAGCCTATCGACAGGTCCCTCCAGGCCGTACTGTGGTTATTGCCAATGGGACGCATTCTCCTATCACTAGTTAGGGGGAGATTAGCCTGACACCTTCTATGCACCTCAAGAATGTACTACATGCACCTGATTTCTCTATTAATTTATTGTCCATTAGCCAACTTACAAAGGATTTACATTGTCGAGCAATTTTCGATCCATCTTCTCTCACTTTTCAGGACATCCTTACGGGCAACGTAATTGAGTGTGGCTATGAGCAAGGCGACCTATATCGTCTCAGCCGGACCCCTTATGCCGGAGCCTCCTCTTTACCTATTGGATTTATCTCCCCATTACTGTGACACTTGCACTTTGGACATCTACCGCTTCAGAAAATGTGTCGTGTGTTACCCCAGGTTTCACCTCACATGTCTATCCAATGTGAGGCTTCTCAGTTGGGAAAGCACCATCGGTCTACCTTTCCCAGTCGTCAGGGTCGGAGTAGTACCTCCAAGTTTGACTTGTTTCATGTCGATATCTGGGGTCCTAGTTGTGTTCCTGATCATCAGGGACACATGTTTTATATGGTTATTGTGGATGATTTCTCTCGTGTGTCTTGGGTCTTTTTGTTAAAGAATAAATCTGAAGTCGGGAATATTATCATAAATTTCATTAATGAAGTTCGTAATGTTTTTTCTACATTTGTAAAGATTGTGAGAAGTGATAATGCATTGGAATTTTGTACTCATACTCTCTCCAATTATTTTTCAACTCAAGGGATTATCCACCAAACATCCTGTGCCTGTACTTCTCAATAAAATGGGGTTGCAGAAAGGAAACATCGTCATTTACTTGATGTCACCAGGTCGCTTCTCATACAGTCATGCCCCTCATTCTTTCTGGGGCAATGCTGTTCTAACGGCATGTTATCTCATTAATCGTATGCCATCGTCTGTCTTAGGCGAGAAGATTCCTTTCTCCCTTGTTTTTCCAGACAAAGAATTGTTCTCCATCACTCCACGTATGTTTGGCTCGGTTGCCTTCGTCCACCAGTTGTCTCCAGGGATTGACAAGCTCTATCCTAGGGCTGCCAAGTGTGTTTTCGTCGGGTACTCCAGAACACAAAAGGGGTACAGGTGTTATGATCCATTGCGCAGGAGATATCTCGTTAGTGTTGATGTTACCTTTTTCGAGTCTGTTATGTACTCTTCTATTCTACAAGTGATCAGGTGGTATCCTCTGGCACTACTGAAGCTATATACATGCCACCACCTCCACCACTACCATCCCCTACACCTCCTGTTATTGTTTATGTTTACCATTGCCATTCCACTATACCCGTAAGCCTGCTTCTGCTCATGGTCACTGCTCATCATCTAGCTCGCCTGAGGTATGTTATGAGAATATTATCAATATTGATGGATCTGACGATTTCCCTGAGCAGGATGTGTTACAGAGGCCAAATGAGGAGGCAAGTGTTTGGATCTACCTATTGCACTTCAGAAGCAGAAGCGCAACTGCGCGTCATATCTAATAGCATCTACTGTGTCTTTTGATCGCTTAACTGGAGATTTCAGGAGCTTTGTCATTGCATTATCGGCGGTGGATATTCCACGAAATTACCAAGATGCGTTGAAGGATAGTCGATGACGTTTAGCCATGGGAGAAGAAATGACAGCTCTTCAGTCAAGAGGTACCTGGAGCCTTGTTACTGCACCTACTGACGTGTCTATAATGAGCTGCAAGTGGGTCTTTATAGTTAAGCAGAATGCAGATGGCAGCATTGACAGATACAAGGCACGCCTGGTTGCTCGTGGCTTTACACAGACATATGGGGTGGATTATCTTGATACATTCTCGTCGGATGCTCGCCATTCCACCCTACGGATCCTCCTCTCTGTTGTGGTTACTCGTGATTGGCCACTATACCAATTAGATGTCAAGAATGCATTCTTATATGGTGACCTACAGGAGGAAGTCTACATGCAACAGCCACCTGGTTTTGTTGCTGTTGAGGGGGAGTGTTCTAAGGTGTGTAGACTTCATAGCTATCTATGGCCTTAAGCAGAGCCCCAGAGCTTGGTTCCAGAAGCTCTCAGACCTGTTTGAAAAACAGGGGTACAGACGTTCCAATGCAGATCATTCCTTGTTCGTACAGAAGACACCCAGAGGTATTATTGCAATTATGGTGTATGCAGATGATATCTTGATTACAGGTGATGATGAACATGGAATTCAGAGGGCAAAAGAAATGCTGGGGTGTGAGTTTGTCACCAAGGACCTTGGAGTTCTTAGATATTTTCTGGGACTGGAATTCGCTAGAAATCCTCATGGGCTGGTAATGACCCAGAGGAAATATGTCACTGACCTATCGAGTGGAACAAGAATGCTTGGTTGTCGACCTGCCACTACACCCATGGATCTCAGTATGAAATTATATGATGACGACACTGATGAGGTGGATAGGAGGAGATACAGAGAACTGGTGGGCAAGCTTCTCTATGTTACTATTACCAGACCCGATATCTCCTTTGCTGTGAGTCGGGTGAGCCAGTTCATGGAGCAACCACGTCAGGTACATATGGATGCTATACATATGATACTCAGGTACCTTAAGTCATCTCCAGGTGCAGGTCTATTGTTTAAGAAAGACAAGGAGATTACTATCTCAGCATGTGCAGATGCAGATTACGCAGGATGTCCAAGGACAGAAAGTCCACCACTGGATTTGCTGTGTATGTCGGAGACTCACTGGTCTCATGGAGAAGCAAGAAGCAAACAATTGTAGTAAGATCCAGTGCTGAGTCTGAATATAGGGCTATGGCCCAGGTCAGTACAGAAATGATGTGGGTGAAGGCTGTGCTTACAGATCTATATATAAAAGTCCCTCTTCCTATGGCTCTGGAATGTGACAATCAAGCTGTTTTATTCATTGCAAATAATCCAGCATTTCATGAACGAACCAAGTACATTGAGGTTGATTGTCACTTCATACGAGACTCAGGGGACCAAACTGCAGACATCTTTACCAAGGCATTACTTCGAGGGCCGTTCCAAAAGTGTTAATCCAAGCTGAGCATGATTGACATCTATGCTCCACCTTGAGAGGGAGTGTAGAGATATATGTTATTATCTTTTGTACCTTTTTGTATTTTTTTTCTCATTGGACTCTTTATGTATTTTACCCATAGGCTACTCTCCTATAAGAGAGCCTAGGGCGTATGGAATAAACAACTCTCTTATTTTTCCCAACAATTGTATATTCTACTTTATTTGTGTCTTGTTACCGTTCGGGATCTTTTCAGTACTTTTCCCGTTTTGCTCTCTAAGGTTTCTCTCTATATAAGAGACCCTAGAACATAACGATTCATTATTTTCTCCACATCTTCATTTCACCATTATCAATGTCATAGTCTATGTCATTTTAGATTTGCAACTCAAAAAGTAACACAACTTTCCCATTCGAATGATGCCTCTACGCTGATTTCATTGCAGATGATGATATTTTGTAACAATACCATACACAAATTTTAGAATGTGGATTGGCTAATCAAATGCAAGGTTGCAAAAATAACCAACTACCAGTATTGGTTTAAGAATATCGTTCACTGTGGACTATATTAAATAGAAGTAGATAAACACGCATTAAACCTGAAAGCAAACGGATAGACCAAAATGCATGTGCACAGATTGAAGATGCAAAAACGTGCAAGAATAAGATAACTGTGGTTCCAAGCAACCACATATAGGTTAGTGCAAGTAAACAACAGTATATATGTGCATACACCTTTAAATCATCCAGCCACACTCTTAAAACCATAGATAATTGTTCCAGTAACTCATGAGTGCGATAGTGTCCCATCGTACATTTATATCCCAGAACAGACTGGCAAACCATAATACGATTGTTAATATTGATGAGCAGTCTGACATTCATGCACATGAGATAAACCTACATTTACGCATGATGCAACTCTGGAAGAAAAACTGACTAGAGAACAAATTTTACAAACCTTTGCATAAGTACGGTAATATATCCAAGCTGCTCAACTGATCGAAGTTGATTAAATGTTGGCTCCTTCGCTAAAAGTGCAAAAAGTTGGAGTTTGACATTCATCTTGATATCATCCCGATGAACCTTTCAAGTCATGAAAAGGAAAGAGTGTTAGTTCCTATGACTTTTTGATGAGCAGAGGGATAGGTTATACTGCGATTAAAATACTTTAGAATCCTTTTTTTTCAAACTATTTCATATTGGCAGCATTTATTAGAACACATGCCTAAAATTTATTATGTATTGAGGGTGAAGCTTCACCAATGTTTTGTGTTCTAGCATGCAGCAAAGATGATCACATTCAAAGAAATAGAGAACAACTTTTACCTGAATATAATAGATTAACGCTGAATTCTCATCATTTGGATTCAAAACATCAATAGGATAAAAGTAGGTTAAAGCTTTTTCAAGCTTAATTATCCTTTTTGCCAAATACTGTGATGGAAACAGAGGCTTGCTTATAGCCTGTGAACCCGTAAATATTACACCTTCAATATGTTCTACCAAAGATTCGGCCTCATTAGGCTGGATATTACCTGATGTAACAAAAAGAAGTTTATATAGGAGATTAACATTCAAGTAAATAATAAACAATGGCTAAATAGCTCAGACCTGCTACATAACACTCTAAAAAGGCTTTGGATAGCAAGTGCGGGAAGAATTTAGCAAGGTTGTCTGCATCCAGGTGGGGAAGAACTTGAAGCTTTTCAATCCATGACCAAGAATGATCCTTTAATAATAACGATAAATAATAAAATGCTTGTTGATAAGGTTGTTGAAATTTGAAGTTCTCATACTTCTTGCTCACAGTTTCCTGATAAAATAACAAAATTATAAGATAACTCGTCGAAAAATCTGAATTGGAATCTTTGCACAATGGAAAAATCTGCTGCTGTGCAACCTAGATGTCATGGGTTTGAGTCGTATATATCTTGAAGAAAAAAAATGCAAGGTAACGCTGTGTACAAAAAGACCTATAGTGGTCCAGCCCTTCCCAGGAACATGCACAGAGAGAGATGATGCTCTGGGCAGCCCTTTTTAACTTAATTATAATTACTCCAAGAAACTTCCTTAAAGCAAACAATAAATAATCTCACCATGTTGAAAATAGAGAAAAAAATGGCGAAGCCTTCTCCCACTATAAGTAGGGTCGGCTACACAGTTTCTTGCTCAAATCCATGTTGAAAGATTTGATTATCTTTTACACTGGTTGTCGACTACCTAACGCAACCCCGACAAGGGGTGATTTGAACTCTGGTCTTTTGGGTGGTAGGCACACTACACTACCACTAGACCATTTAAGTGGGTACATGTTGAAAGCAGAGAAAACTTATCAATAAATATAATATTTGCATGAATTTTTAATCCATTTTTAAAGCACAAAAAAAGCCACTAATGCAATTTTGAAGGCCTCAAGGTATACTATTTGCCCAAATTTTGCAAATACAGATAATAAAAACAAAAAACTTCAAGATGAATACGAAAAATCACCTAATTCTTTGTGTATGGAAGTGTCATAGAGTATGCGCAATTACATGAAGGTTCAAATATTTCAGAATGACAATTCATATTATTTCAGAATGCAGGTCCATGCCTCAGGGAAATTAGGATTATATGTTGTCACATCAGCTTGCGCAAATCCTTTGATAAACATAAATGGTTAATATCTCCAAAGAGGTACAAAAAATAGTTAAGCAAATGATGAAATTTGAAGGATAAGACTCTAGGGAAACTACCTGGACGGCTGGACCCAATGAGACTTAGTCAACCGAGCATTTTGCATGAATGTAAGTGGTTAATCTAGTTGTTGGTTTCCATGGAATTTGGACACTTCCCATTAAAATGATGAGCAACAAAACATTTGACTTTCTAATAGCTATGCTTTCCGAAGGGTGACTCAAAAATCCATCTCATTATTGTACTTGAATTCTTGATTTGATATTTCTTCTCATGCAATCAAGACAACACTGTGATAAAAGAGGAAAGTAGTACTTGCACATTAATCACTATTTTCCCTCTCTGTGTGTGTCTTTAACCATGCCTGTATTTTTATTTTTGGGTTGTTATCAGACCGAAATATTGCAATATCACTTATACCCCTCCCTTTTTTAGAATATCATTTGTGCTCCTGATTTTTTGCGTTTCTATCACTTGTACCCCTCCATTACTTTATCAGTTAATAAGTTGAACTTAACCATGGTTTTTCAAACCATGGTGCAGTTAAGAGGGGCATATGTGTCCAAACATTCTCCCCTCACCATCTTCCTCCTCGGCCCACTTTCTCTGCCCCTTCGATCCCAGTGCCATCGGGAAATGGGGGAGCTTGTCGAGAAGCTTAAGATGTCGAGGTTCCACCTGATGGAGACTCGTCGGAAATGATGGAGATTTTAATTTCGAGATTAATTGGCGAACTTCTGGATTAGATATCAAACTCCAGATCTACATGTAGCATGCACTGTATATGATACGTGGTCATTTAAATTCGAGATTAATTCGAAGCTTTCGGCTTTCGAGGTTCCGCCACAATTGTGCTCTAGTATAGTCTGCATCATCTGCACAGACCGGTTCCACCTGATGGAGATTTTCCGAAGATGATGAAGCTCTCGGCACAATCGTGCTCCAATATAGTATGCATCATCTGCACAGTCCGGTTCGTCATGATGGAGATTTTTTGTAGATGATGAATCTCTCTGCACAATCGTGCTCCAGTATAGCATGCATCATCTGCACAATCATACTCCCCATCCTCCCTTCTCTCTCCCTCACTGTGGAATTTTCCCCAAATTGGTCTAGGGTTCCTATGCATCTTGCGGAGGACCACTTCGATCGGCTCCCCAAACCCGGACCTCCTGCTCATCTTCAACCGGATCGAGGACGTGAAGGACCAGGGGTGGTGCCACCTCATCTCCCGTCGCTTCCACTCCCTTGTTCACCAGGTTGACGACATCCTCGTTCGCGTTGATTACATCATCTCTGGCCCGACAACCTCGCCCCACCCTCCTCCCCTCCCCTGACAAGCCCGTCATCTCTGGCCCGACGACCTCGCCCCACCCTCCTCCCCTCCCCTGATAAGCCTCGCGGCCTTCTCTCCCACCTCATCGCCCTCATCATCTGCGGCATTGCCCGCATCTTCTAGGATTTCGGCTAGAACCTCTTCACCGTTACCGCCCCCGTTCGACCTCTACTCCTGTGCCTCCTGCTCCTGCGACCTCTACCCTGACGCAGACGTCTCCCACCACTCCCCTGCCGAGGTTCTCTGCGAGTTCTGTGAGATCCATTCTTGCATCATCCTCGACGCAGGAGGAGGAGAAGGGGACAAAGGCGGAGGGGGCAACATGGGAGGAGGAGGTTGGGGCGGATTAGGAGGAGGGGAAAGACTTTTTAATTCTTTTTTTAAAATCTAATTCCCATTGTGTCCTCAAAGTTAACGCCCGTTAAGTTGAGGATGGACGGAAACTAACCGAGGGATACACGTGATCATTGCAGAAGAAGTTGAGGGTACAACTGATATTCCAAAAAAGGGAGGAGTATAACTGATATTGCAATATCTCGGAGGGGCACAACTGATAAAACCCTTTATTTTTTAATACAAGGAAGACATTATTTAATTCCAGATTACAATATGACATCCATACAGTTACTACTTATTCCAGTGAAAAAATTATAAGCCTTAGAATTGAAAAGAAAGAACCTTAATAATCAATTGCAATAGAGAAAGCAGCGTTTTCAGCATAAAATATGGGGGGTGGCTTTCCATGCGTATATAGTGTTGCTATAGAATGATATGTGGAGATTGCTAATAGGGTTCTGTTGTCGACCCATGTTTATTTTTCTCCCATCTTCATAGAAAACCAGAGAGGTGCAAGACCGGTATCATAAATTCATAGATAGCCCATGGATTATTATTTTTATACCAAGTTGGAAGAAGTGAGCAGGTAGAAACTTTGAGAAACATTGCTACCGGAGTACTACAATATCCTTAAAAAAAGTAGTAATTTTTTATTATATTGGTCTTTACATAAGTATGTAGGAAAAGAACTACTACTATATGGGAAGCTATTTACACCTCAAGGTAGAAATAAATAACAAGAAACACAATTAGTGTGTTAGAATCTCTAACTAGTTCAGATCAGTCATAATTATGATAACATTTAAAGCAATTTTGACAATTACCTTGATGACGGAAAATCTGTCATCTTTGACCTTGAAGTTGGCTATTTTCTCAATGATCGTCTCCAATAGGGTCCTCATTTTATGATTATAACCAAACAAAAGCACCTGAGGAAAGTCGATCATTAGTTGAGAAGAAATTACACACTGTTATATAATACGACAACGTTACATTAACAATTCGTGATGAATAATTCACGTGGCTTCTCTAGTACGGGAAAAATGAAAATAGTAGCACAATAAAGCTCCTTCAAGTACTGCGCACTAGTTCAGATACATGGTCTGTCACTGTGAGATGGATCTAACAAGTATGTAATATAAGTTGGCCAGGCCATTTTTACATAGCACATCAGTGCCCCTATTAACCCAGGCATGACCACTCCCAAGCCCGGGTAAAATAGTTGGTTCTTTCAACATGGGATTTAAGAAATTATTTGGATTTCATTGGGTTCCTTATTAGCAACATGTTGCAATGCCCGAATGCAATAAGAAGTTAGTATGAACCATTACAACACTGGCCGGATGTAGTTCAAAATTTGAAAGGTTTCGCGCATGAGGAATACATGTGCGTAAATAAGCTAGTTTTACTGCATCACCGCCGAATGCAGTCCAAAATATGCAAGGTTCTCATATGATGGATGCATGAATAAAGAAGTTAGTCCATAAGAGATCACAAAAGAAGTCGTGGATATGAAATTGGAATATTAGCACTTTGACCGCCAAATCGATGGAGATGGTAGATATGATGGAAAGGAGGAAGATTCATACACTATCTCCAAGAGACAAAACATGTTGGAGATAAAGAAAGGAAGATCGAGAAGACATGCTTCAAGTTATGGTATTTTTATAAAGATCATGGTAGAAATGGTGTTGGAGTATAAGGATTTGAATGATAGTGTTGTTGAGGTGCAAAGATTTGTGGATCAGATTATTTTTCTAAAATTAATGCGTGAAGAATAAATCTTAAATATCATCTTAGTTATGCATCACAAATTGGTGTAGATGAAAATGATTAATTTTTTTTGGGAGGATTTTGATAATATTGCATAAAGAGATAATTTGCAATGTTGGAGATTTCAATAGACATGTGGGAAAGGATGCTTCATGGTATGCTACTGTTCATGGGATCATGGCATCGGGGTTAGAAATAAGGAGGGAAAAGTTATTCCGAATTTTGTAATGGCTTATGAAATTTTCGTAGGAAACACTCTCTTCAAGAAGCAGGAGGAGCATTTAACTACTTATAAGGGTAGCCCAACTAAAAAAGAGATAGATTACTTTGCAATAAGAAGAATTTGGTTGTGCTGCAATGATTACAAAGTAATCATAGGAGAGAGGTTAACATCTCAACATCGCTTGCCAAGGTTGCATAACTCAGCAGTCCGTACTCGGTCGACATGGTCACTGACTAAGGATTAATTAGCAGTCTGGAGAGTAATCGGGTTTAGTCGGGCATTAGACAGTTTTGAACTTTTTTAATTATTTTAAATATATAAATCAAATTTTAATAAAACTCTCATTTATATTCATATACTAAGCAATTTTAATAACTTTAAGAGTTTAAAAAAATATAGCAAAAGAAGAAAAAATGAAGCAAGTTAAGAACAAAATGCTTGGTACATAGCACGCGCAAATATTCAAAAACATAGATAACATGCCTAAAAAAATAATACAAGTGGAAAGTGAGACACGTGTCGCATATCAATCGATTCAATCCTCAATGCCATCATCCAAGTCTAGCTCTTCATCATCATCATCATCATCTTCTTCTTCTTCTATATCCTCAATATGTAACTCCTCATTCATTGGTGTAGCATCGGAGCTCGAAGATAAAGTTCCCCTGCCACGTTCACCTCGTTGGCTCCTTCTTGGTTTCAAATTCTCTTCGACACCACTAGCATGTGCTACAGCACTCCATGTCAATCTGAAACCTAGAAAAGCCTCCTCGTCATGAGCATCGACATCTCCAGTCTATTCAGCCATGTGCGCACGATCACGAGAAGGGAGAGGATCTCTTTCTTTCTCAACTCAACATTCCTACAGGTTGGAATTGAAATGCACACACAATATCATTCAACTTCTTCGTCTTCAACATGTTCTCTTCTTGGTATGGATCTTAAAATGTATTAAGCCTTCTCCCATTATAAGTAGGGTCAGCAACATGGATTCTTGCTCAAATCCATGTCGAAAGATTTGACTATTTTTTACGCTGGTCGTCGACTACCTAACGCAACCCCTACGAGAGTGGGATTCGAACCCTGGTCTTTTGTGTGGTAGACACACTGTACTACCACTAGACCATTAAGTGATATGGATCTAAAGACCAAAATACAAATTTTAAATTTATATCAATTACTCTAATTACTGAGTCAAAATACTATAGTTATCAAGTTAAATTAATCAAATTGGGTGGGAGGAGTCACTACCAAGAACGCACTCTAGTTACACTTACATCTGGAGGATGAAGACGTCAAGCTCAAGATCTTGATGGTCATAGCTTTCAAATGAGGTATGCCATCTCCATGATTATGCCACCAATTAGCTATTGAAATAGAGAATTAGTCAATATAATAAAATAAAAATTTAACATGAATAGAAAACAATGACTGAAATACCTAGATCATAATTGCCATCATTTGCCATCCTTTATCTCAGAGACAAAGGCTTGCCAAAATCTCCACGACCAAGTTTGTATGCTGGAAGCTCGTCCCTAGTAATTGCATCTTATATCCAAATCTACATAAAATCTTTCCATGCACTCCTTATACCCTCTCCTCACCACAACATCTGGATCACCACGAGACTCTATGTAAAAGAAAAATGGGTTCAAGTAATAAGCTGCTAGATGCAATGGAGTATCGAGCCTCCCTTTGGTCTTGGAGGTAATAACATCCACACGAAATTTGTAAGACGACGCTGCGTCATTGAATGATGCGATTATCTCCCTCTTGGTCTCTTCAAGCCCTCCGTAGACAAAGCTCATGGATGAGCATCAATCTTCATCAACCACACACAATAAACGAACCAATGGAGTGAAAACTTTAACAACATGTAGAGCTGAAGACTATGGAACTTGATGCTTCTCCCTTCTTGGTCTTATACCATTTGCAGTTCCTCCACTCTTCTGAGGAAAACATCAACCTCAACTTGTCTTTCTTCTCATATAGGCTCTCAAGAGTGAGAAAGGTAGTTGCAAATCTTGATTGCCCGGGCCTTGCAATGTCCATCTTGTTAGCGAGCTTGCACATCAAGCTTAAAGTTTTGGTGTAAGAGTAGATGAACATCGTGAGCCTCTTCGCCTTTGTGATTGGACTCCTCACCTTCGTCTCTCTGCTTATCTCCTCCAAAGCAAGATCAATGGAGTGTGCGGTACAAAGTATCCAATAAATCTGCGGATATTTTATGAGTAGCAATCTTCTTGCTGCTACATTGGCGGATACATTATCAACCACAATCTGAACCACATTATCCACTCATATTTCATTCAGACACTCTTCCACTAGCTTGAAGATGTATTTCGCAGTGTAAGCCTCATCGGAGGCATCTATGAACTTCAGAAAATGAAGTCTCCAAGGTGCAATTGACACAAAAATTGGAGATGCTCCTTCCTCACATATCCGTTCATGCATTAGTCATTAAAGAGCATCCCTATCACGATGGCATGCAACTCATCAAGCATTTTCTTTACTGTCTTCTTAGAATCAGACCATTGAGCTCATACCTTGTGGGAGTCTTTAGTCCATGTCCGTACTTCCCAATCGCCTCCAACTGCATGAAGGGCTTCGTCATCAATGCATTAAAAGGAAACGTCGATGTATATGCCTGGTTGGATATTGTTGGAGGAATGAATGACTTGTTTATTCATGAGACCCCAGGACTCTCTTATATAGGAGAAAAACCCTGGGTAAATATCAAGAGAGGTACATAATGAAATAAAATAAGAAATAACACCAAAGATGTACAATAATCTCAACACTCTCCCTCAAGGTGGAGCATATATGTCTATCATGCTCATCTTGGAGCAACATCTTTGGAAAGGGACTCTAGTAAGAGCTTTGGTGAATAAATCAACAGTCTGATCTCCAGTAGAAGCATGAGAGGTGGATATGAGACCCTTATGGATCATGTCTTTGGTATAGTGGCAATCCACCTCTATATGCTTTGTGCGTTCATGGAATGCAGGATTATTTGCAATAAAAAGTGGTGCATGATTGTCACATAGAAACTGCATAGAAAGAGGTACATCAACTGCAAGATCTGTCGAAACCGACCTCACCCATATCATTTTTGTGCTTCCTTGCGCCATGGCCCTGTATTCGGATTCTGCACTAGATCTAGCAACCATTGTCTGTTTCTTACTTTTCCACTACATGAGTGAGCAACCAACAAATATAGCATAGCCAGAGGTAGACTTCTTGTCCCAAGGGCATCTTGCATAATCTGCGTCTGCATATGCTGTCACATCAATAGAAGTTCTTCTGCTGAATATAAGCCCACTTCCTGGTGAAGACTTCAAATATCTCAAAATCATATACACAACATCCATATGAACCTTCCTAGGCTTTTCCATGAGCTGGCTCACTTTGCTTACGACAAAGGATATATCTGGCCTGGTGATGGTAGCATGCAGAAGATTCCCAACAAGCTCTCTGTATCTCCTCGGATCTACCTCCTTTGTATCATCATCATATAGTCTCATACTTGGATCCATATGAGTAGTAGCAGGTTTGCACCATGTCATGCTTGTCTCTAGAAGAAGATCAGTAAAAAACTTCCTCTGGATCATCACAAGACCACGCTGGTTCCTGGCGAACTCTAATCCAAGGAAGTATCGAAGATTGCCAAGGTTTTAGGTCACAAACTACTGACCTAGGAACTCCTTGGCTACCTGAATGCCTTGCTCATCATCACCCGTGACAATAATATCATCAACATAGACGAGAATAGCAAAATGACCTCTCTGTATCCTCTGGACAAAAAGTGAGTGATCCGTAGTGGACCGGGCAAACCCCTGATAATTTATCAATTCTGAAAGTTTTTAGTACCAAGCTCTGGGACTCTGTTTTATACCGTAGATCGCCTTGTAGAGCCTACACACTTTCTGAGACTCCCCCTCAATAGTAAACCCTGGTGGCTACTGCATATAAACCTCTTCCTGTAAATCTCCATAAAGAAATGCATCCTTCACATCAAGTTGAAAAAGAGACCAGTCCCGTGAAACAACTGATAGGAGAATGTGTAATGTTGAGTGTCTGGCCACAGGAGCGATGGTATCCTGATAATCCACTCCATAAGTCTGGGTGAATCCTCGTGCTACAAGCTTTGCCTTTTAGCGATCCACACTGCCATCTGCTCGTTGCTTCATCGTGAATATCCATTTGCACCCCACCACAAATGCACCTGCAGGGGCAGAAACAATACTCTAGGTACCACGAGACTGCAAAGCAGCCATCTCCTCTTCCATGGCAAGTCGCCAACTGCTATCCTGTATGGCCTCTTGATATGTTCGTGGTATAGTAATAGCTGAGAGGCCAATAACAAACTTCTTGTACTCCTCTTAAAGATGGTCCAAGGAAACATGCGTAGCTAGAGGGTACATAGCACAGTTGCGACAGGGCTTCCTCAAGGCAGTAGGTACATCGAGGTCATCAGCCTCTCAATTCTCTGCTGTCAGATTCTCCTGTGTAGTATCATGTGGATCAAGCATAGTACCAGTGCCATCAGTAGAAATAATGCGTTCACTACATACCTAGGATGTGTTAGATGACATGGAAGCTGCATGAGCAGAGGGACGAGTAGAGGACCTGTGAATGTAAAACTGAGGTAGGAACTAAGTCATGGTAGACGGAGGTGAAGGAGGAGGTGGTGGCGGAGGTGGAGGTGACTGAAACTCAACATGAGAACTTGTTGATATCGGAGGGGGAGGAACGAAGATATCCTCACCAGAGTCAGCATTAGACAACCTATCACCTATAGGAGAAAAATACATAATAGACTCAAAAAATGTGACATCAGCACTCACATACTCCAAACAGGATCAAAACATCTATACCCTTTCTAGGTATGAGAATAACCAACGAACACATTTGACAGCTCTAGGAGAGAGTTTGTCACGACCAGAAGTAAAATTGTGGACAAAATACTTTGGAGGTAAGTGAGAATAAGTCCTTCTCGAGAAACGCAATTAAGAAAGGAACTTTTTCTCCAAGCATAGTGGACGGCATGCGGTTCACCAATTAACATGTCGTAAGAACCGCATCACCCCAGAAAGAATGAGGAGCTCAACTCTGAATCAAAAGAGTCCTTGTGACATCCAAAAGATGACGGTGTTTGCGTTCAGTAATACCGTTCTACTGTGAAGTGTAAGCGCACGAGGTTTGATGAACAACACCAATAGATTAGAGGAAGTTCGATAACTGTAAAGTATAAAACTCCAAGGCATTGTCAGTGCGAATAAATTTCACAATAGCAGAAAAATGTTTTTAATCTCAACAAGGAAAGATTTGATAACATGACCAGCTTCAGACTTATTCTTCATCAAAAATACCCAGGATAATTTAGTTTAATAATCTACAACGACCACATAAAACCGGTGTCCCTGATGATCGGGAACACGACTAGGACCCCAGATATCAAAGTGAAACAACTCAAACAACTGACCACTGTGATGACTCTAACCACTCGGAAAAGAGGAACGATGGTGCTTCCCAAGTTGACAGGCCTCACACTCCAAGCTAGTATGAGTAGAGATCTGTGGGAGGACATGACACAACTTCTGTAGAGGAAGGTGTCCAAAGCGAAGATACCATAGAAACGGAGAGACAGATCCAGAAGGGATAGTAGCAGCTCCGACACAAGGAGGTTGGACAAGTCTGTAAAGTCCCCTCTGCTCATGGCTATATCCAATCACCCTGCCCGTGAGTATGTACTGAAACATAAGAGAAGAATGATCAAATATGGTACGACAATGTAAATGTTTTGTAATCTAGCTAATAGACAAAAGATTCATCCGAAATGATGGAGCATGTAAGACATTTTGCAGACGCATCAAGGGAGCTAGAACAATCTCCCCCTGTCCGACAATGGGAAGATGAACCCCATTGGCAATGACCACTGATCTACCCGGAGGGATAGACCTGTAACTAGTAAAATGCGCTCGATCGCCACATATATGATGAGATGCTCCAGAGTCCATGATCCAGTCAGGAAAATCTAAACTACTGCTACTAGTAAGGGCATAAGTTATACCTAACAAGCTCAAAGAGGCTCTAGCAATATGTGCGACATCTGAAGAACCTGCGGTTGAAGTAGTAGGAGTAGTCATCATCTCTCGCAACCTGGAAACAATATCATTAAAGCGTGCATCATGAGCCGGAGCATGTGTAGAAGTAGGTTCAATCACTCAGCAACGCGGGCGGAGGCCGGATATCTATGCTTCTGATAGCATGTCTCCTAAGAATGATCAGGATGATGACAATGTCAACATGGACCTCGTTGACGACCTCCTCCTCGACCACGTGGTTCACAACCACGGAACAACGAAGTACCCCCTCAACCACATTTCTACTTTGGAGTCCCTATGGAACGCATGAAAACTCTGAGCCGACCAGAAAAGATGGAGACCTCATAACTGATCACAGACATGTGCGAATCAACCTGAAGACTCGAAATCTGATCGTCGAGTCTAAACATTTGTAGAGTCTAAAAAATCTGACTGGCCTGGAATTTGGAAAATATGAAAATGCAACATGTAGAACTCTACACAATACTCCCCCTTTCTCCCAGACTGGTCGGAAAACAATGACGTCGACTAAGTTGGGAGAAGACATGAAAATTGGGAGAACGAAACCAACAAGACGATCTCATTTCAATTTTTTTCGGCTTTCAAACCATTTCTTTTTCAAATAAGCCATTTATTTTTTTATGGTTCTTTTTTTTTCTTTTTTTTGCATTTTTTCTTGGCTATTTTTCTTCTCTCTTTTTTAATAGCAAATACAACTCTCAATGTTTTTTGTAAATAAGTCATTTCATTATTTTACGGCTTTTCTCTTCTTTTTTAAACATTCCACCTACCTTTTTTTTAAATAGGCCCTTTCCTTTTTTTTAACACGACACGAAGGGCCCATATACAGCAGAAACCTCTTTCATTTTTTCCCTTTTTTTAAAATGCGACCTCCTTTGGAGTTAACCCTATTTAGGGTTCCCCTTATGGGAACCCATCACATGAAGGACGACCATCTCGATGGGGCTGCTGCTTGCGAGAGGAGGCCGACAAGGAGATGCCGCTAGAGAGGGAAGTGTCTTGGGTTGGTATCTCCTGTTCGAGGGAGGTGCCTCTGCTTAGAGGGGCCTCCGCATGCGCCTAGAGAAAGAGCTCGGCATAACCTGGAGAAGAAAGGAACTCGCCTGGAGGTCGGAGGAAGAGGGCGGTGCCGCTGGAAGAATAGGGTGACGCCGTTGTGCGCCACCTAGAGCCGCACGAGCCTCTGGTTGCGAGTAGGAGGGCAGCGCCTTCCTGCGAGGAGGAAGGCGAGACTTGGAGGTGGCAGCCACCGCCGCCTACTGTCTGAAGGTGGTTGTCGCCCCTTGGACCGATTCGAGAACCTCCACCTGGAGGTGCTAGATCTCGATCGGTTGTTGTCGCTGAAGGAGATGCGGCTTGGAGGAGAACTGCATGTCGGCGGGAAGTCTGCGAGTCGTAGAGCCTGATGGATACTCGGCTAGGGAGATGTTGCATGTAGATCGGCATGGAACCCTTGCGACGCACACGATGGAGCTGCATCATCGTGCTAGAAAGAATAGTGGGATTGGAGGCAGAAACCGGAGAGCGATGGAGTTGATTCAGTTGCCTGGGATTAGGGCTTGCGCACGAGAGAGGGCTCCACTAGAAGAGGAGCCGTGTTGGGAGGAGGTGCAAAAATAGGTTTTCAATGAAACCCTATGCAGAACTCTCCCTAACAGAAAGCAAACTGATCTTCACGAACAAACGCAGAACTCTCTCGTCGTTAGCGTTCTTCAAGAATATGTAAAAAATAGGGCTTAGGAAACAAACACTAGATCTCTTCTTGATCATGAACATGAACATAAATAAGGTTTCAATAAAACCCTAAAATAAAATCTCGAAAAGAAAAAAATAACGAACATAAAATCCCCGAGAATTGAACCTGATCTGATACCATATTGGAAAATGGAATGCAGAAGCGTGTCAGAAATAAAGAATAGAAAACATTATTGAACCCGAGATTTTAACGTAAAACTCTACTCCCTAAGGAGCGGGATGAAACCACAGGAGAACGCCTCAAAGGGACGATTTATGCATTGCACTTTATCACTGGATACAGGGGGTGAGGGGCTTCTTATATAGCCCTCACTGAGTCTCCACATCTCACAACTGGTAGACGTGGGACTAAATAACTGGATGTGGTAAATGGACCCTGGAGTGATCTATTTACCCATCTACACCATAGGTGACGCATAGCACATATACTCCAACAGATAGCCTTGTGAAGTCGGCACGTACATTCCCCCTCGACTTCATAATATGGAAGTTGCATCATGTAAACTTCCTCCTCAAGATCTCCACAGAGGAAAGCGTTCTTTACATCAAGCTTGAAGATTGACCATCTGTATTTGCAACCATTAAAAGGATAGTGCGAATAGATTCCATCCTCGCCACTGGGGAGAAAGCCTCAAAGTAGTCAACCTCATAAGTCTTTGTAAATCATTAGGCAATCAGTCGTGGTTTCAAATCTGTCAATTGACCTATCATGCGACAAATTGGCAAAGAAGACCGATCTGCAAGCTACATGTCTAATCCGATGGGATACGGTACAAGGCCCCACGTCTCCCTTGATGTAAGATCATACATTTCCTCATTCATTACTTGTCACCAGCCATGATCCTATAAAACACTATGATGATCTATGGGGACAGAAATGGTCATGAGAGCATCAACCTATCTCTTGTCACAACATGATAAACCATCAGTAGAAGTGAAATGAAAAATAGTGTGGAAAGTACATTGCCTTTTTATCCTGTAAAGCGGTATTGGAAGCTCCCGAGTCTCGAGTCACATCCGGGGCAGCAGTAATGGGAGCACTTGATGATGGCATATCATCCGCAGAAGAGGAACATACAAAGGCAAATGACCATGCACATATGTAAGCTTGCGCTTATAAACAATCGATGGTGAGGGGAAATCCAAGGTGATATTTGTGACATAGTGGGTAAAGAAGCTAGTTTGTTCAAAGAAAGCAACAATCGTAAAAATATAGTATCGGTGCCTAACAATGTCATAGCAATTATCTTGTGCCAACATTTGTAAAAAGCAACATTCATAAAAAGAAGCTAGTTTGTGCCAAGAAAAACATACTTGACAACCTTAGGTAACAACTTATCAGCTGCATGAAAATTGCGGACAAATGCAATCAACAACAACAACAAAGCCTTTTCCCACAATTAAGTAGGGTGCGCTACATGGATTCTTCGCCTCCATTCAGATCTATCTTGGGTCAATCTCGAGCTTATATCCAAAAAACTAAGATCCATTCCTATAGTCTCTTTCCAACACTTCTTGTACCATCCTTCCTCGCCCTCTTTTAGCCGACTCAACATCCCAACACTCACATCTCCTAACTGGTGCATCACCAGACCTTCTTTGCAAATGACCAAACCATCTTAAGCGGTTTTCTCGCATCTTATCCTCGATCGGAGCTACACCAACTTTCATTCTGATTGCATTATTCCGAATCCGATCTTTATGTGTGAGAAATAACTGGCTAGGACATGAGTACACAATTCCAGGGCATTATCACTTCTCACAATTTTAACATATGCTGAAAAAACATTACGAATCTTATTGAGAAAATTAATAATAATATTCCCTGCTTCAGATTTATTCTTTAAAAAAAACACCCATGACACACGAGAGAAGTCATCCACAATAACTATATAAAACCTGTGTCCCTAATGATCATGAACACGACTTGGACCCCAGATATCAATGTGAAATAACTCAAACTTGGAGGTACTACTCCGACACGGACGACTGGGAAAGGTAGACCGATGATGCTTTCCCAACTAACATGCCTCACATTGGATAGATGTGTGTGACAAAACCTGGGGTAACACACGACGCAACTTCTGAAGCGGTAGATGCCCAAAGCGCAGATGCCATAGAAATGGGGAGACGGATCCAGTAGGTAGAGATGAGGTTCCAACAAAAGAATTCTGACAGAGGCGATAGAGGCCCCCTTGCTCACAGCCACGCCCAATCACGTTGCCCGTAAGGATGTCCTGAAAAACAAGAGAAGATGGATCAAAAATCGCCCGACACTGTAAATCCTTTGTAATTTGACTGATAGATAATAAATTCATTGAAAAATCAGGTGCGTGTAACATATTCTTGAGCTGCATAGATGGTGTCAGTCTAATCTCCCCCTGACCAGTAATCAGGGAATGTGTGTCATTGGCAATGACCATTGTTTGACCTGGAGGGATCTGTCTGTACCCTGTAAGTAGACTTTGATCGCCACATAGATGATGTGTGGCGCCAGAGTCCATAATCCATGCTAAAGTATCTGATCCACTACTAGTAAATGCATGGGTGCTACCTGATGCACTGGTAGAAGCAGAGGCGGATGCAGCAACGTCAGACTGGCTCTCAGTAGTGTGTGCTGGGCCGGATGGAGGAATAAGGCCTCTTAGACGGGCAACAAGATCATCAAAGCGTTGATACAAAGAGGCAGCAGACGGAGGATCTATCTGTTCAGCGACTCGTGCAGATGCAGGAAATCCATGCTTAGAGTAGCATGTGTCTTCAGTCCGGTACGATGGCAATAGGTACATGTTGGCCGAACATGGCCTCCTCAACCACGAGGGCCACGGCCACGGGTATGATGGTGACCTCCACGACTTCTGTTGGAAGCCATGGCTGAAGAAGTCTGATTCGTAGTCGTAGAGGGAACAGTGATCCATCTTAACCTGTGAAATGCTTCCTTCATAGGAGGAATAATAGAATCTGCCAAGATCTGTGACCTCGCTGCCTCATACTCAGGATCAAGGGCAGCTAGAAAAACTCCTACCATAGTTCATTCCGGTAGATCTTCTGTTGCTCTGGTGTGGCTGTCAGGGGCATGAAGCTATACAGCTTCTCAAACATCCCTCGTAGAGATGTGTACAGTGAGTGTAGAGGATGTCCATTCTGCTTGATAGTGAATATGTCATGCTGGAGTTGCAGAATCTTTGTCTCATTCTTCGCTTGAGAATATGTGGCGGTTAGAATATCCCACATATCTTTGGCTGTGGGCTGATGGAGAATATAATTGGCAATCTCGATTGACAGAGTTCCAGACAATCATATTTAGCATATGCATCATCTGCCTCCCACGAGGCATTAACTCCAGTCTTCTCAGCAGGCTCTTCTTCAGTAAGAATGTGCTTCTTACCGGTTGACTTCATCATACTCATGAACTGCATTGCCCACAGTTCATAGTTCGAACCATCCATCTTCACAATCGGCGCTGGACCTCGAAAAGCACCTATGGATGGGATATCTGCCTTGCTTTCAGACATACTTATAACCAAAGACTGGAGTAGTAGACTGAGGATAAGAGCACTACACAGACATAGACGGGTTTAGTTGCAGGTGTAGACTTCAAGCAACCAAACCCATTCCTTTGGAGTTGTGTGCGCTAGAAACAAAACCGTACATGGCTGATTCACGACTTAAGGACGCACAGCAGATAGCGCGCGATAGGGAGCGCAGGAAGCGCGCGAGAGATCACGCGAGCGGGCGCAGGGAGTGCGCGAGATGCCGCGCGATGGAGCGCGCAGGCGTGCGCACTGGAGATGTGCGCGAGACGCACTGGGGGGTGCACGAAGTGCGCTGGAGATGTACGCCGGGCGCAGATGGGGCGCGCGAGGAGCGGAGCTCAGCGCAGGCGAGGCGCGCGGAGCTCGGGGTGCACGGCAAGCGGCGGCGCGTGGAGCTCGGGGCGCAGGAGGCGCACGGCCGGCGGCGCGGGTGGGGGTCGGCGGCATGAGGAGAGAGAGGGAGGCACGCGGGTGGGGCTAGGGTTAGGGTTTCACGAACTCCGGTCTAGGACCATCGCTTTGATACCATGTTGGGAAAATAGAAGAACTTGTTTATTCCATCAGCCCTAGGCTCTCTTATATAGGAGAGTAGCCTATGGGTAAATTACATAAAGAGTACGGCAGGAACTGAAAATAACGAAAGAGTACATAAGTAAATAATATATGTTTACAATATGTACACTCCAGCTTGAAAGGGAGTGTTGAGATATTAGTTATCTTTTGTTTCTTTTATATATTCTTTTTTCTTTACATCTTCTTTATGAAATTTGCCTAACATGTTTCTTCTCTATAAAAGAGAACCATATGTTCTTATGAATAAGCAATTCATTATTTTCACTCAACAATTTTAATAAGCGGAGCATGATAGACATATATGTTCTATCTCGAAGGGGAGTGTTGAGTGTTATTTTGTAACCTTAACCTAAGGTGTACTCTAGTTCGCTCAACGGAGAGACATCTTTTATCGTAACCCTAACACTAGATCTCCACCTATATAAGGAGCTCAAGGATTCTCAGCATGGATTAAGTAATCCACATTCTGATTCCAACTATACCCTTGTTATATCACATCATGTTCCTCGTCTTGTTATGGTTACATATAACTCGCCATGCAACCACCAAAACCTCTACCAGATGAACGCATTAAAGAATCAATGCAACATCAATTAAGATAGTGTCTCTAGCAAGATTATCATCATTGAACAATGATTTATTATAAGGTGCACATATTGAAATTATTTATTGTTGATGTTAGAAAATATGAAGCGGAATTGAATGATAAACAGAGCATAAGAACAGAAATATAAACTTGGAAGACAAAGGTTTAACGTGGAACCCTACTCCCTAAGGAGCGGGATGAAACCACGGAGAAGCACTCAAAGGGACGGATATTGCATTCCCTTTTTCTCACCTGACTACATGGGTGTGGGGCTCTATATATAACACCCACGGAGTCTCCACATCTCCAAACGGGTAGATGTGGGACTAAACTATGGATGGGGTTAATGGATCCTGGAGAGATCCATTTACCCATCTCCCATACATGTGACGCATATAACAAATACTCCAACACTCCCCCTCAAGTTAAAGCATGCAATGCTCAACTTGGACAAACAGAAAGAAACTCAACTCACGCTACATGACACTACATACAATATCAACTCAACGCGCAGAACTGTTCGGATGCTGTCGAGGACGCTGCTTCTCATGTCGTGCAAGTGAGGAGGACGAACGGGCTGGAGTGTGAGTCAACTGAATCTCCTCGTCAGAGAGCATGTGCTCTGAACTGCACTTGTCGGAGTCACTGCAACTGAAAATGAGTCTCCTCGGCGGAGTACTCTGGCCTGCCACAACATGCGGAAAACTGCTCCATCTCTGAAAAGGGCAGAACTAAAAAGGTTGTGGACTCGTCAGAGTCCACGGTCGCTGGAGAATGGAGTCTGAAAGTCTCCTCGTCGGAGAACTGGATCTCTCTCATTTGGCACAGAGAATGGCACTCTACTTCGGAGTACCTAAGATACCACATGAAAACCTTGCCCACATGGCATAGGAAATGGTCCTCTACTCTGGAGTCCCTATCGCTCATATGAAAACTATGGTCGACAAAAGATGGCAAACATCTGCACATCTGAATGAAGACCGCATACATGTGCGAGTCTAAAACTGAGGACTCGGAATCGATCGTTGAGTCTGAATAAATGTGCATCAAACTGTGGACTCAGAATCTGAACGTCGACTCTGAAACTACGCATGGAGAATCCTCATCGGCAGAACTGCATAGTCTGAACAACTCACTGGTCTGGAAATCAAATTTGAATCTCTAACAGACCTGTGACTCTGCACAACACTCCCCCTTTCTCCCATACTTGTCGGAAAATGAACATCAACAAAGTTGGGAGAAGACAATAACACGGGGAAAACAACATGAAACCAATAAGACGAACTCACAAATTTTTTTCGGCCTTCTCTCAAAAAAATCTACATTTTTTTAAGCCGTTATTTTTTTTACGGTTTTACTTCTCGCATTTTTTATCATCATCGCCAATTTCAATTTTTTTTAGCCGTCCAAACACAACTTTTTTAAGCCGTTCGATTTTTTTACGGCTTTTGCAACACAATTTTTTTGAATTTGGGTACGATTTTTTGTTTTGTACGCATCTTTTCTCTATTTTTTTAAACAATACCCGTTCTTTTTTTTCATTACAACTCTTTTTCTTCTTCTTCTCTTTTTTTTAACGATTGTCGTAGCCTACTTTGGCTTTACAATAAAAAAACTTTTTTTAATGAACTCACAGGGCTCATTTAGGGTTCTCGGTCGTGGGAACCCTTTCCACTGCTGCTAAGGGTTCTCGTTTCCCTACGCCGCCCCCGATGCGGGGATTTGAACTCGCGCGATCGGCTCGGTTGCGGGAGGCGCCGCTTGGAATCCGCAGCTAGATGCGTCGCTTGGTGCGGCTCTAGTGGTTGTGCTCAAACGGGTGTCGAAGGATCTGCCGCCAAGAGAAGAGGTGCGACAGCGATCCTCCCAGAGAAGATGTGCCGCCAAGAGAAGGAGCACAAGGAGGACTGGTTGTTGGTTGTGGGATAGACACCGCTAGAAGCAAGGATGGGAAAAGGGCGACGATGAGAGGAGGGCTTGTCAGATGTCGCGCCGCCGGATGTCGCGACACTGCTTGGAGATCACCTGGATGGCGATGGAGTTGCCGAACTCCAGGGAGGAATCACGACGCTCATTCAATAGGGTTCTCCTCATGGAACCCTCGGCTATAGGCATCACCAAGTGAGAAGATGTTGCCTGAGGAGGTATCACCTGGTGAAAGGGTCTCCTTGCGGGTTATGGCATAGCAGAGGGTGCAGTAGCCAGGAGGATTAGGGTTCCATTCAGAGAGCCATTATCCGTGTAGGAGCATTGCATGGAAGAGATATTCCAGAAACTGCACAAGGAGCATCGCTTGGAAGGAAACAGTTCTTCGTCTGGCTGATCTAGGAGATAGTGCACGATTGCTTCACCGCCCACCTTTAAAGATTTGGTCGAATATCTCTGCTTCAATGAACTGTAGTTCTAGGGCTTCAGAAAACCCTAGAAATCTTAGACTTGAACAAATTCATATACAATAACCTTCAACAAATCTTTAAGAACCTACTTAAGGTTTCAATAGAAACCTTCGAATTGGAACTTGAATCTTGAATGTATTACAAAAAAAATCTCTAAGAAAAAAAACTCGAGAATCGAACCAGCTCTGATACCATGTTAGAAAATAGGAAGCAGAATTGAATGATAAACAGAGCATAAGAACAGAAATATAAACTTGGAAGACAAAGATAACGTGGAACCCTACTCCCTAAGGAGCGGGATGAAACCACGGGAGAAGCCCTCAAATGGGTGGATATTGCATTCCCTTTGTCTCATCTGACTACAGGGGTTTGGGGCTCTATATATAGCACCCACGGAGTCTCCACATCTCCAAACTGGTAGATGTGAGACTAAACTCTGGATGGAGTAAATGTATCCTGGAGAGATCCATTTACCCATCTCCCATACATGTGATACATATAACAAATACTCCAACAGTTCACAAGTTGGCAGAGCTCGTCTTAAGACACCCAACACCTATACGAGCAAATAAGAGACCATATTACCTTACCCAATATATTGAAATTTACTCCTATATGAATAGGACAGTCTCACGACAATGCTAGTTACAAATTTGATTTTCCTTGCCTCAAGAACATGAAAACAACCCTTGGATGTGGTCTAATCTCCAAACATAATTAGTGTTCTGCGTAAACAAGACACAAATGCAACAATTTATATTGTGCCACCAGGATGTTGGGAATCCCTGAGAGCACATCAAAATAAATTCCGGAACATATGCACTGAACACAATTTTTTGGAGAAAATACTACTATAATCTCCTTGTAAATAATAATAATCTGTAAATGTTATAACTTGCACAACATAAAGATTGAAACATTAATTGGTTCATGATGGTAGAGACGTTCTACTTCATTGGTTAGATAATTTGTTCACATTGAAACATGTAGAAAACATCCCTATACGGGCCACATTATCTCAGTAGATGGCATATTAACTAAAGGATCTTATGAACAAGATTTATTTCACACAGTCCTAAATTGGGCTTAATATATATATATATATATAATTACATAAATAATTGAAAGGTAAATAAATGTCCCTTTAAAATGAACTTGTATAGACGTACTGCCAACCAACCTCACATATTGCAACACATCAACCTCTTTCCTGGAGATCGGAAGTGATATATTTTACTCAAACCTTGGTGAGTCCCAGAGTCAGTCGCTCTTCATTTTTCAATTTAAATGCTATCAGTGTTGTAAAAGTTGCCCGACTAACCCGACTAGCAGGTTCGACTACTCTAGTCGGTGGGGTGGCCGACCGAGTACCGACTAATTCCGACTAGGCACAATAGTCGACCAATTTTCGCTTTTTGCTTTTTTATAAGCCAACTTATTATATATGCTAAATGTTTATTTAAATTAAATTACTTCTTTTATTTTATTATGATAGTGAAAAAAATGTACAAAATATATGTAAATATATGTATAAAAATAAGTTATATATTTAAAATAATCATAAAATTCAAAGCCGACTAAAGTCCGACTAAATCCGATTAGTCGCCCGACTGTCGCTTAATCCTTAGTCAGTGACCTGGCTGACCGAGTACCGACTACCGACTTTTGCAACCTTGAATGCTATCATATATTAACTCAAATGCAATAACTTCGACTCCTTCAATAAAAGAAAACATATAAGCAAAACAAGTTCTGAAGAGACTTTTTGTTTGCTAAACATGTCTAGCTTGTTTGAACCAGTCTAGCTTGATTGAACATGTCTACCTAGCGAAATCATACTTTAGTTAGGGCTCCTTGATAACCTCGTGAATTGAGGAGACCCCTTGATTGAAGAAACTGGTGTCACTACCACAGAAGGATTAAAAGGAGTATTAACATGAATGGTAATTGTTGGTGGAAATGAGAATGAGAACTTGTTTATTCCAGGGAACCCTAGGCTCTCTTATATAGAGAAAGCCTATGGGTAAATTACATAAGGTGGAACAAGAAAAATAAACATAACAGACGAGTACAAAATACTAGAAATATCTCTACTCTCCCCCTCGAGATGGAGCATAGATGTCAATCATGCTCAGCTTGGAAGAACATTTCTGAAACGACCCTCTGAGCAACGGCTTAGTAAAGATATCTGCAGTCTGCTCTCCTGAACTGACATGGGAAGTAGAAATCAAACCCTTCTGAATCATATCCCTGGTATAGTGGCAGTCTACCTCAATATGCTTCATCCTTTCATGAAATGCAGGATTATTAGCAAAATGTAGGATTATTAGCAATAAATAATGCTGCTTGATTGTCACATTGTAATTGCAAGGGTAGGTACATCCATATGCAGATCTTCTAATATGCCTCGAACCCACATCATCTCCGTACTTGCATGTGCCATGGCCCTGTACTCAGATTCAACACTGGATCTAGCCACCACTGTTTGTTTCTTGATTTTCCAAGAAACTAAGGAATTGCCGACAAATACTGCAAAACCTGAGGTAGATTTCCGTTCTCTAGGACATCATGTATAATCCGCACCAGCACATGCAAAGATAGAGAGATTCGTTTCTTTCCTGAACAACAATCCTACACCTGGAGACGACTTTAGATATTTTAATATCATATATACAACATCCATGTGCACCTGTCTGGGTTGTTTCATGAACCGACTCACCCGACTAACCACAAAAGCAATATCAGTCTAGTGACAGTAATATAGAGAAGCTTTCCCACCATTTCTCGATATCTTCTTTTGTCAACTTCCTCTGTATCATCTCCATATAACTTCATACTAGGATCCATGGGAGTAGTGGAAGGTCGACACCCGATCATACCTGTCTCAACAAGAATATCTGTAATATATTTCCTTTGGGTCATCACAAGACCCTGCGCATTCCTCGCAAATTCCAATCCCAGAAAGTATCGTAGAGTACCAAGATCCTTAGTCACAAACTAATGGCCTAAAAATGCTTTTGTCATCTTTATCCCCTACATGTCATCTCCCGCAACAAGTATATCATCAACATATACCATAATAACAACAGTACCTCTAGGAGTCTTCTGGACAAAGAAAGAGTGGTCAGTATTTGATCTTTTGAACCCTTGCTTTTGGATTAAATTTGAAACCATGCCCGCGGACTTTGTTTAAGACCATATATGGCCTTGTGAAGTCTACACACCATCTGACACTCCCCCTCAGCAGTAAACCCCGAGGCTGCTGCATGTAGACTTCTTCCTGCAGATCCCCATATAAAAAGGCATTTTTAACATCAAGTTGGAACAAAGGCCAAACACGTACCACAGTGACTGACAGAAGAACACATAGAGTGGAATAACGTGCAACCGGAGAAAAGGTGTCCATATAATCCACGCCATAGGTCTAAGTGAATCCACGTGCCACTAGCCTTGCTTTGTAGCGATTAAGGCTACCATCCGCATTATATTTGACAGTAAAGACCCATTAACAAGTGACACAGAAGCTCCTGGGGGAGCAGCAACCAAGCTCCACGTACCACGAAACCGCACGGCAGCCATTTCCTCCTCCATGGCTAACCACCAGCTGCTGTCTTTCAAGGCATCCTCATAATTCTGTGGTATCTCCACGGTAGATAAGGCAACAACAAATCTCTGAAAATCACCAGTAAGGCGATGGAATGAAACCTGTGAAGCAAGTGGATAAAACGCACGCGTCCGCTTAGACTTCCTCAAGGCAATGGGTATATCCAAATAATCAGTAATGTCCACCTGTATGTCATTCTCCTGCACTTGTGCATTGTCAGTCCCATCGTTATAAATATCACTTGGACATACCTAGGGCGTGGTGGATGAATGACGGCCTCCATGAGCGGGATTTGAACGACGGTTATAAAATTTTGGTAAAGGTGGGACTGGTCGTTGTGGAGGAGGTGGTGGTGGTGGTGGCACAACAAGAGTTGGTATGTTATCAGACTAACGTAGAGGAGGAGGTGGAACATAAATTTCATCATCAGTAGTGGAAGGAGTCAACCTGTCACCTGTAGGCAAAAAATACGTCACAGTCTCAAAGAAGGTGACATCGGTACTAACATAATATCTTTTGTTCACAAGATCATAGAATCGGTAATCCTTTTGAGTACGAGAGTACCTAAGAAACATACACTTGACAGCCCTACGTGGGAGCTTGTCAATCCCCGGAGTGAGTTGATGGACAAAAGCAACTGAACCAAAAACCTGAGGAGTTAGGGAGAACAATTCATTGTCAAGAAAGACAACAGAAAGAGGAACTTTCTCACCCAATATAGATGATGGCATACAATTGACCAGATAACATGCCATAAGAACGGCATCACCCCAAAAAGATAGAGGAGCACAACTATGAATGAGTAAAGTCCGAGTTATATCAAGAAGATGACGATGTTTTCTTTCTGCAACACCATTTTGTTGATACATGTAGGCACAAGTTGTTTGATGAATAATGCCACGAGACAAGAAGAAATGTGAAAGAGCACAAGTGCAAAATTCTAATGCATTATCTGTGCGCACAATCTTTACATTAGAAGTAAAAACATTCCGAACTTCATTGATAAGATTTTTAATTACATCCCCCGCTTCAGATTTATTTTTCAATAAAAAGACCCAAGACAATCTAGAGAAATCATCAACGACTACTAGGTAAAACATATGTCCCGGGTGATCAGGAACATGACTCGGACCCCAAATGTCAACATGTAGCAACTCAAAAGGGGAGCGACTGCTCCGAGACTCAGGACTAGGGAAAGTAAATCTGTGATGCTTTCCCAACTTAAATGCTACACACTGAAAAGAAGACTTTGGTAAAATCTGTGGCAAGATATGTTGTAGCTTCTGGAGAGGAAGATGACCAAAACGTAGATACCAAGTAAAGGGAGAAGCAGTTCCACTGGATTTAGATGAGACACCAGCATAGGGGTGCGGACCAACCGATAGAGACCATCTTGCTCACAGCCACAACCAATCACCCTACCCGTTAGAATGTCCTGAAAAATAAGAGACGATGGGTCAAAAATAGCCCGACAATGCAAATCCTTTGTAATATGACTAATAGAAAGTAGATTCATTGAAAAATCGGGAGCATGCAAAATATTCTGTAGTTGTATGGAGGGCGTCAAACTAATCTCCCCCTGTCCAATGATGGATGAATGAGTCCCATCCGCTATTACTACTGATCTCCCTAGTGGAACCTCCCTGTATGATGTAAACTTATCCCTGTCTCGACAGAGATGATGCGTCGCGTCGGAGTCGATAATCCATTCTGAAAACTATGACAGGACGTAAAGGCATAAACGCTACCTGATGTGCTAGCTGGGGTTGACGTGTTGGCAAAGGCTGAAGCTGCTATGTCTGAGTGACCTCCTGACGAGTAAATAGTGGCAGGAGGCATGATATCACATAATCTGGCGATAAGATCCTCAAATCGATGATCTGAAGTATATGACAGTGTAGGCACAACGTGCTTGGCTACACAGGCTAATGCTGGAAAACCATGCTTAGAATAGCATATCTCCTCCGCATGACCCGGACGATGACAGAAGGTTCATGGCTGACGAAATCGGCCACCTCGACCACGAGGTCCACGGCCACGAAAAGAAGATGCACCTCTGCCTCTGGAAGCTGCCATCGCTGAAGGAGGTGGGAGTAGTGGCAGTAGAAGGAACTGAGATTCTGGTGAGCTGTCGATACACTTCCTCTACTGGAGGAATAATAGCATCCCCTAGGATTTGCGAGCGAGTCGCATCATACTCCGAGTCAAGTGCCGCAAGTAAGACCCCCACCATTGTAGCATTCTGAACGTCTTCTGCTGCTCCGGGGTCGTCGTTCGGGGAATGATACTATAAAGCTTCTCAAACATCTCTCATAGGGATGTATACAACGAACGCAACGACCGGCCATTTTGCTTGACCGTAAATATGTCATGCTGAAGTTGGAGGATCTTGATCTCGTTTCTCATCCGCGAGTACGTCGTGGAAAGGATACCCCACATGGCCTTAGCCATGGGCTGATGGAGGATATCATTTGCAGTCTCCATCGTCAGAGTGCCTGAATGCCATACCTTGGCATACAAATCATCAGCCTCCCATGAGGCATAAACCTCAGCCTTCGCTGTCGACTCATCTTCGGTAAGAATGTACTTCTTACAGTTGGACTTCATGAGACTCATGAACTGCATTGCCCAGAGCTCATAGTTTGTCTCATCCATTTTGACTATTGGCACTGGACCTTTGAAAGCGACGATGGAGGGCATGTCGACTTTGTTTTCCGGCATTGTTATCGGAGACGAAGAACTAGGGTTTGTAGACCAATGAATAACTATCTACATAAACATGTATGAAGTTGAGTGCATATGTAGACTTATGCACTCAAATCCATGAAGAACGAGAAAGAGAATGGGACGACGCCGAGTTGAGAGGGAAGGGGGGATCGGCGCAGAGAAGAGAGGGGAGGAGAGGCGGCGGGCTGGGCGGGGGGGGGGGGGGGGGGGGTGCTGGGAGAAGGGCGGCGGGGTGGTGGGGAGGGAGGGGCGGCGGGATGAGAAGGGTTAGGGTTTTAGGGTGGAGGCTCTGGTACCATGTTGGTAGAAATGAGAATGAGAACTTGTTTATTCCAGGGAACCCTAGGCTCTCTTATATAGAGAAAGCCTATGGATAAATTACATAAGGTGGAACAAGGAAAATAACGAGTACATAAATACTAGAAATATCTCTACAGTAATGTTTAGAGGAGCTTTGCAAGAAACTAGTACTGAAAAGCAAGGGCCCGTTTTTGTTAAAGAGATCTTCAATGAAGTTGATGCTAAGATGTATTGATGGTTTAGCCGTCATGACAGATCAAAGCCGGAGAACATGTGCCTCCACACAAGCAATATCAAAAGATCTTTAGCAGATCGAAACATCCTTTGAATTGATCGGCATGGGATTTGCATGACAATTGGAATCCATTTACATCATGTAGATCTGACGACCAAAACATATTGTGAGCCTTCAATGAAGACAGAAACAGAGTCTACTACATCTTGCAAATCCAAGGCTCTAATATCATATTGTAAGAGAAAACAAGATTGATCAACCACAAATATTAGGATTCACGTGAAAACTCCTATAAAGTCACAAGAATGAGATTGTGTGCATCACAGTTTGCTAGGGGTTTGTAACTTCAGTTCAAAAGTGATGGAGGTTTTACAACATATAAGCCACAATTTGTGGATCCACCTCAAAATTCCAAACACCTACGTGCATAAAATTCAAAATTTTCTACTTAATCCACATTAATAAACACATTATTGAGGTATCCAAGTAAGAATTTGTGATGATACAACACTCTGTCAATGCCAATTTACACATCTCCAAATTCAACTTGCCCATGCAAAACACAAATGGAAGAAAAACGGATGCAGAATAGTTTTGCCATAAAAATCAATGGAAATATACAAACATTTTTGAAAGAAATTTCATCACCTGAAATCCAGTGTCAGTTTGGTGTATATCATAATCCAAACCAGCAATCTCAGCATCATAGGCTGAAATATTTACAAGGTGAGCAATCTATTAAAGGTAAAGCAATCCATCAGAAACAAAAAATGACCTTGATTCATATTTTTTTGAATCAAAATGAACATCAATTACGATAAGAAGTTAAAATAAACAAAGATCAAGAGCCATGCGATTTCGTTATGAATAACAGGTACCATCAAAAACTTGGTCAAGATCAAGCTTATGGTAAAATTAATCTTGACCAAGTTTTTTAATACATTGATCTGGATATTGTTGATGGTGTTGGTTGTCATTATACATGGAGGCTATACATGTCACAAGGTTTAGAAACGCAGTATGCGGTATTTGTTCGACCATGCGGTCGAAAACGAGTAAGCAGATATGCCTAGGAATATACGGGGGCATGTGTTTCATGCAGTTTATAAAAACTATGAAAATTTGTTTGTTAATATTATCTAGAAAGCAAAAACTTAGACCATGTAAATGTATTCGGAAGAAAAGATGTTAACTTACAATTTTAAAAAACCGCGATGAAAGATTGATATAAACCTTAGTCACTAACAGAATACATGCATGATAGCCGCATATGACCAAGATTGGAACACAAGGAGGGGAGTTGGCGCAATGAGGCGGGAGGACCAATGAAGAGATCGCACGGTGAGGCGCCACAAGCAGAATTGGAGAAGGTGACTAATGAGGTGTATCAGATGTTCAGCGAGGAGATTCGAGCTTCGAGCTGTGATGGGCAGCCAGTCAGGTGATCGACGACTACGCGAGGAGGCGAGCCACCGTCCGAGCTCCGATACCAATCAAGGAATGAGGTACGCCCTGTCACTATGTTTAGATATAGAACGAGAGAGAGAGAGAGAAAGAGAGAGAGCGAGAGAGAGAGAGAGATGGGTTATAGGTTGGGAGAGGGTTCCCTAATGCGATGTGAACATTTTGATAGAGATGATCTTCCTCTCCTGGTGGAGGGTGGTATTTAGGGTGTGTATCGCCTCTCGCACAGACTACCTTCGTCTCTCAACGCTCTTAAGACTCGGTCCGCGCAATCTCCATCACGGAAGTGGCATAGGACTGGTTAGCGGGTACTTGGGATCCCCCTTTGAGGAGAATTCATGTGAGCTGTGGCTAAGGGATTTCCTTCTAAAGTCTGAGTGAGCTAGTGGAATAGGAGGGCCCTACTGTTGGGAGTGACCATTGGGCTTGAGAAAGTGGTCCATTTCTCGATTAAGAAGGCATACATGGCATTCTCTCAATTACATGAACTAGTACATGAAGACCGCCGTTGTGATTGCATGATGACTTGGAAGAACATGATCTCACAAAGAATTAAGTCTTTATTTGGCTTGTGCGACATGGAAGCTTGCCTACGAAGGAAGTAAAGACATGATTCTTCAAACAAGAGACGTTGCATCCGAAATGTTGATCTAGATTGAAGACATGAATAACCTTTTTTTGAGATGTGGACAGATGAGCATGATTTTGGGAGCACGCTGGAAATCGGTGGTTTTAGAAAATAGGAAGCGGAAGCGAAACATGGAAAAAGATAAAGGAAAATAAGAACACAGAGGGATTTCACGTGGAACCCTACTCCGTGAGGAGCGGGATGAAACCACGGGAGAAGCAGTCAAAGGGGCATATGCTTCATTGCTTTTTCTCATCTGATACAGGAGGTCTGGGGCTCTTTATATAGCCTCCACAGAGCCTCCAAGTCCCACCACTGGTAGATGTGGGACTAAACTCTTGGATGGGGTAAATGGATACCTCCAGTATCCATTTACCCATCTAAAACTCAATAGGCACACAACCAAATACTCCAACACTCCCCCTCAAGCTGGAGCATGCAAGGCTCAGCTTGGACAAACAGAAAGAGACTCAACTCACGCTACAGGACACTACGGATAATATCAACCCAACGCGCACAACTGTTGCTGCCGACGACGTTGCTTCTCATGTCGTGCAGGTGAGGAGGATGAATGGGTTGGAGTGTGACTCTGCTGAATCTCCTCGTCGGAGAGCATGTGCTCTGAACTGCGCCGGTCAGAGTCACTGCAACTGAAATGAGTCTCCCCGTCGGAGTACTCTGGCCCGCCACAATAATATGGACAACTACTCCATCTCTGAAAAGGGCCGAACTGAAAAGGGTCGTGGAAGTGCAATCCTCGTCGGAGTCCACGGTCGCTGGAGAATGGAGTCTGAAAGAAGTCTCCTCGTCGGAGAACTGGGTCTCTCCCATCTGGCACAGAGAATGGTACACTACTCTGATGTCCCTATGATACCACATGAAAACCCTTGCCAACATGGCATAGGGAATGGTCCTCTACTCTGGAGTCCCTATGGCTCACATGAAAACTCTGGCCGACAAAATAAGAAGAATGATGGGGACCACTACAAAAGATGGCAAACATCTGCATATCTGAAAAGAAGACCGCATACTCGTGCATGTCTGAAACTGAGTCTCTCTCTGGAGAACTCGAAAATGGACCACTCAAACAAGGAGTGCCTCAGACTTGGACTCTGACCAATCTGAATGTCGAGTCTGAAATCTGATAAAATCTGTAAAGTCTGGAAATCTGGATGCATCTGGACTGAAACCTGCACTGGCATCTGGAGTCTGAAATCTCTGAAGTCTGGATCTGAACTGAAGATGATGTTGTATGATCGATGCCCGAAGAATTCTACACAATACTCCCGCTTTCTCCCATACTTGTCGGAAAATGAAGACATCGACAAATGGGAGAAGACAAGATAAATGGGGAGAAAATAAAAAGAAATAAGCCGATTACCAAAAAAAATCGGCTTCTCAAAACATGGATAACAATTGGCCGTTTCATTTTTTGTACGGCACCATTTTTTATAATTTTTTTGTTTTAAAAGCCGTGCAACCATCCTTTTTTTTCGGCTTTCAATTTTTTTAAACGCGTATGGCTTTTGTATTATGTATGCGGCTTTTTTTTCATCATTTTTTTTAAACACAAACCTCCTCTCTTTTTTTTCGTCGTTCTTTTTTTTGTCTTATGCTCCTCCCCTTTTCAACTTTTTTTATTTGGGTCGTACATCTCAAGCCCACTTGGGCTGCTACAATTTTTTTAAAACTGGAGGGCCATAATGCCGTAACCCCATTTAGGGTTTCCCATAGTGCGGTCAAAGTACCGCCGCCCCCATGGGAAAAAGGAACCTGCTGGAGCAGATAAGCAGTGCCCCTGCCCGATCAACGGGGCTCCTGGATAGCACGCCACCGTGGGAGAGGAGGGTCTCACGCGGAGGGGGCCACCAGCGCAAGGGCGCGTATCGCCTGGAGGAGCGCAACCCTTGTCGAGCGCTTGTAGTTGCGCACCTAGGTGTTGCCGTTGGACGGTTGCGCAGCGAAAGCCAAGAGGAAGGCTGCGCGAAGGGAGATGCGGCCTGAAGCTTGCGGTCTGGAGTGGAGATGGGTGCCGTGTTGATTTGGGCTTGCCGCATCAGAAGGATACGCCACGGTGGCGCGATGGGTGCCGCCTGAGCACCTTCGAGTTGTTGCCGTCTGTGCGGATGAATCGTGTGCGGGGGAGAAGCACAACGTCGCCAGTGGATACGGCATCGCTTGGGCAACACGGCCTGCTGGAGATCGCGCCTGCCTGCACGCGAGGAGCAGGAGTCAAAGGTCGGCGCTGCGGGAGGTTACGAACTTCCTGGAGCGGCGCAAGGGCATCGAAAAGCCCGACGTAGGGGGCCGAAGCGATATGGAATCACGCATGCGGGGGGATTGGCTGGATATGCCTGGAGCGTCGTTGCGCCAGTTGGGGCTCTCGCTGTTAGGGTTTTTATTGAAACCCTAGAAAGGGGAATGTTGGAGTTTCCTGCTGGGGTATCGCCCTCAACGGAGTTGCCGCCTGGAGCCGAGGAGGCTATACCAGGAGGTCTTCACCACCACCCCAGCTTGGGGTTATCTTGATTAGAAGAAGAGGGCGCCTGCTTGCCCCACCTCCAATAGATGCAGATCTGGAGAGCCATCGCAGAGCAGCTCGAAAGATGCGCTAAGGAAGAAAGGTGATGCCTGATGCTGTGGAACTCGAATGGAGGTATGCACAGCCGCCGAGATGAACACAAAATAGTTTCTAGGGTTACATCTAAACCCCAGAATAAGAACTTGATAATTGAATATCGAATAATCGACGAACTTGACTGATGTTAAAAGAAAATCTTCAAGAATAAAACTTCAAAATCAACCAACAACGACCCGCTCCGATACCATGTTAGAAAATAGGAAGCAGAAGCGAAACATGGAAAAAGATAAAGGAAAATAAGAACACAGAGGGATTTCAAGTGGAACCCTACTCCGTGAGGAGCGGGATGAAACCACTGGAGAAGCCCTCAAAGGGGCATATGCTTTATTGCTTCTTCTCACATGATATAGGAGGTCTGGGGCTCTTTATATAGCCTCCACAGAGCATCCAAGTCCCACCACTGTAGATGTGGGACTAAACTCTTGGATGGGGTAAATGGATACCTCCAGGATCCATTTACCCATCTACAACTCAATAAGCGCACAACCAAATACTCCAACGGGTGGCTTAGGACAGATGATTGTATGACATTTTGGATTTGGAGCTCCATTCGAACTTGTTATTTTTAAGTCAAGACGAAGGGGAAACACTCAAAGGTGTCTGCCCCAAGATTGCACTAAAATAAAAATACAGCAAGGCAGCTAAGAGAGCCAAGAGTCTAACAAACCCGACACGTGGATACAGATATTCTCGGTATAGAACCTTTGGCTAGAGAACAACAGCGCGTTCCTGGTCAACCATATGGCCCAGATGATGGCCACAGGACGAAGCAAGATACGTCGCGGCCGACGCCTGGACGAAATCAACGAATCGCAGAAAGAGGAGAGGCTCCCCGATTTGACCCTATCAAGATCCGGGCCGCCCCATATAGATGCCGACACCCGGCATGAGAAGAAAAGATGCTCGATAGTCTCAATGCAGGTCCCACGCAGAAGACACCTGTCAGAAATTGTCCCAAGCAACCTCGCACAGCGGTCTCGCGTCATCAATCTCATTCTCCTAAACAGCCACAGGAAGAAGCCAATTCTCTCGGGTAAGCCAAGGCCCCATAAGAAAACACAATCTCTCACAAGCTTTTCCGTCCGCGAGGGAGGAGGCCGACAAATCGCTCTATAAGCCTTCTTGACAGAGAAACCATTCCCCCGCCATACCCAGTGGTCTCGCTCTCCAGAGGGACGACCAAAAACACAAATCGAGTCAAAAAGGTGGAGAAAATCCTCCAAACGTTGGTCCGAGAAGTTAGACCGGAATAGAGGCAACCAGTTGCCATCAGACCAACAGGAAGCCACGAGTACCTCCTGATCTTCGGCCAAGGCAAACAAGCGGGGGAAGCGGTCACATAGAGGCCCTCCATCAGTCCAGTCGTCCTTCCAGAAGGCAAAGTCTTGTCCATTCCCCAGAATCGGTCTGAATAAAGCCCAAAGATGAGGGATGACGGACAAGATTCCCTTCCTTGTCGATTCGAACTTGTTGTGGCAACTCTCATGCACTGTACAATACCCTTTGCTCATCTTTGATCAATTTGGTACGCTCAGAATGAAATCATTTTCCACTGTTAATGTTTTTATTCAGAAAACATACCTGAGCACAGAAAGGTCTATGGCCTAGACATATGTACATTAATTTCTAAATATTTATGAATCTTGTACTTTAATTTTTAAATATCTATGAATCTTTGTGGCAGATCCAATCTCAGGGCTACACCCACTTTTCCTTAATATTTGATAATTGATAATATTAGTCACCGGAAGAGGAGTTATTGTAATATGTTATATCGATGGATTCCTTGCATAAATGTTCCACTCCATTGCAACTAATTTCTAGATCTTCTTTTACTCTAGTTTGCCATCTAAAAGATAACCAAATATACAGAGTCAACAACAACAACAAAACAACAACAAAGCCTTTCCCACAATTAAGTAGGGTCGGCTACATGGATTCTTCGCCTCCATTCATATCTATCTTGGGTCAATCCCGGGCTTATATTCACAAAACAAAGATCCCTTCGTATGGTCTCTTTCCAACACTTCTTGGGTCGTCCCTGCCCTCTCTTAGCCGTCTCAACATCCCAACACTCGCATCTCCTAACTGGTGCATCAGCTGATCTTCTTTACAAATGACCAAACCATCTTAAGCGGTTTTCTCGCATCTTATCCTCGATCGGAGCAAAACCAACTTTCTTTCTGATTGCATCATTCTGAATCCGATCTTTACGTGTGTGTCCACACATCCACCTTAGCATTTTCATTTCTGCTACAGCCACTCTCTGCACATGTCTATGGTTCACAGGCCAACAATCAGATCCATAGAGCATAGCAGGTCTCACAGTTGCTTTGTAAAACCTTCCTTTAATTTTTAAAGGAAATTTCTTATCTCAGAGAATAACAGAGGCTCCTCTCCACTTTAACCAGCCAGCATTTATTCTATTAGTAACATCTCCATCAATTTCTCCATCATGTTGCAAAATAGATCCCAGATATCTAAAAGAATCTCTCTTCTGAATGTTATCATCACAGTCTTCACCTCAATTCCTTCACCATTGCTTCCATCAAAGGTGCACTCCATATATTCTGTCTTAGTCATACTTATACGAAATCCTTTACTCTCCAACTCATGTCTCCAGACCTCAAGCTTCTCATTTACTCCATCTTTAGTCTCATCAATCAATACAATATCATCAGCAAATAACATACACCAAGGTAACTCATCCTGAATGTGACTTGTCAACTCGTCCACAATCAAAGTAAAAAGGAATGGACTCAAAGCTGAACCTTGATGTAAACCAATGTTGATGTCAAAATAGCCAGTCTTGCCAGACGGGGTCCTTACACAAGATAAAGCCCTATCATACATGTCCTTTATGAGGTTAATGTATAGGACATGCACTTGTCTCTTCTCCAAAACTCTCCACAATATCTCTCGTGGGACAGAATCATAAGCCTTCTCCAAATCAATAAAGATCATATGGAGGTTCTTCCTTTTAGCTCTATAAATCTCCATTGTTCTCCTCAGCAAATGGATGGCTTCAATAGTTGAGCGACCTATCATGAATCCGAATTGGTTTTCTTTGACGTTGTAAACTTGCCTCAACCTTCTCTCGATCACACGCTCCCAAATTTTCATAGTGTGACTTATCAGCTTGATACCTCTATAATTTGAACAATTTTGAATGTCTCCTTTATTCTTAAAAAGAAGCACCACGGTACTCCTCCTCCAATCTTCAGGCATTTTCTTTCTTCGCCAAATAACATTGAATAGATTCGTAAGCCAAGTCAAACCGCGCTCACCTAAAACTTTCCATACTTCTACATGGATGTCATCTGGTCCTACACCATTCCCAGGTCTCATAACCTTCAAAGCCTCCTCAACTTCCTTTCTTTGTATCTGTCTATAGCTTGCACGATTCAAGTAACTTTCACTACTAACTAGATCACCCAAAGTGATCTCTCTATTTCCTTCCCTAATGAAAAGTTTATGGAAGTACTGCTCCCATCTAGTCTCTATATCATTCTGAGTAACAAGCACGTGACCTTCCTCGTCCTTAATGCATCTCACTTGAGAAAGGTCTTTGGTCTTTCTTTCTCTTGCTTTGGACAACCTGAATATATCCTTCTGGCCCTCCTTAGAGTCGAGATTTTTATACAAAACTTCATAAGCTTTCGACTTAGCTTCGCTTACAGCCTTATTTGCTTCCTTCTTTGTTATTTTGTAGTTTGTGACAATTTCCTCTGTTCTATCCTTAATCATAGCTTTAAAGCATGCTCTTTTAATTTTTAGCTTCTCTTGCACCCCTTCACTCCCCCACCAAGCCTCCTTTTGACCTGAGGCTCCTCCCTTTGACTCGTCTGGTATCTCTTTGGTACCTTTCGGATACCAGATGCTACTGTCTCCCACATCTCGTTTGCACTTCCACTACAATCCCAAGATAAATCTTCTAAAACCTTCTCCCTGAAGCTCGATTGCTTCAGTGGAAGATTCCACCATTTAGTTCTAGTGATCTTAGGAACCCTCCTTTTATTTACCAACCTTTTGTTTCTACATCCAAGACTAACAAGCGATGTTGGGTTGTCAAACTCTCTTCTGAGATTACTTTGCAGTCTTTACACACAATCGATCTCTTCTCCTCAACCCAAAGTAATCTATCTGTGTTCTCGTTGGCCCACTCTTACAAGTAATTAAATGCTCCTCCCTCTTCTTGAAAAGAGTGTTTGCTATGAAAAGATCATATGCCGTTACAAAATCCAGGATGACTTTTCCCTCTTCATTTCTATCCCAAAACCATGTCCTCCATGAACACTGGCATACCCTGAAGCGTCTTTTCCCACATGTCCATTAAGATCTCCACCTATGCAAATCATCTCTCTTTGTGGGATTCCTTGAAAAATCTTATCTAGATCCTCCCAAAAAACTTGTTTAGTCCTTTCATATGAACCAATTTGCGGTGCATAAACTGAGATTATATTCAGAATTTTTCGTCAAGCACCAATTTTAGCAAAATAATCCGATCCCCGAATCTTTGCACATCAACCACACAATCCTTCAAATCCTTATGAACAACCACTCCAACATTGTTTCTACCCTTATCTTTACCTGAATACCAAAGTTTAAAGCATGTCTTCTCGATCTCCCTTGCTTTCTCTCCAACCCATTTAGTCTCTTGAAGACATAGTATATGAATCTTCCTTCTTTCCATCGTATCCACTATCCCCGTCAATTTCCAGTCAAAGTGCCAATATTCCAACTACCAATCCGCAACATCCGTTGCAACCTCTTTTGGACTAACTTCTTTACTCGCATGCATCAATTATATGAGAACCCTAGTAAATCTTGAATTGCATCCGGGCGGTGATGCAGTGGAACTAGCCTAATTACCCGCATGCGTTCCTCATGCGAGAACCCTTGCAAATTTTGAACTACATACATGCTGCGATGTAGCGGCCCTTGCCAATTTTTCATTGCATTCGGGCGATGCAACGCGTCGCAAGTAGGGAACACCCCAACGAAATCTGTATGTTCGCTTAAATCCATGTTGAAAAGATCCGACTGTCATGAGGCAATATCCTAAATAATATTTTTTTAAAGATCCAGAGTGCATTGTAGAAATTTGATGATCATGTTTTAGCTTTTGCAATATGAGTATAGGGCCCATGTATGCTGCAGATTTAAAGATCCAGATCTAATCAGAAATGGCTAAGTTCGTGTACTCTGACATAGAACAACGTCAGTTCTAGATCTGAACGCGACAATGTTTGAATCTCTCTAAATCCGACATTCAGCAACTGTTAGGGTTTTGACAACAATACCACAAGGAAACCCTAACGACTCCATAGGTTTTTGACTACATTCCGACAAGTTTCAGACTAGTTCAATTGGTTTCAAGCATTCACTAGTTTCTTTCTTTCCTATCAAGCTTTTATTACTCCAAATCTTGCATAATTTGGTGTGAGTTGAAACCAAAATCACATCTTAAATACAAGCCTCTATATAAGTTGGGGATATGGCCACCTTTTGAATTTCTCAAGATTCGGTTTGTGTCTCCCATGGATACGGCGTCCACCTATTTTGGGCTGATAATTAAGTTGGAAAATTCCAACTATGCCCGCTACTCCTAGGGCTCGTTTGGTTAGCAACTTACCCCGAGCTAACCTAGTTTACCCCCTACATTCCTGGGTTGACATTTCATCACAAACCAATATGACATCACATCACATTTCTCATTCCAATCCTCTCCAACCCTCCTAACCATCCAAACAGCTAGTATTCATAGGAGGTTACTCCAACCCAACCCAACCCAACCCAGTTACCAAACATGACCCTAACCTCACTTATAGTGGAACATAGAAAGAGCATATCCTTGGCACACATAAGCTAAATACTGGCACGAGGGTCGGAAAGCTTTTTGTATTGAAGAAAAATATCATTGTCTATTAATTATTATAAATCGTTCCATAAAGCAGATTACAAAGGAGATCATTTATTACATGACTAGAGGAAATATGGGGCATTCTTTGTGGAATATATTCTCAGGAGAAGAATTTCATCAAGATCCTTTAGCCTCATCACCAGAACACCCATCTCAGACAAGATGCCATCTCTGGAGCAATACTAACCCCCCCCCCCATTTTCATTTGAGAGTAGGCAATGGAAAGTGTGGAGATATGAGAATTACATACCATCAAAGAGGCCCTACGACTCTCTTATATAGGAGGAAAACCCTGATAAATTACATAAGAGGTACATGGAAGAAAAACAAATAAGAAATACACACTCAGAGATACAAATATCTAAACACTCCCCCTCAAGCTGGAGCATATATGTCTATCATGCTCAGCTTGGAATAACAACTCTGAAAAAGACCTATAGCAAGTGCTTTGGTGAATATATCTGCAGTCTGATCTCCAGTAGTGACATGAGAGGTGCATTAGTCCCTTATGTATTATGTCTCTTGTATAGTGGCAATCCACCTCTATACGCTTGGTTCGTTCATGAAATGCAGGATTATAGGCAATAAACAGAGTTGCTTGGTTGAGAATAGATATCTTAACTGCAAGATCTATCAAGACTGATCTAACCCACATCATCTCTGTGCTCCCCTAACCATGGCTCTGTACCCAGACTCTGCACTGGATCTAGCAAATACTATCAGTTTCTTACTCTTTCATGACACGAGTGAACTCCTAATAAAAATGGCAAAGCCAGATGTATACACCATGTCTCTAGGGCATCCGTCATAATCTGCATATGCACAAGTTGTCACCTCAAGAGATGTGCCTCTGCTGAATATACAACCAGTACCTAATGAAGTCTTCAGATACCTCAGAATCATATGGACAACATCCATATGTACCTACCCGGGCCACTCCATGAACTGGTCCACCTTGCTCACAGCAAATGATATATCTGTCCTAATGATAGTAGCATAAAGGATCTTCCCAACAATCTCCTTGTATCTCCTCTTATCTACCTCCTCAGTGTCATCATCATATAATCTCATGCTCGGATCCATATGGGTAGTAGCAGGCTTGCACCATGTCATATATGTCTCTAGTAGGAGATCAGTCACAAACTTCCTCTGGGTTATTACAAGAAAACGCGGGTTCCTGGCGAACACTAATCCGAGGAAGTAACATAGACTGCCAAGATACTTAGACACAAACTTCTCACCACGGAACTCCTTAGCAGCCTGAATACCATGCTCATCATTACCCGCGACAATTATGCCATCAACATAAACTAGAATGGCAATTGTACCTCTGTGTGTCCTCTGAACAAAAACTGAATGATCTGCAGTAGACCGCACAAACCCATGGTGCTCTATCAACTCGGATAGCTTCTGGTACCAAGCTCTCAGACTCTGCTTCAAGTCATAAATCGCTTTGTGGAACATGCACACTTTTTGAGACTCCAACTCAGCAGTAAACCCTAGTAGTTGTTGCATGTACACCTCCTCGTGCAGATCTCCATATTGAAAAGTATTCTTCACATCAAGTTAGTAAAGTGGCCAGTCCTGAGTCATAGCAATTGGTAGAAGAATGAACAAGGTCGAATGTCTAGCCACCGGTGAGAAGGTATCCTGGTAGTCCACCCATACGTCTAGATGAACCTTGCTCTACGAGCCTCGCCATATAGCGATCCACACTGCCATCTGCTTGTTGCTCCACTACAAAGATCCACTTGCACCCTACAATAGACGCACCTGGAGGAGCAGAAACAGTGCTCTAGGTACCACGAGACTGTAAGGCTGCTATTTCCTCCTCTATGGCAAGTCTCCAGCTACTGTCATGTACTGCCTCCTGGTATGTTCGTGAGATAGTAACAGCAGAGAGTCCCTCTACAAACCTCATGTACTCCTCTGAAAGATGATCCAAGGAAACATGAGCAGCTAGAGGATAAGTGGCACACGTAGGGCGTGGCTTCCACAAGGCAATAGGCGCATCAAGATCATCAGCCTCTTTGTTCGCATAAGAGGGTATCAGCTCCTCCTGGACATTGTCTTGTGGTACAGGCATGTCACCAGTGCCAATACTAGAAACAATGTGTTCAGTACATACCTGAGTCGTGCTGGATGACGAGGAAGGCGCAGAGCAAAGGGTTAAGTAGAGGTCCTGCGAATATAAAAACCTGGTAGAAACTATGCCATGGTAGACGGTGGTGGAGGTGGTGGTGGTGAAGGAGGTGATTGAGGCTCAACCTAAGCAGATGGTGGTAGAAACAAAGGTGGTGGTGGAACAAGAACATCTTTGCCAGAGTCAGAGGTAGACAACCTGTCACCTGTAGGAGAAAAATACATCACAGACTCAAAAAAATGTGACATCAGCATGCACATAATACTTTCTTCGGACAGGATCAAAACATCATACCCTTTTTGGATACGAGAATAGCCAACAAACATACATTTGACAACGTTTGGAGAGAGCTTGTCACGATCAGGAGTAAAATTATGGAGAAAGGTCGCAGACTCAAAGACCTTGGGAGTAAGAGAGAATATGTCCTTCTTGAGAAACACAATCGAGAAAGGAATCTTTTCTCCAAGAACCCTAAAAGGAATGTGGTTCACTAAGTAGCATGCAATGAGGACCACATGACCCTAGAATGAATGAGGAGCTTGACTCTGAATCAAAAGAATCCTCGTGACATCAAGAAGGTGACAGTGTTTACGTTCAGCAACGCCGTTCTTTTGCTATGTGTATGCACAAGAAGTCTGGTGAACAATACCAAGAGACATGAGGAAATCAGATAGATGTAAAGTGGAAAACTCCAAGGCATTGTCAGAACCATTGTTTTTAAAAACGCGCCTCGAGGCGCTGAGGCATACCCCTCGAGGTGTTTTTCAAGGAAAAACGCCTCGAGGCTATAGCTTCATTCAATCTCAATGAGGCGTGCGCCTCGAGGCGCTGCCTCATGTATGGCTTATTTTTTTAATTTTTTTCTGCAATATTTTTTCTTTTTCTTTTTGATAGTGAGCTTTTCATCTTTCGTAGACAAGTATTTTCAAGTCTTTAAGCACATGACTCATTAAAATACATTTTTTAAATATATTAACATATTAAGCTTATTTTTACTTTGTTATGCATGTTTTTTATAAATCAACATGAACCAAAAATTGAGTTTTGAGTCCTTAAATCCAATGCCTCTACTCTTTAGTATGAGTCAAGCATAAATGTTTTCTTTATTAAAATGTTTGGATGCAAGTCCCCTACTTTGACCTAAATTTTGAAAAGTATGTTTTTGTAAGCATGTCTCATCTTTTCTTCTATTCAATCGGGACTAAATTAATACACATCAAAGCATGCATGAACATAGATGATCATAACATACAATATTAAAGTATTTTATCCCTCAATCATTATGGTAAAGTAAAAAGTGATCACAGATTCACTGCTTACTCTCTTATCCTTCTCAATTGAATGACACATATCTCACCTAATTTTGAAAATGGTATCTTACATCTAGTCCCTTTAGTTAAATTTTATTCAAGACTTTAAATTTTACGGAGAGTTACCCATTATTGTGCTTACATATCCATATTTACTTGACTCCTTACAGATTTAGAGTTAAAAAAGAGAGAATTATATAACAACTTGGATGTTTAAACCATAATGTTAGCCTTGAAATATCACGGAGTTATGTATTTAATCATAACTATTTAATTTCTAGAACTTGAAAATTGTAATTACGAATAATTAATATATTTTATGAAAAATTTTCTTTCACTAGTGAGGCTTACGCCTCGAGGCAATACTAGGAAAATGCCTCAATACGCCTCACGTTTTTTAAAACCTTGGTCAAACGAATAAACTTCACATGAGCAAAAAAAATTCTTAATTTCAATAAAAAATGATTTAATTGCAGGAACCGATGCCCCTGATGATCGAGAACACGACTAGAGGACATGTAGTGCCTACCCATGCAAGAGCCACGTTGCTCAAGGACAATGCAAAGTCCATATCAATTATACATATAAAGGATCATACTTGTTCATATATGATACATGCATAAATTGTTATTGGATTTTGAAACTATATCTGGTATCATAATGTTCTTTCCAAACAGTTCAACTTCTTTCACTTTTAGGCCACTCCCTCGATGTTGCATATTTGATGAATTTTTAACCATACGCCTTGATACACGTGATATTTAGGTCCTTTTGTCCATCAATTTCAATCTTGTAGTCCACCCTTCTCGTCGAGCTCGCAAAGACTCTGAAGTTGATCGGTGATCACAATATAGTCTGTTGAGATGGGCTTAATCCACGTGCTTATGTGTCTGACTAAAAAATTGCATTACATTCTTAGTATATTTCATGTTTTGTGAGAACCTCTTATGGAATGCTTATTTTCTATATAAAAAGACCCTATAAACGCAAAAATAAACAGATAATTCTCTAGCAATTAATCTCATGGCATCAACAGGGTGGTCCTATATCGGAGTTCTATACCTCTTTTGACATAACCCTAATCCACCTCCACCCGATCCGAAAGATCCCCAGCTTCTCAAATGCACCATCAGAGATCCGACGACTCGTTTGACACAAGGGTGATGCTTAGATCTATCTTTAGGCATTTGTATCCATCTGAAAGGTCTGATTTTTTATCCGAGGTATTTCTCGTATTGGTTTTCATACCACAAATTTTCTAAAAAAAAATTAAAGCATGTTTTGAATAGTTTTTGAGGTAGTGGTTGTTGTATAATATTTGTTAAAGGACTTTAGAAGGGGTTCTTGACGATATAAGGGTTTTGTGGCGTTAGGTCTTACCCATAAAAGCAGTTTATGATGTCTAAGAAGACCATCTTCTAATAGTTTTTGTGGTTTTGTTCCATCCCGGATTGTTTCTTTTGTCAACAATAGATAATAACAGGGAAATAATATCATCCTATGGCCCAATGAAAGGTCTATGTCCCATCGAAGCAATGAAGAGTACCTGGAGATGTGACTGCCTGAAATTCACCGAAAGATCATCTAATGAGATGCGACAACGAATCCTTCGCCTGAAGATTCTAGCGATTCGGGGAAGAACTCCAACAACTCCAAATTTTTCCGTGGTTGCTCGATCAGATTGAAGGGTGATACACTGATCGAAGAATGAGCATCTATCACCAGATGGTAAATCTGGAGGTCGCAACATCAAACGCACCTAAAACTCCTAATCATCAAAGCACCAACGATCCGTTGATTCCAGTCCAATGCCAAGAACGCATCAACGTACATATGGAGAAGCCCCATCGAATTCGTAGATCGAGGACTGCATCGACCAAATCTTCATCGGAAATTTCACTTTCTGTCAACAACTGTCAAAGTCGAAATCATTTGATTGAAGAAGGGCGAAGCACTGGATCTTCATGGAGGATCAAACCAACTCGCGTCTGCATAGGTTCAATAGGGGAAGAAGTTCCATATCGCATAGCCTCCATTCGATTGTCAACAGGAGAAATCACAGTCGCACGCCCCTCTCCAAGACGCGAATGAGCTACATCTGCAAAAGGAAGATATCTTGGGAATAATTGTATGTATACCTCCGATAAAATATTTATTTCCTTACATGTTATCTGTTGCTCATTAAAAGCACGTGGATAACATGTGTGACACATTTGCAGGGATACACTTTGATTTGTGTAATATTCATAACAAGGCCCATTTACAGGATATCTACGTGAGCAGCCACGTTGGCCCTAATGTTTTTGCATGCCATCCCCTCCGTGTTTCAGTAATTTATGTGATATTCCAAAATTTCCTATATATTACATATTAGCCCCAATGTATAGTGTATTAAATCCTTTTAATAATATACTTAATAAAAAACAAAAAAATACTTATTAATAAATATTAATATACCATAAACAATATATAATCATTTTTAAAAAATATAAACATTTAATATTTTCTAATAGTTAAAAAAATCATACAGAAATATTCGCAAACCTCTTAAGTACATAAAAACTATAATGAGCCTCGCAAAATCCCCAAAAAGGTATAATTTATTAAAATAAGTTTGAAATCTTAAACATATCCCTATTTATAAATTGTGCGTATTCACATAAATATTTTACAAAGAATTTAAGTATATATATTTTGAAGAATTTTAATATTGAAATTATAGTATTGAGAAATTAACCTAATTTTGAATATTATGTTTATTCACTTTACTCTTCGTTTATTTTAATAATTTTTCTTCCGCCACAAAGCGTGGGGAACATCCTAGTACAAGTAATAGTGAAGTTGTAGAGGCTTATGTTATGTTATGGTGTACCGTTTCTCATTTTCTATTTCTCTCTTAGACCTCTATGTAATTTACCCATGGGTTCTCTCTATATAAGAGAGCCTAGGGTTCTATGGAATAACAATTCACTCTTTCACACTAACATGGTATCAGAGCGGGGTTCCTAACACTAACCCTAACCCTAATCCCGCCTCCCCTCTCTCTCTCCCCCTCTCGGCGGCCCTGCCGTAACTCCAAGGCAGCTCCAGGGCCCCCAGCCCCCGGCGGCAACCGTGCCTCCTGCCGTCAGCCCCTAGCGCTCCTGCCGCCGGGTCCGCAGAACTCCCGCCGGCCCCACAGGGCCTGCAAGTTCCATCCCGGATCCGCTAGTTCCTGTAAGTGATGGATTTGAGTGCATAAACGTCTACATATGCGCTCGAATCCTATGAAGTCTCTGTAGACACCGAGTTTTTGTCTACGATCTCAAGTTTTTCGTCTCCTGCAAGATGTCAGAAAGTAAGGTTGATATGCCCTCCATAGGCGCGTTCAAGGGTCCAGCGCCGATAGTCAAGATGGATGGGACGAATTATGAACTCTGGGCTATGCAGTTCATGAGTCTCATGAAGTCGAACAGTAAGAAGCATATACTTACCGAGGATGAGCCGGCAGAGAAGACTGGGATCTATGCCTCCTGGGAGGCTGATGATTCTTATGCCAAGGTTTGGCTATCAGGAACGCTATCAATGGAGATCGCTAATGATGTTCTCCATTAACCCACTACCAAGGCGATGTGGGATATTCTGGCTACCACATATTCACAGGTGCGGAACGAGACCAAGATGCTACAGTTGCAGCATGACATTTTCACAATGAAGCAGAATGGGCGGCCGCTCCACTCGTTGTACACGTCCCTGCGAGGGATGTTTGAGAAACTGTATAGCATCATTCCCCTCACCGCCACTCCAGAGCAACATAAGACCTTCCGTAATGCAACCATGGTGGGAGTATTACTCGCGGCACATGATCCTGAGTAGGAGGCAGCCCGCTCTCAGATACTTGCCGATGCTACTATTCCTCCTATGGTAGGAAGTGTACCGGAGGCTCAGTCGTATCTCTGTTTCTTCTAGCACCGCTACTCCACCTCCTTTGGCGATGGCGGCATCGCGAGGGAGAGGGGGTTCGTCTTCCTTTCGCAGGCGTGGACCTCGTGGTCGAGGAGGTCGTGTTCGTCAGACGTGCTCGTTTTGTCATCGCACATGTCACTCAGAGGACTCATGCTATTCTAAGCATGGGTTTGCAGCCTCGGCACGTATAGCCGAGCATGTCACATCTCCGTCCGCATCCACTTCAGATCACAGGTTCGAAGAGCTTGTTGCGTGTCTTTGTGATATTATGCCTCATTCGTCCGTGGAGTCTCCAAGTGGTACCTCAGATATTGCCGCTTCAGCATCAGCCAGTACCTCAGCCGCTGCCAGTACCTCAGGTAGTGTTATTGCCTTTACAACTTGCCATGACCTCTCAGATTGGATTATGGATTCTGGAGCCACTCATCACCTCTGCCGTGACAGAGATAGACTTGAGAGTCCTAAAGGGATATTCCTCCTGGACGCTCAATACTCATAGCTGACGGCACTCATTCCCCTATTATTGGACAGGGGGAGATCTCCTTATCACCCTCCATGCATTTACAGAATGTTTTACATGCTCCTGAGTTTTCCATGAACTTATTATCGATTAGTCGGATTACGAAAGATTTGCACTGTCGCGCTATATTTGACCCATCGTATCTCATTTTTCAGGACATACTAACGGGCAGGGTGATTGGTTGCGGCTCTGAGCATAATGGTCTCTATCGTCTGGTCCGGAATTCATATGCTGGCGTCCCATTCCATTCCACCAGATCAGTTTCTCCGTACACATGGCATCTTCGGTTTGGTCACCTCCCGCTCCAGAAAATGCATCATTTGTTGCCCCAGATTTCTCCAAATTCATCATTTCGCTGTGAAGCTTGTCAGTGGGGAAGCATAATCGTTCTAGCTTCCCTAGTCGTCAGAGTCGGAGCGGTAGCTCCCCGTTTGAGTTATTTCATATTAATATTTGGGGTCCGAGTCGTGTACATGATCATCAGGGACAGGTTCTACATAGTTGTAGTCGATGATTTTTCTCGTGTATCTTGGGTTTTCCTTCTCAAGAATAAATCTGAAGCAAGAGATGTTATTAAAAATCTTACTAGTGAAGTGCAGAATATTTTTTCTTCCACTGTCAAATATGTGCGAACGGATAATGCATTGGAATTCTGTACTCGCTCTCTCTCCCATTTTCTTTCCTCCAAAGGCATTATTCACCAAACCACGTGTGCTTACACATCCCAATAGAATGGCGTGGCAGAGAGAAAACATCATCATCTCCTTGATATCGCTCGAACATTGCTTATCCAAAGTTGTGCGCCAATAACCTTTTGGAGGGATGTTGTCCTTACAGCATACTATCTTGTCAATCGCATGCCTTCTTCAGTGCTTGGGGTGAAAATTCCTATTTCCATTATATTTCCTGATAAGGAATTATTTTTCCTCACTCCAAGCGTCTTCGGTACGGTTGCATTTGTTCACCGCTTGTCACCTGGACTTGACAAGCTCTCTCCTAGAGCTGTCAAGTGTGTCTTCGTCAGTTATTCTCGGACTCAGAAGGGCTATCATTGTTATGACCCCATTGACAATAAGTATTTTGTGAGTGCTGACGTTACATTTTTTGAGCCCGTTATGTACTTCTCCCCTGCAGGTGACAGGTTGGCTTCTTCTACATCCCATGATGATGATGCCTATGTCATGTCCCTCCACCTCCTAGTCTGATTACACCTGCGTCCAACCCAGTTCCTGTGGTCACACCACCACCACCACCACTTCCACTACCACAACAACCTATTCCACCGTTGCCAAAGTTCTATACACGTCGGTCAGGTCCTGCTCAGACTACACGTCAACCATCTATCACGCCTCAGGTATGTTCAGATGTTATTACTAATGATGGGTTAGATAATGCGCCTGTGTAGGAATCTTTGTTACAGGAGGAGGATACACCATTGAGTACAGTTGATGGTGACCTTGATGTTCCTATTGCTCTTCGGAAGCAGAAGCGGACGTGTGCGTCTTATCCCATTGCGTCCCAGGATTCCTTTCACCCTCTCACAGGTGATTTTCAGAGGTTTGCTGCGGCCCTGTCCTCCGTGGAGATACCACGGACTTATCAAGAGGCTATGAAGATTGATTGCTGGAGATTGGCTATGGAGGAGGAGATGCGTGCTTTACAGTCCCGTGGCACATGGAGTATGGTTCCTACTCCATCTGGCGCATCTATTTCTAGTTGCAAATGGGTGTTCACCGTTAAATACCATGCAGATGGCAGTCTTGATCGGTACAAGGCAAGACTTATTGCAAGGGGTTTCACACAAACCTATGGCGTCGACTATTTGGATACACATTCTCACCAGTGGCTCAGCACTTGACGCTTCGCATTCTTCTTTCTGTTGCAGTGGTACGTGACTGGCCCATTTTTCAGCTTGATGTCAAGAATGCATTCTTGTATGGAGATCTACAGGAGGAAGTCTAGATGCAGCAACCACTGGGGTTTACTGCTGAGGGGGAGACTCACATGGTGTGTAGACTTCACAAGGCGATATATGGCCTTAAACAGAGTCCAAGGACGTGATTCCGGAAGCTTTCCCACCTAATTGAACGACAGGGATTCAAAAGATCAAATGTGGATCACTCGTTCATTCAAAAGACCTCCAAAGGTACAGTTGCTGTCATGGTCTATGTTGATGATATTCTAGTTACAGGAGATGATGTTCAGGGAATAGAGATGACAAAAGCATTCTTAAGCCGTCAGTTTGTCACGAAGGATCTTGGTACCCTAAGATATTTTCTGGGGTTGGAATTTGCAAGAAATGCACAGAGTCTGGTGATGACCCAAAGGAAATACAATACAGACTTCCTGTTTGAAACAGGAATGGTTGGTTGTAGACCATCGAGCACTCATATGAACCCAAGTATGAAACTGTATGACAATGATATTGAAGAGGTGGACAAAAGAAGATACAGAGAAATGGTGGGTAAGCTTCTTTATATCAATATAACTCGACCTGATATTGCTTTTGTAGTAAGCCAGGTGAGTCAATTCATGGAGCAGCCTATACAAGTTCATATGGCCCTATACATGATACTGAGATACCTAAAGTCGTCTCCAGGCTCAGGGTTGCTATTTAAAAAGAATACCGATTTATCCATTTAAGCTTATGCAGACGTAGACTAAGCGGAGTGTCTGAAGGATCGTAGGTCTACTTCAGGCTTTGCCGTTTTTATAGGGAGCTCTCTGGTTTCTTGGAAAAGCAAGAAACAAACCGTTGTGGCAAGATCTAGTGCTGAATCTGAATATAGGGCCATGGCACAAGTAAGCACGGAGATGATGTGGGTTCGAGCTGTATTAGAAGACTTACATGTAAATGTTCCATTACCCATGCGGCTCTAGTGTGACAATCAAGCAGCGTTGTTCATCGCCAACAATCCAGCATTTCACGAAAGAACAAAGCATATCGAAGTAGATTGTCACTACACCAGAGATATGATCTAGAAGGGCTTCACTTCTACTTCACATATCAGTTTAGAGTATCAAACAGCTGATATATTTACCAAGCCATTGCTCAGAGGACCTTTTCAGAGATGTTCTTCCAAGCTGAGCATGATTGACATCAATGTTCCATCTTAAGGGGGAGTGTAGAAGCTTATGTTATGTTATGGTATACTGTTTCTCATTTCCTATTTCTCTCTTAGACCTCTATGTAATTTACCCACGGGTTCTCTCTATATAAGAGAGCCTAGGGTTCTATGGAATAACAATTCACTCTTTCGCTCTAACAGAAGTTATATAGATACTAATATATTATATGCAGATTCTAAAAGAATGTGATGCATCAGTAAAGTTTATTTACATATAACAGTATCGTTATATACCATACACAAATATATATGCATATCTTTTCATAGCAAACACTCTCTTCAAGAAGAGGGAGGAGCATTTAATTACTTATAAGAGTGGGCCAACGAGAACACAGATAGATTACTTTGCGTTGAGGAGAAGAGATCGGTTGTGTTGTAAAGACTGCAAAGTAATCCCAGGAGAGAGTTTGACAAACCAACATCGCTCGTTAGTCTTGGATGTATAAATAAAAGGACTGGTAAAGGAAAGGAGGGTTCCTAAGATCACTAGAACTAGATGGTGGAATCTTTCACTGAAGCAATCGAGCTTCAGGGAGAAGGTTTTAGAAGATTTATCTTGGGATTGTAGTGGAAGTGCAAACGAGATGTGGGAGGCAGTAGCATCTTCTATCCGAAAGGTAGCCAAAGAGATGCTAGGCGAGTCAAAGGGAGGAGCCCCAGGTCAAAAGGAGGCTTGGTGGTGGAGTGAAGGGGTGCAAGAGAAGCTAAAAATTAAAAGAACATGCTTTAAAGCTATGTCTAAGGATAGAACAGAGGAAACTGTCACAAACTACAAATAGTAAAGAAGGAAGCAAAGAAGGCTGTAAGCGAGGCTAAGTCGAGCTTATGAAGTTTTGTATAAAAATCTCGACTCTAAGGAGGGTCAGAAGGATATATTCGGGTTGGCCAAAGCAAGAGAAAGAAAGACCAAAGACCTTTCTCAAGTGAGATGCATTAAGGACGAGGAAGGTCACGTGCTTGTTACTCAGAAGAATATAGAGACTAGATGGGAGCAGTACTTCCATAAACTTTACATTGGGGAAGGAAATAGAGAGATCACTTTGGGTGATCTAGCTAGTAGTGAAAGTTACTTGAATCATGCAAGCTATAGACGGATACAAAGAAAGGAAGCAGAGGAGGCTTTGAAGGTTATGAGACCTAGGAAAGGTGTAGGACTGGATGACATCCCTGTAGAAGTATGGAAAGTTTTAGGTGAGCGCGGTTTGACTTGGCTTACGAATCTATTCAATGTTATTTGGCGAAGCAAGAAAATGCATGAAGATTGGAGGAGGAGTATCGTGGTGCCTCTTTATAAGAATAAAGGAGACGTTCAAAATTGTTAAATTATAGAGGTATCAAGCTGATGAGTCACACTATGAAAATTTGGGAGCGTGTGATCGAGAGAAGGTTGAGGCAAGTTTCCAACGTCAAAGAAAACCAATTTGGATTCATGACAGGTCGTTCAACTATTGAAGCCATCCATTTGCTGAGGAGAACAATGGAGATTTATAGAGCTAAAAGGAAGAACCTCCATATGATCTTTATTGATTTAGAGAAGGATTATGATTCCGTCCCACGAGAGATATTGTGGAGAGTTTTGGAGAAGAGACAAGTGCATGTCCTATACATTAACTTCATAAAGGACATGTATGATAGGGCTTTATCTTGTGTAAGGAACCCGTCTGGGAAGACTGGCTATTTTGACATCAACAATGGTTTACATCAAGGTTCAGCTTTGAGTCCATTTCTTTTTACTTTGATCATGGACGAGTTGACAAGTCACATTCAGGATGAGTTACCTTCGTGTATGTTATTTGCCGATGATATTGTGTTGATTGACGAGACTCGAGATGGAGTAAATGAGAAGCTTGAGGTCTGGAGACATGAGTTGGAGAGTAAAGGGTTTCGTATAAGCAGGGCTAAGACAGAATATATGGAGTGCACCTTTGACAGAAGCAATGGTGAAGGAATTGAGGTGAAGATTGGTAATGATAACATTCGGAAGAGAGATTCTTTTAGATATTTGGGATCTATTTTGCAACATGATGGGGAAATTGATGGAGATGTCACTAATAGAAAAAATGTAGGTTGGCTAAAGTGGAGAGGAGCCTCTGTTGTTCTCTGTGATAAGAAAATTCCTTTAAAAATTAAAGGAAAATTTGACAAAGCAGCCGTGAGACCTGCTATGCTCTATGGATCAGAATGTTGGCCTGTGAACCATAGACATGTGCAGAAAATGACTGTAGCAGAAATGAAAATGCTAAGGTGGATGTGTGGACACACACGTAAAGATCGGATTCGGAATGATGCAATCAGAAAGAAAGTTGGTGTTGCTTCGATCGAGGATAAGATGCGAGAAAACCGCTTAAGATGGTTTGGTCATTTGCAAAGAAGATCAGCTGATGCACCAGTTAGGAGATGCGAGTGTTGGGATGTTGAGCCGGCTAAGAGAGGGCGGGGACGGCCCAAGAAGTGTTGGAAAGAGACCATACGAAGGGATCTTTGTTTTGTGGATATAAGCCTGGGATTGACCCAAGATAGATCTGAATGGAGGCGAAAAATCCATGTAGCCGACCCTACTTAATTGTGGGAAAAGGCTTTGTTGTTGTTGTTGTATTTTTTTGTATTATATTTCTTATGTTTTAGCGTTTTCTTGTAGGTTTTTATGTCAATATTTTGTTATTTAATTTACTGTAGTTTTTATAATTAAGATATTCGAACTATCGAAGAAAATGTTTGAAGTGTTTGCCTTCTCTAATTTGTGTTTGAATGATTTATCATGCAGCAGTTTTAGTTGCGTGACATTGCAGTTTGCATTGGATATAATAATTTTTCCAATGACTGTGTACATACATATTAAATGTTTAGTGTCTTGCGTGTGTCAGTGAGTGACTAGTACCTAGGCATTTTGGACCCCGTAGAGCCTTGGAGCACCACATGCCATTTGACAACACTGGTTATGACTGAGTTACCCAATTTATGATAAATATCAGAAGGCACACTTGACATTGTCATAATGATAATCAAATCTTTTTTTTAACAAGAGGGAGAAACACGCACAGGTGTCCGCCCCAAGATTTGAACCATGGTCTTTTGAATGGTAGGCACATTGCACTACCAACAGGCCATTGAAGTGGGTACTTGATAATCAGGTTTTATGAATCCTCGCTAGCGAAGGGACTTCTTTCCAGCAGCAGGGAGTCATTTTATACTAATGTAGACTATGCAGGTTGTCCTAAGGACAAAAAATCAACTACTATTGGCTTCTATATCTTCGTAGACCGGTGAGGGTCAGATTTATTTACTAAGAGAAGTAAGAAGCAGATCGGCGTGGTAAGAACTGGGGTATACTTAGGTTATAGAAAAGTGTCTAGCTATGTGGAGATGATGTAGGTCATATTTGTCATGACCAATCTTTTAGTAATCCCTCCCTATGTAAGAGGCTTCGTCATTGAAATCCTAGCTTTCATGAGAGAACCAAGCATGCCTTTACATCAGAGATGATTCATAAGAGCTATGTTCTATTTCACATATTATTACAGCAGATTAGACTGCAGATGCTTTCACTTAAGCACTTCCCACAAGGAAGATGCATTTCAAAATTAAGCATTATCGACATCTATGCTCCAACTTGAGGGAGCTCTATATTATACGTAAGGACTATCATGTATTTTATCTATTTTATTTCTCATTTATGATTATATCTGTACTTTTCTCTTTTAGTCTATAAACCTAGGATTATCTCAATAAATGATTTCTCTTTTTCTATTATTCCAGTTTCCATAGACTGACTATATGTAAATATATCTGAATTAGAACCAAATGCTAAAAAATTAGTAATATAACCAATGATAAACTATAAAAAAAACTTAAATTTTTTAGAATAGGCAAAGATTTGCATTACCAAAATCATTCAAATAATCAACTAACAGACGAGTAAAAATATCTGTGAGGATAGATGCTTCAGGTGAACCGTTTGAATGTGGGCAATTGAAGTCTACTCTCAGATTAACTTTAGGGATAAAGAATGTACTATCAGGCTTGTACCACAGTCTTGAATATGAAGATTTCCTTAATAAAATTGGCAGCTTCACCTGGTAGAAAAATGCATAAAAGAGTTGCTACTAAAATTCACCATGATAATAAAACGAATTTTGAGGAGAAATTAATTCAACTCACCTTTTCTTGAATTTCTTTTATTGTCAAGTCTGTGGGAATGAAAATATTGGGAGCAGGCAGATGTAAATGTATATCGGGTGCAGCTTCCATCCATTTCTGGAGAAAATTTAGCAATAAACTATTCTTTTGGTATGAAACAGTGAAATGACTCCAATGATTGAAAAACCGAACAGTGGTCTCTATGAACAAACTAAAGTACAAAGAAAATAATGTTGCTCCTAAGAAATAACAAAATAAACGCACTAAGAAAACCACCAACCTTGATATCTGTGCTAGATATTTTCTCTACAGAGTAAGATGTATTATACCATGGTTCCACCAAGTCAGTACACCCCTCAAACGTATTCGATTCCCAAAATACCCTACAAGGAAAAAATCAGTGTCACTTCTGAGAAATGATTGCATAAAAGAAGTGCATCATGCAAATTTCACAAAACACTCATCAAAGAAGAGAAAAAGGCTTACTTTACAAAGATAACTATTTCTTTCTAGGCATGGAAAGGTTGTGCAGTCCCCTCCTGGACGCATACACCTGTTCATATTCAGGAACCTCTCGGGTGGTACGTCCCACCAACTTCAGAAATATCTACAACCTCCCATCCATCGACTTAAAACTTTTTATTTTACAAACTAACACCTAATAACGGCTTTCTAGGTACTATTTTATATACAAGTGCTTATTTCATCAAGATTCAAGATAAATTGTGTAGTGTCTAATGAGGAACACAATACTACAACAACAAAGCCTTTTTCCACATTAACTAGGATCAGTTATATCGATTCTTTGCCTCCATTCAGTTCTTGGGTCAATCTCGGACTTAGATCCAAAAAACTAAGATCCTTTCCTATAGTCTCATTACCACACTTCTTGGGCCTTCCTCACCCTCTCTTAGCCGATTCAACATCCCAAAACTCGCATCTCCTAACTGGTGCATCAACCGACCTTCTTCGCAGATGGTCAAACCACCTTAAGTAGTTTTCTCGTATCTTATCCTCGATCAGAGCAACACCAACTTTCATTCTGATTGTGTTAACGCATATAGTTGTTTCTGTATCTTTCTGTTATTTTTATTTCCGGTTATATGCTTTGTGTAATTTACCCATAGGCTACTCTCATATATAAGAGAGCCTAGGGCTTATGGAATAAACAACTCGCTCATTTTTCCCAACATGGTATCAGAGTGACGGTCCTAGACCGGAGTTCTCAAAACCCTAACCCTATCCTACCCCACCCGCCAGCCTCTCCTTCTTTCTCTCCCTGATCGGCGCCGCCCTCTCTTCCGCCGCACGTGCGCCGGTGCTCCCTTCCTCAGCGCGAGCCTCTACGCACCTCTCCGATCGGCTGTAGCATCTGCGCGCCTCCTCTGCGCGTGCGATCTGCGCGGCTCCTCTGCGTGTGCGATCTGCGTGTGCGATCTGCGCGCCTCCTCTGCATGCCCTCCCATCTCCTGCGCGAGCGTCACCCAGTGCTGTAGCGCTACAGCGCTGTAGCATCTCACGCGCAGCCGCGCCGACCCAGCGTGCCACCAGTGCACGCTACAGCGCGCTACCAGTGCGTGCATCGCGCACCAGTGCGCCAGTGACCGTGCGCTCTCCCGGTTGAGTTTGCGCGTGCGCGTGTGCCTCCTGTACGCATGCGCGTGCTAAGCCCTAAAGTGCACAACATCATCTTCATGGGTTTAGTTGCTTAAGGTCTACACGTGCAACTAAACCCGTCAATGTCATTGTAGACGGAGTTCATCATTGGTCAATCGCTCCAGTTTTCAGTCTCCAGTATGTCAGAAAACAAGTCGGATATCCCATCTATTGGCGCCTTTCGTGGTCCAGCGCCTATAGTAAAGATGGATGGTACAAACTATGAACTGTGGGCAATGCAGTTCATGAGCATGATGAAGTCAACAAGCAAGAAGCACATCCTTACCGAACCAGAGCCTGCTGAGAAGACTGGAGCCAATGCCTCTTAGGAGGCTGATGATGCATATGCCAAGGTTTGGCTATCTGGTACGTTGGAAATTGAAATTGCCAATGACATCCTACATCAACCCACAGCCAAGGATATGTGGGACATTCTGGTGGCTACATACTCGCAGGAGAAGAACGAGACAAAGATTCTGCAACTTCAGCATGATATATTCACAATAAAGCAGAATGGTCGCCCTCTACATTCTCTCTATACATCACTGAGAGGGATGTTCGAGAAGCTCTACAGCTTCATGCCCCTTACAGCCACGCCAGAACAGCAGAAGACATACAGGAACGCGACTATGGTGGGCGTGTTCCTGGCTGCACTCGATCCAGAGTATGAGGCGGCACGATCACAGATTTTGGCCGACTCTACTATTCCTCCCATGGAGGAAGCTTTTTATAGATTGAGTCGGATCACAGTTCCTTCCACGGCTGCGAATCAGAATACTTCAGCCATGGCAGCCAACAGGGATCGCGGATTTCATCATCATGGCCGTGGACGTGGACCCCGTGGAAGAGGTGGCCGTACTAGGCCAACATGTACATACTGTCATCGTGTAGGACACAATGAAGACACATGCTATTCGACGCATGGATTTCCTGCATCTGCACGAGACGCTGAGCAGATAGAGCCTCCATCTGCTGCTACTTTGGATCAGTGGTTCGATGATCTAGTTGCCCGTCTGAGGGGCATTATCCCCCCATTTGGTCCAGCACCGACTACTGAGAGTCAATCTGATGCTGCTGCCTCTGCCTCTGCGTCGACCAGTGCTTCAGGTAGCATACTTGCATTCACCAATACTAGATCAGATATATTACCATGGATTATGGACTCAGGCGCTACACATCACCTATGTGGCGATCAGAATTTACTTACAGGATACACTCAGATTCCTCCAGGCCGAAAAGTGGTAATCGCCAATGGTACACATTCACCCATCACTGGTCAGGGGGAGATTCGATTGACATCTTCTATGCAGCTCAAGAATGTGCTACATGCACCTGACTTTTCAATGAATTTATTGTCAATTAGTCAGATTACGAAGGACTTACATTGTCGGGCAATTTTTGATCCATCTTCTCTGATTTTTCAGGACATCCGTACGGGCAATGTGATTGGTCGTGGCTATGAGCAAGGAGGCCTCTACCGCCTGAATCAGACCCCTTTCGCTGGCACATCATCCATTCCCACTGGACCAGTATCTCCTTTATTGTGGCATCTGCGCCTTGGACATCTACCGCTTCAGAAGTTGCGTCGAGTGTTACCTCATGGTCTTGCTCACACACCTATCCAATGTGAGGCGTGTCAGTTGGGAAAGTTATCACAGGTCGACCTTTCCCAGTCGTCCAGGTCGGAGTAGTACCTCCAAGTTCGAGTTATTTCATATTGATGTCTGGGGTCCGAGTCATGTACCTGATCATCAGGGACACAGATTTTATATAGTATTTGTGGATGATTTTTCTCATGTGTCATGGGTGTTTTTGATGAAAAATAAATCTGAAGCAGGAAATATCATTATCCATTTTCTGAATGAAATTCAAAATGTTTTCTCCACATCTGTGAAGTTTGTGAGAAGTGATAATGCTCTAGAACTGTGTACTAATGTCCTTGCCAATTATTACTCCTCAAAAGGGATTGTCCACAAAACATCCTGTGCTCATACATCTCAAAAAAATGGAATTGCTGAAAGGAAACATAGCCACCTTCTTGATGTCACAAGATCACTTCTTATACAGAGTCGTGTTCCCTACTCTTACTGGGGTGATGCAGTTCTCACTGCATGTTACCTAATCAATCGTATGCCATCCTCTGTCTTGGATGAACAGATCCCGTTTTCCCTTATCTATCCTGGGAAGGATCTGTTCTCTCTTACCCCCCGTGTGTTTGGTTCAGTTGCCTTTGTCCATCAGTTGTCTCCTGGTACTGACAAGCTCTCTCCTAGGGCTGTCAAATGTGTCTTCGTCGGGTACTCCAGAACACAAAAGGGGTACAAGTGTTTTGATCCTCTGCGTCGGCGGTATATAGTCAGTGCAGATGTTACATTTTTTGAATCTGTGATGTATTTTTCAGACTCAGGTGCTCAGCAGCTTCTTCCACTGCCTACCGATGCCATATACATGACACCACCACCTCCTGCAGAACAACCACCACCACCGTCACCACCACCACCACAGATCCCCATCTTACCACTACCTTTCCATTATACCCGCAGGCATCCTCCCGCTCATAGTCATGGCTCGTCTCCTAACCCGCCTATGGTATGTACTGAAGATACTTCTATTGATGGATCTAATGATATTTCTGAGCAGGATATATTGCAGGGCCCAGATGAGGCTACAGACGATTTAGATGTTCCCATTGCTATATGAAAATTGAAGAGGAGCTGTGTTACATATCCCTTGTCAGCCTCTGTGTCTCTTGAGAGACTATCTGGGGTTTTCAGGACATTTGTGGTGGCTCTATCAGCTGTAGATATTCCACGAAATTATCAAGATGCTCTGCAGGACAGTAGATGGCGGCTAGCAATGGAGGAAGAAATGGCGGCACTTCAGTCCAGAGGAACTTGGAGTCTAGTTTCTATACTTCCAGATGTGACCCCGGTGAGCTGTAAGTGGGTGTTTACAGTGAAGCACAATGCAGATGGTTCTATTGATAGATACAAGGCACGGCTTGTTGCACGTGGCTTTACACAGACATACGGGGTAGATTACCTTGATACATTCTCGCCAGTAGCCCGTCATTCCACTCTCCGGATCTTGTTGTCAGTTGCAGTTACTAGAGACTGGCCATTGTATCAGCTGGATGTGAAGAACGCTTTCTTATATGGAGATTTGCAGGAGGAAGTCTACATGCAACAGCCACCCGGTTTTGCTGTTGAGGGGGAGTGTTCCAAGGTTTACAGATTACATAAGGCTATCTATGGCCTTAAGCAGAGCCCCAGAGCATGGTTTCAGAAGCTCTCAGACCTCTTTGAAAAACAAGGATACAAACGCTCCAATGCTGATCATTCCTTGTTTGTACAGAAGACTGCTAGAGGTATTATTGCAATCATGGTTTATGTAGATGACATCTTGATTACAGGAGATGATGAGCAGGGCATAAAGCAGGTGAAAGAAAAGCTGGGAACCGAATTTGTCACTAAGGATCTTGGAGTCCTTAGATATTTTCTGAGGCTGGAATTTGCTAGAAATCCGTATGGATTAGTAATGTCGCAGAGGAAATATGTTACAGATCTGTTGAGTGAAACAGGTATGCTTGCGTGTCGGCCTGCTACGGCACCAATGGATCCTAGCATGAAGCTCTATGATGATGACACAGAGGAGGTGGACAGGAGAAGATACAGAGAACTGGTAGGCAAACTGTTGTATGTCACGATCACTAGGCCCGATATATCAATTGCAGTGAGCCGCGTGAGCCAGTTCATGGAGCAACCACGTCAGGTTCATATGGATGCAATACATATGATTCTTAGATATCTCAAATCATCTCCTGGTGCAGGTTTGCTATTTAAGAAGGGAAAAGGTATTTCTATCTCAGCATGTGCGGATGCAGACTATGCAGGATGTCCCAAGGACAGGAAGTCCACCTCAGGGTTTGCAGTCCTTGTTGGAGATGCTCTAGTCTCATGGAGGAGCAAGAAACAGACGGTGGTAGCTAGATCTAGTGCTGAATCCGAATATTGGGCTATGGCTCAGGCTACCACAGAGATGATGTGGGTGAAAAGTGTACTTACAGACCTATGTCTACATGTACCACTTCCTATGACCTTGGAATGTGATAATCAGGCAGCTTTACTCATTGCAAACAACCCAGCATTCCATGAGCGGACCAAGAACATTGAGGTTGACTGTCACTTTATACGTGACATGATTCAGAAGAAGTTCATTGCTACATCTCATGTTGCCTCAGAAAATCAAACAGCAGATATATTCACCAAAGCATTACTACGAGGCCCATTCCAGAAGTGCGCATCCAAGCTGAGCATGATCGATATCTATGCACCATCTTGAGGGGGAGCGTTAACGCATATAGTTGTTTCTGTATCATCCTGTTATTTTTATTTCCAGTTATAAGCTTTGTGTAATTTACCCATAGGCTACTCTCCTATATAAGAGAGCCTAGGGCTTATGGAATAAATAACTCGCTCATTTTTCCCAACAGATTGCATTATTCCGAATCCAATCTTTACGTGTGTGTCCACACATCCGCCTTAGCATTTTCATTTCTGCTACTGCTATTCTCTACACATGTCTCTGGTTCACAGTCCAACATTCAGATCCATAGAGCATAGCAGGTCTCACGACAGCTTTGTAAAAGCTTCCTTTGATTTTCAAAGAAATTTCATATCACTGAACCTTAGAGGCTCCTCTCCACTTAAGCCAACCTTGTTGAGATATTTACTATTTTTCTTATTGTTCTTTTATTATCTATCTTTTTTTGTCTTCTTCTTGTAATTTGCCCAATAAGTTCCTTTCCTATATAAGAGAACCCAAGGGCCTCTCATTAATGCAACTCATTATTTTCCCTCAACATGGCATCGAAACGACGAACCTAAACCGGAGTTCTCGTATCCCACCCTAACTCTAACCTTACCCATCCCATCCCCACCTCCCCGCACGCTAAGACGTTCCCGCAAGCCCTAGGGCACCGCCCCCGGGCCCAGGCGCTGTCCAACCCTCGGCGGAGCCTAGCCCCAGGCGACGCACAGTCCTCGGCGAAGCCTAGCCTCCGGCCTTAGGCGTCGTACAACCCTCGACGAAGCCAAGCCCCAGGCACCAGGTGTCACCCAGCACCAGGCCCAAGCACCGCCCAGCCACCGGCAGGCTATTCCCGGCCTCCAGGTCGTCGGCTGGAGGTCTTCGATCGCCTAGGCAGTCGTCCCCGAATCTACCTACAGGCATTCAGACCAACCAAAGACCGCCCAATGCCCCCTCGGCCGTCTTGGGCTGCCCCCGACCTTTCGTGCCCCTCTGTGCACCCCTACGGCTTGATTCGAGGTTCGATTTGATCAGATTTTGACCAGAAACTGCGACTTCAGACTTATAAATCACGGTTTCCGGCCCTAAAGAGCAACGAAGATTGAAGAGGATGGTTGTATGAGCCTACATGTACAACCGATCCGCCATATGATCGTGTACACTTGTTTCTTTCGGTCTACTCCTCAGTTGAGTTCCATTGATCGGTCGTTCTTCCGTCATGTCAGAGAACAAGGATGATATCTTTTCTTCCGGTGCCTTTTACAACTCGGCTCCCATCGTTAAGATGGATGGGACCAACTATGACCCGTGGCCCGTGCAGTTCCTCACCCTCATGCAGTGCAACAACACAGAGCACATCCTGACAGATCCAGAGCCAACGGATATGACTGGGGCGAATGCTTCTGGAAGCAGGATGATGCGTATGCGCGTGTTTGGCTTTGTGGGACCCTCACCACAGAGATTGGCAATGGTATTCTGAATAAACCCACCGCCAAGTGACGCGGGACATTTTGGCATCTACTTATGCTCAAGCGAAGAATGAGGCTAATATTCTTCAGCTACAATTTGATATCTACAATGCCAAGCAGAATGGTCGCCCTCTGCATGTGTACTGCTCTTCACTCCGTGGCATGTTCGAGAAGCTACATAGCTACATGCCTATTACGACATCTATTGAGCAGCAGAAAACGTACAGGAACTCCATGATGGTTGGAGTCTTCATGACTGGACTTGATACAGAGTATGATGCTGCACGTACTCACCTTCTTATTGGAGCTACCATACCTCATCCAGATTATCATGCCTTATATGGCAACTTCTCTGTCCTCTTCAACAATGGCCCATTCTCATGGCCGAGAGGGGACGATCCTGTCCAGGGGACACACCCCTCAAGGCAAAGACGATGGATGCCAGTATGGCCCTTACACCTACTATCGTAAGCCTGGACATGCAGAGGATACATGTTATCAGAAACATGGATATCCTGCTTCTGGTCGAGTAGCGGAACAGAATGTGTCTTCAGAGACTCCAGCTACTCAGGCCGATCATCGCCTGGATGATATTGTCTCTCGTATTCGATAGATCATGACTCCTATTGCAGGCACCACCACAACAGATACTGCAGCCAGAGCCTCTTCGAACTCCTCATGTTTTGCTTATGCTTTTACTGAGTACTGGTGCAGACATGACAGAGTCGATTATGGATTCTGGTGCATCTCACCACATGTGTGGAGACAGAGCGCATTTGGGGTACTACAGGACTATACCACATGGCAGATGAGTTGTCATTACTAATGGTGACGACTTACCCATTACAGGACAGGGGGAGGTGCATTTGACGCCATTTACGCGTCTTCAGAATGTTTTATATGCTCCTGATTTTAAGATGAATTTACTTTCCATTAGTCAGATCATTAAGGATCTGCATTGTCGTGCCATCTTTGACCCTTTATCTCTTGTGTTTCAGGACATACTCATGGGCAGGGTGATCGGATGTGGCCGTGAGCAGCGAGGGCTCTACAGACTGGTCCAACCTCCTCATGTTGGTGTTTCCACAATAACTATTGGACCAATCTCTCCATATCTATGGCATCTTCGTTTGGGTCACCTTCCTCTACAGAAGTGGTGTTATGTTCTTCCTCAGATTTCTACGAGATCCTCTTTTCAGTGTGAGGTATGCCAGCTTGGGAAGCATCACCGTTCCTCCTATCCATCCCGTTAGAGTCGGAGTAGTTCTCAGTTATTTGAGCTCCTTCATTTAGACATTTGGGGCCCGAGAAGTGTTCCTAATCACCAGGAACATCGTTTTTATCTAGTTGCTATCGATGATTTTTCTAAACTTTCCTGGGTCTTTTTATTGAAAAATAAGTATGAGGTTGGATCTGTTATCAAGTATTTTATTAATGAGATAAAGAATATTATTTCTGCTAATGTCAAATATCTCCGTTCTGATAATTGCTAGGAATTTTGCACTTTACAACTTTCTGAGTTCCTTAGATCTCTTGGCATTGTTCACCAGACCTCATGTGCTTATACTTCCTAGCAAAACGATGTTGCCGAGCGCAAACACCGTCACTTACTTGATGTGACCAGTTACTTGTTGATACAGAGTCGTGCTCCTCACACTTACTAGGGTGATGTTGTCCTTACTGCTTGCTATTTGGTGAACTGCTACCCTCGTCTGTTTTGGGAGAGAAGATTCCTTTCTCGATTGCGTTTCCCGAGAAGGATCTTTTCTCCCTTAAACATCATGTATTCGGATCTGCTGCTTTTGTTCATGATGTCTCTCTTGGTCGTGATAAGTTCTCTCCTAGAGTTGTCACGTGAGTGTTTGTCGGCTACTCTCGTACCCAGAAGGGGTACCGATGCCTTGATCCACTAAGGCAAAAATACTTTGCCAGTTCTGAAGTTTCTTTCTTTGAGTTTGTTATGTATTTTTCTCCTACAGGTGACAGACTTGCTCTATCAAACTCTGACGATGAGATCTACATGCCTCCACCTCCTATTGTCATTCCTCCACCTCCCTCTACTCCAGCTCTACCACCACCTCCTCAGCCACCACCACCACCACCTACACCTACTCCGCCTCTGCACCTACTCCTGTGATTCCTCCTCATGTAGTGACTCGGTTTTCGCCACGTGTTTTTACTCGCAAGTCTCGCTCAGTTCCCCCTGCTCACGCATCCTGTCCATCATCCATCACGCCTCAGGTATGCAATGAGCACATTGTTTCTACTGATGGCACTACTGAGTTGTCTGTGCAGCAGAATTCTATACAAGATGAGCAGGTGCCCTCTCTAGAAGGGACTTACAGGCACAAGAATTGACAGTTGATCTTGATGTGTCGATTGCTCTGCGAAACAGAGACGTACGTGTGTTACCTACCCTATTGCAACCCAGGTTTCCTTGAGCAAAATGTTAGAGGATTTCAAGAGGTTTACCTTGGCACTATCAGCTGTGGAGATACCACGGATATATCATTAGGCTCTTCGGACAGTCAGTGGAGATTGGCCATGGAGGAGATGGCTGCCCTACAGTCACGTGGTACGTGGAGTTTTGTTTCTACTCTAATTGATGCGTCCATTGTGGGATGTAAATGGGTGTTCATTGTGAAACACCGTGCAGATAGAAGTGTGGATAGCTATAAGGAGAGACTTGTGGCACGAGGGTTCACCCAGACATATGGGGTGGAGTATCAGGATACTTTCTCTCCGGTTACCAGACATTCTACTCTGTGTATTCTACTTTCAGTTGTTGTGACACGAGATTAGCCCTTTTACCAGCTTGATGTGAAGAATGCCTTCCTCTATATTGATTTACAGGAGGTCTACATGCAGCAGCCACTTGGGTTTGCTACTGAGGGGGAGACGGGGAGTGTCAGAAGGTTTGCAGGCTTCATAAGGCTATCTATGGCCTTAAGAAGAGTCCAAGAGCATGATTCCAAAAGCTCTCAGACATGATAGAGCAGCAAGGGTTTGTGCGATCGACTGTCAGTCACTTTGTTTGTGCACAGGACCCAGAGAGGTACTATTGTCATTCTTGTTTACGTCTATGACATTATTATTACAGGGGATGATGAGCAGCGCATTCAGGTTGCCAAGGACTTCCCAGGTCAGCAGTTTGTGATCAAGGACCTTGGTACTTTATGTTACTTCCTTGGACTGGAGTTTGCCAGTAACCAGCGAGGCCTTGTGATGACCCAAAGGAAGTATGTTGTAGATCTTCTTTTATAGACAGGCATGGTAGATTGCAGACATGCCACTACTCCTACTGACCCGAGCATGAACCTCTGTGATGATGACATTGAGGAGGTCGACAAGAGGAGGAACCAGGAGCTTGTTGGCAAGATTCTATAGGGCACATGCGGATGCAGTCCATATGATTTTGAGGTATCTGAAGACATCACCAGGTACATGACTTCTTTTCAGTAGAGGCACACCTCTTTCAGTTACAGCGTGTGCAAATGCAGATGATGCTAGGTGTCCAAAGGATAGGAAGTCTACTTTAGACTTCATTGTATTCAAAGGGAATTCCCTGGTTTCATGGAAGAGTTAGACTGTGGTTGTCAGATCGAGCGTTCAGTCAGAATACAAGGCCATGACACATGCTAGCACTGAGATGATGTGGGTCAGATCTGTTCTTTCTGAACTGACTATAGAGGTGGCTCTTTCCATGCACCTCCAATGTGACAATCAGGCTACTCTCTTCATTGCCAAGAACCCAGCATTTCATGGGAGGACGAAGCACATAGAGGTGTATTGTCACTACACTCGAGACATGATACAAAAGGGTCTTATCACCGCCACGCATGTCAGCTCTAGAGACCAGACAACAGATGTTCTTACTAAGTCCCTAGCAAAAGGGCCTTATTAAAGATGTTGTTCCAAGCTAAGTCTGATTGACAGCTACGCTCCATCTTGAGGGGGAGTGTTGAGATATTTACTATCTTTCTTATTGTTCTCTTATTATCTATATTTTTTGTCTTCTTCTTGTAATTTGACCAATAGGTTCCTCTCCTATATAAGAGAACCCAAGGGCCTCTCATTAATGCAACTCATTGTTTTCCCTCAACAAACCTACATTTACTCTATTAGTAAAATCTCCATCAATCTCCCCATCATGTTGCAAAATATATCCCAAGTATCTAAAAGAATCTCTCTTCTGAATGTTATCGTCATCAATCTTCACCTCGATTCTTTTATCATTGCTTCCATCTAAAGTACACTCCATATAATTACTCTTGTTTTGAAAATGTATACTGGTGGCCTCCCAAGCTGGGACCTACCGCAGAATCTACATACTAAAAGAAGTGCAAACGCTACAACGTATTACATACTCATTGACGTACACAACACCCTACAATGATCAATTACATTCTCGGAATAAAAGATATGCCCCCCACCCCCAACATGACATCATTCCTGGCGCACCAAATCGCTCAAACAAGCGCAAAAGGATAAGCAGTGTCCTCGTGCCCATATCTACACACACCGATCTAATTTCTCTTCAAAAAATAGCGCAATTCTGGCCGTCAAGCCACAGAATGTTGGCCCTGCTCCACACCGAGGCCGAAGAAGGGTAAGAGAAGAACAAGTGCACCCCATCTCCCGTCATCGATCCGCATATGTCACATGTAACCAACTCGATACCCAACACCTGTTTCTGGCGCACCTTCGTGAGAATCATACCAAGCCGGAGAAGACATAGAAAAATCTTAATACGGTTCGGCACCATGCTCCTCCAAATCAGTCGCGTCTCCCAATAACCTCTTCTTCTACCTCCTCTCCATCCTCTACCAAAAATCGATAAGTCTTTTTCATCGAGAATATTCCATCTCCCCACACGAAATGATCCCTGTCGCTTGCCGGTCCCGCAATTTGTGTCAACTCCGAATGAAAAGCCATGAAGTCCTCAATCCTCTGATCCGATAGGTCTATAGAGAAAATCCACGACCACAACCCCTGCTCCCAAACATGTTGTATCACCAACTCCCTGTTGCTAGCCAACTGCATGAGGTAAGGATAACGATCGCCCAAAATTCCCTCCCTGGTCCAGTCATCCCGCCGAAAGCGAAAACCAGCGCCATCCCCAAGAACATGTCCAACCTTCAAAGCCAACACCGAAATCACCTCGGTAATCCCCTTAAACAATGAGGAAGACAAACGGTCCGGAGTAGCCTCAAGTGTCAAAGAAACCCCAAAAATCTTCCTCATCAACCTGTATACCATGTCCTCGAACTTTCCCCATAACTGCACCGCCTATTTCGCCATGAACGCCTTGTTTATCTCTCCCCCTCGCAAAACACCCAACCCGCCCTTTTTCTTCGATGTTGTCACCTTTCCCTACCCGACCAGATGAATGCCCCTTCTAGCTTGTCTCCCGTCCGACTAAAAGAACCTCATTATCAAGGCCTCGATCCATGTGTGTATCCAGGCAGACATCAACCTCGTGGAACAGAAGAAAATAGGGATTGGAACGAACTTGCTTCAGAAGAACCATTTTCCCACCTCTAGAAAGCGTCGTCGCTTTCCACCCCACCAACTTTCCCAGCAGCGCCCTCCAATCTCTATACTTTGGACTCCCCGCCACCAAGGGCAACCCCAAGTGTGTAATCGATAATGCAGTCGTCGGGCACCCTAATACCACTGATGTGCAAGGTTCAAAAAAGCGCGAGGCAGTCCGAGGCGTTTTCTCTGAAATTGAGGCGAGGAGTAAGCCTCGAGGCATAAGTCACAATTTTGAAAAAAAAATTTAAAGCAAAATACATTGAAAAAAGTATATAATAATATCAATCTTAGTCAAAAACTCATTCAAGAATAACTTAAAACTAGTAAAAGATACAATACAATGATACATAAGCGATGAAAGCATTGAAGTTTAAAAAAATTAATACTAAACCGATATTATATGGAATATCAAGTTCCATCTCCAACTTCAATGATTTTATATGAGTATTGAAGAACCATTTTCCCACCTCTAGAAAGCGTCGTCGCTTTCCACCCCACCAACTTTCCCAGCAGCGCCCTCCAATCTCTATACTTTGGACTCCCCGCCACCAAGGGCAACTCCAAGTGTGTAATCTATAATGCAGTCGTCGGGCACCCCAATACCGCTGATGCGCAAAGTTTAAAAAAGCGCGAGGCAGTCCGAGGCGTTTTCTCTGAAATTGAGACGAGGAGTAAGCCTCGAGGCATAAGCCACAATTTTTGAAAAAAAAAATAAAATTAAAGCAAAATACATTGAAAAAAGTATATAATAATATCAATCTTAGTCAAAAACTCATTCAAGAATAACTTAAAACTAGTAAAAGATACAATACAATGATACATAAGCGATGAAAGCATTGAAGTTTAAAAAAACTAATACTAAACCGATATTATATGGAATATCAAGTTCCAACTCCAACTTCAATGATTTTATGAGTATTGAAGTAAAGTCTATACTTAATACTAAAGTACAATATAAACCATAATTTTTAGTGTTCGAAGTAAAAAAATATTAATATGCCTTGAATCCCAACCATTTGTCTTGCTGGACGTAATTGGAGAACCATCATATGCATCCCCTCCTGCCATATCATATCCCAACAAGACAGGGGCGACGCTGCCCAGTTCTAATTCTATTTGGCTATTCACAATAAGATGTAATAATTATTTTAATTCACGTTTTATTTTTAAACCTTGCTTCTATATGTGATAACTATTCTAAGATTTACAACTCATACAACCAAATAACAATATTAAGTTGCTAACTTGAACTAATATAAAATATTTATTACAATTCAAAGTCAAATTTATGTGCAATAGAACAAGTATGTGTAGATGTATGATAAATTGAACATGATGTATACAAGATCATTGAACTTCTTTTATTTCATATGATCTTTTCTTTTTTTGCATAGAAATATGCAACTATGCAAGGTTTAACATGAAAATATAAACACAAACATAAAAAAATAATGTTTAGGTAAAAATAGGGTCGAGTGCAAAGCAAATAATCAAAAAGTAAAAAAAAAGCCTCCAGCTCGAGGCATACGCCCCCGCCTCGCCTCGACCGCCTCGCGCCTCGAACGCCTCAAGCCTAGTCAAGGCGTACGCCCCAACCCATGGACCTGAGGTGTGCGCCTCGAGGCGATTTTGGCCCGCCTCGCCTCGAGGCATATGCCTTTGCGCCTCGAGGCGCCGCTTTTTAAAACAATGTTGATGCGCGTTGCACATCAACCACTGTAAGGCTAAAAGAAACCACCACTGACTTATCTATATTGATCTATAGCCCTGACACATCACCAAAGATGTCAAAAATGAGAGACGTCTGATGCATTTTTTCCTCCCCATGTCCCAGGAATAGCAAGGTATCATCCGCATACTGAAACAATGAGATGGAAATGTCCTCTTTCACATAGCTAGAACACCAGCCCTCGCTCATGGCCTTCCTCGTGAACACTACTAAAGTGTCTGCCACAATGACGAAAAGGAGTGGCGCCAATGGGCAACCCTGCTAATGCCCTTTTGTGGCTGAAAGAAACCCCCCTCCGATCTGCCATTAACCAGCACTGCATGGGATGTCGTCGTCACACACTGCATAATCCAAGCAATCCAAACCACCAGAAAACCCCTCTTCTACAAGGAGGCCCACAAAAATCTCCAATCGACACTATCAAAATCCTTGAAGAAGTCCACCTTCCACAGCAACCCCTTGGCCTTACTTCTCTTCTAGTCCGTCGTAACCTCAGATGCCATCATAAAACCGATGGCCATAGCTCTCCTAGGAACAAATGTTGTTTGCTCAGGCGAAATGATCAGGTCAAGCACCCCCTTTAATTGATTCGTAGGGATCTTGAAACAATTAAGTACAAAGCATTAGACAGCACAATCGGCCTGAAGTCCTCTACTCTGGACGACATGCCATTCTTCAAAAGCAAAAAATAAGAACCTTGTCCAATATCTCAAAACCTCGGTTGCCCTCCCGAAACTCCACCAACATCTCCAAGGCGATGCATCGGAACTAGCTTATTTACTCGCATGAGTTGCTCATGCAAGAACCCGTGTAAATGTTGAACTACATTCGGGCAGCAATGTAGCGGCTCTTGCCAATTTCTCAATGCATTCGGGTGATGTAACGTATCGCTAGTAGGGAATGCCCCGACAAAATCTAAATGTTTGCTTAAATCCATGTTGAAAAGATCTGAACTGTTTTGAGACACTGTTTAGGTTCTTAATAAGATTACCATGTGGAAATCTAAGTGTTCTTAAAAAGAACATTGTTTAGGAATTTGTCTCTCTTGCATTGGTTGTCAACTACCTAATGTGCAACCCTCCTCGATTTCCCCGAGCACGGGACTAGACATGGCTGAGTTGAGGAACACAATACTAGATTATGGAAATATTCTACTCACATAAAGGCGTATTGAGAGAATTAAGAAATTAGGCCTATGCATGGGAAATGTGTTTAGTCCCATATTGTTGAATGATGGGAATTCATGGTGTTGGGCATGATATATATAAAGCCCCACACCCCTTATACTCATTGAGAAAAATAAGGCATTATCCGAGGCCTTCATGGCTTCTCTATTATGGTTCTGTCCCTCTCTTTTGGAGTAGGGTTCCACATAAATCTATGTTTTCTCCTTGTTCATTGATACTGCATTATATATTTTATATTTCCACATGGTATTAAAGAAAGTATATCATGGCTCTAGCCCTTAATTTCAAGATTCGCTTATGTCAATTTATTTTGTCCTCGAAGTCCATGATGCATTTTGTTCTTTGATTTTTTTCTCAAAGATCAGACAGAGGGTCATTATCGAACCCTAGCGATTGAGTATTTTTTCTCTTGGAAATGTGTGTAGCAAGATTTGTATAAGGCGGTACAAGGCGGTATGATTTTTTTTCTCAAAGGCAAGATCAGAGGGTCCTTATCGAACCCTAGCGATTGAGTATTTTTTTCTCTTGGAAATGTGTAGCAAAATTTGTACAATGTGGTATGATTGCTTTAGAAGAAAGGCATATACCCACGGTCGAGGTATAATGATCTGTTGTGAGGATGTAAAACCCTCGGGAAATGCTAAAGCAGTAACAGCATCAAGCACTAGCATCAAGGCAATTGACAAGACCATGCAGTGAAGGGTTGTTGCGGTCTTAGAAACAAAGCAAAAAAATGAGAGAGAGAGAGAGAAAGAAGCTACAGTGAAAAAAGGGGGTGCATGTCATTTTGGGCCCATTAAGGTCGGTTGACTTTGATTTAATTTACTTTGAGGGCTACTAGACAGAACAGCAAACATTGATGAACGGGAGTATATCAAACATGGGAAACATAACCCTCACAGTATGATAATCATAATGAAGACGGGAAAGAAATATGTAGACTTGTCACTGAGATCTCTTTGCAACTTGTTTGGTAGAATATGCTAGTTGAAAGATAGCCAGCATGTTTCTGGGGTTCCATACCTGAGGACTTTATGTTCATCATGAACTTTTCTTAAAGATCGATGAGATGTCGATAGTACTCCTCGAGGGTAGACTCCCCCTGAGAAGAAGAATTAATCCGCATGTAGATGTCTACAAGTCTTGACATAGTAGTTTGTTGAGACAGGTCTGGGCTAGTTTACCCTACATGTCTTTCATCATGTCCTTATATAGAAGATGCAGCAATGTGGGACTCGACAGTGTTGGCCATCCATGCCATGACCTGATTGTTGTTTCCAAGCCATGACACATAATCTTTGTATGCTTCTTTTAAAGATTCTTTTGTCAAAATGGATATTTTCTTCTGACCTTTGATCAACACCTTAAAGGTCAGAGTCTAGAACACATAATAATCTGCATCCTTGAGTTTAATAGAGATCCCCATGCATCATCATAAAAGATGTGAAAAACAACGGGTTGGTCTAGGTAAGAGTCGTGGTCATCGTGATCAAGGAAGTAGATCAATGAAGTGCTGCAAAAATAGATTCAGGCATATAGAGGGATCTAGGACAACAATCCACGACTGAGATAGGCTCGCTTGAGGCTGGAAGAAGGCACGGGTGCAATCTTTGGTTGAGATATGGGGCTAAGGACACCTGCTAAGTAGTAACCCCCTATACAAGGGTTCGTAGCACCGCAAGAGGGTTCGATAGTGTGGAAAGGGGATCGCGACAGGGCTAGGCAATGTCGGAAAGACCTCCAACAGGTTTCCAAGGGGTTGGATGTGGAATAAGATGGATCCTTGCATGGGATTATATGTTGCTAAGAGGAGGGTTGTGCGCTATCAAGGGTCGGAGGTGGAAGGGTTATGCGTTGTTGTACGCAAGTGCCACTGAAGGTTTGAGTGGGTCTCCTTACATGGGGGTGGGGCCATGGTTCAAAAAAACGTGCCTCGAGGCGCACGAGGCGTACGCCCCGAGGCGAGGCGGCCTCAAACCGCCCCGGAAAGGCCGCCTCAGGGGGCCTCTGAGAGGCGAACGCCTCAGTTGGTTGAGGCGGTCGAGGCGGTCGAGGCGAAGGCGAGGCGGTCGCTGAGGCGTTTTTTTTATTTTCAAATTATTTTTTATGTTAATCATTTATCCTATTAGTAATTTCATATATTTATAAAGGTCTAGTTGTTTAGGATATAAATATACAAGATGAATGCTTAAATTTGGCCACTTTCATGTTCATATTTACCATTAAACATGTCCAATTATGTCAAAAACTCTTAAGTTATACCCTTAAACATACGAGTCCGCAAATATCATTTAAAGCATTACTTGTAAACTTAATTTTAAGGAGTTGTTACACAATAAGCTATGCAATATGCCGAGAAGGACATACAAGATAGAATTCAAGCGAGACCCCCGTCTTGTTGGGGTATGTTATGGCAGGAAGGGTGCATACACTGGTTCTTCAACTTGAGTTAGATAGTTAGAATTCTGATGAAAGCCAACAGATGCATTCTCATACAATTGTATATCTTTCTTTCTGTGTTTTTATCTTTATAATTTTATCATATCTTATAATGATATATATCATATGTTAGTCACAATATATATAATTTCATTTAGTATATGTTTATTGTAGTTTTTATAGATATTTATCCTTGTAAACTGAGGCTTACGCCTCGACCGCCTCGAGGCTACGCCTCGCCTTGATTCCAAGGAAACCGCCTCGTTACGTTTTTAGTTTTTTCAAACCTTGGGTGGGGCAAAGGGAGAAGCTCATGCGAGAAGGGACTTGCGGTGGCGGTTGGTTCGTTGGGTGCGAACTCCGGTCTAGAACATTTGCTCATATACTATGTGGATAAAAAAGAGAATACAATGAGATGATGTTTATTCAGGAGATAGGGTTTCTCATATAACATGAAAACCTAGTACCTAATCAGTAGCAATTACATAATAATCCCCAAAAGATTATGAGTGGAAATAGAACAAGGAAATAATTAGAAAAGAAAACAATGTCATTTACTAAAATAGTAAATGACGTCAACAAGAGAAAAAATATCAATCGGATAAAAAGAAAGTAGTTAATTGGAATTTTAGTTAAACGAAAAATGTATATAGAGAACTTAAAATGACATGGGGTTGTGTACTATGCATGTGCATAAAGTTTATAAGTCAACGTACATAAAATAAATTACAATAACTCTCATAACTCTTCATCTTGGAATTTTAGTTAAACGAAAAATGTATATAGAGAATTTAAAATGACATGGGGTTGTGTACTATGAATGTGCATAAGGTTTCTAAGTCAACGTTCATAAAATAAATTACAATAACTCTCATAACTCTTCATCTTTAGTTTCTTTTGGTCTTCTCTTTATCCTTAACTTTGTTCATTAAAGAGTAGCTTCTTGATGTTTTTCATCTTGAGCTTTATAGCTTGAGCTTGTAGTTAGCATGCTCCATTAATGTTCCTTGCCAGTGGTCTGCTTCTTCAGCTTCATCAAATGTATTGTTGTTTTCATCATCATGACTTTAACTTGCTTCACATCTAAAATATAAGCTAATACATCAAAGCTTTGTCATCGTTAAAATATACATGCGTATGTGCATGACCCAACACCCGGTATACATGGTCCACATCAAGACCCTCATGCAAGTATTGGAGGAGTTCTCGAGTATGGAGATCTCCCAACAAATGATCTTATATGTGGGATTACCAACACGCATACGAGTAACGGAGGAGTTTTCGAAAACTTGTTTTGTTTCTCATATCTATCTGAGAGAAAAATCTCATAGTTCTTGTTGGAGTATTTAGTTGTGTTCCATATGTATGGGAAATGGGTAAATGGATACCTCCAGGATCTATTTACCCCATCCAACAGTTTTGTCCCACATCGTCTAGTGGTGGGACTTGGAGGCCCTGTGGAGGCTATAAAAGGAGCCACAGGCCTCCTGTAACATATGAGAAATGCAATGCATAACAGCCCCTTTGAGGGCTTCTCCCGTTGTTTCATCCCGCTCCTCACGGAGTAGGGTTCCACGTAAAATCTCGTTGTTCTTATTTTTCTTTATCCTTTTCCATGTTTCCGCTTCTGCTTCCGATTTTCTAACATGGTATCAGAGCGGGTCGATTCTCGAGGGTTTTCTTTTATGTTGTTTGTAATATGTTCGAGATTCATTTTATGTTGAAGATCTGTTGTTCGTGTTCGAGATCTTTTCATATCATTCTTGTTCTATGTTGGATTTATGTTCTAGGGTTTCACTTTTTGAAACCCTATTTTTTGTTGTCGAAGCTCTCATCTTTCAGGCTGCCGATCTCTGGATCTCCCATCGGATTATCGAAGTTTTTGTTCCAGATCTGGCGCATCTCCATCTGAGATTTTCATCAGGCGGCATGTACACGGCATGCGCATCTCTGTGCACCAGGTCTGCTGCTCTCGCAACCCTTGCACTCGGCGCAACCTCCAGCCGAGCTCCAGGCCCCAGGCATGATTCCTCCAGCCGCAACATCCAGGCGGCGCAAAGAGCCCACAGGTAGCAAGCCCCGATCTCTCCTGTTCAGCAACAAGGTGGCAAGCCCCTGAACACAAGGCGACGAGCCCCGGAGGGTCCTGCATCGAGCGAATCCCCATTCGCCCTTACCATGAACCTCATCGACCTCGATTCACGACGATGTCTCTCCTCCTTCCTCCTATCAGACTTAGGCGACGGGCGACATAACCGCCGATCGAAGCTGCCCCTCCAGGCGGCAGTCTCGCCACCGACATCTTCCAAGCCACGATCTCCTCGTCGCAAGGTGTGGCCTCCATGCGCAAGCGGCGCCCTCCTGGCAGCACGGTGTCGCACGCACAATCCCGGAAGTAGGCGAAGGTGACGCGCATCCCCCGCGCGGGCTGCTCGCGATTCGCTGTTGGGGCTCCCCACGCGCTCCTCGCGTTCCAGGATCGCCCAATTCGCAGGCGATCAAGCTTCAAGTCCAGGCGGCGAAGTGGGAGTCCCGCCTCTCCAGTAAGCCCGAGGGGGGGCTCCTCTTCCTAGCTATCCGCGCAAGCTCCTGGCGGGAGCCCTTGCGCGACGCAGTCCTGCAGGCAGAGCCCCAGCGGCGCTGGCGGCTACGGGTGTGAAAGAAGGGTTCCAAGGGAACCCTAATGGGCCCGTCATTATATAAAAAAAATTCAAGCGGGCAGAATGAAAAAAAAGGAAAAAAAGGAGGCCGAAGTTATAAATAAAAAAAAGGAAGGGTGTTTTATTGCTTGGGCCAAGCGGGCCAGTTCAAAAAAAGGGGGGAATTTGAAAAGGTGTGTACAACAATAAAAAGCCGTACGCAATTTTTTTTGAAAAAAAATGAGAAAAGCGGTAAAAAAATGATGAACGGCTTTGAAAAAAAATTGCGGCTATAAAAAAAATTGAAAATAGCCAAAAAAAATGATGTTGTTTGAAAAGACGAGAAAATAAAAAAAAATGATGAAGTCGGCTATTTGATGTTTTCTTTACCCCCCATGTTATCTTGTCTTCTCCCAACTTGGTCGACGTCCATGTTTTCCGATAAGTATGGGAGAAAGGGGGAGTATATGTAGAGTCACAGGTCTGTTCATGATCCAGATTCCAGATTCAGATACCAATCTCCAGACCAGCCAGTTTTTCAGACTCTACAGATGATCAGATTTCATACTCGACAGATTGGTCAAAGTCCAAGTTTGAGGCACTCCATGATGAGAGGCCCATTTTTCGAGATCTCCAGAGAGAGACTCCAGTTTCAGACATGCACGAGTTTGCGGTCATTTTCAGATGAGCATAAGTTGCCATCATTTGTTCGTGGTCCCCGTCATTCTTCTTGTTCTCAGGCCAGAGTTTTCATGTGAGCCATAGGGACTCCCGAGCAGAGGACCATTCCCTATGCCATTGAGGGCAAGGATTTTCATGTGGTATCATAGGTACTCCAGAGTAAAGTATCATTCTCTGAGCCAGATGGGAGAAACCCAGTTCTCCGGCGAGGAGACTTCAGGCGCAATTTCAGACTCGATGTTCAGATTCCGAGTCTTCAGTTGACTCACACTCCAACCCATTTGTCCTCCTCACGTGCACGCCATGAGAAGCAACGTCCTCAACTGCAGCAATGTGTGCGTTGGGTTGATATTGTCCGTAGTGTCCTGTAGCGTTGAGTTGAGTTTCTTTATGTTTGTCCAAGCTGAGCATTGCATGCTCCAGCTTAAGGGGGAGTGTTGGAGTATTTGGTTGTACGCCATATGTATGGGAGATGAGTAAACGGATACCTCCAGGATCCATTTACCCCATCCAACAGTTTTGTCCCACATCGTCCAGTGGTGGGACTTGGAGGCCCTGTGGAGGCTATATAAGGAGCCCCATGCCTCCTGTAACAGATGAGAAATGCAATGCATAACACGCCCCTTTGAGGGCTTCTCCCGTGGTTTCATCCCGCTCCTCACGGAGTAGGGTTCCACATAAAATCCCGCTGTTCTTATTTTTCTTTATCCTTTTCCATGTTTCCGCTTCCGCTTCCGATTTTCTAACATTCTCATCTTTTTTATAATCATCTATGTTTTTTTTAACATTTCTTTCCTACTTTTTATTAGCCCCTCCTTGGACTATTTCCATTTTTTTTCATAGCCACTATCTCCTTTTTTTCTTATCTTTATTGCATTCTTTTTAATCTCCTTTTTTACAACAATGTCAATCGTTATTTCTTTATTTTATAGACCATGGCTATATTGGCCCCAAATTCCATGCCTAGCGCATTCCTATTTGCTCTTCTGACTCCATCTAACCCGAAGGAGGACATGAGTCAATCCAAGTCCGCGTGCCTTCTTCGCCTATCAATCAGCGCCACCTCGATGAGGTAGTTGACAAGTCGAGTCCAAATATCTCACCATGATTTCTAATTACCTTTAGCCCAACTATGATGATCTCAAATCCGTAACCAATCCCTAATCCCATCAAACCCATTCCCAAGTGATCGAAATTCAATCTCCTTCCCAATCTTCGATCTTCCCAATCAGAGAGACATCATCTCCATCTATATTGTAGAAAGTGTGAAAAAGAAAAGTTGTATTCCACGCAACCCTAGAACCCTCTTATATAGGAGAAAAGGCTCTAGGGAGAAATTACATAAAGAAGATGGAAAAACTAGAGAAATAAAAATAGAGACACAGATATAGAATTCTCTCAACACTGCCCCTCAAGTTGGAGCATATATGTCTATCATGCTCAACTTGGAACAACAACAGTGAAAAGGAACCCTCGCGAGAGCCTTGGTAAACATGTCAGCAATCTGATCACGTGAACAAACATGGAGGTGGAAATAAACCCCTTTTGAATCAAGTCACAGGTATAATGACAATCACCTTTGATGTGCTTTTCTCTCATGGAAGGCTAGATACTCAGTTCCAGTTGTCACGCCACCACCATCACCACCACCACCACCACCTCCTCCACAACCACCTATCCCACCATTACCTAAATTCTATACACGTCGGTCAGGTCCTGCTCAGACTACACGTCAGGCATCCATCATGCTTCAGGCATGTTCAGATGCTATTACTAATGATGGGTCAGATAATGTGCATGTGCAAAATTCTTCGTTGCAGGAGGAGGATGCAACATCGAGTACAGTGGACGATGACCTTGATGTCCCTATTGCTATTCGGAAGCAAAAACGGATGTGCGCGTCTTATCCATTTGCATCCCAGGTTTCCTTTCACCGTCTCACAGGTGACTTTCAGATGTTTGTTGCGGCTTTGTATTCCGTGGATATACCACGGATTTATCAAGAGGCTATGAAGGTTGACTGCTAGAGATTGGCTATGGAAGAAGAAATGAATGCTTTACAGTCCCGTGGTACATGGAGCCCGGTTATCGCTCCATCTGGCGCATCTATTGTTAGCTGCAAATGGGTGTTCACAGTTAAATACCATGCAGATGGCAGTCTTGATCGGTACTAGGCACGACTTGTTGCGAGAGGTTTCACACAAACCTATGGGGTGGACTATTTGGATACATTCTCTCCAGTAGCTCGGCACTCTACTCTTCGCATTCTTCTATCGGTTGATGTGGTACGTGACTAGTCCATATCTCAACTTGATGTCAAGAACGCATTATTGTATGGAGATCTGCATGAGGGAAGTCTACATGCAGCAGCCACTGGGGTTCACTGCTGAGGGGGAGAATCATATGGTGTGTAGACTTCACAAGGCGATATATGGCCTTAAACAGAGTCCAAGGGCGTGGTTACAGAAGCTTTCCCACCTAATTGAACGACAGAGATTCAAAAGATCAAATGCGGATCACTCGTTGTTCATTCAGAAGACTTCTATAGGTACAGTTGTCATCATGGTATATGTTGATGATATTCTGGTTACAGGAGATGACGTTCAGGGAGTAGAGATGGCAAAAGCATTCTTGGGCCGTTAGTTTGTCACGAAGGATCTTGGTACCCCTAAGATATTTTCTGGGATTGGAATTTTCCAGGAATGCACAGGGTCTGGTGATGACCCAAAAGAAATATAATACAGATTTTCTGGTTGAAAAAGGCATGGTTGGATGTAGACCATCGAGCACTCCCATGGATCCAAGTATGAAACTGTATGACAATGATACTGAAGAAGTGGACAAGAGAAGATATAGAGAGATGGTGGGTAAGCTTCTTTATATCACTATAACTCGACCCGATATTGCTTTTGCAGTTAGTCGAGTGAGTCAATTTATGGAGCAGCCAAGACAAGTTCATATGGATGTCATATACATGATACTGAGGATCTAAAGTCTTCTCCAGGCTCAGGGTTGTTGTTTCAAAAGAACACAGATTTATCTATTTCAGCTTATGCAGACACAGATTATGCAGGGTGTCCTAAGGATCGTAAGTCAGCTTCAGGCTTTGCCGTTTTTGTAGGGAGCTCTCTGGTTTCTTGGAAAAGTAAAAACAAGCTGTTGTGGCGAGGTCTAGCGTTGAATCTGAATATAGGGCCATGGCGCAAGCGAGCACGGAGATGATGTGGGTTCGAGCCGTATTAGAAGACTTACATATAGATGTACATTTACCTCTGCAGCTTCAGTGTGACAATCAAGCAGCTTTGTTTATTGCCAACAATCCAGCATTTCACGAAAGAACAAAGCATATCGAAGTAAACTGCCACTACACTAGAGATATGATCCAGAAAGGCTTGATCTCTACTTCACACGTTAGTTCAGAGGATCAGACTGCCGACATATTTACCAAGCCATTGCTCAGAGGACCCTTTCAGAGATGTTCTTCCAAGCTGAGCATGATTGACATCTATGCTCCATCTTAAGAGGGAGTGTAGAGATTTATGTTATGTTATGTTATTCTGTACCGTTTCATATTTTCTATTTTTCTTCTGGACTCTTATGTAGTTTACCCATGGGTTATCTCTATATAAAGGAGCCTAGGGTTCTATGGAATAATAATTTTTCTCATTTCCACCAACAAGGTGCATTGGAAGAGGCACCTCAATTGCAAGATCAGTCAGAACGGACTTGACCCACATAATTTCCATGCTCCCTTAGGTCATAGCCTTATATTCTGATTCAGCGCCGGATCGAGCAACTACAATCTGTTTCTTACTCTTCCATGAAACCAACGAGCTACCAATGAACACAGTGAAGATTGAAGTGGACCTCCTGTCCTTGGGACACCCAGCATAATATGTGTCTGCACATCCAGTAACCAAAAGTGACGTGACTCTTCTGAAAAGAAGACCTGCACTTGGAGAAGATTTCAGATATCTTAAGATCATACAAACTGCATCCATATGAACCTGCCTAGGTTGCTTCATGAACTGGCTAACTCTGCTCAGAGCAAATGATATGTCAGGCCTGGTAATAGTAACATAAAGCAACTTTCCTACCATCTCCATATACCGTCTCTTATCTATCTCCTCAGAGCCATCATCATAGAGTCTAGCATTAGGATCCATTGATGTAGCAGCGAGTTTGCATCATTTCATACATGTCTCATCCAGAAGATCAGTAACATACTTCCATTGTGTCATAATCATACCCTGCTGACTCGTGCAAACTCCAAGCCAAGAAAATAACGTAACATGCCAAGATCCTTGGTCACAAACTGTTGTCCAAGGAAATCCTTAGCTGCCTGAATTCCATGTTCATCGCTACTAGTAACAACTATGTCATCAACAAAAACCAGAACAACAATCGTACCTCCCTGAGTTCTCTTAACAAAAAGAGAATGATCTGTAGTAGATCTGACAAATCCATTTTGTTCAATCAACTCTGAGAGCTTCTGAAACCAAGCCCTCGGACTCTGCTTAAGGCCATATATGGCCTTGTGAAGTCGACACACCATACTAGACTCCCCTCAACAGCAAACCTTGGTGGTTGCTGCATGTAAACTTCCTCCAGCAGATCGCCATACAAGAAAGCATTTTTCACATCTAACTAGAAAAGGTGCCAGTCATGTACAACAGCAACTGCAATAAGAATCCTCAACGTGGAGTGATGCGCAACTTGTGAAAAAGTATCTTGATATTCCAGCCCATACGTTTGGGTGAACCCACGAGAAACCATCTTGGCCTTATATCTGTCAATTGTACCATCGGTATGGTGTTTCACAGTGAACACCCACTTGCTGCCAATAACAGACGCACCTGGAGGAGCCTGCACAACACTCCACGTACCTCGAGACTGTAAAGCGGCCATCTCCTCCTCCATAGCTAGACGCCACTGACTATTCTTTGAAACCTTCTGATAAGAACGTGGTATCTCCACTACTGATAGTCCCATAACGAACTTATGAAAGTCCACAGAAAGGCAGTCCAATGACACATGGGAAGCAAGAGGATGCATAGTACATGTACGTTTCTGCTTCCATAGAGCAATAAGCACATCTAGATCTTCAGTGCTCACATGAGATGTATCATCGTGGTCAACCTGTACCTCACGATGTACATGCAAATCACCATTGCCATTAGAAGAACTCAAATGCTCAGAACATACCTTGGGCGTGCTGGATGATTGATGAGGCACATGAGCACGAGGTCGATGCTGATAAACCTGGGGAAAGAATGCAGGTGGAGGAGGTAGCAGCGGTGGTGGAGACGGTGGTGTAGGAGATGGTGGAGGAGAAGGTGGAGTTGATGATGGTAGAGTAGAGATCGGAGGTAGGGGTATATAGATCTCTTCCTCATCTTCATAAGAAATGAGCTTGTCACTTGTAGGAGAGAAGTACATAATAGACTCAAAAAAGGTTACATTAGCACTAACATAGTACCTTCGTCGAACAGGGTCGAAGCAACAATATCCCTTTTGGGTCTTGGAGTACCCAACAAACACGCATTCGACAGCTCTAGGAGAGAGCTTGTCAAGACCATGGGACATCTGATGAACAAAAGCCACTGAACTAAAAACTCGAGGTGTGAGAGAGAAAAGATTCGTCTCAAGAAACGCAATCAAGAACGGAATCTTTTCCCCCAGAACTGAAGAGGGCATACGATTAATCAGGTAACAAGCAATTAGAACCGCACCCTCCTGTACAAATGATGAGCACGGCTCTGAATCAAAAGAGTCCTTGTAACATCCAGAAGAAGACGGTGTTTTCTGTCAGCCACCCCATTCTGTTGGGAAGTGTACGTACAAGATGTTTGATGCACAATACCATGAGACGCAAGAAAAGTGGCAAGTTGGTTGGTACAAAATTCTAGGGCATTGTCAGAACGTATATACTTGATTTTTGCTGAAAAGATGTTATTTATTTCATTAATGAAGGACTGAATAACATAACAAGAATTAGACTTGTTTTTAAGAAGGAAAACCCATGACAACCTTGAAAACTCATCAACAACAATGAGATAAAATCTATGCCTCTGATGATCAGGGACACGACTGGGACCCCAAATATCAAAATGAACTAACTCAAACAGACGATGACTATTTCGTCCCTGACGACTGTGGAACGTAGACTGATGATGCTTCCCAAGCTGGCATGCCTCGCACTGAAAGGTAGACCGAGGAGAAATCCGTGGAAGAACGTGGCACAGCCTTTGCAGAGGAAGATGACCAAAACGAAGGTGTCACATATAAGGAGACGCAGATCCAGTGCGAATGGAGGAATCACCTGCATAAGGGGATTGTACTAGTCTGTAAAGACCTTGCTCACGTTCAAAACAATCACCTTGCCCGTTAGAATGTCTGTAAACACAAGAGAAGACGGATCAAAAATGGCACGACAGTGTATGTCCTTGGTGATTTGACTAATAGATAATAAATTCATTGAAAACTCGAGAGCATAAAGAACATTCTGAAGTCTCATCGCAGGATTTAGCTGCACCTCCCCTGACCAGTAATGGGAAAATGTGTTCGATCTGCTATCATAACAGATCGTAAAGGCTGGGTTGGACCAAAAGCACTAAACTGACTTTAATCACTACAGAGGTGATGAGATGCATCTAAGTCCATAATCCATTCTGACAAATCTGCCCTGCAACAACTAGTAAAGGCATATATTATACCTGATGAACATGCAGCAGTTGAGGCGGCTACCTCTGAGGATCCTGAGGGAGAGCTGGATGATCCAGGAATAGGCATGATCTCCCTGAGTCTGGCCACAAGTTCGTCAAATCTCTGATCAACAACAGGAGATGGACTCCCAACCTGTTGAGTATGTTCTACAACTCTAGCAAAAGTAGGAAACCCGTACTTAGAATAGCAGGTTTCCTCAGAGTGGCCTATCCTGTGGTAGAAGGTGTATGGCTGACGAAATCGGCCCCCCCCCTCCTTTGCCACGGTTAGATCCTCCACTGCCACGATACGGAGTAGTGTTCCCCCTACCACGAGATGCAGCCATGGCTAATGATGTCTGAGACTGCACATTACCACCAGAGGATATAGATAGCCTATTCAGTCTGTGATATGCCTCCTCCATTGGAGGTATGGTAGCATCAGTAAGAATCTTGGCGCAAGCTGAGTCATATTCAGGATCGAAGGCTGCGAGACCCAGTCATCACAGAGTCTCTGTATGCCTTGAGTTGCTCTGGCATAGCAGTCAATGGAATATAGCCGTGTAGCTTTTCAAACATGCCTGTCAAAGAAGTGTATAGGGTATAGAGGGATCGATCATTCTGCTTCGATGTAAATATATCATGCTGGAGCTGCAATTGGAGAGTATGTAGCAACGAGAATGTCTCGCATAGCCTTTGCAGTAAGCTAGCTTGGTATATCATTTGCTACCTCTGTAGACACAGTCCCAGATAGCCACGCACGTGCATAAGCATCGTCAGCCTCCCATGAGGCATGTATCCCAGTCTTGTCACTTGGCTCCTCCGCGTGAGGATATGCTTCTTGCCATTACACTGCATCAGACTCACAAACTGCATGGCCCACAGTTCATAGGTTGTTCCATCCATCTTGACGATGGGTGCTGGACCTTTGAAGGCCCCTAGGGATGGAACATCAGCTTTGCTGTCATGATTACAACTATCACCAAGACTGGGACATCAACAAATAAGACTCGTGTCTGCACTGCCATATGGGAAGATGGTTGTGGGTGTAGACTCATACCACAACCTCTTCCATTCTTGGAAAGTGCCTTTGGGTGACTAGGGTATTTTTAGATGATCACGCCACACCCTATAGGCCCAAGAGCGGTCTTACACCAAGATGGGCGACGACAGCACGAACAAGAGAGACCTACGAGGGGCGGCGGTCCACAAGATGCCCGCTAGGGGCGATGGCAGCCCATGAGGGGTGGCGTCCCACAAAGGGTTGGTAGCCCTCAAAGGAGGCAGAAGCCCGCGACGGAGGCGACGGCCCGCGACGGGATGAAGGGGTGGCGCGGCTTTTGGTGGGGAGGGGCTAGGGTTAGGGCACAGGCTCCGGTCTAGGACCGTCATTCTCATACCATGTAGAAAGTGTGAAAAAGAGAAGTTGTATTCCACGTAACCCTACAACCCTCTTATATAGGAGAAAGGCTCTAGGGAGAAATTACATAATGAAGACGGAAAAATTAAAGAAATATAAATAGAGAGACAGATATACAATTCTCTCAACATACATGATGCAGCTTAACAATCCCATCAAATCCTCAACGATTCTCAATCTAAGATATGATCCGCTCCTCGATCACCTCCAATTCTAGCCCAAACCAAACATATCTTCATCACACCCAAGCGAATCCCCATCATCTCGCCATATTAGCAAACCCAATCGTATCACCGTCAATTCTATCATTAATCCCCTTCCCAATCTCATATCTACAATCCTTTGCAACAACCCAACTAATCTTTCCTTCTTCTTCCTTCCCTTCTGTAGAGAAGAGGAACGGATGAGATGTTTATTCCATAGAGATAGGGTATCTTATATATAGAGAAAATCCTAGAGAGTACATGAGTTACAGAACCCGAAGGGTCACGGGGGGTTACGGAACTCGAAGGGTTACAGAGGGTTATGGAACCCGAAAGGTCACGGGGTATTACGGAATCCGAAGGATTACAAATATAAATGTAAATATGATAACTCTAACACTCCCCCTCAAGCTGGAGCCGAGAAAGCTGCAGCTTCTAACAAAAAGAAAAAGTATACACCACATCTTCACACGATGCATCATAATAACATATATACGCTGCTAGTAGAAGACCTCGCTCGAGGACGGGTCTGTGGCTTTCAGGTCACCGGAACGTATCTCTACCATGCATGTAGAGTCGTTGCGATATCAGGTCGCTAGAACGCATCTCTGTCATGCCTGCAGGTCACCGGAACATATATCTATCGTGCCTAGAGAAGAATCGTTGTAGAAGAAGTACAACGAGGAGCAGTAGTCGGGTCATAAAAGAAGAAGTATACGCCCTGACGAAGAAGTTGATGCTCGGTGAAGACAGATGATTTGAGTAGTAGTCTGGAGTGTCGGTCTGTCAGTCGTGGTAGGGCAACAGACGTCCTGAAGAATCATCTCTGACTCCTCCTTTCTCCCATACTTGATAGAATAAAGAGTATGGAACATCAAGTTGAGGGAAACAAAAAGTTGGGAGAAACAAGTCATAGTGAAGCAGGGGTTGTTTGAGGGGAGGGAGAGAGGGGCTCCAGGCAGTGCCGGTGACGTAAGAGGTGCGATTGGAGTTGTTGGAGCCTCGACAACGCTTTAGGTGTCGTTGGAGGTGGCAGTTGGTGATGTTGGGGACTCAGACTGCCTTGCGCGAGACCATCGAATCCACAAGCGATGTAGGAGGTCCAGCTCTCTCTTCTTGTCGGCGGAGAGAGGGCTGGTGGTGGCGGCGGATTTAGGGTATTAGGCTCCGGTCTAGGATCATCGCTCTGATACCATGTAGAGAAGTGGAACGGATGAGATGTTTATTCCATAGAGCTAGGGTCTCTTATATATAGAGAAAACCCTAGAGAGTACATGAGTTACGAATCCCGAAGGATCACGGGGGTTACGGAACTCGAAGAGTCACAGAGGGTTATGGAACCCGACTGGGCACGGGGTGTTACGGAACCCGAAGGGTTACAAATATATATGTAAATATGATTACTCTAACACCTTCTTATTCTTCATCTCATATTTTTCTTTGATACCCCCATTACCCATCTACCTCTTTGTTCTTCTACCATTCAAATACCCTCTCCAATCCGACTACATTGAACTCATCCTTCCCCTCTAAATTTCAAATCTACTCTCACCATGGAGATCAAATTTCGTTGAAATTCATCCCAATTTCAGTCGAATTTCAGTTTCGGTGGGTTACCGAAATTCGGCCGAAATGATCTATATCGGCCGAAATTTGGGGGCCCTAGTTCAAAAACCGATCGAAATGACCGAAATTTCGGCGAATTTTGACCGAGCTTTCGTTTCAATCAGTCACAGAAACGAAACCGAAATCCGACATTTAAGGCCCACCTTCCAACCCTGGTCGAGATCGTGGTTGAAACTTGAGCTCCTTCCGCATGAATGACGGATCTCCAAACAACTTTTCTATGATGCCTTCATATATGGGCCGAGCAAAACCAGCTCAAAGTAATCATGTTACCTTGTAGGGGAAGCAACCATCAAGCATCAATAGTAACAAAGCTCCAAGGAGCATCACATTTCGCCAGAACTACGAGAGGAGGAAGCAGATGATATTCCCCAACCTAAAGTCATCATTCGATTTTTGTGGGGATCTTGTCATCCACTGTAGAGCTAATGCCATTCCTCAAACAGCGATCACGCCATCAAGACATATTTGGACCGTGCGAGAAATTGTCATTACATCATCACCAACCCTAATCTCACACCTTTGCTGAATGAGTTGGGATCACCCACCTAGAGGCATGGAATCCTTACTTCAATATGAACCTCAGCCACTGACGAGAGATGCATTACGTGTGCCAAAATTATACTCAAACCCCTGGTGCTCAAAGAATTTCCATATCTAACCCAACCTTGGTAAATGACAGAGACCCATTGGCTATGAATAATAAAAAAACCCTTCAAGCTATTTTTACATTTATTTTATATTCTGTAAATTTGCAAAAAGACCTATGAGCATATTATGCTATAATTTGCAAACGATAGATAACAAAATTGAAAATTTTAGTAAATTTTGCAGTTCTAATATTTCCTTTCATATAACATATTCTGGACCATTATTTGATATATATTGGATTATCAATGATTTTTGGAATGAAACATTGATACTAGCATTGATATTTATTTTAAATTCATTATATCTCAGAAAATTATAGAAAAATACTCATGCATGTATATTTATACAAGGAAACTTTCAGCGTATGTGCTTTGAAAATTAATTGAGTTTATACCAGGTGGAAATTGTTCTTTATATTCCTTTTCTTCTTTTTTAAAGAGCCATATTGCAATATTTTTTAGGAAGTAAGAGGGTGGCATCCCACATTGGGACCCACCGCAAAATAAATTTTATATATATATATATATATATATAATTCAAACTGATTACATTTAGTTACATAAAGTTACATATCGTTTAACGCTCCATGTTCTGCACAACGCTCTACAATGTTCAATTACATTCTCTGTGTAAAATGTACGCCACCGAAAAATGACGCCATTCCTAGTCCGCCAAATTGCCCAAATCAACACAAAAGGGAATGCGATGTCCTCATGTGTAAAACCACAAACCGATCTAATTCCCCCCAGAAGCTCGAGAAGTCTCGTCCAAAGAGCCATGGAAGATACACCATGCTCTACACCGGCACCGAAGACGAACACGAGAAAAAAAGATGCTACAACTCTTCTGTCGAAAATCCATCTCTATCACACGAGACATCCGCAATCCCCATCAACTTTCCTCTTCGTCCATTGGTGAGAATCCCGCCAAGCATGAACAACCAAAGAAAGACCTTGATTCTGTTTGGCACTTTGCTTTTCCAAATCATCCACAGACAACTCTTCCTCCAACTCCTCCCCAACCTCTACGAAAAACCGATATGCCTTTCTCACAGACAAACCACTGTCGTCCCAAATGTAATGATCTCTTCCCCCTATCGGTCCCTCTGTCCGGTCCAGCTCCCACTTGTAGAGCCAAGAAGTCCTTAATCCTCTATATGATAGCTCCAAAGAGAAAACCGAAGACCACGATCCTCGCTCCCAAACCCTCTGAACAATTTCCTACTTATCCACCGCTAACTGCCACAACCTCGGGTATCACTCCCCCAACGCGCCTGCCTCTCTCTAGTCATCACGCCAAAATCTAACACGTGATTCCCTATAATGTGCCTCAACTTAACTGTCGGATCCGAGATTACTTGTGCAATACCCCTCCACAAGGACGAAGGGCGGCGCCCCATATAAACCTCCAAATCCATCGAGATCACATAAAATTTCCTCATCAACATGCAGACAAAGTCTTCCAACTTTCCCCAAAGGCGCACCACCCATTTTGCTATGAATGTCATATTCATATCTCCCACCTTCAATACCCCAATCTGCCCTTATTCTTCAATGTAGTCACCCTCCCCCAATCCACGAGATGCACACCCCTCCCCGACTGCCTCCCATCTGACCAAGAAATCTTCTCATTAATGCCTCCATCTTGGTGTGCACCCCCGCCGGTAGAGCCCTCGTCGAGCAAAAGAAAATTGGGATGGTCGAAAGCATGTGTTTCGGTAAAATCAGCTTTCTTTCCATTGATAGCAACCTCACCTTCCACCCCACTAACCTCTCTTCTAGTCTCGCCAGAAGAGCTTTTCGGACCCCCCTACCAAAGGCAGCCCCAACACCTTCGACGCAAGTGATGAATCACTAAATGCATGTATTAAAATGTATCCGTTGTAGAACGGGCACTTAGTGTATCATACAGAACCGAGTGAATGATCTCCGCGAGGAGCGTTCGGCTTGAATTTATAACCTGGGAAGTCCACGGTCGAACACAAGGTCGCGAGCAATTAAGTGATGAATTTAAGTATCAAATATTTCAGTTAGCAATTTATAAGATGATTATTGAGTGAATGCATAATCCACAATAATGATGTTTTTTTAACAAATTTTTTATGCTCTTAAATTATATGAAGACAATGATGCACAAACAATGAGATAGGTTAATCACAATTTGATTCAACAACCAATTAACAACTAGGTTAATTACAAAATTCCCTGAATTAATTCAATATTTATAAAAGCAACAAAACAGATCCAATGATGGCTTTAAGCATTAATCAGTCTCTAAAGCAATTTCAACAATTTTAACTTCCAATTTCAACTTTGATGCTCAATAGTTTCAGTAAGAAATTGAACCATTTATTAACTTAAAGACAACGATTAAAAATAACTAATAATTAGTAATTAAGAAGAAAGGTGAATATCAGGTTCAATTGCTCACAAAGATGACATCTTCAACTTCATTTAAGGATCTAATGAGTACTTAGAAGTTGAAATGATTCATGTGTGATTTTTAAATTGAAAATAACAACGAAGCACGCCATAGATAGAACAATAAATTAGCTTTCCAACGAGACCAAAATCACTTCATTTTGGATATATAGATAAAAAGTTGTTCAATAATCAATCCAAGGGCATTTTTGCAAGAAAAATTATAAGTTTTATTACAAAACAGTACAGAAATGGACTGAAATGTAATTAAAAAATCTAGCAGGGGCTGAAATGCAAATTGTACAAAGGCGAGAGGATTTATCTGCAATTCTTGGAAAGTTGGGGGTTGTCACTGTAAATAACCCAGTCACGTGCACGCTGCATGTGACATGTATAGGTTCGGAAGTCGAGGCTCAGTTACACGTGGCTGTCTCTGCTTCTTTGCGCAAGGCTCGAGCACAGGCTTAGATTTTGAGCCTCAAGGAATGAATCGATGCTTAGGGCAGCCGACGTGGAACAATCAGGGGTGTTGATTCTCGCCCAATTTGGGGAGATCAACGGTAGATGCTCATCTCCTGTTCTTCGTCTCCGCCGCAGACGGTGGCACTCGGGGTGGGCTCCGGTGAAGCCGCTCGTGCTCCTCCATGCTCCTCTGCTACCACCGAAGGTTAGATGACCTCCCTGAATACTTTACGAAAGTCGTCGAAGGCTAAGGAAGACGAGAGGCGCCGTGGATCACTCTGCCAATGAAGCGTCACCGTCGATGAAAATGGAGATCGGAGATGAGTCTCAAATCTCCGACCATTGGAGCTAAGTCGACCTGCATTGTTAGTAGAACTGCAGACAAGAATTTTGGGTCTGATATGAAGTGGATATGAAGTCAAATGGAGGGATCAAACATAGCGAAGGACATTATCCCTAATTGGGTTCCAGGCTATTGAGAAGCCTATAAAGAATCAAATTGAAAAGACAATGGAGAAATGGAGATGCTGACAGGAGTGATATGCATGGATGTGTGTATAGAGGTGGAGATAACCAGATGCTCAGATCAAGATATAAGCTCACATACAATCCAGAATAAATTATCAAATAGTGACTGGGAAGCAGATATACTGATTTGCTCACCTGGAGAATGAAGGTCGAATCAATGGATTGAAATATCTTTGGTTGCCCGGAATGGAGCATGAAGTGCTCCGGTCTTCGCTTGACGTCTCCAGCGAAGAGACGAAGCTCGCTCAGCCAAGGAGATGGCCGAATCCAACTGTTAAAGCTGAGAATCTCAGTGGTGGTTTACCTCCGTTTTGGCAAACGACTCTCACCCTAACTGTCACCTAGAGGAAAAGGATACAAGGAGGAACCACTCGCAAGTGGTAGATAAGTTGAAAGTTGGTCGATGATGGGATTTTGAGGTCAAGGTTGTTGACAACATGCGGTTGAAGGTGGTGGTTTCAACCATCCCTCTCATCAAAGAGAGAAAGGATAAGGGGAAGTTGGTGATCAGGCGAGGGTCAGGCTTGATCGGTGTAACGAATGGCGGTGATGGTTGAGAAGGAAGTTGCTGGAGGTAGTTATGAAAATGGAGAGAAGTTGGGGTTGAACAAAGAGTTGCGAATATCCTCAGGTGGTGGATGGAGGTTGACGACGAAATCAAGGCCGTTGGATAAAGATCCAACGGTCCAGATTGAGACAGAAAAGAGTTAAAAAGCGGAGCCACGTGGGCGATCGTGGAGGCGCCACATGGCCCAATCAGAATTGAGAGAACTAAAAAATCAAAGAAAATTACAAATAAATTAGCTAAGAGTTGATTTAGAAAAAAAATGATGAACATGAAAGTTGTAGATCTCGATGAGATCTACAACTTCCATATAGAAGTCAAAGAGATCAGAGGTCATTTGTACATAGATAAAAATTAAATATATATTAAAACAATATAGAATAATTTTCTTTCACATTTCTTTTGCTTATTTTTTTGGGTTTTTATTTTATTTTTTTGTTAATTTATTTATATACAACATTATTCTAATTTTTTATTTAATTTTTAATAAGAAATAAATACATAAAATATTACATCTTAATATGATGATATTAATATATATTAATTAGTGTCAATTATATACCGCACACCAAACTGTAATTAGTGTTAATTAGTCAATGAATCTTGTTGATTAACTTAAGCAAGAGAGATAATATTGGTGATTAATAATGATAAATATGGGATTTATCAGCAAGTCACACCTCCAGATCAATCAATCCAAAAGGAACCACCGCTAACTTAGCTTTGTTGATATGCAGTCCTCATAGAGCCCCGAAAATGTCCATGATGGATGAGGCCCTCTGAATTTTCTCCTCCTCAGCTCCAAGGAATTGGGTCATCGGTGTACTGCAAAATCAGAATGGATATATCCTCCCTTCTATATCTTGAGGACCACCCCCCATCCATCGCCAACCTCATCATAACTGTCAATGCATCCACAACAATGACGAATAGAAGCGGTGCCAAAGGACAACCCTGCTTGATCCCCCTATGGGGTTGGAAAAAACCTCCTTCCGGACGACCATTGACCAGTACCGCATGAGACGCAGTCATCACACGTCTCTTGATCCAAGCGATCCACACCTCTGGGAAACCCCTTTTCTCTAGGGACACTCATAAGAATCTCCTGTCCACGCAGTCATATGCCTGGAGAAATCCACCTTACAAAGCACGCTTCTATCCCCACACCTCTTCCAATCAGTCACCACCTCCAAAACCAATACCAAACCGTTTGCCATAGCTATCCCAGATACAAAAGTTGTCTGCTCATGTGAGATGATTCGAGGAAGCACCCTCATCAATCTGTTCACCAGAATTTTTGAAATGATATGGTACAATCCATTAGATATCGCAATGGGCCTGTAACCTCAACCCTCTTCGGAAGCAAGAAAATAACAGCTTTATTCACCCTCTCAAAACCATGGTTACTTTGCTGAAACTCTTCCAACGCTTCCAACACATCATGTTTGATCATCTCCCAGAACTTTCGATAGAAACAAATTGAGAAGCCATCTGGCCCCTAAGCTCCATCTGCGTTCAGCTGGAACAATGCCTTCCTCACCTCCTCCTCAAAGAAAACCCTCACCAAGAGACCGGCCTCCTCGTCAAAAATCCGTGATACACCCTACCCTCGCCAAGCTCAGCCTGCCCTCACGCCTTGCCTTCTGACTCTGGAAATATTACAATGTTTTTCAAATACAAAATAGTCATAATACTTTTTTAAGCTCTATCATTAATTATTTTATTGGAAATTTCTATTATGTTTTGCATTGCTTAAAATTAAAAATTAAACAAATCAAGACTTTTTCATTTTTGTTTCATTCATATTAATTCCAAGAGTTCCAAAAAATACAGTAACTTGCTTTCATCATATATTGCATCCCATATTTTTAGTCTCACAAACTATTGCATTTTCATTGAAAAGACAATTATCTTGCATGCATCATATTTAATTTATCTTTAATAAAAAATTATGAAAAAAACATGTTCTAGGTTCCCTATACAATATGTTTAAGGGGAAAATATAATTTGGATTTCAGAGCTCAGATCGATATAAAAATTTAATTTGCAAAACAACCTTGTTTCTCTTAAAACATTTTAAACTTTATTCTTTGTTTCATTTCCTATTCCCTATTTTGTTTTGTAAAAAATAAAAAAATAGTGCAAAGAAATAACAATAATAATAAAATTTAAAAATCATAAATAACCATTGTGTTGTTCTACATATTATTAGTATTGTGACACCTTAATATAGACATGCTTGATCGATCGAAGTAGCATATAGAATCCTCCACCGCCTCTCTTTGAGCTCGAATTGGACTTCACCAAGTAAAAAAACAAACACTGCACCTCTTCACAAAGATGAAATACATTTTGAATGTGGTTTTTGACTAATCGATCTTTACAATTCTATACTACAATTCGACTAAATTAATATGGATAAAAAGCGGTTTGTCAACAAGCTAACAAAGAAATGGAGCAATAAAATGACAGGCATGTGCAAGGAAGAGGAAGAGGTCGTGGACGAGCCACTAAATGAGCTCTAGGGCATGGCCACGGGCGGGTTCGAGGAAGTGATCAACTACATGACTCTAGAAATGTCGAAGCCGAACAGGAAATTCTAAAGGAAATGTTGATCATTGTTTTTCATGAAAAATACCTTTCCATGAGGTACCTAACTTTGCATCGAGGACACAATTTGTTACACCTCATGTTAAGTTGCATAAGGACATATCCACACTAATGACACCACACAAAAAATGGACTACACACGAGGAAAGGGGAACTAATGACACGCCCTTGGATCCAAGATACTTAGCAAACAACTCGTAAACAAGGGATTCACGCTCAAAACACAGCAAACAACCACACAAGCAAGAAAATTGTGGATGAAGAGATTTGTTACCACGGCTTCCTACTATGTGCTAGTTAATGGGAGACCAGAAGGCATTTTCTTTCAACCACATAGGGGCATGCTCCAAGGCTGCCAACTTGCACCCCTACTCTTCCATCATTACGGTAGATGACCTAGCCCGTATGTTGTCCAATGTGGTTCGACAGGAGCCACTATGGGATACACTTATGGGGAAGTCTCCATTAGGGATGCAAACGGTTTCGGATATATCCGATCCGTCATCGTATCCATTTTATACAAATTTTGACATCCGTATCCAAACCCGTTTTAAAATGGATATGGATATTGTTTTGATATCCGCAAATATCTGTATCTGTATCCGTATATATGTTTCCGTATATAAATATAGTTATAGATTTATTTCTAACCCTATATAACATAATTCTATACTTTCTTTTAGTGTATAATTTTTATGATACAAACACATTTAGTAAATTTGTATCATGTGTTTTCTATCCAATTCATATATATTAAGTCGATTTTATAGAGTATTTCTAACATTACGCGTATGAGATCAGATTCCGTTTTACATCCGTATCTGTTTTTTAAGGATATGGTAAGAAAGTTTTAATATCCGTCAATATTTGTATCCGCATTTGTATTCGTATTAAAAAATGGAAAAGGATACGGTAATACTTATATATGTATCTGTATCCGACCGTTTGCATCCCTAATCTCCATCCTCCTACTTTAATATGCGGACTATAACATTCATTTTATCGAAGGGGATAGGTAGGAGATGGCAGGTATGTCCATAGTGGAGATCTTTGGTGAGCTCTCAAGGCATAAACTCAACAAGCATAATCTAGCGATTATTCCCACTAGTCTTCCCGAAGCAGAGGTTGTGGGGTGTTGTCAGGAGTTGGGACAGAGCGTGTGAATCTCCGTATATATTACCTGGAACTCCCGCTAACTTGTGGAAGATTGTCGATATCAGACTACCTCCCATTTTTTTTCATGGTGAGAGAGGAAGCTATTTGGATGGAAAGTAGCTTCGCTATCTACTGGTGGGAGACGTGTACTTGTCAAGGTCGTCCTCGCAGCGATCCCGATCTTTTTCATATCCTCCAGACTTCTTCTGGTGGGAATCCCCATCATGAAGAGGTTCTTCTAGGGTAAATCATGTCAAGATACTTCAGGCATCCATCGGGTTGACTGGGAGACAGTCATTCTCCCAGTGCAGAAGGGAGGACTTGGAGTACCTAGGTTGGAGAACATGAACAGAACCTTGTTGCTGAAGTGAGTGGCTTGAATTTGAGGAAACCATGATGATATGTGTGGCAAGCAGATTCGAAGCATTTATGGAGTCCATGCACAGCTTAATAGTGTACATCGTCTGTCTTTCTACAGATCTGTGTTCTAGAAGGGCATATGCTCCCTTTCTCCATAAGAGTGTAAGCTCTTCAAGTCGATTTTGGATGATGGTAGATTATTTGCCTTCTGCAAGGATGATTGGACTGGGAATGGAACTCTGGCATCGAGGTTTCCATGCCTATTTGCTCTATCTGCCTCACTGGATGCACAAGTTGCAGATGTTTGAATAGATAATGCCAGGTTGCCGACCTTCTGCGGAGCTTTTTCTGACCAATGTGTACTTGACTATGTGGATCTATAGGTAGTGCTTTGTACACACTCTGCTCAAGGAGCATGTAAGGGTCATTGGACTTGGAGTGAAGGAGACTTTTATGTGACAAAGGCATACAGGTGCATAGGTAGACCTCTAGACACAGGACCTGAGAACCTGATTAGGGATTGCAGATTTATTGGGGAGTCTACTTATGGCTATTGTGTGGATAGAGAATACTTATGGTGAATCACTGGTCTAGATTCATCGATAGCAGGATAGACAGCTGCCCTCATTGTGATGATGCTACGGAGTCCAAAGATAACATGTTTTACGTTTCTGGAATGTCAAATACCATCGGGCAAGACATGAAGATTGAATGGGTAGACTGTAGTAACCATGTAAACTTCTGCAACTTTGTCTATTGTGCTAGATCTCGGGTTGCTTCAAAGTTGCTACTATCAATTAGTACCATTCAAGCATTGTGGCTTTACCTTATGGGGTTATTTTCTCTTCTAATGTTTTTATACTAAAAACCTAATATTCCTTGCCAAAAGTCTCCTTGAGTCTTGTCCCCTATGAGTTAATATTTGTATTTTTCCAATAACTTAAAATATGTGGGACGAACACCTTTGTGTGTTTCCCCCTCTTTTGCATCAAAAAGAATCTGCCATGGGATACGTCATATTAAGTTGGATAGTTGTTGCACAGACAAATTTTCCTCCAAGTTCACCTAGCACAAATATTGCAAAATATTGATTGCCACATTGACCCAGTATAAAAAATATAAATTATGTATATAATACAACATTAAGGCACAAATATAATGCCACCTACTATCTATATAACTAAAACCATAAAACACAAATATAAAGGCAACTTCTTTAGTAGAAACGGCACTATGGTCAGTCTTCTCAAGCAGATCACAACATAAAGTGATGTGGGGGAATGGTCAGAGAATCCATATGAACAAATTAATGGATCCAAGATAGTTACCCATCTAATGTAGATGAAAAACTTTCCAACGGACTACACTTCAACTTTTGAAGATCTCATCATAAAGCAATTGCGCAGTAGGGCACTTTCTAATCCACCCATCAAAATGGTGGCAACAGATATCCTCTAGCCAAAAAATGCAAAAAAGGCATAATAATTTTTCTATTTATAGTTTATCGCGTATTTTCATGTGTAAATTCCTATTTAATTTTCCAATGTCCTCCCTACATGTAAGCGACAAATATGTAATGGGTAGTTCCTTTTTCTCTCACAAAAATATGCCCAACCAACAAGTCCTTTGTTGTCGAAGAAGGTCAGTTCATGCCCCGTTCCACTTCTCCGTTGTCATTAGACATAAGTAAGAATGCATATTAGGTTAGAAGCTAGTATGCATTCTAGCTTATCCCTCCACAAATCTCATTGGTTTGTAATAATTGTTCATATTTCATTGTTGTCATAATTTTTTAAACGACCAACTCAAGTTTCATCATACTCTACCCGGATTGGCATTTTCCTGATGTGATATAACATAATTTACTTGATTATCACTCTAGACGTTAACTTCATACATGGATTGACTTGAATTATTATGGCTTTGATGGTATCACATTCTTATAAAGAAAACTACATGATGTAAACGATTTCCAAATATAACAACAAAATCAAATTATAGGGACTTTCTCCATCAAACAGACGGACACTGTGTTAATTGAGTCACTAAAAGAGAGCACAAAAAAGGCATCCAACAAAACATAAAGCACACCTGATATTTGATGGAGTTAATTCATCTAATCCATTCTGAATGATGTCTGGGTCAAACTTGGATGGAATTGATGATCCAACGAGCCAATCTTCAATTGGATAAATCTGCAAAAAAACAACATATTTAAAAAGTAAGACATGGTATTATCGTTGCTGCAGTAAAAGCTGAAAAAAAATTCTCAACTATCATTTGATCACATGCAGAAGGAGGGAAGGTTGTAATTGTGGAGAGAGAGGTGAGAGAATGTAATAAGTTATCTATTCATGAGGTTCTAGGCTTCTCTTATATAGAGGAGAAACATGTTGGGCAAATTATATAGTGACAGTGTAGACAAAAGAAAAGAGAAAACATAAAAAGGATAGAAGAAAACAAATATCTCGAAAATCCCCCTCAAGCTAGAGCGTAGACATCAATCTAGCTAAGCTTGGAACATGATCTCTGGAATGACCCTCTTGTTAGAACCTTGGTGAACATGTCAATTGTATGTTCATCTGAGCTAACAAGAGAGGTAGGAATGAAACCCTTCTAGATCATGTCTTGATGTAGTGACAGTCTACCTCGATATGATTAGTTCTCGCATGGAAGGCCAGGTTGCTGGCAATGAAAGAAAAGCATGGTTGTCGCATTGGAGGTGCATGGGAAGAGTCACCTCAACAGATAGGTCAGTCAAAATGGATCTGAGCCATATCATCCATGTACTCCTCTATGTCATAGCCATGTACTCTTATTCTGCACTAGATATGGTGACCACCACTTGTTCCTTGTTTTTACATAATACCAAGGAGCTCCCTATGAACACTACAAAGCCAGAGGTAGAATTCATGTCCTTGGGACATCGTGCATAATCCGCATCTGCGCAAGCTGTAACAACAAAGGATGTGCCTCTGCTAAATAAAAGATCAGTGACATGTGAGGTCTTCAGATACCTCAGAATCATAGGGACTGCATCCATATGTGCATGTCTAGGCTGCTCCATAATATGACTCACTTGGCTCACTGCAAATAATATATCTGGCCTAGTGATGGTCAGATACAGGATCTTCCCAACGAGCTCCATGTACCTCCTCAATGTCTTCATCATATAGATTCATGCTCAGGTCCATGGGAGAAGTGGTAGGCCTGCAATCTACCATGCTCATCTAAGAGCGAACGTCCATAACGTACTTCCTCTAGGTCATAACAAGACCTCGTTGATTCTTAGAAAACTCTAGTCCAAGGAAGTAATGTAGATTGTCAAGGTCCTTGGTTACAAACGGTTGACCACAGAAAACATTAGCTGCTTGAATGCCCTACGCATCATCCCCTGTAATAATGACATTATCGACATAAATCACTATAGCAAAATACCTCTCTAAGACCTTTGAACAAAGAGTGAATGAGCTTCAATCTATGTCACGAACACATGCTGCTCTATCAAGACCGAGAGCTTTTGAAACCATGCTCTCAAACTCAGCTTAAGGACATATATAGCCTTATGAAGTCTACATGCCTTCTGACACTCCCCCATGGCAGCAAACCCAGGTGGTTGATGCATATAGACTTCCTCCTGTAGGTACAGATGTTAATTTGGATGTATCTATTGGGTACCCAAACCGAACCCGCTCCATATAAGAACCTGAAACCCGTCCCAATTATTTTTGGAAGGGTTTGTGTTTGAAACTTACTACACATGCGGGTACGAATTCGGGTATGGGATTCTCTTATGAGTACCCGAATCCGAACATGCCCAGAACCCAAATACATATGCGTACATATACACATATACATGTACATGTACATGTACACGTACACGTACATATACATGTACATACACACATACATGTGTTCATGTGTTTATGTGTTTCACATTATTCAAGCTAGTCAAATATAACCCATGTCCAAACGTTTTCAAATCACCTATAAAAAATATTGCTATATTTCTCCGCATTCATTCATTAAATGATATCAAATTAGCTTTTTGTATCTTGAACATACATATAATTTTGATTCAATAGAGAAACCATCCAATTAATATAAGTCCATGAATTCCAATTCCATATACATGTGCTGCATATAGTTGGCATCCCTACATTGAATTCTTGCATTATGTGTTACCCATGAACTAAATGTCAATATGCAGTGCATCTTGAATATTCTCATTTATATATATCTTAAGCATCTTCAAATAACTTATGCCCTTAACTAGATTAGAATTGTCTCTATGTTGAATATATATTGTTAGAAAATCGGAAGCGGAAGCATAAACATGGAAAAGATAAATAAAATATAGAACAAGCGGGATTTTACGTGGAACCCTACTCCGTGAGGAGCGGGATGAAACCACGGGAGAAGCACTCAAAGGGGCGGATATTCTATTGAACTTTCTCATCTGTTACAGGAGGCCTGGGGCTTCTTATATAGCCTCCACAGGGCCTCCGAAGTCCCACCACTGGACGATGTGGGACAAAACTCAGTGGTGGGGTAAATGGATCCTGGAGGGATCCATTTACCCACCTATTACATAAGTGACGCAAGCCCCAAATACTCTAACACTCCCCCTCAAGCTGGAGCATGCAATGCTCAGCTTGGACAAACAGAAAGAAACTCAACTCACAATACATGATACTACAGACAATATCAACCCAACGCGCACAGCTGCTGCAGTCGAGGACGTTGCTTCTCATGGCGTGCATGTGAGGAGGACGAACGGGCTGGAGTGTGAAACTGGATCTATCTGGCTCATAGAATGGTACTCTACTCTGGAGTCCCTATGATACCACATGAAAACCCTTGCCCTTAATGGCATAGGGAATAGTCCACTGCTCTGGAGTCCCTATGGCTCACATGAAAGCTCTGGCCGACCAACAAGAATGACAAATGATTGGCACGCGTCATCGTCGACTCTGAATCTGAAATTTGTAGAGTCTGAACATCTGACCGGTCTGGAAAATCTGATATCTGAATCTTAGAACAAGACCTGTGACTCTACATATACTCCCCCTTTCTCCCATACTAGTCGGAATGACATTGTTGACCACGTTGGGAGAAGATAAGATAATACATAAATATGGGGAAACATGAATATTCTAAAAAATTTCTCTTGCGGCTTTTCTTCATTTTTTTTAAAAAGCCGTCCATTTTTTTTAAACATTTTTTATATAAGGCGTTCCAACATATTTTTTTTCTTCGGCTTCTGCAACATTTTTCTTTCCTTTTTTTTTTGCAAACATTTTTTTAAATGGCATACGGCTTTTCTTTGTATGCGGCCTTTTCTTTTCTTTTTTATCTCTTTTTAAAAAAAAAAGAGATCTTGGCCTACTTGGCCCAAAGATACATCAATTCCCTTCTCTCTCTCTCCTTTTTTTTAAACATAATATCTCCTCCTTTTTTAAAAAACAACCCTTCATTTTTTATAAACAGATCTCCCCTTTTTTTTTGGACTGCTGCAGCCCCCTTGGGCCTTTTTTTTCTCTCTCTCTTTTTTTAATCAACGGCCGCAGCCCCCTTGAGCCCCCTTTTTTTGTTTTTTTTACGGCATAGCAGCCCCACACCTTTGCATTTTTTTAAAAATAAACCCCTGTTTAGGGTTCCCTGGGGCCTCCCTTCGTGGGAACCCCTTTCAGTGAAACACAAGGCCGCCGCCGCTTCTGCTTGGGCGATCGCCTTGCGCCTCTACTGGTTTGCGCGAAGGGGTTTCGCACGACTGCGCGACATGGCTGGGAGGAACGCGCGCGTTCGTGTGCCTGGGGATGGCTAGGGCAACGCGCGGCTCTGGAGGGTTGCAGGGCTCCTCCTGGCGACGAGGGCTGAAGGTGGAGATGTCGCAATGGGGATCATCGCCGATCTGCAGGAGTCTGAATCTGGAGGATCGAGCGTGTGGATAGGAGCTTGCGCAACCTTCTGCGGTTGAGGGGCTCGCCGCTCACGCGGCTATTGCTGTTGGATCGGGTGGGGCGCCGCCTCGCGCCTGGGATCTTGGAGCCCGCCTCGCGCCTGGGATCAGTAGATGGGAGTATCACCTGGAGATTTTGTATCGCCTGGGGATGCCGCCTGGTGAACGAAGGCGCGCCACGGGACTGGACAGACAGGCGAGACGGCGTTGCTGAGAACATGCGGCCAGGTCTCCTGCGCCTGGGAGATGGAGGCCTGCACGAGGCTATTGCCGATCTAGGGTTCCATAGAACTCTAAACAAAAAACTCTCGAACAGAAAAAATAATCTTCAACATAAAACGATTCTCGAACATATTACAAACGAACATGAAAGAAAACCCTCGAGAATCGACCCGCTCTGATACCATGTTAGAAAATCGGAAGCGGAAGCATAAACATGGAAAAGATACATAAAAAATAGAACAAGCGGGATTTTACATGGAACCCTACTCCGTGAGGAGCGGGATGAAACCACGGGAGAAGCCCTCAAAGGGGCGGATATTCTATTGAACTTTCTAATCTGTTACAGGAGGCCTGGGGCTCCTTATATAGCCTCCACAGGGCCTCCAAGTCCCACCACTGGATGATGTGGGACAAAACTCAGTGGTGGGGTAAATGGATCCTGGAGGGATCCATTTACCCACCTATTACATAAGTGACGCAAGCCCCAAATACTCTAACATATATATATTAGATTTCTATATACCTTACATTTATTATCTTGTCGTGAGAATATATTGTATAAATGGCTTATTTAGGATTGATTTTATATTCTACATGCAAATACCCATGGGGTACATGAATATAGGAAGGGTATATGGGCATCTTCTTAGAACTACACATTTAATAAATTGGTGGGTTTGGTTAGAGGTTTTATTAATGAATATGGGTTCGGGATTACAAATACCCATCACGAGCCTGACCCATTGACATCCCCCCTACTTGTAAGTCACCATAGAGAAACGCATTCATCACATCAAGCTGATATAGGGGCCAGTCCCATGTCACTGCAACAAAGAGAAGGATTCGCTGTGTAGAATGACAAGCCACTGGAGAGAAAGTATAATGATAGTTCACCCCAAATGTTCAGGTGAACCCACGAGCCACAAACCTTGTCTTGTAGCGATATATGATTCCATTTACTCGGTACTTAACTGTGAACACCTACTTGCATCCAACAACAGACATTGTGGTAGGAGTTGTAACAATGCTCCATATGCCTTGTGACTGTAATGCAGTCATCTCCTCCATGGCAACTCGTCATTTGCTCTCCTTAAGAGCCCTCTGGTATGTATGTGGCATTTTAATAACAGATAATTCCACAACAGACTTCATGAAATCCGTCGAAAGTCATGCCAGAAACACATGTCCAGCGAGGAGTTATCTCACATAGCTATGTTTGCCTTTACACAAGGCAATAGGCCACCCCAGATCATCCTCCTGTGGTGGTCCCTGCTCAACTTCCTGATCATCGTATAAATGTTCGTGTTTACTATTCACACCAATCAGTTGAAACCAAATTTTCTAAATATACTTGAGGTGTGACGGAAGTTGGAGAAGGCATTGGAGCATGAAGAACATGTTGAGGTATATACGTAGAAGGTGGAAGAACAACATCATCGCCTGACTTAGAGGGACTCAACATGTCACCCGTAAGATTTAGTACAAGATGGACTCAAAGAAAGTAACATCAGCACTGACATAGCATTGCCCCTAGACAGGATCAAAAGTAACACATATATCCCATTTAGGTGCAAGAGTACCCAACAGACATACATATGGCAACTCTAGGAGTGAGCTTGTCAAGACCTGGATGTAGAAGACGAACAAATGCCGCACAGCCAAAGACCCATGGCGTAAAACAGAAAAAGGTCCTTCTTAGGAAAAGCAAGAGAGAAGGGTGCCTTCTCACCCAAAATGGTAGAGGGCACCTGATTGATTAGGTAGCATGTCGTCATCATAGCATCACCCTGCAAAGAATGAGGAGCTCGATTCAGTATAAGAAGAGTCATGGTGGTGTTTAAAAAGTAACGGTGTTTGCATTCAGCAACATCGTTCTGTTGAGAAGTATAAGGGCACGACGTCTAACGGATAATGTCGCGTGAGCTAAAGAATTGGGATAGTTGAATAGTACATAACTATTTGATATTTGATTACAGACTTATAGATATAAATTATTAGAATAAAATAATAATTAGTTTAGGATTTTCTTTGTCATTTACGGTATTTTGTACTTAGATATTGGTGATTAGCACTATCACATGCTAATATGTCTCCATTAAGAGTGTTCTAAGTTCTAAGAAAAAATATCCAACTCCACTTTATTACAAAGATTCACAAGTTGTTAATGTCTCTAGCTATTTATTCATTTATAAATGAAAAAAACAAAAATGCATGCAACCGCATATATCCCTCACATGGCCTCGCATTCGGCCTATTCACTATTCAGTGACAAGTCCAAATGCATATGCATATCGCATCCCTGAACATTGCATGGGTGTCGTATGTGAAGAAGGAATATGGGGTGACAACAATCAGAGCGTAGTTGTTTGAAGGCACGGAGGGTTGACAATGGCCGATAAATAGCATCGTCGGAACCTGCGAGGGGACTAGCAATGGAAGAGGAAAGTCGATGGTGGCATCGATGTCTACAGCTTTCATGTATAATCCATTCAAAAATGGATCATCTTTGATATGCTTTATGAATCCTCATATCTCAATCAAATTCTTGTGTGAGTAGGTAAATAAGAAATTGTGTGCCATGATTGTGGAAAGGCGTGAAATGAAAAGTTGCATTCCGTCGCAGCCCTGGAGCTTTCTTATATAGAAGAAAAGCTCTAAGGGAAAATTGCATAAAGTAGACAAAAGAAATAAGAAACTACAAAATAAAGATAATGAGATATAAATATCTCAACATTCCCCCTTAAGATGGAGCATATATGTCTACCATGCTCAGCTTGGAACAACAACGATGAAAAGGACGCCTCGCAAGAGCTTTGGAAAACATATACGTGATATGATCACATGAAGCAACATGAGAGGTGCAAATAAGTCCCTTCTGGATTAGATCACGAGTGTAATGACAGTCTACTTCGATGTGATTTGTTCTTTCATGGAAGGCTGGATTATTAGCTATTAATAAAGCGGCTTGGATATCACATTTGAGGTGCATAGGAAGTGGCACCTCAATAGTTAGATCAGTCAGGACATACTTGATCCACATCATTTCTGTGCTCCCTTGGGCCATGGCCCCATATTCTGATTCAGCGCTAGATCTAAGCCACAATGGTCTGTTTCTTACTCTTCCATGAAACCAGCGAGCTACCTACAAACACAGTGAAGCCTGAAGTGGACTTCTTGTCCTTGGGGCACCAAGCATAATCTACATCCGCACATCTAGTAACTATGAGAGATGTGTTCTAAACAAAAGTCATGCACCTGAGGAAGATTTTAGATACCTCAAAATCATGTTAACTGCATCCAAGCTTGCAAAAATTGACCGACTAGGCCGACTAGTCGAGTCGGGGGGGTAGCCGACTCGACTGGGCCCAGTCGGCCATTAGTCGGTTTGCCCGACTACTCGGCCGACTTTTACATCAAGCTTTTATATATTTTTTTTTTGCTTTTTTTAAAAGCAAACTTATTCTAATATGCTTCATGTTATATTTAAAGTCAACTACTTCTTTTGTTTCATATTTAAAGTCAACTACTTCTTTTGTTTCATTATGTAAGTATAGAAAATATACAAATCTATATTAATATATAAGCAAACTTATTATAATATGTAATAATGTTATACTTAAAGTCAATAACTTCTTTTATTTCATTACGAAAGTATATAAAATGTACAAATCTATGTATAAAAATGATTTATATATTTAAAATAATTAAAAAAATCAAAATCGACTAATGGCCGATTAAATAAGATTAGTCGTCCGACTGCCGATTAATCCTTAGTTAGTGACCCCGCCGACCGAGTACCGACTACCGCTTTCTACAACCTTGACTGCATCCATATGAACCTGCCTTGGTTGCTCCATAAAGTGGCTGACTCTGCTAACTGCAAATGATATATCAGGCCTGGTGATAGTGACATAAAGCAGGTTGCCTACTAGCTCTCTATACCGTCTCTTATCCACCTCCTCAGAGTCATCATCATAGAGCCTAGCATTGGGATCCATTGGAGTAGTGGCAGGTCTACATCCTGTCATGCATGTCTCATATAGGAGGTCAGTGACATACTTCCTTTGCGTCATTACCATGCCATGTTGATTTCTTTCAAACTCTAGGCCAAGGAAGTAACGCAGCTTGTTAAGGTCCTTGGTCACAAACTGTGTCCAAGGAAATCCTTAGCTGCATGAATGCCCTGATAATCACTGCATGTAACAATAATGTTGTCAACGTTGACCAGAATAGCAACGGTACCTCTCTGGGTTCTCCTAACAAAAAGAGAATGATATGCAGTAGATCTGGCAAACCATTGTTGTTCAATCAACTCTGAGAGCTTCTAAAACCAAGCCCTCGAACTATGCTTAAGGCCATATATGGCCTTGTAAAGTGTGCATAACATATTGGACCCCCCTCAGTAGCAAACCCTGGTGGCTGCTGCATATAAACTTCCTCCTGCAAGTCCCCATACAAAAAGGCATTCTTGACATCTAATTGGAAAAGCGGCTAGTCGCGTACCACAGCAACAGTAATACGAATCCGCAGCTTTGAATGACGTGCAGCTAGAGAAAAGGTATCTTGATAATCCACCCCATAGGTTTGGGAGAACCCACAAGCAACAAGCATGGCCTTATACATGTCCATAGTACCATCCGCGCGGTATTTCACTGTAAACACATATTTGTTGCCAACAACAAATGCATTAGGAGGAGCAAGCACAACAATCTATGTACCACGAGATTGAAACGTTGCCATCTCCTCCTCATAGCCAAACACCACTGACTACTTTGCAATGCCTCCACATAGGATCATGCTACTTCCTCTCGAGCGAGAGGTCAAGTCAGGGTCAGCAACAAAGAGAAAGATAAGGTGTATCTCCATGGCCTATAGACCCACAACATACCTCAAAAAATCCTCTGAGAGTCGAGTCAGAGAAACATGGGAAGCAAAAGGATACAGAGTGCATGCATGCACGCCTCTTCTTCCGTAGGGCAATAGGCACATCAAGGTTCTCAGTTTCCTCATAAGCTGAGACTGGATCATCTACGACATCTTGTACTTCATGATGCACACGCAAATCACCAGTGCCATTAAATGAACTCAAATGCTCAGAACATACCTGGGGCATACTGGATGATGGAGGTGGAGGTGGAGGTGAAGGTGGAGGAGGTCAGTCTCATATAGGAGGCACATGAGCACGAGGTTGGCACTGGTAAACCTACGGAAAGAAGGATAGTGTGGCAGGCGGTGGAGGAGGTGGTGGTGAAGGTGGAGGCAGAGGAGGCGGTGGTGGTGGTGTAGTGGGGCTTGGATTAGACAACATTGGAGGTAGAGGCTGATGATGAGGGATAGGTGCGTGAGACTTCTTGGGGTTCATTCTGACAGGTGCTTAATCTGTAATGCGGCGATCGAATCGGTGGAGCATCTTTTTTCTCATGCCCCTTGGTATCGCAATTGTGGCAGGAGATGGGCCTTGTCTGGTGTAGCAGCGATGACTTCCATTCTTTTTGGGAATCGGCCCACGCAAATTCGCACAGGCCTCGGAGGGAGCGGATATACCCCATGGCCGTTCTCTGGGCGGTTTGGAGGGGAAGAAATGACCTTCTGTTTTCGGATCAGCGCTTTTACAAGGAAAATGTGTGCGTGTTGGCTAATCGCTTGTTGGACGAGTGGAATATGTAATGGGTAGGGCGTTGTTGTTTTGGTCCGTTAACTCTTTGTTTCTCTTTTGCCTTAATTAATAAAACGTGGGGCGGACACCACTGAGTGTTTCCCCCTACCCTTTAGACTTCAAGAAAAATACCTCTTCTCCATTCTCTGAAGGAATAAGCTTGTCACATATAGAAGAGAAATACATAATAGACTAGAAAAAGGTGACATCTGCACTAACATAACACCTTCGTTGAACGATCAAAGCAACGATATCCCTTTTGGTTCTTGGAACGCCTAACAAACACACATTTGACAACTCTAAGAGAGAGTTTGTTAAGACTTGGAGACATCTGATGAACAAACGCAACTGACCCAAAAACACGAGGCATAAGAGAGAAAAGATCCATCTCGAGAAACGCCATCGTGAATGGAATCTTTTTCCCCATAACAGATGAGGGCATGCGATTCACCATGTAGCATGCAATAAGAGCCACATCCCCCCCCCCGAAAGAGGAGCACGGCTTTGGATCAAGAGAGTCCCGATAACATCCAAAAGGTGGCAATGTTTCCGTTCAACAACCCCATTCTGTTGAGACGTATTAGCACAATATATCTGATGCACAATACCATAGGTTCTAAGAAATTGAGAGAGTTGACTACTGCAGAATTCAATAGCATTATCAGAACGAATATAGTTGATATTTGCAGAGAAAATGCGCCTTGTTTCATAAATAACAGACTGAATAACAGGACCAGCATCAGATTTGTTCTTAAGATGAAAGACCCATAACAATCTTGAAAACTCATCGACAGCAACAAGATAAAACCTATGCCCCTAATGGTCTGAGACACAACATAAGAATTGTGCATCATAAGAAGATAAATCCAAATATGATTTATATATTTCAAGATTATAAACCCAAATGCCAACAAGCAATGTCTAAATCATATATAAATGTTCAAAAAGCAAAAAAGAACAAAAAAACAAAAACAAAACCCTAACATGCCTGATAGTGGCACTGTTTGTGGCTGGAGAGGCTCGGAGGAACGAGCCAAAGGGAGCAAGTATCTCCCTTGATGTCGGCGACACGGAGACGGAGGCTCCGTTGATCGGATTCAGAGGAGATGAGCTCGAAGATGCGGAGGCAGAGGAGAAAAATCGAGGAGAGGTATCGCGCAAGGGTTTGGGTGGGAGCTTATTGTCGAACATTAAGCCCCACTTAAGCCTCTAATTTGGTCACCTAACCGGTTCGGCTTCCTCTAGCAATAAATCGAAATTTATATGCAAAAATCGGTCGAGTAGTCGACGAACTAACCCGAGTACTCGGTCGACTAATCATGTCTACCCGAGTAAGGCTCGATCTAGCCTAGTCAACTCGGCTGGGTCGGACCAACTAATTCGGCTGATTTTTGCAACAATGCCTAAGAGCAGGCATAATCTCCCTGAGTCGCGCTACAAGTTCGTCAAATCTCTGATCAGATGCAGGTGATGGACTCCCAACTTGCTGAGTCTGCTATGCAACCCGTGCTGAATTGGAATAGGATGTTTCCTCAGAGTGGTCTGACCTATGGCAGTAGGAGCATGAAAAGCCATATCGATTTCGATATCATATCGATACGATATTTCGACGAAATATCGCCCATATCGACGCAATTTTGTGAAGGAAATGCCCGAAAAGGATGATATTTCGCCATATCGGTACCCATATCGGTCTCATCTCGATATCGATATATCGCCGATATATCGAGATATTTCCTTCCATGAGTAGGAGTATGGCTGACGGGGTCGACTATGTGGCAAATTGGGATGACTACTCCCTCCTCTGCCACGGTTACCTCGACCAAGGTACTCTGTAGGGCTCCCCTTACCACGTGAGGCATCCATAGCTGACGATATCTAAGATTGTTGAGCACCATCAGAAGATATAGAGAGCCTGCTCAATCTGTTGTATGCCTCCTCTATTGGAGGTATGGTGGCATCAGTAAGAATCTGTGCTCGAGCAGCATCGTACTCAGGATAAAGGGCTGCTAGAAAAACTCTGGTCAGCACCGAGAGTCTGTACGCCTTGAGTTGCTCCGGTGTGGTATTGTGTAGAGTTATAGGTCCGAGTCAAATCCAGATGCTCCAGACTCCAGGCCATTCAGATTTAGGGTTTCCAGGAAAACACTAGAAAAATGAATCTCTAATCTTGAACAAATCACTAACATAATAATCTTCAAGAACAAACCATTACAATCGAATATCGAACAAACAAAAAACACGAATACCTCGAGAATCGAACCCGCTCTGATACCATGTTAGAAAATAGGAATGCAAAAGCGAAAATGATAAACAGAGCATGAACTAGAAAGTTAAATATGAAGAACAAGATTTTTACATGGAACCCTACTCCCTAAGGGCCTGTTTGGTTGCTGGGTTGGACAGGGTTGGCCCAACCCTGGTTACTATTCACAGGGGTACTTCCTCCTCACAGATTACTATTCACCCACCCCAACCCAGCCCAACCCAACCCTGTCCAACCCAGCAACCAAACAGGCCCTAAGGAGCAGGAAGAAACTACGGGAGAACGCCTCAAAGGGTTGATAGTCAGTTGCTTTTCTCACTGGATACAATGGGTGTGGGATCTATATATAGTAGCCCCAACTGAGTCTCCACATCTTCAAACTAGTAAATGTCGGACTAAACAACTTGAGGGGGTAAATAGATCATGAAGGTATCCATTTACCCACCTACAACATAAGAGGCGCACAACCAAATACTCCAACAGAAATCATGGAGATTTCAAACATACCCCATAGAGAAGTGTAAAGGGCATGAGAGAGGACAACCATTATGCTTCAACATGAAGATATCGTGCTGAAGTTGCAATATCTTCGACTCATTTTTTGCCAGAGTACGTAGCGGCGAGAATGTCCCACATAACCTTTGCAGTAGGCAAACTCAGTATGTCATTGGCTATCTCCATAGTCACTGTCTCAGGTTGCCATACCCACACATATGCATCGTCTGCCTCCCATACCCCAGTCTTGTCACTTGGCTCCTCCTTCATGAGGATGTGCTTCTTGCCATTATACTACATCAGGCTCATGAACTGCATGACCCACAGTTCATAGTTCGTTCCATCCATTTTGACGATAGGTGTTGGACCATTGAAGGCACCCAGGGATGAAACATCTGCTTTATTGTCTGACATGATGACAACAATATCCAAGATTGGGCATGCACACTGTACTACTTGTGTCTACACTGACAAATGAGGAGATGGTTGTGGGTGTAGACTCATACCACAACCTCCCCCATCCTTTGGAGCCTTCTTTGGATAACGAGGGTGATTTTAGATTATCAAATCACACCCTAGATACCCAGGTGCAAAACTAACAGACGACGGAGTGTGCAGGAGCCAACGCAGGCTGTGGGAGTGAAGAAGGCGGTGGCCTGGACGGCGACCTGACTGCCGACGGAGAACCCGACGACGGTGCTGCGGATTTTGCCGTGAAGGTAAGTGGCATGGACCGTCGGTTCGGGCGACCTGCTACGTGGGAAGGGATCGGCGGAGGTGCGGGAAGAGGTCAGTGATGACACGAGAAGGGCTCGGCGGCAACGGTGCCCGAACAAGCTAGGATTTAGGTGGGGTGGGGTTTCTAGAGCACCGACTCCGATCTAGGACCGTCGCTCTTATATCATGTAGAAAGACATGGAACGAAAAATTGCATTCCATTGTAGCCCTAAAGCTCTCTTATATAGGAGAAAAGTTCTAAGAGAAAATTAAATAAAGTAGACAGAAGAAATAAGAAATTACAAAATAAAGATAATCAGATATAAATATCTCAACAATGATCATAGGAGATATCTTTTCAAGGTATCGTGTCAGAACAATATGGTAACTCCCTTCTGTCTTAATGATTCATATGGCATTGGTTACCAAAGCACACAAGTGATTTAAAGTGTCTTTGATACCAACCAATGCATGCAAAGATATATGCTGAGAAAAGACTATAAATATGACAGCCTTTGCGGGTTAGGTGAATCATGGGGACAATAAGACCGGTGATGTGTAAAAGAAAATCAGCAGAAAAAAGAGAAGAAAGATGAAGATGGGCTCACTAATTAATAGGTCTAAGCAGTTAAGACTCAGAACTCAACAAATTTAAAACTGGCTACCCTAACAACCTAGCCTATGTTTCTACAGGATAAAACGAATTATCCCACACAAAGCTGAAAACAAATATCTTATCATAAGACTACTATAAAATAAATATAAAACACATAAGCTAAATGGAATAAATACCCTAATTTGGTATTGCAGCAGTGAGGGCCTTTGGTAAAGGAGGTAAGAATAAGAAGATTAGGAGGAAGAGGAGCTGAAAGGAGATTGGAAAGGGCTAAATTTTGATAAAAACAATTGATGGTAAAATGCAAAGTACCCCTTTGATCACGCTCTACATTTGGGATGTATTGGAGTCAAGACCTCCATGGATTACTGCTAAGTAGAGTGCTTTTGTATAAAATTGCATAAACAACTTGGTCAATACCTATAGCAGCACTCCTTAGTAGATGATTTTGCAATGAAAGATAAAACGATAAGTTATTTAATTATTTTTAAATTAATTTCTTTGATCAATTACACATTAAGAAATATGATGTTTTTTAGAATTAAAAGCATAAAAAAATGTCTAGGCGCAATGCAACAATAGAAGACGTACATCAAACATTTATCAATGCCAGATACAGGTTAATAAAATGGTACAACAGAAACTAATATCTGCTCGAAAAATAGCAATAAAAAGGTAACTTGCCTGCATATTTGAGGCAATACGAACAACATGTGTAAGCGGGCGTACTTTGTCTTGATAATGAAACCTTGTCTCAGAAATGGCCACAAGCTAAACAAAAATGTAAATATGTTATTTGTGTGATAACACCAAGGATAGGAATAGTTTTAGAGAAAAAATTGAAGAGCATACACCATAAACACTTGAATGACGAGGATAAAATGCCACAGTTCCAGATTGTCTTAGACTCCTTAAACCTGATTTAATGCCCTTATTTTAATATATTGATATTTTTACAACTGAAACTGAAGGAGGCCAAAAAATATGTGGCAATTTAAGATGGGACAATCGTTGCATGGAATTAGGAAGGATTGCTTTTGGGCCTACTATATGCTGTCTCTAGATGAGTGACTGTTTCCACCACTCTACCCATGAAGCTCTTGTTTCCACCATGCTACCAATGTCACTCCAGGTCACATGCTATAAAGTTAATCCTCGCACAAATATTCCCCGCTCTAAGTTACCAACTGTATTTTTCTGGTCAGCAATGGTGTCTGCAGCCGACAAACTGTCAAAATTTCGGTTTAGTTGGTGAGAAAGAAAAAATGAAGGCTGGTTAGGAAAAGAACATTCGGGTGTTCTTTCATAAAAAAGGATGCCTCTAAATTCGAAAGAGAGGCAAGGAGACATGCCAGTATGCCGGAAGGGTTGAGAGCTCTTTGCAAGTATGGTGGGAAGGAACGAAGGGAGCACTGCTGCAGAGGAGTTGGAGGGAACGTCGAGATCCGGAGTTAGGTAAGGGAGGCCAGAGGCTGTGGAAAGGATTGAAATGAAAGAGAGATACATTCACCGTAGCCCTAGAGCTCTCTTATATAGGAGAAAAGCTTTAAGGAAAAAATTACATAAAAAGACTAAAAAGAAATAGAAAATTACAAGATAATAATTAAGAGATATAAATATCTCAATACTCCCCCTCAAGCTGGAGCATATATATCTATCATGCTCAGCTTGGAACAGCAACGGTGAAAAGGCCCCTTCGCAAGAGCTTTGGTAAACACGTCGGCAATCTGATCGCATGAAGCAACACGAGATGTGAATATGAACCTGTTTTGAATCAAATCACAGGTGCAGTAGCAGTCAACCTCAATGTGCTTTGTTCTTTCATGGAAGGCTGAGTTGTTAGCTATGAATAGAGCAGCTTGATTATCACATTTGAGGTGCATAAGAAGAGGCACCTCAATAGTTAGGTCGGCCAGAACGAACTTGACTTGCATCATTTCTGTGCTTCCTTGGGCCATGGCCCTATACTCTGATTCAGCGCTAGATCTGGCCACAACCGTCTATTTGTTGCTCTTCCATGCAACCAATGAGCTGCCCACAAACACAGTGAAGCCTGTAATAGACTTCCTGTCCTTGGGACACCCAGCATAGTCCGCATCCGCACATCCTGAAACTACAAGAGACGTGTCTCTCCTGAATAGAAGTCTTGCACCTGGAGAAGACTTGAGATACCTCAAGATCATGTTGATTGCATCCATGTGAGCTTGCCTAGGCTGCTCCATAAATTGGTTGACCCTGCTGACAGCAAATGATATATCTGGTCTGGTAATAGTGACATACAATAGTTTCCCTACCAACTCTCTGTACCGTCTCTTACCCACCTCCGCAGAGTCATCATCATATAACCTAGCATTGGGATCCAATAGAGTAGTAGCAGGTCTACATCATGTCATGCCCGTCTCAGATAGAAGCAAGGTTGCAGAAAGCGGTAGTCGGTACTCGGTCGGCGGGGTCACTGACTAAGGATTAATCGGTAGTCGGGCGACTAATCGGATTTAATTGGCCATTAGTCGGTTTTGAATTATTTAATTATTTTAAATATATAAATCATTGTGTATACATATATTCTTATATATTTACATTGATTTATACATTTTTATACTACCTTAATGAAATAAAAGAAGTAATTGACTTTAGATATAACATTAAACATATTAGAATAAGTTTGCTTTAGAAAAATCAAAAAAATAAAGAATAAAGAATTCTCTATGTAAAAGTCGACCTTGCAGTCGGCCGACTAGTCGATCTGATTGGTCGAGTTGACTGATTAATTGCTGACTAGGCCTAGTCGAGCCAGCTACCCCCCCCCCACTCGACTAGTCGGACCTATTAATCAGCCTAGTCGGACCGACTTTTACAACAGTGGATAGAAGATTAATGACGTATTTCCTTTGTGTCATTACCATACCCTACCGATTTCTTGCAAATTCTAGGCCAAGAAAATACCGCAACTTGCTAAGATCCTTGGTCACAAACTGTAGTCCAAGGAAATCTTTACCTGGTTGAATACCCTAGTCATCATTGTTTGTAACAATAATATCATCTACATAGACCAAAATAGCAACAGTAGCCTTCTGAGTTCTCTTAACAAAAAGAGAATGATTTGCAGTAGATCTGACAAAACCATGTTATTCAATCAACTCCGAGAGCTTCTGGAACCAAGCCCTCGGGCTCTTCTTAAGGACATATATAGCCTTATGGAGTTTACACACCATACTGGACTCCTCAGCAGCAAACCCTGGTGGTTGCTGCATATACGCTTTCTTCTACAAATCCCCATATAAGAAAGTATTCTTGACATCTAATTGGAAAAGTAGCTAGTCATGTACAACAATAATGGCAATGAGAATGCGCAGTGTAGAGTGACGCGTAACGAGAGAGAATGTGTCCTGATAATCCACCCCATAGATTTGGGTGAATCCATGAGCAACCAACCCGGCCTTGTATTTGTCCACGAAACCATATGCACGGTGTTTTAATGCAAACACCCATTTATTGCCAACAATAGAAGCACCTGTGGGAGCGGAGATGACACTCCACGCACCACGAGACTGTAAAGCGGCCATCTCCTCCTCCATAGCCCGACGCCATGGACCACTCTGTAAAGCCTCCTGGTAAGATCGTAATATCTGCACAACTGATAAGCCAACAACAAGCCTCTGAAAATCCTCAGAGAGTCATGCTAGGGAAAAGAAAAGAAAGAGGATGCATAGTGCATGCACGCCTCTTCCTACGTAGAGCAATAGGCGCGTTCAAGTCACAGTATCCTCATAAGGAGTATCATCTATGGCATCCTGCATCTCAATCTGCACACTCAAATCACCAGTGTCATTAGTGGAATTCAAATGCTTAAAACATACCTTGGGCGTGCTGGATGATGGGAGAGGCACATGAGCACGAGGCCAGTGCAGGTAAACCTGCGAAAAGAAGGGAGGTGTGGCAGGAGGTGGAGGAGGTGGTGGAGGTGGAGGAGGAGGTGGAGGAGAGAGAGGATGATGGTAGTAGTGGTGGTGGTGGTGGTGTTGTAGTGTTGCCCGGAGTAGCCGGAGGTAGAGGCATATAAGCCTCTTCTCCACTCTCTGAAGGAATGAACTTGTCACCTGGAGGAGAAAAATACATACTGGCTCAAAGAAGTTGACATCTGCACTAACATAGTACCTTCGTCGAGCGGTCAAAGCAACAATACCCCTTTTAGGTCTTCGAATACCCAACAAACACACATTTGACCGCTCTAGGAGAGAGCTTGTCAAGACCTGGAGACATCTGATGAACAAAAGCAACGAATCCAAAAACGCGAGGCATGAGAGAGAAAAGATCCGTCTTGGGAAACGCAATCGAGAACGGGATTTTCTCCCCCAAACCGATGAAGGCATACGATTCATCAAATAACATGTAGTGAGAACCGCGTCGCCACAGTAAGAATGGGGAGCACGTCTCTAAATCAGAAGAGTCCTGGTAACATCCAAAAGATGGTGATGTTTCCTTTCAGCCACCCCATTCTGTTGAGAAGTATACGCACAAGATGTCTGATGCATAATATCATAGGATCTAAGAAACTAAGAAAGTTATATACTGCAGAATTCAAGTGCATTATCAGAATGTATAAACTTGACATTTGCAGAAAACACATTCCTTATTTCATTAATAAAGGACTGAATAACAGGACCAACATCAGACTTGTTCTTAAGGAAACCTCACGACAATCTAGAGAACACATCAACGGCAACAAGATAAAACCTATGCCCCAGAAGATCTAGGACACAATTGAGACCCCAAATATCGAAATGAATCAACTCAAAAAGACTATGACTACTTTGACCCTGACGACTCTGGAATATGGACCTACGATGCTTCCCAAGCTGATAGGCCTCGCACTGAAAAGTAGAGCGAGGAGAGATCTGAGGAAGAACGTGACAACTTTTACAGAGGAAGATGACCAAACCGAAGATGTCACATATAGGGAGAAACAGATCCAATGAGAAGAGAAGAGGCACTAGCATAATGAGATTGCCCTAGTATATAGAGGCATCCTTGCTCACGGCCAGAACCAATCACCCTACTCGTAAGAATGTCCTGAAATACAAGAACAGAGGGGTTAAATATGGCACGACAATGTAAATCCTTGCTGATTTGACTAATAGATAGTAAATTCATAGAGAATTCATGAGCATAAAGAACACTCTAAAGCCGCATTGCAGGGGTTAACTGCACCTCCCCCTGACCAGTAATGGGAGAGTGTATTCCATCTGCTATCACAACCGACCTGCCTGATTAAGTACGGTTATAGGTACTAAACTGTCCTCTGTCACCATAGAGATAATGAGAAGCTCCTGAATCCATAATCCACTCCAACAAGTCTGCCATGTAATAGTTAATAAAAGCAAAAGCTATACCTGATGTAAATGCAGAGGATGAGGCTGCTACCTCAGATGATCCTGACGGAGAGCTAGTTGACCCAGGAGAAGGCATAATCTCCCTGACCGTGCTACTAGCTCATCAAACCTCTTATCAGATGCAGTTGAAGAACTGCCACCCTGCTAGATTTGTTCTGCCATACGTGCTGAAGCGGGAAACACATGCTTAGAATAGCAAGTTTCCTCAGAATGACCTGGCCTGTAGCAGTAGGTGCAAGGCTAACGAGGAGGTCGATTGCCCCCTCCTCTTCCACGGCTACCTCGGCCACGGAACTATGTAGGGCTCCCCCTACCACGAGATGTTGCCATGGCTGAAAAGTATGAGACAATTGAGTACCACCAGAAGATATGGAGAGCCTGCTCAGCCTGCAATATGCTTCCTCCATTGGAGGTACAGTGGCATCAGTAAGAATTTGTGCTCTAGCAGTATCATACTCAGAGTCAAGTGCCGCTAGGAAAACTCCAGTCATCACCGAATCCCTATACGCCTTGAGCTGCTCTGGTATGGCAGTCAAGGGAATGTAACCATGTAGCTTTTCAAACATACCCCTTAAAGAAATGTAAAGGGTATGGAGAGGGCGACCATTCTGCTTAGATGTGAAGACGTCGTATTGAAGTTGCAGAATCTTAAACTCGTTCTTTACTGGAGAGTATGTAGCAATGAGAATGTCCCACATAGCCTTGGTCGTGGGCTGACTCAATATATTATTGGCTATCTCCATGGACATCGTCCTAGAAAACCACACTCTTGCATAAGCGCCATTTGACTCCTATGAGGCGTTAACCCCAGTCTTGTCAACAGGCTCCTCCTGTGTGAGGATATGCTTCTTTTACAATTCATTAGACTCATGAAATGCATGGCCCACGGTTCATAGTTCATTCCATCCATCTTCACGATGGGTGTTGGACCTTTGAAGACACCCATGGATGGAACGCTGCTTTGTTGTATGACATGATGACAACAATCTTCAAAACTGTGGTTGCAAACTGGAATAACTATGTTTACACAGAAATATAGAAAGATGGTTGTGGGTGTAGACTCATACCACAATCTCTTCCATCAATAGAAAGCTTCTCTAGGTACTTGGATGGTATTAAAAGATCAAAAACAACAACCTAGGAACCAAATTAAACATATTCGAGCCCATAAGAACCAAGATGGAGCAGACCTTCCAGACTCGGGCCCTCGAGGGAAGTCACGACGGCTCCCCTTGCGCTGGAGGGCGATGGATGGCTACAGTCGCGGCTGGGCTGCCTGCTAGGGCGGCGGTTGGTTGCAGCCGTTGCAGGCTGCCTGCGGGCGACGGTTGGATGCCTACGGGCGACGATTGTTGGCGGCGACGCCGACGCGCGCAGCTCTAGGGTTTTTGGTGGGGTTTAGATTCTAGGGCACAGGCCTCGGTCTAGGACCGTCTCTCTGATACCACGTGGAAAGGATTGAAATGAAGAAGAGATAATTCACCGTAGCCCTAGAGCTCTCTTATATAGGAGAAAACCTCTAAGGGAAAAAATTACATAAAGAGACAAAAAGAAATAGAAAATTACAAGTTAATAATTACGAGATATAAATATCTCAACAGAGGCGAGAGGTCATGGACTCATGTTAGGTGGCATATGTAAAGTAGGTGGAGGGGCAGCAACTGGTCATGCCAAAAAGTTGGTTTTTGGGGAACTGAAGGCTCAATATCGGTATCATAAGAATTAAGAAACCTTTTAGGAAACATAATATTCTTGCATATTAAGGTGAGGGGGGAGTGGGGGCACAACAAGGTTAGGAGGGCTTGGTGCTTCCATTGTGTGGAGTGTGGCCATCTTACTAGGTCATATAGGGAGCTGATCATTTATTTCCTTTTATAGAAGGATCAGCCATTGTAACGATGCATGTTTGCATTCATGTATGCGGTAGCTAAAGAGGTCTGTCATTGGATGGTTGATGATGAGAAACAAGGGTAGGGGCAAGTGGGATAGGAAGGAAGCATAATTTGTGCCATTGTTTCATGGGAAATATGTTGAATCAATTCATGGTGACACGATGGTTGATTGTCGATTCTTATGTAAGATCACAACTAGTAGTTGGGGAGGGAAATATGGTGTTGGGGCACTCCTTCGTTGGCAACTTGAGTTCTTAAGGGAGGACGGTGTATATGCATGAGAGCTATCGAACGTTGAGGTGGAAGCCCAGCTTCATGTGCGAATGGGCATCTAGTCGGGCAACATCCATGCATAAACTACAAATGAAAGTGCTCAATCTAAGGGAGCCACGAGTTTGGAGGAAGGGTGTCCCTCTCATGTGCTATAACACCATAAATGTTATTAAACTCAAGTAGTCATTAACATAAATTATATCAAACCTAAGTTGATCGAACTTGGTTGGTTGTGTTAAGATTTAGCCAATTCGAGTGGCGTGTGTGTCTGACTCGAGTCATTTCAACTCAGTGACTAAGTAATAAGGGAATTTTTTTAGGCTCAACAAAAATTGATGCAGTGAATAATCAATTATTGAAAGTTGAAATTAACTAAAGAAGAAGACTTGATTACTCTTACAAATAACTTAAACCTAGGTTGACCAATTAGGCTAAAGAAGTGAGGCGTTGAGGAAAAGAGTTGGAGTGCCTATGAGAAGTTGCGTGTAGAGGCAAGTACACTAAGACCAAAACACACAATTTCCCACACTTTTTTTACTATAAAAATACTCATAGGAATATAAAGCAACTATTTTTTCTCAAATTTGACAATCATATCCACCCTACATAGAGGTTATACCCTCTACAGGAGCTTTGGATAATAAAAGGAGCCATGAGACATAAGGATTCTATAGTAGGGTGTTCTGCTATGCTAAGGCCAAAAGCTGTTCATAATCCCTTCCCCTATAAAATTTTGATTTCCAAGTTGGTTGTTATATCTTGATATGTATTTAACTTGCGGATTTGTTGGATAGATTTAATACTTGAGTGAACCCTTGAAAAAAGCTACAATAACTTTTTTATACACTTCATCTTGATTAGCTCACTCCAAAAACATATAAGAACTTTGTAATAAACTTGAAAAAGCCAAATAGCTCACTCTCTATTTTACGACCAATTTTAGGAAAAACACATTCCAACGAGGAAACACTTACTTCTTACTTTGAGTGTTGAACTTGGAAGGATGAGGAGGTTTAACGTCCACTTTATCACCACTTTGTAGTTCGTTTAATTTCCATACTACATATTCTTTTTTCATTTAAAAGATGATGTATGTTTGGGCACATATACTATCGTACATTTGTACTTAAACATTGGATTAAAATGTACAATGTTTACCTTCTTACTATTTACGGTGCTATATTAATGAAAATGGTAATGTCATGTGAGCAGAGTTGGTGTCCACCGGGTTGCCCGAATAGAAATTTGTCAATTTTGTTCAGGCAGGGCACTCAAAGGTATCCCATTGATATAGCATTATCAAGACTAGGCTATGCAACGATCCTTCAAAACCAAACAATATTAACTACATATAACATACTTGTTGATATAATAGGTTAAGATGCAAATTTTTTATTCTATATGCATAAATGGCTCCTAGATGGTCTATTTAAATATACCATGTTTTAATGTTCAGGTCAGTCACATGTTGAAACATCAGGCTAGACGTGAAGCATGTGAGCAAGATCAAGAAAAACTAGAGATTTGGGAGCAACTTCTTGATGGCTTTGAAGGAGATGATGTAGATGTCGGTCGAGCCAATGGTGTTGCGCTGCTGGTGACATCGAGTCTGCCAAAGGTACTAGTGGGGATGGCGATGCTGATAGAATCGCCGAGCTTGTCGAGTCAGTGCACAACTCGATGGTACTAGCTGTGATGCTTAGGGCCAGGCCACAAACCCTAAAGATACTCTATAGATCGACTAGTATTTATGTTACTATAAAACCTTCCATGATGCCAAAACTGGAGGATTTAACATGGGCATTACAACAAAGACACCTGAGGATCGGATACATCTCGTTGCAAAGAACTTTGAGGTTAACAACATATTAGAGGAACATTAGGTCTAGTTAGTACCTGCTTGTTGACCATCTAGGAGCCATAATGCAATTATTTGGTTGATACAATATCTAGTTTAAGCGATCAATAAATTATCTACGTCAAAACAGAGACAACAATGCAGGCAAGTAATGCAAGATAAAATGCACATCAACAATGCATGCATGGATGAGACAAAATGTGATATAAAACTTTTAATGCATGTTAAGTAATGACATAATGACCATATTGATAAATCATGAACAAATGCAAATATACTCACTAATATGCCCTAAAATGATCATTCAATCGTAAGCAAATTATCTATTTGATCAACATCCCATTGAGCGAAGAATTCAAAGCCAGGTTTCATTTTAATATGAATAAAAGCATCTATTTCTTCTCTAATTAATTAATCATACATTAAACATCTATTCAGAGAATAAATATAGTCATATGAAAGACAATGAAACGAGGATCACACCGAAACTAAAATCACATCAATCGGATATCTCATGCTCAAGTTATTCGAATTTGCGTCCAGGGGCATAATCGTGATAAAAACATGCAGAAATTCTTACAAACAATTCCCTGTAGGGACTAAAGTGTAAATACTAAAAACCAGCCTTATAATTTATGAAACACCCCCTAGTGGGTGTATTTTTGCAATAACTGGAAACCGGATGGGTGGAGGTGCAATTTACCCAGGCCCTGCACGTGCATCTCACGCGTTGCGAGGCTCGGCTATCGGTTCGGTCGGGGGCAGGTTCAGGAGACATGTGGATATCTCCCATGCTTTGATGATGCTTCGAGTCCACCGAAGCTATCGCCTTGGAGTCGAAGTTGAGAGAGAAACTGAACCGTTGGATCAGAGAAAATCCAACAGCATCTGCTAACTGGTGAACCTTCTTCTTACGCTACGTATCGGCGGTGATATCTGGACTCAGATGACCTTCACTAATCTCCTCTGTATTTGTTCTACTTCGTCGAAAGGTATTTCACCTTTATAGTAACCTAGCGAAGGTCCTGATAGCACCATGAAACTCATATGCATCGGAAAGGGCGATTCGATGAAGGCATGTCGATGACTAGCTTCTAGATCGGAGATATCATCAAAGCTCTGGCCATTGAAGTAGTTACTACCTGCAAAGGTTAGAGCAGTAAAATCCAACCATAAATACGAAATGTGTGCGTGCGAGAGTGAGTAGAGTGAAGGTCATTGATGAAGAAGATGGTAGACCTAATGGGTCGTTCCGCCATTGCAACCCGAGGACAAGGGTCGATGTGATTGATGTATGGAGGAGGATGTATGATGAATGAATCCTTCAGTGAAATCTAGAAACTTAGGTGAAGGTTTGGATCATATCAATTGGAAATTTGAAGTTCAACCCTGAGTGAATTAAATCTGAGAAACATAGCAGAAGTTAAGAAATACATTACCTGAAAATTGAAGAATGATGCGCAGATGAGGCTTGGGCTCGAGGTCCTTCAGACCTCGTGGTCTTCGCTTCAGCAGGACAGCCATCCCTGGAAGCTCGAACAACCGTTCATGGCGGTTGTAGCATAGCTCTAATGCCATGGGCCGCATCGGAGATCGAATGATGTCATCGCACTCCTTTCACTCTTTAATCTTGTCATGACGTAGAGTAGGAGGCTGGGTTGAATCTCGTACAAGTGTGGACACCTGCCTATGGTGGCCGTCAATGGGTTTTTGAAGTATATTTATGTGGTGGTTGCAAGAGGCTCGGCGGAAGTTTCAACCGCTTGTTGTTAGAGGTTAGTGTTATCTGGAGGTTAAGGTTGGCGCGTAGGTGAGGGTAGTTAAGAGAATGCGAGGACGGTGGTGGTTGGTCGGAAGGGCAATCGAGATGGTTAGAATAATTAGATAAAGGCGGGCGGTTAGGACGAGGAAGGCAACGGCTGGAGGTTATTGATGACTTCTGAACCGTTGGATCTTTGATCCAACAGATAAGCTTTACACATGAGGGAACGGACAGGATGAAATAGAGCAGAGCCGATGAACGACTCACAATGAGGGCAGATCAACGGCTGGATGAGGCTCGTCCAAGTAGATCTTACGGTTGAAAAATAGGGCGCCAAAGAACAGCCGGATTATCCTGATGAAGATAGATCAGGCGGCTCAGATCAAGGCAGGTGGCAGATCAGGAACGGGCCACGTAGCGTAATCTGAAGGTGCCATGTGGTCCAATAAGAATTGAAGAAAATCAATAAATCAGAGAAAATCAAGAAGAATTAATTAGAGGATGAATTAGAAAAAGTCATGAACATTAACGTTGTAGATCTCGATGAGATCTACAACTTTCATGTAGAAGTCAAAGATATCAGAGGTCATCTATACATAGATGAAAATTAATACTAATAAAAACCATCTAAAATAATTTTCTTTGATTTTTCTTTTGCTTATTTTTTTGTATTTTTATTTTTTTTATGTTAATTTATTTATACACAATATTAAACCAATTTTTACTTGATTTTTAATAAGAAATAAATACATAAAATATTACACCATAATAGGATTATAATAATATATATTAAATAGTGTTAATTATTTACAGCATAGTAATTAGTGTTATTAGTCAATAAATCTTATTAATTTACTTAAGAAAGAGAGATAAATAATGATGATTAAGCTGATAAATCTGGGATTTATCAAGCACGGACAAGGGTCACCTGGAAACACCGCGGAAGTTTGCAGACTTTTGAAACTTTTGGAAAGAATCTACTATCTAACCCACTTGCACGATGGAAAATATTGGGAGTTTCAAAGATTGATTGAGGGGAACTGCCTATAAAGAAGCACCAATGTATATTCACGAAGGAGATACATTTTCGTAGCACTATCCATACATTTGAGTTCGAGCTAACTACTCTTTAAATGGGCTTTGAGATGGACTAAGAGAGATCTTGCATGCTAATACAGTACTTATTTCGGCACAATAGGCAAACCATGTCGCAGCTTTGAGCATGAGATGAGGTGGATCTTTCTTGGAGTAACCACCAAGACAAGTTTAGGGGACACCAACTAAGACGATAAAATCAACCTTACCCCCTCTTGTGGCAACTATAGTAGTGATTGAGGCCATACTTCCAGTATAGCTAACCAAACCACTTACGGTGAAAGTGTCCCCAAAGCCCGGAGGTAGATGTGACTTGGATAGGATCATCAATGAACTTCAAGCCTCCATTTGTTTCCTAGTCGAGTGTATCACAACCAACACGAATTGATAATAGAGGATGAGGACATAGTTGTGTTAAAGTTTGCGCACAACGACCACTACAATCTCAGCACAAAAGCAACAGAGTCAGTGTAATATCCTTGATAATAATACACCTCCAGATCCAAATTCGATAAACCAAGACATGTGACCAAATTGGATCATGTAAGACCGAGAAACTAATATGTGTAAATTAGATATAATCCAGTAGGAAAAATTAAGCTTAAAATAGGGAATTTAGTATTAAGAAATCCTTAATAATTATTCAAAAAAGTGAATAATGTGGATAATTTTCAAAAAGAAATTACAATGGCTTCACAAGTAAATATAAGGAGAATCTTTGGATTTTTTTGAAGATAAAGAAGTTAAAGCTCCAAAATGGAACCAATCACCAGATATATATTAATTACTAATGTTGAGAATTATTTTGCATTTTCTTATCTATTATGTTTCTACTATGTAATTTGCCTTCTAGGGTTTCTCCTCTCTATAATTGGGAGACATTGGCCACATAATAATTACGTCATTTTTTTCTCCACATGGTATGAGAGCGCCAGTCCTAGACCAGAGCGTTGAGCACCATTAACGCCGCCCCCACCATCCAGCCATCTCTACGCGTGCCCTACACCACCGCCACCCTTCACGTGTGTTCAGCAACATTGTTATCGCCATGGAAGGAAATATCGATATCGATATAGTTTCGTTATCGTGTCGATATCGATATATCGTCGATATATCGCCGATATATCGCTATATCTAGGAATCTTTCTGAAGAAAATGCCTGAAATCGGATATATCAATATATCGATTTCGATATCGGTCCCATGTCGATATCGATATATCGGCGATATATCGCCGACATGGCCTTCCATGGTTCCAGCATGGGGCATCACCCTTTTCATTCTCAAAAGAAAGTCTTCTCCAGTGCAGGACTGCTATTTAGGAAAGGAGCAACTCTTTATGTTTATGCATGTGCTGATGCGGACTATGCATGGTGTCCTAAGGACAGGAAGTCTACTTCGGGTTCGTTGTGTTCATTGGCAGTTCTCTTGTTTCTTGGAAAAGTAAGAAACAAACTGTTGTTGCTAGGTCAAGTGATGAATCTAAATATAGGACTATGGCACAAGCAAGCACAGAGAAGATGTGGGTTCGAGCAGTGCTAACAAACTTGCATATAGACGTACCTCTTCCTATGTAGTTGCAATGTAATAACTAAACTACCCTATTTATTGCAAACAATCATGCATTTCATGAAAGAACAAAGCACATTAAAGTGGACTGCCATTATACAAGAGACATGATTCAGAAGGGCTTGATTTCTACCTCTCATGCAAGTTCAGGAGATCAAATTGCAAATATCATCACAAAGGCTTTGCTCAAAGGACTATTCTAGAAGTGTTCATCTAAGTTGAGCATGATTGACATCTGTAACATCCGAATCTGCACAAACCTGAACCCAACCCGATTAGGGTCCGTATAACGCAATAAAGTTATTAGTCAATGTTAAATACCATAAATCGATCAATTGATCGTGAATCAAAAGTCGTTCGAACGAAATCAGCCAAAAATCGATCGCATCATAATGCGTGCCCAAAAAAGCCGCAACGCAAATTCAGAAACCGCAAAATAAACCGAGACCACCCAAAAATATGATTCGATGAAATAAAATCATTAGAATCGACCGTTCGTCAATCGGAAGTCGTTTGATATTTTCAAACCGCAAAATTTAGCCATAAACCAAAATCGTATCTTAAGAATTTCGGATATTCATACATAATCTAAAGTTTATGAATATTATACTCATTTTGATCGTCATACAGAGACGGTCAAAAAGAGCTATTCTACACCAAAATCTGACACTCGAGGTGTGTATACGATCAACTTCGATTTTCTAAATAAAAGAGAACTATTGATTTAAAAAAATAAAAAAAATAATAATTTAAGTCAAACACTGTTATACAGTAAACATTTGACTCCCTCCACGTGGCTTTATATGTGACTCCACTTGGCCAACAAAGCCCCCTCTCCTAACTTATATAGACACCAAATCCATCTTTCCCTTATCTCTCTATTTTCTCTCCGTTTGCTCCAGCCGTAGAAGCAATCTGTTGGAGCTTATGAAGTCTATTCTGTGATGCTACAACCCTGGAGCCATCTATTCTGCTGCTTGTTGCATAAAGGCAACTACTGCTTCCATGGGAAATGTTGCTCTCCCGAAAATAATTGTTAGTTTTGTTCAGGATATTATAAATGCTTTTCTTTCTCTTCTACTACAATGTAGGATGCATGCACATTATGCAGTTTCTTTTGTTACATGTAAAATGCTATGGAAATTTGTGCAAGATAGTTGGTGGCATATTATAGTTTTGTGGCTTATTGATTAAATGTGAATGTCATTCGAAAACTAAATGCGAAAAAATTTCCCTTAAATGCGAAAAACTAAATTCGAAAACTAAATGCTTATTGATCTCTAGCAAACATGATACTATGAATGTTATGTAAACGGGTATTCCGGATCCGAGAGGGAGCGGGCGTCACATTTTTGGTATCAGAGCAGTGGTACCTCGCTGCATACATTCGTAGTATTATAGTTCCGATCGCATTAATTCTCAGATATCGACAGTCTTCTGATTTATTGCGAGTTCGAAATGGATATATGACATTCAAACTCAACGACCACAAATATCACCAATTGCAACAATTTTTTATATTGTATCCCAAGAAGAGAAAAAGCATTATAGAAATATCCGTGAACATCAACTGTTAATGGATCGATTCTTACATTGAATCATGGCGTCCTGAACTGACGTTTCTATGTTTTAATTGATTCTGCAACGATGAATGAACTTCGAGTTCTAGCTTCGGTAGGTAGAATTACAGAGGCCTAGATCCTTCCCATCACATCCATGGACCAGGTGGCCAGTTGTTGATCATAAGACCGATAGTCAGAGGGTTACCAACGTTGATTGGTGGTCACGAGATAATCGTAGACTGTCTCCTACTACAGCTCGACGAGTTCGACTTGATTTTAGGCATGGATTTGGTTGTCAACTCATCATGTCATGGGTAATTACTTCACGAAGACAATTATCTTCAGGATTCCGGACTTACTCGAGGTTACCTATAAGGGACATTACATTACTCCAAAATAGAGTGCATCTTAATATTGAGAGCTCAAAGACTGGTTGATCGGGGATGTGATTCATATCTAGCAATTGTCTGAGGACATCTGATGGAGAGTCGATGGCTCAGGACATCACGATAGTGTCAGATTACCCTAGGGTGTTCTATAATGATTTGTCAGGTTTACGACCTGAGAAAGAGATTGAGTTCGAGATTACACTACTACCATATACACAACCAATCTCGATGGCTCAATGCTGCTTGGCACTAGCCGACTTAAGAGAGCTGAAGATGAAATCGCAAGAGTTACTTGACGTAGGCTGCGTAAGGCTGAGCACTACACCTTGGGTGCTCCCGTTCTTGTTGTCAAAAAGAAGGATGGATCGATGAAATTATGCATTTGTTAAAGAAAACTGAAAAATAAAATGGTGAAGAACCATTATCCTCTACCACGCACCGATGGCTTTCTTGACCAGCTATAAGGATCATTAATGTTTCAAAGATCGACCTTCGATCAGACTACCATTAACCGAGGATTCGAGATTCGAATATTCCAAAAACAACATTCATGACTCGATATGGGCACTACAAGTTTGGCATAATGCCGTTTGGGCTCACAAATGCCCCTAAAACTTTGATGAATATGATGAACATGATTTCCATCCATATTTGGACGAGTTTGTGATTGTATGCATTGACGATGTGTTGATACATTCCCGAAATAAATAAGGATCACATCAATGATCTAAAGACAGTAATGGACATACTTTAAGAGTACAAGTTGTAAATCAAGTCGAGCAAATGTGAGTTCTAATTATCCCAGGTCTCATTACTTGGGCATGTCATTTCTGGAGCAGGTATCGTAGTTGACACTGCGAAGATTGCGACAATCACGTCTTGAGAGCAACCCAAGATAATCATTCATATTCATAGCTTCCTTGGACTAGTGGCCTATTGCAGACGCTTTGTCGATATTTTTTTCTTTTTCCGAGTCGTTCTTTTCCTGACACGATTGAAACAGAAGGGAGTTATATTCATTTAGGATGATCCATGCAAACAAGCCTTCAGGACACTGAAAGAAAGATTGACGAGTGCGAATATTCTTGCACTTCCTTCAGACACTCAGGATTATGCCGTATATACAGATACGTCAAGAGAAAGTTTAGGGGCGGTTATGATGCAACCAGGTCACGTGATTGTTTATGCATCACGTTAGTTGAGGTCGCATGAGCGGAATACTCCATCTGTAACTTGGAGTTGGTAACAGTTGTCTTCGCTTTGAAGATCCGACGCCACTATCTTTATGAGCTGAATTTTGAGATTTTCACATTTCACAAGAACCCGATGTACATCTTGGATCGGAAGGAGCTCAACACGAGACATCACAGGTGGCTTGAGCTATTAAAGGATTTTGACTACACGATCTCTTGGTGGCAGATGTGCTCAACATGAAAGCTCATGCACATGCGGCAAACTAGCTATATACGTGAGATATGCTCGTAACTTTGACTAATTGGCATCCTCATAAGAGTGTGTCCATCTCTATTGTCATACCTCCACGATAACAATCTTTGGGATTGCATAGTAGGACAGAGGACATATCCTTGAATGTGCATGCCATCAAGGACAAACGTAATGATTTTATGGTGACTAAGTCTATTTTGCGAAAGGTTGGTTGGGTCATTGTGCCAACAATATGCAGTTGCGCGGAGATATTCTCAATAAGGCACACAGTTCACGATTGTCTATTCTTCCTGGCAACATAAAGATGTACCGGGATCTAAGCCAACATTCTGGCGGGATAGAATGAAGCGAGATGTAGCATGTTATATTAGCAAGTGTATGACCTGTCAGATGGTCAAGACAGAACAAGAGACCACCAGGGTTATTACTGTCTCTCTCCATTCTCGAGTAGAAGTGGGAGAGTATTGCTATGGATTTTGTCACTGGACTATCGAGGACACCATATGAACACGATGTTTTTGGATCGTTGTTGACGGATTGACCAAGTCATCCCACTTCATACATGTCAGCATGACATATACTTCATCGAGATTAGCTAGATTATATGTGAAGAACATTATCTAACTTCATGATATACCACGTAAGGTAATGTCTGACATAGACTTGAGGTTTACATCGCACTACTGGCACCAGATTGTATCAGTACTTCAAACAAAGCTGAAGACGAGTTCCGCATACCATCCATAGACTGACGGACAGAGCGAGCGCATTATTCGGATACTTAAGTATTTGCTACGTGCATGCACTCTAGATAGGAAAGTCTCCTATAAGGACCACCTGTCATTGGTAGAACTCCCGCACAACAACAGTCACGGGCGAAGATGTCACACACCTCTCAGTTTGTGTAAGGTGGGTGAACACGCTCTATACTCCGTAGATTTCTTCGAGGAGACTACGAGGATTGTTGATCGATCTTGTAAGGGGAAGGCTTCTGTTGACTCAGAGCTGCTAGAAGAGCTACGCAGACCGTCGGAAAAGAGATTTCGAGTTTCAGGTAATCTGATCCTCTTCTCTAATCCATTCAAACTGTAACTTATCAATATTCAACTTAATCCTTCATAGTGATGGAAATTCCTGAAAACACATGAAGGAGATTGAGTGTTTCTACGAGTATCTCCCATGAAGGGAGTACAGAGATTTGGTGTTCATAGCAAGTTGACACCACAATATGTTGGATCATTTGAAATTTTTACTCGTATGTATAAGGTGGTCTATCGAGTAACCCTTCCTCCACGCCTATCAGTCATACATGATGTCTTTCATATATCCAACCTAAGGAAATATGTGCATGATCCTCACCACGTCATCAGTTACGAGAACCTTGACATGGAGCCAGACTTGATATACAAGGAGAGGCCAATACATATACTCGATAATACTGTAAAGAAGCTTCACAGAATTTTTCCTAGTCAGAGTGCTACGGCATTGACATGGTGACAAAGAAGCGATATGGGATACCGAAGCAGACATGCAGATAAGATACCACAATTCTTTCAGGTAATAGTCAAAAAAAGCCCATTTAATTATATATATTGAAACAGCATGGCTTATTTTCCCTTTGAGGTTTTTATGGGTTCAAAACCCTTTGAGGTTTTTATGGACAGATGAGATCCAAACAAGACACAAAGTAAGTTTGACTCGAGTCTTGAGGAGGAGACTCCCTTTGAGGTTTTTATATTTGTAACATTCGGGTCTGCACAAACCCGAACCCAACCCGATTAGGGTCCATATAACTCAATAAAGTTATTAATCAATGTTAAATAACATAAATCGATCAATTGATTGTGAATCAAAAGTCGTTCGGGTGAAATCGACCAAAAATTGATCGCATCATAATGCGTGCCCGAAAAAGCCGCAACGCAAATTCGGAAACTGCAAAATAAAACGAGATCGCCCAAAAATCTGATTCGATGAAATAAAATCAATAGAATCGATCGTTCGTCAATCGGAGGTCGTTTGATATTTTAAAACCGCAAAATTTAGCCATAAACCAAAATCGTATCTTGAGAATTTCGGATATTCATACCCAATCTAAAGTGTATGAATATTATACTCATTTTGATCGTCATTCAGAGATGGTCAAAACGAGCTATTCTACACCAAAATCTGACACTCGAGGTGTGTATACGGTCAACTTCGATTTTCTAAATAAAAGAGAGCTATTGGTTTAAAAAATAAAAAAATAAGTCAAACTGTTATATACAGTAAACATTTAACTCCCTCTACATGGCTTTATATGTGACTCCACCTGGCCAACAAAGCCCCCTCTCCTAACTTATATAAACACCAAATCCCTCTTTCCCTTGTCTCTTTATTTTCTCTCCATTTGCTCCAGATGTAGAAGCCATCTGCTGGAGCTTATGAAGTCCATTCCCTGATGCTACAGCCGTGGAGCCATCTATTATGTTGCTTGTTGCCTAAAGGCAACTACTGCTTCCATAGGAGATGTTGCTCAACAGTTTGCAGCTGCTCCAGTCCCCCCCTGCTGCTATAAAGTGCAAAAGATGTGTTGTTGCTGCATGGCAAGGCTTGAAGCATGCTGGAATCTATTTGGCACAGCTTTTTACTGTTGATAAAACCTCTCCAGTACAGTTGCATGCATGTCCTTGATCCTCCAATCTTGGATGATCTAAAGGTGCAATCTTTCCCCCTACCCTCTCTTCTTTAGTTCCTTCTTTTCCAAATTCACAAGATACACCACAAGAGAAACCCAAAATTTTTCCCCTCTTTTATTGCCAACAGCTTGCTGGAATTTTTGCTGCTATTAGCAGTAGGTGGGTTGTCCAAGCAAGGAAGAGCTGCAACTGCTCCTCCTTAAACTCCTGAAGCTACAGGGGCAATTTCCAGCATCTCTCCAAGAACAAACAAATCATTTAGGGTTGTTGTTGCATGCAATTAAGTATGAAGCCTTGTCCCACTATAAGTAGGGTCGGCTACATGGATTCTTGCTCAAATCCATGTTGAAAGATTCGACTATTTTTACGCTGGCCGTCGACTACCTAACGCAACCACTGCAAGAGTGGGATTTGAACCCTGGTCTTTTGTGTGGTAGACACACTGTACTACCACTAGACCATTAACATGCAATTAAATCTACAAAATTGAGAGATTTCAAGAGGTACAATCTTCTCCTCCTCTTGTTGCAGTCTATGTTTTTGTACAATTCTAATCTCCCTCTTGATGACTTCCATGCATGATTCAAATTCTCAAATTACCTTTGGAATTAGATAAGAATGTGAAGTTTTAACTAAAATTTAAAAAAAATCAAGGGAAAGAAGTTCACAGGACATGCATATTAAATAAGATAGAACTTTGTTTATGGGGTTTATAAGAAACGAAAACAGTTTGTAGAAGTTAATTGGCAAATGTAGATAGAATTTTCCACATGTTTGTAAAAAAATGATGAGGATTAATCCATTCATGCACATATTTTTAAAAAGGGAGAAGGAGCAGAAAGAAAGAAGAGATGGAAACCAATCTCTTAGGGAGAAATCAACATTTTTAACTCTCCTCCACATCCATGACAGTCCATCTTCACCATCAGCTCCACTGACTGATTGAACCCCATGAAAGAAAGGTGACAAAACATAATAACAAAACCAAAGGGGCTTCTCCTTTTAAGTGGATAGTTAGAAGAACGAGAAAGAAATAAAAAAACATGAGCATGGCTTTGATGCTCTCACCTACAGTATTTTTCTCTCTTCTTGTGCATGTAAGTAGGACTACTGAGAGAGTTATGTCATGATTCATAGGTTAGGTTGTAGCATTTCCTTTGCCCTTTTTATATGGCATCTCCACTTGCTTATTGGTTCATATTTTATTACCAATAAGCCATAAGAAAAAGGAAATTTTCAGGTAGAAGTTGCTATTTTTTTAGTTATTGTATATGGATTGTGTTCTTCTCTCCTTGATAGTTAACAAAACCCCGATAACATAATAGCTTCAAAAAAGGATTTCTTAATTACCATGTGTGGATAAACTATATGTCAGATGGTAAGGAGTGCTCTTTTATTTCCATGCAAATGCTGTCACACAAGAAAGGAAGTTTCAATATGTCGTTATCCACTTGGTTGAGAAGCATTGGTGTCATTTTTTTATTAGAGTGCTTGACAAGACTGTGTTGTAGACCAATCTGACTATCATTTCCCAAAAGTGATGAAGTTGTTGGATGGTTTTATGTGTCAAGCTGTGATCACGGGAGGAATGCTATTGTAGACAATAAATATTACAATAATATATATTTTTATCCATGTTTATGCAAAAGACTTGCCAAATTGCTCCCTTTGACACGATGACCTTATTGAAGAGATTATATATATATATTAAAATATTAATAATCTTCTCTTATGAAGTCAACAAATGATCTACTAAGGCCATTAGGAATAGCAATCCTCGACAAATTAACCCTTAAATATAATCTAGTATTTATACATATCACTAATGATAGACGGTGACAAAATGTCTAGATATTTAAAGTCAATTATAGAAGAGGATGAGAAAGGATGGAGTAGTTGTTGATAAAAAACCTAGATCTGTACAGTCAATCACAACAGAATTCGAGAAAGATTGAGAAATCATCTCGGCAATAGTAAATCAATGATGTATGATAATTTAAGAGTGCCAGCCATGGTGACCTTTACACCTGACTATACGAGGGTGCGGTGACCCTCAGCTGGGCGGGAGATAGGAAGCCCAGATAGGGCAGCGGTCGCTTAGTGCGCGGGTCTAGGATCCCAGTCTTTTTCTCGGTTTTTCGCGAGCGCTCGCAGTTTTTACGCCTCTCTGGGATCCACATGTTTTCTTTCAAAGACCAGTTCCGCTGACCCTTGTTCTTTAGGGTACCTAGGCTGGAGGACCATCGGTTTTAGTTTTTCGAGCTCGTTTGCCCATACTGGTCGGGGCAATTTTTCTTTTGGGGTGACTCTTCCGAGGAATCTCTCCCGCCTGTCTCAGTGGTGTAGTTTTGGAGTAGACCTATCCCTCTACTGGACCACACTTCCACTTAGAGGGCTAGACGGAAGAGTCTCTTACGCTTGAGTTTTGGTTACCTTCCCGCCAATAGACTTGGCAAAGGCTACATGTGAATCAGTTACAGTTGAATTTGGAGGAATTACAATTGAGCTTGGAATGAGTCACAAATGATTCTGGCTAAAGTTGAGATGGATTACAGTTAAATTGGTTACAACGGAATTGGTTACATGGGAGCTTGGTTACAATTGAGTTGGTTGTAGTTGAGCTTGGTTTCCGTTGAGCTAGTTATTTTTCTGTCAGTAGTTCCTGGCGAAGAGAAAAGATCATATTATGAAAATCATTCTCATCAGACTACGAGCTACTACCACTGTTCTTAGATATAGATAGTGGATGGGTTGGGAACTTGGTTAGGATGCATTTTACTCCACCGCATGCCTACGGAGGCACCCCAACCATAAGGCTTCCTTACTGCCTTAGAGTCATAGTGTGAGGTCTTACCCAGACCAAGACCACAGACTATCCACTAAGCTTGAGAAATTCAACAAGAAAAGAACCAAAACACCAGACTCATCATAAGCATTTAATAAAGACAATGATCATATCAGAGACACAACATTCACATCAAACATATATTATAATCAATAAAAAGGCAATGACTTAAATATGGATCATATAATATTTGTATAAAAATGATAAATATGGGTAATTAAGGTAAGATGAGTAGTCTGGGGATTCACATACCAAAACCTGTTGAAATGCAAGTAGTTCTAAATTTAATTGTCAAGCTCTATTTACTTGCTTTCTTTGGGAACCACTAAATTCCAGTTATTTCTAATTAATTAGATTTACTCAACATTTGTTGACGTTTTATTCTCCCTATTGCACGGATTGCAGACAAAACACCTGCATCGTGGTATTGGGAGGGTTGAACCTCAAATTCCGTAGTTAAAATTTGCAGGTACGCATGTTATAATTTTGTTCAGGATATTATAAAGGCTTTTTTTTCTCTTCTACTACAATGTGGGATGCATGTACATTATGTATAGTTTCTTTTGTTACATGTAAAATACTATGGAAATTTGTGCAATATAGTTGGTGACATATTATAGTTCGGCGGCTTATTGATTAAATGTGAATGTCATTCGAAAACTAAATGCGAAAAATTTTCCCTGATTTTCACTAACCTAATGCGATCTCTAGTAAACATGATACTACAAATGTTATGTAAATAGGTATTCCGGATCCGAGAGGGAGCGGATGTCACAACATCTATGCTCTATCTTGAGGGGGAGTGTAGAGACATATTCTATTTCTGTACTATTTTCTTATTGTTCTTTATTTCTATCTGTCTTATGTAATTTACCTAGAGGTCTCTCATCTATACAAGAGAGCCTAGGGTTCCTAGGAAATACATCTTCTATTCTTTTCCCAACATAATAAAATACGTAAAAATATGCTAAGGCCAAGAATGCATCCCACGTTCCTCTTCGTTGTGATTTCCAGAACTTTGCTCTTCATTTCTCCTTCGAATTTGCGATAAACATGTTGAAGATGCGGTATCTATTCATCAATTAAGACGATGATAATTCCAGGAGGTTTGCAGCATTCACATGGATGCCATAATTTGCATCCCATATGTTCTTCCAGCACAAAATTGGGTACACCTAACTCGAGCAAGCAAGCCCCACTCTCAATGATAAAGCATGGACTTTGCCTCGTGTTCTGCATTTGTTCTTCCAGCATGGATTTGGGAAACCAAAATTAAGTCCTCACAAGGAGATAAGTTTATCAAAGCGGAAGAGAATTGATGTAAGGATTAGATATTTTGATAAATTAGGGTCGTGTTCATTTAATTGAGTCCTATTTTGATTTTTACGTAGGTTAAATAATTTGAGATCAATTTAAGATCTGGGGTTGTTGAGTTATTGAGTTAGATTCATTTCAGCAATCAATTAGGTTTTTGATTTAATTTTAATTTTATTATCTTTTAATTGTTGTAATCTCTCCCCTGCCAATATAAAAGGTTAGTAGGCCATTTTTTAAGAAGTTATGAAATAATAAACTCAGTTCTTGGTTCAGAGAGTGCACCCAACATTATCTTCGCATCCCCCTTATTTTTCTAGGGTTCCATTTTTCAGCTTGTTCCTCTCTCATCTTGCGAGCCTCGTAGCACCAATCTTATCCCTTCTCTCTCCCCATCCCCATTTTCATGACTGCATCAGTTCTAGTAGGAACGCACATGATCTTTATATACCACACAAAGGCCCCGTGCGCTGAAGGAAAAGCTCCAGTAAACCAGAGAAAATAACAGCCTATTATTATTCTTAGATGTCTAATCCGCAGTCAATTTCAATCATGCAAAGCCCTATATGTGTCAGTAGGAACACGAGGGGGATATCACGGCAGAGACAACATACAAAGCCCTGATGGTAACATATTGTTTTTTGTTTTGGTGGTCAGAATAATCGGCTCCTCATTGAAAGGTATGGATTCTCATAGAGAGAGAAAGAGAGGCAGCAACATGAATAAGAGCTGGACAACCTTGAAGCTATTGTATACAACCTTGCTTTTTTTGTAATAAGGCCTGTTTCAACAAATAGGTTATTATTCAACACTCCCATAGTAAAAATATAAGCCTGTTCAGGCACAAAGATAAATTTCCATCTAAATCCCCCCCCCCTCCAGATCTCTTGCAATTCCATAGTTTGGTTGGTTGAGTGTATGCTTAAGTCCATATAGTTGCTATAAAGAACTTTTAGATGTCTATGGTTCTCTTCGGTTTTACCCTTTCTTAATTTATTGGTTTGCGTATGAGAAAGGGAAATGCCACGATATAAAAGTTTAAGCATAAGATCTGGCCACCAACTCTTCAATTGCAGGTCCTACGAGGAAACCCAGAGGAATATCATTCTGAAATGTTTGAATGTGAGATTTAAAAATATTGGTCTTCAAAGAAATTTGGACGTCCAAAACTATATCTGATTCAATCATGGGTTTAGCAACAACTTATTTATATTATATTTGATGAGGACAACTTTCCATAGGTCTACAAGACGATCAGTACTTATCCGGTGTTTGCTAATCCTCTCCTACTCGTTACAGCTTTGCCATTTAAAATTTCACCTTATTTAATAGTCATAACACTTGAAAAATAGCCTTTTCTGAGAAAACAAATATAGGCGCATATTGGAGGGTAGAATATGAGAATGGCTATATGACAAAGTGACTCAAGACCTGCAGTAAAATTTTATTAGGATGCCCTCTCAAATATTAGAAATGGGAGCTAAACAAATGCCTAAGTGCCTTCGTAAATAATACATCTAAAAATCAAAATTGAAAATATGGAAAGTTATACTTTTCTACTAAAGAAAAAAATGCAAAAAAAAGGAATTCGCTTCAAAAAATATAAGAGAATTCTTTCTTGCAAATTAATAGGTGACCAAACCTACAGCACCTCATCAAATATCCATTTTTGAACCCCAGCTTTTTGCAAAAGTTCTATGTATCTGAACAATAACCCAATAATTTCTTCCACGTGACCTGTAGAAAATTAGCTATGTAAATATAGAACACTGACATTAGTAGAAAAGAACAACAAAAGTACAATAATCTCAAAAAATTACTGATCAAAACCCAAGACCATAAAGATGAGAAAAAGGAACTAACTATTCCCGGCATCAGTTAGCTCAATCACCACAGAGAAGAAAGAGAAATCATCACTCTGATCTACTTCCCCAGCACTCAAACTCATAGCCCATCCTGAAATACAGTTAATAGAAAATTGGAGAACAGCAAATTGCATGGTAAGTAGAAAAAGAATTTGTTAGTGTTAAGGCAGAAATATAATAATTTTTTGGAGATGAATTAAAGGTGTTAGAAAATAAGAATGCAGACAGAGAAAAACGATAAAACAATGGAGAACGTAGGGATTTTTACGTGGAACCCTACTCCCTAAGGAGCGGGATGAAACCACGGGAGAATGCCTCAACGGGCCGATGTGTCTATTGACTTTCTCAGTGAATACATAGGGTGTAGAGCTTCTTATATAGCCCTCACCGAGTCTCCACATCCAAAAAATAGTCGATGTGAGACTAAACAACTGGATTTGGTAAATGGATCTTGGAGGTATCTATTTACCCCATCTAACCATGAGTAACACATAACACATATACTCCAACACTCCCCCTTACGTTGGAGCATGCAATGCTCAGCTTGGACAAACAGAAAGAAATCTCAAACTCACGCTACAGAACATTGAGGACAATATCAACTCAATGCATACAAATGTCGGCTGCTATCGAGGATGTTGCTTTTCATGCCATGTAGGTGAGGAGGACAAATGGGCTGGAGTGTAAGTTGAACTGAATCTCCTCGTCGGAGAGCATGTGCATTGTATTGCGCCCATCAGAGTCACTGCAACTGAAATGAGTCTCCTCGTCAGAGTACTCTGGCCCGCCACAACATATGGACAACTGCTCCATCTTTGAAAGGGCAGAAATAAAAAGCCGTGGAGACATCCTCGTCGGAGTCCATGGTCGAGAAGCGTCGCCTGGAAGAGCAGCTCACAGAAGGAGTGTCACCTGAACTGGAGTGCACTGCCTGCATGAGAAGGGTGACGCCGCCTTCAAGCTGAGAAGATCTGGTGTGTTGCTTGCACGTGGGTGAACCTTTTCTCCTTTTTTCGCCTGGAGTTGTTGCTGCGAAGCTCTCCAGGAGCGTGCGCATTGACGGGGGATGGCCTTGCTTGGAGGAGTTGCACGGAATCCTTAGGCAGACAACCATGACCTTGCACAGTGATGGCGTGGGGCAACCAACCGTTGGAAGGGTGGCGAAGCCCTAAGAGGTAGGGCAGCGCAAGGAGGAGCATGATGTGCCGTGGATCGGCTTGGAGTGTCATGCTTGGCAGTGCTTGTGTGCGTGGAGATCGACTGGAAGATGTTGCAGATGCACCGCCACCAACTGGGAGGTCAACAATCTCATGATCTGCAGGCTGAAACTCCCGTAATAGTATGGAGTGCTGGAAATCACCTGGAGCTTCACCGTGTTGTGAGACTAGGATTCCAGATTGAGAATCCTAGATCCGTGTTGGCAATGACGCTAGACATTAGGGTTTTAAGAAACCCTAAAATTGAATTTGGAAACCGATCGCAGCTGCAAAATAATCTGGGTTTTAAGAAACCCTAAAATTGAATTTGGAAATCGATCGCAGCTGCAAAATAATCTTCAAAACGGGGACTTTAATCTTCACAGAATTAGGGTTTTGTAAAACCCTAGATCTTTTGAACTAATCACGAATCTCAAACAATAGATGAATAATCTTTAAGAATAACTAAAAATTGATTCTCGAACAGATCACAAACATGATCAAAGAACATGATGAAATCCTCAAGAATCGAACCCACGCTCATACCATGTTAGAAAACAACAATGCGGAAGTGGAGTCAAAGATAAATGATAAAACAATGAAGAACGCAGGGATTTTTACGTGGAACCCTACTCCCTAAGGAGCGGGATGAAACCACGGAGAACGCCTCAAAGGGTTGATGTGTCTATTGACTTTCTCACCGAATACAGAGGGTGTGAGGATTCTTATATAGCCCCCATTGAGTCTCTACATCCCACAGACGATCGATGTGGAACTAAATAATTGGATGTGGTAAATAGATCCTGGAGGTATCCATTTACCCATCTAACCACGAGTGACGCATCATATACTCAAACACAAGATGATGTCCCAAGCCACTTGTGTGATTACAAGATTAATCTCCTTTTTACAGGAACTTGGACTTCTTGCTATTACTCATGTATGTATGTACTGTGACAACAAGTCCATTGCATACATTGCTATCAATCTTATATTCCATGAGCAGACTAAGCACATTGAAGTTGATTATCGTTTCATGCAGGATGCAGAAGAAGTCATGCTCTTTGATCATCTTCCCTATATTTATCTAGTCATGTAACCCTTCGAGGTCTCTTATGTAATTATCTCCACTTAGGCTCTACAGTTTCACGCTATATAAGAAACCATGTACCCTTGAACAAATCATTTCATTCATTCTCAACAATCTCCACAAGAGTTAAAAACAATAGGCCAAGTAGCAACTAAAATGGTAAAAAACAATAATGATTAAAATATGTAGCAGAAAAAATATGTAGTTTTGTGTGATTTATATCTTTTAATTTAAAATAAGTCTTATTCGAAATTAATGTTTTATTTTTGAACAAAAAGAATATTTAAGATTCAAAAATAAAAGTTAAGGTAAGTTTATAGATTTAACATAAATTTTGATTAAAAATCATGTAAACATTACAAGCTACAAAACTAATAGATACGTATTAAAGATAGTAATATATCAAATCTATCTAGAATGCAGACAGGATATGTGATCTTTGCAGTCTATGTAGCTATGCAGACCGAATATGCAGTGTAGACACATAACGCACTGCATAGACAAAGCAGTGCAGCCTAAATAACAAATAGGCGTATGAAACCACATATAAGGTTCATGTTGGGCCACACCTGAACATTGTTTGTGCCCCTCGATGTTTAGTTCACACCTATGCAGACATCAGTGCAGAGTCATAACAAATGAATAAATTATCAATATCCTTTAATTCCTCTCTTACCAAAAGCAGGGAAGTGATGTTATCGGTAGAGAATATCCCTGCCCTAATCACCTTCATCATCACCTGACACTGTACAGTAGCCATAAAAATATCTTCACCCTCGTTGGGACATGACACTCTAATCAGTCGACAATCTCTGGAGAGGATAGCATTCCTTAACGAATTGCATAGAAAAAGCTCTATAAGTGTCGCTCACCGACAAGCCCTCCTCTCTCCATGTCCAACAATCTCTAGCTGCTGGGAACGGGCCACCAATGAGGGACATCTCATCAATCAATTGCAAAAAGCCCCAATGTCACTTCTTTGAAAAGGTAGAAGACAATGTGGCAAACCATGTACTAACCTGCCTTTAAGATCTACTCCAGCAAGCAGCCCCCAAAGAAGCTTTCCACTGCCACAGTAAATGTCCTCTTCCATCTAATCATCCCTGCAAAACTAGAATGGCTTCCTATCTTCGAAGACTGATCTTAGGAAATGGATAAAATTAGCGGATTGAAACAAATACACCTCCACAATTTGGAATGTGCAATGACATTCATAGGCGACATGACCAAAGCAGAAAGGTTGATCTGTAATCCCGATTGATATGTAATCCCACATGTATTTGTTGTACGAGGCATCTAGCATCTCCAAAGACAACTTAGCTACACACGAAGCGAAAGCTTCAGAATTAGGATCATCCCCTCTCTTCAGGATGATCTGACGCAAGCAAAGTGACATTGAAATATCGTCGGAGAGCAAGTGCTCTGTACTGTGCATGTCAGAGTCATTGCAACTGGAAATGAGTCCCCACTTGGAGAACTCTGGCCACCACAACATGTGGACAACTGCTCCATCTTTGAAAGGAACAAACTGAAAAAGCCGTGGAGACATCCTCGTCTGAGTCCATGGTCGCTGGAGAACGGAGTCTGAAGAAGTCTCCTTGCCGAAGAACTGGGTCTCTCCCATACTAGCTCAGAGAATGGGATCTCTACTCTTAAGTCCCTATGAAACCACATGAAAACCCTAGCCCACATGGCATAGGGAATGGGATGTCTACTATGTAGTCCATATGGAATACAAGAAAACTCTGACCAAAACAAAAAATGGGGACCACAAACTGATGACCGCATACATGTATGCGTCTGAAAAAGGAGTGTATCTCTGGAGAACTCGAAGGAAATAGGTCACTAAAACATAGAGTGCCTTAAACTAGGACTCTAAACCAATCCACGGTGTCTGAAATTGAACTGTAGAGTCTGAACTGAACATCTGGCTGGTCTGGAATCTGACATCTGAATCTGGAACAGACCTGTAACTCTACACAATACTCCCCCTTTCTCCAATACTTGTCGGAAAATAGTGACATCGACAAAGTTGGAGAAGACAAGAAAATGGGGAAAACAAAAAACCAATGAATCACTTAGCCGATCTCGATTTTTTTTCGACTTCTCTTTTCACTTCTTTTAAATCATTTTTTCTCTCGGTTATTCTAGTTCTTTTAATAGTCATCTCTTTTTTCTTTTTTTCAAATTAGCCATTCATCATTTTTTTCGATTTTTTCTTTCTTCTCCTTTTTTTCACGTACGGGTTTTTCTGTGTACGCATCCTTTTTTATCAAAATATCTCGGCCAAAAGGCCCAACGCTCTATCTCTCTCTCTTTTATAACAGCAGAACATTGGGCTTGCTTTCTTCCTCTCTCTCTCTTTTAAACTGGGCCTTTGCACAAAAAAATCAAAAAAGATTCCTTTTTTTACTTGGCTCGAACGGCAGCAGGTAGGGTTCCCTAATTAGGAACCCCACGCATGAAGAAGCCGCTCCAGATTGTGTTGCTGCCATTAGATCAGGGGGGCAATGGAGGAGCCTGTCGCCGAAAAATTGGGCTTCGCCTGGAGCTGCAAAGGAGAGAGATCCACTGCCAGCGACGGTACTGGAGAGGTGTGCGCAAGGGACCGCCGCCTGTAGGAGAGAAGCGACAACGATGTTGCTGGGGATAAGTCTCCACCGCGCTTCCGTTGCGGAGATGCGATGTGCTGGCACCACCTGGAGCCCGAGCTCCGTCTGAAGATGAGCGATCGACTTCGCATGGAGAAGATGTGCGGCACCTGGGATACGGAGGTAGGCGCTGGAGCGTTGCTACCTCTTGAACCGATTCGAGAACCTCCTCCTGGGAGGAGCCGCTTAGTCTCATACCGCCTACGCGAGTTGAAGGGAGGAGGCTGCTGGATTGGAGCCCAAGATTCGCTTGAGGGAAGGCAGGTTGTCTTGCTGGAGAAGAAGCACAGTACCAGAGGGCTTTAAAGAAGATATTGGAACCTCTCAGGGAGGTCACCACCGCCGTTGATGGGGCTGGACATGCCCTTGTGAACTAGGGTCGCATAAAACCTCGGTAATTGGATCTGGAGTTCACGCCGCCTGGAATTGTGCAACCCAACTCCGTCACTGTAACATCTGGATCCGTACAAACCTGAATCCGACTCGATTAGAGTCCGTTTAAACCCAATAAAGTTATCAGACAATATTAAATAACTTAAAATCGATTAATTGATCATGAATTAAAAGTCGTTCCGGTGAAATCAACCAAAAGTAAATCGCACCTTAATGCGTGCCACGAAAAAAGCCGCGATGCAAATTCAGAAACCGCGAATAAACCGAGACCACCTAAAAATATGATTTGACGAAATAAGACCAACGGAATCGACCGTCTGTCAATCGGAGATCGTTTGATATTTTAAAACCACGAAATTTAACAATAAACCAAAATCGTAACCCAAAAATTTCAGGCATCCAAACCCGATCAAAAGTATATCAATATTATACTCATATTAATCGTCATTTAGAGACGATCAAGAGATATTGCGCATCAAAATCCGACACTCGAGGCACGAATACGGACGGTTTTTGTATTTTAAATAAGTAAGAGAAATTGGCAAAAATAAAAAATAATGAAAAAAATAATGTCGTTCAGTCTGTTGCAGAATGCAGCCGCTCTTATTTCAATTCCATTTGGCTTGACATTTTACTCCACTTGGCAATTAACAATTCCCTTCTCATTGTTATATAAACACATGCTTTCCCTTCAAGATCCCCAGCCAAGAAAGCCCCCAATTTCCCAATTTCGAGCCGTGAGAAGAGACCTAAACCCCTTCCCCTTTTTTCCTTCTTGTTGCTATTTCAACAAGCAACAAGTTGTTGTCCAAGAATACCTGGAAAGCTCAAATTGAATGAACTCATGTTTTCTCGACCAAGGGATAGTGTAAGAATATATTAGTATTCCACTGGTGCTACTGATGTAGTGATGTTAGTTTCTTATAAAAAGATAATTATAAATTGATAGGATCGTAATTGGAAAAGAATATATATTAAGTATACCTTAGAGATGAGATACTTAGTAAGAATGTGTGGTCAATGTCACTTATCCTTAAGAAACATGGAACTTCGTTAGTCAATAAATGATCCAAAATTTAAATTTGTCAAATATAACAACAAATGAATTTTTCCCACAATTAACTAGGGTCTGCTACATGGATTTTTTGCCTCCATTCAGATTTAGTTTGGGTCATTCTCAGGCTTAAATCCAAATAACTAAGATCCCTTTTGATAGTCAAATCCATGTTGAAAAGATCCGATTGTCTTGAGGCAAATTCCTAAATAGTATTTTTCAAAAAAAAATATTTAGGAATTCGTCTCCAACTGTTTTACGTTGGTTGCCGGCTACCTAACACAACCCTCCTCAATTTACCCGAACAGAATTTACTTGTCGATAAGGAAATACAGTCAAAAATGGAGCGAGCATATCCAAACTTTCTTCAACCCAGACAATTACAAAAAACAAATATAGAATTCTGTCTCTTTCTCCTGAGACGAAATTAAAAGCTAAACAGAAGGAGGTGAGCATCAATAGCAGTTCAATTCAAAAGGCCTAGAGTACCAAAATCCTCATTGGGATTTTCAAATGTGGAATGTCTGCTCAGTTTCTCCTAATACAATTATTTTGCAAGGCATGTGTCCCAGCCAAGAAAGAAACATGCAGCTAGAAATAAATGACGTGTATATCCTAAAAGAATGAGATTTACCTAACAACTTCAAACCAAAAAAAAGGGACCCCTCTCCTTCATGCCCAATGAGGTGACCAAGATATCTACAAGGCCCTTCCTTGTAATTTTTTATGCTAGGTGTAGTGGGCCAAAGAATTCTCAATTTATGACCTTGCTTTATGGGGACAGCTTTGGCAATAATCTGCAGATAGAGTAAAAGTGTTGACAAATATGTTTAATTTCCATTGGCAAAAAAAGCCTGCAGAAAAAAAATATTGCCAGGTAATACTGTATAACTAGACAAATTGCCAACAAAATATAGCCCCTGATGCAACCTGAAGATGTTCCGGTTTGCATGGCTGGCCTTTGAAACGAAACTGGTTGCACCCAGAACTGGGAATAGCACTAAACATTTTCTCCACAAGACTCTGAATTTCATCCAGGTGCCCTAGAGATATAAGCTAACAGGTAAGTGTGATGTCCTCGAGATCTCCAAATTTTAAACATCAAGATGTGCTTACCTTTTCCATACACAACAAGATGCATCAAGCTTGCTGAATAATTTTTCTTGTAAAATTTAATTAATTCTTCCCGGGTGTCTATCCCTATCGACTTTGGAACAGCGTCGAGAGTATCACAATTGCCTGTAACCAGGGATATGTCAAGCAATACTCAAAGTAAGGCATAGTTGTGACATGGTTTCATTATTAAAATGTATACAAGAAATTTGCAGTCCACCCAATTGACTATGGTTCAAACCTCGCCAATTTTCTTTTGCTCAACAGGAAAAAATCTTCCTAAAATAGTAAAGAAAGGCATATGGAAGAAACAAGCACATGGTAACATCTCCAAAAAGTGATACAGGAATCTCTTGAGAGTAAATGCATAATAAGAGAATGCTAACATACAACATGATGAGAAAAGTAGCAAAAACTGTGTATAATGTGGTTATTACATTGCATATCTTTTAAAACAAACAGCGGCATGGTGATGATAAAAAAAGTCACCCAGAAATATGGACTGAATTTGAAAATAACGGAAAACATATAATCCAAAAAAACAGCAAGTGTAAATAACATAGAATGTGAAAGGAAAGCTTATGAGGCACGTATATGTTTCATAAGCGTGTAACCACAGTCCAGATCATAGCATAATAAAATCCAGTAGACTGCAATAAACCAATCTATATACTAACAAAAAATGTATATTTCTACAAAAGAAATTAATGAGCTCAAATTAACAGCTGCTCAAGTGATTGCACCATATAAAATACTAAACAAAAACTAATGGTATGGAGCCCTAAAACCCGGGTCAAATGTGCAGCAAATTGCCTTGTCAAGTAAGTGCATAAATGTGTGTGAACTTTGCAGCAAGGACAAGAACCAGTCTTTTCTCTCTTTAAGTGGAGTCATTTCCACGTATCTGCATTCTAACAGATCTAATTTGGGTCATATTGGGTTCATATCCAAAAGAATCATGCAAGGTTGCAAAAGTCAGTAGTCGGTACTCGGTCGGCCAAGTCACTGACTAAGGATTAATCGGCAGTCGGGCGACTAATCGGATTTAGTCGGACTTTAGTCGGCTTAGAATTTTATGATTATTTTAAATATATAACTCATTTTTATACATATATTTACCTAGATTTTGTACATTTTTTCACTATCATAATAAAATGAAAGAAGTTGTTGAATTTAAATAAAACATTAAGCATATTATAATAAGTTTGCTTATAAAAAAGCAAAACATAAAAAAGATGGTATCTCCAAGCAAAAATTGGTCGACTTGTGTGCCTAGTCGGAATTAGTCGGTACTCGGTCGGCCACCCCACTGACTAGACTAGTCGGACCTATTAGTCGGGCCAGTCGGGCGACTTTTACAACACTGGAATCATGTGCTTGTTAACTGTCTCCTTTCAATGTTTTTAGACCTTCTCATCCCCTCTTGGAAGATCCTTATCCTAACTTCTCATGAACTGATGCCCTAAATGCCTTCTTTGCACATGTCCAAACCACCTTAGACCGGTTTCTTGGATATTATATTCTATCAATGGCATATTAACTTTTTGAATAATACGTTATTGCAATTTGCAGATCCAATCAATTTTTGATTGCAAACCTATTTATAACATCTTCCTCCCAGTTACAGACATTCTCTGCATATGGCTAGAGTAATTGTGTCACACTCGTTGCTACAAAACATTACAGTTCTCAATACAACTTCATAGTATTCACCTTTAATCTAAAGCTCAGGCTTCCTATTGACCCCACCCCTTCTACCATCCACAGGTACAATGTCATTTGCAAACAAGATGTGTCAAGGCATCTCTGCATGTAAATGCTTTGCTAATGCGTTGAATAGGAAGGTAAAGTATTAAGAGACACAGTGAATACTTGGTGTCGACAGGTATCAATATCAAAATGAGCCATCAGCCCAGTTGGATTCCTCACGCAAGTTGATGATCAGCCACATATATCCCTTACCAGCAAGTGGAAGATCAGCCACATATATCTCTTATCATGTTGCTAACAAAATAGGTACCGTTCTTTAGAATCCTCCACATGATTTATCTTCCTACAACATGATAAGCATTCGGAGAGTTGTAACTCCCCCATAGCAATGATGTTCGTCGAGTACAAACTGTTCAGAATCTGGTAAAATGGTGTATATCATGTGACAAGATACGGGGATAATCATGAAGGAATTGAGTGGAGGATGGAGAGCTCTCGTCGTTGAAGAGAGCGCCTTAGGTGGGAGGTTCGATCAGGGATTAAGGTGTGGAGGAGGGCCACCGAGAATGACAAGGAGAGGCATGAGAGATCCATCATCCACCAAACGAGAGGAAGAGGGGGGAGGAAGAAGGCTGGTTGCTTGTTTCTCATTGCAAGTGTTAGAAAATAGGAAGCGGAAGCGAAACATGGAAAAAGAGATAAAGAAGAATAAGAACAGCGGGATTTTATGTGGAACCCTACTCCGTGAGGAGCGGGATGAAACCACGGGAGAATACCTCAAAGGGGCATATGTTTCATTGCTTTTTCTCAATGGTTTCAAGAGGCCCGGGGCTCTTTATATAGCCTCCACAGAGTCTCCAAGTCCCACCACTGGTAGATGTGGGACTAAACTGTAGGATGGGGTAAATGGATCCTGGAGGGATCCATTTACCCTCCTACAACCCAATAGGCACACATAACCAATACTCCAACACTCCCCCTCAAGCTGGAACATGCAATGCTCAGCTTGGACAAACAAAAAAAGAGACTCAACTCAACGTTACATGACACTACGGACAATATCAACCCAACGCGCACAACTACTGTTGTCGAGGATGTTGCTTCTCATGCCGTGCAGGAGAGGAGGACGAACGGGCCGGAGTGTGAGTCAACTGAAGACTTGGAATCTGACCATCGAGTCTGAAACTGCGCCTGGAGTCTCCTCGTCGGAGAACTGGGTCTCTCCCATCTGGCTCAGAGAATGGTGCTCTACTATGCAGTACCTATGATACCACATGAAAACTCTGGCCGACAAAACAAGAAGAATGATGCGGATCACGACAAATTGATGGCATACATGTGCTCATCTGAAAAGACCGCATCCATGTACGTGTCTGAAACTGGAGACTCGGAGTCTGACGTCGAGTCTGAATAACTAAACTGTAGAGTCTGAAAATCTGATCGGTCCGGATCTTATATCTGAATCTGGAATCTGAAGTCTGGAGAAGACATGTGACTCAACATATACTCCCCCTTTCTCCCATACTTGTCAGACATCGACAAAGTTGGGAGAAGACAATGAAACTGAGGAAAAACATGAACTTGCGGCTTTTCGTCATTTTTTTTATAGCCGCCATTTTTTTAACATAAGTCGTTCCATCATTTTTTCGGTTTTTCAATCATTTTTTGGAATTTTGCGTACGACTTTTTTTCTTTTTTTTGTACGCACCTTTTCCCGTTTTTCCTTTTTTTTACTTTTCACTCTCTCTCTCTCTTTTAACTAGCCCTCCCCTTTGGCTTTACAAATAATAATTTTTTTTAATAAGGTTGGACCGGGTCATTGCGCCTTTAGGGTTCCCTGCGTAGGAAACCATCTTCGAATAACCCCTCCGCCGGAGGGGAGCGCCGCCAGATGTGAGATCACACGCAGATCTCCCGCGAAAGACAGGCCCCTAGGAGGAGGGGCAATGGCAAGCTCCCGCAGAAGACGCTGACCACTCGCGTCGCCTGTGCGAGTACTTGGGGCTGAGGTGGCGGCACGTGTGGGGGTTGGAGGGATTACGGGGCACCGGTACCTTCTGGGGTTGTGCGCAATCAGAGAGGCAGAAGGAGATCCCGTAAAAGACGTGCCGCAAGGGAGGAGGGCTCCGCCTGGGATGTTCGAGCATCGTCGCACGACGTGCTGGAGGGTACGCGCCAGACAGGGGAGGCAAGCATCTACGCCCGGGCTTGTTGCCTGAAGCCCTTGCACGTATGGAGTGCCTGGAAGCAAGGTTGAAGGGGAGGTCGCCTATGCGCCAGGATTTCGTCGTTAGGGCCCCGGTGCCGCGCGCATGTAGCTACGTGCCTGGGTGCCGTCACTGGAGGGTTGCGCGGTAGGGCTGTCGCCTGGAGGTATCTTTGCGGCCTGGAGATGGAGTCGCCTAAACCCTAAAACTTGGACAGAACTTGAACAAAACACTAATAATCATCTTCAAGAACATAGAACTTCAAACACGAATCTCGAAAAATAAAAACTTGAAATCCTCAATAGGATCCCTAAAACTTGGACAGAACTTGAACAAAACACTAATAATCATCTTCAAGAACATAGAACTTCAAACACGAATCTCGAAAAATAAAAACTTGAAATCCTCGAGAATCGACCCGCTCTGATACCATGTTAGAAAATAGGAAGCGAAAGCGAAACATGGAAAAGGAGATAAAAAAGAATAAGAACAACGGGATTTTACGTGGAACCCTACTCCGTAAGGAGCGGGATGAAACCACGGGAGAAGCCCTCAAAGGGGCATATGCTTCATTGCTTTTTCTCGATGGTTACAGGAGGCCTGGGGCTCTTTATATAGCCTCCACAGAGCCTCCAAGTCCCACCACTGGTAGACGTGGGACTAAACTGTTGGATGGGGTAAGGGATCCATTTACCCTCCTACAACCCAATAGACGCACATAACCAATACTCCAACAGCAAGCGAGGCCAGCGTTGCTATAGGTGTAGGATCTATGGTCACAGAGCTTCTTCGTGTGCGCTCCTGCCGCGGTGATTCGGCTGCAGGAGGGAAGGACATCGAAAAGCCGCTTGTGTTCATGAACACCCACAAGTTGATAAGGTCGGCAACATCGGGAAAACTATACATCCTTTGATCGCAGGCATTCACAGGGACACAAGAACATACGCTTCGACAGTATGCCTTGGAAAAAAATTTAAAAAACCAGAGAAAGGAGAGAAAGGAGATCTGCTCATAGGTATCCCTGCATCAGATGATTCGAATGTCAACATGATCTTGGGCTCTATGAAGGCTATTCTAAAAGAGTCCGTTACAGGCGACGTTGTGGGGTTGGATTCGAAGTTATTATGTGCGAGGGGTTTATGTAAAGTTGAAGCTGGCATGCTCCAGCAAGGCGATCCGAGGTCCGGTGTCAAGCAGTGTCTCCAATGATTCACGGATGGTGAAGCTCCTGAGCAAAAAAGTAGTGGGTGGCTCATGTACTGGGAGTGCCTTTCCTCTCATGCTCGATTGACGATCTTAAACAAGTGTTGATGGAACTAGGAGTAGTAATGAAGGTGCTTTCTGATGGACAAACCCTTGGCTCGAATCCCAAGTCAACTCTCGTGGTCATTGAGGGATTTGAATCCCCCATTAGAGAGTCAGTTTGTGAATTACATGTGGGTCGGGCTTCTTTCCGGCTATAGGTTAGTGTTCTTCCTCAATCATCGCTGCCATCTCTGACGATGGTAGCTTCGACGAGTTCATCCTCAGTCGCAAAGCTGCCATTACAGTCGATAATGAAAAGCATGGCAGAATCGCAATATGAGATCCCGAATCAGCTATCCTTGGAAAGTTTTCAAAAAAGAGAGGGTTTTGCATAATTGGATTCGAAAGACTTAATTGCGGAGAATAACCTGGAGGTTTCCATCCCAGTTGTCCGAGCCCTCTCTTTGCCAACGCACCAGACCTTCCTTTTAGGGCTCGGGTCTTTCTTGGAGGCGGTGACAGATGTGTGGACTGCTAGTTATAATCAGGTGGACTCAAACCCGACACGAAAGGTGTTGCTTTTGGAGGACCAGTTTAAAGGGACACCTTCGATACCTCTAACAGAGACCCGGTGTTTGATTATTGTTGGGGATCTGCTAGAAAGATTGGGAAAATGGGAATCCGAGTGTTTCAGGAACTTTCGTTCGAACGGTCGCCTAGTGATGAACAATTGACAAATTTGAAGCATCTTCGAGCTCCAAACTCTCCTCTGAGTGGTGACCTTTCCGAAGCTCCTGCTACTGACGTGTGGCTGCCACTGATACCAAACTCCACTCTGCATCTTTACCTCTCGGCCAAAGCCCAAGTCGGTGAGGAGGCTTTCTCTATTACTTCAAAAGCCTCTTTGGGATCGAAATAGGAAACCTCCAAAGGTCCTCTACCACTTACGGAAATTGTTCCTCCTAAGACATTGTTAAGTCCCCTTTTGAGACCCTCTTTGGAGGGTGTGATTTCTACTTTGACAGTTGTAGTGGCTCAGAACCAACCGGGAACCCATTCATTGACAACACTTGTGAATGGGACAACTCTCTCCTCTTGTCCTTCTTTCACGATGAGTGCCAACAGGGGGAGAGGAAAGAGATGTAGGAGCAGAAAAAGATCTAAGAAATTAATGTCAGGAAGTACCAACTCTCGATTCTTAAGTCAACGAGTGGCGGCAGCGACGAGCACGATTCGAACGTCGGGATCACCAAAGTTGTTTTAATGAAAGTAATAACTTGGAATGTACGGGGACTGGGTGACCCTGAGAAACTGAGCTCATCGGTTGCTCCACTGATTGAGCGGAGCTGTGATATGGTATTGTTACAAGAGACAAAACTCTCTTCATGCTCGTCTTTCCTTAGGAGATCTGTGGGTGATGGTGCTCTGACAAGTTACAGAACTTTGGATGTTGTAGTCTCAACTAGGGGTTTGATTATTGCTTGGAGAGGCTCTGTCTTTAGCATGGTGTCTGAACTGAATGGGAGACGTGTTCTTACTGTTCTTCTATAGAATGTGGTTTCAGGAACGCATGTCACTTTCTCTTGTGTGTATGGCCCTTGTGCAATGGCTCTTAGGCAGGATTTGTGGGATGATCTCCGCAGTGTGAAAGTTGCATTCCCGAGAGCTGCCTGGTTGGTGGGAGGCAACTTCAATGTTACTTTACTTTCCTTGGACTGCCCCAAATTGAGGGGGGGAGGTCATGACCTGAGTTCGGTCGATTTTGCTGAATTGAATGATGAGCTGGAGCTTGAGGAGATCGATGCCACAAAACTAGATACAATTGGACAAATTCTAGTTCACGCTCTCGTATTGATCATTTCCTGGCGTCAACGGAGCTCCTTGAGGCCTTCCCTCTTTCGGCAAGCACCTCCAGGCCTCATACCAGAATTGACGATATCCTGCGATTTGGGACTCTGGAGAGGCATCCCTCACAAGGGGATTCTTCATATTTGAACGATCTTGGCTGCAAGAGGAGAACTTCAGAGACTTGGTAACCAGCCACTAGTCCTCAACAGTGGTTTCAGAATCCGCAACTTCACGGATGGCTTAAAAGTTGGTTTCTCTCAGGATACAACATTGTGCCTTCAAGAAGGCGACTAGAGAAGCAAGAAGGGCCCGTCGAGTAGAGGCAGAAGCAGAGGTTTGTAGAATCGATGGGCTGGAAGATGACGGAGACCTTTCACTTGACGAGCTAGCAACAATGCAGAAAATCATTCTAGCCGAAGATAAGAAGAGAGTTACATAGTGGAAACAGAGATATTAGAACTCGTGGCTCAAAGAGGGTGATGCTAACATGGTTTACTTGCATAGAATTGTCAGTGGGTGACGTCGTCATAGCTTGATCTGCTCCTTGATGGTGAATAGTAGGAGGGCAGAGGGTGACCGAGAGATGGGTTAGGCGATTGCAGATCATTTTCATGATTTCTCAAGGATAAATGTAGATAGATCGTGGAGATGGTCTGGACATGGAGCAGCTCAACTTTCTAAACAGCATGCGAGTCATTTGGTGTAAGACTTTACAGTGGAAGAGGTGAAAGTTACGGTATGAAATCTAAATGCTGATGGTGCACCTGGATCTGATGGCTTCCCAATCTTTCTCTTCCGTGAGCTGTGGCGGATGTTTGGTTGAGAAGTTGTGGAGGTTGTCTAGGAGTTTATCAGAGCTAATGCAGGTTTTAAGAGACTTAACAAGGCTCTTATTTTCTTAGTACCTAAGAAGGAGGTTTCTGAGAAGGTGGAAGACTTCTGCCCAATTGTGTTTTCGAATGTCATTTGCCTAATTGTGGCTAAGGTCTTGGCAATTAGGGTGAACAGGGTTCTAGATCTCATCATTTCACCTCTCCATTCAGCACTTGTTACGGGAAGGCAGATTGCTGACAGTTTGGCGATGGCAACTAAGATTATTATAGATTGGAAACGTTGTGATACAAAAGGAATTCATTAGAAGGTGGACTTTACTAAGGCTTATGACACAGTGGACTAGATTTTCTCTAGATGGCGATGCCGAGACAAGGTTTCCCCAGTATTTGGATCTCAAGGATGAAGTGTCGTGTCACCACTGCCTCTTATGAGGTGTTTGTTAACGATCGACCTAAGGGATATTTTTTCCAACCACAGAGAGGCGTTAGACAAGGGCGCCCACTTGCCCCGATGCTTTTTATAATTGTAACAGACATCTTACCTTGCATAGTTAAACGGGTGTGGCATAATGACCTCACAGTTGGGTATGCCATAGGGGAAATCTTTATTCCCATGATGTAGTATGCGGATGACACCATCTTTTTTACCGAGGGAGGCAAGGAGGAAGCTAAAGGATTGGCTACAATAGTGGAATTTTTTTGGTGAATTATCAGGGCTTGTCTTAAACCATGGAAAGTCTATGGCTATCTCGTTTGGACACTCGGAGGATGATGTGCAGGCATGTTGTGAGGAGTTGAATACAAATCGAGGCTCTCTACTGATCTGGTATCTTGGTCTTCCACTTACGGTGGGTAGACTTAAGCTTTCTGATGGGTTGCCTATCATTGAGAAGATGGAGAAAAAGTTGTCAGGTTGGAAGGCAGTGTCACTATCGTGTGGCGGACGCATGGAGCTTGTAAAGGCAGTTCTTTTAGCTATTCATGTTTTCTTCATGTCCTCTCGTCTTCTCCCTATAAGCATCAGATGCAGGATGGAGATGATTTCAAGGAGATTCATTTAGGGCAAGTCTGGTCAGGATGGTCTAAGGACGCATTTAGTTGATTGGGATACTGTTACTTTGCCAAAGATTGTTGGTGGCCTTGGGATATCCAATTTAGAAACAATGAACGAGACTCTACTCTTAAATGGGTGAATAGGATCTTGGGTGGAAGTGAAAATTTGTGTTGTCGTTTCATTCGCAATATTTATAACATTCGTGTCCAAGACAGTATGCCTCAACACCCATATTTTCACCATTCAACTTTTTGGAAGTGGATAAACTCGATATTACCTCGTTTTTAGGAACTCTTTAGACCAAACCTCGGTGATGGTAATCTTGTGTCTTCTAGACAAACAATTGGACGAATGAGGGACCATTAGCTTCCAAATTCCCCCGCATGTTTGCTCTGACCGCTAACCATGATGCGAGCATCTTTGATTGTTGGTTAGATGGTAATATATACCATCATTCTTGACGAACTTCTCTGATTAACGCATGGAGGAGTTCCTTCTTCTCCTGGAGTTCCTCAAGCAGATGGACAGACCGACAGATGGTCGTGATCATTGGGTGTGGAAAGATAGCTCCTTTTCAGTTAAATGGGCCTATAAAGCAATCACCAGACCACCACTGCCGAGGATAGATGTCCTTGTTCGTGACTGCAATTATATTTGGGAGTTAAAGCTACCAAACATAATTGGTTTCTTCATGTGGTTGGTGCGCAAAAAATGTACTATGACAAGGGATCATTTTTTTTGAAGTCCAAAACTTCGGGGGAGACACTCGGTGGTGTTCACCCCTTCTTTACTAACAAAAGACAAAGAACAAAAACAGGGAAAAACAAAGAAGAGTGTAAGCTCTACAAAGAACCCAGCTCGACAACCGAGAGGGAACTAGACCAACAACCAGTCGACAACAAGACAGGCATAATGAGACAAAATATTTTCTCTGTAAAACCGCTGACCCCTAAAAATAGCTTCATTCCGTCCCAGCCAGATCGCCCAAATGCTCGCCAAGGGACGCAAGAGATCTCTGCGGTCCCTATCCTTGTTAGACACCAAAGATTCCCAGAATGTAGCCGAGTCGGCAATAGTAATCCAACCCATAGTTCTCGCCTCCCAAACGCCCAAAACCACCGGGCAGGCAAAAAAAAAGATGGTCCAAGGATTCCACGCCGCTGCCACAAAGAGCACAATCCTCAGAGACCGAGGCGAGCATCCTAGCACACTAATCCCTCGTTAAAAGCCTCTTCCTACGAAACAGCCACAGGAAGATACCAACCCTCTCCGGAAGTTTCAAGCCCCACACAAAGCTGCAGTCACGCAGCAACGTATCCATCCGCGGCTGGGAGAGGGGAGAAATCGCCAAATATGCCCTCCTCGTCGTGAAAGCCCCCCCTCCAGGCCCAGTGATCCCTCCCCCCCGTGGGCCTAGACGCACCACCAATAGAATCCAAAAGACGGAGCAACTCATGGAACCGCTGGTCGGAAAGGTTGCCATGAAGGCTGGGGAACCAATCATCCCCGGACCAACAGGAGGCCACGGACGCATGCTCATCAGCCGCCAAAGCAAATAACCGTGGAAACATCACACCAAGAGACACCCCACCGGCCCAACTGTCCGTCCAGAATCTGAAGATATGCCCGTCACCAAGCCTCGGAGCAAAAAGATTAGAATATTTTTGGTCCACAGACATCACCCCACGCCAGAAAGGCGTCCGCGGCCCCAGACAATCCTCCGGACTAGGCAGCGTCCCACGCAAGTCGTGAATCTTGTGCAAGACGATAGAGCAGAAATCCTCGCTATCACCCCATAGCATGTTCACCCATTTCAGGAGAAGAGCATCATTGACACGGTCCAGCCGACGAATGCCAAGACCCACGTCACACTTACGCTTCGTCACTTCCTCCCAACCCACCAGACGCGGCCCACTTGCAGACGGCCCATTCCTCCCCCCACAAAAACCTCCGCATCAACTTCTCAATACGCCTGCGAACCCCAGCAGGCAACTACCAATTGGAGAGATAATAAATGGGGATAGAAGATAAAACCGACCTAATGAAGACGAGGCGGCCACCCCTCGAAAGCAAAGCCGAGCTCCAACCGAACAGTCGCATCTCCACCTTCTACACCACCTTGGACCAGTCACACAGGCGCGTCCTGCCCGTGCCCAGCGGCATGTCCAGATAATCAAGAGGAAGAGGGCCCGGCAGCGAGCCCAAAAACGAACCGCAGTCAGCCGCCTCCTCCGCATCCATACCCAACGGAACCACCTTAGACTTGTTTGCATTTTTGAACAGGCCCGACATCTCACTGAAAACCTCCAGAGTTACCGCCATGGCCTTGACCTCGTCCCGCCCCCCCACCAATGAAAAGGATCGTGTCATCGGCGTATTGAAGGAGAGGGATCACCCTCTCGCCACAGGAAAAGCCCATTGAGAGACCACTATCAACCACCCGAGACGTCATCCGAGCAAGCACATCAACTGCTACCACAAACAGGAGGGGCGCCAGAGGGCAGCCCTGTCGCACCCCCCTCCGCGGCTGGAAAAGACCACCCACCAAGCGCCCATTAACCATAACCGAGAAGGAGGCCGTAGAGACAGCGGCACATCCACGAAATCAAAATCTCCGGGAATCCCCGAGTCCTCAGTACCGACCAAATGAAGCTCCACTCGAGACAGTCATAAGCCTTTGCAAAGTCGACTTTCCATAGCACACCGCGAGTCCCCTCCCTGGCCCATTTCGCAACCACCTCCTAAGCCAAAGCCGTAATATCGGCAATCTGCCTGCCACGGATGAACGCCGCCTGCACCGGAGAAATGATTCCATCAAGCACAGGGGCCAGCCTACGCGCGAAAACCTTTGCCACAATCAAATAGAGACCATTCAAAATTGCAATAGGACAGAAATCCTCAAATACGCTCGGCGGAGGAGAACTTCGACAACAAGATAATGAGAGCCCTATTGATCTTGTCAAAACCAGCATTAATGACCTCCAAAACCTCTCGCCCCACCAACTCCCAAAAGTCTTCGTAGAAAGCCACTGGGAACCCGTCTGGCCCCGGTGAGCCATTAGCGTTAAGATCCCAAACGGCCTCCTTAACCTCTTCCAGCGCCACCTCCCTCTTCAAGTCATCGCAAAGCAGCGGCGAGAGCATCTGGGCCCCTGCCCCCATCCACCGCCAACGCCTCGGCGAGCGCCTCGAAGAGAACCCCTTGAAATAATCTACGATCTCCCTCCCCATGCCCTCCTCCCCCACCACAATCCTGCCAGCGATCGAAATGGAGCGAAGAAAGTTCGATCGCCGCCTACCGCTAGCCATCCGATGGAAGTATGCTGTGTTGGCATCACCCCCCCTCAACCAAGAAGCCCCTGACCGTTGACGCCATTCCACGACCCGCTTCCGGTTGTGCAAGACTCTTCGTAGAAATCTCCAATAGATGTCCCCTTTGCGAAACTAATATTGAGATTGTGGATCATCTTTTCTTCCATTGTACAAAGACATCCACAGTTTGGTCTGAGATGGACGCAAGCTAGTTGGATCTCCAAAATCTGGAACTTTTACGGGGCTTGCTTTTCAAGGCAAAAAACTATCCTAGATGGGAGTTTCTGAGACTGATCGCAACAATTTGGGCTATTTGGTTAGCTAGAAAGGGGACACTCTTTTCTTCATAATGCTTTTATTGTAATAATGTAATTTTTCCATTCCAAAACTCTACTTGAGTCGTGGAAGCTCTTTTGGTGGAAGCTTGGATGGCGAGCGAGAGCTCTCAGAGCGGGGCGACGGGAACTTCTCCACCGAGGTTTCTCCCTCGATCGGGAGGTGGTGAGCGCGTTACGGAGGAGGAGGTCGCATCTGGGTTTCACAACGAGAGCCCGCAGTTCCTTGCTGCGGAGGGGGAGGCGGCGTTCTCAACAGGTGAGAGGTGGGTGCCGGTCTCTCACAAGAAGCCGGGGCGTGTTTGCTGGAGATGCGGCGTCAGGGGCCATCTTGCTTCGGTGTGTGTTGCAAGACCGCGGTGTTTTGCATGCGGTGGCTTGGGTCACAAGCAAGCAGGGTGTGGTGCAAGAGCGAGGCAGGATGTGAATCACTTCTCTCTCGGAAGGCCCTCGGTGCATTCAACGGGGCCTGCGGCTGTTGTGGGTGATTCAGTCTTGGCCCACCGGTCTTACGCGCAGGTGGTAGCAGGGGAGGCGTGCATACATGCAACTGCGGAGGGGAGCGGCGGTGGGGAGGCTAATGCATGGCGAGCGGGTTCGTCGAAGGTGGTAGCAGGGGACTCACAGTGCGGGGGCGATGGGTTCTTCGAACGCTAGGGGCCAGCATGCAAGAGGCCCATGGGGTCCAAGGGCGATCGTGAGGGTGTTCCTGGGTCAATGCATGACGATCGGCGTGTTGAACAACACTATCGGGGAGCTCTTGGGAGGCCAGTTCTCGGGTGACGTGGTCCTCCTTGGGATGAAAAGGTGCTGCGTTAGAGGTTTATCGTTTGAGCAGCGCCTTCGTTTGCTGCGTGCAGGGCCTCAGGGAGGCATCGTTTGGAGGGACTTGCGTTTTGCGGATGGGGCGTGCTCGGAGCTGGAGGTCTGTGTAGCTGTGGTCAGAGGTGTTCCTTTCCTTTCGAGAAACGTCCATTGTCTTCGGCGTCCCCTGAAGAGATGGGGTGAAGTCTTGGCCGTCACTAACGACGGGTTATCGTCGGGTTCCGATCCTTCCTCCACGACGGTTCTCATGGAGTGCAACAAGGCCTTCCTCGATCGGGCGTCATATCAAATTTTCTTTGGGGAGTTAAAGCTGGGAAGATTCTATTGTAGGATTGAGCTGGCCGTGGTGGAGCCACCACTTCACAAGAAGCCGACAATGATCTTTGGCCGGGTAAATGCTCATTATTCAAAATATAGCCGACAATGCAAATGATCTCCGCCCCCTGAGCCGGACCGGAGTTCTAGAGGTGGGAGGGCCGGTAAGGGGGTCGTTTCAGTTTTCGAGGAGAAGCTTCCGCAGATGGGTTTCACTTCGGAGGTCCCACCGTGCTATGATGTTTTCGTAAGGCCCTCATCTGTTCTCGTACGTGATGCCCATCCTTTCGCATGGAGCAGTTGCATGGTAGCCGCCCTTGGCGATGTCAGGAGTGACGTGGCGGGTAGGTGCACGCATACCGGTGGGGATTTCGCATTCTCGGTTGCCTCGCCAAACTCCGCCTTCCGGGTTTTCTCTCCCGGGTTTGGTTTTATTGAAGTCGGTGCGGGGCATTCCTTCGGATCCCCCCGTGAGCCGGGTTGTCGGGTGGTCGAACTTGACCCGATTGCGCTTATGGAGGCGGGTTCGGTGGGGGCAGACCCGGGTCGTGTTATTCTTGAGGAGGATCTGGGCTCTGTGGTCCTTACGTCGTCTCAGGTGTTGGCCCCCTCTCTCTCTTCGGGGTTAGACTCGGCTGGGTTGCGGGCCAATCCCTCTTCTCCCCGCGCTGGAGTGTTTTCTGAAGGTGACCCTCCCGAGGGCGATGTGGGAAGTCTCGGTGCTGCTGGGTCTGAAGGAGAATCATCGAGGAGGTCTGCGAAGCGATACAGGCGAAGGCGTTCCTCGCGGTCGGTGTCCAGGGAATACCACTCATGTATCACTTTCGAAGATGCGGTAGCGGAGGCGGCTGGAGTGGTACCCTCGTGGGGCTTCATCAGTGGTTCCAAATGAAAGTTTTAACTTGGAATGTGAGGGGCTTGGGAGATGTGGAAATAAGGAGGGTGTTAGGTAACAGATTCAAGGAATGGGGGTGCGATGTGATTCTGCTACAGGAAACCAAGTTGGCCACTTTCGACGACGATGTTTGGCGCTCTTTTGCCGCTGGGGATCTGGACGAATTCTCCGCCCTGCCAGCAAACGGCAATGCGGGGGGCTTGCTAGTTGCTTGGAAGTCATCGGGTTTCTTTTTCATCTCTGCCATCAATGGCAGTCACTCGATCTCGGTCTTGCTATCCACGAAGGACGACTCTCAAACTATCATCTTCGCCTGTGCATACGGCCCTTGTTCTGCTGTTACGAGAAGGGAGCTTTGGGACGAGCTTCGTCGGGTCAGTCAGGACTTTCCGGATTCACTTTGGCTGATCGGGGGATATTTCAATGTCACGTTGCGCGCTTCTGATATACCGCGGTCCAGGGGGGGCGCGGATCCGGGCTCAGCTGATTTTGCGGATTTCGTTAACTCCATGGCTCTGGAAGATTTGCGGACGTCAGACGCTAAGTTCACTTGGAGGAACTCTTCTTCAAAATCTTGCATTGACAGGTTCTTCGCTTCTCAGGCCCTCATGTCACTTTTTCCCCTCGCGAATGTTCTATCTCGGGGGCGCTCTTTCTCCGATCATACCCCCATCGTATGGCTCTCAAATGTTTCGCGCCCATCTGCGGGTTTCTTTAGATATGAGAGGTGTTGGTTGCTTGAGGATAACTTCCGTGATTTGGTGGCTGACATCTGGAGGGAGGAGTGCGAGGGTCGCTCGGCGGTGGCCCGGTTTGTTAAGAAGCTTACGCGTCTGCGGGGCGCGTTGTCTTTGTTCAAAAAAAGCACGCGGGAGGCAAGGGCGTCTTCCAGGAAGGCTGCGGAGGTGACCGTCGTGGCAATGGATGTTTTGGAGGGGGGGAGGGACCTCACCCCCGAGGAGGTTCTCTCCAGGACGGTTGCGTTGGCCGCGGTGGAAAGGGAGGAAAGAAAGAGGGTGGCGGAGTGGCGTCAGAGGGCGAAGGTTAGGTGGATTAGGGAGGGGGATGGTAACTCCTCCTATTTCCACAGGGTGGCGTCCAACAGGAGGCGGTCTAATTTTATTCATTCCATCTCGTTCGGGGGAAGGGAGGTCATTGGAGAGGAGTTTTTGGGGGGTGAGGTGGCCGCATACTACAGAGATTTCTCTTCTGCTCGTGCGCCCAGCCACTGGTTCTGGTCAGGGGAGGATACTCCACAACTCTCGTCCGTGCTTAGCGCTGATTTGGTTAAGGAGGTCTCTTTGGAGGAGGTCAAGTGTGCTATCTGGGACCTCAACGGCGATGCTTCGCCTGGTCCGGACGGATTCCCGATTGCGTTCTACAAGGATTTTTGGGAGGTGGTTGGGAAGGATGTGTGGGAGGTGGTCTTGGAATTTTGCAAAGGAAACGTGGGTTTCGACTAGGTCAATAGGGCTCTCATTGTGTTGTTGCCTAAGACCTCCGCTCCGCGCGCTATTGAAGACTTTCGCCCGATCGTGATTTCCAAAGCTTTGTACTTGATCGTTGCTAAGGTTCTGGCGCGGAGGCTTGCGCCGTTGCTTGATGACTTGCTCGAGCCCTCCCAGGCTGCATTCATCTGCGGTCGCCAGATTGCAGATGTTACGGCTCTTGCTTCGGAGATGGTGGAACACTGGGTGAGGTCGCTAAGGGGTCCTTTGCAGATGGTGGAACACTGGGTGAGGTCGGGGAAGCAAGGGGTCCTTTGGAAGGTGGACTTCGCTAAGGCTTACGACTCGTTGGATTGGAATTTCCTTTGGAGGGTGCTGCGGGCGCGCGGTTTTCCGATGATGTGGATTTCGTGGATACGCAGGTGCATTACTACGGCTTCCTTCTCTATTATGTTGAACGGCCACGTCGTTGACCAGCGGTTTCAGCCTAGAAGGGGCGTGCGACAGGGGTGCCCCTTGGCGCCCTTACTCTTTGTTATTGTGGTGGACGTGTTGCCTCAGATGGCGGCTAGGGTGGTTGAGTGTGGCCTGTCCAAGGGATTCTCTTGCGGATACCGGAGCGTCCCAACACTTCAGTTTGCGGACGACACTATTGTCTTTATAGAGGGTGGCATGGACGAAGTCAAGGGGATGGCGGCAACGTTGAAAATCTTTAGCGAGCTTTCGGGGCTTCTCATTAATCAGTCAAAATCAAAAGTGATTCCATTCGCGTGGGACGCGGGCTCGGCGGACGCATGTGGGCTTTTACTGGGGACTCCTCCCTACCAATAGACTATCTGGGGATGTCTCTGGGGGCGAGGAGGTCTAGACTTCGTGATTGGAGCAAGGTGGTGGACAAGGCGGAAAGGAGGCTCGCAGGGTGGAGCGCGGCTATGCTCTCTCGGGGAGGTCGCCTCGTTCTTATCAGATCGGTCCTTGCTTCGATTCCTATCTACTTCCTTTCGAATTGGATTATCCCGGCGGGGATTAGGAAGCGCCTCGAGGGTCTGATGCGGAACTTTCTTTGGGGGAGAAGGGGACCTTCTTTGCGTGGTCCTAACCTGGTGGCTTGGGATGAGGTCACTAAGAGGAAGTGTGATGGCGGGCTTGGCATTCGGCGGCTCGATAGAGTTAATGACGCACTGCTTCTGAAGTGGGTTAACAGGCTTTGGGGAAGCGTGAACGGCTTCTTCCCTTGCATTTTGCGGGAGGTGTTATCTCTAGGAGTGGACATGGCGCTTGAGTTGGATGACCGGCGTTCTCGTACCCCCTTTTGGCAGGGGATTGTATCTGTCACTCGGCGTTACTCCCATCTCTTTAAACCGGTTCTTGGGAATGGTAACTCATTCATGTTCTGGCGCGATCGGTGGGCGGGGGGGCCCCCTGGGTGATACCTTCCCTCGTCTTTGTGCTTTGTCGAGAGATCTGCATGCGACGGTGGCTTCCTCCAGGAGTGGGAATGATTGGCTCCCTTCCTTTGACAGCAACCTCTCGGATCAGCAGTTTGTTGACCTTTTGGCGCTCCTTCATTTGCTTAAAGATGCGCCCTCGCCCTCGGAGGGTCGGGATCACTGGGTTTGGCGCGATGGCGTGTTTTCCACAAGGCGGGCATTCAGGGCCATATCGCAGCAGGAGAGTACGCAACAGGACCTCACGTGCACGGATCTTAAGCTTCTTTGGCGTATCAAGCTCCCGGAGAGGGTCATCTTCTTCCTTTGGCTGCTCAGACGCGACAGGATTTTGACTCGTGATAGGTGTGCAAGGTTGTTCGTGGGGTTCGGTTCTACGGACTGTGCGCTTTGTGATGGCACCTTCGAGACATCGAAGCACCTGTTCTTCCAATGTCCTGCGACTGCTGACATTTGGGCGGAGGCCCAAATTCCCTGGATCAACGCTTCATTTGCTTCCTCGTTTTGGGACTCTATACGCGTGAATAAAGATAGGCCGCGGGGGGAGCTCCTTCGTCCATTTGCGTGCATCTGGGCGATGTGGCTAGGGAGAAATTGCAAGATTTTCAGGGGACAAAGGTTCCACAAGGAGAATATTTTGGCGCATTCCGCTTTGCTCTCGGGTGACTGGTCATTAATGTAATGTAGGGCTTTTTGTTTGTTGGGCGTCCGCCAGGATCCACTCGATCCTTTAGTATTGTAAATCGTCCTATCTCGAGCATCTTCGCCTTCTAATAAAAATTTTGGGGCGAGCACCGCGTCGTGTCTCCCCCGAAGAGTTGGTTTCAAAAAAAAACTCTACTTGAGTCGTGGCTACCATAAGTCTCGCTATGGTATCTTGTTGTCTTTTAATAAATCTGGGGCGGACACCGTAGCGTGTTGCCCCCTTTTTTGGTCTCAAAAAAGGAACATGATAAGCATTCTCCAAATTACTAAAGACCATATGTATGAAACAACTTTCTCCAACATGTGTGGACCTGGAATGACTATGCATAGATTACTTGTTTTGTGTGGTTTGTTCTACTGACAGCATTCCTACTTTTATTATTAAAACTTCCATTAAACACCTCAAAAGGAGTAAGATGCTCAGTTGTAGACCTATTATACATAAAACCAAACGGATTCTCGGATATTTATGAAACTTCTTTCAACCTCCTTCCGATCATATGACTCGTCAATTTATTCACAAGTAACTCATGTATTCTTGTATATAGGTATAACAAATATTTTTTCCTACATTAATTTGATATTTATTAGCTTCGTAACTTCATACGCCAAGTAATATTTTTCTCCCTCAACATCTTCCAAATACCTACGAGAATGTCATTTGGTCCCGCTACTTTCTGATACCATTATATTATAGCTAAATGTGTTAGAATTATAACTGTAATAAATAAACAACAAGAGAGAGTAAAACAAAAAAAATATAACTGTAATAAATAAACAACAAAAGAGTGCAAAACAAAAACATATATTGCTACAATAAAAAGTAAATATTGCAGCCTGCCATCAATAACCATCCATAAGACTGTTATAGGAAGCAACAAAAAGCTGGTGTTTGGAACTATTTACGAATTTGTGTTATAAAATAAGTTATAGATTATTGTATTTTAGCGTGAAAAAGAGCGTGAACCCAGATTGATGTGCTCCCACTTTATTAATTATGTAAAATATCTACAGAAATTACAAAGACTATGTCTCAACAATAACCTTGGTACGCTCGACGATTACATTCTCAACATAGAATTGATCTATTACATTCTCGGCACAGAACCGCTCATTACCGAATATCACCTCTTTTCCTCCTAAGTCAGAGACAAATTAAAGCCAAAGGCATAGTAGGATCAATATGGAAAGAGCATTAGTGGCCCCAAATAACTTCCAAAAGCCATATTTCTCAAACGAGTCTGCCCAAGGGATTTAAGCTCTACAACATATCTCAAAGACCAAAGAACGCCCGAAAAAAAGGTGGTTCACATTTTCCAACATCCCCTACACAAGGGTACTCCACATACGTGATATTTAATAACCAGACATGTGATTTTTCGTTGATATCCGCTCACTTCTTAGCACTCAAAAGAAAATCTTCATGTGTGTCTTATTTTCAGGGGAATGGACGAGTTTTTTTAAGGAAAAAGGGTGCAGCCCCGAGTTGAAGCCCACCGCAAGACTGTATTAAAGCAAACATGAAGTTACCATACATATGACCAGGCCAAATGGAGGGCCACGCAAAGCTCTAGTATCTTCTTAGAGTAACAAGACTGACATCGGAAAATAGAACCATATCTAGCACACCAGATAGCCCACAGATAGCAAAAGGAAGAGAGTTGTAGTCTTTTGAAATGCCACAAGCCGCCCTAATAGAACTCCAAAAAACATCCATCTTCTCGCCCAAATCCATGGAATACCTGCAATTTCCCATACCAAAGTCGACACCCTACATTCAAAGAACAGATGGTTTGTCTTTTACTTCTTCCTCGCATCTTGAGCACATAACATCCCCATTGTGACTGAACATATCTCTTCGTATCTTGGTAAACAATCTACAATTATCTCAAGAGACAAAGGAAAACCTTGACCCCTAATGATATCATATTCCTCCAAATTATTACACAATCATGACTCAAGTCATCATGCACATAGTGTTATGACTAGGGAAAAAAAGGATATGCCTTTACAACTAAAAAAGGGCCATTAGCCCATACCTAATGATCGCGTCCAACATAATGCCTTCTGCATCTTCCAGAACGTTGGTCATGGCCAAGAATTTGGTTAGACTCAGATCAAAAAAATCCATAAAGAAGTGGGGGGAGGGGGCAGCTACCAACACCCATGTCCGATTCACCAAAATATTATGATCACTAGAGAGTGCAAACAATCTCAAATAGCTTTCAAAATTGGTCCCTTCGCTAGTCCATTCGTCTGACCATAAAGGGAACAAAATACCACTGCCAACCGTCAGTCTAAGAAGTCTAATCATCTCCGACAAGATGCTTAAAATGTTTTCCAAAGGGAGGGTGGTAGTCGAATACGTCGAGCAGTCAAGGAACCATCGACACCATATCTATTACGCACCAGACGGCATACCAACTCCTTCTCACCCAAAATCGAAGCACCCTCTTAGCTAAGAGGACCTTGTTCACATTCAACCTTCAACACACCAAGCCCACCCTCCTCTTTAGACCTCATCACCAACTTCCAAACAATGATATGGAAACCTCCCTTGTCTTGTGTCCCATTCGTCCAGAAGAAACATCTCATCATAGATTCAATCTTCATTTTCACTTCCGATAGCATTCTAGTGAAACAGAAGATGGGAATCGTCGCAAGGACATGTTTTAGTAACATCAGCTTCCCACCCCTGGATAGCATCGCCGCCTTCCACCTAGGCACCTTTCTCTCTATCTTGTCTAGCAAACGGCGCCAATCCAAAGAATGCAATCTGCCTCCAAACAGTGGGATACCGAAATAAGTAGAGAGGGGTGCAATCGGACTATGCAACAATGGAAGAGATCTTTTCCACATCTTCAAGCAAGAGGCCAAACGACACAAACACCAACCTCTTCCTACTCAAACAGAGGCTCAAAATATCATCAAAGATGTCCACAACTCGAGAGACTCTCCTTGCATGCTCCATCCCACCTTCCACCCAAAAAATTTGTATCATCCACATACTGGAGGACAGGAATGGAGATGTCACCATTGCAAAATCCTGGGCAAAGTCCCTCTTCCTAAGCAAGTCTCATCATCACAACAATAGCTTCTACAATAATCACAAAAAGAACTCACGCTAAGGAGCATCCTGATGAATCCTCGGTTCAACTACCTTAATATCTGATCTAAGCTATGTTCCTAAAGCAATTTAACCAATAAACACCCTTAAAAAAAGAAAATAATTAATATATATTGTATGTATAATAAAGGGTGGATTATTGTATATTAATTCTTAATAAAGGTCCTTCCTTAATTTTGTATATAATCATCTGTGTATTACCATAATTTCATTCATTTTTAATTAATTTATACTAACTCCAACTTAAATAAATCGACTCCATTGTGTAAATATTACTCATATTAATGAAAGAAAAATGTAAGATAAATAATAACATGTATATATATGAAAAATAACAAAATCGAACATGTGTATATATGAAATAAAACAAAACCCTAATTCGGAGATCAAAAAGCCGTAAAGTCAAATATCTATTACATACAGTCTTCTATGAACCAGTACTTACTTCAGAATTAGTGTACACTCAATTATCCACAAATCAAAACCAAATTATAAAATATCAGAGTTCATATGTGAAACTTGGATTTTGGGTCCAAATTGTGTATTGTATATATGTACTGACTTTAATCCATCATTTTATTTATAAAACTAACTTTTTTTGTTTCCTTTACATTTCAATTATTTTGTTGTATTTTAATAAACTCAACAAAATTAAAATCCAAAAAAAACGAAAAAGCAAAGAAAATAAGTTGTTCTAATTCTATATATACATAGTGTGCACAATTCTCTTTCATTTTATTTCTTTATTCTCTTAATTATTAAAAACTCCAAAAAATAGATTATTGTGTAAATACATTTCTTTTATTTCATTTGATTTCCTTCTGAATTTCTCTTATTAAAAATCACAAAAATGCAAATATAAAAGAATAATGGGTTTTATATAACAAAAAATACCATCCGAAAATTCATTTTGTACAGTTGAGGTCGTTTGATTTCTGTCCCTCTACAAAAGTCGTAAGTTTCGCCGAGACGAACAACTTTCATGAAGGAACCTTTTTTATTTGAGGTTATTTTCTATTTTATTTTGAGTTTTCTTTGTTTTTAATTTTTTGGTTTCCTAGTGTTGACACGTGGCGGCTTCTGAGCTCGCCACGTGCCACTGCCTCTGTCCGTGTCGCAATCAACCGCCACTTTTGGATCTCTTTAAGATCCAACGATCCTCTTATGCTCTTGACCCGCCCAAGCCCTCGCCATGCGGAAGCCCCTCTGTCGTTCGACACGTGGCGGCTACTGGAAAAAACAAAACCTGCCTCTCTCAAACCTCGCAAACCAAGAATATTATTGGGTAACTACGCAGCGTCCTCATCTACCCCATCTATTCGAGCCTAACAGATAGTTATCTTCAAGTTGTCTAATATATCTCTCAGACCTACTCTAATAACCATTCCATCATCAGAGAGGAATCTATACACTTCAAAGTCGCAAGTCATCACAAAGCCTTAGAAATGTCTCTATTGTGGATGACATCCTCCTCAGGTTGTCGAAGGTTTTTTTCTACATGACGTACATCGAGAATAAAACAATGCTTACGGCCCGGTAAACTACACGGAAACAGATCTCTTCATTGAACAAATAGGCATTAGCCATGTGCCCCTCCATCCCACAACGAAAGCAGAAAAACTCCTTCATTGAAGCCTTGGGAGCTTGCAGATGACAGTGTTGAGGATGTTTCCATTAATTCTCCTCGATACCCGCTCCCAAATCCTTTGATGGGTCCTACTCAATGATGGTGGCATCCTTCAGCAGGGAGTCAACCCCACTCTCTACACTGCAAGTCCGAGCCACCCCAAAAGGGTCCTGTGCAAGGGTTGGACACCCACCACACCACCATCGGTGCAAGGGCGCATGGTCCCAAAACCTTCCTCACCAACCTGCAATAGCACGCCATCTTCGTCTCTAGCGAAGGCTCCAACATTGTGCACCAAGGAGCAATGCCTCCCTCTGCCTTCGACTGGACCATCCACATGAAGAGAAATCCCTAGAAAAATTGCAACATGTTCCTTCAACAATGCAGAAGAAACCCCCAGTGTCACCTCCCCCTTCTCACGATGACAAGAGTCATCATCTCACGAGAACGAAGGCCTCGAGAGTAAACAAGAATGCTCTAGTGTTGCATCTCCCTTTTCGTGAGAGCGGAAGGAAACGCTCATCACATCTCTCACTTCTCCCTCTTTATGGGTTTTATTGGTAATTAATTCTTAAAATTACTTACATTTAATAACTATTTAGAGATTACATATGATATCAATTTATTTAAAAAAGAAAACAACAATAATGATCAACTCAAATCAGACAAATATAAAAGGGCAACAAGCCCTAATTTAATCAAAACCCTAATTTTGCCAGACCCTAAGTTCATGACGCGTCTAGTATAATTGGATCTTAGAGTAATCCAATTATCCAACTGCATCGACCCTTCTTTATTAACAACTCCCCGTTAAGAAAAAGATCATTACTCAACTTAGATAAACAGAAACACTCACTCACATGTTGAATAAAAGACAACCACTCAACTCATACTCATTTGATTGATGACGACGACAATGATGCATCTCAATCATGCAGGAAGTAGGAGGAACTGAAGGTTTGGAGTCAGGTTTGATGATCCACTGAGCAATATGGACAGAAACAATGTGATCGTTTGACCACAATGGATCCCCTTGGCGGAAGACTTGCCTCCTCAGCAGAAGAGGGTGGTATCTCTCTTCATTTAAGTTTCAAAGTTTAGATTATAAACTAAAGCAAATCTGCAATTGTAACAGACAGTAAGAACCCATGCTTCTTACCAAGATTAATGCTGCTCTCGTCGGAATATAGTAGAAAACAGACCAAAATACTCAGGGCACAATCACGCTACCCCAGCTACAAGTGCAAACCAGGTGTGACAAACCCATATACTTAATAGATATTCAGAAGGGTAACACTATTTAAATAGGAAAATAGCCACCTTAGTGTTCTGAAACTGATGAGAGTTAAAATGGCATTGTTGTTTTACTCGCACCAGCAGTTATTTCCTTCAAAACAACCAATAAACTTTTACGAAAATAAAATCCAGGTTTCTTCCTAACATCGTGAATGACGCACCAATATAGTGGTCATTAATCTTCTGCAAGACAGTTTCACATGCTCATTACTGATATATAATAGAACATGTAACAAACTCGGCACTCCATTCTTCAAAGAACGAGAGAGAGTAGATATCAAGAACAATATGTCTAACATTGGGTGAAAATAAAATAAATCACACCTGTGCCAAATTTATGATATGGATGCTCCTTTGATGATAAATGCTTTTGAAGCTGAAATGAAAAAGAAAATTAATAAAATGGGAAGAATTGTGGACCAGATATGCATATTGGTTGACGAATGGAAGTATGTAACAATTTGAGCGTAGTGTTTCTGATGTGGTATAAAACTAAATGACCACTTCGGTTTAAAATTCAAAACGCCATATACAAATATCACATAATATCTCGTGCCAGGAAAAAGACAAGCTTTCTTATTACAAGCATGCATTTTATAATTAGGACTAGGGGTGCACATAGATCGGATAAAATCTGTAATCCGATCCAATCCGTTGTCATTGGATTGTATAGGTTTAGATTTATAAATCTAGTGGATCTGATCGGATTGAAATTTTACAAATCCATTCATTTATGGATCCAATCATTAATCCGTTAATAAATAAATAATATATAAAAATTCATTCGATGCTATCATATCATATATTTAATTTTATTTGAAAGCTATGTGTAAATATTTAAGTACTCACATTTATAACTTAAATCATTCCAACTCAAGCTTTACCCCACCGCATTTACTGGAACCCCCTTACCCCATCCCACCGGTTGGTTTAAAAAAACAATTACAACCCATCATGTCCTTCGGGTCCTTCCAATTTTCCAAACGAAACACCCTTCTTTAAAAAAATCTAAACTCCATTTTGGGCCCTTCCAAACAAAACACCCACGTACATTGCACACCTCTCCACCCTCGACTGCACACATCTCCGCCGATTGTCGTCTTGTCTCCAACTGCGTGCACGCAGCCAGATCTCCCTCGTGTACGGGCAGCAAAACTTCTGTCGCGCACGCACAACCAGACCTCATCCTTGGCTCTCCCAGGCCTCCCTCGTGAACACACACTCCCTCCTGCATCACGCAGTCGTGCATGGTCCTCTCCCCAGACCTCCCTAACGCACAAAACTCCCTCTCGCACCGTGCAGGCAAGCAGGTACATTGTAGTTCTTATTTGTTGTTAGAAAATCGGAAGCGGAAGCGTAACATGGAATAAAGATAATAAAAGAAAAGAACATGCGGGATTTTACGTGGAACCCTACTCCGTGAGGAGCGGGATGAAACCACGGGAGAAGCCCTCAACGGGGCATGCTATGCATTCCTTTTCTCAATGAGTACAGGAGGTCTGGGGCTCCTTATATAGCCTCTCCAGAGCCTCCAAGTCCCACCACTGGACGATGTGGGACTAAACATTGGATGGGGTAAATGGATCTCCTCCAAGATCCATTTACCCTGCTACAACACAATAGGCGCATACACCTTATACTCCAACACTCCCCCTCAAGCTGGAGCATGCAATGCTCAGCTTGGACAAACAGAAATAAACTCAACTCAACGCTACAGGACACTACGGACAATATCAACCCAATGCGCACATTGATGCAGTCGAGGACGTTGCTTCTCATGCCGTGCAGGTGAGGAGAACGAACGGGCTGGAGTGTGAGTCAACTGAAGACTCGGAATCTGACCATCGAGTCTGAAACTGCGCCTGAAGTCTCCTCGTCGGAGAACTCGGTCTCTCCCATCTGGCTCAGAGAATGGTGCACTGCTCTGGTGTACCTATGATACCACATGAAAACCCTTGCCCTCAAGGGAATGGTCCTCTGCTCTGTAGTCCCTATGGCTCACGTGAAAATTCTGGCCGAACAACAACAAGAATGATGGGGACCACGAACTGATGATGGCAACATATGCTCATCTGAAAATGACCGCACACTCGTGCGTATCTGAAACTGGACTCGGAATCAATCGTCGAGTCTGAACAACCGTAGAGTCTGGAATCTGATTGGTCTGAGGAATCTGCATCTGGCATCTGGAACACAAGACCTGTGACTCTATACATATACTCCCCCTTTCTTCCATACTTGTCGGAACATGAACATCAACAAAGTTGGGAGAAGACAAGATAAATAGGGGGTAAACAACAAGAACATGAAACTTGCGGCTTTTCAAAAAAAAATTAAGTCGTCATTCTTCCTTTTTTTATAAGTCATTTCAATCATTTTTTTTAATCGGCTTTCGCAACTCAATTTTTTTTTGAAAAATACGTACGACTTTTCTTTGTACGCGGCTCTTTTTTTTCAAAATACTTGCATATGGCTTTTTCAAATGTGCGCGCCTTTTAGCAATTTTTTTTGGAATAAAACTCTCTGCCCAACAAGACATCCCCTTTTTTTGTGTTTAACCTCACGGGCCCAGGCCGAAAAAAAAGAACAGATTTTTTTTATATAAAGAGCCGTAGGCTCTAGGGTTTCCTTCGAGAAACCCCCCTCGATTGGGGTTGCCGCCGCCAATTGGAAATCGAGGGTGGCCTGCGGTAGCGGGAGAGAGGGGTGCCTGCTTGGAGATCGCAAGGGGGTGTGGCGCTGCTGTTGCAGCTCATCGTGTTGAGAGGGCGCTGCCTCCCGTGCGATGGGAAGGCTGGAGCCGCATGTACCTGGGGGGAACTGGTCTTCACATGCTGGGGGAAATCGCAGGGGCTCGTCAACAGCAGCGCCGCCGCTCGATGCGGCTTGAAGCGACAAGGGGCAGGTCGCGCGCCGCCTGGGGGACTGCCTTGGAGGCCTGCGCCTCCCGCGCAAGATGGGTGCTTGCCTGGAGTGCGGGAGATCGTGCCGCCGAGGCTTGCGTGCTCAAGAGGGCTCGCCTGGAACTGTTTAGAAGATCGCGCGATGGATAGAGGTGGTTCTTCTAGGGCTCGTTGGGAAGATGCGCGGGCTCCGGCTGGAAGGATAGAGGCGGCGATCTGGATCGTCTGGAGGCGGCGTGATCAACGCGCAAAGCTCCTAGGTGGAAGATACCCGGCCTGATGGGCGAACCGAAGATGTCGTGCTGGGGCTTGAGAGGACCTCCATCGCATGGGAGCATCTCGCGAATTCATGGCCTCAAATTTCAGCGAAATTCGGTCGAATTTCTGTCGAATATAGAAATCCAGTCGAAATCGAAATTCGAACGAAATGACCGAAATGACCGAAATATAGGGGTCCTAATACAAAAAATGACCGAAATGATCGAAATTTCGATCGAAATTTGACCGAAATTCCATCGAAATTCTGTTTTGGTTCTCATCGAAATGGTGACCGAAACAGACATTTAAGGCCCCACAAGGGCTGATGGCTCGATCGCGTGTGATCTGGAGGCGCGAGCCGGCAAAATTAACTTGAACAGGAACGCCTAGGGTTTAAACAAAACCCTAGATCTCAAATACTAATCTTCAAAATTGAATCTCGGACGCAAATAAAGAACATAAACAGATCTTCAAAAATAAAATCACCAAACTCTCGAATCTCGAACAAATGGAAAAACTATTTCCGCGAGAACCGAAACCGCTCTGATATCATGTTAGAAAATCGGAAGCGGAAGCGTAACATGGAATAAAGATCATAAAAGAAAAGAACAGGCGGGATTTTACTTGGAACCCTACTCCGTGAGGAGCGGGATGAAACCACGGGAGAAGCCCTCAACGGGGCATGCTATGCATTCCTTTTCTCAATGAGTACAGGTGGTCTGGGGCTCCTTATATAGCCTCTCCAGAGCCTCCAAGTCCCACCACTGGACGATGTGGAACTAAACACTGGATGGGGTAAATGGATCTCCTCCAGGATCCATTTACCCTGCTACAACACAGAGGCGCATACACCTTATACTCCAACTTGAAAATCGAAAATAGCCTCTTATATAGGAGAGTATCCTATGGGTAAATTACATAAAGAGTACTGCAGAGAATGAAAATAACAAGAGACTACATAAGTAGATAATATATGAAAATCGGAAGCAGAAGCGGAAACATGGAACAAGATAAAGAAATATGAACAACGGGATTTTACGTGGAACCCTACTCCGTGAGGAGCGGGATGAAACCACAGGAGAAGCCCTCAAAAGGGTGTGTTATGCATTGCACTTTTCTCAATGAGTACAGGAGGTCTGGGGCTCCTTATATAGCCTCTCCAGAGCCTCCAAGTCCCACTACTGGACGATGTGGGACTAAACACTGGATGGGGTAAATGGATCTCCTCCAGGATCCGTTTACCCTGCTACAACACAATAGGCGCATACACCTTATACTCCAACATTTGTTATACACAAGCTTGCAATTTTATTCAAAGTCAATGAGATGCTTCTACAGTTTCTACGGATTACAAGTACGGGATATGTTAGGTGTTTCTTGCATCAATCATCTGAATCTACACCGTATATCAACTGACTATGATTTTGAGGGTCATCCATTATGACAAGCCTTTCCTCTTAGTGGATATGTGGAAGTACGACATGATGATCCAAAGAAACGTGTGGTTTCTGAACCCATAGAGATGACTCGAGAATTTTGCTATTTCGATTCTGCTAGTCCTTGAGTACATCGGGGATTGTTCATACTAAATCCATAAGAAGCTTATAATCTTTTGTTCCCCAAAAATTAACTATCATTTTTTTACATTTATCCATATTCTCAATTTTAGAACCATGATTCAAATGTTGAGGTCTGATGTGCTACAAACTTAATCATAGATTATGAAGTGACAATAGTGAGCATTAAAAATCCGATTCAATCGGATCCAATCCGTAATCAAATGGATCGGATTGGATTATGTTTTCATGTTTAATGGATTGGAGTGGATTGAAAAAATTAAAAATCCATTAAGTGTGATTGAAGTACCCACTTAAATGGTCTGGTGGTAGTGCAGTATGCCTACCATCCAAAAGATCAGGGTTCAAATTCCCCATTGTGGGGGTTGCATTAGGTAGTCGACAGCATGCATAAAAAATAGCCGAATCTTTCAACATGGATTTGAGCAAGTATCCATGTAGCCGACCCTACTTATAGTGGGAGAAGGCTTCGCCATTTTTTATTAAGTATGATTGGACACGAATTAAACCAAAATCCGATCCAATCCGATCCATGTGCACCCCTATTTAGGACTGCAGTCCCCCAAGCTTGCAAATAATCCAAACCTAATTTCCCTTCTTATTGGTCTAGTAAATTGAGCCTTAGTGGCTTTGTATCACCTCCTAAGCAAGACAATCGCAATATTCTTTCAAATGAATTGTGATATTTTAAGAAAGATAATTGCTACATTCATGGATCAAAAAGCATCTTCAGTAACCCATAGACTTACGATTTTCATGCTTTTTATGAACATAAATTAGTAGAACAATAAGCAGTTTATGTAGAACAATAAGCAGTGTATGCAAACACCCATCAATGTGTCAAAAGCCTGAACAATCATCAATCATCTTTCTTAATTTACAACATGCCAACGAACCAACAACCAATCAACGGCTGACACTCGTTAACAAATTGTGTGCAGATTGAATGACATAAAGAGTGATCTAGCAATGCCATAATTAACTGTTCAACCAAACTAGAACTAAAAAAATGGGAACACTGGCCAGCCTCGTTCTTTTCATATCAAATTTCCACAATGCAACTGAAGCTCGATCTGGCATACAAAAAGGTTCATATTTTGCACATTGGCCAAGATTTGCATAAGGTGTCAAATTTTCAAAATTGATGCTTCCTCTTTTCTAATAATAGTTTTCTTTTTTAAAGATGAGACTTGATGGCAAAAAAAAGAATTGTAAATTCCTGGCTCCTGCCAATTATTGCCAGTATGCAGTGCGTAAGTCATAATTACCACAAAATCAAGCATTTGATTAGAATTTAGAAATAAGGCAACACATTTATAGTCAGGTGCTGGTCGATCAACAGATATGCCAACCAGTTCATTCTTGACCAATTAATCACTATTCATGGATGTGCCTCAGTACTGGGGCCCACATTTCGTGGATTACTAACCCCAAAACCCAAAAATCAGTTGATCTAGCAATGCCATAATTAACTGTTCAATTCAGGCTATGGCATAAAATGGATTGTCGATGATGTAACTACCAGAAATCCTTGAGGCGGGTAAATCGAGCAATGCCATAATTAACTGTTTATTTCATGCAACATGATAAAATGCATTGTTGGTGTTCACTTACCTGATCAATCCGCCACACATCCGACAACAAGTTCTTCTGGTTTTCTGTTTATAGAAACATAGGGAGAAAAGAAAGCATGCAGTTAAAATAAGTTGACCAAAAAATAATTCAGAAAAGCAACCAAGTTAGCCGACCCTACTTAATGTGGGAAAAGGCTTTGTTGTTGGTGGTGTACGTTAGTAACTATACCTTTTCATCTACTAGAGCTCATTTACGGCATCTAGTTTAGTTTGGATGGATAGTCTTTCCCGTATCATGCAAATAAAGGGATATACGAATTAAACATACATTGGCACAAAAGTTTAGAACTCAAATAGTAAAAAAATATATATCCTCCCAAATCCAATGCTCACTCTGTTTCACAAGTCTAAAAAATTCCTGCTTGTTAAGAACGAACAAACACCAAAAAATGGATTGCAAACCCATTCATAGATAAAGACCGCGAAGTCACTTGTTCTCATTCATGACAAGCTGGGACAATATCGAATATATAATAATAATTGTTGTTAAAAGAAATAGTATCTATGTCATATGTTATTTTCTTTTTACTAATTGTCCTTTTCGTTATTTGCCCTCTAGGGTTTCTCCTCCATATAAAGGAATCCTACGGCCTTGGAATAAACAAGTCATTCCTTTCTTTTCGCAGGGTATCAGAGCCACTCCCAGGCCAAAGCCCTGATATCCTTTTGATACCTTAGAACCCTAACAGTCGGCCTCTTTCTCCCTCAAACTTTGCGAGCGGCCTCCAACCCTCCTCGATTGTCGTGCACCCCTCCTCGAGTTTCCACAGGTTCGCATCCGTTCCAACGGGAACTTGCAGCCACCACAGAACCCTTCTCAGATTCCACACAATCTCCATAGTGCCCAACAGTCATTGTGGGTGTTCAGCAGTACAACAACCACCATAGGGTATTGTTGTGCCTCAAGAAACCCGCCAAGTGTGTGGTTGTGACCGGGGGTCTACATGTCGTCATCCGTACCCCTTCTAGGTTATGTGTCTCTTCTCAACGCATTCTCACACTGATTTTGGTGCGTCCAAGTTGGAATAGATCATTTAAATCCAATATGGTTGCCTACAGCGTAGCCAGAGTTGACGGGAAAGGTTGTGCTCCAAGTCTATATACACAACATATTCCCTACATGACCATGTAGACAAAAATCGGATCGTTTAATCACCTGTTGGCATCTTTTCTGGTCTCCTTTGTTTTTCAATGCGGAAGACAATGTTATATGCATTCATGCACATCGAAGCATTCAAAGGCCATGTTCTCATCGTCAAAAAGGATGGGACCAAATACGAACTGTAGAAACAAAAAGACTACATCCTGACATAACAAGGTCGACCGACAAGACTGGAGCAAACGCTTCATGGAAGCTGAACAAGGCATGGACATGTGTCTGGCTCTCGGCATTCTTAGAACGAAGATAGCCAATGATATTCAACATCAACCTACTACAAAGGCGATATGGGACATTCTCGCCACCACATACATATACCCAGGCAAAGAATGAGACAGAGATCCTTCAACTCTAGTATGACGTCTTCATTACGAAGCAGGATCGTCGCCCTCTCCATGCATTCTATTCTCGGCAAAGAGGCATGTTCGAGAATCTCCATAGCTACATTCCCTTGAGTGCTTGTCGTAAGAACCAGATGGCCTAGAGGATCACCATAGTGGTGGGTGTTTTCCTGTAGCTATTGATCCGTAGTATGATTATGCTCGCAAGAACCAGATGGCCTAGAGGATCTCCATGCATTACTTCTTTTATTTCATTATGATGGTATGAAAATGTACAAAATCTATGTAAATATATGTATAAAAATGAATTATATATTTAAAATAGTCAAAAAAATTCAAAGATGATTAAAATCCGACTAAATCCGATAAGTCGCTCGACTAACGATTAATCCTTAGTCAGAGAATCAACCGACCGAGTACTGACTACCGACTTTTGCAACCTTGCTGATATTTCAAAATGGATCCTGAACTCTGAAAGCATCCATCATCTATGTGGTGACAGAAGACGGTTCACATCCAACAGCACCACTACTCCAAGTCGATCTTTAATCATTGTGGATGGAAGATATTCTCCTATTACAGGACATGGAAAGATTCAATCGATGCTTTCCATGCATCTACAGAATTTGTTACATGTACCTGAATTTTCTATGATTTTTTGTCTATCTATAAGATTATTGGGGACTTGAAATGTCCTATCATTGTTTACTCTTTTCCTCTTGTGTTTAGGATATAATCATAGGCATGGTAATTAGATGTCGCTAAGAGCAAGTGTGTCTCTACATATTCATACAGTCTCCGTATGTTGATAGATCTTCCATCTCTATTGGACCAATCTCCTTATACATACGGCATCTTTGGTTTGGTCATCTTTCTCTGTCGAGGTTGTACGTAGTCCTCCCTCAAATCTCATCTCAACCCAATTTTCAGTGTAAGGCTTGCTAGCTTGGGAAGCAATCAAACTAGCTTTCCCAGTCGCCAAAGTCTTAGAAGTACTTCTTTATTCGAGTTGTATTTTGATATTTGGAATCGCAATCGTGTCCATGATCACTAGGACTATATGTTTGATTTAGCTTCTAATGAAAAGTAAGTTTGAAATGGGATCTATTATGCAAAGTTTTATGATTAAAATAACGAATATATTATATCTTACTATCAAATATGTTCACTCTGACAATGCTTTAAAATTTTGTACTAGTTATTATCTCAATTTTTCACGTCTCTTGCGCTCCTCCATCAGACACAATGTACTTACACTTTCCAACACAACAGCATTGTTGAGCGTAAATACCGTCATCTCTTAGATGTTACTAGGACTCTCCTGATACAAAGTCATGTTCCTCACCCCTATTGGGGAGATGCTATCGTTGCTCCTCGTTATCTCATCAACCATATATTGCTTTTCATACTAGAAGAAAAGGTTCCTTATTGGATTGTATTTCTTGAAAAAAACATGTTCTCCTTGACAACTTGTGTCTTTGGTTATGTGGTCTCGGTACATCACTTGACTCATGGCCATGACAAGCTCTCTCCTAGATCTGTCAAATATTTCTTTGTTGGTTACTAGATCCAAAAAAGAAACGGTGTTTTGATCCTGATAGAAAGAAGTACTATCCCAGTGCTGATGTGACATTCTTTAAGTTTGTCATGTATTTTTTCCCAAAGGCGACAGAATGAAAACTTCTAAGCCTAAAGAGGAGGCTTGCATTCCACCTCCGCCTCATGCTCCTACTATGCCTCCAGTGGTACAAACTTTTGACTCATGTATATATTCACAATTTATTATCAATGGACCCCATGATAGTATGCCTTCCACAACACCCAGCACACCCCAGGTAAACTCTGGACACATGGTTTCCATTATGCCATTGTTGATGTTTATGTACAGCAAAAAACTCTACATGATGAGAGTGTGGCTACTCAAGAATTTGTTATACATGAGGTTGATCCTCCAGAGGATCTGGAACAACCTATTGCACTTCAGAAGAGGAGGCGTACATGTTCTTTGTACCCTCTCTCGGCACATTTTTCACCGGATCGTCTATCAGAGAACTTCAGGAAGTTTCTGGTGGAATTGTCAATTGTTACAATCATGTGTACATAGCATGAAGCTATGAAGGATAGTCAGTGGCGTCTAGCTATGGAGTAAGAAATGGATGCACTACAATTGAAAGAGACAAGGAGCTAATTTCTGCACCATTAGGTGCCTATGTGGTTGGCTACAAAAGAGTCTTTACTGTGAAGCGTAGAGCAAACAGTAATGTTGACCGCTACAAGGCCATACTTCAACTCTGATCGACCATTCTTCAACTCTGATCAGTAAATCTATTAGAGTATAATTTGTTGTATGAATTTTAGTTCGTGGTCTGAGGGTGTGGTGTAGTTGTAATTATTTCAGTAAACCTAGGCTCCCTTCTATATTAGGGAGAGTTATTCAATGATAAAACTATGTGTCCAATTTGTCTATTATCATCAATTCTAAGATGGCATCAAAGCTTTGAAAGGGATTTCTTATCTCAAGCGTCTCGTAACCTAATACCATCCAAGACTTCCGCCTTCTCCATTACATCCTTCTACATCACCGACATCGCCATTCACCTCCTTCCAAGGCCATCATTGCTCTTCCAGGCCACCGCCTGACCACCAGCTTCCCTCTCCTCCATCGCCAGCCACCCGTCGACACCCATATCATTTAGTCACCGCCCAAACTGCCATCACTCGCCATCGCGCAAATCACCAACTTGCCCAGATCATCGTCTCCATTGCCTAGATCACCATTACAGTCGCCTAGCCGCTCTCCAACTTCCAAGTCGGCCATTGCCATCGCGCAGGACAGAACTCAAATTTCAGTACCTTCTTTTCTGCCAAAGAGTTATAGTTGGTCTTTGATGTTGATGTCATTCGATTACTATATCCGGTGACATAATTTTTATTTCTAACTTGTTTTATGTTAGGTATTTCTATCCGTAAACACTCTATGATTGGAGTCTTGTTAAGGACTATTATGTAATTGCTATCTATAGGGCCCTAGGGTTTCATGCTATATAAGAAACCCTACCTCATGAATAAAATGCATTCCGTTGATTCTTTATTTTCCTCTACATGGTATCAAAGCAATGGGTCCTAAAATGAAGTTCGGGTATCAGAGCGATGGGTCATAAAACAGAGTTCGTACCTGAACTCATGCTGCAACCACTATTCTCATCAAGAAAGCTCGAGCTCGATGAGCTTGACTCAGACTCAACTCAATAAGAGCTCCTGAGTCAGGCCCAAAAAGCTATTGAGTCTGAGTTCGAATCGAGTAAATGACTCGTTAGGGCTATCGAATCGAGCTCGAGCTGAGGCGTGCCTGACTCGCTAGCTCGACTTGATAACTCATTCTATATCTGATTCATTCTTCGAAATCATATCACAACCCCAATCTGATGAAAGGTTATGATTCACCGACCTGCTAGTTCTTTTTATAAAGCACAAACAAGTGAATTTATCCTGGAAGTGGAAGAGCTAACTATAGTCTAACTAGTTATTATATATAGAATATAAATATAACTTCTTATAAAACCAATAATTTTACCATTTTCATTATTTTTATTTATTAAAATTAAAAATAATATATAAATGCGTATGTAACAGGAATATTATTACATTATTTTATTCGCGAGGAGCTGGATGAGAAGAAACTCTCATGTCCAGTTTTGCATTTTAATTTTATCAATTTTTTATGCATTTTCCATTTCATATGTGCATACATGTATAATATGAGGAGGGAACAACACAGCACTGATAAATTATTTGAAGTTGTGGAGCATTTGCGCATTCACTCTCTTTATTCATAACATCTCTCCATTTTCCTATTCCATATGATTAAAGAAGCAAACAAAGTTAAAAAAAACTCATATACGTCATACCCATCCATCTCCCTGTGTGTAGCACTACAACTCCTTTCCTATCACCTCCAGCATCTCCTACTTTGCTTATTCCAGTGTTGCAGAAGACGGTATTTGGTATTCAGTCGAAGGGGTCACTGAACAGAGAATAATCGGTATTCGGACGACTATTCGGAAATATTCGATTTTGTATTTTTTTTAATATAAAAATTATTTATAATACATATATTCTTATATTTTTATACATATATGGTCATTAGTTAATATGAATCCAAGATAAAAGTACCAATTTTAATGAGTTAGATTGAGGACTCATCAAGCACCATCAAATGATTATTAAGAGATGATCTCCAGCCTGAGTAGGAGATGGCAATCCTTTCTCATTTAGGCTGATATCTGACCGACCTCTTGATGCAGGTCCTCTGCATAGGAATAGAGATTCGGAGGTGTCAGATGAGTTAGGTCAAAGAGTTGACTTAACGAGATCGAGATAACCAAAGTCCTATATCATATACTGTCATGATATAGGCATGCATCCTCTGACCAGAGACAGATGTGTTATTATATGTCTCTCAAAGGGATCATACAGGTTCATTTACTGAACCGGAAGACATGAGCTCACTCATGAGATATTGGGAAGAATCAAATTCCATGCCCATGGTCGTCTCGCTTTGGAAGCTTGACTGAATTTGTAGGTTTGATATATACTTTTGGAAAGTATATGATCAAGACCTAGGTATGATATATGCTTTTGGAAAGTATATGATCGATACTGACTTCCAATGATCAAATGAGAAACTTACTGATAGAACCCTGAAGTAGACAGTGTAAAGTTGATCTAATACTTCGGGTTTATTCTGAGTCTTCCAGTGTGCAGGATGTACAGGTATTAGGAATACCTGAGGGTGATGTGATCATAAACGATTGTATAACCATGACGCTTCCATTCCTAGGGAGTGTTGAAACGGGTCTGGATTTTAGTGACTCCTCTCAATAGAGAAGTAATCTGATCTTAGTCCAAATGTTGGACATTAATCTGAATGTGATTCAGATTCAATGAGAAGATTAGATTTGCGGTCTTGATTTAATCAAGCATCTATGGGAGGCCCGAGATCTGGATTTGAGATGTGATCTCAATATCCATGTCACTATACGTGGAACAATACAATCGCCCTGTCCTTATCTCCAAGTATTCGCGGAGAAAGCGCATTATCCTTGAAAGAGTTCATGGATAATTCTATTGTTGGTATATGTATCCGAGCATTGAGAAAATGGATAATTAAATGTGATTTAATTATCATAAATAATATGAATTTGATTCATATTATAAGGAGAGTTATCTTAGATAATTAAATGTGATTTGATTATCAAAGATGTAAATAATGTGAATGTGATTCATATTATTTGAGCACATGAGAATAAGTTATCCAATATAATTAAATGTGATTTAATTTTTATGGATAAGAATAATGTGGATAGTAATATCCAATTATTCATAATATATTATAAATGTGATTTATAATGTATTAGAGAGAGAGCTAATTATCATTTATATGTGTTGATTAATTATTATGTGTATTGGATACACATTGTGTAATTAATTGACAATGTAAATTATATGTTGTTTTCGGTTGTGAATATGATTCACAATTTTTTCAATGGCAAGATTGCAATGTCTACAAAATAATTGTGAATTATTTTTGTAGAATAATTTGCAACAAAAGTTGTTGCAAATAATGGAGATTGCATAAGAGATAAAATAGCCACCTTCCTAATGGAGAGGGTGGACGGCCACCACTCCCATTAGGAAAGGGAGGCCGTTCCCCCTCTCCACATGGAAGGAGCATTTTCTCTCTTCCATTATCTCCATGAATTGATGATTTAATTTTGTGATTAAATTATGTTGATTTATCAACATATATTTAATTTAAATTAATTGTTATTGGTTTTACCAACACAAATCTTAGTCATTAAAAGAAACACAATCAATGAGAGCCATTGGATTTGTGTTGTCCCATGGATTGAGATCCATGGATCCCAAAACCCTATAAAAGGAGAGGCACCCCATTGCTCTTCTTGACACACATAATGCTTGATAAGCATTTCTCTCTCTCTTTCTCTCTAGACGTCAGCCCTCTCTCTCCCTCTCATGGCCGTCCACCATGGATGCCATGGAGAGAGTCTCCATCGCCGCGGCATCGTCGTTATGCTGCACGTTCTTCTGCTCGTGGATCTCCGTCTCCTTCGGTGCGCCTCGCTCGTGAAGAAGACGTCGGATCTCGTGTGTCGAGATCAGGAGATCCGCCGCTTGGATCATCAACATGGATTGCGAGAAGCACGCGGTTCATCCCCGCGCTCGCAAGCATCTCCTCCGTCGGATCGGACTTGAGACATGAGGTCTCTTCGTTTAGAGACTCGATCACAACCACGCTTCAAGAGGTAATCCTATTACTTGTTTGTGGTTTAGGCGAAACGATCCGAGAAGTGTTCTTGGATCATGTGGTTTCGTCGTAAGAAAATTTTTTAAATTCCGCTGCATCGAGCAACTAGTGCGACTAGTCGCTCCTCGTCGTATTCGATACGACGCTCACGCTTCCGTGATGCGCTTGAGGATCTAACCATATCCTTCAAGTGGTATCAGAGCCTTAGGTCGACGGTTTCGAATATGATTCGCTAACCGAGGACGACTTGGGTTCGTTAAGGTCGCGAAAGTTTTCATCGCATTTGATTTCGCAGATCTGTTTAGTAAATAAATTCGGCACTGTTTAAATTGTTTAAACACGAATTTAATACTTGGATTTTGTTCCCCATTAAATAAGGAAACCATAGGATCTGAGTTTGCGTAAATCGGATTTCGTATGCTCTAGATATGGTAGTTTTAATGAACATGTATTCACTGTTACGGGAACTACGAATCTTAATGTAATTAAGGAGTTAATTACTGTTTAGAGACGCCTCGAAATGCGTGCAAAACACATAGGTTCTGTTGTAAATCAAATTAGCAAACTATGGAAACTTACTTTGCTTAATTTGGATTTAAATTGATTGATATATGCTAATTTTAGTAAGTAGGGGTCATTGCTGAAATTACTTTCCTAATCAAGAACCATGTGATTGTCAATTAGTGAAATTAATTGTTAATTTCATGAAATAATTATGGAAAATATTTGAGAAATATTGGAATATGATTATTTCCTTAATTGACTTGGCCTCAACCAATTTCCTTAATTGACTTGGCCTCAACCAATTAATTGATTAGATGTGATCTAAATTATAATTGGAATCACAATCATCAAACTCCTTGCTTGAATAGGATTGGGAATTTGTCTAGCAAATTTCCTTATAATCAAAATTGTTTTGATTACTATATGGTATAATTTCGGTTGAAAAACCGATGATCATCTCAAGTACAAATTAATCAATTTGGCATTATCCTTTCCCGAGGCGGATATGGTGTCTAGTTGAGAATCGCTGGGGTAGCGGGTTGCAACGTATGCGGTCCGTCCCACTCCCGCCGGTACTGGCCATGACAGCGAGTAGGGCCGGGATAATGTCCGAGGGATTATGATGTATTTTTTTAATTATTAAAATACGAATTAATACGTACTTTGAGAATAATACCATATATATATTCAAGCATAAAATTAAGTTTGATTGATTAAATTGGATTGATAATTAATTTAATATGATTAAGTTAATTATATCCAATTAAGAATACTCTAATATGATTAGAGTTAATAATTCCCTTGGAAGAATTAATTATATGAATGTGATTCATAGTAATTAATTAAATTTGAATAAGAGGTGGAGGATCACATAAGTGACATCCATGGTCTCCCGTCAAGGCGAAGGGTTTCCGTCGCCAGGGATTGTATATAGGAGACGCCTGTACGAAGTGACAGCTCCTATATACAAGCGCATCTGGATCGGACTCTTTGCTTCTCGAAAGAGTAAGGCCGTATGCGTAGTGACCCCAATATCGGATCCTTATATTATTGGGGCGATATTGGATTGCGCATAGCGAGTTCTATTCCTGTTGACGGTTGATTCATTTAACGACGGGTTAACATCACCTTAGGGGTGGTGGGCTCGGGTGTTAAAGACCGAATTGGGAAATGCAAGTTGGACTTGCAAGGCAGAATGTGTTCCTGCTTCTCTTTATTGGAGTTGCAGTTTCTCATATTATTGGTGTTGACGCATATGCTTTACTTGTCCCATTTTGTTATTTTATTTTTCTTGTCATTCTCTTTATGTAATTTACCCATAGGCTACTCTCCTATATAAGAGAGCCTAGGGCTATGGAATAGATCATCTCATTCACGTTTCCCAACATGGTAACAGAGCGACGGTCCTAGACCGGAGTTCTCGAAACCCTAACCCTAGACCCCACCCGCCGGCTCTCTTCTTCTCCCTCTCTCGATCGGGGCGTCTCCATCGCCATCGCCCCGTGTTGTGCGCTCCTCCAACGCCATAGCACAGCGCCTCCGCGGCGATCTGTGCGCATCTGCAGTCCACGCGCCTGTGCGCGATCTGAGCCCTAGCACCAGCGCGCCTGTGCGCACTCCTCGGCGCAGTCCTCGGCGCCTGCGTGCATCTGTGCCCTAGCATCCACGCGCACACTTTGGCGCGTGTGCGCTACAACTCCAGCGCCTAGTGCCTGCGCCCCTGTGCGCTAGAACCGTGCGCATCTGTGCGCATCTGAGCGCACTGGTGCGCTAGATCTGCGCACATTGGTGCGCGTTGAAGCAGCGCATCTGGGCGCAGTACAGTAACGCACTGTGCGCTCGTTTGCTCCAGTCGCACACGCGGGTAGCGGCTCTGTGTTGCCCCTGCGTGTGATCTTTGTGCTCGTGTATCCAGAACATATCCAGAGCGTAGCGCGCACATATTCATGGGGATAGTTGCTTGACGTCTACACATGCAACTAATCCCGTCTATGTCATTGTAGACAAAGATTATCTTCTCTTAGTCATTCCAGTCTTCTATCTCCAGTATGTCAGACAGCAAGGCAGATATCCCGTCTATGGGCGCATTTCGTGGTCCAGCGCCCATTGTCAAGATGGACGGTACGAACTATGAACTGTGGGCAATGCAGTTCATGAGTATGATGAAGTCCACGGGCAAGAAGCATATTCTCACAGAGCCCGAACCTGCAGAGAAGACTGGAGTCCATGCCTCATGGGAGGCTGACGACGCATATGCCAAGGTGTGGCTATCGGGCACATTGGCTATTGAGATCGCCAATGACATTCTACATCAACCCACAGCCAAAGACATGTGGGATATCCTAGCAGCGACATATTCTCAGGCGAAGAATGAGACCAAGATCCTGCAACTACAACATGATATATTCACAATTAAGCAGAATGGCCGCCCATTACATTCTCTTTACACATCTTTGAGAGGAATGTTTGAGAAGCTCCATAGCTTCATGCCTCTTACCGCCACACCAGAACAGCAGAAAACATACAGGAATGCGACGATGGTGGGTGTGTTTCTCGCTGCACTCGATCCAGAGTATGAGGCAGCACGTTCACAGATCTTGGCGGACTCGACTATTCCTCCCATGGAGGAAGCTTTCCACAGATTGAGCAGGATTACTGTACCTTCAGCAGCCACTAGTCAGAATCCTTCAGCCATGGCAGCCAATAGAGGCCGTGGGTCTCAATACCAGGGCCGTGGACGTATTCCCCGTGGAAGGGGTGGCCGCACTAGGCCAACATGCTCATATTGTCACAGAGTCGGCCATACTGAAGACACATGCTACTCAAAGCATGGATTCCCTGCTTCCGCACGAGCTGCTGAACATATAGAGCCTCCGTCTGCTGCTTCACTGGATCAGCGCTTTGATGACCTAGTTGCCCGACTCAGGGGCATTATCCCACCATCTGGCCCAGCACCGACTACAGAGAGTCATACTGATACTGCTGCCTCTGCCACTGCTTCTGCATCTACCAATACTTCAGGTAGTACACTTGCACTCCACAGTAATAGATCTCATATACTGCCATGGATCATGGACTCGGGCGCCACACATCATTTATGTGGTGACCAGGGTCTACTTACAGGATACACCCAGATCCCTCCAGGACGGACAGTAGTAATTGCTGATGGCACGCATTCCCCTATCACTGGTCAGGGGGAGATTAGATTGACACCCTCTATGCAACTGAAGAATGTCCTACATGCACCACATTTTTCTATGAATCTGTTGTCGATTAGTCAAATCACGAAGGATCTTCACTGTCGAGCTATTTTTGATCCATCTTCTTTGATTTTTCAGGACATCCGTACGGGCAACGTGATTGGTCATGGCTATGAGCAAGGAGGCCTTTACCGTCTGAACCAGACCCCATTTGCTGGAACCACATCCTCTCCTGCTGAACAAGTATCTCCTCTCCTGTGGCATTTGCGATTTGGTCATTTACCGCTTCAGAAGTTGCGTCTAGTCCTACCATATAGTATCTCTCACACACCTATCCAGTGTGAGGCATGTCAGTTGGGAAAACATCACAGGTCGTCCTTTCCCAGTAGTCAAGGTCGGAGTAGTAACTCCAAGTTTGAGTTGTTTCATGTCGATGTCTGGGGTCCAAGTCGTGTTCCCGATCATCAGGGACACAGGTTTTATATTGTTTTTGTGGATGATTTCTCTAGAGCATCATGGGTCTTTCTGATGAAAAATAAATCTGAAGCTGGAAATATTATTATCCATTTTCTAAATGAGATTCAAAATATTTTTTCTACATCTGTCAAGATTGTGAGAAGTGATAATGCCTTGGAATTATGTACCAACATTCTAGCCAATTACTACTCCTCAAAAGGGATTATTCACCAAACATCGTGTGCTCATACGTCTCAACAGAATGGGGTTGCCGAAAGAAAACACCGTCACCTACTTGATGTTACAAGGTCACTTCTTATTCAGAGTCATGTTCCGTACTCCTACTGGGGTGATGCAGTCCTTACTGCATGTTACCTTATCAACCGTATGCCTTCGTCTGTCCTGAATGAACAAATTCCTTTCTCACTTATTTACCCTGACAAGGATTTGTTCATTCTTACTCCTCGTGTGTTTGGTTCAGTCGCATTTGTCCATCAATTGTCGCCTGGTACTGACAAGCTCTCTCCTAGGGCTGTCAAGTGCGTCTTTGTGGGGTACCCCAGAACCCAAAAGGGGTACAAGTGTTTTGACCCTGTGCGTCGGCGGTATATGATCAGCGCAGATGTTACATTCTTTGAATCCATTATGTACTTTTCAGAATCCGGGAACATGCAGCCACCACCATTATCTCCTGATACCGTATTCATGGCACCACCAACATTACAGCCGTCACCACCATTACCACCACCACCACCGCCACCGCCGCCACCAACAATATCCCCGTTACCATTCCATTACACCCGACGGCCGAATCAAGCTCATGGTCCTGACCAGTCAACTAGCTCGCCTATGGTATGTAATGAAAATATTAATGTTGATGGATCTGACGACATTTCTCAGCAGGATGCCTTACAGGAGCATGGTGATACCACAGAGGATCTGGATATTCCAATTGCTCTACGCAAGCCGAAGAGAAGCTGTGCCAAGTATCCAGTATCAGCAACAGTTTCGTTTGAGAGGCTATCTGGACCATTCAGGACGTTTGCATTGGCACTCTCAGCTACAGATATTCCACGGAACCACCATGAGGCTTTGCAGGATTCTAGATGGCGGCTAGCAATGGAGGAAGAGATGGCGGCTCTTCAGTCTAGAGGTACATGGAGCTTGGTTACCATACCTCCAGATGTCACCCCGGTGAGTTGCAAATGGGTGTTTACAGTGAAACACAATGCAGATGGTTCTATTGACAGGTACAAGGCACGCTTAGTTGCAAGAGGATTCACACAGACATATGGGGTAGATTACCTTGACACGTTCTCCCCTGTAGCTCGTCATTCCACTCTGCGGATACTCTTATCAGTTGCAGTTACTAGAGATTGGCCGCTCTATCAACTGGATGTGAAGAATGCTTTTCTGTATGGTGATCTGCAAGAGGAAGTCTATATGCAACAGCCACCAGGGTTTGCTGTTGAGGGGGAGTGTTCCAAGGTTTGCAGATTACATAAGGCCATCTACGGCCTTAAGCAGAGCCCCAGAGCATGGTTCCAGAAGCTGTCAGACCTCTTTGAGAAACAAGGATATAAACGATCCAATGCTGATCATTCCTTGTTCGTGCAGAAGACGGCGAGAGGTATTACTGTAATCATGGTTTATGTTGATGATATCTTGATTACAGGTGATGATGACCAGGGCATTAAGCAGGCAAAGGAAAAGCTGGGGACCGAGTTTGTCACCAAGGACTTGGGAGTCCTTAGATATTTTCTGGGACTGGAATTTGCTAGAAATCCATATGGGCTAGTCATGACACAGAGGAAGTATGTCACAGATCTACTGAATGAGACAGGTATGCTAGGATGTCGGCCTGCTACGACACCAATGGATCCTAGCATGAAGTTATATGATGATGACACAGAAGAGGTTGACAAGCGAAGGTACAGAGAACTGGTAGGCAAACTGCTGTATGTCACGATCACTAGACCTGATATATCGTTTGCAGTGAGTCGTGTGAGCCAGTTCATGGAGCAACCACGCCAGGTCCATATGGATGCAATATACATGATTCTGAGATTTTTAAAATCATCTCCAGGTGCAGGCTTGCTATTTAAGAAAGGAAAGGAGATTTCTGTCACAGCATGTGCGGATGCAGACTATGCAGGATGCCCCAAGGACAGGAAGTCAACGTCAGGGTTTGCAGTCTATGTTGGAGATGCTATAGTTTCATGGAAGAGCAAGAAGCAGACAGTAGTGGCCAGATCCAGTGCTGAATCAGAATATAGGGCTATGGCCCAGGCTAGCACAGAAATGATGTGGGTGAGATCCTTACTTGCAGATCTATGCCTTGACATACCTCTTCCTATGATGTTGGAATGTGACAATCAGGCTGCCTTATTCATTGCAAATAATCCAGCGTTTCATGAAAGGACCAAGCATATTGAGGTCGATTGTCATTACATACGTGACATGATTCAGAAGGGGTTCATTGCTACATCTCACGTCACATCAGAGAATCAGACTGCTGATATCTTCACCAAGGCTCTACTTAGAGGTCCATTCCAGAAGTGCGCGTCCAAGCTGAGCATGATTGATATCTATGCTCCATCTTGAGGGGGAGTGTTGACGCATATGCTTTACTTGTCCCATTTTGTTATTTTATTTTTCTTGTCATTCTCTTTATGTAATTTACCCATAGGCTACTCTCCTATATAAGAGAGCCTAGGGCTATGGAATAGATCATCTCATTCACGTTTCCCAACAATTGGGATGTAACAAAGATAAAGAGAAGATCCCAGATCTTGCTGAGATATAATGGTAAGTATATCTCTTACATTGAAAGTGATTAAGGGAATGAACTTTCATTGTTGACATGGCAAGACAACTTTGATATAAAAACTCCTAAATCAAAGTATAATATGTATATATATAAATATATACACTCATGCAAATTTCTTATTTCAGATAATCCTTCATTAAACCCACTCAATTCTATACTCAATAATAACCAGTAAAATATCATGGATTGGACTCATGATCCAGATATTGTACTTGCAGTTGGACACATAGTTATGTGGTTGCAGTATGCAAGTTTCCTCATAATAATGAGGAATGACAATTAAATAGATAGTAGGACTTCAAACCTAGGGTTTGTATGTTTCTATAGTCTTGATATCATCAAATGTGCTTTGGAAGTGACATGTTGATGATGATCGCAATTGTCAAACTAATCCTTATAAAATCAATAAAGATATTCTGGCATACATATGTGCTCTCAACATTTAATCATGAATGATATGGTTCTCTGCATCATGCAAAATGGTGGCTCCATAAGAGATGATGTATTCAAAACATTTGAATACCTACCTGAACCAATGTTTTAAGAGTTTAGATGGATGTAGGTGATGAGTGTCATCATTCTACTATCTTTACTCTAGTCATTCATGAAGCTTCATAATATTCATATTGTATGAATTTAATGAAGCATATATAAGTGTTGAAATACTCTTATTTTGAATTCTTTTTGAATTTAACATGAGAGATCCTTTAGTCTTGAGCAATGGTTGCTTAGAGATAAAGGGAGCGCAGTGGAAGCATGGGTTGGACCCAAGTAAGAAGTATAGTCAAAGAGTTGATTGTACTTATGTGACTTCCATCCAAAGAGTTGGATGAATGCCAATATTGCAATAAGTTGATGTGTTGATAGTATGACTATCAAGTCTGTTTAGAATCCTCAGAAAAGGACTCGGATGGAGCATCAGTATAATCTACATAGATCATTGATATTGACTTGCTTATTGAACAATATAAAGTCTTATAATTGTATCTCAATCTTCTAACAACACTTGCAATGGGTTGCATATGTTTTAGAAGACTGGAAAATTTGATCTTAAGGTATATAGTCTTCTACATGGATATTGATGCAATTGTTGCAACAATCTCTATTGGATTGATAGACTTGTCAATTTCAGTGGGAGCCCTTAGTCATAGAGAATGTCTCTATGATCCAGATATTAGAATACATTATTGTTTATTTCTAAATGTTGGAGATAAACATGAATTCTGAAATTTATCTATCATAAAGACTTATGATGGATATATATTTCAGATAGTAATCTAACATCTAGCGGACTCCATATAATTAGAAATTAATGAATGGTCCATTAAGATTTCTAATACAGAAAATTAAACCTTTAAAGATCAATAGGAGGACAAAGATCATTTGACAATGATCTGGCATCATGTTTTGGACATTTATCTGTTGATATGATCTATAGACTGATAAGAGATGAACCTTTAGATTGTCTAAATGTTCAAATCTTACATACTTGTGAATATTGTATTCAAAAGTAGAAATGTCCAATACACCCTTCCTTGGAATGGTGAAAAATGTCAAGGTATTCAAGATCTCATACATATTGATGTATGTGAATCATCTATATCAGGATAAACATTATGGATATGTGATATCTATTAATGATTATTTGTGATATGAGATTTCTTCTCTTCACTTAGAAAACCTTGAAATGTTCAAAGATTTCATAGTTTTGGTTTAGAACCAAAGGTTGAAGGAAGATGAAAAGAATTTGATCTAACCAGGGTAGATTGTACCTATTAGATGAATTCAAGGAATACCTTATAGAGATGTGAATATCATTCCTATCTCATGCCTCCTAATGAACCTTAACTCAATAGAGCTGTAGGGAGATACAATTGATCATGTGTGAAATGATTTGATCAATGATTAATCTTAGCATAATTATCTCTTAGTTTCCAGGTATATGTATATGTGGTAGAGACTACATTATATATATTTAATAAGGTTCCAAGCTAGTAAGCTGGAATCTAGCACCAAGAGTGCTACTTCATTAGGAAAATAAAGGATGGTATTGGATACCTACTTTATGACCTTGAGATTTTTAAAAGATCTCATCTTTGAGAATATGATTCTTATAGGATGACTCTCTTGAGAATCAAGATGAAAATGAAATAAAGGAACTCATTTAATCTTGAGAAGATAATGAGGCTCCTGGAATCGGAAACTAAAAGAATAATTGAAGATGAAACACTAATACTTCTTCAAATAAGTTTGAGGATGTATTCCATCTGAAAATGATCGGACTTCATGTGATGAAGCTCCTGAGGATCATGACATGGAAAGATGGATGTTCGCAATAAAAGTCTAATGTAGACTTCATATACAAGTGTTGTATGTGGAGCCTCGAGGATCCACCTATATGGGTCAGACCCATTAAGGTGTAAATGGATCTTCAAGAGAAAGAGGGAACCTGATGAGAAGGTAGAGACCTTCAAAGCACGGTTCGTAGTCATGAGCTACACTCCGAAGAGAAGACATCGCTCGCGATGAGACTTGCTCTCCAGTGACCTTGCTTTAACCCATCAGAATATTGCTAATTGTAGCTACACAACTTGACTATGACTTCTTCATGATGTGAGTCAAGATTGCATTCCTCTATGAATACCTCTCTGAGGATATTCATATGAAGTAGCCCTAAGGCTTCAAGATTGAGGAAAGCAAGATGTGCTAGCTAAAGAACTCCATCTTTGGACTCAAATAAGCTTCTTGTAGTTGGAACATTGGATCTGATGAATTCATAAATGTTATGATTTCAGATAGTATCTTGATGTACCATGTGAAGCTTAGTGGGAGTGCCATTGTGTTCATCACGCTGAATGTAGATATTATTCTAATCATTTGGAATGATATAAGAATAATAATAAGTGCTTTATAATTTGGTTGTTCCATACCTTGAGATACGATCCCAAGGATATCTCTTAGATCTTAATTTTGAAGTCGTTCAGAAGCAAAGAGAAGAGGGTATTGGGACTGTCGCATTAGTAGTGCACCTTGGACTTATTCCTTTTTTTCTGGAAAATTCCAAGAAAAGCTTCCTTCCCTTAAGATGTGGTAGTGACCTGTCTAAAGGGATAGCACCTCAACGAGTTGAGGAAGTGAATGCTAGAACTGCTTGCACTTGTGCATCAGTTACAAGAAGCTGAAGTGTATGCTAGATGTGTACAAAAGCCATATGTCTGCCATGCAGTGGGAGTAGTAAACTGTTACTAATCCTACTCTGGAGATAAAACACTTGGTTGCAGTAATAACAATATCTTCAAAGATGATGAAACTTAGAGATAGTGATCTCAAAGTCTTATCTTCAAAAGTTTAAAACCTTGTAGATAGTGATCTATAAGGATCTTAACTGTAGATACCTTAGGAGATAAAGATCTCCAGGAATGAAGGTATTCTAATAAGGATTATGGGAATACTGGTTATGATAATTAATAAGATGTAGTGTCAAGGACACTATAACTGACAAAATTGATTATTGGTTGCATAGGATACAACATTCGCATTGGATGCGAGCACTGTTACTAGGAGATATGCAAGTGCCATAAAAGGACTTGGCGTAGTCTCTCGGGAACAGAGTGACTGATCAGCTTACCTAGCTATTTTCTAAATAGCCTATGATTGTCACATGAGTGTGGGTTTAAATGATTAGCCCATTAAAGGCTCTTTGGGCTAGTGGGAGATTGTTGGACATGCGAGCCCACGGCGAGCCATTATGCAATAAATGTTATTGCAATTCACTCCTTAATCTGGAATAAAGAGTACATGATTTGCATAATAGGTCCCTTAGTACAATTAGGGTTATGTACCATAGCCATCTTAATGATCATACAGCTGTTGATTCAATTATTGAATCATAGAGGCTGGCGCTTAGATGAATATCTAATGAGTTAGATTGAGGACTCATCAAGCACCGTCAAATGATTATTAAGAGATGATCTCCAGCCTGAGTAGGAGATGGCAATCCTTTCTCATTTAGGATGATATCTGACCGACCTCTTGATGCAGGTCCTCTGCATAGGAATAGAGATTCGGAGGTGTCAGATGAGTTAGGTCAAAGAGTTGACTTAACGAGATCGAGATAACCAAAGTCCTATATCATATACTGTCATGATATAGGAATGCATCCTCTGACCAGAGACAGATGTGTTACTATATGTCTGAGTATGTACATTTGACAGACCAATAGGTTGATGACCTAATCAAGGTCTATACACCGGCGCGCTGGTGTACATATAAGGGCATATGAGTAATATGATCTCTCAAAGGGATCATACAGGTTCATTTACTGAACCAGAAGACATGAGCTCACTCATGAGATATTGGGAAGAATCAAATTCCATGCGCATGGTCGTCTCGCTTTGGAAGCTTGACTGAATTTATAGGTTTGATATATACTTTTGGAAAGTATATGATCAAGACCTAGGTATGATATATGCTTTTGGAAAGTATATGATCGATACTGACTTCCAATGATCAAATGAGAAACTTACTGATAGAACCCTGAAGTAGACAGTGTAAAGTTGATCTAATACTTCGGGTTTATTCTGAGTCTTCCAGTATAAAGGATGTACAGGTATTAGGAATACCTGAGGGTGATGTGATCATAAACGATTGTATAACCATGACGCTTCCATTCCTAGGGAGTGATGAAACGGGTCTGGATTTTAGTGACTCCTCTCAATAGAGAAGTAATCTGATCTTAGTCCAAATGTTGGACATTAATCTGAATGTGATTCAGATTCAATGAGAAGATTAGATTTGCGGTCTTGATTTAATCAAGCATCTATGGGAGGCCCGAGATCTGGATTTGAGATGTGATCTCAATATCCATGTCACTATACGTGGAACAATACAATCGCCCTGTCCTTATCTCCAAGTATTCGCGGAGAAAGCGCATTATCCTTGAAAGAGTTCATGGATAATTCTATTGTTGATATATGTATCCGAGCATTGAGAAAATGGATAATTAAATGTGATTTAATTATCATGAATAATATGAATTTTATTCATATTATAAGGAGAGTTATCTTAGATAATTAAATGTGATTTGATTATCAAAGATGTAAATAATGTGAATGTGATTCATATTATTTGAGCACATGAGAATAAGTTATCCAATATAATTAAATGTGATTTAATTTTTATGGATAAGAATAATATGGATAGTAATATCCAATTATTCATAATATATTATAAATGTGATTTATAATGTATTAGAGAGAGAGAGAGCTAATTATAATTTATATGTGTTGATTAATTATTATGTGTATTGGATACACATTGTGTAATTAATTGACAATGTAAATTATATGTTGTTTTGGGTTGTGAATATGATTCACAATTTTTTCAATGGCAAGATTGCAATGTCTACAAAATAATTGTGAATTATTTTTGTAGAATAATTTGCAACAAAAGTTGTTGCAAATAATGGAGATTGCATAAGAGATAAAATAGCCACCTTCCTAATGGAAGAGGGTGGACGGCCACCACTCCCATTAGGAAAGGGAGGCCGTTCCCCCTCTCCACATGGAAGGAGCCTTTTCTCTCTTCCATTATCTCCATGTATTGATGATTTAATTTTGTGATTAAATTGTGTTGATTTATCAACATATATTTAATTTAAATTAATTGTTATTGGTTTTACCAACACAGATCTTAGCCATTAAAAGAAACACAATCAATGAGAGCCATTGGAATTGTGTTGTCCCATGGATTGAGATCCATGGATCCCAAAACCCTATAAAAGGAGAGGCACCCCATTGCTCTTCTTGACACATAATGCTTGATAAGCATCTCTCTCTCTTTCTCTCTAGACGTCAGCCCTCTCTCTCCCTCTCATGGTCGTCCACCATGGATGCCATGGAGAGAGTCTCCATCGCCGTGGCATCGTCGTTATGCTGCCCGTTCTTCTGCTCGTGGATCTCCGTCTCCTTCGGTGCGCCTCGCTCGTGAAGAAGACGTCGGATCTCGTGTGTCGAGATCAGGAGATCCGCCGCTTGGATCATCAACATGGATTGCGAGAAGCACGCGGTTCATCCCCGCGCTCGCAAGCATCTCCTCCGTCGGATCGGACTTGAGACAGGAGGTCTCTTCGTTTAGAGACTCGATCACAACCACGCTTCAAGAGGTAATCCTATTACTTGTTTGTTGTTTAGGCGAAACGATCCGAGAAGTGTTCTTGGATCATGTGGTTTCGTCGTAAGAAAATTTTTTAAATTCCGCTGCATCGAGCAACTAGTGCGACTAGTCGCTCCTCGTCGTATTCGATACGACGCTCACGCTTCCGTGATGCGCTTGAGGATCTAACCATATCCTTCACCCTTCCCCTCTCTATCCAACGTCGTCCCCTCCACCTTTCCCCTACGACATCACCACCTCCCCACGCGCATCGACACCACCTTCATCTACTCCCTTACCCTACTCCCCATCTCTGTCCCCTCCTTTCCCAACCTCTGCTACTTCGCCCAGCAACACCATATCCTCCCGCCAACGCCTCCCATCACCTGCGCCGCCACCACCCTGCTCCAACTCTGCCGCCACCCCACTCCCGGTGAGTCATCTCCACTTCCCACGTCTGATCCCTCGAGGTCGTCACCATCACTCTCAATCAGCTATCATTGTCAATGTTGCTGGAACCTTAGCCTTAGGGTTAGGCGTCGTCGAAGACTATGAAATGGAGGAGTCCCACGGGCTCTGATTTAACTCTTACGAAGAGATAATCTCATAAAATTAGGGATTCATCATGGTTTTGGGAAAATTGTAGAGGCATCCCTCCTCCTAGAAACTTTTGTATAAAGGATAAAGATGGTGGGAACTTAAGAAGAGATATTTTAAGTGAAGGGGTAGAACTTTTGCAGCCATATCCCTCGACGGATACATTATGAACGTAACATGGAAATGGAGTGAAATTAGGGAGATCCGATCAACCAATCCATTCGGAATTCTCCATCGATGGATTGAAGATCAAGCAATTTATCGAGAGACGAATTTTTCAAGCGGAAGAGAGCTGATGCAGCACGGATCGGTCAATTGGGGCTCAATTAAAGATTTTCTTCCGTTGAAATTCATGGGAACTTAAGAAGAGATATTTTAAGTGAATGGGTAGAACTTTTGCAGGCATACCCCTCGACGGAAAATTTATGAACGTAACATGGAAAAGGAGCAAAATGAGGGAGATCCGATCAAGCTCTCTTGTCTCTCGGAAGAGTAAGAAGCAAATTGTGGTTTCCAGATCCAATCTGAGTCTGAATATAGGGCTATGGTACAAGTTAGTACAGAAATGATGTGGGTTCGAGCAGTACTAGCAGATTTACATATAGATGTACCTATTCCAATGCAACTACAATGTGATAACCAGGCAGCCTTGTTCATTGTAAACAATCATGCATTTCATAAGAGAACCAAGCATATTGAAGTGGACTGTCACTATACAAGGATATGATTCAAAAAGGTTTTATCTCTACCTCTCAAATTTAATGTGAAATGTTGCATTCTATTGACGACCTATTGCCGGGGTGTTTCTGTAAGTTTTCTTTACCAAAATACGTAAGTATCTAAATTAATTACACCCACCAGAATCAACAGCATTTATTTCCCGAGAAGTAGCATCAGGAGACATCAAAGGGCTGATAAAGAACTGAGCGAATCTGCAATGCACATCATAGAGAAAATGAGTTCAAGATTTAAAAAATCAACATAATGTGGAAATAAACAGAAAACTACCTATCTAAAGCTTCTTCCAAGCAATCTGCATTTATGTCAAAATGAAAGTTTGTATTCTCAGCAGCTGTAAAGGCATTAGTTGAGCCACCATGCTGAAAACGCATTTTAAAAGCAAATGGATAAAAGTTAGCAGACAAGTAAGACCACTCAAGGTACCAGTAAACAAGAATGCAAAATAAAATAGAACAGATTATTTACTAATTAGAAAAAAAACAAGAATGCAAAATAAAATAGAACAGATTATTTACTAATTAGAAAATTGTGTAGTTTCTTTCTTTACCTTCATTCTATTGAAAAAAACCTTATAAAACCAAATAAATGTCCCATGACCTAACAGTAGGATGCATCTGAATGACTGAGATTGTTAGAAACTAAGGGTCACAAAAGAGAGCTGCTACAAACCCTCGCTGAATTGAGGATGGGAAACAACTCTTAGCCTCAAGAGAGTGGAGCTCGCACATACAGAGAACAGGCCTCTTCCCATACTCTCTCGGGATCAAGGATGCCTCTAAATCTTGAGCCCTACACAGCCAAAATAAAAAGATAGCTGTCAGGGTCATGAGTTGGAACACAATTTGATGCCAATGTGGATTGCGGACCCTCGATCCCCAACAATGAAGAGGTGCATCAAGAAAAGGTAATATCGAAAGAGATTCAACAGCCAAACCAAGCTCATCCTCACCCGGTACACTACCCTGGTGATCAATCAAAAAACTTCTCCAAGGAAGTCTGCAACTCTTTATTTCTGTCTCATTAATGATGAGTGAAGTTCCCACGCTCAAATCAAGAAACTTCGTCAGCAAGAATGAGAGGTCATCACAAGGAGACTGGATCATGGATAGAAGAGATGGACGTCTCCGAGTGATTAAAACCCATGGAAACGTGAAGTTAGACTTTAGATTAGACCATTCAAGTCAAAGAAGGATGGAGGGGAGTTGGCATGCCGATGAACTGATTTCACCATGCTAGATGACCCAAACTAGAGCAAGAAATGAGTCCGACCTCTTTCACTGACAAGGAAAGTAGGACTGAGTATAGTTGCCCATAAGTAGAAAGCAAACTTAGTGCATAAGTGGATCATTTGAATTTCTCTATTACAACTTCTAGCATCTGTCGAAAGCATGACATTATACAAGGTGCCTATTGAAAGCAAGTGCACCAACTTGAAAAGAAGTGTTGTGTTATTCATACTAGAATATGTTCTGTCTACTTCTAGACCTGCACATAGTTCTTCTCCAACCCTACCTATAAGGAACAGGTTTTACTAAATTTCTAGTAGCAATATTGACCTCTTGTATTCAATTATATATGCAATTACCAGCCACTACTATAACCGAAAAAGGAAGCAGATCGTAATTTCGTCAGTAAGAACTAAAACATTAATATACAAAATATTTGCTCAATCACTAATTTGATACATATTTAATAACCAAAAACAAAAAAAAACAAAAGCAAAATGAACTCGCTAAGAACTCCTGGGAAACAAATCCCAAATAAATGTCAATAAATGATTGCATAAAACCTACATGCAAGCATAAGCATGTCAATTACTTTCATTGTACGAAGATTGTTAGGAAATACCTCTGCAACAAACTTCATGTAACTGCCTTCTTGTGGATATTTTTCACTAGCAAAAAAGAGCATGTGTTCTGCAAATTGAGGGCAAAATGGTGGGACTATAAGGAAGAATACAAGGCAATAACAATTTCATACGGTTATATTAAAAGAGAAATGAAGAGGAGCCTTGGCACAATAGTGAAGATCATAATGTGACGAACGTCACATGTTCAAGTTGTGGAAGCAACCTCATGCCAAAATGAAGTCCACCGGATAAGGTTGTGTATAATAGTCAATAAAAATGTCTTACCCTTCCCCAAACTCGCACACAATGGATGGATCATGCACCAGGCTTCCTTTTAATGTAAGAATAGCAAAAATTTTGTATAAATTGGGTGCCAACAGAGACAGACAGTTACAATTATTGTCTCAATATACATTTGCAATATTTTCAGAATCTTTACATTCAAAACTCCTTAGAAAACCACTATTTTAAATTTTTAATGAATCCTACAGTCTATATGAACAGGTATAGGAACATATACATTAACCTACTTGAGAAATTCTACGATAGATTTCACCCAAGATAGTACAATGTTCTGGGATTTGCGAGTTGCAACAATTGCCAAGAAGTAATTTAGCTGCAGAATATCTGGAGTCACGAACTAAAACATAGAAATCTCATCTCACTTTTTTATAATGGAATTTTTTGTATACATAAGATGGTGCATATCCCTAAAGAAATCTCTACTGCTGACCATTTCCAACGGGTGCTCTTAAAATATATCATCCACATAAACAGAATTAATAATGGATCCACCAGACCAATGCATGGTTATGTAAAATCATCTGCAGAAGATATAAATATCAAAAACTCTGAACAATTTCCCTACTAGCATTTGTCCAAATATGCATACATCTATACTTCAAATCATATGCAGCCTTTCTAAGTCACCCCAGCATATTACTCTCACCCTCAGTGAGAAGCTGAAACCTGGTGCACATACACATCTCTAGTGTAATCACCATAAGAAAAGTCAATCGTAATGTTAATTTGATTAATGATGCAATCGAAAAGTTGCAGAAAGAAAAATAAGTCTCGGTGCCCACTTAGTCAAATAAAATGGGATGACGTCTCAAAGTATAGACTAACATGAATTGAGGACAAGCAAACAATATCCATAATTCATATATTTCACAAAAGGAAGTCAATGATAGCCAACAATTCGAGAATTAAGAAGTTCATGAACTACTTAGCAAGCACCTCGAGATCAGGTAGGCATAGCTTACTCTTCCTACAAGACTATAAGGAACCACCACACAATCAACAGAAAACCCTATCATGATGTGACATAAAAATACAAGCTAGAGGGAAGTTGGCCATGACCTCCAAATACAACCAAAATAGATGCACCACCCTAGGCCGACTAGTCGAGTCGATAAGGTGGCCGACTGACTGTTAACCAATCGGTCAACAGTCAGTCAGCCGACTACTCGACCCGACTAGTCAGTCGATTCATGCATAGAGAACCTGTATTTTTATATTTTTTAATTTTTTTAAAGCGTACTTATTGTAGTATGCTTAATATCTTAGTTAAATTCAATAACTTATTTTATTTCATTATGATAGTATGGAAAACGTCAAATTAATGTAAATATATAAGAATATATGTATAAAAAATGGTTTATTTATTTAAAATAATTGAAAAATCAACACCGAGTAAAGGCCTACTAAATCCGATTAGTCGCATGACTGCCGATTAATCCCTTGTCAGTGACCCAGCCGACCGAGTGCCAACTACCAAATTCTGCAACTTTGGTAACAATTGATGGAGTAAAAGCCCCTGGTCAATCATCGATACATGGCTACAAAGGCTAGTTGTTGAGGCAAAGAGTCCAGTATTAACAGGTCACTAAAAGAATCTTATTTAGGTTTAAATCAATAAGAAACTAGTCCATCTATACCCCTTCAATTTGTCTATAACTTCATTATAAACCAAGAAGGTTTGACGAAACCATGTTCACCACGTAAGTTTTTTTACCACACTGATATCATCAGTTGCTCTGGATCAATACTTGAAGTTTTAGATCTTCTCCAAGAGCTCAAGGAAACATGTGAAATTCATCTGTGCAGCAAATAAAATGTAGAATATCCAACACATTCAATATATGACTCCCAATCCATGTAGAATATCCGACATCTATAGGAAGCATGAGAATTAGGACCCATTAAGAAATGTGTGGCTTAGTTATTTATACCATCCATGTAGCTACAAGAGCATTATCTGACTCCCAATCCATATGACAATATGTCTTCTCATTAAACTCCATTGCGTTTGGAGGAAAAAGTTTATAGCATCCATGTTCACGGCCAAGCATCGTCCAAGGGGGAGCTGATGTTGCCTCTGGCTTTGGTGTGGTCTATTTGGTTGGCTAGGAATGAGCTGTTGTTTTCTAGCCATAGGTTTTACAAGGAAAATGTATGTATTCGTGCGTCGTGTCTGGTGCGCTCGTGGCTTGCTTAGAGCTCTTTTTTTTTCTTTTTTGTACTTTTCTTCTCGCTTTTACCTTTTCATAATACAAGGGGCGAACACCTAAGAGTGTATCCCCCACTTTCTGGCTTCAAAAAAAAAGTTAAGAGCGAATACTCATCATACTATGTCATCCAATAATATGTTGGTTTTGTTTGAGCAACTATTTGTTACAATATGCTGCACAAACACCATGCTCCCTAGTACATTTATGTTTATAATGCATGTTGAAACAATCCAAACTGTAATTCTACAAGTTTAATCCACATTCAATCGCTCCCATGTGCCCATATCCCCAAGTGAGGAAAATTTTCGCAATCCCTTCAAGAAAATCTGCATCATGCATAATGCTAAAAAAACTAGCCCCTCATATTTCCCTTCCATCCAAAATCCACATCGACTCAATCGCGACCACACAAATCGGTTCCTTCACTCTATAAGAGTCCAGCAAGCTTGAATTTCGTCAACGCCAATCAAAATTATTGAGAAACAAAACAATTTCAGTTTACTATAATCCGGACAGGTAGCTCATTGCAAATACATGTATAAAAAGGTCAGAATCCGATCAACATTACAAAAAATCACACCCAGGAGAACAAGGATTCAACCAGCAACGTACCGAGGAAGTGAGCCAATCCCTCGAGGCCTTCAGGGTTGTGGTACGATCCGACGGCGACGTTCATCGATGCGGCCGCCTGCAGGAGAGAGAGGGAGAGGCAGAGTGAGAGTGGTGGAATCTGGGAGAGACGGGACTGGATGGACGGCGTATACCTTATCGGTTTCAGGGTCGCTGATGAGGAGAGCCTCGAGGGAGTTGGCGAGGACGATCCTCCGGTACTCCCTCTTGTCCGATCTCGGCTTCAGGATCTCCACCGCCATTGCCGCTTCCTACGAGAGAGAAGAGGAGAGCACAAGTAGTCGTCCTCTGAATGATCGACGCAAGGTCTTGCGGTGCCCTTATATAAGGATGGGTGTCTCGTGGGGTCAAAGGTTCCGCGTAGCAGTGAAATGGGGGGCGAGGACATCATTATCTTTGTTGGGCCTGTGATCAGATTTGATATTATACACTTCAATTTGATGGAGTATCTTTTGGAGTTGAAATTCGTTTATGATTATATAAGTAGTTTGTGCTTCTAAAAATGAGAAGAAATTGCATGCCACTCTTTTTTTTGTTGAATTTGTGCTGTTGGTCGCAATCGAATTTGTGTTAATTTAGTCATATGAAAGAGAGGACAATTTTATTTCTTTTCTTTCGAGTAAAAAATGAGCAGAATTCATTTTATGCGGACGTTGTTTGTTAACTCAAACACATCTGAGCACTCGTTTGATTTCATAATAAAAGCAAAGACACTATATTCATTTCTTATGTTATCAACTTTCACCATTTTTTCAAGCAGTAGAAAGAGTGGATCACTCTTAGTATATATACATTGTAACACCTCATGATGCCGATTTAGATCTTCTCTGAACATTCTTTTTTATAGTAGTAGTACATATCCTAATCTATTTGTATCTTATATGAAGATTCCTGATGGGAGAAAAATTCGCACAGGTCGTATGCGTCGAATCTTATTCGCCGCATACGGTGAACATTTTATATTTAGTTTAAGTACCGTGAGAAAGCCGCATTTTCAAAAGGCGGCTTCCATTTAAGCCAAAGCCGCCTTTTGAAAAGGCGTGTTGTGCATTGAAGCTGCCTCTTCAAAAGGCGGTTTCCTGTTCAAATGGAACCTTTGGATCTTGTGTGTATGCATCTTTGGATTGCATGCTTTGGCTCAAATGGAAACCGCCTTTTGAAAAAGCAGCTTTTTCACAGTACTTAACTAAATATAAAAATGTTCACCATGCACGACAAATAAGATTCGACGTATACTGCCTTGGCAAATTTTTCTCATTCTTGATGAAGTTAATTACCTTTAACCAGGATCCTTGTATTTAACAAATCGTATAAAATTGTAAATAGATAAGCTAACCCATGCTCATATACTGATTAAACTAATGCATAATACTTCATATATAACATGCAAAACATGTTGTTAATTCTCCAGCTATTGATGTGGTCTTAATAATGTAGTTTGATCATTCTTTTCTCAAAAAATATATTTTCATTGCTCTATAAACGTAATCCTCACATAGAAATTTAAGGTATTTCTCAGACATGCTTTGATAATCGTTGTAGATGCATTATTATAGATAGAATTTAGATGATGATCGAAGATGTTATTTGTTGTTTATATTGTATGGAGACAAAAGCTAAAGGAGCTCACTTGCAACTACTTTTGATTCTCTACACGCTTAAAGTCTGAAATTATCAGGGAAGCTAATTCCTTTCTTTAAAGTCTGTGTTAAATTTGACTACATACTAATAATGCGCTTCTAGTTGTTTTTCTTGATTATTATATATCATAGGTACTTGAGGTGTGGGTCCCTTTCTTTCTGAAGGTAAATTATTTTTTTAGAAAGAGAAGCTAAAATATTATTTTGATTATGTTTAAGAAAGTGGTACATATTTTACGTGTGCGTGTGCCACGCACGATTTAAAGTAACAAAGTTGAAAGAAAAGCCGGTATCACCATCAAGAGAACGGGGGGAGGATGGGTGATTGGGGTTGAATTGTGCATATAGAAGTTATTCAAATTAATGAAATTTTCTAGTTTTATAAGAAAACAAGTAATTTTTATTTGGTCTACACTACTTGCTCCAAAATGGCATAAAGACCTGTAACTACCTCTGTCATGGCAGGATTTTTCAATCTCAAAGACATCGTGCTTTTATGGTAATGACTAGATCTACTAGGTTAATACACTAGAGATATTATTCCAATCTATTAACCACAAGTTGTGGTCTTGTACGTTGCAACCCATCGTTAAGCCATGACTTATTGAAGGCGAAGAAGATTTGGGCGATGCTTAGATGAAAGAAATAGAGAAGAATGTAAACATTCTATTATTGTGCTCATCTAATGGAGGAGTATTATCGCATATCTCAATGCAAAGTTGCATACAAGATTTGGCAAACACGCTTAATTTTTATGAAGGAATCAAAAAGTTCAAGAACTCAAAGATTTCTATGCTTACGCAAGAATACTAGAATTTCGAACTGATGCTGGTAGAAATCATCAAACAAATGTACACATGATTTATGAAGATTGTGAACAACCTCAAAACACTCACGAAGAACTCTATTAAAGGAGAACTTGAAGCAAAGCTAATTGATTCCCTCACCACTGATTGAGAACAAATTATGACAATAATAGAAGAAGCCAAACATATCAATGAGATGAAGATGGATGATCTGTTGGAAAATTTGATGGCATACGAAGTTAAGAAGAATAACAAGAAAGTTTTTGTTGAAGATTCAAAGAAGAAAAATCTAGCTTTCAGAGTTGGAGAGTCAAATAGTGAGTCTCAAGACGACAAAGATATAACAATCCTGACAAGAAATTTTAAATCATTCATGCACAAACAAGAAGAGTTTCAAAATAAAGGAAGGATAAAAAAGAATATTCAAGTAAAGGTGAGCATAAAAAAAGATTTCCCACTTGTCAAGAAATAAGCAAAGAAAGGAAAGAGGAAGATAGCTCCAGCACCAAAATTTGCTCAAAAGGTTTAAGAAGAAGGCATTACAAGCCACATGTGTAAAGCCTTGAACTCGGTCATCTCTCGTATCCTATATCATAAGATTCGGCTCATCAAGAGGAAACCAACGGAATATGTTTCATGTGAATCGGACTTCATTTCGAATTACTATAATTTTGGAAGAAAGAGAAGTAAGAAGGCTTAAGATGTCATTGACCCTTAATGATCGTTATTAAAACTAATTAAACATAATAAGAAATTAATGACATATTGAGAACCTTTAGTGACCATTAGCGAACACTAATCATGGTCAGTAACGGTTAAGTGTGAGTTGTGAAAGTTAAATCATGATTAGTGAAAGTTAATCATGATTAACACTAATTAAGTGTCATTAGCGAATCTATAAGATTTTGGAAAGTTCTAACTTAAGCTTTAAGTTTCAGATAAGCTTTGACCAAAATCATGGGTCAAAATCATGGGTTGCTGATTGCGGTTAAGATTTAAGCCATGGTTTACTGACCATGGTTAACGGTTTCTGAAGCCTATAAATAGCCCCTCTACCCATTCATTCTTTATGATTTCCACTACCACCACTACCCCGAGGGCTAGGGTTGAAAGGTTGGGATGAGGAGAAGGAGGTGGGGAAGAAGCGCTAGCAAAGCGATGTAGGGAGGACGAGGAGGAGGAAGATGGTGCAATCATCTCTTAGTTGGCTTCATAAGTAAGCTCTAACTTGAGATAGGTTTGTTTATTCATCTTCTTTTTCAAGCTAGGTTTTCGATTCATCTTCCTTTCCAATTCATTTTGTGTTATAGTTCGAGGAGAAATCTAAGCATAGTCCTGCTCAGGTGTGGGTGGCTATGCCGTCAGTGAGCATACATGTTCTTCATATGGATCACTCACCCTTGACAGGAGACTTGCTGATTCAGCAGTTTTTATTGATTTTATAATTGTTTTGGTGGAGAAATCTGTGCAACACCTTACTTAGGTGTGGATGAATAGGCACGTCACTGAACCTTGTGATTCGCCACATGCTTCACTCGCTTAAGATGCATGGTGTCTTCTGATTCTCCATCGCTTGTAATTGTATTATATTCTTTCTTTTTCGTTGTTGTTTTCATCCTGATGATTTTATAGGAGAATATCTTTCTGATTTTCTTTTGAAATATGTCCTCATATAACGGGAAACTCTGTCGAAAATTTCATAGAAATATGACCCGATATACGGGAAAACTCTGCCGAAATTTTCTTAGAACACATATAAGGGGATGTTCTACTGAAACTACGAGAGAAAATATGTTCTTTGTATTCTTCGTATTCTTTATTCATTCTTCGTGATCTTCATTCGTTCTTCGCATTCTTAACACATTTTTTGTGTTCTTGATATGAAAGTGAAATTCAATCGTTTCAAGAGCCGTAAATCACCCTTTCTAAAAACGAATCACGATAAAGCACTGCATACGTGAGAGAGAGCTCGATTAGATAATGAAATCCTTCCTCTTGTTTTGGGTTTTCAAGTTAAACTGGATAAAAATTTATGTTTATCGTATTCTATATTTTAAAGAATACTTAGACACTTGTTTCATCATTTACTTTAAAATAATTTCTAAAATAGAGTTGGTGTAAGAGAATCATCCTTGAAGTTGCTATGATTTATGTGCAGTACTACATTGGTATTAGATGAAAATGGGCATGGCATAAATGGGATTCGGTTTTGATTTTTGTTCTATCTTTTACGATAAGGATGACTTGGATTGGATACTACAGGTCGGGCATGCAACTTGTAAGTTTATCGAAAGAACATTCGTATTGGCAGGCCATACCTAGATGGTACATGATTGCCCTGTTATGATAAGTGTGCACGAGATGAATGAATAATTTGTAACACGTGGTACTCGGCTGTCATTAGGCGGGTTGACTGACTGAAGATGTGATCATACCATATGGAGGCACAGGTGCTTGGATAGCGATTGGATCATGATAACATGTATTTAAAGCCGCTAGTATATGTGATTAAAGGATAACCTGTGATTTTAAGCTACCGGATCCTCGAGGACGGTGTGCTTCTTTTTTGTCAGGCTGAGGGTTTGAAACCCTGGATAATAAAAGAAAAGGAAACTATCAAGGTGATTTTGAAGGATTGATTGAAGCGACATGCAGCGGCATAAGCTCACCAGATCAACGTAATATCCAATACCGAAGTGTTCATAGTTTCGGAGTCCATGAGTGGTGAGGTAAATTCCCTGGACCAATCCCTGACGTGGAATAGAAGGGATATGACCTAAACTAATGAGAAGAAATGAAACGTTCTGGTATAATAAGTTTTGTTAACTACACTACTTCTTTGATTTTCTCTTCTTCAATACTCAGCACTCGCTAATCTTTATTCTATGATTTTTGGAAACCCAATAGGCATCGGACAGTAACCATCTAGCCAACCACAATACCATTACTCTCTAAGGTAGCTGTAATCTTTTTATGCATTTCCTTTCCAGGTGATGTACATGTAAATAGTTATAGTTGGATAATGTAGCATGTAACTTTATTTTGTGAATGGAGAAGTGTTGAAATACTTCCTTCTTAATATTTTTAATTGCAGTATATTTCTGAATGTTAGTTGTGGTTGTTAAATAAATTATTATTGAGTAACCAGATCTGGATATGGGAGGATCCGACGACCCATAATTGGGGTCATGACAGTTTGATATCATAGCCTGGTTACTCCTGTAATTTATTCAGTAATTGACAACTATGAGCGGTATTCAGAAACTAAGGTATATTAAGATCATTTGATCTTAATAATTGATTGTAGTATCATTCACAAGTCATTGTCCCTTATGTACATCATATTAAGACGTATAGGGCCCAGCCTTTAGCCTTGATTCATCCTAGGATCATGGCAAACCAAGACGTGTCTTCGCAATCAGTGTCTATGTTGGTAATGCTCCAAGAGATGGGGCAAAGGCAGCAAGCATTAGAGGAGAGGCTCAATGCACAGGCCGAGAAACCCAAGGCATCCATACCTGCAAATGTTAGAGCTAAGGGTTATATTCATCCTTCTTAGGAAGAATCCATCTACGTAACTCAATGGAGTCAGCTCCTACTCTAGTCAGAGGAGCCATGGAGGAAGCCCTCCTTCGGTAGTAAAAAATTTGCTTGAATCCTACCATAAAAATAAGATTTCAATACAAGTACAAAACCATTATTTGATTAATAGACCAAGAAGTCAAGTATTCATAATCTAAGAGATCTTAGATAACTGCATGGTATAGATTGTAGGATACCATTTACCTGCTTCTCTACTACTTATTGAAATATGAATAATTTTGATATCATTGGGATGGATTGGCTAGAAAGGCATCATGCATGCCTTGACTGTTTCTAGAAGATAGTAACTTTTCACATTCCTAGCTCGATAGAGTTCCAGTTTATTGGAAAGGCATCTAGTGACGATGACAAATACGTCTCTACTCTGAAGGCACAATAATTGTCAGAGCAAGGGTGTCAAGGTTATTTAGCTTATGTACCACTACATCAAGGTCATACAGAATGATAGAAGATGTACATATAGTGTGTGAGTTTCCTGATGTATTTTCAGATGAACTATATGTATTATCACTTGAGCGAGAGATTGAATTTGAAATCTTTCTCACACCTGATACTCAGCCCATTCCTATCCCTCCATATATGATGGCACCAGCTGAGTTGTGGGAGTTAAAGGTATAGTTGCAATAACTATTAGACAAAGGTTTTACTCGTCCTAGTACTTCACCATGGGGTACACCCATTTTGTTTGTGAGGAAGAATGATGGATCGATGCAGTTGTGCATTGACTATAGACAACTAAACAAGAGGACAATAAAGAACAAGTATCCTCTGCCAAGCATAGATGATCTCTTCAACTAGCTGTAAAGTTCAACTTTGTATTCAAATATTAAATTAAGATATGGATACCATCGGTTGAAAATTAAATATGCAAATATTCCCAAGACAACCTTTCCAACTAGATGCGGACATTACGAATTTTTAGTTGTATGCATTTTGGACTGACAAATGTCCCAACAACCTTCATGGATCTCATGAATAGAGTATTCATGGAATTCCTAGATTACTCCAAGGATAAGTACCAACATGAATGCCATCTCTGGCAAGCACTTGAAACACCAATGAAGAACAAATTGTATGCTAAATATAGAAAGTGTGACTTCTGGCTATCTAAAGTATCCTCTTAGTCCATGTTATTTCTGGGGAAGGTATATCAGTTGATCTTGCAAATGTTAGTGTGGTGATGAGTTGGGAACACCCAAAGACTTTAACATAAATACGATCTTTTGTGGGTCTAGACTCTAGCTGGGTATTATATAAGATTTGTGAAGGACTTTTCACAAATAGCATTGCCAATGACTATTATGACTCAGAAGGAAATCCCATTCATATGGTCTGATGCATGTGAAACTAATTTTCAGACACTGAAGTAATACGTAACATATGTACCTATCCTTACTCTACCATTTGGTACTGAAGGGTTTGCAGTATACACCGATGCATCTAAAGAAGGACTTGGGGCAGTTCTTATACAACATGGTAAGGTAGTTGCTTATGCATCGTGACAACTCGTGATACATGAGAGGAACTACCCGACACATGACCTTTAACTAGTTGTTGTAGTCTCCGCTTTGAAGATATGGAGACAATACCTATATGGTATTGCTTTTGAAATCTTCACTGATCATAAAAGCTTGAAAATATCCTTTTGATCAAAAGGAGCTCAATACGAGACAAACAGCGGCTAGATCTATTAAAGGATTATGATTGCACCATCTCCTACCACCCCGGTAAGGGGGACGTTGTAGCAGATACCCTTAGCAGAAGAACTTATTCACCTAGGTTGGTGAGTGCTATCCACTTCTGGAGTTTACTATCAACGTTGAATGAATGGAAACAATTTCATAGAAGTGTTGATACTATAAATATTCATCGTCGATATAAACTAGAGATCTAGGATAGAATAAAGAAAGGACAAGAGGATGATACGATCCTTAAATATTTGAGACAATAACTTAAGAAGAATGAGATAGAGGGATTCCATATACAAGATGGGTTACTGTATAACCATCATAGAGTTTGTATACCAAACACACCTAAATTGAGGAAAGAAATCTTTCGTGAAGCGCATTGCTCTAGATATCTATTCATCCAGGATTACGAAGAAGTATAAGAATCTTCGTTCACACTGTTGGTGTTCGGGTATGAAGAAGGATGTTGCTGAGTTTGTGAATTCATGTTTCACCTACCAACATGTAAAGGCTTCACACCAAAGCCATCAGGATTTTTGCAACATCTCACTATCCCTTAATGGAAATGAGAAAGCATTTCCATGGACTTTGTTACTGGCTTACCTCAGATGACCAGTAATAAAGATAGTATACGAGTCATAATAGATCGTCTAACCAAGGTAGCACATTTTATTCCAATAGGCTTATCTTCTACTCTAGACAAGCTTGTTGAGTTATATATTACACATGTGATATGTCTCTATGGTGTCCCAAAAGAGGTAGTCTTTGATCGAGATTCATGATTCACTTCATACTACTAGGAGAACTTCATGAAAGCCTTAGGTACACAGTTATGCTTGAGTACAACATATCATCCACAAACAGATGGTCAATCACAACGAACTATTCAGACTCTACAGGATATGCTACGAGATTGTGCCTTAGAATGGAAGAGACCATGGATAAACATTTGCCTCTTGCAGAATTCACCTACAACAATAGTTACCATGCAAGTATTGGCATGGCACCATTTGAAGTGCTATATAGATGTAAGTGTGCTACTCCTCTATGTTGGCAAGAGGTCGGGATAAAGAACCTTTATGATTTAGATAGACTCCGAGAGACACAGAAAGCTGTAGAGCTTGCTCAAAAAAGATTAATAACTGCTCAAAGTCGCCAGAAAAGCTACAGTTATACCGGGCAAAAAGATCTTGAGTTTGAGGTAGGTGATTTTGTATTCCTCAAAGTATCACCTATAAAGGGAGTTCAGAGGTTTGTCTTGTGTAGGAAGTTGGCACCCAAGTTCATGGGTCCCTTTGAAATTATTCAGCAGATTTAAAAAGTTGCATATAAACTTGCACTCCCTCCACATCTTTCTGCAATACATGATGTTTTTCATGTATCAAATATGAGAAAGTATATTAAGGATCCTAAGCATAAGATAACCTATGATAATCTACATGTTGAGTCAGACTTGACATACATACAAGTACATGTGTAAATACTAGATAAGGATATCAAGAAGTTGAGGAATAAAGAGGTACCTCTACTTAAAGTATTATGGATGAACCAAGAATTTGAAGAAGCCACATGTGAATCCGAGGTAAATATGAGAGAGAAATACCCATACTTGTTTGAATATTAACACTATATATTGTGTATATTTTCTTTATAAATAAAAGGACATTCATTCCATTTAAAGTTATTATGGTTTCAATCATCTTTAAGGTTGTTATGCATGCACTTCAAATCTCGGGGACGAGACTTCCTTTAAGGTTGTTATAATTGCAAAGCTTTGAACTTGGTCATCTCTTGGATCCTCATCAAGAGGAAACCAAAGGAATTTGTTTCATGTGAATCGAACTTCGTTTCGATTTATTATAATTTTGAAAGAAAGAGAAGGAGGCTTAAGATGTCATTAACCCTTAATGAATACCATTAAGACTAATTAAACACGAACATCTATCAAAGGTCAGCAAAAGTTAAGCATGAATCGTGAAAGTTAAATTACGATTAGTGAAAGTGAATCGTGATAAGCACTAATTAAGTGTCATTAGCGAATCTAGAAGCTTTTGAAAAGTTCTAACTTAAGCCTTAAGTTTCGGATAATCTTTGGTCAAAATCATGAGCCAAAATCATAGAACGTTAACTGCGGTTAAGGGTTAAACCATGATTTACTAACCATAGTTAGTGGTTTTTCTGAAGCCAATAAATAGCCCCCATACCCATTCATTCTCTACTATTTCCACTACCACCACTACCTTGAGGGATAGGGTTGAGAGATCGGGAGGAGGAGAGGGAGGCGAGGAAGAAGCGCTAGCGAAGCACTGTAGGGAGTACGAGGAGGAGGAAGATGGTGCGATCTTCTCCTAGTTGGCTTTGTAAGTAAGCTCTAACTTGAGCTAGATTTTTTATTCATTTTCAAGCTAGGTTTTCGATTCATCTTCCTTTCCAATTCATTTCGAGTTATGGTTCGATGAGGAATTTGAGCATAGTCCTACTTGGGTGCGGGCGGTTAGTCCATCAGTAGGCATACATGTTCTTCGTATGGCTCACTAACCCTTGATAAGAGACTAAGGTGCGGATGGCTAATTTGTGTAGCACCCTACTTAGATGCAGGCGGCTGACGAGGCGAAAATCTACCCTTTCTAATGTGGTCTAATAGACGTGTGCGTTGCAGTCGGATAGATCCGCGTCGATCAAAAATAACCGCACAAATTGATTAATCAACGAATGAATGTACGCGCGGTTTTTATGTTTATTTAGCCTGGGCAAGCCCCAGGGTCGACTCAAGGAGGCAAAGGAACAACTCGGAATCGGGTTAGATGGATTAGATTGCGGTTTTCCAAGTGGTATTTTTTTGGTATTTTTATGCAATAAAAATGCCAAATGCATGACACGGATTGGATTAAGTTAATAAGAAAAGAACCGACTTAGCCAATTTTAATTTTAATAGTCCAAATTGATCAAATTATATTTTTCCTATAAGCCTAATCCAATGATGAATGCAAATGTATTTTTTTTGTAATTTTTGGATTTAAAATGCATAAATGAAAAATGCAAACTTTTTTAGGGTTTTTATGCAATTTTACGTGCAAATGGTATGAAAAATTGATGAAAAATTTACTGGAAGTTAAACATGATGACATGAAGCTACATTAATATTTTTGGAATTTTCTGACACTTTTTGATTTTTTATGAATATTTTTCTGAAAATAGAGGGACCGTGGGTATTTAATTCCTAATAAATTCATGAAATCAAATTATCCAGAGTTAGATTTATCTCAAATAGATATTTTAATGATGAATCCAGGAGAGTTGAAATTTCTCAAAATTATTATTCGTGGAATTAATTAAAAATTAATTACAGAAATCACTCTACAATTTATTTTATGCACAAGACAACTCCGAATTGGACGAAATTTGAACAGTAATTAAAGAACACTTAGAGGCATTATTCACAATTTTTCACAATTTTTAGAGCAAGATATATGCCTGTGCGAATTTCAGAGCATAATTAGGTAAAATGTCACTGATTTTCAATCTCTGATTTTCAATAAATTATCAGATGCTCACAAAAATATAAATAAATAGCCAAAATGTTCAGAATTAATCAGTCAACAACATGTTATTTTTCATTGAATCAAATGATGCTATTTTGATGTCCAAATAATCATGCAACTCCAGAGGTATCAATACAATACTGAAAGTGAAATAATAAACTGAAATGTGCATTGGATGACTTTTTTTTCAGATAACGAAACAAACAGGACTTAATATGCAATTTTTACATGAAATAAAAATAGTAAATAGACCTTTGTTCCCTAGGGCACGCACGAGAGCTTTAGGGATGTGGGCGGCGGGCCTTGCAAGGGGCGGCGAGGCGGAGGACTCGCTGGCGGCACGCGCACAGCGGTGTGAAGGCGGTGCCACAAGGGTGACGCTCGACGAGGACGGGCAGCGGGCGGCGCCCTTGCGGTGCGAGGACGGTGGAAGGGTCAAGAGGCAGCGGGTGGTCGCGGCGCGAGGCCGTGCTGGAGCAAGGAGGGCTGGAGCGGGTGTCGGAGGTTGGCGGGCAGGGCAGGCGCTCGCGTGGGGCGGAGGTTGTGCGCCTGGGCGGCGCTCGCAGCTGAGCGTCGAGGGCGGCGCCGGAAGCGGCGGTTGCAGCGGCGTCTGAGCGCCGCGTGGGAGCTCAGGGGGATGGGCGGCCTGGTCGCCGCTGGTGGGGTGGCGTTGCAAAGCCGCTGTCGGACGGACTTGGAGGCGGAGGCGCCGCTCGCGGGCGGCCGGAGGCTGGACGGCGGGGAGGGCCGCTGCACAGGAGTGGCGGTGACGCGAAGGGGTGGGTCACCGGTTTGCGCACGCGCAGGGGCGCGATTGCGTTGCAGGGGCTGCGGAGCAGTCGACGGTGAGGATGGCGTCGGGAGCTCCTCGCTCGTCGACACACGACGGAGCGGGAGAAGGGGGATTGCGGCCTGACTGGGGGCGCGACTGGGCTGAGGTGGGGCGGCCACGCTCCTGGGTCGGTGCTGCTTGCGGGGGCTGATGGCGAGTTGGCGTGGAGGAGCTGCCATGAGACTGGGAGTCCAGGAACGCTGGCAGCGCGTTCGACGGCAAGGCACCGTCGTGTCGAGGACGGCCGGAGGAGGTGGCCGTGAAAGCCAGGGGGGCAGCAACCTACAGTGCTTGATTTTTTTTGATGTAATACTTTTTTTTGTTGTGTTTTGTGTAAACAGCAAATAAATATGTAAAAAATGCAATGAAGTGGTGGTGGTGTGGTGATGATGATGATGTAGAAAATAATGGTTATGGATTGGTGTTTTGTGATGGTGATTGTGGTGGTGATGGATGATTGTGATATTGTGTTTTTTTATGATTTAGAATGACAACAATGAGAATATTAGATAAAAGAAATGACAAGGAAAAGATGAGGAACACTTACCTGTGATCCGCCGAAAGTGGAGCCGCGTCGTGCGGCTTCCGTCATGGCCTTGAGGAGATGGCGGTCTCCGAAGCTTGGCAGCGGTTTTGGAGAATTTGCTGCTACGTGGGCAGTGCTCCACGGATCTCACCTAAGCCTTGTCATCGCTCGACCTATTGCGCCAAAGCTGTCACCAATGGCACATCAAAGGGGGCTCGGGGCTCTCTTTCTCTCAAGAACGGTGGATGAAGATGAATGGAGGAATGGGAGAGAATATAAAGAGGAGGAGGAGGAGGTTGGAGAAGGATGGAGAGAGTGGGCTAGTGGGGAGTTATTGACTTGGAGTGGAAGAAAAGAAAGGGGAGAAGAAGTAAAAGGGGAATAAAAATAAATATTAAATATAGTAATATAGTAGGCTACTAAAAATAATTAAAATAATAATAATAAAATAATAATAATAATAAATCCGAAAATAAATAAAAAAGGGTGACATGTGGCGGCTCCAGGAGCGGCCACATGTCGCTCTTAGAAAATTCCAAAAATTAAATGTAAAGAAAATCAAAAAGAAATAACAAAAGGGATTAAATCAAAAAGTAGTCAACATGAAAGTTGCTCGTCTCGACAAGATCTATAACTTTCGTGAAGGGCCGAAAATCAAAGGAAATCATCTGTACAAAAATGTATTTTTGGGTGGTACCTTATAGATATAAAATACCACATTTTATCTTTTGTAATTTTTTTATCATTTTTAATTAAGAGAAAAATCAAAATAAAAATAGAGAAAATATGAGAAGAATATGTACAACTTAATCTATTTTTTTGGATTTTTTAATAATTAGGAAAATGAATTGGTAAAATACAGGGGTAAAACGGTCATTATGTACAATATACAAAAGGAGCTCAAAACTCAAGTTTTGCATACGAGCTCCGATTTTGATGAAATTGGTCTTGTTTCGAAGGTCTCTGAATGTATATTACTTTAAAAGTGAGTAGACCTAATTCGGAGGTTGTATGAGAGAGATATACACATTTTAAGGCTGCTAGTTTCAAACTTGGATTGGGGTTTTATTGGTCAATTTTACAAGTTAGTATTTTTTTGATATTTTTTCTTTATTAGTGTTAGTCATATATACACTATGGAGTTGGTTTTATTAGATTTGGAGTTAGTATAAAATATATACAAATAAGGTGTTTTATCTAATATACAGGTGAATATTTACAAGAGAATTTGGCTTCTTATTTTATGCAAATATGAATGCTAAAATGCAGATGTTATCAATGCATGCGTGAATGCTACTTATGCAATATAAGTGGAAATATGCAGCTATTTACTTGGGAACAAAGCTCTATTTTCAACTTTTAGAGTGATGAATCACAGATTCATCAGCGGCTAGACATGTTAGTGAACTATGTGATTCGTCACATGCTTCATTCACCCAAGACATGTGTTGTCCATCGATTCTCCATTGCTTGCAATTCTATTATATTCTTTCTTTTTGCTGTTACTCCCCTCGATGATTTTATGGAGGAATCTTTTTTCGATTTTCTTTTGAAATATGTCCTCATATAGATATTGAAACTATGCCGAAATTTTCATAGAAATATGACCCGATATAAGGGGAAACTCTGTCGAAATTTTCCTAGAACCCGTATAAGGGGATGTTCCATTGAAATTACGAGAAAATATGTTCTTTGTGTTCATCATTCGTTCTATGCATTCTTCATGTTTTTTGTTCTTTTTTTGTGTTCTTGGCACATTCTTCATGTTCTTGATACGAAAATAAAATTCGATCGTTTTAGGAGTCGTAAACATACTTTATAAAAATGAATCATGATAAAACACTACATACACGAGAGAGAGCTCGATTAGGTAGTGAAATCCTTCTTCTTATTGTTGGATTTTCATGTTAAACCATATAAAAATGTATGTTTATTGTACTATGTATTTTGAAGAATACTCAAACATAGTACAAATGGGATCCAGTTTCGATTTTCGTTCTATCTTTTATGATAAGGATGACTTGGAATAGATACTACATGCAACATGTAGGTTTGTCAGAAGAACATCCATATTGGCAGGCCATACCTGGATGGTACATGATTTCTCTGTTATGATAAGTGTGCACGAATGAACGAATGATTTTCAACGCGTGGTACTCGGCCGGCATTTGGCGGGTTGATTGACTGAAGATGCGGTCGTGCCATGTGGAGGCACGGGTGGTGGGATAGTGGTTGGGTCACAATAACATGTATTTAAAGCTGCTAGTATATGTAATTAAAGGATAGCCTGTGATTTTAAGCTACCGGGTCCTCGAGGACGGTGCGCTTCTTTGTTTGTCAGGTTGAGGGTTTGAAACCCTAGACATTAAAAGAAAAGGAAACTGTCAGGTTAGTATTGGAGGATTAGTTGAGGCGATGTGTGGCATCATAAGCTCACCATATCGACGTATTCTCTAACCTCGAAGTGTCAACGGCTTCGAAAGTCCATGAGTGACAAGGTAAATTTCCTAGACTAATCCCTGATGTAGAATAGAAGGAATACGATTTAAACTAATGAGAAGAAATGGAACTTTCTGATATAATAAATTTTGCTAAACTACACAGTTTCTTTACTTTTCTCTTCTTCGTTCCTTAGCACTCGCTAATCTTTATTACATTATTTCTGAAAACCCAACAGGCATTGGAGAGTCATCACAGGGACAATAACTATCTAACCAACCATATTAGCTTTACTCTCTAAGGTAGTTAGTAATCTTTTTACACATTTTCTTTCCAGCTGATGTACATAAAAATAATTATAGTGGGACAATGTAACATGCAAACTTTATTTTGTGAATGGAAAATTATTGAAATGCTCCCTTCTTATTTTTTAATTACGGTATATTTCTGAATGTTAGTTGTGATTGTTGAATAAATTATTGTTGAGTAACCAGATCCAGGCATGGGAGAATATGATGACTCGGAATTGGGATCGTGACAACCTAAGACAATATAACATATTAAGAGAAGATTCAAGTTCTAGATTGAAATGAGAGGAAGAATCATGCATCAATCTGATGGATACGAAAGATGAGGAGAAAGATGTAAAAAGATGGATCAAGGATTCATTATGTTGGAAGCACATGGTTGGATACGAAGAAATATTCACAAACCTAGAATCTAGACAAGGTGAAACTGTGACCTTTGGCAAGAGGCCAAATTATTGCAACCCGTACGATTGACCAAGGTAAGTCATCTTTGTGTAATTTTATGTTAGTAAAAGGATTGAAGCTTAATTTATTAAGTGATAGTCAAATATGTGATAAATGTTTAATGTTGTTTTTTCATGTGATTGTTTTAAAATAGTTTAAAAACCTTTAAGGAAATCTTGTTATAAGGAAATAAGGTTAAGAATATTTACACTATATGCTAATATAAATATGGTGTTTTTCATTGCCCGATGTTTTTCATTGCCTATTTTAGATAGTTTTGATGGTTCATTGTGGTATTGAAGATTAGGCCATCATCATTATAGGTACCTTAACAAGTTAGTAAAGAAATAATTATTAGGATGATTACTTGATGAATATATGATTCGTCAAACATTATACTAAGCACGAGCACAAGTCCTTTTCATTTCTTCCTCTAACGTTGAAACCCCCCTCTTCCTTTCACCATAGCCCGCTGAAAAGCGTTAAAATCCCTTAGTTAATTTTGTCGATTTAACTATGGCATGGAATTGTAGACACAATTTAAAAACCACAATAAATAAATAAATCATTGTTCAATTAATTTTATGTGCGGTCAATTTATTTATTTTTACTTCGGTAAGTACAAGGTCAACATTAGGAGGCAAAAATATAGGCTTAGGACACAAATCAAACAAGTAAATGGTTAGGGGTTCATAAAAGTACTTTTTAGATTTTTTTATGTTCAAATAGAAATGCAAATGTATGCAGATAAATGCACAAACAAATGGTTCTTAAGAAATCTAGCAAATGTGGACAATTTAATTTAATCTAATTTAACTTAAAAATAACTAATTACCTTTTTCCTGCAAACCTTATTTAATGGAAAATGCAAATCATATATTTTATAATTATCCGAGTTAATATACATGCATGAAAAATAGAACATGTTTGAGGGTATTTTAGTAATTTTTTACACAAATGAAGTCCAAAATTAATGAAACTCTAGATATGCAAATATGAAACGCACACCTAGTGCAATAATTTTAGAATTTTTTGGTGATAAATAATTTTTAGGAATTTTTAATGTTGATAGATGATTTAGAGTAATTTAATCTTAATAAATACCGAATATCAATATTTGTGGAGAGAAGATAATGACTTGATTATTCAAGAGGCCCTACGATTTTCTTATATAGAGAGGAGAAACCATGTTGGGAAAACTACATAATAGAGACAATAAGAAAAGAAAATAATTAAAAAAGGATAAAATAAATATATCTCTCAACACTCCCCATCAAGATGGAGCATAAATGTCAATCATGCTCATCTTGGAACAACATCTCTGAAATGGCCCTTTGGCTAGAGCCTTGATGAAAACATCTATTGCCCTTATAGATCATGTTAAGTGTGTGGTGAGCATCTACCTCAATGTGCTTGATCCTCTCATTGAAGGGATGGATGTTGGCAATGAAAAAGAGGCCATGGATCTAACCTACATCATCTCAGTGCTCCACTACATCATGACTCTATACCCTAACTCAGCACTAGATCTGGCAACCACATTCTACTTGATCTTCCATGACACCAAAGATATCCTTATGAATGTTGCAAAGCCGGAGGTAGATTTCATGTCCTCGAGGCGTCCTGCATAGTTTGCATATGCACATGCCGTATTGGCAAGGGATGTACTCCTATTAAAAAGAAATCTGATACCTACATATGTCTTTAGATATCTCAGAATCACATTAACTCATCCACATGTGTTTGTGTCTTGGCTTCTTCATAAACTGGCTAACTTTGCTCATAACAAAGGAGATGTATGTCCTGGTAATGGTCACATAGTGTAGCTCCCAACAAGCTCCATGTATCTCCTCTTCCCCACCTCTTCTATATCATCATCATATAGATTCATGCTAGGATCCATGGGAGTAATGTCAGGACTGCAATTTGCCATGCATATCTCTGAGAGGAGACCAGTAACATACTTCCTCTGGGTCACTACAAGACTCCTCTAGTTCGTGGTGAACTCAAGCCATGGGAAGTATTGTAAATAGTTAAGGTCCTTGGTGACAAACTATTGTCCAATCAACTTCTTAGCCATACTATTACCACACACATCATTTCCTCTAACAATGATATCATCAACACACCAATATAACAATGTTACCTATCTGAGTCCTCTAAACTAAAAATGAATGATGTGCAGTCGATCTCGTGAAGTCCTACTATTCTATCAAGACATGTATCTTCTGGAACCGTGCTCTAAGACTCTACTTAAGGTCGCACATAGCCTTATGAAGTCCCCTAACCTTCTAACACTCCCCCTCAACAATGAACCCAAGTGAGTATTACATGTAGACCTTCGCCCGCAGATCACCATATAAAAATACACTCTTTACATCAAGTCGAGACAATAACGAATCTCGTACCACTGCAATAGAAAGAATGATCCAAAAAGTAGAATGTCATGCCATAAGAGAGAGCATACCATGATAGTTCACCTCATAAGTCTGAGTGAACCTGCAAGCCACAAACCTAACCTTGTAGACATCAATGCTGCCATCTGGATGGTGCTACACTGTAAACACTCATTTTGCAGCCAACAACATAAGGTCCTATAGGGACAGTGACCGAGTTCCAAGTGCTATGCAATTGTAACATGTCCATCTCCTCATTCATAATAAGACATCACTGATTGTCTCGCATAATTTCCTAATAGGTTTGTAGGATCTCCCCAACTGATAGACCCATGACAAACCTACTGAAATCCTTTAAAAGATGCCCCAAGGAAATATGAACATGGAGAGGATACGTGGCACATGTATGCCCCCACTTCCAAAGATTAATGGGCATCAAGGTCTTATGTACCAATTTTGGCATAAAGTGGCCTTCTGAGGAGGCGCTTGTTCGTTTTGTAAAGTAGCTCATATTATAGACAAATCACAAATATCATCAGTAAAAATAAAATGCTTAGAACATACCTAGAGCATGTTAGATGATGGAGAAGATCCATGAGCATGGAGTAGAGATGGTGACCTATACATGTAAAAACGTGGCAAAAACTAAGACAATTTACTAGGAGGTGGGGATAGAGGAGAAACCACAATAGGAGGAGGTGGTAGTAGAGGTGGTGGATGTGGTGGTGGTGTAGGAGGAACCGCAACTGGAGGTGGTGACGACATAAAAGGAGGAGGCATGTACACCTCCTCTCCCTCTAGAGTCAGATAAAGTCCACCTATCACATGTAGGAAAAAAATACATGACCGAGTCAAAGAAGGCGACATCAGCATTGACGTTGTACTTCTGTCGAACAAGATGAAAGCACTAGTACTCCTTCTAGGTTTGGGAGTAGCTGACAAGGCCACACTTGGCAGCTCTAGGGGAGATCTTGTCACGATCAAGAGTCAGATGATGAACGAATGCCATAGAACCAAAAACACGAGGTTTAAGAGAGAAAATATCCTTCTCAGAAAATGCACTCGAAAAAGGAATCTTACCACTTAACATGGAGGACGGCATACGGTTCACATGAGACCAGCAATGAGGGCCGCATCACCCAAGATTGAGTGGAGAACATGGCTCTGAATTGAGAGGGTCCTAGTCACATCAAGTAAATGACAAAATTTGTGTTTAGCGACATCATTTTGATGGAAGTACACACAAAAAGTATAGTGTATGATGCCAAGGGACCCGAAGAACTGAGAAAGTTGTAAAGTGTAGAACTCCATTGCATTATTAGAGCGAACAAACTTGATAGGTACAAAAAAATATTTATTATTTCATTAAGAAAATACTGAAGGACAGACCCAACATTAGACATGTTTTTCAAAAGAAAAATCCATGATAGTCTTGAAAACCACCAATTTCTCCAAAATAAAATATGTGTCTCCGATGGTCAGGAACATGATTGGCACCTCAAGTATCAAAATTAACCAACTCAAATAATCTACTACTACTATGATCTAACGATAAGGAAAAATAGATAGGTGATGCCTCCAAAGTTGGAAAGCCTCACACTGAAATGTGGATCGAGAGGATATATGTGGGAGGACATGACACAACTTCTACAGAGGATGTGGTCAAAACACAAATGCCACATGTACGAAAAGACTAATCAAGTAGTAATGGAAGATGCACCAACATATGTAGACTAGAGCAATCTTTATATACCTCCTTGCTCACAGCTACATCCAATCACCGTCCATTTGAGTTTGTCATGAAAAACTAGAAGAGAGCTAAAAAATGATATGATAATGTAAATCCTTAGTAATCTTACTAATAAACAATAAATTCATCGAAAAATCTGGTGCATGAAGCACATTTTGTAGATGCATAAATTGCATCAAAAAGATCTCCCATGTCATGTAATAGGCGAGTGAGTCCCATCTACAATGATAACTAATATGCCTGAATATGATAAAAAATCCACTCCTAGGATATGGTAGCATCACGATCAACATCAGCACACTCCGATTAGCCTTTTCCACACAAAAAAACATCATGTCTCTGGAATACAAACTTAGTGCAATTTAAATTAAGTTCAACACTATTTCTAACTTAGAAAGAGCTAGATAACCCATTCTTCTTTAGTCTTGAGAAAGATGAGAAAAGGACATCAAAGAAGAATTCAAGAAGGGTAATGTTTTACCTTAAAAAAATTCTTTGAATAGTAAAACACATACTGAAGACGAAGAGGATTTAGCTTTTATCTCTCAACAACTTTGGAAGTATGTAAAAGAAAGGAAAAAGACTAGAAAGAGTTTATCCAAGAAAACAACTTATCAAGTGATCTATTACAATTGCAAAAAGAAAGGACACATGGCAAGATAATGTCCACTATTGAAAAAGAAAAGAAAGAGATAAAATAAATTAAGAAAAGATGTTTTCAAGAAGAATGCCCTTGCAATAATATGAGATGATTCTGATTCAAGCTCAAGTTAAGAATAAGAATATAGAGGAGCTTCCTAGATACTCCAGCTCCTTCGCTATGTCTTCATGAAGGTTGTTGGAGCTTCAGAACAACTATAGTTTAGTGGAGGGGAAAAGAGGTCGTCGTCGAAGATCTGCTTCAATGCAGTCGCACAAGGAGGAGATGAAGCTTCAACGAAGAGTAATTACCATTCGATCATTTAGATTAGACGGTCCACAGATGTCACGAGCATCCACGCCAAGACGGATGCCTCGGTGGAACCGAGGCATGTCCTGAAGCACCTGGGTGTGCCACGTGCCCTAGGAACCTGCAACAGACCCTCTGCACCTATCTCCGAGCCACTGTCCACGTGTCTGCCACATGACTGCTTGGGGTCATTTGTAATCATGCCCTTGTCTTCTCCAAAAATTACAAACAATACCTTCCTAAGCACGCATGCCTCACATGCGTGTCCGAGAAATTTACAAGGAAGCCCCATTGGGTTTTCTTATTCACATAAATTCCCTTCCCATGGACCTGTTTGTTATGATTTTGGCATTTATTTTCCATGTTTTTCTTTCATTTATGCCTCTAGACATTATCGTTAATATCTTGAGCATTCAAACCCTGACTTGGTTGATTTCAAATTCATTTTGATGCTAATTTGATGATTTACATGATGACAATTTGATTTGCTGATTTGACACCTAACATTGCTTGCTCATTTCTAAATATATGTTGTGTCATTCGCTTGATACTTAAATGCCGTGGAATGTATTTTTGATTCATTTTGATGCATTATTTGTTACGAAAAATTGATCTATATTTATTACTCAATTGTTTGCTAAATGTAGGGGCATATTTGTTCAAGTATATATGTTTGCACCTCATGGCATTCTATATAATGTCATCTTCATTTTAACCTGCATTAACATCATATAAAAGTGCATTGATTTCATTCATCATACTTTCCATCATTTTGTGTATCTTCTATGCATGGTATGTTTGTTGTCCTAAGTTGAGAATTAATCACTTAAATTGATCATTAATTTCCGATTAATTACTGTAGACACTCGTGTCTCTGTGTTTGACCTTGGTAGACTTGTCAAGCAAAAATATTCCACGCATTCACAAGTGTGGTTTCTACATGAGTCCATTTTCGCCCCCTATACTACGACTAAAACATGACTCTTAAAGATGTGAAAATGCATGTCATCATCCCTATTCGCCCGCGTACGATAGAAGCACCAATACTTCGTGAATCCAGTCAATAACAAGACAATACTCAGGTTGAATTTTTGGCTCTATTCCTTAAAGGACATGCCTCACTTAGTCTGAAATGTACCTGAAAATGATGAGGCCTTTGTGAACCCAATACAATGAATTTTTTTTATGAATTTTAATTTTAGTCAAAGTGCATTAGACAATCCCCTATTTTGATTTTTTTTGTTTTCAATTTTTTGAATATTTTTCAGAACAATGCATCTAATGATTTTTTTATGTTCTTTAAACCTAAGTGTGCAAACACAGAGGGAGATGGTAGAAAACCAATGCAAGTTGACAATAGGATGGAAATCTCACCCTAGTGTCAGAATGATGCTTACTTAGTAAGACGACTCACAGTGCTTCCCAACGCTCTCCATGCAGGAAGCAAGACCGAAATTTAAATTACACTACATGCGATATGCAAAGCGATGAAATCGTCCTAAGCAGGAATTACTATTAGTGTGGAGAACAACTTTGTTGAATTGCTTAGATAAAATACCAAAAGTGTGGTCTTGGAGAGTCGTCGGTGTCTGACAAATCAGATCGTGCAAGCGTTATATTGACTCTCTCACGGCACATGGTATCAAATCCGAACAACCAACTAAAATTTGATCTAAATCCAAGCATAAAGGCTATAGATACATGCAGATAATTAGGGCTTTGGACCTAAATTACCGAATCAAGAAATCCTATAACTATGGGCTCAATAATAGAAAATAAATAAAATAAATGTGGAAAGCACAAATAGAGGAAAACAAAAAAAATAAGAGGGAAAATAGGGAGAAATAAAAGTAGAAGGTAAAGAAAACACGAAGAAATCATGTGGACCCCCAAGTAAACAAATACTTGGTAAAATAGGTATGAAGAGTGTCCAAGTATCCTTAACCTGTATTATTACAAATTAAGCAATAAATCACCCTCTCACAAAAATTTAAACTATTTCTAAGCTAAGATACTATGATGATTTCTTGTTCTCCTATACCGCTCTCTCCTGATGGTGGGTGAAGAACCACCATTACGTCTCCCTACTATGATGATTTCTTATTCTCCCTGATTTCATAAGGATCCTTCGCTCACTCCCTCCGACCTTTCCTTTGATCGTGAATTCATTCTTCTCCTTCCATCGCTTTCTCTTGACTCAACTAGATTTTCGAATATCATTACCTCGACTTTTTGAAATATATAGATATATAGAAGCGAAATCGCCTAAGTCTCATTGGGCATTACCTGAGAGATTCTCAAAATCAGGGAGAAGTTCGGGGGTCATCCTCAACATGCCGGGATGAAATCTCGACCACAACAAGCTAGCCCTCCCTAACCCTAGCTATTAGGATAGACTATTTCAAAGTTACATTGTGCATGTTTCCGCCACTCTTTTTTAACCTAGCAACTGACAACCTGGGACACGAGCTTCTCAAATTCCGACTAAGAGAACGAATAGAAACCCAAGAATACAGACTCAGTATAATGGAAAAACATGCAAATGGGGAGGGGCAAAAAAGTGACAGACACCAACCTCCACGTCTCTTGGGTGCAATGATCCTCCTAAGAAACTCTCCCTCGATAGGTAGGCCTTCACAACAAATTCAAACAAGATGTATCAGAAGAAAACATGTAGAAAATAGAATAAAGAGATAAATGTACAAGCAATAATATAGTAGAAAATGACAATGAAACTAAGCAGTATATTATACTTTACTCAATTATTGCTCCCCGATAACGGTGCCATATGTTGACTCGGATTTTGCGAGGGTCTGGTATCCCAACAAGGCTGGAACACAAGTCGCTGAGGCGACTGCGCATAAAACTGATAAAGTCAGACAACAATCAACCCACACAAGATAATTAAAGCAATCAAAGTGAAGTGAGTCAAAATTTATTTTATTTTTAACTCTACAAAATATGTGCATAGTGAATAAGTATAGAGTGTCAAACACATGAAGCATAAGGGAATATAGACAAGTGAGCAACCTGCTTAGGTGATTTGAGTGTTTTTGTTTTTAATTATTTTGTGAGTTTTAATATTATATATAATTTTGTTTTTAAATTTTACAATTTTATTTTCTTTTCAATATTTTTTAAGTTTCTCTTTGTTTTTTTGAGATAATATATATATATATATCGTACTATGTATATTACAAATACTCTATATAATATAAATATTAAATAAAAATATAAAAATATAGGAAATATATACGAGAATAACCAATTTTATTTTTAAGGGTTTTAATTATATAAATAAGTATTTATAATTAATTATAATAATAAATATATAAGTAAATATAAGTATATATAGTATACATAGGCTTTATATTTTTAAATATAACTAGAAATAGTCAAAATTTAAAAAATAAAAAGTTTCGTGTTTTTAATATTTTCCTCTATTTTTGTGTTTTTAGGTTATTTTTGCTAACTTTAAGTATTTTTAGTGTATTTAAATATACAAAACAAGGGGTAACACAAATAGGTCAGATTGTTTTGGCTTTTAAAAATAGATAGATACTTCAAAATTTTCCAAAATTCTTATAATATATAATATATAATATAAATAAAATTATACAACATATAACTATTTTTTGGATTTTATGGACTTTTTGCAAATTTTTATAGGTTTAGGAGGGCTTTTTTATTTTTATTGTTTTCTTTTTATATATTTTTATGAGTTTTGGTTTATAATTATAATATATAGTAATATATAATATCTATTTTTTTAGAATTTTAGAGTTGGTTTTATATTTTTTATTTTTATGTCTAAATAAGGAGTAAATAGCTTCAAAATGATTTTTGATAAATGGAAAAGGCATTGAAATGATAAATAAAATTATGAGCGAGTATCGACACAGTATCCATCATTCAAGAAAATTTCCCTTAATTTATGGTGCACTAGAGCTAATTAAGAAAAATAAAAAGATATGGAAATGAATAATTGTCTACAAGGGGTATTTGTGCAAAAAAATAAATTCCAAGGGTCTCAATGCAAATTACCCCCAAAAAATACATTCATATTCGAATTTTATATACTAAAACAAAATAGTAGAAGTTGGAGGAGCTAGTAAATGTCCGCCTCACATGGGTAGCCACGTGACCTGGCGCGGACCAAAATGCAAATATGTGAAATGTAGGGTCCGATGTGCAAATATTACAAAAGTTTTACAATTTAAATGAAAGGTTTAAATATTGAATCTTAAATACAAAAAGGCGGGGGCTCAGATGATCAATTTACCCCCAAAGGCACTCTATCCAATGGCGTTGATGTTATCCACTTGGACATGTGGCACACGATGGATGGTGGATATCCCTTCATGGATGGGCACACGAGATTAAATCCTGCTAGAGATCTAACGGTGAAAGGTGCTCACGATCTGACGGCTGCTGTGTAATATGGAGGCATCTCAAGATTGGATGGCGTAGAGGTTGGATGGAAGAACGAGAAGAAGGTTCTCTTAGACGAACGTCCTTCGGAGATCTCTCTGCACCAAAAATCTCTCGAGCTCCAAAGATGGTCAATCTACTTCTGGAGGTTGTCTGCAGTGGCAGGGGGTCTAGTTGGGTTCGGGGCCTGTCGGAGGGGGCCTGGAGCTTCAAATTCCTGGAGCTCCAGGTTGAGCTTTGAAATGGTACTCCAGAGATTGATTCTCTCCTATTACAGCACAAAAATGAAGAGGTTCTCGAGGGGGACTCCTCGACTCCAAAGGAAGCTGTTGCACACTAGGGATGACGGAGATGATTGAGCTCCAACAAAGGTTGAGGTAAGGAACTCGGATGAGCTTCCGTCCTTGCAAGATTGAAGGGGAAACATGTGGAATTGGTGAAGAAGCACAAGAGCGAGAAGAGGAGGTGTAAATGGCGGGTCGAATACAGTTGGATACAGTGGATTTTGAGCTGGAGTTTAAGGCTCCAACAATTGAAAATCTCTAAATTATGCTAATCTAGTGATTAATTGACTAAACTAAATATTAAACTACGTAACTGAGAAGAAATCTGATAAAAAGATCTATGTTACTAGCTAGTACCTGGCTACTCCTGGGAGCAGGGAAGATTCACCCGAGCTAACCTCCGACAAGCTCTGGACCGCTGATTCGGTATCCTTTCTCCACTCCAACACCTCCACTGATCTCCTGTTGTCACCAGGGATATAGACGACTCGATTTATGGGGTTACAATGGGAAAAATGGGATTAATCTTCAAAATTGGGCTAGAGAGGTTTATTTATAGACAAAGTGCAGAGGTGATTTCCAACGCATATCTTGGCTGAATCGATGGGCTCTGATTTAGGGCGAGGATCATGGAGATTCCATCGATAGAATTCGCTCAAAGCTCAAGGTCGTTTGATCATTAGAGTTCACATGAAAAAGGGAGAAAGTTGGGGACTTGAGGTGCCTGGAAAGTCAGAAGAGCCAGATGGGGTAGTTGACCCCAGGTCAACCAACGGGAGGCTCCCATTGGTCCATGTCCTCCGCTAGAGGACAAAACATGGAGAAAATAATGAATAAATAAAACTCAATAGAAAATGAATTAATTAACTAAAAGTTAAGACATCAAAAATGTTTATTATTTTATGTAATGTTTTTTGGTGATTTTTTTTTATTTTAGCACTTTATTTACAAGGTTTTAGTTTTAACAAGTGTACATATATGTATATTTACATATTTTGTGGTGTTTTATTTTTACTTTGTATTTTCGATTTTATTATCATATGGATATATTTTGTATATTTACAACTTATTTATTGACATATTTACAGATTTTTAATTATTATTCTGATTTAGTTATTTACTTAAATAAATATGTATATGTTTTATATAGGTATAGTTTACTTATATATGTGAATTTATTATTTATTTTAATGATTTTTATGTTTTTATTTTATGTTTATTTGTTGTTTGTATTTCCAATAATATTTGCAAATATTTAAAAATATAAGAAAGTTAAAACTATAAAGAATGAACATATGAATTATTATATACATGTATATAGTACAATATGGACCAAAAAGCCAACTTTTTCATCTTAACTCCAAACTAAATGAAACTTCCTTCATTAAATGGATAATTAAATTCTATGAACAATAAAGATGAGTTTGGTCATTTTTGATCATATAGAGGAGATACATGTATGGGAAGTTTTCATTAAGGCTTTTTTAGTGTCTGGGGTGCACGGTGTTATTTTTGTGTAAAATCAATTTTGTATTTTTATTTGTATTTTTATGTACAAGTTTCATGTTGAGGGTTTATTGATTTGAGATCTAAATAAAAAATAATAAAATAAGTGTCAAAATGTATTTATTAATGAATAAAAGATTAGGCTTTTGAGTTGTATTATGTACAACAGGTCTGCCCTATCTCCCCCTACTTTATTACTTGTCAATCATGTCATCATGATGACTGGGTCTCGGGGTCTAGGGTCACTCAGTGTCTTTGATACTTCATTCTTTTTCTTTTCTTTCCTTTATTCTTTTATTTTAAAATTAAATACAATATTTTATACAGTATTTAAGTTTTTATTATTGAGTGTTATTTTGTACAAATTAATGATATACATGCATTTGGCTAGGGATTTAAGGCCAAAATGAAAGAATAAAGGTGATTAAATGGAGATTCATCACCGGGGTGGCTCAAACCAGGGTCTAGTAGGGGAAGAAGCATGCACGATCATTTATTGCATAACCATGGTGGCTGATTATATGGCATCGTAATGATGGACCAACAAGAATAATCATTTCCACGTCCATGCAGGTTAAACCAATCTGTCAACAACCCGATCACCACATTTCTCCTATATGTAGTGAACCTGGGTGATGAATCCATCAAAGGTTGCCAAAATTATAAATTGGAAAGATGTTTGATATTCCCATCACTGAAGTGTTCAGTGTGCCATGTCATCTCCTTTGCAATCTTCCTATAGTAGTGAATTCTCTGTAGACGTAGAGCCAAGGGAAGGTAGCATGGTATTTTCTATGGGACACGTGATTTCATATCTGCCTTGGAATGAGCCTCATCAGAAATGTGATGGAAAGCATCAATCAAGACCTCCAACCTTCCCCAACTTACTCATCTTTGCCTTGATCTTATAGAAGCTATGTGGTAAATCATTGTGCTAGGACAACATTCACTTTATTAGCTTGATCAATGCATAGAAACTACTGACTATCATGTTGTATTGATTCTTTAATGACAACAACTTAGCAACAAGCTAGCCATAATGGTTGCTCTACCTTATGTAGCAGTTCATCTAACTATTGCCTTTTTACATCGTTATCATCTAAATCAGATGCATGGCTGAAATCCGGTCCCGAAACATCTCTAACCATTTGGGAAAACAAATTCTCATGACTATGACAAGGCTCAGTATTAGAACTCCTCCTCTCTCCATGTGTGTATCATGTTGTATATCCATCGACAAAACTGATGGATCTCCATTTCATCATTTTTATTCTTTCATTTTGGCATTAAATACCTATCTAAATGCATGTATATATCATTAATTTTTGAAAATAAACACTTAATAATTCAACACAAATATTTTACAAAACACTGTATTTAATCCCAAAACAAAAGAATAAATAAAAGAAAAGAAAAAGAATTAAGTGTCAAAGACAATGAGCGAACTTAGCCCCCAAGACCCAATCATCATGATGACTTAGTCGAAAGGGAATAAAGTAGGGAAAGATAATGTGACCAATTTAACAAAAAATACAACACATAAGTCCTAATTTTATAGGCAAATAGTCATAGTTTGGGACCTATTTTATTTTCCTATTTTTATAACTAAAATCAATAAATTTTGAACATGAAAATTATACATAAAAATACAAAGAAAAATACAAAATTTATTTCACTAAAAAATAATGCTCAGTGTGCTCGAGACACACAAAATACAAAGCCACAGAGAAAATTTTGCAAACTTGTATCTTTTCCATACATACTCAAAATTCATCAAACTCGCCTTTATTGTTCTTAAAATAAAATTAGCTATTTAATGATTATGGTTTCATTCAATTGCAAAAATTAGATTTTGGGCCCCCATAGTGCACTACACTTGTATATAATATTGAAAATATTTATTCTTTATATTCCCATGTTCTTATATTTTTATAAATTTATAAATATTAATTAAAATACATGTACATAATACAATTAAATTATAACAATTAAAAATACATTAAAATAAATAAGGTACTTTAACACATAGATGAATTGTACTTATATATACATATATCATATATATGCATATTTATTTAAGTACATAATATACTTATAAAAATTTATTAAAATACTGAAATAAGTGATTAAATAAGTTATACATTTTAAAAAAATCATGTAAATAATAATAATATGGAAAATACAAAATCAAATTAAAATACATAAACTACATGTATATTTAGATGTTATAAATTAATTTGTAAAAATAAATAAAAATCATAATTAAATGCTACAAAAATAATAATTATTTTTCATGTTTTAAAAAATAATAATAAATTCATTATATATATATATATTTTTATATAATTTCCAAAACATTTACATCATATTTTTTCTGGTTGGTCCACGTGGACCAACCATTGGCCTCGGATTGTTGACTAGATGAGTCAAACGTACAACCTCCCGACCTGCCCGTAGCATAAGCGACACCTACCCCTTTTCTATGAATTCTTATGCCACCTCCATAATCCCTTCCTCCTCGAGACCACCACCATTGGGCAGCCCTATTGTCTCTCGTCATCGCCCACCAGAATCTCCACCAACCCTTGTCCTTACCCCCACCATCTCTCGATCCTTTTGGCCGGAACCCATAGCTATAAAAGAAGACCCTCGGCTTTCTTTTTGCATTGATCTCCCTTACACCTCTATAACCCTAGTTGGAACCCTCCATTGAGTTCCTGGTGACAACAAGTCAATCTCCGGACCTTCTTGGCATAGATAAAGTGATGGAGGGTTGGATACAAGTTCACCGGACTTCGTCTCCGATGAGATTCTCCTGCTCTGAGCTTCCAAGCCCGTTGCGCTTCTAGGTTAGTGTTTCTTCATCACATTTTACTTCAGTAGTCTAGATTTAGGTTTAATTTCAGCATTTAATCGTACCTTTAGCATGATTTCACAAATCAAATCGTCGGAGCATTAGGCTCTGACACCCAAATTCACCTTGTACCTACCTCGTTCTACCTCCCTCTCGCGCTCATTCTCTTCGCCATCAAGTTCTCCGAATTCATACTCTATTTTCCCTTGATTCCCACGGAATTAGGTCGTCAGACTCTACTGTTGTCGCCTTCGCCGTAGTCCCATCACCCCATCATCCCGTGCGCTTTTAGCTTTAGTAGAGGGCCGAGGAGATAGCCCTCAACCCCCTTAACATTTTGGTGCAGGACCGTAAACGTGAAAACCATCTGGTGCTCCATCCCAACGTTAGAACATGAGATCTAGGAGATCTATGCTTCAGGGCTCCTTCGACGAGTCCCAGACACCCTTGAAGGATCCTACTGACACACAAGAGCATCAGAATGGAGTGGAGCTTCTCAATGAAGGAGGAGGAGGAGGCCGTATATAGGAGGAATCACCGATCGAAGCTCAACGCACACCTGTTCTTCAGGTGTTCTCCCAAGACTATCCCCCACCATCCGATCAGAGGTATGACCCAGATCTAATCTGGGTCGTCTAAATCAAACAAAGTGGTAAGCCACCAGACCTGCTAGATCTACCACATGGATGCCTCTCCACCTTCCAATCGCATGCATTTAGGGGGTAAATTACTTAGTAACCCCTGCCTCTTTTGTATTTAAATACTAGTCTTGTAAATATTTATTCACATTATAAATTTTGTGTAAAATTTGCACTTGGACCTCTGCTTGTCCTGGAAATTACACTTGGGCCTAATGCCTTGTCAACTCATGTGGTGCCCCTCGTGAATGGTCGTTTTGCAACTAGACCCCCTAATTCTTATAATTTAATTTTAGTCTATAAAATATGTATATATGTATAAAAGTTTTGGTTATTTTGCACATGAACTTCAACTTTATATTTTATTGCAAATATACCCCTGCCAACACCTTGTATTTAGTTTTGGGCATTTTATTTTGGAGTAAATAGCTCCCGTACTTGAAAAGTTATGAAAACTTTAGTAGAGATGCTTTGAATGTTACTCATTCATGCCGTAATTTTTATTTTCCATTTCCTTGCATTTCCTATTTATTAAAAATCATTCCATAGCTATTTATTCCATATTTAGAGATAAAAATGAAAAATGCTTTTAAAAATTCCAAAAAATCAGATACTATGTATTACAATATAATATAGATAGAGACCAAAAAAATATATCAAAAGAAAACCCTAAAATTGGAAAAACCTCCTAACCCAAAAAATAGAAAATATTTTTATGAAATCCAAAAAATAGTTTCACATTCTTTATTTTTATATATAAATAATAATACTTATAAAAATAGTTTTGAGAAATTTTGGAATTATTATATATTTTAAAATCTAAAAAAAGTCAGCCTATTTAATTACTCCATGTTTTGGAGTATTTTGGATCTTAAAAATATCTAAAAATAACAAATATCACTAAAAATTTTCAAAAATAGAGAAAAATATAAAAAAGACGAAAGCATTTTATTTTACATTTTTGGATATTTTTAGCTATATTTACGAATATAAAAGCCTATATAGCCTATATATCTATATATACAATTATATACTTATTAATATAAATTTTATTATTATAAATACTATAAATATATTTTAAACCCTTTAAAAAATAAAAAGGACTTTGCATTTATATATTTTCTGAATTGTATATATTCATTATATATTTACATCAAATATAGTTATTATTTATTCTACATATGAGTATATACACATACACATATATATATACTTATTACATATTAAAAAGAAAAAGAACTAAAAATCAGAAATAAAAATAAAAATAAAAATTTTTAAATAAAAATTAAAAATTGAAATACATAAAAATTAAATATCATTTAAAACCCACAAAAATTTTAAACCCCCAAAAGTACAAAAAATCAGTTGGTGTTTCCTTTTTGAATACAATAATTATTTGCCTATCTGCGTATTTTCTCTCAGTAGTTCGACAACCATAATACTTGTATATTGTACACATTTTGTCTGGGTTATAATATATTTTAGCTCACTTCATATTACATTGATTTATCTATTATTTATGGGTAATTGTTTATTGATCCGCCTCTTGTGTTCAGTCATCTCAATGACTGTTAATCGTGTGTGAGTAGTAGACTAGCCAAGAGCGTGTCATCAAATGGCACTGTTTCCGGGGAGCAACGTAGGATGGGACACTTGTACATATAGCTCGCATATTTTCTTCCCTTTTATTTTATTTTATAAATAATTGTTTTATCTGCTTCTGATATTTCTCTTTGTTGAATTTCTTGCGAGGGACCACGTGGCAAAGGCGACTTCTTAGGAAGCCGGTGCACCCTAGCTGCGAGGATATCCTTTTCTGTATAGACTGATTAAAGAGAACAAGAGAGAGAGAGAGAGAAGAAGAGCATGGTTTTTAGTATAGATTTTTCTTTTGTGAGAGAGTGTTTTTATTTTTGTAATTAATTTGTGATAATACCTGACTTGGAATTTTGGACACGACTTCACTCTACGCGGCTAGTGCTTGGGTGATTGTTCACTTGGGGCCTCATCGATCTTTTCGATATTTCCATTGCCTTTGTTTTTATTTGTTTCTCACATTTTGAATTTCATGCCTTCGTTTTATTTGTTTTCTGTGTTTGAGCCCTTAGGTTTTTAGGAATTTCTTGGTCGAGTAAATTAGGTCCAAATACCTAATATCTGCATGCTCCTATTGATGAATCTCCATTTCATCGCCTTTATTCTTTTATTTTGTCCTTTAAACTCTATCTAAATGCGTGTAAATAACATTATTTTGCATAAAATATCATACATTATTTATTGTACAATTATTCTATAAAATAAAGTATTTAAAGTCAAAATAAAATAATAAAGAAAAGAAAAGAAAAGGAAATAAAATACCATATGTATTGAATGACTTAAATCTTGAGACCTAGGCATCATGATGTCTGGGTCGAAACGAATTATAGGGGGAAGTAAGGGTAAATAAATACAATAAATCCTAGTTTTCAAATTCATCACTAAATCCTTTTTTGGAAACATTTTTATTTATTATTTATACATCAAATCAAGAAATTTTGTACATGAGAGTTGTAGATAAAAATATATAAAAAAATACAAAATTTATTTTGCTCAAAATAATGCAAATTGTGCTTTCTACACTCAAAAAAATCTAAAATCCCAACTTCACAAACCCATATCTTCTCCATATGAACTAAAATTCATCAAATCACCTTTAATCATATACTTTTAATTAGCTATTTAATGAGGGTGATTTCATTTAATTTGAAGTTAAGATGCAAAAGTTAGGTTTTAGACCCCTGTTGTACATTACACATGAATAAAATATTCATTTTATCTATTCTTTATATTCTTTAATATTTTATATTTTTATAATTTGTAAAATTTATTTAGAACATATGTACATAATTAGAATAAATTAAAACCATTAAAATAACACTAAGATAAATAAGTGTACAAAAATACATAGATGAAGTGTACATATATATACCTATATAATAAATAGCTATAATTAATTAAGTGTACATATCATATCATAAAAATAATATAAAAATATTTATGTAGATTTATATAAATAATAGCGACGCAAAATAATAAAATTAAAAATACAAAATAAAATACATACTTTATAGGTAAATATACTTATATTTACACTTGTAAAAAATAACTCACAATAAATTAACTTGTAAAAATAAATAAAAATAACCATAAAATACTATAAAATAAAAAAAATATTTTTTTATGTTTTAACCTAAAAATAATAAGATCGTTAATATTTTAATTTAATTAATAAGGCTTTTTAGCCTGTTTTGTCACGTAGCCCGCCTACGTGGACCATTGGGGAGGCAGTATGAGTCGACCCCAGTCAACTCTCCGCTCCTCCCATGGTCTGCATCTGGCAAGCCTACACCTTTGACTTGACTGACTTCTTCCTGAAGATTCCTTTGTTATTTCGACTCGATTCCTTCTTTGATTTTATTCCTTGTTGAATTCACTTTCACACCCACATGATTCCTCGATTTAGGATCGTTGAAACATGTGTTTGTCCCGAGTCAAAGAGCCCATGTAGTTTTGCCTCCGCCTTCCTTCACTTTTTGATCCCTCTTCACCAATCAAAACCTTAACTCTGAAGCTCCTGGTGACAACAAGAACCTATCAAAGGGTTCGACAAGAGAGGAAGGTGCTGAATTGAGGTAGATCCAAGATCCGTCGGATACCTCTGCCACGAGCTCCGTTCCCAGGCTCTCAGGTCTGGTGAGCGTATATTTATTGCATTTTTATTTCAAAGTACAATATTAGAGTGGATTGGCTTTTATTTCCAGTTAAAGTTGCTTTTTATTTCGTTAAAATAAAAAATGTAGTTCCTCGGAGCTCAGCTCCGACGAACCTCTTTTCCATCCCCGATTGAGTTCCGACCCATCATTTGCCCTCACATCGTTTCCCATCGCTTCTTCTACCCCCGACGCACCCTCATCTACTCTGGTTGACCCCCAATCAGATGGCTAGAGCCTCAACCGCTGCCTCTCACCGGAGGCTCATCATCCGACCACATCTCCGCTCATTTGCAACTCAACAGACCACCAGAACCCTCATTTTTATGCGCTTTAGGTTCCTGTGCAGGGTTTGGAGGTCTAATGCATCTCATGAGGAGATTTTAATTAGAACAAAGGATACCTGGAGATCCATTCTTCATCGAGCAACCAATACCCCATCGATGCGCCCAGCGACTTCGGAAACCTCTAATAGATGCGGACCATCTTGAGAACGCTCCCGAGCATCTCAACAGCAAGAAGAAGAAAGGTCAGAGGATGAAGATTCAACATATCGAAGCTCGGAGGACCCAGGGTTCTTCCTTGGTTCTTCCAAGCCTCCTCTCCATCGTCCGATCACCCCCACTCCTCATATTAGCAAGTAGCCGTCGGATCGTGCCACACCACCGTTGTTAGATCTCGCCCGAGGTCTGATCTCCATCGCTCATCGATGAAGCTGTATCGTGCGACCAGAGGCTGACACATGTATAAATGTTGAACTCCAACCATAGGATCGCCTAACTGAGGTATTTTGCTCATTTAACCCCCACGTTTTTGTAATTTCTTTTTAATATTTAAACTTTAATCTGTAGTGTAATTATTTTTGTAATATTTATAGTTTAACCCTTAGACTTTTTGTGATTGCGTCTAAGTCCAATCCACATCATCTCACATGTCTGTGCACGCAAGGGGACTGGGTATTTTGCACCTAAACCGTCAACCTTTTTTATTTCTTTTAGTCCAATTTATGAAATATTAGTGTAATATTTATGTAATATTTGCATCTAGCCCCACGAACACTGTATTAATTGTAGAAATACCCCTTTAGGTATAGATTATTAGGAATATTTGGGATTTTTTTGTTTTTAGCCCCAAACTTCTTTGTGTCATTGAAAAAAATGCCTAAACATTATATATTTGCAAAAATACCCCTGCGAGGTTGCATTTTCTTTTTGTTGGTTTTTTATTTTTGTTAAAAATAGCTATGTGTCCTAAAAACTCGTAGAAATTTCAAATAAATACCTATTTATTATTATACCAAATATATTTTTATTATGGTATTTTATCTATATTTCCATTTATTAAAAAAATAGAGCTATTTTGTACTGTATAACTTCAAATATAATAAAATATAAAATTATTTTGAAAAAATCTAGAAAATAATAAATGTTTATTATTGTATTTTTTACCTAAAAACAATAATACATAAAATAGAAAAATAAAATCACTAAAAATTTAAAAAGCTCCAAACTTCTTATAAAAATTCTAAAAAATCGAAATATTTTTTTCTATTTCTAAATTTTATCTATCATATTTACTACATATTAAAAGTAATTTTGAAAAATTTGGAACTTTTAGCTATTTTTAATGTCCAAAATAATTCGTCCCATTAATATAAGTCATTATTTTGGCATTTTAATTCAATTAAAGATCCAAAAAATAATAAAAATTATAAGGAAAATACTAAAAACAATGAGAAAAAATAAATAGTCAAAAGCATTTTATTTTATCATTTTTTAGTATTTATAGCTATATCTATATAAAAGCCCTATTATATATAGCTATATTTACTTATATTATTATTTATATTATTTATAATTATCAAAAATACCAAAAATATTTTTGAAAACCTTAAAAAAATTAGAAGGACGATACTTTAGGGTATTTTCCTTATTTTATTCTATTTTGTATATTTATTATATATAGTAGTTATATTTTACCTATAATTACTTATATAGATATATTGTCCCTAAAAATAAAAAATCAAATTAAGAAAATATAAAAATAAAACAAAAATTATTAAAATAAAAATCTATCAAAATATAAAAATAAATTCCGAAAAAATTTAATGATTAAAAACACATTAAGAATATTAAACCTCCACAAAAACCCAAAAACAATTGTTGTCTTCTGCCAATTTTTGTTGTCTATCCCCCGTTCTCCATATGTTCGACCTCTACTACTTATTCACTATATACATTTTTAGTCGAGTTATAAATTTTGTTAACTCCACTTTTATTTTGCATTGCTATATTTATTTGTAGGTTTATTGTTGATTGATCTCGGATTTCTTGAGCAGTTGCCTCAACGACAATCTATTCTCGCTTTTTGTGAGGATATTTTAGACCCTCGCGGGATCATTGTCATCAAATGGCATCATTGCTGGGGAGCAATGCGTAGGATAGATTTTTTGGGTCTAGTTATATTTCATTATTCCTCTTCATTTATTTCCTCTTTCTTTGATTTAGTTGTTTCATTGCACTAATATATTATCTTCTATTTTTCTTGCAAGGGACCTCGAGGAGACGGCGATCGCTTAGGTGGTTGGAGTACCGGAGCTGCGAGGAGAGTAGCTTTTCATCTTGTGAGCTACTTGGAGAGAGAAGGAGAGAGAGGAGGAGGATCTTTAGTATAGTCACATTTCTTTTTATTTTGTGAGAGAGTGTTATTTTGATTTTGCAGTATTAATTTGTAATAATACAAGCGAACTTGGACGTGAACACTCTGGCCTAATTTCCAAGTGATTGTTCACTTGGGGGCTCACCGGATTTTTCTGTGGTTTATCGCCTTTATTTTCTTTGTTTTCTATGTTATGTGTTTTTCACCTTATTTTCATTTGTTTGTGGAATGAGCCCTTAGTTTTGTAGGATTGATTTCTCGACAATCTATGTAAAAACCTAATGTACTACATGTACATATATCTTCTATGTTTATACTTAGATCAAAAATTAATTGTTTATAGACTTGAAACTACACGCTGTGAGAGGTCTCCATACATCGCTTGCAGGACCCACTATGATGGGAACCGAGGAGCCTACAAGACAGGACCCTTAGGTTTCTCTTTGAGTATTTAGCATTTGGTTCTTCACGTTAATAGCAATTCCTATTTAGGGTGATTTCTTCATGTGCCTATCAGCATATAGATTAGATTTAAAAATTCTTCGCCATGCATCCTTTTATGGAGAGTGCTGGGTAGCATTGTAAGTGCTCTATCTGAGTATTCATCATTTAGGCCCTAAGGTGTAGTGTCTCCTTGCATTGCTTTGACGTTCTCTCCCGCTGATTTTGATCACCTAGGGTGAAAAGAAAATCCGAAAAACATTAGGCATTTTGATATTGAAAATACTCAAAAAAGGTTAAAAATCAAAAACTAAAACAAGGGGTCTGCTAATAGAACTTTGACCTAAATAAAACTCGCAACGAACATCATTGTTTAGGATTCACAAAGCCCGCATTGTATTCAGGTACATTCTAGACTGAGTGAGGTATGACCCTTAAGGAATAGAGCCAAAAACTCGATCTATGGCTGCCTCAATTACCACTTGGGACTGGCTAAGTATTGACGCTTATACCGTACATGACTGAGTAGGGCCTTGTCGACGATAATGTTCCTGCCTTGTGTGGAGCATCTGACTTGATCTGAAGTACCGAGCCTAGGCCATGCTATCACGGGTGTATCTGTCTCATCGGTTTGTGTCTGAGTATCCCACTTGTGGGGGAACTAGGGTTTCGCCTATAGGCTTCCTCTCTCTTTTCTTTGTCTGGGTAGCCACCCAAAACCGGTATAGAGGACCTTAAAAAGTTCAGATCACATGATACAAAGGAGGTGGAATAAGTACGTGGATGCTTTTCTGGTAGTACATGATGTCCTCTAAGGCTAGCCATTAAGGACTCATGACAATATTTTTGCCTGAATCACAACTCTAAAATTGAAAAGATAAAATAGTCGAACTCTTACGGCTTCACATTGAGTTGAGTTGGTGAATCCAATTTTGTTTAGTGTTTGTTTGTTTAGCATTTGGTTCAAAGATCAAAGTCACGCTCGCTTGTACATTTTCATCATTCTTCTCTTCCACTTCCTCTTTGACCCTTGCTCATCGTGAGCCTTCTATTTTTTTACACTCCATTTGTTTCTCGTTCATCACCGTAGCCTTCTTACTACTCGATCTTCTCTTCCCCTCGAGACAATTATCCCAGGATGACTTAGTCGGGACTCCACTGACACCCACATTGACTCCTCGAGCTCGACATATCCAATAATTTGGTGTGATTCATGGTTCAAACTCCATGAACCACCCTCATGACTCCCCACTTCTTCTTCCTCCCACAGAATGGGAAAACTCTCTTCCTGAGATCTGTCCTTTTTGGGTGGAGATTGATTTCACTCCAAACTCCTCTCCATCCCGAATAAGATTCAAGATTGACCCTAATTCACCATTATTTTCTACTTCTGGTGCCTGCATGCAGAATGATCAGGGTGTATTTCCTATTACAGTTTTTGACCCTGATCTTGAATTCGTGCATTCACAGTCAACATTAGAGATGGCTCCTACAGGAAGAGGAATGGGACCACAACAACCAAACACAATTCCATATACAGAGCAGGGTACTGGCCCCACTCAGAATGAAGTAAACAATTAGCTCTTGGCCCCCATCCAGGCAATTCAGCAATAATTAACTTACCAAGCTCTAGTTCGAGTCACCTTTCAAGATATGTTAAATAAGTTGGGGAGGAGATCGGAAGAGAGGGGGACACCTCATGGAGGAGATGATTATGACCATGATGATGATGAGGACAATTACTCTATAGATGGACTTCGGGGAGGTGGGGGAAAAGCAAGGAGAGGTCGATCCTAGCTAACCCGCAAGCAATTATACAACCTTGGGGTCGGCCACATCAATGAGTGGATCCAGATTCCACCGGTCCATGGACATTTTGAGTTGAAGCCGCAACTGCTGTCAATCGTCCCTAGCTTCAACGAGAATTCCAATAAGGAGTCGTACATCCATCTACAACAGTTTGGCCGTATCTGCAGCATAACTCACTACCCCAACATCCCATTGGGCGTAGTCAAGATGAATGCCTCCTCCTTCAGCCTTAAAGGCAAAGCACTCTACTAGATAAATCACCTGGGGAAGGTGGTGACGGCCTGGGAGGATCTGAAGTCTACATTCTGAACAATACTATCCTCTTGGTTGCCTTAATCTCTTGCGGTCAAAGATCGCTAGCATCTCTAAGGGACCCGAAGAGTCCTTTTATGAGACTCTGGAGAGGTTCAGTGATTTGAGTGAGAGACTTGATGAATACCCATTCATCACTCTTTATACTTTTATTTTAGCTAAAAACCTATGCAAAACACCATGTAGATATGTGTAAATAGGATAAATTACCAACATGCATGCATTGTGTAAATATTGATAATTAGCATGTTTTTGTGCATAAATAAAAGAATAAAGAAATAAAAGAGAAAGAGGGAAATATTTGGAATAAATATTGAGTGACCTAATCCCAAGGGAGGGCTCAGCATGCGCCTGACCGCAAAAGAAATCAAGTAGAGGGAGATAGGGTCAATCACATGTATACATATACCTCTATATAAATAATATTATTTTCCTCTAAATAAAAATAAATTGTGTTTTTGTTATTTTGTACATATTTATAAAAATAAAATAAAAACCAAAAAAATAAAAATAAAAATAATAAAGATCAATTTCCCCCTTGTACATATACCGTGTAAATATGTTTATAAAACTATTTATTTAACCTATGTAAATAAATCATAAAAATAAAACAAAAATACCTTTTTATTCCAAATTTTATGTTATAAATAAATAAAATAAAAAATTGGAATAATTGTATAAAAATAAATAATTAAAAATAAAAATAAAAAATACATGTATGTATATACATATATATATATTAATAATATAATGTAAATACATAAATTATTTTTCAAAAAAATAAATAAAAATCACTAAAAATTAATTTGAAAATAAATAAACATTTTTCATGTTTTAACTTTATCGAAATAAAATCATTATCTATTTTTTTGAATTTCTAAAATAATTTCCAATGGTGGCCTGTGATTGATCCACGGGGGATTGTTGACCCCCGGTCAACTCTCCCCCTTGGACCCCTCGTCCGCGGATCTTTCCCCCGACCCGACTTCTTAGATTTTTGTAGGCTTGATATGACCACCATTCATCGAAACCCCGAGCCCCGATTACCCTTAAATCATCTCTAATCCACGCCCGATAATTCTTATAGGGATCCGTGCACCACCGTGCTTCGTCCAACCCCTTCTTTGCCGGATCTTCACATGTATATAGGTCTCCTCTGCCGCACCTTTTCACTCATCTTTGGCTATGCCCTCCCATCCCAGGACCTCCATGACCTTCCCTTGAGTGACAGCTAGCCGCGGACCATGTCGTAGCGAGGAGGAGGTGCCTCCAGCCACTGATCCGGTGAATCATCGCCGTGTGCCGCCGCAAGGTGCGCCAAGCCTCGGACCCGACGTTTCCTTGAGGCCAAGACCCCCAGAGCTTTCTTAGCTCATCCCCAGTCGACATCCTTCACCAGGTAGACCCGTTAGCTCTTCTTTCATCGTCCATTTTTGATTCTCGCATCTCAGCTCCGCCAGCTCCGCCCTCGTGGCCGGAGCTCCGCCAGCCTATCCTACCCGTACCGATACCCTCGTCGACTCATCGTCATCCTTCTCTCACGATCTGATCACCTCAATCTTGGCTACCAGAGCCAGGATCGAGTTGGGCTCCCTCCGCCGCCTTCGCCGGAGTCTTCCTCCGCTCACCCATGTCGCTTCCCTTTCCCTTTTTACGAATAACCCCCGTCGGAGTTCTCCTCCGAGCGAGACCTTTGTTTTGCAGGTGAATAAGAGCAGGTACCCCCCTTGGTCGCGTTTTCACCCCTTCGCCGGAGCTCCTCCAGGTCGCTCGTCCCTCGCCAGATGATCCGACTGTTGGAAGCTTCATCGGAGGCCACCACCCGACGCGGAGAGTCATCGCGAGGAAGACCCCCCTTTTCGATTGTTCATCGGCCTGCTGGATCGTCTCCGGCAAGCCAGGGAACTTTGCCTGGGAGGTGTTCTTCCTCATCCTTTGCCCGCCGTCGGATCTCCCTGCCGCTCCAGTTCGTCTCCACCGTCCATGCTCTGCTATGTCAGACCGTCAGATCATGATCTGACGGGCACGCTCCACCCACGTTCGCCATGCGCCTCCACTGTTGGATCGTCCAGGCGGCTGCACCAGGATCGCACATCAGCAGCCAACCTGACCTCGACACCTGGCGCCTCACGTGCGCCCTCACGCGCCTCGACTGGGTAATTGCACACATATCCCTGTAGCTTTCCGTAGTTAACATTTAGTCTATTAAATAAGTTTGCACTCTTGGACATTTTATACATTGGACCTTGATGTTTACTTTATTTGCATTTTCATCCCTGCCTGTGTGAGACACGTGCTTTGTCACGTGATATGTTGGACAAATTGCATGTTTAGGGCTAGTTACTGCTGTGTTATAAAATGAAATTTTAATTTCCATATTTGCAGTTATACCCCTGTGCGTGGTTTTATTACACATGTGCCGAATATCTGGGCTTTTTGCACTTTTTACGCTATGTTTTAGCACGTGTTATGTTTAAGCCCTTGGAAATACTTTTCTTTGCATCTAGGTCCCTGTGAAGCTGTGTGCCTTGTTTTTATTAAATAAAATAGCAAATTAAATCCAAATTAGGTGAAATTTGGAAACATGGCTCCTGCCACTGTGTAAAAATTTCCCTAAAATTTTGAGACATTTCTGAGGCTTTTTGATATTTTAAAAATTCAAAATAGTGATTTTTGCTACTATCTGACTTAGAAAATCAAATAAAAAATATAAAAACTATTTTAAAAATTCTAAAAAAATTAGTGGTAGTTAGTTTTAGTGTGTTTGAATTTCTATCCAATTTTGTGCTTTTTGGATATATAAAACCCTTAAAATTAAAAACTCTAAAAAACTTATAAAAATTCTAAAAAATTATATAAAAATAAAAAATACAAACTCTTTTTCTGTAGTTTACTTTTTACATATACTTTTCATGAAAATTGCCTCCAGACTTTTATAGATCCATTTTCTATTTTTAATGGATCTTTCAAGTCTGGCTGCATAGTAGCTTACTGTTTTCCTCTTTCCTGATTTTTAGAAAAAGATATAAAAATTGAAAAATTCTGAAAAATTCACCAAAAACACTTAAAAACCTAAAAAACATAAAAACATTTTTATTAGAATTTTCTGTGCATTTTTGAGTGTTTTTATTAATTGTTGTGTTTGCTTGTTTTTACATTTTCTTATTTCTCCTTATAATTAAAAATCCAAAAAATTTAAAAACAATTAAAAAATCCACAAAAATCTTTTGTTTATTTTATTTTATTTCTTTGACTACTTCGTTGGCCGCAAGGCCAATTCGTGCTCCCTGAGTCCGACCCTGGTCATTATACCAGGTTAATAAAAGTAGCGAGGACCGCTTTCTTGTTTTTCATTGTTTTATCTTATTTTGGTGGTCTTTTCTTTTTCTTGATTGACCAAACCGCGAGCGATTGAGGTCGCAACGACCTAAGCTATTTATCTGCCTTTGTCGCTCGATTATTTCGGCTCATCAGAATGGTGTCGTTGCTGGGGAGCACGACTTAGTAGCCGTTTTTCGATTTTTGTTTTCTTTTGTTTTTCGCGGTTTTCCGCGACTTTTCTTTCGTCCGCGGCTTTTCGCAGCTTTTTGTTTTTTATTTATTTTCATTTTCTTTTATTTTCTTTTATTTTGTTTTTGTTTATCTTGTGTGTTTATTTCTATTTTTGTGCACATATCCTGTTTTAGTTTATTTGCTCTGTTTACCTGGTTTGACACTTTGGTCTCTTTTTCTTGCAAGGGGCCCGAGGATCGAGGTGGCTTCTTCGGAAGCTGAAGCAACCGCGGGAGTCGTAGGCGGCTTCTTTCTCTACAAAGCCGTAGGAGAGCGCGAGGAGGAGTCGAAGTTCGGGAGCTGCGGAATAGCCGCGGAGTAGTTTAGAGTAGTTTAGTATTATTTTCAGCAGACTTATTAATTTGTAATAACACAGGGACAAACTTGGACACTTGGTGGATTTCGGGGTCTGTTTCGCCGAGCACCGGTGTGCTCGGGGGACCTCACCGGGTTTTTCGCGGTTTTTCGCGGTTTTGACCGTTTATTTACTGCCCTTGATTTACGCGGTTTTTAGCCCTAGCTTAGGAGTTTTCCTTGATTGTGACGTAATAATTAGGGTCCACACATTTAATTACCTGCCTGTACCTATTAGACCGTAACTGGACCTAAATAAAATTAATAAGAAAAGGCTATTTGGTCACTTGAGGGGTCCCGAGCCGCTAGAGGTCGTATACAGCGCTGGCATGACCCGTTGTGGCGGGCACCAATCGGCATCCGAGACTGGACACCGACCCCTCCTGTTGACCACTTAGTCATCTGTTCTTTCGTGTAGAACTGGTTTGCCTAGGGCCGGTTTTCCGCGTGCATCATATATGTAGTTTATATTCAGTCTTTTATTTATGCATGGATCACTCTGCATGTAGACTGCTGGAGTCAGGTATGCATTTCTTACTCTGTATGCAACATTGATTCCCGCGCATCAGCTTTTTCATCTTCTCCACCCGATTTTTGGACTTAAAATAACCCGGAGAACCGAAAAATTCGTTAGGCGTTGTTTGAGTTGAAAAATATTTAAAAACAAAAACCATAAAATTCGGGACTGCTAAACAAACTCGACCCTAAAAGACACCTCACCTGCAAAATTTGTCTTGGGGAGAGCAACCCTCTCTTTGTCTGGTTTGTATGCGTGAGAGAGTGACCCGCACACTAGGCTAGAGCCACATCCGAGCCCCGATCAGACTACCAGCCTTTTATACGGGACAGTCTGGTTGGCGGATTGGATTCCTACTTGGTCACGTAACCGCTCTACTATCCTGACATTATCACCTAATAAAATTGACAAGATAATTAACCGAGCTCTTACGGTCTTCAGCTCAACGTGGAGTAGGTGAACCCGGGGTTTGTTTGCTCATCGTGGTTTTTTCCATATCTCATCCGCCCGACTCGCCAGATCAAGATGATGGGTAGGAGGTCTCTTAGGCAGCCTCTGGTTGCACCGCTTTTTAGCACTCCAGCCCACTCATCTAGGTTTGTTCGTGAGAGCTCGGACCCGCTCTCCGAACCCGAGTTCTATTCTGCCCTGTTCCCCCTTGACCACCCTTCCACTATTCCTGAGTTACCAGTGTCAGATGCGAGACAACAGACTGATATTTCGGCACCTGAGTTTGGGTCTTTTGCCTTTGCAGAGACCATGGCCAGCAGCGAGGATCGCACCGAGGGTCAGAGAGCAGAGACGACCACGTACGTACTGGACCAGGGTGCGATCAACACCACCATGTTAGCTTCCCTCGAGACGATGCAGAGACAGATACGAGATTAGGGAGCTTTCATGGTGGAGATGAGGAGAGAGATGGAGAAGATGAGAGCCGACCGCGAGCAGCGCGGGCCTGAAGACGGACCACGGAGATCCGATGATCCGGCAGCAGCCGCAGAGCCGAGGCCGATGCGGGAGTTGCACAACCCCGGATCGACACTGACGCACCGGTGGGTAGTACTTCCAGCGATCGTGGAGGACTTCAAGTTCCCCCCGAACATACTTCAGCTGCTCCCCCGTTTCCATGGGCTAGCCACTGAGGAGACCCATCTACATCTCTAGGAGTTCGAGATGATCTGCAGCACCGTCCATGATCGTCAAGTGGACGAGGACACCATCCAGATGATAGCTTTCCCTTTCTCCCTCGCAGACAGAGCAGCCAACTTGCTGAAGCACTTAGGGAGATTTGTGTACACCTGAGAGCAGCTCCGCACCGAGTACTTGAACAAGTACTATCCACTCGGGCGGACCAATGTAGCAAGGGCCTTGATTAGCAACTTCTCCATGATCCCCAACGAGCAGTTCCATGAGGCATGGGAGAGGTTCAGAGAGCTGATTGACAGATGCCCGCACCACGATATCACGAAGCCGAACCAAGTTCAGAGCTTCTTCTGCGGGTTGACACCAGAGCTGCAAGGCCTGGTGAATGCTTCGTGTGACAGTTCCTACTTCGCCAAGGATGAGGATCAGGTCTGGGCCATCTACCAGGAGATGACCGAGAACTATACAGTGATGTCCCAGACCCGTCTTTACACTCAGGGACGCCCCCATCCCCAATCCATGCAGTTTTAGAGGATAGCACGGGTCGATGTCAGTCCTTCTACTTCGTCCGCGGCAGCCGCACAGTTAGAGTCTACAGCCGCAGACATGGGGATCATCGGCGAGAAGCTGGACCGGATTGAGCTGATAGAGAAGAAGCAGTGTCAGGGCATATCTCAGATGGATCAGATGGCACAGACGCTGAGTGACCTGAAGACACATCTCTTGTGTCTCCAAGAGGCACATACGGCTTCTCAGCCTCGTCTTCAGTCACGAGGAGATCCGAGCAGCAGTGGTAGCTCATCCCAACACTCCAGTTAGCCTAGACAGGTTCACCTTGTACAAGCGGAGCCGTACAAGCAGCCGTAGCCATACTACCAGTCGCCACCATCCCAGGACACTCATATGGTGGTCTACCAGCCGGATCAGCCCCTGGCAGTACTTTCGCCACCCTCCTACGAGCCCGAGCCATTGATGGATGTCAACGGGATTTGGTACGACCGACCCCAGCCCGGTATCCGACGAGACCATCCCGGATTCCGTTGGTCAGCCGGAGGTGCCCGTTCCCAACAGCGGCCTCCAGTTCAGGGTGGCCAGTACGACCATCAGCGAGAGCACCAACAGCCCTAGCTCCCAGTACACCAGCAACAACAGTCATCCCAGCCACAGCACCAGCAGTATGGTCCTCGTCCCTACCAGCAGGGACAGTCTTGGAGGCGAGAGCAGCCTCAGCAGTATCATCCATAGCAATACCCCTCTTACCCACATCAGCCACATCAGCAACCTCACTACCAGCGAGGCCACCCGTCAGGTTCTCATGGGCCAGCCTATAAGAACCCCGCCTTAGACGATCTAGCCCGCCTCATGACTGAGCAGCAAGCTACGTTCAGACGGGAGATGGATGAGTTCCGCCAGGAGATGCGGGAGATAGTGAGAGGGAAGGCCGCCATCCCTGCCCAGAGTGAGCCGAACCCGAACAATCTGAAGAGGAAGTCTGAGCAGGTAGATTTCACAGAGTTTGTTACACTTAGGAGCAGTAGGATGCCAGCAGGCGGTGCCTCGTCTGAGCGACGATCCTATGCCACTTCCAGGGTACCAGGCGAGGAGGAGCACGGTACTGATGCCGCGAGAGACGATGACGGTGGTGCTGATGCCACCATGGATGTTGATCCCTGATGAATCTCGTATTCATCGCTCTAAATCTCATTTATTAAGCTCAAAATCCTCAAAATCAACAGCATTCTTGCATCTATTCTGCATAATTAGCATTAGTGCATGATTTCATAAGAATTGCATTTTAGCACAAAAATCTGCATAAAATAAGAAGCCAAAAATCCATGCCAAAATGACCTGTAAATAGCCTGACTTCCCGGATTTGTAACTCATTCTTTCTAACTCCGAATGATCCAAAACTATCTCCACTGTGTACATATCACTAACAAGAATAAAGGAAAATACAAAAAAATAACTAACCCAAATAAGTGGACCAAAAACCCAAACCCTAGTTTCAGGATTTTCGGACTAGAAACCCCATATCTTCTTCATCCAGTGTCCGATTTAATCCTACTCACTTTTGTACTAATATACACTCAATTATCTTCAAAACAAGACCAAGTTCAAGTGAATCGGAGCTCGTATGTGAAAGTTGGGTTTTGGGCCTCTTTTGTACATTGTGTATTTTAGCGGTTTTTGACTCGTATTTTATGTACATACTTTCTCAATTAATAAAAATAAAAAAATAGATTAAGGTATCTTTATTTACTCTTGATTTTATAATATTTTTCTGGATTTTTATCTATTTTAAAAATGACAAAAAAATTACAAAACCCCAAAATCAAGGTGTTCTATGTACACGAGATACCCCAAAAATACCACTTTGTGCAAATGATCGATTTTGGTTTTGATGTCTTCATGAAAGTTGTAGATCTCATCGAGACGAGCAATTTTTGTGAAGAAACTTTTTTTGATCCGAGGTCATTTACTATTTATTTTCAATTTTACAAACTATTTATTTTTTGAATTATCTGGTGCTGACACGTGGCGGCACCTGGTGGCGCCACGTGTCAGCTATTTTTGAGGGTTTAAATATTCAGTTTAAAAAAAAATTCGGACGCACGTGCGTCGCACATGCCTCTAAGGCACGTGCTCCGCACGTGCGCACCCTGCTCACGCCTCCTTCTGCCACATGGCGTGACAGGAGCCGTCCGATCGCACGCGATCGGACGGCGCCTGTGTGTCTTCCTCCGGGCCCCCCTTTTCCCAAATCTCCCCATGGATTTTGCCGCGCCGCCCCCGCGTATCTCGCTGGCACCGATCCTCCTCCATCGCCCGTATCTCCATCTCCGATCCTCCCCACGCCGCAAATCTTGCCGCCATGAGATCCTCGCGCCGCTGCCTTCGACCCACGTCGAGATCCAATCAATCCCCTTAATCTCGCCATCTTCTTCTTCGAATCCCGACAAATCCCAACTCGACCGCCGCCCAAATCCCCTTCCATCTCCGGTACCATCTGACGCCCTATTTAAAGAACTGCTCCACCGACGAGCTTCTTCATCCGCCGAATCGCACCTTCACGCACACCGAGGTGACAGCCCGGTGGGTCTTCTTCCTCGGCGAGATCCGAGGCACCCTCGCCCTCGTCGCAACGCCGTTCTGTCCTTGCTGCTCCAGCTCCAGCCTAATCACCGTCGATCCACCGCTTTCAATCTCCACTGACTCCAGCCACCGCATCAAGCTTCAACTCCGCCAACTCCGACGTTCACCGTATGCCTCAGCCGCACATTAACCATCTCCGCCAAACTCTCCTTTCCCAACCGCGCAAAGCTCCTCCGCGTCGAGCCACGTCACCTTCACCGGCGTTCCTCCTCCTCCTCCTCCTCCAAGCTTTGCCAGCGATATCCACGATGACCCGCCAACACCTCCGCGAGATTCCACCTCCGCCGTGACTCCGACCATTGCCAGCCCGCGACTCCGCCCCTCGCTGCTTGACCACCGCCGGGCCGGGCGTGAGGCTCGAGGCTCCCCACGCACGTGCGGGGCACGTGCGGCGAGGGAGACCTTTAAATACCCACGGGTCACGTGCAGCGCACGTGACCGCGTGGAATATTTGCAGACTGCCCTTCAGAAGTCCCCTGTATTGCGCACGAGCCCCGCCTCCAGAGGGCACGTGCCACGCACGTGCCCCTCTGGAGATTTTGCAACGCCACCCCCCAGGCTATTGGTATTGACATCTCAGCCCCCCACTGCAGTTGTTTCTTTATTTATTTTATTTATATTGCAATTACACCCCTGTGTTCCCCCTCAGTTTTGAACATCTTCTCTACATTATTTTATCAATAAAAAATAGCATTTTGTTTATCAATTAACTCTCTACTGTTTGATATCTTATGGGAATTTTTGTGATAGATGGTTAATTAATAAATAATTGTTTTGCGGAAATTTGCATATTTTATCCATTTCTTGCTCTGAAATTCATAGTTGATTAACCATTGCTCTAAAAATCCCCGAAAAATCTTGTAGAATTAATTGTGCTTGACATTGTGCCCAAAAAGATTTGCATTTGCACACATACTTTGCTCTGTAAAAATTATTTTGCATATTTTAGTATTTCATTTTTAATAGTTATTAAACCCCACATTTTCGAGATTTAGGATTTTTCTGAGATTCATCACCTAGTGATAGATCTTAGATAATTTTATTTCTTGAAAATAAGTAGGTTTAATATTTATTATAATTAAATATTGAAAATCATTCTATTTGCATTAAAAAATCCATAAAAAATTTCATATTGCATCCAAAAATTCCAAAAATATTACAGTGCACACATTTCATCATGTTTTACATTGTGGCCAAGTTTCAGATTTTTCGGACATCATTTGAATGTAATTTACATTTTAGTCCCAAAAATAGGCCAAAACTGCACTGCGCATCCCTTAATACATTGAAAAATTCCAAAAAAAAGACCGCCTCAAAAACCGAACACAAACTTTGATAGACATTTCTCTAAGTTGTTCCTTTGCCTCCTTGAGATCGACCTTGGGACTTGCCCAAGTAAAATAAACATAAAACCATACTATTAAAAATTGAACATATTATTTGTGGTATTTTCTTGATCGATTCCAATTGCCGCCTACAACGCATGACTAATTATCTTCTAAACTGAACGATAAAAACACATTCTTTAACTCGACGATTTCGGACTCGTCAGATGGCGCTGTTGCCGGGGAGGCAAACAACTTAGATTTTTGTCTTGAAAATTTTCGTTCGGTTTTCCGCATTCGGGTAGTCTGACCCCCGAATTTTTCATTCTAAATTCCATTTCTTTTCAGCATTTATTTTTCTTGTTTATTGTATCATTTTTTGAGTCACTCTCTTACACTATCTCTCTTATTTTTCTTGCGAGGTACCCGGTATGTGGAGCGGTTTTTCAAGAACCGACGCAACTTCACTGATATCCGTAAAAGCCGCAATTAAAATTAAGATCGAGTCGAGTCGTGAGAGAGCGTAGAGTCTAGGATTTTATTTCTGCAACTTTTAATTCCTGTAATTAATTGCTCATTTATAGCGGTGTCTGTTTGGACTCTTGCGTGTGTAACAATACCTCTAACTTTATTTTGTGGTGTGTCGTGGTCTGTTTCACTCTCCGGTGAGGGTGGGGCCCGACTTGAGTGGCGAATAGGATAGACCTGTACATACGGCTCTCAGAGCAATTTAATTTTTTGATTGTGCTCGTAGGATTAAGCCACACTGCACTGTTAATTGAGACACACATAGATCGTTCAACTTAGCCAAATTTAACTCAATTTTTTCCCGCTAATAGAACTTTCTGCTTAGGTGCGGTTTTTCATCGGCTTGCATTTCATATAGCATAATTTTAAATTTCTGTCTAGCATCCCACATGAAGATTGCGAGGATTCACTGTAAGTCTTCTAACTGAGCATACATCATTGTTTTTCGCGTGCATCGGCTTTTCCCGAATTTCTCCCTCTTGTTTTGACACATAATTCTAAAAGGAAATTGGGACTGGACGGTAGACGTGCATTTGAGCTCAATTAATTCTTCAGTGATCACCTATTTAAAATTGGGACTGCTAAATCTAGCCGATTTCAAAACAACCCATAAAATCAAGAATTTTTGCGAGAGAGAATCCCCGACCTTGGATTATTTTATTATTCTGAGTGAGCGAGAGACGACACTTAAGGCTAGAGGCCAAATCCGGATTTTCATATTGACTACTGATTCCGCCAAAAACGATTAGCTACTTCTCAGTGAGGATCTACGGGTAGCCGGTAAACGGTCCGGATTTCCTTAGCAGAGTGGGTGGTTTAGAGGACACTGCGTAAGGCTCCGTCCTCAAGTAACGGGTAGCCGTTCTACGGTCCGTACTTACTCCCATACTGGCTGAAAGTAGGTGCAACTAGTCGAAGAATTCGGGTCAATCATCACGAATATTTCGGCACCTAACAGCTCGCTTATATATTATTCCAAGATTGTTTTGTCACCAATTAAAATTGAAAAGATAATAGCCGAACTCTTACCGCTTCATTGTATGAGTTGGTGAACTCGGGGTTTGATTTGTAATTGTATTGGTGTGTGTGAACCGATATCGAAGATCAACAGCTGCACATTTGATAAATTTTCTGTCCCATACCATCATCTCTCTCATCTCTTGATTTTAATCTCATCATGGAAATTTTTCCAAATTTCAGATCCAACCCATTATTTCTCTCAACTCGTTTAAAAATGACCGAACATCACTATGAAAATAAACATGTCTCGGTTTGGCCCAAATCAACTACATTCTCTTCTTTTAATAATCCTCCAACATTTGCGTGAAACTTTCACCCACGGATGACTTCAACCCCCTCATTGAATCCTTTCTCAAATCATCCAACCACACATGACCACCTACCATCTTGGACTGAACCATCTTATTCTCAGTTTCTCGCCAATGAAACATTTCAAGATCAAAATCCCTTCAAGTCTCATGACTGGCAGAGAAACCAAACCCAGATGAAAAGGCATGTATTGAATGATCATCAGTGTTGGATTGACCATGACAGACCCTTCTTCAGACATGATACTCATACAGAGGACTGGACTGACCTCCTAGACACATATAAACTTTGTAGGCCGACTCCACAATATCAAGGTCTGACCAATCATGATCAAAGGATTGAACTCTACTCAGATCAAATACACATGCCTGGACCATATGAGCAGCCTCCTTCCATAATTTTTGAGGAGAAATTTTCAGAAAATAAGGATCATATATCGGACATTCCGAGAAACTCTCCTCTCCGCACATAGAGAAAAATGGAAGATGAAATCATTGAACAAAAACCGAGTGCTCCCATGATTGATCATGATCAGAATTTTGGGGATGATATTTCGAGGATAAAAACCAGATTCGATGGGATGGAGGACAGATTTCAAAAATTTATCGACCGAGTAATCTCATTCTATGGTGGATCGGATATAAAACTAAATGAGGAAACGATTGCATCTCATGATGAAAATTTTGAGGATATTCAAAGACCTAGGGATGATTCTAACATCAATACTTCTGCTCATTATTCCCGTAGGAATGATTATGCCGCTGACCCATACTCTGAATATCAAGGCCCCTTCTCATCTCTAGAAGACACCACATCACCACACCACACAGAAAATACTAAAAAAATTGAAAAATTTGAAAACTACAAAAAAATCAAAAATCCAGAAAATTTCATAAAAATTAAAACTGAAGAAGATCTAAAGAATTTGGATCCTATTGTACGGGAAGCATTGGAAAAACACTTGATTTTTGAACTTCCCATTATAAAGGCCATTGAACACTTCCCCGACCTTAAAAAATTTTTAATGGACAAATTAATTGTCAAAAAGCCGGGAAGAATTAGAACAAAAACTGAAAGACATATCTCGTCAATGGCCTCCTCCTTGGTGTTGAGGAGAAAAACCAAGAGCCGCATAGTGAAGCGGTTGCCCAGATTTGACTGTAGAATCAAAGACACAATTTTCACCCATGCTCGTATTGATGACGATTCACCGATCAATATCCTCCCGACCTCTGTATTTCACGAACTTAAACTCGGATCGATTCGGAAGATACGAGAGATTGTTCAATTGGCAGACCGATCGATAAAACGACCGAGAGGAATCATTTCTGTCATCATGATATTCCAAGGTGCTCTGCTCAAAATGGAATTCACGATCATTGATATTGAGCATCAAGGAGAATTCACCCAGTCTGCAATTATTCTCGGAAAGCCATTCTTAGCAATGTCTAAGGCAATTATCGATTGTGAGACCCGAGAAATCAATTTTACGGCATTGGAAGCACTTCGATCTGATACAGTCTTTGAGGAACCACGATTTTCTGAGGTAACCCATGAAGTCCCCAACAAACCGCAATCATGAAACGGTAGAAGAGCCCTACCCCACTGCTACACCTGAGATTGCATTTGTTAATAAGACTATTGGTTTAGAAACTCTCCCCAGTATTTCAATTCCCGCAGATCTCAAAATAGACAAATCCTTCTATTACTATCCTGAGACATATGCAAGGTCGCACCCAGGGGCAACCTACTCTGATTATCTTGACCAAATCCTCCCAAATCGAGAGTGCACCAACATTCATGAGACAAAGAACAAACACGTAGTCCAAACACCGACCAAGGAGAAGAATTCCAATGGCTATTCATCTGGGTACTCAAGTGAACCAACATCCTCACGAAACAAGAAAAAGAATGTCACCTTTGATCTTTCGGAAGAGGAATCGGTTGATGATCCCTCATCAGGTCTGGAAAAGGTGGTCTACATGAGTGAAGTCTGTTCGACAGCTCTAAAGTCATATCTTCGCAAGGATCCAAAATTCGATTCTCGTTGGACAACTCTCGTTCCTAATTATTACTCATCCAAAGCTGATGCTCCTACCTTCCACAAGTACACTGGAATTATTTCTTATGAGCTGACTGAGACCGGAGCATCTGAATATTCATCTGAAGACAAACCAATTGATCTTAAAAAGGAACGAATCTTGAGGAAACAATTGAAGAAACAAAAAGACATGAATATCTGGAGTGTGTCCACTTTCAAATACTATTCCTCTGAGGATAATTCCGATGATGGATATCTTTCATCTGACTCAAACACTTCATCCACTATCCATCATGACTTTTCTGAAGATGACACTGATAATAGTTGGGAATCATATACTTCATCTCCAACTTATTACGATCTCCCACCGCAGGCTCACAAGAAGATTAGCCGAAACCACCTTAATCATCGGCTACCCACCCTCCCTCCCGACCACATCAGTCTCCTTGTACAGCTTCTTCCTCTACTTAGGCCAAGACCTAAGTATAGGGGGGGGACCGATGCCATATGTATATTCCATTTCCCCCATCACACTCCTCCAGATCGACTCGCCTCCACCCTTCTTCTATACTTAGGCTGACCAGAGCCTAAGTATAGGGGGAACCGACGCCCACCTGTATATACTCTCCTCATTCACATACCCCGACCGCTTCATTTTTTTTCTTTCTTTTCCGCTCTTCTTCTATACTTAGACTATTCACAGTCTAAGTATAGGGGGACGATTCTGTAAATCTTGTTCTTTTTCCTTTTTCACTCTCTTACGCTTAGCCCGAGCTATGTCTTCTTTACGCTTCTTGTGCTCTGAGGACACAGCACTCGCTAAGTAAATGGGGGTCTGTATATATACTTTGTATATATTTTATCCATATCTCGTACTTGCGCCTAAGTCTATATGTATTTACGGGGTGGGTATTCTTTAAAAAAACAACAAAAAACAAAAGAAAAAAAAGAAAAAAAACATTTTGCCACTAACACTGACTGTACCCAAAATTTGGCTTCTTATTCATTTTTTGCATAAAAAACAAACAAACAACAAAAATCCTTTACATAAAAAAGAATTAAAAAAATGTCTGCATTCCACACACCTGCATTTCATCAGGCATCGCATTTGCATATGTGAAAAGTCTTTGGGTTCTGAACCGAGTTATGAGCCGAAACCGAGAGTGGTCTGGACTTGACCTTAATCCACCTAATTTTCAGAGGAACTTCACCGAGAAATAGGATTTTAGAGTCTTCAGGTCTTTGACTTAATTCTTTGAGTTCCACATGACAATGTGCAGCATTTGACTCTTAGTGTCTAACCTGGTCTCTTCATTCTGGGTACAACTCTGGAATAAGGAATTAATTTGTACTCTCACACTATGCACTTAGCTCAACTCAGACGGGATGTTAGAAGACTGTTTGAGTTTCTTTTCTGGTAGTGTGGAAATCTAAAGACCGGAGTATGGGTTGAAATAAAGCTTCGGAAAAGGGATGGACGGCTGGGCACAATTTTTTCTAAGACCCCAAAAAATGTACAGAACAAAAAGATGCTATATCCGTAGGGGTAAAACAAGATCCAAGCAGAACCACCAAAAATTCCAAATACAAAGAAGCATTCTACCAAATAAACATCTGACCAAAAAGGTCCAAGCTTCAAAACCTGTAGATCTTGATGGAGACTCGTCTACACTGGCCATCTTCACAAGGATAGGTGACTACACTGGCCACCCTCCAGTTCTTTTCTCATTCTTCTAACTTCTCCCCCAATTCGATTGTGAACACAGCACGACATACCTTAGAAGGAAATACCTGACTCCCCGAGGACGAGTTACTGGAGAGGAGGTTTGCGCGGTAGTCCGGCATTCTGGGTGGGAAGAGCTAAAACCTTTCACACACATGAGTCGGTTATTCAATGTTCATAGGGTATACTTTGGGAAGAGGATCGATCTAAGATGACTTCTGAGCCGAAACTGTAGTAATGATGTGTAGAACTTGAGGGCTGTTGATTTTAAAATTCTAAGTCTCACAGAAGTTCCGACACACAAATAATCCAAAGGTTGAATTTAGGTTCACTTTCACCTTCAGCTCATGGTCTTGGTATGGAACCCAATCTCATTTCACTTCATGGCATTTCTTTTTGATGCTCAGGGACGAGCATGGTTTAAGTATAGGGGGATGATGAATCTCGTATTCATCACTCTAAATATCATTTATTAAGCTCAAAATCCTCAAAATCAACAGCATTCTTGCATCTATTCTGCATAATTAGCATTAGTGCATGATTTCATAAGAATTGCATTTTAGCACAAAATCTGCATAAAATAAGAAGCCAAAAATCCATGCCAAAATGACATGTAAATAGCCTGACTTCCCGGATTTGTAACTCATTCTTTCTAACTCCGAATGATCCAAAACCATCTCCACTGTGTACATATCACTAACAAGAATAAAGGAAAAATACAAAAAAATAACTAACCCAAATAAGTGGACGAAAAACCCAAACCCTAGTTTCAGGATTTTCGGACTAGAAACCCCATATCTTCTTCATCCAGTGTCCGATTTAATCCTACTCACTTTTATACTAATATACATTACCTTCAAAACAAGACCAAGTTCAAGTGAATCGGAGCTCGTATGTGAAAGTTAGGTTTTGGGCCTCTTTTGTACATTGTGTATTTTAGCGATTTTTGACTCGTATTTTATGTACATACTTTCTCAATTAATAAAAATAAAAAAAATAGATTAAGGTGTCTTTATTTACTCTTGTTTTTATAATATTTTTTCTGGATTTTTATCTATTTTAAAAATGACAAAAAAATTACAAACCCCAAAATCAAGGTGTTCTATGTACATAGGATACCCCAAAAATACCACTTTGTGCAAATGATCGATTTTGGTTTTGATGTGTTCATGAAAGTTGTAGATCTCATCGAGACGAGCAATTCTCATGAAGAAACTTTTTTGATCTGAGGTCATTTACTATTTATTTTTGATTTTACAAACTATTTATTTTCTGAATTATCTGGTGCTGACACGTGGCAGCACATGGTGTCGCCACGTGTCAGCTATTTTTGAGGTTTTAAATATTCGGTTTTAAAAAAAAATTCGGACGCACGTGCGTCGCACGTGCCTCCAAGGCACGTGCTCCGCACGCGCGCCCCTTGCTCACGCCTCCTTCTGCCACGTTGCGCGACAGGAGCCGTCCGATCGCGCGCGATCGGACGGCACCTGTGCGTCTTCCTCCGGGCCCCCCTTTTCCCAAATCTCCCCGCTGGATTTCGCCGCGCCGTACCTACGTATCTCACCGGCACCGATCCTCCTCCATCGCCCGTATCTCCTCTCCGATCCTCCCCACCGCCGCAAATCTCGCCGCCATGAGATCCTCGCACCGCCGCCTTCGACCCACGTCGAGCTCCAATCAATCCCTTAATCTCGCCATCTTCTTCTTCAAATCTCGGTGAATCCCAACTCGACTGTCGCCCAAATCCCCTTCCATCTCCGGCACCATCTGATGCCCTATTTAAAGAACTGCTCCACCGACGAGCTTCTTCATCCGCCGAATCGCACCGTCATGCACACCGGAGTGACAGCCGGTGGGTCTTCTTCATCAGCGAGATCCGAGGCGCCCTTGCCCTCGTCGCAGCGCCGTTCTGGCTTGCTGCTCCAGCTCCAGCCTAATCGCCATCGAGCCACCGCTATCAATCTCCACCGACTCCATCCACCTCATCAAGCTTCAACTCCGCCAACTCCGACGTTCACCGTACGCCTCAGCCGCACATCAACCATCTCCGCCAAACTCGCCTTTCCCATCCGCGCAAAGCTCCTCCACGTCGAGCCACGTCACCTTCACCGACGTTCCTCCTCCTCCTCCAAGCTTCGCCAGCGACATCCACGACGACCCGCCAACACCTCCGCGAGATTCCACCTCCGTCGCGACTCCGACCATCGCCAGCCCGCGACTCTGCCCCTCGTCGCTTGACCACCGCCGGGACGGGCGTGAGGCCCGAGGCTCCCCACGCACGTGCGGGGCACATTCGGCGGGGGAGACCTTCAACTACCCACGGGTCACGTGCAGCGCACGTGAGCGCGTGGAATATTTGCAGACTGCCCCTCAGAAGTCCCCTGTATTGCGCACGAGCCCCGCCTCCAGAGGGCACGTGCCACACACGTGCCCCTATGGAGATTTTGAAATGCCACCCCCAGGCTATTGGTATTGACATCTCAGCCCCCCCACTGCACTTGTTTCTTTATTTATTTTATTTATATTGCAATTACACCCTTGTGTTCCCCCTCAGTTTTGAACATCTTCTCTACATTATTTTATCAATAAAAAAAAGCATTTTGTTTGTCAATTAACTCTCTACTGTTTGATATCTTGTGGGAATTTTTGTGATGGATGGTTAATTAATAAATAATTTTTTTGTGGAAATTTGCATATTTTACCCATTTCTTGCTCTGAAATTCATCGTTGATTAACCATTGCTCTAAAAATCCCTAAAAAATCATATATTGTAGAATTAATTGTGCTTGACATTGTGCCCAAAAAGATTTGCATTTGCACGCATATTTTGCTCTGTAAAAATTATTTTGCATATTTCAGTATTTCATTTTTAATAGTTATTAAACCCCACATTTTCGAGATTTAGGATTTTTCTGAGATTCATCACCTAGTGATAGATCTTAGATAATTTTATTTCTTGAAAATAAGTAGGTTTAATATTTATTATAATTAAATATTGAAAATCATTCTATTTGCATATAAAAATCCATAAAAAATTTCATATTGCATCCAAAAATTCCAAAAATATTACAGTGCATACATTTCATCATATTTTACATTGTGGCCAAGTTTCAGATTTTTCGGACATCATTTGAAAGTAATTTACATTTTAGTCCCCAAAATAGGCCAAAACTGCACTGTGCATCCCTTAATACATTGAAAAATTCCAAAAAAAGACCGCCTCAAAAATCGAACACGAACTTTGATAGACATTTCTCTAAGTTGTTCCTTTGCCTCCTTGAGATCGACCTTGAGACTTGTCCAAGTAAAATAAACATAAAACTACACTATTAAAAATTGAACATATTATTTGTGGTATTTTCTTGACCGATTCCAATTGCCGCCTACAACGCACGACTAATTATCTTCTAAACCGAATGATAAAAACACATTCTTTAACTCGGCGATTTCGGACTCGTCAATCCCGCCGACGGTACTGAGGCCGTCGCTTCACCTGTTGGAGGAGGTAGTACTGACGCCACCACAGTTGCTGAGCCAGCGCGCGGTACTGATGCCGCGAGGCGACATGCCGAGGGTGGTATTGAGGCCACAATTTCTACTTCTGCTAGTCCTGTTGTCTCTCCGTCTGTACATGTATCTCAGGACTTTTATGGAAATAAAGGAAAGAGTTTATTTTATTCTGATCCATCTGTGGTGCTTGATGATGTATGTGTGGATTCTACCGTACTTGAGCAGCCTAGACCCTCTCCTAGTCCTTCATCTGAGAAGGACCCTGTAGTCCCCTTTCCTAGAGCACTCCATTTGGGTAAGGGGCAGAAAAAAGAAAATCCCAAAAAGAATCATGAGGTAGAGTTCAGCCAGCAAATGATCGATAGATTCCATATTCAGCTGACTCTCCCGGAGGCCTTGGAGCACATCCCTCTACTCCAAAGATCACTCAGAGACAGGACCACAATTAAGAGGAAGAGGAGGAACCATCAGTCTGAGATCTATGTGCTTACTTGAGCCACGCGTTTCACGATTCGGAACCATCTGCCGGCCAAAAGGCCAGATTCAGGAGCCCCATATGTCAGATGCCACATCAATGAGCAGAGGTTCAACCGCACTCTATTAGACAACGGTTCTTCGATCAACCTACTTCCGGTATCCCTTCTCGATCGCTTCGAGTTGGGCACTCTACGATAGAGTAGGACGGTCCTTCAGTTTGCTGATCGATCTGTTAAGAGGCCGAAGGGGTTGCTGAAGGACATTGTCGTCACGATTCAGGGCCTGAAATTCCCCGCGGACTTCGTTGTGTTGGACATGAAGATCCCTGAGTCTGTGACCGATACCCCCATCATTTTAGGACGCCCGTTCTTGGCCACAACCAAGGCGGTGACCGACCATGATAGCGGGAAGGTATACTTTTGCGTCGAGGGCGAGAGTATACAAATAGAGACGGTCGAGGACATCAGAGCCAGAGATTCAGCTTGCTCAGAGATGACTTCCGATTCAGAGCAGATGACAGAGGCCGGACGAGACATCCACCAGGACTGCGATTTTGTGATCACAGATGACGAGGCAGTTTGGGCAGATCCAGTCGCACATGCCATCCTTTCACCTTCAAAGTCCACTGATGCAGAGACGCCAGCAGAGGAGAGCTTGGAGAGCGCATTCCTAGTCCAGGATATTTTTCAGGCAGTAGATCCAGTTCCCGACCGCGAGACAGAGTTTGTTTGTGAGTCTGATACAGATCCCTCAGGATCAGATATTGATTGGGTAGAGTTTGATGATTTTATACCATGTCTGACTTCCACTGAGCCAACAGCTAGGGAGGAGGTTAATGCCATGCAAAGCAGAGACAGTCCAGTAGAGCAACCTTCTCCAGATACTGATTGTGAGCGAGAGTTTCCGTTCTCCCATGCAGATTTGGCAGCATTCACTCAGACTTTTCAGAGGCCAGATCTGCCAGCACCTACTTGTCCAGAGCTGAAGCCGCTACCAGCATCGCTGAAGTATAGGTTCCTTGCGGGTGAGCATGAGATGTACCCAGTCATTATTTCCGCTGCTTTGACTGGAGAGCAGGAATCCCGTCTGATGGGGGTTCTTGAAAAGAACCGCAAGGCGATAGGATGGAGTGTAGCCGATCTCCAGGGGATAAGTTCGGCCCTGTGCTCTGATGAATACTCATTCATCACTCTTTATTCTTATATTTTAGCTACAAAAACCTTTGCAAATGCATGTATATAGTTGTAAATAGAAATAATTACCAAAAGCATGCATTGTGTAAAAACTTATAATTAGCATGTTTTTGTGCAAAAATAAAAGAATAAAGATTAAAAAGAAAAAGAGGGAAATATTTAGAATAAATATTGAGCAACCTAACCCAAGGGAGGGCTCAGCATGGGCCTGACCGCATAAAAGCCAAAGTAGAGGGAGATAGGGGCTCATGTGTGTAAATATTTATGTAAATAAAATAAGAATATTTTCCTCACAAAAATAGACTTAAATAGGCTTGTAAATATTTGTAAATAGTTCTAAATATAAAAACAAAAGAAAAATATAAAAATTAAAAAGAAACCAAAAACATCATCATGTACATAGATCACCCACCTTTATACTTATTCAGCCTTATAAATAAATAAAATTAATTTCCAAAATTCTTGTAAATATTCTTTGTTATATAGTGTAAATAAATAAAATAAAAACAATTAAAACAAAAACAAAATAAAAATAACAAAATTAAAAACATAAAAATATAATGTAAATATACCATGCTTATACATGTACATACCTATTTATTTCACCTATGTATATAAATAACTAAAATAAAATAAAAATATCTTTTCATTCCTTATTTTATAATGAAAATAAATAAAATATAAAATAGGAATAAGATTGTATAAAAATAAGAAATTAAAAATAAAAAATCAAAATCCTATATATTGTATATATACCTATATATGAACCTACTATGTAAATACACTATTTTTACTTTGAAAAATCACTAAAAAATAGAAAAAAATAAAATAAAAATATTTCATGTTTTAACTTTTTGCAAATTCGGCCATTTGCTACCTCAATTTTCACCTTCAAAATCCAGCCACGTGGCCGCTTCCTACTGGTCCTGGGAGTGTTGACCGCCCGGTCAACTACCCCCCCAGGACCACTTCCCACGGGTCCTTAGCGGGTACCCATCTTCTCGGATTTTTCCCCGCTAAACCCGATCGCCTACCACCTAAACCCCGGGTCCGACTCCTTAATGCTACATTCGAGACCCTCGCCGGGGTATCCACATCGAGATCCGCGCGCCTCCACGCCCTACCCGCGCCTGTCTTCCCGGACCCTCACCCATATTTAGCTCGAGCTCCGCCTCCTCATTTCTTATCTTTGGCCACTCGATTCCACCTCCCGTGAGCTCCATTGTGCAGGCGAGAGTGACAGCTTGTCCCTCGTGGTGTCGAAGCGAGGAGAGGGAGCGAGACCATTGATCCGGCGAGCATCGCCGCCTTGCTCCGCCACCAGCAGGAGCATCGAGCCTCGGAGGGAGACACTCCTCGAGGAGACGACCCAGAGCTGCGCAAGCTCGTCCCCAGTCTCACCAGCCACCCAGGTAGTCCCTTAGCTTTCTTTTTTTCCTTTAATTTCTAGTTACCCCCAAATCGCCGCTCCGCCGTGTTACGTCGATTCCGACCACTCCATAGCTCTATTCGATCATCGGAATCCACATTCATCATCGCCTCCTTCCCGCGCATCTTCTCCATACCTCCATCCAACCCAGCTCGCACAGGAGCTGGGATTCGAGCTCCACCGCCCCCCCTTCGCCGGAGCTCGCCCACTTCGACCCGCCGTTCACCATCATTCCGCCTAACCGGGTTGAGGCAGTTTGCCCTCGACCCGCGAGTCTCTTGGTCGTCTTTGCAGGTACTACCAAGCCTATCTGAGGGCTTGGGTCATTCAGGCCAGGAGCCTCGCCTCCGCCGACCTCGCCGGAGCTCCCCAGAGCTCGGCTAGGCCATCGGAGGCCATCAGCAGCTGCGGAGAATCACGCCGGATCTTCTCCGATCTTCAGGCGCAGCAGGGGAAGTCAGGAGCGCACGTACTGGGCCGGCGAACTTCGTCGGCCACCTGTTCTTCCTCGACCTTCAGCCGCCGTCCGATCAGCCCTCCCGCTCCAGTTTTCATCTGGACCGTCCGTTCCAGGAGCCACCTTCACCGTCAGATCAGAGGAGGACCGATCCCAGCCGCCCGATGCGCGAGGGTTAGCCGCAGAGAGCCACCACCGTTTGATCCTCCACGTGGCGACACCCCCGTCGTCGGATTCGCCCGAGTAGCGAAGCTTTGGAGCGCCACCTGATCCAGACCGTCCGCAGCTCCACGTGGCGTCCATCCAGCGACCCGCATTAATAAAGGGTAAACTACCCTTAGGCCCTTCTGTTTATTTCGTTTCGGGTTTAGTCCTGTAATTAGTTAGTATAGTTGTTTAGTTTTTGGGATATTTGCATAGAGACCCTTGTGCTTGCATTTATTTACTGATATGCCCCTGTGTGTGGTCTGACACGTGCATCGACACGTGATCTTCTGGGCTTTTTACATTATCTACCCTGTAGTTCTGGTTGTTCCTTAATGAATGATAGTTTTTAATTATTTGCATTTATACCCCTGTGCGTGATACATTTGAGCATGTGCGGATATTTTTGGGTATTTTGCGAATAGGTCCCTAGACTTTTGGTACCTGTTACCAGAAAGCCCTTGGAACTTATTTTTCTTACATTTGGGTCCCTGAGTGCCCCAGGCACGCGCGTAGCACGTGTTTCGCTGGGTTAATTGCACCAGACCCCCCAGACTTTCGGGTATTTGCACTTTGGTCCTTATGCATAGTGCCCCTTCTTTATTTTTGGATAAAATAGCAAAATACCTCCAAATCCAACGAAAATTGGATTCCTGGCTCCTGCCATAGTGTAAAATTTTTGAGGATTTTTGACATTTTTGTTTTCATTTGATATTTTTAAAAATTTAAAAACCTCCATTTTTGCTACTGTCTAACTTTAAAAACCATAAAAAATATTAAATAGTGTCTAAAAATTACAAAAAAAATGGTCGATTGTTTATTTTGTTGTGTTTGATTTTCTAGGCAATTTTGGCTATTTTTCATTACTGAAAACCACTAAAAATTGAAAAACACTCAAAATCTTATAAAAATTCTAGTAAATCAATTATAAATCCAAAAATAATAAATTAGGTGCCTAAATTTTCCTTGTTTTATTCTCTTTACAGAAAAATTACCTCCCAGCTAATTTGGGGCCTTTAGATATTTTATCTAGGGCCTTTTATCTCGGCTGGACAGTACCTTTCATTTCAGTCACTGTTTGATTTTTAGAAAATTAAATAAACATCAGAAAATTCTCAAAAATTCACTAAAAACACTAAAAATTATAAAACGCATAAAAACATTTTTATTAGAATTTTTGGTTGATTTTTAGTGTATTTAATAATTTGTGGAAGTGTGTGTTTATTTGCTTCTCTTATTTTCTTAATATATTAAAAATCCAAAAAAATACAAAATAATTAAAAACCACCAAAAATATTTTCTTCTTTTATTTTATTTCCTTTTTGACTACTTCGTAGGTCGCAAGGCCAACCCGTGCTCCTTGTGTTCGACCCTGGTCGCTATACCAGGTTAAATTAATAGAAAGACCGCTTTCGTGTGTTTGATTGATTTCATCTCTTTATTGGTGGTCTATTTTTCTTGATCGACACGATCGAGTGACCGAGGTCGCGACGACCCTCGTAGAGATACCTGATTGCCTTAGTCACTCGGTTTTTCGTGTCATCAGAATGGCGCCGTTGCCGGGGAGCACGGCTTAGTAGTTTTTATTTTTATTTTTCGTTTTGTTTTCGCGGCTTTTCGCGGCTCTTTCAGAGCTCACGGCTTTTTCGCAGCTTTTGTTTATATTTTATTTTTGTTCTATTTTGTTTTATTTCCTTTTTCTTTTATTTTTGTTTTTCTTTTATTTTGAGTGTTTATTTTATTTTGCATTTTTGCATATATACCTTCATTTCGTTTTCATTTATTTTTCTTATCACTATTATTTGATTATTTTGGTCTGACCACTTGTCTCTGTTTCTTGCGAGGGCCCGAGGACCGCGGAGGCGACTTTCGAGGAGCCGACGCAACCGCAGGACTTGGAGACGGCTCCCTTCTGTACGGAGCCGCAGGAGAGAGCATGAGAGAGTTGAGTGGGAGAGGATTTATTTTTCTTTTATTTGATTATTATTATAATAATACAGGTACTCAGACTTGGACTCTTTGACTTAGCGGGTCTGTTTCGCCGAGCACCGGTGTGCTCGGGGGACCCTTAGGATTTTCGCGGCTTTTTCGCGGTTTTGTTTTCTTATCTTTTTAGCTGCCTTTTCCGGTGTTTACGCGGTTTTTTATCGAGCCCCTAGACTTAGGATTTTCTGCCTGCTTGTGCCGTAATTAGTAGGGTCCCAACACTTAATTATCTGCCTGTTCCTATAGTGCGCTTAATTGGACTTACTAATAATCAAATAATAAAAATAACTGACTCATCTTATTCGTAGCCTACGTGCCGCAGCCTGCCCCGTAAAGCGCTTTCTCCTACCCCCGATTTATCGGGCAGAGGAGGGGTGGGCCAAGACCGGACCCTTTGGCTTGGAGGTCGGTGACCAGTTAGACGGTTCTGCGAGTAGAATTGCTGATCTAGGACTCGGTTTTCATCGCTGCATCATTTAGGTAGTTTATTTTCTGTCTTTACATTTATGCGCGGATCATATTGCATGTAGAGTGCTGGAGACAGGTACGCCTTTCTGACTTTGCATGCATCATTGATTTATCGTGCATCGACTTTTTCGTCTTCTCCCCCCTTTTTTGACTTAATAACCAGGAGAACTGAAAAATTCGTTAGGCATTTGTTTTTATTTGAAAAATATTAAAAAGAAAAACCATAAAATTGGGACTGGTTAAAACTATTGACCCTAAAAGACACTTCACCTAAAAAATTGTCTTGGGGAGAGCAACCCCCTCATTGTTTGGTTTGATTGCGCGAGAGAGTGACCCGCACCCTAGGTAGAGCCCTCCGATGCTATTTCCAGCTGACTACCGACTCTTCCGTGCGGGCCAGTCGGTTGGGGTAGTATCGGGTATCCTAACAGGTCACGTAAGCGCTTTGATATCTTGTGTGTTCACCTAATAAAAATTGACAAGATAATTTGACCGAGCTTTTACGGTCTTCAGCTCGCGTTGCGTTGGTGAACCGGGGGTTTGCATTTTGATCATAGTTTCTCCAGATCTCATCCGCATTACTCGCCAGATCAAGATGATGGGTAGACGCTCTCTTAGGCAGCCTCTGGCTGAACCGCTTTCGGGCACGTCTACGCAATCATCTAGGTTGGCCCGCGAGAGCCAAGACCAGTTCTCCGAGCCCGAGTATGACTTCGCCCTGTTCCCCCTCGACCCCCTTTCTTTCGGTTCTGAGAGATATGAGCCAGAGGAGAGAATAGCAGATTTGATAGCACCTGAGTATGGCTCATTTGATTTTGCAGACGTCATGGCCGGTAGTTCAGAGGATCGCTCCAGGACAGAGCACATTGTGATGGACCAGGGAGCGATCAACTCCACCCTGATCGCCTCGTTAGAGACAGTGCAGCAGCAACTGAGGGATCAGGGAGCTTTCATGATTGAGATGAGGAGAGAGTTGGAGCGACTCAGAGTAGAGAGAGATCAGAGCGAGCCTGATGACGGACCAGATGAAGATGCATGAGCCGCAGCAGCCGCAGCAGCAGCAGCAGCCGCCGCGGCAGGAGGACCACCGAGACCGATGCGGGAGTTGCACAACCCCGGATCTACACTGATGCATCATTGGGTGGTGGTGCCTGCTATCATGTGGGACTTTAAGTTTCCCCCGAACACCCTGCAGATGCTTCCCCGTTTTCACGGACTTGCCACCGAGGAGCCCCATCTCCACCTCCAGGAGTTCTTGATGATCTGCAGTACTGTCCACGACCGCCATGTGGACCAGGATACGATTCGGATGATCGCCTTCCCCTTTTCCCTAGCAGACAGAGCAGCCACCTGGCTGAAGCATTTAGGGAAGTTTGTTTACACCTGGGAGCAGCTCCGCACCGAGTACTTGAACAAGTACTATCCACTCAGGCGGACCAATGCAGCGAGGGCCCTGATCAGCAACTTCTCCATGCTCCCCAACGAGCAATTCCATGAGGCATGGGAGAGGTTCCGAGAGCTCACAGACCGATGCCCGTACCATGATATCTCGAAGCCGAACCTTGTGCAGAGCTTCTTCAGCGGGCTGACACCAGAGCTCCAGGGCTTGGTGAACGCTTCTTGTGGCGGGTCCTATTTCGCCAAGGATCACGACCAGGTCTGGGCCATCTTCGAGGAGATGGCCGAGAACTATATGGTGATGTCCCAGACCCGGTTGTATACACAGGGCAGACCCCAGCAGCAGCCATGACCCGTGCAGTACCAGAGGATAGCACGGGTCGATGCCGGTCCATCCAGTTCATCCGCAGTTGCAGCAGCACATGCAGAGTCGTCCGCTACGGATATGGGCATCATTAGCGCGAAGTTGGATCGGATGGAGTTGATTGAGAAGAAGCAGTGTCAGGGCATCACGCAGATGGAGCAGATGGCACAGACTCTGAGCGACATGAAGATCCAACTCATGTGTCTCCAGGAGGCACAGACGGCTTCCCAGCCCCGTCTTCAGTCGTGAGGCGATACTGGCGGCAGCAGCAGCTCGTCCCAGCGCTCCGGCTCCTTTCAGCTGCCTAGACAGGTTCACCTTGTACAGGCGGAGCCGTACCAGCAGCAGCAGCCCTCTTACCAGTCCCCACCATCTCCAGACTTGCAGATGGTGGTATACCAGCCGGATCAGCCTCTGGCCGTACTCCCGCCAGCCCAGTTCGATGGAGAGCCGTTGATGGATGTCAACGGGATTTGGTATGACCGCCCTCAGCCTGGGATCGGACGAGACCATCCCGGATTCAGGTGGGGGAGTGGAGGTACCCAGCCCCAGCAGCAGTCATCCGGTCAGGGAGGGCAGTATGGCCAGTAGAGAGATCACCAGCAGCAGCAGCCCCCAGCCTACCAGCCACACCAGCAGTCGTCCTTCGTTCCTCGTCCCTATCAGCAGCAGGGACAGTCTTGGAGACGTGAGCAGCAGGCTCACCAGCCACACCAGCAGCAGCATCCTTCCTCCTACCCCTCTCAGCAGCAGCAGCACCAGTTCCAGCAGCCTCATCACCAGAGAGGCTACCCGTTGGGCTCCCATGAGAGCCCCTCCTTGGACGACATAGCCCGCCTCCTCACGGACCAGCAGGCTACCTTTAGACGGGAGATGGACGAGTTCCGCCAGGAGATGCGGGACCTGATGAGAAGGAAAGCCGCCATCCCTGCACAGATAGAACCGAATCCCAATAGCCTCAAGAGAAAGTCTGAGCAGGTAGTTTACACTGAGCATGCCACTCCTAGTGATCCATTTGATGATATGTCTTCAGATCTGTTTGATGTTGATTTTGTTACACTTAGGAGCGGTAGAGCACCAGCAGGCGGTGCCTCGTCTGAGCGACGACACGAGGATCCATCCATGGAGCTAGATGAGGAGGAGGAGAGCGGTATTGAGGCCGCTCATGATGATGATGGTGGTACTGATGCCACCAAGGATGCAGATTCCACCGGCGGTACTGAGGCCGCCGCTTCACCAGTTCGAGGAGGTGGTACTGACGCCACCAGAGTAGCCGAGCCAGCACGCGGTACTGAGGCCGCGAGACGTCTAGCAGAGCCAGCCCGTGGTGGTACTGAGGCCACCGGTGTTCATTCTGAGAGAGATGTTGTTTTTCCTTCTGTTGATGTATCTCAGAACACTGTTTTGAATAAAGGAAAAGGTTTAGTTTCTTCTGGTCCCACTGTGGTGATTGATGTATGTGCGGATCCGGCCATCGAGCCGTCTAGACCTATTCGTAGTCCTTCATCTGAGAAGGACCCTGTGATGCCCTTCCCTAGAGCCCTTCAGATGGGGAAGGGGAAGAAAAGAGAAAAAGACCCAAAAAAGAGAGAGCAGGAAGATTTCAGCCAGAGCATGATCGACAAATTTCACATACAGCTGACTCTTCAGGAGGCTTTGCAGCACATCCCCCTTCTTCAACGATCTTTGAGAGATAGGACCACAGTCAGGAGGAGGAGGAGGAACCATCATTCAGAGATAAATGTGCTGACGAAAGCCACGTGCTTCGCGATCCAGAACCGTCTGTCGGCCAAGAGGCCAGATTCAGGAGCCCCGTATGTCAGATGTCAGATTAGTGAGAAGAGGTTCGACCGGACTCTATTGGATAGCGGATCGTCTATCAACCTCCTCCCGGTAGCCCTTCTCGACCGCTTCGAGTTGGGCACTCTTAGACAGAGCAGGACAGTCCTTCAGTTTGCTGATCGATCTGTCAAGAGGCCGAAGGGGTTGTTGCGAGATGTTATCGTCACTATTCAGGGCCTGAAATTCCCCGTGGACTTCGTAGTGTTGGACATGGAGATCCCTGATTCAGTGGCCGATACCCCCATCATCCTCGGTCGTCCGTTCTTGGCCACAGCCAAGGCGGTGACTGATTATGATAGCGGGAAGGTATACTTTCGCGTCGAGGGCGAGAGTGTACAAATAGAGACGGTCGAGGACTACAAAGCCAGAGAGAGAGCATGCTCAGAGACCAGCACAGATACAGAGCAGCTGACAGATGCCGGGGTAGACATCCACCAGGACTGTGATTTTGTGATCACAGATGATGAGGCAGCATGGGCAGACCCTTCAGCACAAGCCATCCTCTCATTTCCAGACACCACTGATGCAGAGATGACAGCAGAGGAGAGCTTGGAGAGCACAGCCCTGGTCCAGGATACTGCAGAGGCAGCAGAGCCGATTCTCGACCGCGACACGATTTCTAGTGATGGTGGTACTGAGGCCACCTTGTGTGACGGTGGTACTGATGCCACCTTGTTTGATGCAGATCCCTCGGATTCAGAGTCTTATTGGGCAGATTGTGATGACCAGATGCCAGACCTGAGTCTACCTGAGCCTACAGATGAGGAGGAGGTAGAGGCAAAGCAGATCAGAGACATCACAGTTGAGCAGCCTCCTCCAGATCCAGTTTGCGAGAGCTCGTATTCTTTCTCCCAAGCAGATTTGGCAGACTTAGCAGCATTCACGCACCTTCTTCCAAGGCCAGATTTGCCAGCACCCAGCTGTCCAGAGCTGAAGCTGCTCCCTACTTCACTGAAGTATCGGTTCCTTGCGGGCGAACCTGAGATGTACCCAGTCATCATCTCCGCCGATCTGACTGGAGAGCAAGAATCCCGTTTGATGGGGGTTCTTGAAAAGAACCGCAAGGCAATCGGATGGAGCGTAGCATATCTCCATGGGATTAGTCCATCAGTGTGCTCCCACCATATTTATCTCAAGGAGGGGGCGAAGCCGTCGCGTGAGTTCCAGCGGCGGCTGAACCCCAACCTGAGAGAGGTCGTGATGAAGGAAATATCAAAATGGTAGAGTGCAGATTTTATTTATCCCATTTCCGACTCCAAGTGGGTCAGCCCCTTGCATGTGGTGCCCAAGAAGACGGGCATCACGACTGTGATCAGTGAGTCGTGAAAGGAGATTGCTACACGAGTACCCACCTCTTGGAGGGTATGTGTTGACTACAGGAGACTCAACCAGGCCACCAAGAAGGACCATTTCCCCCTGCCTTTTATTGACCAGATCATTGAGAGACTGGCAGGGAAGAGCCATTATTGCTTCCTGGATGGGTACTCGGGCTACAACCAGGTGGCCATCGCTCCTGAGGATCAGGAGAAGACCACCTTTACCTGTCCCTTTGGTACATATGCCTTTCGACGCATGCCATTTGGGCTATGCAATGCCCCTGCGACTTTTCAGAGGTGCATGCTGTCGATCTTTTCGGACATGGTAAGGGAGTGTTTGGAGGTCTTCATGGATGATTTCTCGGTCTACGGCAACAGATTCGACTCCTGTCTTGACTGCCTAGACCGAGTACTCCAGCGATGTATTGAGTACCGTTTGGTTCTATCTTGGGAGAAGAGTCACTTCATGGTGACTCAAGGGACGGTGCTTGGCCACATCATCTCCAACAGGGGCATGGAGGTTGATCTGGCCAAGGTTGATGTCATTAAAAAACTCGCACCGTCGTCCAATTTGAGGCAGCTACGGTCATTCCTGGGGCACGTTGGATTTTATAGGAGATTTATTCAGGATTTCAGCAGGATTGCCCGGCCGTTGACTGACCTCTTGACGAAAGACACCGAGTTCCTTGTCGATGACAAGTGTCTTTCGTCCTTTGCGACTCTCCAGCAGTGTGTTATTGAGGCTCCTGTCCTCCAGCCGCCTGATTGATCTCTCCCATTCGAGATCATGACGGATGCCTCCGATTTTGCCGTAGGGGTCGTGCTGGGATAGAGGAGGGATGGAGTTCCATTTGCTATCCACTACGCTAGCCGCACATTGGATTCTGCCCAGCGGAATTACACGGTCACAGAGAAGGAGATGCGAGCCGTAGTGTTCGCCTTAGATAAGTTTCGATCTTATATCATTGGATCTAGAGTGACCCTGTACACAGATCACACCGCCATGAGGTACCTCATGGCAAAGAAGGATGCCAAGGCCAGATTGACTAGATGGATCCTTCTACTCCAGGAATTCGACATTGAGATCAAGGACAAGCCTGGAGTCAAGAATGTGGTGGCGGATCATCTCTCCCGTTTAGAGCAGCCTGAGGAGTCTGAGAAGATTGATCCCATTCGAGATAACTTCCCAGATGAGGCGATCCTTGCTATCGCCTCACTCCCATGGTATGCCGATATTGTGAACTTTCTCGTTGCTGGGAAAGTCCCACAAGATTGGCCCAGGCAGAGGCTTGAGACCTTCCTTGCGAAGGCCAAGTCCTACCATTGGGAGGATCCCATCCTTTACCACGAAGGAGGGGATAGCGTCTGGCGTCGGTGTATTCCTCAGGAGGAACACCATAGCGTCCTCACTTACTGCCACAAGCTTGAGGCAGGAGGACATCATTCTGGGAGGAGAACGGCACAGAAAGTGCTCCAATCTGGCTTGTGGTGGCCTACCCTCTTCAAGGACTCTGATGAGTTCGTGAAGAGGTGTACTGACTGTCAGAGGATGGGCACTTGTGGACAGCGTGATATGATGCCAATGCAGCCCATTCACTTCTGTGAGGTTTTTGACGCATGGGGCATCGATTTCATGGGTCCATTCCCTAAGAGTCAGGGATTTGAGTACATTCTATTGGCCGTGGATTATGTTAGTCGTTGGGTTGAGGCTATCCCCGCCCGAGCCGCTGATGCGAGGACAGTTTGCAGATTTTTGAGGAAGCACAACATCACGCGGTTCGGGGTTCCACGAGTTCTGATTTCTAATGGGGGGTCTCATTTCATCAACGACGAGGTGAAGGCCCTTGTTAGCGAGTTCGGTATAGACCATCGTGTAGCTACACCTTACCATCCACAGACGAATGTTCTAGCCGAGGTGTCGAATAGGGAGATCAAGACTATATTGCCAAAAGTCATCCGCCCTGACCGAAAGGATTGGTCACAGCTTTTGGACTCGGTCTTGTGGGCATATAGGACGTCTTTCAAGACACCATTGGGTACATCTCCCTTTCGCCTCGTATATGGCAAGCCGTGCCATTTACCTGTTGAGTTGAGGCACAAGTCACTATGGGCAGTTACTGATATTCTTATGGATCCAGATGGTGTAGGAGACCAGAGGAGGGCAGAGTTAGCAGCCCTGGAGGAGCTTAGAGATACTGCTTTCTCAAACAGCCTACAATATAAGGAAAGAGTGAAGGAGTGGCATGATTCTCATATCAGCCACAAGCATTTTGAGATTGGACAGAGAGTATGGCTGTTTGATGCGAGGCTTCGTTTATTTTCAGGGAAGCTACAGAGCAAATGGAACGGACCCTACTTGGTCAGGAAGGTACACGACAACGGTAGCATTGACATATCTGAGTTGTCTTTTGAGAGTACCTTTCGAGTGAACGGCCAACGGCTCAAGCCATTTCTAGATCATGAGCCGCGGGTCGCTGATCTTGCCCCTATTCATTTTGCGTGAGATGTGGTCTTTGACTCACATCTAATGTATCTCACGCCTGAGTTTCACTGATCTTCCGCCTTGTATAGATCCAGATGTCTATATCACTACATTGTTTAGTCCCACATCCCTTTCTTCATCTTATGATTATGCTATACTTAGGGTGCACTTTACCCTAAGTATAGGGGGGAATGTGAGACCTTTTGGGTATTTCTTTTGTTGCTGTCTACCCCTGATTTTACTGCCTATACTTAGGGATATTTCACCCTAAGTATAGGGGGGGTAGACCCTGTACATTCTCCACTCGGTTTTTCCCTTAGTATACAGCCTGCTATACTTAGGATTACTTGATCCTAAGTATAGGGGGAAGACCCGAGACCCTCTTGACTTTTCTATTTCATTCATTCATCTTTGTATATAGCCTTTCTTTTCACTTCCCTATACCTAGCACGAGTTATGTCTTCTTCATCGCTCTTGACTCCGAGGACATCGTTCGAGCTAAGTATAGGGGGGGTGTATATATTCCATATATACTTTAGCCATAACTCGTACTTTGTGTGAGTGTGTTAATAAATAAAATGGCTAAAAACCCTAAAAATAAAAAAAAATTAATAAAAAATTTTCATGTACATAAACTTCTTTTATTTGCACATAAATAGCTAGTGTACAAATTATTTTTGTAAAAATGATTTCAAAAATCTTTTGTGTAAAGTTTGTGTAAATATTTTCTTATCAAAATTATGTATATAGTACAAAATTTTTCCAAAATGTTTTGAAAATCAAAAGTTTGCAAAAATCTTGTGTAAATTTGTGTAGATATCTTTTTGCAAAACTTGCACTTCATGCATCATCCATACATGATTTCAAAACATTTTTCAAAAATTTTGCATGATTGTAAAAATTTGTGTAAATAGCATCTTTTGTACATATGTATATAGTTTTTCTGGATGATAGTTGACATTTAAACTAGCCTGTAATCAAATTGAGAAATGGAGCTTGATTAAGATCTTAATCCACCTAACTTCCAAAAGGAACCTTATAGGGCTTAGGTTTAAGGCTTTTCAGGTCCATGGTGACTTAATTCTTTGAGTCCACTAGGCTATGATCACATGTCATCTCAATGAGCCTAAGTAGAGCACTTAACAACAACACATGACTCATATAGACAATGGCTTTACTTGGACACCAGCACTATGCACCGAGCTCTCTACGGATGAGATGGTGAGGAGGCAGTCTTCCTTGACTTGGGGTAGCATATGAGGGTAGTACTTCTAGGCGGAACCTCTCTTCTTCTTTTAGTGAGGGAAGTGCGTCTCAACTTGGTCTGGTTGCCATGAGGTCTAACGACGGGAGTTGTGGGTTGCAATAAAGCTTCAAAAGAGGGATAGTCTACTGGCTCAAGAGGAAAAACTCCTTGTATATATGCTGCACTTGTACATGTTGTATAGATGCACTTGAAAAAAAATGCAAAAAGAAAATAACTCCAAAAAAATGGTGGGTCTGATAGAAAATGATAATCCCACCGGAGTATGTATATAGAGTGCAATAAGCAAAGCTTGAGTTTCATGATCCACCTGATGTAGCTTGCAGCAGGGAGACTTGACTACACTGGTCAAGCTCCCAAGGGTACTTGGCTACACTGGCCTTGACCCATTCTCTTCTTCCTCCTCTTCTTGAGCCGGTTGAACTTGAACTTAGAAGGGAATACCCCGCTCCTCGAGGAAAGAGTGGCCAGATTGAGGTCATAGAGTTACCTTGGTGGGGAGGGTTGTCAAGCTGTCGTTTCTGAGGTGGAGAGCTTAGACCTCACATTCACAGGACAAGAAAAGATTCATGGTCTTCAGGGTATGTGATTGATGACTTGTTCTGATCTGGAGCATTGAGGAGTCTTGGTTATAGATTAGTGGAACTTAGAGGCTGTTGAGTTTTATACTTAAGTCCAAATAAGGTTCCGACAAATTAATAATCCAAAAATCTGATCGAGCTCCATACCTTAATTTAATGGAGGCAAGTTTAATAATCAACCTTGATCCATGTACATTCTCTTTTTCTTTTTTTTTCTTTCTTTATTTCTTTTTCACTTCTTTTTCAAATAAGTGTTTGCTAAGGGACTAGCAAAGTTAAGTATAGGGGGGTGATGAATACTCATTCATCACTCTTTATTCCTATATTTTAGCTACAAAAACCTTTGCAAATGCATGTATATAGTTGTAAATAGAAATAATTACCAAAATCATGCATTGTGTAAAAACTTATAATTAGCATGTTTTTGTGCAAAAATAAAAGAATAAAGATTAAAAAGAAAAAGAGGGAAATATTTAGAATAAATATTGAGCAACCTAACCCAAGGGAGGGCTCAGCATGGGCCTGACCGCATAAAAGCCAAAGTAGAGGGAGATAGGGGCTCATGTGTGTAAATATTTATGTAAATAAAATAAGAATATTTTCCTCACAAAAATAGACTTAAATAGGCTTGTAAATATTTGTAAATAGTTCTAAATATAAAAACAAAAGAAAAATATAAAAATTAAAAAGAAACCAAAAACATCATCATGTACATAGATCACCCACCTTTATACTTATTCAGCCTTATAAATAAATAAAATTAAATTCCAAAATTCTTGTAAATATTCTTTGTTATATAGTGTAAATAAATAAAATAAAAACAATTAAAAAAAACAAAATAAAAATAACAAAATTAAAAACATAAAAATATATTGTAAATATACCATGCTTATACATGTACATACCTATTTATTTCACCTATGTATATAAATAACTAAAATAAAATAAAAATATCTTTTCATTCCTTATTTTATAATGAAAATAAATAAAATATAAAATAGGAATAAGATTGTATAAAAATAAGAAATTAAAAATCAAAAATCAAAATCCTATATATTGTATATATACCTATATATGAACCTATTATGTAAATACACTATTTTTACTTTGAAAAATTAATTAAAAATCACTTAAAAATAGAAAAAAAATAAAATAAAAATATTTCATGTTTTAATTTTTTGCAAATTTGGCCATTTGCTACCTCAATTTTCACCTTCAAAATCCAGCCACGTGGCCGCTTCCTACTGGTCCTGGGAGTGTTGACCGCCTGGTCAACTACCCCCCCAGGACCACTTCCCACGGGTCCTTAGCGGGTACCCATCTTCTCGGATTTTTCCCCGCTAAACCCGATCGCCTACCACCTAAACCCCGGGTCCGACTCCTTAATGCTACATCCGAGACCCTCGCCAGGGTATCCACATCGGGATCCGCGCACCTCCACGCCCTACCCGCGGGTGTCTTCCCGGACCCTCACCCATATTTAGCTCGAGCTCCGCCTCCTCATTTCTTATCTTTGGCCACTCGATTCCACCTCCCGTGAGCTCCATTGCGCAGGCGAGAGTGACAGCTTGTCCCTCGTGGTGTCGAAGCGAGGAGAGGGAGCGAGACCACTGATCCGGCGAGCATCGCCGCCTTGCTCCGCCACCAGCAGGAGCATCGAGCCTTGGAGGGAGGAGCTCCTCGAGGCGATGACCCAGAGCTGTGCATGCTCGTCCCCAGTCTCACCAGCCACCCAAGTAGTCCCTTAGCTTTCTTTTTTTCCTTTAATTTCTAGTTACCCCAAATCGCCGTTCCGCCGTGTTACGCCGATTCCGACCACTCCATAGCTCTATTCGATCATCGGAATCCACATTCATCATCGCCTCCTTCCCGCGCATCTTCTCCATACCTCCATCCAACCCATCTCGCACAGGAACTGGGATTCAAGCTCCACCGCCCCCCCTTCGCCGGAGCTCGCCCACTTCGACCCGCCGTTCACCATCATTCCACCTAACCGGGTCGAGGCAGTTTGCCCTCGACCCGCGAGTCTCTTGGTTGTCTTTGCAGGTACTACCAAGCCCATCTGAGGGCTTGGGTGATTCGGGCCAGGAGCCTCACCTCCGCCGACCTCGCCGGAGCTCCCCAGAGCTCGGCTGGGCCATCGGAGGCCATCAGCAGCTGCGGAGAATCACGCCGGATCTTCTCCGATCTTCAGGCGCAGCAGGGGAGGTCAGGAGCGCACGCACTGGGCCGGCGAACTTCGCCGACCACCTGTTCTTCCTCGACCTTCAGCCGCCGTCCGATCAGCCCTCCCGCTCCAGTTTTCATCTGGACCGTCCGTTCCAGGAGCCGCCTTCACCGTCAGATCAGAGGAGGGCCGATCCCAGCCGCCCGATGCGCGAGGGTTAGCCGCAGAGAGCCACCACCGTTTGATCCTCCATGTGGCGACACCCCCGTCGTCGGATTCGCCCGAGTAGCGAAGCTTTGGAGCGCCACCTAATCCAGACCGTCCGCAGCTCCACGTGGCGTCCATCCAGCGACCCGCATTAATAAAGGGTAAACTACCCTTAGGCCCTTCTGTTTATTTCATTTCGCGTTTAGTCCTGTAATTAGTTAATATAGTTGTTTAGTTTTTGGGATATTTGCATAGAGACCCTTGTGCTTGCATTTATTTACTGATATGCCCCTGTGTGTGGTCTGACACGTGCATCGACACGTGATCTTCTGGGCTTTTTACATTATCTACCCTGTAGTTCAGGTTGTTCCTTAATGAATGATAGTTTTTAATTATTTGCATTTATACCCCTGTGCGTGATACATTTGAGCATGTGCGGATATTTTTGGGTATTTTGCGAATAGGTCCCTGGACTTTTGGTACCTGTTACCAGAAAGCCCTTGGAACTTATTTTTCTTACATTTAGGTCCCTAAGTGTCCCAGGCGCGTGCGTAGCACGTGTTTCGCTGGGTTAATTGCACCAGACCCCCCAGACTTTCGGGTATTTGCACTTTGGTCCTTGTGCACAGTGCCCCTTCTTTATTTTTGGATAAAATAGCAAAATACCTCCAAATCCAACGAAAATTGGACACCTGGCTCCTGCCATAGTGTAAAATTTTCGAGGATTTTTGAGGACATTTTTGTTTTCATTTGATATTTTTAAAAATTAAAAAACCTCCATTTTTGCTACTGTCTAACTTTAAAAACCATAAAAAATATTAAATAGTGTCTAAAAATTACAAAAAATTGTCTACTGTCTATTTTGTTGTGTTCGATTTGCTTGCCAATTTTGGCTATTTTTCATTACTGAAAACCACTAAAAATTGAAAAACACTCGAAATCTTATAAAAATTCTAGTAAATCAATTAAAAATCCAAAAATAATAAATTAGGTGCCTACATTTTCCTTGTTTTATTCTCTTTACAGGAAAATTACCTCCCAGCTAATTGGGGCCTTTAGATATTTTATCTAGGGCTTTTTAGCTCGGCTGGATAGTACCTTTCATTTCAGTCACTGTTTGATTTTTAGAAAATAAATAAACATCAGAAAATTCTCAAAAATTCACCAAAAACACTAAAAATTATAAAACGCATAAAAACATTTTTGTTAGAATTTTTGGTTGACTTTTAGTGTATTTAATTATTTGTGGAAGTGTGTGTTTATTTGCTTCTCTTATTTTCTTAATATATTAAAAATCCAAAAAAATACAAAATAATTAAAAACCACCAAAAATATTTTCTTCTTTTATTTTATTTCCTTTTTGACTACTTCGTAGGCCGCAAGGCCAACCCGTGCTCCTTGTGTTCGACCCTGGTCGCTATACCAGGTTAAATTAATAGCAAGACCACTTTCGTGTGTTTGGTTGATTTCATCTCTTTATTGGTGGTCTATTTTTCTTGATCGACGCGATCGAGTGACCGAGGTCGCGACGACCCTCGTAGAGATACCTGATTGCCTTAGTCGCTCGGTTTTTCGTGTCATCATGCTCCCACCATATCTATCTCAAGGAGGAGGCAAAGTCGTCGTGTGAGTTCCAGCGGCGGCTGGACCCGAACCTTTGAGATGTTGTCATGAAGGAGATCTCGAAATGGTGGAGCGCCGATTTTATCTACCCCATCTCCGACTCCAAGTGAGTCAGTCCATTGCATGTGGTGCCCAAGAAGACATGCATCACTACAGTTGTCAGCGAGTCTGGAGAGGAGATCGCTACCCGGGTACCCACTTCTTGGCGGGTCTGCGTAGATTACAGACGACTCAACCATGCCACCAAGAAGGATCATTTACCCCTTCCCTTTATTGATCAGATCATTGAGAGACTGACAGGGAAGAGCCATTACTGTTTTCTGGATGGGTACTCCGGCTACAATCAAGTGGCCATCGTGCCCGAGGACCAGGACAAGACCACCTTCACCTGTCCCTTCGGGACATATGCTTTCAGACGCATGCCATTTGGGTTGTCCAACGCCCCAGCGACATTTCAGAGATGCATGCTGTCTATCTTTTCAGACATGGTGGGGGAGTGCTTGGAGGTCTTCATGGATGACTTCTTGGTTTATGGCGATGGATTCGACTCCTGTCTTGACTGCCTAGACCGAGTCCTTCAGCGATGCATTGAGGTTCACCTTGTGTTGTCTTAAGAGAAGAATCACTTCATGGTGACTCAAGGGACGGTGCTTGGCCATATCATCTCCAACAGGGGCATGGAGGTTGATCCAGCCAATGTGGATGTCATTAGGAAACTCAATCCACCGTCCAACTTGTGATAGTTACGGTCTCTTTTGGGGCACGTCGGTTTCTACCGACGCTTCATTCATGATTTCAGCAGGATTGCCCGGCCGTTGACTGATCTGCTGACGAAAGACACCGAGTTCCTTGTCGATGACAAGTGTCTATCATTGTTTGAGACTCTCAAGAGATGTGTTGTAGAGGCTCCTGTTCTCCAGCCGCCTGATTGGTCTCTCCCATTCGAGATCATGACGGATGCCTCCAATTTTGCGTAGGTCCGTGCTGGGACAGAAGAGGGATGGAGTCCCATTTGCTATTCACTATGGTAGTCGAAAATTGGATGCCACGCAGCGGAACTACACAGTCACTGAGAAGGAGATGCTAGCCATAGTTTTTTCCCTAGATAAGTTCAGATCTTACATCATTGGATCTAGAGTGACCATCTACACTGATCATACCGCCATCAGGTACCTCATGGCAAAGAAGGATGCCAAAGCCAGATTGACCAGATGGATCCTTCTACTCCAGGAGTTTGATATAGAGATTAAGGATAAGCCTGGAGTCAAGAATGTGGTGGCGGATCATCTCTCCCGATTAGAGCATCTTGAGGATTCTGAGCAGACCGAGCCTATTTGTGAGACCTTCCCATATGAGGCGATCCTTGCTATCGCCTCTCTCCCGTGGTACGCCGATATTGTGAACTTTCTTGTTGCCAAGAAAGTCCCACAAGATTGTCCCATGCAGAGACTTGAGACCTTCCTCGTGAAGGCCAAGTTCTACCACTGGGAGGATCCCATTCTTTATCTTGAAGGAGGGGATAGCGTCTGGCGTAGGTGCATTCCTCAGGAGGAGCACCATAGCGTCCTCACTTACTGCCACAAGCTTGAGGCAGGAGGACATCACTCTGGGAGGAGAACGACATAGAAAGTGCTCCAATCCAGCCTATGGTGGCCTACCCTCTTCAAGGACTCTGATGAGTTCGTGAGGAGGTGTACTGACTGTCAGAGGATGGGCACTTGTGGACAACGTGATATGATGCCGATGCAGCCCATTCACTTCTGTGAGGTTTATGACGCATGGGGCATCGATTTCATGGGTCCATTCCCTAGGAGTCAGGGATTCGAGTACATTCTGTAGGCTGTGTATTATGTTAGTCGTTGGGTTGAGTCCATCCCCGCCCGAACCGCAGATGCTAGGACTGTTTGCATATTTTTGAGGAAGCATATCATTTCACGGTTTAGGGTACCTCGAGTGTTGATATCTGACGGGGGGTCTCATTTCGTCAACGACAAGGTAAAGGCCCTTGCTAGTAAGTTCAGCATAGACCATCGAGTTGCCACTCCATACCACCCTCAGACGAATGGTCTTGCTGAAGTGTCGAACAGGGAGATCAAGACTATATTGCAGAAAGTCGTCCGCCCTGACCGAAAGGATTGGTCACGGCTTTTGGACTCGGTTTTGTGGGCATATAGGACATCTTTCAAGACTCCTTTGGGTACGTCTCCCTTTCGCCTCGTTTTTGGCAAGCCGTGCCATTTACCTGTTGAGCTGAGACATAGGTCACTTTGGGCTGTCACTGATATACTTTTGGATCCAAAGAGTGTAGGAGATCAGAGGAGGGCAGAGTTAGCAGCTTTGGAGGAGCTTCGTGATACCGCCTTTTCAAACAGCCTACATTATAAGAAGAGAGTTAAGGAGTGGCATGATTCTCATATCAACCACAAGCATTTTGAGCTAGGATAGAGAGTATGGCTGTTTGATGCTAGGCTTCGTCTATTTCTAGGGAAGCTACAGAGCAAATGGAAGGAACCTTATTTGGTGAGAAAGGTACATGACAATGGGAGTATAGATATATATGAGTTGTCTTCTGAGAGTACCTTTCGTGTGAATGGTCAGCGACTCAAGCCATATCTAGATCATGAGCCGCGGGTCGTTGATGTTGCCCCGATTCACTTTGCGTGAGATGTGGTCTCTTGACTCACATCTATTGCATCTCACGCCTGATTATCACTGTTCTTTTGACTTGTATAGATCCAGTTGTCCATATCACTCTATTCTTTAGTCCCACACCTTTTTTCTCATCTTATGATTATGCTATACTTAGGGTGTACTTTACCCTAAGTATAGGGGGGGTGTAGGACTCTCGGGTATTCTATTGATTTATTCTATCTCTGTTTTGCTGCCTATACTTAGGGATATTTTACCCTAAGTACAGGGGAGGTAGACCCTGTACATTCTCACTCAGCTTTCCCTTCGTGTACATCCTGCTATACTTAGGATTATTTGATCCTAAGTATAGGGGGAAATGCCGAGATCCTCTTGCATTTCTATTCTTTCATTCATCTTTGTATATAGCATTCCTTTTCACTTCCCTATACTAAGCACGAGTTATGTCTTCTTCATCGCTCTTGACTCTGAGGACATCGTTCGAGCTAAGTATAGGGGGGTGTGTATATATTTCATATATACTTTAGCCATAACTCGTACTTTGTGTGAGTGTGTTAATAAATAAAAATGGCTAAAACCCAAAAATTCATAAAAATTTAAATTTTTTCCTTGTAAATAAAAATTCTTTTATTGCACATACATAGCTAGTTGTACAAATTATTTTCATAAAAATGTTTGTAAAAACGTTTTGTGTAAATAGTGTGTAAATATTTTCTTATCAAAATTATGCATATAGTACAAAAATTTTCCAAAATGTTTTGAAAATCAAAAGTTTGCAAAAACCTTGTGTAAATATTTTGCAAAACTTGCATTCATGCATACATCCATGGTTTCAAAACATTTTTTCAAAAATTTTGCACATGCGTAAATATTGTGTAAATTGCATCTTTGTAAATATTTGTACAGTTTTTCTTGGATTATAGTTGACATTTAAACTAGCTTGGAATTAAATTGGAAAATGGAGCTTGGTTAAGATCTTAATACACCTAATTATAAGAGGAACCTTATAGGGCTTAGGGTTGAGACTTTTCAGGTCCATGGTGACTTAATTCTTTGAGTCCACTAGGCTATGATCATATGTCATCTCGATGAGCCTAAGTAGAGCACTTAACAACACACACATGACTCATATAGAAAATGGCTTGACTTGGACCCACACTTTACACCGAGCTCTCTACGGATGAGGTGGTGAGGAGGCAGTCTTCCTTGACTTGGGGTAGCATATGAGGGTAGTACTTCTAGGCGGAACCTCTCTTCTTCTTATAGTGAAGGAAGTGCGTCTCAACTTAGTCTGGTTGCCATGAGATCTAACGACATGAGTTGTGGGTTGCAATAATGCTTCAAAAGAGGGATAGTCTACTGGCTCAAGAGGAAAACTCCTTATGTATATATGTTGCACATTGTAAATATGTTGTACAGATGCACATTATAAAAAAATGCAAAAAGAAAATAACTCCAAAAAAATGGTGGGTCTGATAGAAAATGATAATCCCACCAGAGTGTATATAGTATAATAAGCAAAGCTTGAGACTCATGTTCCATCTTATGTAGCTTGCAGCAGGGAGACTTAGCTACACTGGTTGAGCTCCCAAGGATACATGGCTACACTGGCCATGGTCCATTCTCTTCTTCCCTCTCTTCTTGAGCCGGTTGAACTTGAACTTAGAAGGGAATACCCCGCTCCTCGAGGAAAGAGTGGCCAGATTAGGGTCATAGAGTTACCTTGTTGGGGAGGGTTGTCATTTTACTACTTCTGAGGTGGAGAGCTATACCTCACTTACACTGTACAAGGAAAGATTCATGGTCCTCAGGGTTTGTGTATGTAGACTTGTTCTGATCTGGATTATTGAGGAGTCTTGACTATAGAATAGTGGATCTTAGAGGTTGTTAAGTTTTAAACCTAAGTCTAAATAAGGTTCCGATACATTAATAATCCAAAGATCTGACCGAGCTCCATATTTCAATTTAATGAAGGCAAGTTTAATAATCAACATTGATCCATGCATTTCTCTTCTTTTTCTTTTTCCTTTTCTTTTTCACTTTTTTTTCAAATAAGTGTTTGCTAAGGGAATAGCAAAGTTAAGTATAGGGTGGTGATGAATACCCATTCATCACTCTTTATTCTTTTATTTTATCTAAAAACCTATGCAAAACACCATGTAGATATGTGTAAATAGGATAAATTACCAACATGCATGCATTGTGTAAATATTGATAATTAACATGTTTTTGTGCATAAATAAAAGAACAAAGAAATAAAAAAAAGAGGGAAATATTTAGAATAAATATTGAGTGACCTAATCCCAAGGGAGGGCTCAGCATGGGCCTGACAGCAAAAGAAATCAAGTAGAGGGAGATAGGGTCAATCACATGTGTACATATACCTGTATATAAATAATATTACTTTCTTCTAAATAAAAATAAATTGTGCATTTGTTATTTTGTACATATTTATAAAAATAAAATAAAAACCGGAAAAATAAAAATAAAAATAAAAATAATAAAAATCAATTTCCCCCTTGTACGTATACCATGTAAATATGTATATAAAACTATTTATTTAACCTATGTAAATAAATCATAAAAATAAAATAAAAATACCTTTTATTCCAAATTTTATGTTATAAATAAATAAAATATAAAATTGGAATAATTGTATAAAAATAAATAATTAAAAATAAAAAGCAAAAATACATGTATGTATATACCTATATATATTAATAATATAATGTAAATACATAAATTATTTTTCAAAAAAAATAAAAATCACTAAAAATTAATTTGAAAATAAATAAACATTTTTCATGTTTTAACTTTTTCAAAATAAAATCATTATATATTTTATTTTGAATTTCTAAAATAATTTCCAATGGTGGCCTGTGATTGGTCCACGGGGGATTGTTGACCCCCGGTCAACTCTCCCTGTTGGACCACTCGTCCGCGGATCTTGCCCCCGACTCGACTTCTCAGATTTTTGTAGACTTGATCCGACCACCATTCATTGAAACCCGGAGCCCCGATTACCCTTAAATCATCCTAATCCACGCCCGATAATTCTTCTAGGGATCCGTGCACCACCGTGCTTCGCCCGACCCCTTCTTTGTCGGATCTTCACATGTATATAGGTATCCTCCGCCGCACCTTTTCACTCATCTTCGGCTATGCCTTCCCATCCCAGAACCTCCACGACCTTCCTAGAGTGACATCTAGCCGCGGGCCGTGTCGCAGCGAGGAGGAGGTGCCTCCAGCCACTAATCCGGCGAGTCATCGCCGTGCGCCACCGCGAGGTGCGCCAAGCCTCGGACCCCGACATTTCCTTGAGGCCAAGACCCCCAAAGCTTCCTTAGCTCATCCCCAGTCGTCATCCTTCACCAGGTAGACCCGTTTGCTCTTCTTTCATCGTCCATTTTCGATTCTCGCATCTCAGCTCCGCCAGCTCCGCCCTTGTGGCCGGAGCTCCACCAGCCTATCCTACCCGTACTGATACCCTCGCCGACTCATCGTCATCCTTCTCTCACGATCTGATCACCTCAATCTTGGCTACCAGAGCCAGGATCGAGTTGGGCTCCCTCCGCCGCCTTCGCCGGAGCCTTCCTCCGCTCACCCATGTCGCTTCCCTTTCCCTTTTTGCGAATAACCCCCGCTGGAGTGATCCTCCGAGCGAGACCTTTGTTTTGCAAGTGAACAAGAGCAGGTACCCCCCTTGGTCGCATTTTCACCCCTTCGCCGGAGCTCCTCCAGGTCGCTCGTCCCTCGCCGGACGATCTGACCGTTGGAAGCTTCATCGGAGGCCACCACCCGACACGGAGAGTCGTCGCGAGGAAGACCCCCCTTTCCGATTGTTCATCGGCCTGTTGGATTGTCTCCGGTGAGCCGGGGAACTTCTCCTGGGAGGTGTTCTTCCTCATCCTTTGCCCGCCATCGGATCTCCCCGCCGCTCCAGTTCGCATCTCCACCGTCCACGCTCTGCTATGTCAGACCGTCAGATTATGGTCTGACGGACACGTTCCACCCACGTTCGCCACGCGCCTCCACCGTTGGATCGTCCAGGCGGCTGCACCAGGACCGCACATCAGCAACCAACCTCGCCTCGACACCTGGTGCCTCACGTGCGCCTTCACGTGCCTCGGCTGGGTAATTGCACCCATATCCCTGCAGCTTTCCGTAGTTAACATTTAGTTTATTAAATAAGTTTGCACTCTTGGACATTTTGCACATTGGACCTTGATGTTTACTTTATTTGCATTTTTGTCCCTTCCTGTGTGAGACACGTGCTTCGTCACGTGATATGTTGGACAAATTGCATGTTTAGGGCTGTAGTTACTGCTGTGTTATAAAATGAAATTTTAATTTCCATATTTGCAGTTATGCCCCTGTACGTGGTTTTATTACACATGTGTTGAATATCTGGGCTTTTGCGCTTTTTACCCTACAGTTTTCGCGTATGTTACGTTAAGCCCCTGGAAATACTTTTCTTTGCATCTAGGTCCCTGTGAAGCTGTGTGCCTTGTTTTTATTAAATAAAATAGCAAATTAAATCCAAATTAGGTAAAATTTGGATACGTGGCTCCTGTCACTGTGTAAAAATTTCCCTAAAATTTTGGGACATTTCTGAGGCTTTTTGATATTTTAAAAATTCAAAAACAGTGATTTTTGCTAGTGTCTGACTTAAAAAATCAAATGAAAATATAAAAACTATGTTAAAATTTCTAAAACAATTAGTGGTAGTTAGTTTTAGTGTGTTTGAATTTCTATCCAATTTTGTGCTTTTTGGATATATAAAACCCTTAAAAATTGAAAAACTCTAAAAAACTTTAAAAATTCTAAAAATTCTATAAAAATCAAAAAATACAAACTCTTTTTCTATAGTTTACTTTTTACATATACTTTTCATGAAAATTACCTCCAAACTTTTATAGATCCATTTTATATTTTTAATGGATCTTTCAAGTCTGGCTGCACATTAGCTCACTATTTTCCTCTTTCCTGATTTTTAGAAAAATATATAAAAATTGAAAAATTCTGAAAAATTCACCAAAAACATTTAAATACCTAAAAAACATAAAAACATTTTTATTAGAATTTTTTGTGCATTTTTGAGTGTTTTTATTAGTTGTTGTGTTTGCTTATTTTTACATTTTCTTATTTCTCCTTATAATTAAAAATCCAAAAATTTTTAAAAACAATTAAAAAAATCCACCAAAAATATTTTGTTTATTTTATTTTATTTCTTTGACTACTTCGTAGGCCGCAAGGCCAATTCGTGCTCCCTGAGTCTGACCCTGGTCGCTATACCAGGTTAATAAAAGTAGCGAGGACCGCTTTCTTGTTTTTCATTGTTTTATCTTATTTTGATGGTCTTTTCTTTTTCTTGATTGACTGAACCGCGAGTGATTAAGGTCGCAACGACCTGAGCTATTTATCTGCCTTAGTCGCTCGATTATTTCAGCTCATCATGACCCTAGCATGATATCCCGAGGACAAGCTTGATCCAACTTTTCTTTGGGGGTTTTGACAGAATCTAGTCAATGTCTGGTTGACGTGGCCTACGGAGGATCCCACTTCAACAAGTATGAGGATGCAATATGACAGATCTCTGAGGAGATGGCCAAAGGAGAGGTCGTGGCATCCTCATCTCGTTCCTTCCAGATTCAGCTGCCATCACATGTCCACAATAATGTGAATATGTCAGATACACTTGAAGTCGACATGTACGATAATTCTGCCTGAGCATCATTGGAAACCACATGTCGAAGGTTGATATCATTGAGAAGAGGTAACATAACCTAGATAAGCTTTCTGGGATCGAGCAGAGAATGAAGGGATTAGACAAGCTCGATATTATCACCAAGCAGCTGGAGCTGCTGGTGAACACCATCAACACCTACAACGCAGTGACTATCGCCACTAAGCCTCTAATTGAGAAGAAGGAGTAGACACAGACACAACTGCCTCAGCCGAGTCCCAGTCAACCTCTGGTCCAACATGTATACTACGTGCTGGCCCCGAAGCAGCTGCCACCACAGTCGCAGATGCAGACGTAGATGGTTGTATACCAACCACCTAAGTTCCCGCATCAGTATCTCGAGCCTTGTTCTCCACCTCACCCGCTCATTCAAGAGGTGAACGATGTCTAGAGCAATTATCAGCAACTGACCCATCCTCAGGGACAACCCCAAGGTCAACATAATGTCAATCGGCCATATCATCAACAACTGGGAGGGCGGAATTTCCAGCCCAACCCGACCCATCACCATCAACCTCCATAGCATGATTACAACTGGAGGCAGAATATTTATCAATAACTGTTCGGATACTGCAACCAGCAGTACCGGCAACCGATTGCTCAATACCATCACCAATACTCCTCGTTGTAGTATTGGCAGTACCCTTCTCTTCCCCCCCCTCCTCGTCACTATTCTCAGGGTTACCAAAAGTAACCTCCCTCCTACCAATAGAATCAGTGGTCTCATCAGACCGAACCTTCCGAGATTGCCCTAATTAACCCAACCCTAGGTTGTTTGGCTCAACTTGTGAAGAACATGGTTGAGATGAGCTAGAATATAGATGAACTAACGACCGCTAAGACTGTTATTCCGGCTCAGGTCGAAGCCAACCCGAACAACTTCTGTCATAAGAAGCAGGTAGCCTGCATTGGCCCTCTCAATTCAAGGGAACATAATATCTTTTTATCTAATGTTTACATCTCATGTTACCCATGTGAGCCCGAGGTGAACCATTCCTACAATAAATGTTATTGTAATGTATGATTTATCAATAAAAGTTATTCATTCTTTTCACTCCCTTTTCTGAGATTAAATGAATGAATGAACTATAAGGTCCCTCTATATAATTAGGGTTATGTACCATGGCCATCTTAATGATCATACATCTGTTGATTTAACAATAAAATGATAAAGGATGGTGCTTGGATGAATATCTAAGGATTTAGATAGGCAATCCTTACTCATTAGGCCGATATCTGACCGACCTCTTGATGCAGGCCCTGTGCATGGGAAAAGAGTTTCTAAGGTGTCAAATTAGTTAGGTCAAAGAGTTGACTTAACGAGATCGATATAACCAAAGTCCTATATTGTATACTGTCACGATATGGGCATACATCCTCTGACCGGAGACAGATGTGTTACTATGTGTCTAAGCATGTACATTTGGCAGACCAATAGGTTGATGACCTAACCAAGGTCTATACACTGGAGAACTGGTGTGCATATGAGAGCATATGAGTAATACGATCTCTTAAAGGGATCATACAGGTTCGCTTGTGAACCGGAAGACATGAGCTCACTCATGAGGTATTGGGACCGATCAAATTCCATGCATGGTTGCCATGCTTTGGAAGCATGACAAGAATGTTTAGGTATGATATATGCTTTGTGAAAGCATATGATCGATACCGACTCCCAATGACCAAGATTGAGAAACTTGTTGATAAAACCCTGAAGATGACATTGTTAAATTGATCTTTATCTTTGGGTTTATCATAGGTCTTCCAGTATGAAGGATGTATTACGGTCTTGATTTAATCAAGCATCTATGGGAGGTACGTGAGATCTGGATTTGAGGTGTAATCTCAATATCCAAGTCACTATATGTGGAACATACAATCGCCATGTCCTTATCTCCAAGTATCTGCAAAGAAAGCACATTATTCTTGAAAGGGTTCAAGAATAATTCCATAGTTGAATTATATTGAAGCATTAAGAAATGGATAATTAAATGTGATTTAATTATCATGGATAATGTGAATTTGATTCACATTTTTTGGATGCATGAGAATGGAGATCCAATATAATTAAATTTGATTTGATTATTGTGGATGAGAATAATGTGGATAGCAATATCCAATTATTCATAATATATTATAATTGTGATTTATAATGTATTAGAGAAAGCTTATTATGATTTATATTTGTTGATTAATTGTTGGTGTGAATTGGATTCACATTGGATAATTAATTAAAAATGTAAATCACATTTTTCCAATGGTAAGATTGCAATAGTCACAAAATGATCATGAATTATTTTGTAGAATAATTTACAACAATTGTTGTTGTAAATATTGGAGATACATGGAATCATGCTATCTTGGAGATTGCATTGGGAATCTCCCTTTCCTAAAAGGAGAAGGGATGTCCACCAATTCCTACAAGGAAAGGGTGGCCGTCCATCCCTCCTATATGGAAGGAGAGAATCTCCTTTCCATTGTCTCCAAGATTAATTGATTTAATTTTAGCATTAAATCATATTGATTTATCAATATATATTTAATCTAAATTAAATTAATTGTTGTTGGTTTTTTACCAGCAAAATCTTGGCCATTGAAAGAAGCACAAATCAATCTCATCCATTGATTTTGTGTAGTACATGGATTATGATCCACGGACTCCGAAAGTACTATATAAGAAGAGGCGCCCCTTGCTGTTCTTGGTTACAACAACAAGCTCTCTCCTCTCTCTCTCTCATTCTCACGCCTCTCTCCCTCTCTCTCCTTGGGTGACCGTCCACCTAAACCTTAGAGGGAAGAAGCTGCTGCCATCGCCTTGCCGTTGTGCTGCCTCCTTGACGACCCTTGGTTCTCCATCTTCTTTGGTGAGCCACGCTCGCAAAGAAGACATACGATCTTGTGGGAAGAGATCAGGAGTTCTCTTGCTTGGATCAACATCTTGGATTGCGAGAAGCACGCGGTTCATCCCCGCACTCACAAGCATCTCCTCCAAAGATCAGACTTGAGACAGGAGGTCTCTTCTTTTAGAGGCTTGATCGCAACCACGCTACAAGAGGTATTACTTTATCTATATGGTTAGATGAAACAATCCAAGAAGTGTTCTTGGATCATGTGGTTTCATCAAATGAAAATTTTAAATTCCGCTGCATCGAACAACTAGTGCGTCTAGTCATTCTTGATCGTATATGATACGATCCCCACGCTTCCGTGATGCGCTTGAGGATTATTCCATATCCTTCATCTCAGGAGCGATGAGACACTCTCGCCATCTGCGACGACGAAAGGTTAGAACAAAGTGCCCTATGGTGAGTCATCAGCCATGTCAACATCAAGGTCATCCTAAATTTTTGGAGCAGCATCATATATAAAAGGGGTTTTTACCCAACAAACCCTATAAACTTTGCCAATCAATTCCATGACCTTTTGCATAACGTAATTACCCTATCGACCCTATAAATTACCCCAAGAACCCTCGTGAGCTTCAAACAAAGTAACCACAAGGTTCATAGGGTAAGAGTTGGCAAGATTATGGGGTCGAGGGGAGAATTATGTTGTTTCAAAGGTCGTGGAGGCAATTGGCAAAGTTTATAGGATCTGCCGGGTAAAAATCCCTATATAAAAATATGAAAAATAAGAAAATATAAAAATACAAAAAGAAAGCAACATCCCAGTGAAGCCGTACAACCTTGCAGTTGCCAGCACCTGCAACTGAACCAAAGCCAGCCGACAGAGCTGAGCACGTCGTTTTGATCCACCAAATATAGATGATTGTATTCCTTTGCCATCTACATGTACAGAAAGAAATGGACAAAAATATGAATGAAAGTGAAAATATTTTTGATGATATACACATGCCTTTTCCTTCTGCAATTAAATCCAAAACTGTAAAAAAATTGAAAAATACTTTGTCTGATCCTTACTTCATTGAAAGTGCCTCTTCTGAAAGCCATGGAGTACATGCCTAGTGTGAACAAAGGACATAAAGAAGCATGTACAACGAAGCATCAGCCCCACAAAAACATATGCAGAAAATCTGAGAAGTATATCCTTACCATAGCTACATTCAATGCCATCAGCAATCTCCCATACAAAAAGAAAGACAAGGAGCACCACTCATCAGATGCACAATTTTCAAGGAGTTTGAGAACACCTTGCTTGACAGCAGGTCTTCTATCAACCTTCTACCAGTGTCACTACTCACAGAATCTGGGCTTGGACCGCTCAAGTCAACCAAGATGATTCTGCAATTCTCAGACCGATTCGTCAAGTGGCCTAGGCGCACGTTGGAGGATGTGATCATAGTTGTTCAAAGGATGCAATTCCCTGTAGATTTCATTATCCTAGACATGGAAATCTCTGCACCTCTATTCAATACCTCGTTTATCCTTGGTCGATCATTCCTTCGAATGCCCGAGGCAATAGTTGACTATAACACTAGAGAGATCACATTTTGCTCCAGCGCCAACAAGATCCAGATAGAAATCGTGCCTGAGCCAAAGCCAACAAAAGTTGTGTCTGAAATGAGAGTACTTGAATCTCAATGTTCCGAGGATTGTGATTTTTTAACAGAGATCAGATATATAGATCTATTTCTTGATGACAGAGGAACCTTAGAATTCCTCTCTACCGAGGAAGGACGGGAAAGCATAGTCCAATTAACTAAAGTCTTTGAATATGAGCTTTTCGCTTGTGTGCAAATGGAAGAGTTTGAACAATCCTCCTCGTTTAAGCATAAGGAATTCATTACCGATATGTGTGATGTACTAAACGAAGAAATTGAATTGCCAGAGGTGGACAAACAACAATCGAAAGAATTAACACCTGCATTCATCGCTGAAGTCACCACTGAAGTCACTCCCACACCACCAGAGCTCATTCTCTTATCCTCCAATATGAAGTATGCCTTCCTTCCTGGTGAACCAAACATGTATCCAGTCATTATTAGTGCTCATTTGACCGAAGACCAAGAATCTCGTCTGATGGAGGTTCTTGAACGAACCGCAAGGCAATAGGATGGAAGATATCAGATCTCCATTAGATCAATTCATCATTATGTTTATATCACATTTACCAAGAAGAAGACTACAAGACTTCATGTGAATTCAAGCGCAGACTGAATCCAAAACTTCGGGAGATTGTGATGAAATAAATTCAGAAATGGTGTGATGTAGGATTCATATATCCCATCTCCGACTCCTAGTAGGTGAGTCATCTGCACATAGTGCCCAAGAAGTATGGGATCACCATTGTAACTAATGACAGATGAGAGGAGATTCCGACCATAGTACCAACATCTTGGCGAGTCTGTGTGGATTACAGACGTCTTAACCTTGCCACCAAGAAAAACCATTTTTCATTGCCCTTCACCGACTAGGTTCTCGAGAGACTGGATACAAAGGAATATTTCTTCTTCTTGGAAGGTTACTCTGGATACAATCAAGTTGGTATTGCATATGAAGATCAAGAGAAGATAACATTCACATGTCCTTTTGGGAGGTACACTTTCCGATGGATGTCGTTCGAGCTATGTAATGCCCTCATTACATTTCAGAGATGAATGCTGGCCACATTTGCAGACATGGTGAGTAGTTTTCTTGAGGTTTTCATGGATGATTTCTCGTTCTACAAGGGTTCATTTGATCAATGTCAGGACTTCTAGACTGAGTTCTAAGGAGGTGTTGTGAAGTAAAACCCGTGCTCTAGAGAAACTTCATGGTGACTGAAGAGATTACGCTGGGTCATGTGGCATCGAAACATGGCATGGAAGTGGATCCAACCAAGGTGGAAGTAATTTCTAAATTTGAGCCACCAACCAATTTGAAACAGGTCCAACCATTTCGGGGGTACGTTATTTTTACCGTCGATTTATCAAGACTTCAACAAGCTCCCCCGACCGTTGACAGAACTATTAGGCAAGGAGACAGATTTTGTTGTGGATGATCGAGTTTTCCAATCCTTCAATCATATGAAAGACCTGATCACACATGCTCCTGTCATGAAGCCACCTGATTGGTCTCTACCATTTGAGATCATGACGGGCGTATCATATTTTGCAATTGGTGTTGTTCTAGGGTAAAGACGAGATGGGATTCCATTTACGATTCATTGTGCTAGAAGAATATTAGATAAAGCCCAGAAGAATTACACAATGACTAAAAAAGAGGTGCTAGCCATAGTGTTTACATTGGAAAATTCCAGATCACATCTCCTCGGATCAAGGGTGATAATCTACACTGACCATTCTGCCATGACATACCTTCAGAGCAAGAAAGATGCCAAAGCTCATCTTATTCTTTGGATCCTTCTACTCTAAGAATTTGAATTGGAAATTCATGACAAACAAGATATCAAAAAATGTGGTGGTATATCATCTTTCCAGAATTATTAATGCAGACCCTCTTGAGAAAATTCAATCCCAATTACAGAGACCTTCCCAGATGAGGCAGTCTTGTCTATATACTCTCTCCCTTGGTATGCATATATTATGAACTATCTCATCTCCAAGAAGACTCCACCAGACTAGCCGAAGATGAAATATGACAAATTCTTGGCTGACATTCGTTTCTACTAGTGGGAAGAACCACACCTATTCTGAGAGGGTATAGACTGCATCTAGAGGAGGTGTATACCTCATGAGGAGATTATGGGTGTCCTAGAACATTGCCACAATCTCGAAGCCGGTGGACACCATTTTGAAAAAAGGATGACAACAAAAGTGCTTCACTGTGGCCTTTGGTGGCCAACTCTATCAAAGGATGCAGATGATTATGTGAAGAAGCGTACTGACTTTCAGTTAATGGCCAAAAAAATCAGCATGCGTGACACAATGCCTCTAAAGTCCATTCAGATATCTGACATCTTCGACGGATGGGGCATTGACTTCATGGGGCCATTACCTAACAACTAAGGTTTCGAGTACATCCTACCTGTCATCGACTATGTCAGTAGATGGGTGGAGGCGATCCCCGCTCGAACCGCTGACAACCGCACAATATGTCTCTTCTTGAAAGATAACATCATCTCACGGTTCGAAATCCCCAAAATTCTTATTTATGACGGGGGGAGCCACTTCATCAACAAGGAGGTCAAAAAGTTGACCAAAGAATACATCATCGTACATCATGTTGATGCGTCGTACCACCTACAGTCCAATGGCTTGGATGAATGTTCTAATAGGGAGATCAAAACAATACTACAGAAGCTTGTATATCTGGATCGTAAGAATTGGTCACAACTGCTTGATTCAGTTCTTTGGGCTTATCGCACGCCATAAAAGTCTCCTCTCGACTTGTATCCCTACGTCTTGTCTATGGCAAGCCTTGCCACCTTCCCGTGGAACTAATTCACAAATCCTTATGTGTATTGAACATGTGTAACCTTGATTCTGAGCGAGGAGCAAAGAACCGAAAAGTTGATCTGAACAGATTTCTTGAGTTCCGAGACTACGCATACGATAACAACCTTGTGTACAAATATAAAGTCAAGAAATGGCATGACAAACACACCCTAAGGAAGACTTTCAAACTTGGATAGAAGGTGTGATTATTTGATGGAAGTTAAAGATTTTTCCAGGCAAGCTGAAGAGCAAATGGTCTGGACCATTTATAGTGAAAAATGTGCATGATAACGGAAGCCTGCTAATATCAGAATTGTCGCCAGATGCACAACCCTTTTGTAGTCAACGGACAGTTGCTGAAGCAATATTTAGAGCATGATACATTCCTGTCCATTGTCGATTTGATAGAAGTTGTATTTCAAGAAGAGCTCATAGAGGCAAATGGATCAGACATTTGAAAAGGAAAAATCACAAAAAAAATTTTGGTTTTCTTCTTTTCATCATTTCCTTTTTATTTTTCTATTTCTTCCGAAAAGGTGTCCACCCTTTTCATCATTGTTATACTTAGGACGTACTTTGTGCTGAATATAAGGGGGAGGGGGTGATCACCCTGATGAATCCATGATTCATCTACTTTATATGGGCATCTTAGCAAAATCCCCTTAATAGTTCATTAATTAAACTCCTTAAAATCAATTAATTAAAATTCACTAATTGTACTAATATTAGGGTTTAAAATTGTAAATAATTAACCCTTATTTTTGCCCTAATTGAACTTATTATTTTATGTGTAAATAATCTTTTTTTAACCTAATTCTTTCTCTAAATTATTCTTTAATTAATTAACTAACTTGGAATTAAGAATTAAAACCTATAAAAATCAAAAAATTAAGAGAAAACACAAAAATTTGACTTTTTATATTTTGTGCATATTTTCTCTTTGTTATTTTTATTTTATTTTTCCAACCTATAAAAAAATCTATAAAAAGAATATTAATTATGTATATATTCTACATAAATTAATACACTAATTAAAATCAAACTAAAAATACAAAATATACAAAATGAAAAAAAATTGGTATCTTATTGTCTATAGAGTACCTCCAAAAATATGGGTTGTATAGTTGATTTCTTTTGATTTTTAGCACTGCACAAAAGTTGTAGATCTCGTCGAGACGAGCAACTTTTGTGTTGACCACTTTTTCGTTTGACTTCATTTACTGTTTCTTTCCGATTTTTTCTTTTCATTTTATTTTTTTAGATTTTATTTTACTTTTATTTAATCCTTAATTTAATTTCAATTTTTAATTTATTTTTATTTATTTCAATTATTTTATGAATTTTATTTGCCCTTTTATTTCCCTCTTTCTCCGTTTTTTCTTTCCTTTTTTCTTTCTCTCTCCTCTCTTCTCTCTCTCCCACCACTCATGGTCATATGCTACGCACCTGACCCTGTACCTCCTCCCTTTCTCTCCCATGGCACGTGCACACCACATGTCGTCTCCTCTCTCCACGTACACGTGTGCACGTGTACCCTCTCCTCTCCTATGCTACTTCCCTTCCACCCTCAACGCCCGCTACTCCGCCTCATGTAACTGCCGCCCACGACCCTTCGCAATACCCGCTGCCTCCTCGCTATTACGACCCCTCCTCTCCTTGCCATTACGACAACCTCCTATAATGCCCTCGTAGTCGGTTGCCTTCGACTTCATCCGCCATCACCCTCCAGCTTCAAGCCCTACTGATGACAGCAGTGGGTTGTCCTTCCACAGTGACGATAAGGGCTTCAAAGCAAGATCCAAATCTCTCCTCCGGGCTTTGTTGTAGGTACCCACTTAGTTCCTGCCAAGCTTCATCGCCTCCACACGTAGGAGTGGTTCGAGGCAACGATCGATTAGCAGGAGTACTTATCTCCAGCTAACTCCTCCTGGCGAGAACCCCATCAGTCTGAATCCCCTCTCCTTTCTTTTCCATATTCTTCTCCTCTATTTCAGCACACCTCCATCTTCCTCAACCTTTCTTCAACCATCCCCGCACAACATCCACGGTGCCCTTCACTTCCCTCGACCGCTTGCACCTGCGACCAACCGCACTCGTTCCATGCTTCACCCACCACGGCTCACATACTAGCCTCCATGCCCTCGATCGGAAACCTCATCGTCGACAACCGCTTCACTTGGCGCCCCATTGAAGGTTGTCCGCCCTCATCCACACCACATTGCAGCCCTACACAACCTTCACCTCTATCGGTTTTCGGATTCAAGCTCCTCCTCTACAATAGACCTCCGCCTCACCCTCGATGCCGTTGGATCAAGGGGATCCAACAACGCTCATGTCACCATGTTCCCCCTAAGAGTCGACCCCTGCCTCGAGGCTCGGGTCAGCCGAAACTTCGACCCACCACCACGTGGAGGCTCGACTCACGAGCCTGCCACGCCACCCCATGCCTAGCATAACATGTGAGGAGGATGTGCTAGCTGAGCAAATTACGTCCTCATTTTCCACCAATTCTAGTTATTGCAGCCCCTGCCTCGCTACATACGTGAGCAGCACGTGCCAGGCAGGGATAATTGTGCATACACCCTCCACCTTCCAGAATATTGTAAAAGAGCCCCCTGACGTCATTAGCACGTACATAGAACGTGCCTGCCTAGGCTAATTGCAGAATAACCCAAGCAAATTTGCATAATTGCAGATAAATACTTATTAGGACTAGTTTGAAAAGAAAATAGTTATTTTTATAACATTTTAGTCCATGAATTTGTTTATTGCATGTCTTTCTCAATCGAACTCAGTTTTTGTGCATAATTTTTCATTTTGAAGCTTATTGAATGCTCTATCATTTCATTTATCTTGTGGACAGATCTGGGAGGCTATTTACTGATAATTATTATTTGTTGAACCTCTTGGTACATGCATGCTTATTTTTGACACTTTGTGCTAATCTATATTAAGAAAATTAATGACCTATTTTACAGGGATTTGATTGAGAAGATTCTCATTTGATTAATTATATTTTATTATTGTTGACAATCTTTGAGAATTTAATATGTGCAGGGTTTTTTTTGAAAAGGAACTTAATTGATTTATTATTTCTTGAGGATTAAATCACAGCAAGGCTCGAATAAATTGGAAGCTCATTTGAGGATTTTTGCAAGCTTAATTTGAGATAAAATTGTGCTTTATTTGAGGAACTTGTTTTATTTTTGCTTGTGCTTAACCTAGGATGATTTGTTGGATTTATTGATCATTTATTAAGGAATATATCTTAGGAAATTTATCATTGAACCGACTATTTGCAAGGATAAAAGAATTGGTCTTTAACCTGCATCTTGAATTTGATTAAATACATTTATGGATTTAATATCTTTTGATCTGTGATTAACTCTTGAGATATTGTTTATTTTTGTTGGGGTTAAAAATCATAGTCACAGATCCGATGCTTAATCGTCCTCTTTGTTTATTTTCATTGCATTTTCATCATAGCATCTCTTTTCACATTATTTCCTAACACATATATTAATACCATGATTAATTAATTACTTAAATTAATTTAAAATCTTGCAACTAAAAATCACCATTCCCTTACGATTAAAAATCATAGTCATAGATCCGATGCTTAATCGTCCTCTCTGTTTATTTTTCATTGCATTTTCATCATAGCTTATCTTTTCACAATATTTCCTAACACAGATATTAATACCACGATTACATAATTACTTAAATTAATTTAAAATCTTGTAACTAAAAATCACCATTCCCTGTGTTCGACCTTGTAGACTTACCAAGTAATCATCCTTTACAACATTCAAAGATTGTGATTTTGCTTAATTGAAATCTATCTCCTATACTACAATTACTGATTATAAAAAGACAAATTTACGGTTCATCAAATAACGTCGTTGTTGGGGAACAACGTATTTCTAGGGTTTTAAATAAATTTCTGTATTTAATTTTTGTGAAATTAATTTTTGTGTCATTTTCTCTTTCTTTTATGTTATTTTCTTTTGTATTTTATTTTTTACATTTTATTTACATCTCTCTCACTACAGATACTAACTACAATTTCTCTCTTCATAGATAACTCGGAGCAATTTTTGGATATAAATTTAAGGGCTTGCAAAGAAGACTGAATTTTATTTTAGTGAGAGAGAGATTAGATTAGGTCTTATTTTATGCATTATTTATGAGGTCTCTCTGAACCCTTATTTTTGTAATAATTTGGACATTAATTTCTGTAGCGTATCAGGTATGTTTCAACCCCTTTTGTACTGTTGGGAACCGACTTGAGTGGCATAGAAATTAGGTGCACATATGCCAGCTTGGCCATTTATTTTTGATTGTGCTCATAATTTTTAGGTAACACATTTTCACTGAGTATACACATTGTAGATCGTTCAACATTAGCCAAAATTTTAAATGCATTCTTCCTGCTAACAAAACTATCTGCTTTGGGCGTTTTAATTTGTGCATATCATTTAGTGTAAATTTTAATTCCTTGTATTGCATCCTACACGAAGAATGCAAGGAGTCATTGTAAGTCTTACTCTTCGCATATATCATTGATTTAACGCTTGCATCAACTTTTTTCGACTGTCTACTCCTCAGTTTTTACAACTTAGGAATTAAAGGAAATCATGACTGATTGTTAGGCGTGTTGTGTTGAGAGGACTTAAACAAGTGATAATCTAACTTAAAATCAGGACTGTTAATGCATATTGACCAAAAAAACTGACTAAAATTAACAATTATTTCTGGTGGAGAGCAACCCACTCCTTGTACGATGGAGATAATTGGACACTTAGGGTAGAGCCAAAACCTGGGGGCCTCATTCTGACTATTTATTTTAGAAACGACTAGCTACTTCTCAGTGAGGGAACTACAGTCTCCCTTAGTAGATTGGGTGATTAAAGGACAACATGTAAGGCACCGTCCTAAAGTAATACGAATAGATGATCTACGGTCCATGCTACACCCATACCAGCTGTAGATGCGACTAGTCATGAATCCGGGCCAGTCTTTGTGACACCCTCCAGAACCTAAGCTCCTCTTAACTTCTCAAAGATTATTCTATCACTCAACTAAAACCGAAAAGATAAGCAGACATACTTTTACGACCTTCATTGTGTTGAGTTGGTGAAACTAGGGTTTTCTTGTTTGCTTGTGTTGTTTGTTTTGTGTCTGTTTCGCTCCCAGTTTGGATCACCGTCTTCTTCTTCTTCTTTCATTCCACCATGTAATCCCGATCCACCTCATACCCAAGGACCAACCCATATCACCCCAACCTCGAAGTTGGAACTTCGACCGACTTCACCGCTTATTCATACTCCTCACCCTCTACATGTTGTTACCCACTTGAATCCCTTCCATACAAGCCTAGCACATCATATATACCAAATCTTGCCAACCCTTTGGACATATATTATGAGCAAAAAACTATTAAGAATGATGAATGGTCAAACTATATGGGTCAAGATCACACCTATATGGCTTTAACCCAAAGACTTCTTTCAGACGACCAAATAGAGAGACCCACACCTTATATCCACCCTGATTGAATTGAATCTCACAAGACTTCCGTTCTCCACTCAATGAACCCTCATACACAGAGGATTGGCTTCAGGATCCAGCTCCACCTTCCCACTGTCGGTAGACACCTGATTATGAGGCTCAGACTATCTCTGCAAGAGACCCATACTCAACTCAGGATTGTGTGCCTATGTCCAGCTATGCTGAGTATGGAACATCAACTTCTCAGCAATATCATTCCCCTCATTCCAAGAAAATGTTGGAGGATGAATACTCTCAAATCAAGAGAAATGTGGAAGCATTGAGGAATGAATTCAGAAAAGTTTTGGAAAAAGAAAAGATAGAATGTGATGAACATGGTATAGATGTGTTTTCAAGTGGAGATGATCTTAAGGACCGAAACAACACTAGGGAACCAACATCTCCTGTACATCTGGAGTCACACTCACAACCACCGCTGATCACTGGCCATTTTACCGAAAATACCAAAAATAGAAAAATCAGAAAATTCAAAAAATTGGACAATTATGAGATGGAAGCATTTTGCAAGAGTTTAATCTTAGAGCTTCCATTAAACAAGGTCATAGAGCATGTGCCCGATCTTAAGAGATTTGTAAAGAGTCAATTAAACCTTAATAAGACGGGCAAGAAGCAATCATATACTGAATTACATATAATCTCTATGGCCAGTTCCTTGGTGATGAATCAAAAAACCAAAATCACCATAAAGTCAAGAGGTTGACTCTGATCACGTGTGAAATAGAGGATACCATATTCACCCATGTTTGGTTAGATGATGACTCAACTTTAAACATTCTCCCAAAGATCATCTTTGATCAACTCAAACTCGAATAACTCAAGAAGACGAGGGTGATCATTCAACTGCCAGGTCGATCTATCAAAAGATCCCGAGGAATTGTTTCTGTCATTGTAAATTTCTGAGGTGACAAACATAAAGTGGACTTTATTGTCCTTGACATTGAACACCCGGAAAAGTTGTCCGAGATGCCTATCATTCTAGGAAATATGTTCTTAGCCTCTACTAAGACAATTGCCGATTGTGAGACTCAAAACATCAAGTTTTCAAATTCAGACAACGATGAACAAACCCTCATTGATACAACCTGCTACGAGGAAACCCAACTTGAAACCAACAGTTGTGATCATGAGACAACCACTTCACACGATCAGACCTCTCCTCACATAACACAGACACAAAACCTAGGAGAGCCACCTTAGAAGACGACTGTTGAACTGACTTTGGATTCTCACCACACCTCCCACCCTGATACTGCTCCTAGAAGGAAACAATATTCAAAAGTTTATGAAGATATGGATCATGTTTATGAAGATCGTTACAAATATTTGAGTGGTCCAATCTTTGAGTTGGAAGTCATGAAATACTGAACCATACAAGGATCCGACTCAGGAAACGTCCTATGTCACCAAAACTCATGGATATCAAAAGGTGACAACAACATCCTTTGCCATCATTCACAAAGCCACCAGGAACATGCTCCCTCGCCCGAAGCCTTGTACGACCCTACAAGAATTGGTTGACTTTTACAAATATCCATCTAACGAGGAACCGATAAATGCCACATCGGTTACTCATTATAGAAAGAAGAAATTTGACCATCTTCCTCCCAAGGATTCTAACAGAAACAATCTGACCAAGAAAGTCACCTTTTTCCTTATAAACCATGTGATTTATGAAGAATCCTCGTCTAGTCATGATGTCGTTCATCAGGTAAGTGCAATAAGTGCAGCTACGATCAATGAGCACTTACCTCTTGTTGATAATAGTTGGATATCCTCTGCGTATGACTACTATTCTTCTAAGGACGACTCTGACGATGGATGGACCTCTTCATCCTCCCCTTCTTCACCACCCTCTACATTTTCATAATATCTCCCACCACACTCCCGTAAGAAGGTTTGTCGCAAACCTCCTTGAACTTGTACATCCGTAAATCTACTCGATCCTAGCTTGTAATTATCTGATCATACTTAGACTGACCTGAGCCTACGTATAAGGGCACTGATATCATTGTGTATACATCTCTTCTATTCTTTTCCTCTCACCCTCGACTGCCCCATTTCTTGCTCTTCTGCTAGGCTTAGGCCCTCAAAGCCTAAGTATATGAGGGCGAGTCAACTTCTTATTCTTTTCACTAAACTATATTTGGTACGAGCTATGTCTACATTTCACTTTATGTCATGAGGACATAGCACAAGCTAAGTATAGGGGTGTGTGCATATATATATATATATATATATATATATATATTCTACATACTTTCTACATAGCTCGTACTTTAATTATTTTTTTTATCAAAAATCAGGTATACATGTCGTGTATATATTATATTGAATTCTTTGTGTAAATAATACCTATTTTTTAAAAAAGTTTTATAAAATTAAGGGGGTAATAAAAAAGTAGACAAAAAATCAATTATAAAAATAAAAAACCTTTAAAAAATCTAGCTTAAGGTTTTATCCCTAACATTTTCACTATCACTCAAGACTTGAGGAATGAAAGAAACTCGGGGTTTGAAGGTCCTTTGATTCAGAGTTAACCGACCCTAGTCATTAGAGTTTGAGACTTAATAATCCACACTCCCCTAGTTTGAAGGATATGAGCGCTATATTTCACTCTTAATCTCCACCATCTAAGAATATGATCATCACATCACTCGCACAACTGCATGAATGATGAGATGAGTTGAGATTTCACTTGAGAGGCAGGGACTTTAGATTTGGGTCTAGACTTAATTTTATGATACTCGAGGATGGGATAAAGTTGATAAAAGCTTCAAGAAACTTGAGTGTCAGAAAACCCTAGCCAGTATGTGAACAAGTTCACATGCTAGCTTTTGATATTGACTTATGTGCCATGGTATGATTAAATTAAATAATTGTTGATCAGTGTGCGTCAACTCTTTGTAAAAGTAGTGGAGCTATCCTACAAAAAAATATTGAATGAAAAAGAGCTCTCAAATAAAAGTCAATCTCAAAGAGTTCAATAGAAGGTGAGCACTCCCAACCATTTCAAAGTGTCCACTTGGACCAAACTAATTAGGACCAATGAGTTGGGCCACTACCTCAAAAAGGGCTCTACATCGTAATCGATACAAGTCTGGATGTAAGCACATCAGATACTTAAAGAAGACACACCTCGTACTCCCAAGAAAACAAGTACATATGACTCAACAACTTTTTACGGACACACTGGTCAACAACCAAAAATACATCTGTTGAGTCATAAGGCACTTGAGAGGATTCTTGTTCCAATGTAAGGAAGAGAAGAAAACACACAATCATATGCCCTCCATCATCTGACATGTCATCTACATTTTTAAGTCTGACAAACTACTGCGATGGTAGATTGAATGCAAGAACTGGTTTATTCCTAAGTGTTGAGGAATAGGTCGAGAGGAAAGTCTCTTGGATCAGGACTTTGGGTGAAGTTTTGACTTGATTCTCATGATTGCAGTACACACTAAATGTCATATCTCTTATGCTATATGTATGAACAGAGAGTCTGATAATTAGAGAAGTTAGATTCCTTTTGACTAGAGCCAAATTGAGATTAGAATTTTAGGACAACTAAAATCGAGGATTCTTAATGAGACAAGTCTAAAAATTCGCACATGCACAGTCAGTGATTCAACCTACTGACTCACTAAAATTTGCTTGGGGACAGGTATAGAGTTAAGTATAAGGATGTGATGAATCCACGATTCATCTACTTTTTATGGACATCTTAGCAAAATCCCCTTAACCATTAATTAATTAAATCTTAAAATCAATTAATTAACATTCATTAATTGTACTAATACTAGGGTTTAAAATATGTAAATATTAACCTTTATTTTTGCCCTGATTGAGCTTATTATTTTTTGTGTAAATAATTTTTATTTTAACCTAATTCTTTCTCTAAATTATTCTTTCATTTATTAACTAATTTGGAATAAAGAATTAAAACCCATAAAAATCAGAAAAATCAAGAGAAAACACAAAAAACTAACTTTTCGTATTTTGTGCATATTTTTTATTTGTTGTTTTTATTTTATCCTTTTCTAATCTATAAAAAATCCATTAAAATTAGATTAATTTTGTATATATTGTATATACATTAATATATTAATTAAAATCAAACTAAAAATACAAAAAAATACAAAATACAAAAAATCGACATTTTATTATCTATAGAGTACCTCTAAAAATACGTTGTGTACAATTGATTTCTTTTGCTTTTTCATCCTTTATGAAAGTTGTAAATCTCGTCGAGAAGAGCAACTTTTGTGTTGACCACTTTTTACATTTGACTTCATTTACTATTTATTTTCGATTTTTCTTTTCATTTTATTTATTTTTATCTTTATTTAATTTTTATATTTTATTTTACTTTTATTTAATCCATAATTTAATTTTTGTTTTAATTTTTTAATTATGTTATTAACTTTTATTTTCCACTTTATTTCCCTCTTTCTTCTCCTTTTCTTTCCTTCTCTCTCTATCTCCCCTCCCTTCTCTCTCTCCCCTCTCTCATAGTCATGTGCTACGCACATGACCCTGCACCTCCTCCCTTTCTCTCCCTTGGCATGTGCACTGCACGTGCTATCTCCTCCCTCCACGCGCATATGCTGCACACGTGTCCCCTCTCCTTTCCCCTGCCGCTTCCCTTCCATCCTTAACGCTCGCTGCTTCGCCTCTTATAACCGGTGCCCATGACCCTCGACAATGCCCATTGCTTCTCGCCATTACAACCCCTCCTCTCCTTGACTTTACGGCAAGCACCTACAAACCCTCATAGTTGCTCGCCTTCGACTTCATCTACCGTTACCCTCCATCTTTTGGACCCACTGGTGACAGTAGTGGGTTGTCCTTCAACGACGAGGACGAGGGCTTCAAGGCGAGATCCAAAACTCTCCTCAGAGCCTTGCTGTAGGCCCGCACTTGGTTCCTACCAAGATTCACCACCTCCACTTGCCGGAGCGGTTTGAGGCAACAATCGACTAACAGGAGCACTTATCTCCAGCTAACGCCTCCCGACGAGAACCCCGTCAGTTTGAACCCCTCTCCTTTCTTTTCAATATTTTTCTCCTTCATCGCAACACACCTCTGTCTTCGTCAACCTTTCTTCAACCACCAACGCACAGTAGTTGCACTGCCCTTCACCGCCCTCGACTGCTCGTACCTGTGACCGACCACCCTCGTTCCATGCTTCACCCACCAACGCTCACGTACTCGTCTCCACGCCCTCGATCGGAAACCTCATCACCGCCTCCCTCTTCACTTGATGCTCCATCGAAGGTCATCCGCCCTCATCCACACCAAGTCAGAGCCCTGCATAACCTTCACCTCCATCGGTCCTTGACTTCGAGCTCCTCCTCCGCCATCGATCGCCCGCGATCCTCCGCCTCACCCTCCACCAGCGAACCCACTGTATGCCTCACCCTCGACACCAATGGATTGGGGGATCCAACGGCTCTTGTGCCTCCATGTCCACCACCCCCACCCCTCGATCCTCGACCCCTGCCCCGAGGCTCGAGTCAGCCTAAGCACCGACCTATCGCCACGTGGAGGTTCGACTCCCGAGCCTGCTACACCACCCCCATGCCTATCATTGCACTTGAGAAGCACTTTCTAGTCAGGAAAATTGGATCCATGCTCCCTACTGGTTTCGCTTATTGCAAGAATGCCCATGCCTCCTATGCACATACGTAGCACGTGTCAGGCATGGATAATTACGTCCGCACCCTCTGCCTTCTAGAATATTGCAAAAGAACCCCCTCACGTCATCAGAACATGCACAGTACGTGCCCACTTAGGCAAATTATAGAAAATCCTTCTAGGGACTAGTTTAAAAGAAAATAGTTATTTTCATTACATTTTAGACCCCGAAATTTGTTTATTGCATATCTTTCTCATTCGGACTCGGATTTATGCACATAATATGTCATTTTGAAGCTTGTTGAATGCTCTATCATTTCATATATCTTGTAAACAAATCTGAGGATAATTACTGATGATTACTATTTGCTGAACCTCTTTATATTTGCAGATTGATTTTTGATACTTTGTGTGCACATATTCGATTGAGAAAATTCTCATTTGATTAATTCTCTTGTATTATTATTGATAATCTTTGAGAATTTAATCTGTGCAGGGTTTATTGAAAAGGAGCTTAATTGATTTATTATTTCTTGAGGATTAAATCATAACAAGGCCCAACTAAACTAGAAGATCATTTGAGGATTTTTGCAAGCTTAATTCGAGATCACATTTGTGCTCTTGAGGAACTTGTTCTATTTTCGTAGGAGCTTAACCTAGGATGATTTGTTAAATTTAGTGATCTATTCTTGAGGAATATATTTAGGAAAATTATCATTGATCTGACTATTTGCAAGGATAGAAGAATTTATCTTTAACCCGTATCTTGAATTTGATTAAACATATTTATGGATTTAATATCTTTTGATCTGTGATTAACTCTTGAGGATATTGATTTTTTTTGTTGGGATTAAAAATCATAGACACTGATTTGTTGTTTAATTATCCTCTCTGTTTATTTTTATTGCATTTTCATCATAGCATCTCCTTTCACATTATTTCCTAACACAGATATTAATAACATGACTAATTAATTATTTAAATTTATTTAAAATCATGTAACTAAAAATCACGATTCCTTGTGTTCGACCTTGGTAGACTTACTAAGTAAAAATTTTCCACAACATTCAAATATTGTGGTTTTTGCTGAATTGAAATCTGTCTCCTATACTACAATTACCGATTATTAAAGAGACACATTTATGGTTCATCACACCCCGAGTTGTTCATTTCTCGATCCCTCGCCTGTCCCCTCAACTCTTGATATTCTATCTATACTTAGGGTTATTTTACCCTAAGTATATGGGGGGATAGGTCGAGCCGATGATTTTATATATTCCCACCCTTGACCCTCCCTGCATTGTATACAACCAACTATACTTAGAATTATTTAATCCTAAATATAGGAGGGTCGGTCAACTTCTCATTCGTTCATTCTTTAGTCGTTGTAGTATAGATTATTCTATACTTAGTACAAGTTACGTCTTCCTTTTCTCTCTCTGATCTACGAGGACATAACTCAAGCTAAGTATAGGGGGACGCTGTATATACTTTTTCCATAACTGTTACTTTTGTCTTTTCAATAACATGATCACATAAAAAAACAAATTAATTCTTTGAAAATACTTGTAATAAATGGGTTAAAAATGTTTTGAAAAATGTTTTAAAAATGGTTGGAAAATCTCTTTGAAAAATCTTTTGAGAACTATTTGGAAAATATTTTGTAAAGTGTTTTCAAACTTTTATAAAAATGTATTGTTTGTAAAAATTTCTTTTATTCATTGAATAAAATATTTTGAAAATCTGTCTGCATATGATTCGAAAATGGTTGAAAATTTGTTTGAAAAATCTATATATACTATTTGGAAAATATTTGCAAAATGATTTTCAAAGTTTATAAATGGTTGTAAAATTGTTTATCAAAATTATTTGCAAAAACTAGTCTTCAAAATATTTGCGAAAATATTTTAAAAAATGTTTTGAGAATATTGTGTTAATAACAACCCAAATAAGAGTCGTACAACATGGTATAAAAGCTGTATGTTATATCCAAAACATCTTGTAAATATAGATATATTCCTATGTAAATAAGTGTACATATTTCTTCCACTATTCTTATTCAAAAATCCCTAAAAATTTGCAAAATTCAAAATTCCAAAAATATTTGCCAAATATTTTAAAAATTTCATAAAAATGTAAAATCATTACGAAAATCCATAAAAAGTTTAAAACTAGAAAATTACATTACAAAAATATTTTTCTTATGACATAATGTTTGCATTTTTCGGATTGATGTTGATAATTGAACTAATCTAAGTGAAATCCAAATATTGGAGCTTGGTTGGACCTTAATCCACTTAATCACAAGAACCTTAACTGGAATTGAGATGCTTTAGGTCTTCTAGACTTAATTATTTAAGATTGCATACTTGATTCAGTGTCGTCTTGACTGTCTAAGTAGAATATTTCGGAACATAAGCAAGACTCTTGCCGACAATGATCTAACTTGCATGCTTGCACCTTACACTTTGCTCACCTCAGTTGAAGTGGTAGAGTGTTGGATTTGCCGGCATGAGACACAAGCCAATGGAAACATTGAAAGTCACACATTTGTAGCCATTGTACCCCAACCCTATCCTGTAACGAAGAGGTCTAAAGATATAAATTTGTGGGTTATAATAATGCTTCAAAAGAAGGATAGTCTACTAACTCAAGAGGAAAAAGTTCTTATGTAAATGTCACTGTATATAGTATTTAAAAAAATGCAAAATCAAAAACTCTGAAAAATATAGATGGGAAAAAATCAAGAAATATCAAATCCCATCAGAGTATGTATGTACATAGTCAATAAGTAAGCTTGAGCAGCAAAGTCAAGTCCATTTGTGCCTGCAGCTGGATGACATGGCTACACTGGTCAAGCATCCTAGGATAGGTAGCTACGCTGGCTATCGTTCATTCACTTCTCCACCCCTTCTTCTTGAGCCGGTTACACATAAACTTAGAAGGGAACACCCTCTTCTCGAGGAAAGAGTTGCTAGATTGGGGAATTAGGGTCACCATGTTGGAGAAGACTGACTTTTATCGTTTCTGCCGAGAAAAGCCATATATCACTAGCAATGTACAAGGTAGATTCATAGTCATAAGGGACTGCGTATGACATAGACTTGTTTTGATCTTGCTTTTGAGGAGACTTGGGTGGAGTTTTGTGGGTCTTAAAGGTTGTTGTGTTTCAAATCTGTTTCCCAATAAGGTTTCGACCGAATCTAACTTCCAAAGGTCCGACTAAGCTCCAAACTTTGATTTTATAAAGACAAGTTTGAAAGTTGAAATCAATGCAAGTTCTTTATTTTTCTTTTCTTTATTTTCATTTCTGCACTTATATGCATAAGTGTTTGCTAGGGGAATAGCAAAGTCAAGTAAAGGGGGTGATGAATATCCATTTCATCACCTTTATTAATTCATTTGGCCTTTAAACCCTAGCTAAATGCATGTAAATAATATTATTTTACATAAAATAACATACATTATTTGTTGTATAATTATTGTATAAAATACCGTATTTAAAGCCGACATAAAAGAATAAAGAAAAGAGAAGAAAAGAAAAAGAAATGAAATACCATAAGTATTGAAATACTTAAACCCCGAGACCTAGGCATCATGATGACAGTGTAGACAAGGAATAAAGTAGTGGAAGATAATGGCTAATATATACAATAAATCTTTGTTTTTAAATTCATCAATAAGTCCTTTTTGGGACCTATTTTATTCTTTATTATTTATACATCCAATAAATAAATTTTGTACATGTAAGTTGTAGATAAAAATATAGAAAAATACAAAATTTATTTTGCACAAAAATAATGCATGTTGTGCTTTCTACACTCAGAATAAAAATCCAAAATCCCAACATCACAGACCCATATCTTCTCCATATGAACTCAAAGTTCACCAAAATCACCTTTAATTGTATTATTTAATGAAGATGGTTTCATTTAATTTGGAGTTAAGATACAAAAAGTTAGGTTTTTGACCTCTATTGTACATTATAGTTGAATAAAATATTCATTTTATCTATTCATTATATTCTTTAATATGTTAAATTTTTTTATTATTTTGTAAATATTATTTATAACATATGTACATAATTAGAATTAAATAAAACCACTAAAAACATAATAAAATAAATAAGTGTAAAAAAATACATAGATGAATTATACATATTTATAGCTATATAATAAATAGCTATAATTAATTAAGTGTACATAACATATCAGAAAAATAAAATAAAAATATGTTTATGTAGATTTAATAAATTATAAATATATAAATTATTTAGATAAAAAATAAAGTCTAAAATACAAAATAAAAATAAAATACATACTTTATAGGTTAATATACTTATATTTAGACCTGTAAAAAGTATCTCACAATAAATTAACTAGTAAAAATAAATGAAATCACCATAAAATACTACATAAAATAACAAATATTTTTTATACTTTAACCTGAAAATAATAAAATCATTTAATATTTTATTTTTAATTAATAAGGCATTTTCATCCTATTTTATCGCGTAGCCTGCCTATGTGGACCAATGGGGAGGCAGTCTGAGTTGACCCCAGTCAACTCCCTACCCCTCCCAAGGTCTGTGTCTGGAAGGCTTACACCTTCGACTTCATTGATTTCTTGCCGAAGATTCTTTCGTTATTTAGACTCGATTACTTCTTTGATTTCGTTCCTCGTTGAATGTCTTTCACGCCCACATGATTCCTTGATCTTAAGATCATTGAACCATGCGTTTGTCCTGAGTCAAAGAGCCCATGCATATAGTTTGGCCTCCGCCTTCCTTCACTTTTTGATCCCTCTTAACCCATCCAAACCCTAACCCTAAGTGCGATTGAAGTATCCTGGTGATAACAGGAACCTCTTCAAGGGTTCAAAGAGAGAGGAAGGCACTGAATTTTGTTGAATCCAAGCTCCATCAAATACCTCTGCCGCGAGCTCCGCTCCCGGACTCCCAGGTCCGGTGAGCATCTACTTCCTGCAATTTTCTATTCCTAAGTCTAGCATTAGAGTAGATTAGCTTTTATTTACAATTAAAATTGATTTTTATTTCATTAAAATTAAAAATCGTAGTTCAATGGAGCTGAGCTTCGGCGAACCTCTTCTCTATCCCTGAATGAGTTCCAACCCATCTTTCGCCCTCAAATCATTTCCCGTCGCTTCTTCTACGCCCGACATACCCTCTTCTACTTTGATTGATCCTCAATTAGTTGGTCAGAACCTTCACCTCCGCCGCTCACCGGAGGCTTGTCATCCAACCACATTTCCACTCATTTGGGACTCAATAGACCCCCGGAAGCCTTGTTTTTGTGTGCTTTAGCTTCCTGTGCAGGGTCTGGAGGTTCAATGCCTCTCAAGAGGCAATTTTGACTGGAACGAAGGATACATAGAGATCCATTCTTCACCGAGTATCCATGACCCCACTGATGGGTCCCGACCACGTATGAAGCCTCCAGTTGCTGCGGACCATCTTAAGGACGCTCCCGAGCATCTCAACAGCAAGAAGAAGGGTCGGAGGACTAAGATTGACCAGATCAAAGCTCCATGGACCTAAGGTTCTTCCTTGTTCTTCCAAGCCTCCTCTCCACCATCTAATCGAGCCCGGTCCATAGATTAGCCAGAACCGTCGAATCATGCCACACCATCTCCGTTAGATCTCGCCTAAGGTCTGATCTCCACCGCATATCGACGAAGCGATATCGTGCGACCGGAGATCGGCACGTGGATAAGTGATGAACTCCAGCCATTGGATCACCTAGCAGGTGTATTTTGCTGATTTAACTCCCCCATTTTGTGTTATTTCTTTTCAATATTTAAACTTTGATCTGTAATGTATTTATTTTTATAATAATTGTAGTTCATCCCTCAAACTTTTCATAATTGCATTTAGGTCCAATTCACATCACCTCACATGCATGTGTGCATGAGGGGACTGATATTCTGCACCTTAACCCTCGACCTTTTCGTATTTTTTTAGACCAAGTTTTTATAATATTAGTGTAATATTTTATGTAATATTTGCATATTCCCCCGAACTATGTATTAATTGTAGAAATACCCTTCCAGGTATAGGTTACTGGGAATATTTGGGATTTTTATGTTTAACCCCAAACTTTTTTAGGGTGTTCGGAAACAATGTCTGAACTTTATATATTTGCAAAAATGGCCCTATTAGGTTGCATTTTCTTTTTTTTTGATTTTATTTTTGTTTAAAATAGTTCCCGTGCCCTAAAAATTCGTAGAAAAATTAGGATAAATACCTAATATATTAGTCTACCAAATAATATTTTAAGGTATTTTATTTGATATTTCTATTTATTAAAAACAAAAAATATAGCTATTTTTCACTATCCAACTAAGAAAAATACAAAAAAATAAAAATGTTTTGATAAATTCCAAAAAATTAGCAATGGTTAATTGTTGTATTTTCACCTACAGATAAAAATTCCTTAAAAATAGAAAAAAATTATTACTAAAGTTTTAAAAAAGCTCCAATATCCTTATAAAAATACTTAAAAATTCTAAAAAATTTAAAAAATATTTGTATATGTTTCTAATTTTTTTCTATCATATTTAGTACATATTGAAAACAGTTTTGGAAAATTTTGGAATTGTTATCTATTTTTAAATTCCAAAACAATTCGACCCATTAATATAAGTCGATGTATTGGAGTTTTAATTCAATTAAAAAACTAAAAAAATTGATATAATTTATAAGGAAAATACTACAAATGGAGAAAGAATTTAAAAAATAAGAACATTTTATTTTATCATTTTGAGTATTTATAGGTATATCTATAAATATAAACCCCTATTATATATAGCTATATTTATTTATATTATTATTTATATTTATTATAGTTGTCAAAAATCAAAAATTATTTTCTAAAACCTTAAAAAAATAAAAAGGTCTGTACTTTAGGGTATTTTCTTAATTTTGTTTTTATTTTGTATGTTTATTATATATAATAGTTATATTTTACGTATTATTACTTATATAGATATATTACCTAAAAAGAAAAAGAAATTTTAAAATGAGAAAATATAAAAAGAAAATAAAATTATAAAAATTAAAAATCTATAAAAAAATATAAAAACAAATTCCCAAAAATATAAATAATTAAAAACCTACAAAAAAATAAGAAACCTTCACAAAAACCCGAAAACAATCATTGTCTTCTGCCAAATTTTATTTTCTATCCCATATTCTCCCTATGTTCAACCTCTACTACTTATTCACTATGCACATTTTAGTAGACATAATAAAATTCAACTCCACTTCTATTTTGCATTGCTATAATTATTTGTGGGTTAATTATTGATTGATCTCATATTTCATAAGCGGTCGCCTCAGGGAAAATCTATTCTCGCTCTTTGCGTGGATATTTTAGACCCTCACTGGATACTTTTTATCTCTTATAGATTTACGTTTAGAATTAGCTCAAAATTAAATTGTTAAATACTTGGAATTGAAATCGAGCGTCGTGAAAGGCTCTATACATCACTAGCAGGAATTGTTGTGGCTGACACCGAAGAGTCTCCAAGATCGGGCATTTGGGTTTCTTTTCTTGTCATTTAGTATTTGGTTCTTCACAATAATAGCAACTCCTACTTAGGGCAATTTCACTAGCTTGCATTGCATGTACTGTAAATTTAAATTCTTATCTTGCATCCCGCATGGAGAGAGTTGGGAAATGTTGTACATCTCCTAACTTTTCATGCATCATTAGACACTAAGGTGAGATTTCCATCTTAGTGTCAACTTGCACGGCTTTTCTGACTCGTCTATCATTTTTATATCACTTAGGATATGAAGAAAAATACGAAAAGAATCGTTAGGCATACTATTTTGAAAAATACTCAAAAAGTGAAAATAAAAAATTAAAACAAGGGGACTGTTTATAAACTTTGAGCCAAATTAAAATTCATAACTAACATTTATTATTTGGGGTTTATAAAGATAACTTGTTTTCAGGTACTATCTAGACTGAGTGAGGCGACCCTCAAGGATTAGAGCCCAAATCCCAATCTGTGGATGCCTTGATTATCACCTGGGACGACGAAATATTGGTGTATCTATCGTACGTAGGTGAGTAGGACCTTGTCTATGATGGTGTTCTCACCTTGTGTAGAACATTCCACTTAATTTGAAGTACTGAGCTTAGGCCAGGCCCTCATGGGTCTCTTATTCTTTGGTCGGGTATCTCCCCAAGCACGAGATCAAGGACCTCAAAGAGCATAGATCACAGGTTACAAAGGAAGTGGAAAGTATGCGATCCTTTTCTGGCAGTACTCACTCTCCTATATGGTTATCCCTCTAAGAACTTGTACAAAGATTGCCTGAAAATAATAATAAAATTGAAAAAAATAAAAACAACCAAACTCTTACAGCTTCACATTAAGTTGTGTTGGTGAATCCACATTTGTGTTGTGTTGTTTGAATTTAGATTAGGTTAAAGATCCAGTCATGCATACCTGCACCCTTTTTCTTTTCATCTGTTTTTCTTTCTTCTTGCACCAATTGTTGTGAGCCTTTTCCTACTTTCCTCTTCATCTGTTGTTCATCATCGTGCTCTATTTCTCATCTGCTCCACTTCTATCTAAGATGGTCATATCATGGATAGATTAGTCGGGACCCCGCCGATACCCACATCGATCCCATGAGTTCTACGTCTTCAATAATTCGAGGTAATTCCCGAGAACCTGGTTTGGATCTTGCGAACTGATCTCCAGACTCCTCGACTTCTTCCTTTAATTCAATAAATCAGGATCATTCCTGTCCTGCCATTCACCCCTTGTGTATGGAGATCGATTTCAGTCTGTGGACCCGTTTAACTTCTTCCCTCCTCGCTGCCCCTCGAAGCACACTACTACTTTCAAACTTCTGTTAGCCTTGCACCTCTATTTAGTAATGCTTGAGTGGCAGCATCAAGGTCTGAGCCAAATTGAGCGAAGGCTGCTACTTCTCGATATTGAGCCAATTCCAGTTTTAAACTACTGTAGACTTGTTTCATAGCTTTCAACTGGCTATCAAATACTTTATTCACATATATCTTGAATTAACCCTAGTTCCAGATCATCCATTCCATATGGTGCCAAAGATTTCCAGTCTGAACATGATGCATCTTTTTGTGCAGAAACAACACCGGACACTATGCAGATTACATCCTTTGAGTCTGATTCAGAGATGGCTCCTCAAGGGAAGGGAAAGGGACCGAATCAGCCATATCAGGGAGAACAGAACCACTACATAACTTCTCGCATCCATCTATGCCATCCAATAACAATTGACATATCAGGCTCTTTCCCAGGTTTCTTTCCAAGAAATGCTGAATGATCTGAGAGAGAGATAATAGAGAATGAGGAGGAGGTAATGATGAAGATGGATACCACAGAGGGCCCACATATGAGCCGAGAAGAGAGAAGACCAAGCCTTCTCTCAAAGAAACCAACAATCCTAGCACTGGCTAGGTGACGGAGTGGATACAGATCCCAGTAGCCCATGTACATTTTGAACTCCAATCACAGTTTTTTGCTCTCCTACCCTCGTTCCATGGTAACACAAATGAAGATCCCTACATCGATCTTCCGTAATTCTTTCGCATCTGCCGCATCACTCACTACCTCAACATCCCATTGGACGTAGTCAAGATGACCATGTTCCCCTTTAGCCTTTGGGACAAGGCTATCTACTAGATCAACCACGTCGGGAAGGTCGTGACGATCTGGGAGGAATTGAAGTCTGCATTCATCTAGAATTGTTATCCATTGAGTCGTCTGAATAAGATGCGAGCTCGGATCAATAATTTCTCTCAGGGACCACATGAATCAATACATGAAGCTCGGGATAGATTTCGGGATTTACAAGAGAAGTGCCTCCACCATGACATTCCTCGGACCAGCCTGTTCCAGCATTTCTTTGGGGGTCTCACTCTTGAGAGTCAGAGGCCAGTAGATGACGCCTATGGTGGCTCAAACTTCAACAAGGATGAGGATGTCGTTTGGAAGATCTTTGAAGAGAATGGTCGAAGGAGAGGCAAATCTATCCTCATCTCGTGTGTACCAAAGGCAACCACAAGTCCACCACAAGCCTGTCAATATGGTGACATCTAGTGAGCAGGACAGGGATGAGAGCTCCAACCTCAACATTATTGGGAGCCACCTGTCCAAAGTTGATATTATTTAAAAGCGATCACATGACCTGGAGAAATTATTTTGTGATCGAACAAAGGACCAAGCACCTGGACAAGTCGGATCAGATTACAAAGCAACTGGAGCTGCTTGCGAGTACAATCAATGTCGTACATCTGTGAGCCCAGCTACCATAACTCCTACTGATCAGAAAGATCCATCGTCTCCGCATCAACCTCAACTGAGTGCAGGTCAGCCTCAGGTGCATCACTATACTACATGCATGCACCTGACCAGTTGCCGCCACCATCTCAGCTGATTGTCCTTTACCAACCAGAACTCCAACCTCCTTATTACGATCCATTCTCACCACCACCTCAAATCTATCATCCAAGAGGTGAACAACATCTGTAACAACGATGCCTAATTGTCCCATCTATGCGGACAACAACAAAGCCAATCTTTGGCTATTCAACTGTATCACCTATATTAGGGTGGGAGGTTTATCCAATCAAACCAACCTCTGCAGCACCAACCTCTGCAATATTAGAATAACTGGAAGCAAAATTATCAACACCAGCAACCGTCGTATCACCAATATTAGCCGATCAGAATTTCACGATTACTTCTCATAACCAGTATCCTCCTCCTCCGCAATTTCATCAACAGACACTCCCTCCTCCTCACCATAACTATCAGAGTTCCCAGCCTCTGTAGTAACATTCTCAGTATGGTCAACATGTTGAATCATCTGAGGCTGCTCCAGTGAACCCAACTTTGGACGGTTTGGCCCAACATGTCAACGGCCTCACAGAGATATCTCATAAGCTCGATGACTCACTGCCACCAAAACTCCGATTCTAGCATAGGTTGAGTCAAACCTCAATAATTTTAAGCACAAAGAGCAAGTAGTTTGCTATGTCTCTACCGATCCAACCGAGTTAGGCATTTCAAATTATATGTTGTCTAATGTTGTGACTCTCAGGAGTAGTAGAGTTTTGCAACCATCAACCACATCTGAAGGAAAAAATAAAGTGTCTTCTAAAGAGTCATCTTTTGCATCAATCGGTCCAACAGTAGAGCCTAGTGAGGAAGAATCTGATAGAGGAGTAGCATCAACACCGGTCCAACTCAATCACAATCAAGAGAAAAATATACAAAAAAATCATCAAAAAGAAAATTTACAAAAGTTAATGAATAGACCAAGCCTAAAAGGACCAACATTGGAGGAGCCAGCACCAAGAGCTGATCCAGAGCAGCCTGACGAAGACCAAGCTCATGTTGATAGATTTTCTCCTATTCTGCGCGATGACCCTCATTTTGGTCCTGTAAATAAGTCTATAATTAAGAATAATACCTTTTCTTTTGTGAGTATTCCATTTCCAGAAGCTATGAAAATGCAAAAAAACAAAATTTTGAAAATTGCATTGTCTGACCATGGAGTGGTTGAAATTATTGAAAATCTTGTTTTGAAGATGCCACTCATGAAGGTTATGAACTACATGCCAGCTGTCAAGAAATGATTAAAATAGGCATGTGCCTCCAAGCATCTGATTCGTAAGAGCAGGTGCAATAGAGGAGAGAAACACTCATGACCATGACCACAGTTAATGCAATCAGTGACCTCTCACAGAAAAAGAAAAATAAGGGAGAACCCAACATCAGATGCCAGATCTTTGACCAAGTTTTTGAGTGGACTCTTCTTGATATCGGGTCTTCAATAAATCTCATGCCTTCCTCATCATTGCAAGAATTTGGGCTTAGACCACTTAAGCCAACAAGAATGATCCCGCAATTTGCATATCACTCTGTGAAACGTCCCAGAGGTATGTTGGAGGACATTATCGTAATTGTATAGGACATGGAATTTCTAGTTTACTTAGTAGTCCTAGATATGGGCTCACATGCACCGTTACTGTAGTCCCCCATCATTCTAGGTCAATCGTTCCTTCGCACAACCGATGCGATTGTCACCTACGAGTTTGGAAAGGTCACCTTCCACTCATGCACTAATAAAGTTACCATTGACATGATCAGCGAGCCAAAAACCACATATGATACAAGGAGAGCATAATTAGCAATAGACTGTGATATTGTGGATGTCAACGATCAACATCTTTCTCTGAATGATTTTGTCACATAGGAAATCCTCTCTTCAAAGGAGGACCTGGATAACACAGTCAGCCCATGCTTACTTGTCGACTAGGAGACCGAGTCCGAATCCGAGTTAGTGATCAACATGTTCAAAGAAGATTCATGCTAAACCGAACATGAAGAATTCATTGCTGATATGTTTGGCACATTTATTTTAGAGAAAGGAGTGACAGAGGTGGACTACATCTCATTGAATGAAGTAGATCAACGATCTACCAACACTATATATGAAGTAACCGTGGAGCAAGATTAACAACTACCAGAACTCAAACCGCTCCCAATAGGTCCGAAGTACACTTTCTTTGCGAGTGAAGAGAATATGTATTTGGTCATCATCAGCTGCATGCTGACCCCGGATCAAGAATCTCGACATCTTGAGAATCTAGAAAAGAACCGCAAGGGACTTGGTTGGAAAGTTTCATATATCCGAGGTATAACAAGCATGTGTTCACACCACATTTATCCAGAATAATATTTCAAGCCATTCCAAGAATTCCAAATGAGATTAAACCCTAATCTTTGGGACGTTGCTATGAAGGAAATCACAAAGTAGTGTGAAGAAATCACAAAGTAGTGTGAAGTAGGCTTTATTTATCCCGTCTTTGACTCCAAATGGGTGAGCCCCCTACATGTAGTTCCCAAGAAATTAGGGCTCACTATGGTGAAAAATGTCCAAGGAGAGGAGATCTCTACTTGAGCACCAACATCATGGAGAGTATGTGTTGACTAACGCTTTCTGAATTCAATGACAAAGAAGGACCATTTCCCTCTGCCATTCATTGATCAATTTCTTGAGCGACTTGCAGGGAAAGAATACTTCTACTATTTAGATGGGCACTAAGGATACAATCAAGTGGCGATCGCCCCTGAAGACCAAGAGAGGAAGGCCTTCACCTGCCTGTTTGGAACCTATGCTTTTAGAAGGATGCCCTTTGAACTTGACAATGCTTCAACTACTTTCTAGAGGTGCATGCTAGCCATCTTTGCCGACATGGCCATGAGTTTTCCTGAAGTCTTCATGAATGATTTCTCTGTGTACGGTGACATATTTGATTCTTGTCTTCAACGCCTAGACAAAGTACTCCAAAAATATCGTGAAGTCAATCTTGTACTATCGTGGGAAAAAAACACTTCATGGTTATAGAAGGAATCATGCTAGGCCATGTCGTCTCCAAGCATGGCATGGAGGTCGACCCGGCGAAGGTGGACGTTATTGCTAAACTCAAGCCACCTCATAATGTGAATAATGTGGGGGTCAATGTTGGGGCATGTCGGCTTCTATCGCTGATTTATCAAGGACTTTAGCAAACTTGCCCGACCTCTTACTGAGCTACTTTACAAGAGACCGAGTTTATTATTGATCAACAAGTTCTCCAACTTTTTATCAGCTGAAATAGCTAGTCACTCATGCTTCGGTCCTACAGCCACCCGATTAGTCTCTTCCATTCAAGATCATGACGGATGCGTCAAAATTTACAGTTTGGGATATTCTAGGACAAAAAAGGGATAAGTTGTCCTATGCTATTCACCACACCAACAAGAATATAAATGAAGCACAAATAAATTATACAATCACTGAGAAAGAGCTGCTGGCAGTAGTTTTTGCTTAAGAAAACTTCAGATTCAACCTTCTTAGATTGAAAGTTATTGTTTTCACTAACTGCTTTGCCATCAGATACTTACAATAGAAGAAGGATGCTAAATTACGATTACTCAGATGGATCATTTTCCTCTAAGAATTTGACTTGGAAATTAGAGATAAGTCTGGAGTTTAGAATGTGCTGGCTGATCATCTCTCCAGAATGGAAAGCCAAGATAGCCATCTGAGTAATGCACTGATCACAGAAAGCTTCCCTAGTGAATTAATCCTCAACATTCAGTCTCTTCCATGGTATGCTGATATTGTGAACTACCTCATCTCTGGGGTAGTTCCATAAGATTGGACGAAAATGAAGAACGACAAGTTCTTGTCCTATATTCATTTCTACTAATCGGAACACCCATACTTGTTCAGGGAAGGCGCAGATTGTATTTGGCATCGGTGTATTCCTATGGAGGAGTACACAAGTGTCTTTGAGCACTGCCATAAGCTCGAATATGGTGGACACCATTCTGAGAGCTGAACAACGATGAAGGTATTGAAGTGTGGCCTCTAGTATCCCACAATCTTCAAGGATGCAAATGAATATGTGAAAACCTGCACCAACTAACAGAAAATGGGTAAAATCCTTGGTGTTGAAGACAACATGCCCCTCAAAATTTATCCAGATATCTTATGTGTTCGATGCGTTGGGCATCGACTTCATAGGTCCATTCCCCAACAGTCAGGTCTTTGAATACATCATTCTTGCTGTAGATTATGTGAGTCGATGGGTGGAAGCCATTCTAGCTCGAGCCTCAGACAACAGAGCAGTTCGCAAATTCTTGAAAGATAACATCATTTCACGGTTCAGGATTCCAAAATTTCTGATTTTAGATGGAGGCAACTACTTCATCAATAAAGAGGTTAAGAAATTAATGAAGGAGTACTACATCGATCACCGCATCGCAACTCCTTATTATCCACAGTTAAACAGCTTGGAAGAGTTGTCCAATAGAGAAATCAAGACGATATTACAGAAACCGGTGAGGTCGAATAGAAGAACTGGTCACAACCCCTGGACTCGATTCAGTGGAGCCAGAAAATGCTCCCATAAATATCTTTGATTTTTCTTCTTTTCATTTTCATTCTTCAAATTCTTTCTTCTTGCACTCACCACATTCCTCTATGCTATACTTAGGATATGTTTTATCCTAAGTTTCAGGGGGGTGAGCGCCCTCAGGTTATTCATTATTCTTTCTCTCGCTTGTTCCCCAGTTTTTGACATTATGACTATACTTAGGGATATTTTACCCTACGCATAGGGTGGACAAGGCAAGCACATTGATTTCGTACATTATGTTCCGCGATCATCCTTTTTTGTATACAACATGCTATACTTAGGATTAATTGATCCTAAGTATAGGGGGTGACCGACTTCTCATTCTTTATATTTAGTCATTGTAGTATAGACTTTCCTATACATAGCACGAGTTATGTCTTCCTTTTTCCTCTCCGACCTAAGAGGACATAGCTCAAGCTAAGTATAGGGGGTCATATATACGTCATATATACTTTAGCCATAACTTGTACTTGCATATTTTCAATAATATGAAAAAAATATTGTATGAATCAGAATATACTGTAAAGAAAACTCTATAAATTGGTATAGATTTTTTTCAAAAATTCTTTGTATATGTTATTAATAAACCAGTTAAAAATGGTTTACAAAATGTTTGAAAAAAGGTTATAAAATATCTTGAAAAACTTTTTGAACTATTTGGAAAATATTCTGTAAAATGATTTCAAACATTTGTAAAAATATTTTGGTTGTAGAAATTTCTTTTACGTGTTTGAATAAAATTTTTGAAAATATATTTGCAAATGATTTGGAAAATGGTTGCAAGAATATTTTGAAAAATCTATATACACTATTTGAAAAATCTTTGCAAAATGATTTTCAAATTTTGTAAATGTTTGCAAAATTTTATTTGTCAGATTATTTGTAAAATGAAGTTTTCAAGAATGTTTGTCAGTTTTTTTCAAATTATTTTTGAGAACATTGTACATAATTGTGAGGAATAATGATCCGAACACAATGATGGACATAAAGAATTATTATATAAAAGTCTGTAAATAACCACTAACTTAATTTCTGCAAATACCTAGTGTAAATTCTTGAACCAATTCTTGTAAATAATAGATGCACTCCCGTGTAAATATTTGCCCATAATTTTATTACCAACCTTTATTGAAAAATCCTTAAAAATTTTAAAAACTCAAAAACCATAACAATTTGCAAAAATATTTTCAAAAATTGCAAAACTTTTTAAAAATCCATAAAAAGTTCAAAATCTGAAAATATCTTTGCAAAAAGATTTTCTTGCAATGTACATAACATCTGCATTTTTTCGGAATGATCAAGACAATTGAACAAGTCTGAAATAACGTCTGAAGATTGGAGTTTGTTTTAGACCTTAATACTTAATTTCAAGAGAAAAACATTGAGGACTGGAATTGGTATACTTCAGGTCACCTTAACTTAATTCTTTAGGTTCCATGAGACTATGTTTATGAGTCAATTCAATGTGTCTAACTAGAACCCTTCATATCATCCATACGAATATTGAGATAGTGATTTGATTAGAAACCTCACACTTAACACTTATCTCAACCCAGATGGATTGTTGAAAAATCTTGAAGTCTAAGTCGGGACGATGCTAGGCTGCTTCATCATGGGTGGCTTATGAACCATTCTTCGGGATTGTCGAGATCGATACTTTAACCCACTTCTTCCGGTAACCATGAGATCTAAAGATTGAAGACTGGATTGAAACAATGCTTTAGATGAGGATTGGTATGTTGACACAACTTTTTTAAGACCCCAAAACATGGGCAGACCAAAGGATTCTATATCCGTCGGGGCACAAACAAGAATGCAGAGTAATGCAAAGTCAAAGAAATATCTAAAAGAAGCTTATACCAAAAATTCCACACAAAAATGAGCTTCCTGAAAAAGCTTGCTTCTTGGTAAAGACTCGGTTACACTGACCGAGCTTCACAAGGGAATGAAGACTACACTAGTCCATATCCCACTTCTTTTCCCATTCTTCTAGCTTCTCCCCCTTTCAGTTGTAAAGACTGGTAGCACATGACATTAGAAGGAAATATTTATCTCCACGAGGACGAGTTACCAGAGGATCAAAGTCTTTTATAGTTCAATGAGTAGTCTAGGAAGAGTTGAAAAATTCACATGCATGGTTATATCATTTCAAGGTTGCAAGAGTATGCGACTGAGAGGATGGTTCTGACCAGACTGTGAATGGAACATCATATTAGGATTATGGAACCTAAGCAATGTTGTGTCACACTTCCTAACCTTAAAATGTGGTTCCGAACCAACCAAAAATCCAACGGTCTTATATGAGATCCAAACTTTGACTTTGTTAAAGATAAGTTCAAAAGTCAAAAATTATTCCAAGTTCTTTCTTTTATTTTATTTATTTTCTTTTTCTGCACTTATTGCATAAGTGTTGCTAGGGACTACTAAAGGCAAGTACAGGGTGGGGGGTGATGAATATCTATTTCATCACCTTTATTCTTTCATTTTGTCCTTTAATCCCTAGCTAAATGCATGTATATACCATTAATTTGTGAAAATAAATACTCAATAATTTATCATAATTACTATACAAAATACTATATTTAGTCTTAAAATAAAAAAAATGAATAAAAAAAAGAAAAAAATGAAGTGTCAAAGACATTGAGCAAAACTAGCCTCCGAGACCCAGTCATCATGATGACTTCATCAACAAGGAAAAGTGCGGGGAGATAGGGTGACCAACTGTACAAAAAATACAACACAAAACCCTAATTTTATAGGAAAATAATTTTATTTTCTTAATTTTATAGCTCAAATCAATAAACTTTAAACGTGAATTGTATACATAAAAATACAAAGAAAAATAAAAAAATTATTTCACTAAAAAATAATGCACGTTGTGCCCGAGACACAGAAAATAAAAAGTCGAGAAGAAAAATTTGCAGACCTGTATCTTCTCCATACAAACTTAAAATTCATCAAGATCACCTTCATTGTTCATAAAATAAAAATTAGCCATTATTGAAGGCGGTTTCATTCAAATGCAAAATTAGGGTTTAGTCCCTCATTGTGCACTATACATGTATATAATATTCAATATATTTATCCTTTATATTTCTCACTTTCTTATATTTTTATAAATGTATAAATATTATTTAAGACACATGTACATAATAAAATTAAAATAAAATAATTAAAAATACATTAAAATAAATAAGGTACTTTAACATACAGATGAATTATACTTATATATACCTATATAATATGTCTGCATATTTATTTAAGTACATAAATATACTCATAAAAGTTTAATAAAAATACATAAAAAAGTATTTAAATAAGTTATAAATATATGAAATACCTATAAATAATAATAAAATGTAAAATACAAAATAAAATTAAAATACATAAAGTACAGGTATATTTACCTATATATACACATGTAAATATTAGCATGCTATAAATAAACTAATAAAAAAATAAAAATCATAATTAAATACTACAAAAAAACAATTAATTTCATGTTTTAACAAAAAACAATAAATTCATTTTCTATTTTTATCGAATTTCCAAAACATTACTTCATTCATTTTTTTAGTTGGTCTGCATGGACAAACCTGAGGCCTCGGATTGTTGATCGGATAGGTGATACGCCTCCCGCTACCTTAGTTAATTCGAGCAAATTAATGTTCAAATTAATTTATATTGTTCGTTGTAGTCGGATAACGAGAGTGAATCAAAAACCACTTTTAATTTTTTTTATCAATTAATCTTGAGTGGTAACTTTTTTTACTTGGGAAATCCAAGGTCGAACTCAGGGAGGCAGCTACCTCCTTAGGTTGATTTTTAGCGAAGTCCAAGTGTATATTTTCAGAGGGAATATTTTTTTGGTCTTTTTCGTTTTTTTATGCAAGACACATGCAAAAATCAGGCCAATTTAGAACTTAAATCAGATAAGTATTCAAATGAAGTCCAAAAATGATGAAAATTGGCCAGATGGTGAAATATGATGAAATTAAGCTACCCTAATGTTTTTGGAATTTTCTGACACTAAATGAATTAATTATAAATTAACAATGAATGCAGGGTGATTTTGACTAATTTAATTTTAATAAATCTCAAAATCACAATATTTTTGGGAACAAAAATTATCCTAGATAGATCTAAAGATGAGGAATCCAGGAAAATTATCAGACCTTAATTTTAATGTGAAATGAACCTACTAAAAATAAATTAAGGAAATCACCAATTATTTATTTAGGCCTCGAAATACATGCAATTGAGATGAAATTTTTATGTAAGGTGCATCTAATTATCCTAGATCTACTATAATTTTTTGGGAATTTTTGGAGTCACAGAGAAATTACAATTAATTAAAAGGTGAAATTGGGCAAAATATCACAGAAATGGACCAATTAATTAATTAAAAATTCCACTGATAACACAAAATTATGCCAAGTGTCACATAAGATAAAGGACAAGTTAAGCTACAACATGCAATTTTTGGAATTTAAAAATGATGAAATATGGACACTTAAATATGCATGCAAAGACAAGGGTATAACTGCAATACAGAAATTTAAAATTTATAAAAATAAAATATGCTGACAGGGACCTTTATGCAATTACCTATAATGTAGGGGGGGTGGAATGTAAATTCTCCACTGACGCACATGCTCCTCATGTAGGGGCGCTTCGCAGGGACTGATTTGTAATGTTAGAAACTTCTCGGAGCCTCAGTGTAATTTGCCCAGGGCGCACGTGCTGCTCACGTGGGGTCCCCTAGGCTCGGGTGACTTGGAGGCTCGGGCGTTGGCTCGGCTGCTTTGGAGGTTCGGCTGGAGGCTCGATGACGGTTAGGGTGATCCGAGCCTAGAGGTCGGGGAAGAGGCTCGGATCGGGCGACGTGGCGCGATCAAGTCCGTAGGATCACAGCTGATCCAACGGCGATGAAATGATGACGCGTGGCGTGATCCGTGACCGTGGGATCTAGAGGAATCCAACGGTGCATGGAGATCGATGAAGGGGGCGACGTGGCTGATCTATCACTATTGGATCGAAGCTAATCCAACGGCTATCTGCTGCTCCGGCTGATGTCGACGTGGCTTGCTCCTGAGCGTGGGATCAAGGATGATCCTACGGCTGCTGGACGTGGGCGACGTGGCTGGCATCTGACCGTAGGATCACTGGTCGATCCAACGGCGATGGGCTTGCTCCAGAGATGACGACGTGGCGCGATTATGACCGTTCGATCAAGATGATCGAACGGTGTCTGGACGTCTTCCCCAACGGCCCTCTGCCTCCTGCGGAGGAGAAGGCGGGGCTCCGGCGTAGCTGGCTTTGCTCCGCCCTTCCCTCCCGTCGTCGGTGAAGGTCGATGGCGAGTCGGAGGTATCTCGGAAGATGCACGGATGGTCGGTGAAGCCTCCGGTGGCCTCAGGAGCGGAGGAGGAGTGCTGGAGCTCGATGACGATGAAGCTCGAAGGGAGCTCCGATGAGGTTCCGGCCGATCAAGAATATATCACCTGCAGGGGTTAGATCTATAGTCGAAGCACGCGATCGGTTTGTGGAGTGGTCGGGAACGGAATGCGAGGCCTATGACGGAGTGGGGGGTGACCGGTGATGGTGCTCCACCCAGGTGGCGGAGCTGGCATCGATGAAAGATGAAGTGTGTCGTCGGAGGGGGTGAAGTGTAGTGCGAAGATCAGAGCTCCGTCGCGGAGCTCGGCGAGGTGAAGATGGAGCAAGAAGATGACAATGGAGTGCGAATTAAATCAGAGAAAAAAAGAGAAAAATTAAGAAGAAGATCAGAAGGGAAATTGAGGTGGCTACCTGGGGAATGGAGCTCAGGTTTGAGCTCCAGTTCGTCGCTCAAAGGTCGGTAGTGTGCCTGAGCTCACGCAGCTTCGCGGATGGAGGTTGCAGCACGGCGGTGGCGGCCGTGGATCTCGCCGGAGAAGACACCTGTCTTTGCTCGAAGACACGCCCAATTGCTGTCACCAATGGATCGATCTGAGCTTGAGGAATCTCTCTGGAATGGCGGTTATGCGTGACAGTGTCCGGAGGTCGAGTATTTATAGGATGAAGGTGTTGGTCGGAGTCGCTGGAAGGTGGAGTTCGTGGAGGTTGTGGGGCGATTATGGTGGGAGTTGTGGTGAGTGAGGGAGCTGGAGAGGATGAGGGGAGAGTGGTTATGATCATGGAGGAGTTGGCGGTCGGAGAGGGTGGCAGGAGTGGAGGCGAAAATAAAAAGGGGCAGAGTGTTGCGCAAGGCTGAGAACGTGGGAGAGAGGTCATCTGGAGGTAGGAGATGAAGTCTCGGCCGTTGGATTTTGAGATCCAACGGCCCAGATCAAAGCGCCAGATAGCGTCTCTGATGAGATCCGAGGTGAAGCGATCGAGGGCGACGATTGCACCACGTGTCGCATTAAAGACGAAGCACGAGCGGGCGTTCCAGATCAGAGATTGGCGTTCGATCGGGCGGTTGAGATGATTGTGGAGCTAGCGGCTCAGATGGAAGGGTTGAGTGCGTGATCGAAGGGCTCAAAATACGCCACACGTCAGGCGCATAGGCAGGCGGAGGCGGGCGGCTGAGATGGAAGATGGTTGATGATCAAACGGATGAGAAAGAGGGCGTACGTGGAGGCGACGCAACCGTTGGATCGGGATGAAGATCCAACGGCTGTGGGCGCGGGCGACTAAGGCAAGGGGAGAGGGCCGCGTGGCGTAATCCGAGGGCACCACGTGGCCAGCAGTGAGTGGCTGCGAGAAGAAATGAAATTAGAGAGAGAAGGAGGCCGAATTTGGAAAAACTCAAAACATCAAAGTTGTAGATCTTGATGAGATCTACAAGTTTTACGTTGACCAAACATGGAGATGAGGTCAAATATGATACACAAATACAGGAGTACAAATTTACACATATGTAGTATACATAGAGGCCCAAAAACCCAACTTCTTCCTACGAGCTCCAAATTGGATGAAATTAGTCTCATTTTAAAGGTCTTTTAATCTGAAAGTGAGTAGACTTATTTTGGAGGTTGTTGAGGGAGTTACAGGCTTTCTAAGATCCAGAAGGTCTAGGGTTTTATTGGGTGCTTTTACAAAGGAGATTTCTGACCATCTTCCTTATATTATTAACTAAAGGTATACATATTATAAGGGAGGTGTTATTTTATAGGTGGATATTTACAAGTGATCCTGACTTCTTATTTAATGCAATATGAGTGCTAAAATGCATATATTATGGATGCATGTATGAATGCTAATTATGCATTATAAAGGGAGATATGTATCTATTTACTCAGGAACAAGACTCTATTTTCAACTTTTAGAGTGATGAATCACAAATTCATCAACCCCCTATACTTAAACCTTGCTCGTCCCCGAGCAACTAAAATAAAATGCAAGAGTGAAATGATTTTGGGTTCCATACCAAGGTCATGAACAAAAGTTGAAAATGGAGCTTGACTCGACCTTTGGATTAATTGTGTGGCGGAACCTTATTGGGACATGAACTTAAGACCTAACAGACTTCAAGTTCCACAAGTCTTCTATTCAAGACTCCTCAATAGTTAGGTCAGAACAAATCCTCAAACGCAAATTTCCGATGACTATGATTCTTACTTGTACTGTGTAAGTGAGGTGTAACTCTCCACATCAGAAATGGCTCAGAACCAGCCTCCTCTAACAAGGTAACTCAATAACCCGGTCCAGTAACTCTTTCCTTGAGGAGCGGGGTATTCCCTTCTAAGTTCAAGTGCGACCAACTCAAGAGGAGGGGGTAGAGAGAAGAATGGACGGTAGCCAGTGTAGCTACCTATCCCGGGATGCCTGACCAGTGTAGCCAAGTCATCGAGCTGCATTTCTTTGCTAATATACATACTCCGATAGGTATTTTATTTTCACTTGGACCTGTCTGATTTTGTGGAGTTCTTGCAATTTTTTTTCAAACTCATACAAGGTGCAGCATGTACATCAGGAGTTTTTCCTCTTGAGCCAGTAGACTATCCCTCTTTTGAAGCATTAATGCAACCCACAACATCCCGTCCTTAGACATCAACACTACCAGACTAGGTTGAGATGCACTTCCCTCCCTAGAGGAGGACGGATGTTCCCACCCGTGTGCTACTCCAAGCTAAAGGATTCTACCTCCTCACCACCTCATCAATGAAGAGCTACGTGCATTGTGTTTGTCCAAGTTAGGTCACTGTCTATAAGAATCATGCGTATGCACGAGATATTCTATTTAGGCTAATCAAGATGACATGTGAACATAGACTTGCGGACTCAAAGAATTAAGTCACTTGACCTGAGAAATCTTAACTCCAGTTCCTATAAGGTTCGTCTGAAATTAGGTGGATTAAGGTCAAATCAAGTCCATCCTCAATATCTACTCATAGCTTGGTTCAGAACCCACTAGCTTTCCACCTTACATATGCAAGATATGCAGATGAGATGAGATGTCATGCTATGTAAATGAATGTAAATGCAAGAATTTGTTTTCCTTGAATGCAAGGATGATATGCAAGAGTAAATAAGAAGCCTATTTTTTATTTTCATTTTCATTTTTTTCATCATTTTTTTTCAAATTTTACCCACCTGTAATTATTTACAAAAATATATACAAAAGTACGTGAAAATACGTGAAAGTACAGGCTATGGGTAAAGTATATATGTAATATATACACGCCCCCCTATACTTAGCGTGTGCTATGTCCTCAGAGCACGAAAAGCGAGGAAAAAGACATAGCTCGTGCTAAGCGTAAGAGAGCTAAAGAAAATGGAAAATGTATAGAAATCGACCGCACCCCTATACTTAGGCTCTGGCAGCCTAAGTGTAGAAGAAAGTCAAAAAGTGGGGCGGGCGAGGTCAAGAAGAGAAGTGGATGAATATACAATGCGGGCATCGGTCCCCCCTATACTTAGGCTCAGGTCAGCCTAAGTATAGGACAGAAGTGAGTATGAGGACCAATGTGATCTGGAGAATGTATAGTGAACCGACTCAGGTGGCTCATCCCCCCTATACTTAGGATCTGGTCATCCTAAGTATAGTCCAAGACAGTGATTAATGAGGCGGGGATGGGTTACTAGAGTCGCTGGGGAAAAAGGACAGAATGTACAGGAATGATGATATATACATGTGAGTCGGTCTGAATCTTTCAAGATGCTGCTGATGGCTAGAGCTCACTGCTGCAAGGTCTCATACGCGGCTCGATGTGTATCTGCTGAATCTGTCTCGTGCATGAATACAATCTCCTCAACATGGACTAACTGCTCATTGGATTCGACGAAGTGCTTCAACAGTTGTCCATTCACTAGGAATGTCGGTGCGTCATATGCAAGATCTGAGATCTCAACACATCCACTATCATGCACCGTACGGACGACAAATGGGCATGTCCACTTGGACTTCAACTTGCCTTGGAAGATCTTCAGCCTTGCATTAAACAACCATACCTTCTGTCCATGAACAAAGGTCTTTCGTCTGATATATCTATCATGCCAACGCTTCACCTTGTCCTTGTACACCAAACTGTTGTCATATGCGTGGTTTCTGACTTCCACAAGCTCATTCAGATCCATTTCTCTCTGCTTCTACCCAAGGTGTGTGTTCCAGTTGACCTTCTTGATTGCCCATTCTGATTTATGCACTAACTCTACGGGCAAATGGCACGGCTTTCTGAATACCATTCGGGGGGAGGTTCCTAACGGTGTCTTGTAAGCTGTCCTATACGCCCATAGGACCTGATCCAAAATCTGAGACCAGTCCTTCCTGTCTGGGCGGACAAGCTTTTGCAATATAGTTTTCACCTCCCTATTCGACACCTCAGCCATAACATTGGTCTGTGGGTGGTAAGGACTCGCAACACGGTGTTCGATGCTGTAGTCCTTCAGGAGTTTCTTCACCTCCCGATTTACAAAGTGGCTACCCCGTCCGATATCATCATTTTGGGGATCCAGAACCTAGAGATGATGTGCTCTCTGATGAATTTACAGACAGTCCTGTTGTCTGCGGCTCGGGTCGGGATAGCCTCCACCACCTGGATAGATAATCTACCGCAAGAAGGATATATTCGAACCCGTAGCTAACAGGGAATGGGCCCATGAAATCGATGCCCCAGGCGTCAAAGACATCACAAATGATGACAGGCTGCATAGGCATCTCATCCTTGGAACCGATGGTTCCTCCCATTCTCTGACATACCGGGCACGACTTCTCGAAGGCGATGGCATCGCGAAACAGAGTCGGCCAGTAAAAGCCACACTGAAGTACCTTCCATGCGGTCTTCTTCCCGGAGTGGTGTCCTCCTGCCTCCAAGCTGTGGCATAAAGAAAGGACACTCTGGTATTCCTTCTGAGGAATACACCGTCTCCAGACACAATCTGGTCCTTCAAAGAAAAGGATCGGATCCTCCCAATGGTAGTGTCTAGCGTCCGACTTCAGTCGGTCGATGTGGCTCTTGGGCCAATCTTCGGGAACCTTCTTAGAGACAAGATAGTTCACGATGTTGACGTACCATGGGAGTGAGTCGACAACAAAAATCGACTCGTCAGGGAAGGAGTCTCGAATAGGTGAATCCTCGAAAGTATTAAGATCTTCGAGGCGAGAGAGATGATCGGCTACTACTTTCTTCTTTCCAGGTTTATAACGGATGTCCAAATCAAACTCCTAGATAAGTAAAATCCACCGAAGAAGACGCGCCTTCGCGTCCTTCTTCTCCATCAAGTATCGCAGTGCCGTATGGTCAGTGAACACAATTACCTTGGATCTAATTAAGTGAGATCTGAACTTATCCACGGCAAACACTACCACAAGAATTTCCTTTTCCGTAACTGTATAGTTACGCTAAGCGGTGTCAAGTACTTTGCTTGCGTAGTGGATTATGAACGGGACACCATCTCTTCTTTGTCCTAACACAGCCCCAACATCAAAATCTGAGGCATCCGTCATGATCTCAAAAGGTAGAGACCAATCTGGGGCTTGTAGGATAGGTGCGTCCATTATCATTCCTTGCAATAGCTTAAAGGCCTCAAGACATTTATGATCAACAATACACTCCATGTATTTGCCTAAAAGCTCAGTTAGCGGTCGGGCAATCTTATAAAAATCCTTGATGAATCTCCGATAAAATCCGACATGCCTGAGGAACGACCGCAACTGTTTGATGTTGGTTGGTGGCTGGAGTCGTCTGATCACATCCACCTTGGCAGGGTCAACCTCCATTCCTCTCTTGGAGATGACGTGCCCCAACACAATGCCCTCCATCACCATGAAGTGACTTTTCTCCCAGGAGAGCATCAGATTGACGTCACAACATCTTTTGAGGACTCGATCCAGATTCCTAAGACAAGAATCGAAGGAATCGCCGTGGATCGAGAAGTCATCCATGAAGACTTCCAGGAATTCGCCGACCATTTCGGTGAATACAACAATCATGCACCTTTGGAAAGTACCTGGAGCATTGCATAACCCAAAGGGCATGCGCCTGAAAGCATAGGTACCAAAGGGGCATGTGAACGTGGTCTTTTCCTGGTCCTCCGGAGCTATGGCTACTTGATTGTAGCCTGAGAACCCATCCAAGAAGCAGAAGAACTCTTTCCCCGCTAATCTCTCTAGGATCTGATCAATGAACGGTAGGGGGAAATGATCCTTCTTCGTCGCGGCATTCAGGCATCTATAATCCACACAGACGCGCCACGACGTGGGCACTCACGTCACGATCTCTTCTCCGTCATCGTTGGTGGTCGTCTGAATTCCCGACTTTTTCGGGACAACATGGATTGGGGCCACCCATTTAGAGTCGGAGATTGGGTAAATGAAACCTACGTTGCACCATTTCTCTATCTCCTTCTTCACGACCTCTCGTAAATTTGGATTCAAACGACATTGGAATTCACGAGAGGGTTTGGCTTCATTCTCCAAGTAGATATGGTGCGAACACAGAGCGGGATTTATCCCGTGGACATCGAAAATGCTCTAGCATATCGCCTTGCAGTTTTTCTCTAGGATCTCTAGCAAGCGAGATTCCTTCTCCTCGGTCAATCACGAACTGATGATGACCGGAAATTTCTTTTCCTGACCTGCAAGGAAGGCGTATTTTAGTGTTGTGGGTAAAGGTTTCAGCTCAGGGATAGTGTGATCGTCTAGGAAATCTGGCTCAATCCAATCTAGCTCGGTGTTGGAAGTGGCTGGATCTTTCTCTGTTATTGCTACCACCAAGTTGTTCGGCTCTGGAGTCGGATCGTCAAAGGTTTCCATGCAATCGGCAAAAGCCTCGTCTGACTTGTCATCCTCATCTTCCAATTGTCCTAAAGAGGTAAGGATTGACAGGCCCAACTGGGCCTCTAAGTCATCGAAGATGTAGGGCGACGTAGGTTCTGAGCTGTACTCGTCTCTGAGGACCTCGCAAACTGACTCATGCTCGGGATCATCTCCGGAAGGGAGGGACTCATCGATGCTGGCTGGGTCCTGTCTCCATGGCCCAACTGTGTCTACATGATCGTAGTCTGCTTTGATTGAAGAGTACTCAGTGCTGGATTCGGAATCCGGTCTCTGCCCTCTGGTCTGCTTCATCTCAAGTTCCTCATCTTCACCTGGAGTTTGGAACTGGATCTTCCCGATCTTGTAATCAAACAAGGCCCCCGCTGTCCTGAGGAAGGGCCTGCCTAAGATGATCTGGGAGTCACCCCAATTACGAGGGGTTTCCATATCTAGGACAGTGAAGTCCACCATGTATTCCTGCCCCTCGACTTTGATCACAACATTCCTCAATTCTCCTTGGGACCTCTTTGGTTGATTTATCAGCAAATTGCATGAGGGCTCTAGATTTCCTAAGAGGTCCGAGATTAAGCCGTTCATAGAGGGCTGTAGGCATTAGATTAATTGAGGATCCGTTGTCTAGGAGAGTGCGTGCAAACGCGATGTCATCAACATGACTCACTACATAGTGTGCACCCATGTCTCTTCGTTTCCTGGGAAACGAGTTCTTTATTGCACAAGTCCTGGTTACTGATAGAACATGTTTCTCAACACGGCTTTGGGTCTTCCTGCTAACCCTAGTAGGTGTGCATCTCACCTTAAGGTATTTTTGAAATGCAGGGGTTATTTCCATGTACTTGTCAAAGGGGATTGTGACCTTTGATGTGTTTGTTGCAGAACTCTGCCATCTCAGGGTCATCTTTTTGGATTTTTTTAGTTTTCTTCTTTCCACCCTTGAGAGCTCGGGGGAAAGGGATTATTGACTCCAACTCATGTTCTGAAACTGAAAGGTTTTCATTGAAATCTGGAACTGAGTTCTGTACATGACTCGGACTCTTTAACAGACTCGGACTCTGACTCTGACTGAAAGAAAAATGCTGAGGTGAAACCGGTGATGCGTCTTCCGCGACTTCTTGACAGTCCTCCTCAGATGGAGGTGCGGGCTCTTCAACGGTTCCGTCAGACTCTATGCTGACGTGGGATTGCTGCTTCGAGGACTCAGACGTCCTCTTCTTCTACTGGTGGTGATGGTGGTGTTGCTCCTCTTCTTCCTCCAAGTTCTCCTCAGGTAGAGACTTGGCGGCTCCTTCCTTCGGTGCCTGTGCCCGATCAGGTATGGTCACGGTCTTTCCGCTCCTGAAGGACATATGATTCACATTATCATACGAAAGGATCTCATGTTCAGATAAATAATTATCTGAATAATATACCTGATCACGAGGTCGGTTCTGGCCATGGATTATGCTGTTCGGGTTGGCCTGAACCTGTGCGGGAATTGGGGTCTTTGGCGCCATCTGTTGATCCTGGGTACGAGATACACGATTCACATCGGTTCTCATATCCAGATAGTCGTTCTGCATTTTTTGGACCCTATCAGACATGGTCTGGATCGCCAAGGTGAGGGACTCCAACTCGGTGGGCTGGGCTTGATGCTGAATTGCGGACGAGGTTCTGTACTGGCCCTGCTGGCCACGCCGATACTGCTGATGCTGGTGGGACGGTGCTGGGATCTGCTGATATGTGCGCTGCTGCTGCTGGTGCTGCTGAGGCTAGTACCCTTGTTCGGATCTGGACTGAACAAAGCGCGGTGCTGGGATGGAGCTGGTTCCTTGGTAAGCTGGGGTAGGTCGGTGAGGCTGACCATTCCCCATCCCCGACTGTCTGCTGACGGGGTCACGGCTGTACCACAGCCCGTTGATCTCGAACACCTGCAGAGGCTCCTCGTATCCGGTATCCACTTGTGGGGGTGCATGCTGGTCCTGCTGGGTGTAAGTCTGATCTTCCACCCAGCCGCTCTGAGGCCCCGGTGCCTTTTCCTATACAAGATGGACTCGATGTACAGGTGCAGGTGGTGCAGAAGGGGCAGGTAGCTTCATCTTAGCTACTTTCTCAGTAAGTTCCTCCACTTGCTTTGGTAGACGTGAGAGAGACTCAAGGTCAGTGACCCTCTTGTGGATCTGCTCGACCATGGTTAACTTATCAGCAACCATCCCCATGCTGGGGATGAGGTCCTCGATCAGATCCGCTACAGTCCTCTGGGTTGTCTCGTTAGATAGGATTGAGGGAGACAACTGATGGGCCCTAGTGGCCTGCGACCTGCCGGTTTCTACCATCTGTTCTAGGATTTCCATACAACGTTCTCGTTCTTGTTCAGATAGCTTCCTCCACAGGCGGCACTGACTAACCCCTGCATCTCTGGGGTTAGACCACAGAACAAGGTCTGGACTAAGATCGCCTTAGAAATGCCATGGCAGGGACATTTCTGAACTAAGTTATTGAACCTATCCCAGGCATCATTAGGGCTGCTAATCGAACTGAACATGTTCGTATTCGATTAGAGTTCGTTCGATAATAGTTCGAAAAATGTTCGTTCGTTTCTAAATGAACTGAACATGAACTTCAAATTTTAGTTCGATAGCTTAACGAACCGAACATGAACATAACATATGTTCGTTTAATAAAAGTTCGAGTTCGATATATGTATATATGTGTGTGTATTTGCATGTGTAACTTAGTATTTATACACTTAATAAATTTTGAGATTAAAGAAATTATGGTATTTATTGGACTTTGTACCACTTTAATTGAATAATTTCTTATTTTTACTGCTTATCAAACCTTGTTATCGAACTCCCATTTTGAACTTGTTCATGTAAACAAGTTTTAATTAAGTTAACTTGTTAACGAACTGTTATCGAACCGAACTCGAACGTTCGTTTTCTAAACGAACTCGAACTCGAACATATCCTATCGAACATTTATCGAACCGAACTCGAACTCGAACTTTCGAACTTCCTTATCGAACCGAACTCGAACATAGGTATGTTCGTTACAGTTCGGTTCGATTAGCAGCCCTAGGCATCATGGAAGGGTTCACTGGGTCCTTGGGAGAAACTGGTGATCTTCGTTCTCATTTGGTTAGTCATACTCAGAGGGTATAACTTCTTCAGAAATAGGTCCTTGAACTGCATTCAGGTTGTACATATCACCCCTAGGTTTTTCAGCCAATGTGCTGCCTTATCTCCTAAGGCAAATGGGGTGGCCTTCAGTCAAATGTAATCTTGGCTAACATTAGGATGGCTAAGATTGTTGCAAACCAGCTCAAAGTCTCGGAGGAAGGTATACAGTTCTTCATGGGCATTCCCGTTGAACTTCGGTAGCAGGCTAAGGAAGTGGGGCTTGAACTCAAATGCTTCGGCGGGAACCGCTGGTGCCAACCAATTTTGTATCTCATTCTCCGATGGGTTGTAGGAATCAACCATTGGTCGGTCGATTCCTCCTGCTGCAATGATTTTTCCCATTCTAGCCGTGAGATCTGCATTTTGTTGTTCGGCTTCGGCAAGGCGCTTACGAATTTGTCGCAATTGATCCTCATTTGGTGGCTGCTTAGGCGACATCTTGTCCTCTATTCCTAGGTATGAAATAAGGTCGGTGTCAGAGGACAAATCAAGGAAGGGATTCTTACCGAGGCGATGGTCTTCCTCGGTAAGCTCAGAGGAGAGGAAAGGGTTGGTTTGAGAGTAACCACCCTGGGTGTGAGGGAACCAGGACTCAAGAGGGTCATGAGTCCTGGGTGGTCCAAGGTGCGCTTGGGCCGATGAAGAGGAGTTTCGTGGGGGGCTCAAAGAGATATTGGTGAATAAAGAGTCGATATCCCCCCAGTTACTCATCTTGATTTGGCGAGAAGAAGATAGGATTTTACTCCTACCTGAAGCAAACAATTCAATCCAAGACCCTGGGTTCACACTCAACACAGTGAAGGACCCGAAATCGAGTCCAATTAATCTTGTATATTTTAAGTGTGATTTTTCAAGCAAGATAGCAAGGATTACGCGGCCTAAAGGGAAGTTGGCTCAGATCCGGATGCGTCTTCCCTGTTTAACCTGTCGCCTAAGATACCACCGGTCCTTCCTTTCTTCGCTTCTATCCCAAGTCAATGGATTCAAAGACCATACCCCTATCTACCTGCAAGCAGGCGGAGGCTGACAAGGCCGGAACTTCACCCCGGGGGTTACTGGCAACTTGTTGCAAAGTACCGCAATTTCGCCCCTATCTACCTGAGATAGGCGGAGGCTACTTGGTACTAGTCAGTGAACCTTAAAAATTCGACTTGTGATATTTGCTAGGATTAGTTGGAACGTGATATGGAAGGCGGGGATTTGGGCTCTGCCTTAAGGTGTTCACACACACTCAAGTACCCTCACACAGCCTGAAAACAAGGTCGTGGATTAATCTCCCGCAAACAAAATTTCCAATTTTATTTATTTTTTGGTCAATAATGTTTAGCAGTCCCAGTTTTAAGTTAAGTTTTCACTGAGTTAATCCAACCACACAGCACGCCTATCGTCCACTCCCGATTTCCGTTTAATTAAATGTGAAAAACAGAGGGGGAAATCGAGAAAAGCCAATGCAAGAAAAAACAATGATGCGTATGCTGAGTTAAGGAGACTTACAGTGATCCCATCGCTTTTTATGCAGGATGCAAAGCAGAATTGAAAACTTTTTTATGCTAAATGCAAATGCAAGCGAAAAATCCGCTCCTAGACAAGCAGTTCTATTAGCGGGTGAAGAACAGGTTGATTTGGCTAAGTTCTGCGGTCTAAGTGCGTCTTTTAAATGGTTGTGTGGTCCTAAAAATTTGCGAGCACAAGCAAACCCTAGATTGGCTTGAGAAGCCGCTAGTGCAAGCCTAAATTATCATTCAACCACACACCACACGGGGACACAGTTTTACTATATTTACACGCGTGAGAACCCAAACGGGAACCACTGGAAATAATGCGAAAAAAATAAAGAAAAATGAAAATACAGATTCTCTCAATTCACTCAATAAATTACAATGCCGAATCTTCGAAGCGACTTCGACTCCTCGTGTTCCTAGCATAGAAATAAATTGAGGTCAGAGAAAATCAACAAAAAAATGCAAAAATTAAAAGATAGAAAATATTCACAAGAAAACCGGGGGTCAGACTACCCGGGGATAGAAAATCAAACACTTAAAAACAAATTGCAAATTAACCTAAGCCGTGCCTCCCTGGCAACGACGCCATTTTGATACGCCTCCCACTACCTTAGTTAATTTGAGCAAATTAATGTTCAAAGTAATTTATAATGTTCGTTGCAGTCGAATAACGAGAGGGAATCAAAAACCACTTCTAATTTTTTTATCAATTAATCTCGAGTGGCGACTTTTTTTACTTGGGAAGTCCAAGGTCGAACTCAAGGAGGCAGCTGTCTCCTTAGGTTGATTTTTAGCGAAGTCCAAGTGTAGATTTTCAGAGGGAATACTTTTTTGGTCTTTTTCGGTTTTTTATGCAAGACACATGCAAAAATCATGCCAATTTAGAACTTAAATCAGATAAGTATTCAAATGAAGTCAAAAATTGATGAAAATTGGCCAGATGGTGAAATATGATGAAATTAAGCTACCCTATTTTTTTGGAATTTTCTGACACTAAATGAATTAATTATGAATTAACAATGAATGCAGGGTGATTTTGACTAATTTAATTTTAATAAATCTCAAATCACAAAATTTTTGGGAACAAAAATTATCCTAGATAGATCTAAAGATGAGGAATCCAGAAAAATTATTAGACCTTAATTTTAATGTGAAATGAACCTATTAAAAATAAATTAAGGAAATCACGAATTAATCTATTTAGGCCTCGGAATGTGTGCAATTGAGATGAAATTTTTATGCAAGGTGCATCTAATTATCCTAGATCTACTGTGATTTTTTTGGGAATTTTTGGAGTCACAGACAAATTACAATTAGTTAAAAGGTGAAATTGGGCAAAATATCACAGAAATGGACCAATTAGTTAATTAAAAATTCTACTGATAACATAAAATTATGCCAAGTGTCACATAAGATAAAGGACAAGTTAAGCTACAACATGCAATTTTTGGAATTTAAAAATGATGAAATATGGACACCTAAATATGCGTGCAAAGACAAGGGTATAACTGCAATACAGAAATTTAAAATTGATAAAAATAAAATATGCTGACAGGGACCTTTATGTAATTACCTATAATACAGGGGGTGGAATGCAAATTCTCCACTGACGCACGTGCTCCTCACGTGGGGGCGCTTTGCAGGGACTGATTTGTAATGTTAGAAACTTCCCGGGGCCTCAGTGTAATTTGCCCAGGGCGCACGTGCTGCTCACTTGGGGTCCCCTAGGCTCGGGTGACTTGGAGGCTCGGGCGTTGGCTCGGCTGCTCTGGAGGTTCTGTTGGAGGCTCGATGACGGTTAGGGTGATCCGAGCCTAGAGGTCGGGGAAGAGGCTCGGATCGGGCGACGTGGCGCGATCAAGTTCGTAGGATCACAACTGATCCAACAGCGATGGAATGATGACGCGTGGCGTGATCCGTGACTGTAGGATCTAGAGGAATCCAACGGTGCCTGGAGATCGATGAAGGGGGCGACGTGGCTGATCTATCACCGCTGGATCGAAGCTAATCTAACGGCTATCTGCTGCTCCGGCTGATGTCGACGTTGCTTGCTCTTGAGCGTGGGATCAAGGATGATCCTACGGCTGCTGGACGTGGGCGGCGTGGCTGGCTTCTGACCGTAGGATCACTGGTCGATCCAACGGTGATGGGCTTGCTCCAGAGATGACGACGTGGCGCGATTATGACCGTTCGATCAAGATGATCGAACGGTGGCTGGACGTCTTCCCCAACGACCCTCCGCCTCCTACGGAGGAGAAGGCGGGGCTCCGGCATGGCTGGCTTTGCTCCGCCCTTCCCTCCCGTCGTCGGTGAAGGTCGATGGCGAGTCGGAGGTATCTCGAAAGATGCGTGGATGGTCGGCGAAGCCTCCGGTGGCCTCAGGAGCGGAGGAGGAGCGCTGGAGCTCGATGACGATGAAGCTCGAAGGGAGCTCCGACGAGGTTCCGGTCGATCAAGAATATATCACCTGCAGGGGTTAGATCTATAGCCGAAGCACACGATCGGTTTGTGGAGTGGTCGGGAACGGAATGCAAGGCCTATGACGGAGTGGGGGGTGAGCGGTGATGGTGCTCCGCCCAGGTGGCGGAGCTGGCGTCGATGAAAGATGAAGTGCGTCGTCGGAGGGGGTGAAGTGTAGCGCGAAGATAAGAGCTCCGTCGCAGAGCTCGGCGAGGGGAAGATGGAGCAAGAAGGTGATAATGGAGTGCGAATTAAATCGGAGAAAAAAAGAGAAAAATTAAGAAGAAGATCAGAAGGGAAATGGAGGTGTCTACCTGGGGAATGGAGCTCAGGTTTGAGCTCCAGGTCGTCGCTCAAAGGTCGGTAGTGTGCCTGAGCTCGCGCAGCTTCGCGGATGGAGGCTGCAGCACGGCGGTGGCGGCCGTGGATCTCGCCGGAGAAGACACCTGTCTTCGCTCGAAGACACGCCCAATTGTTGTCACCAATGGATCGATCTGAGCTCGAGGAATCTCTCTGGAATGGCGGATAGGCGTGACAGTGGCCGGAGATCGAGTATTTATAGGATGAAGGTGTTGGCCGGAGTCGCTGGAAGGTGGAGTTCGTGGAGGTTGTGGGGCGACTATGGTGAGAGTTGTGGTGAGTGAGGGAGCTGGAGAGGATGAGGGGAGAGTGGTGATGATCGTGGAGGTGTTGGCGGTCAGAGAGGGTGGAAGGAGTGGAGGCGAAAATAGAATGGGGCAGAGTGTTGCGCAATGCTGAGAACATGGGAGAGAGGACGTCTGGAGGTAGGAGACGAAGTCTCGACCGTTGGATTTTGTGATCCAACGACCCAGATCAAAGCGCCAGATAGCGGCTCTGATGAGATCCGAGGTGAAGCAATCGAGGGCGACGATTGCGCCACGTGGCGCATTAAAGATGAAGCGCGAGCGGGCGGTCAGATCAGAGATTGGCGATCGGGCGGTTGAGATGATTGTGGAGCTAGCGGCTCAGATGGAAGGGCTGAGTGCGTGATTGAAGGGCTCAAAATGCGCCACGCGTCAGGCGCATAGGCAGGCGGAGGCGGGCGACTGAGATGGAAGATGGTTGATGATCAAACGGCTGAGAAAGAGGGCGTACATGGAGGCGGCGCAACCGTTGGATCAGGATGAAGATCCAACGGCTGTGGGCGCGGGCGGCTAAGGCAAGGGGAGTGGGCCGCGTGGCGCAATCAGAGGGCGGTACGTGGCCAGCTGTGAGTGGCTGTGAGAAGAAATGAAATTAGAGAGAGAAGGAGGCCGAATTTGGAAAAACTCAAAACATGAAAGTTGTAGATCTTGATGAGATCTAAAAGTTTCATGTTGATCAAAAATGGAGATGAGGTCAAATATGATACAAAAATACATGAGTACAAATATACACATATGTAGTATACATAGAGGCCCAAAAACCCAACTTCTTCCTACGAGCTCCAAATTGGATGAAATTAGTCTCATTTTAAAGGTCTTTTAATGTGTATTAATCTGAAAGTGAGTAGACCTATTTTGGAGGTTGTATGAGGGAGTTACAGGCTTTCTAAGATCCAGAAGGTCTAGGGCTTTATTGGGTGCTTTTACAAAGGAGATTTCTGACCCTCTTCCTTATATTATTAACTAAAGGTATACATATTATAAGGGAGGTGTTATTTTATAGGTGGATATTTACAAGTGATCCTGGCTTCTTATTTAATGCAATATGAGTGCTAAAATGCCTATATTATGGATGCATGTATGAATGCTAATTATGCATTATAAAGGGAGATATGTATCTATTTACTCGGGAACAAGACTCTATTTTCAACTTTTAGAGTGATGAATCACAGATTCATCAGTAGGAAACTATACAACCTCCAAATCTGCATGTGTTAGAAGCACCACCTACCCCTTTTATCTAAATTCTCACACCACTTCCATAATCCCTTCCTCCTTGAGACCACCACCATTGGGTAGCCCTGTTGTCCCTCGTCCATATCAGAATCTCCACCAACCCTTGTCCTTGCACCCACCATCTCCATATTTTTGTCCAGAACCCATGGCTATAAAAGAAGACAACCATCTTACTTTTTGCATTTGATCTCCCTTGCGCCTCTGTAACCCTAGTTGGAACCCTCTGTTGAGTTCCTGGTGATAATTGGTCAATCTCTGAACCTTCTTGGCATGGAGAAAGTGGTGGAGCTTCAGATCCAAGTTCACCAGACTTCGTCTCCAGCAAGATTCTCCTGCTTCGAGCTTCCAAGCTTGTTGAGCTGCTAGCTTAGTGTTCGTTTATCGCTTTTTACTCAAGTAGTCTAGATATAAGTTTAATTTCAGCATGTAATCGCACCTTTAACGTGATTTAAAAAATCAAATCATTAGAGCATTAGGCTCCAGCACCCAAATTTGTCGTGTACCAACCTTGTTATGCCTCCCTTTCGCCATCATTCTCCTCCCCATCGAGTTATCCACATCTGCCCTCTGTTTTCCCCTTGATTCCCACACAGAATCTTGTCATCGGACTCCACCTCCGCTGCCTTCGTCGAAGTCCCATCACCCATCACCCCATGTACTTCCAACTTCAGTAGAGGGCTGAGGAGACAATCCTCGGCCCCTTAACATTTTAGTGCAGGACCACAAACGTGAACATCACCTAGAGCTCCATCCCAATGTAAGAACATGAGCTCTAGGAGGCCTATGCTCAAGGGATCCTTCGACGAGCCCCTGATGACCTTGAAGAATCTTGCTGATGTGCTAGAGCCCTAGTAACGAGTGGAGTTTCTCAACAAAGGAGGAGGAGGTCACCGGAGGAGGAATCACCAATCGAAGCTCAACGCACACCTTTTCTTCAAGTGTTCTTCCAGGACCATCCCCCACCGTACGATCGGAGGTGCGACTTAGATCTAATACGAGCCGTTGATATCAAACAAAGTGTTACACCACCAGGGCTGTTGGATCTGTCACGTGGATGCCTTTCTGCCTTACAATCACACACGTTTAGGGGGTAAATTACTTAGTAACCCTGCCTTTTGTCATATTCAGATATTAGTCATGTAAATATTTATTCACATTATAAATTTTGTGTAAAATTTGCACCTAGACCTCTGCTTGTCTTGGAAATTGCACCAGGGTCCAGTGCTAGGTCAGCTCACATGACGCCCCATGTGAGTTGTTCATTTTGCAACTAGACGCTCAGTTCTTGTAATTTAATTTTAATATATAAAAGTTGTATATATATGTAAAAAATGGAGTATTTTGCACATGAACTCTCATCTTTATATATTAATGCAAATATACTCATGCCAGCGCCTTGTAATTAGTTTTGTGCATTTTATTTTTGATTAAATAACTCCAATGCTTGAAAAATTACATAAAATTTATTGGAGATGCTTTGAATGCTCCTCATTCACGCCATAGTTTTATTTGCCATTTCCTTGCAGTTTCTATTTATTAGAAATAATTTTAGAGATATTTATTCCCTATTTAGCGATAAAAAAGAAAAATTAGAAAAAAAACCTTAAAAATTTTAAAATACTACATATTATTATATAATATAGCTACAGAACAAAAATCACAGAAAATATCAAAAGAAAACCTAAAAATTAAATCATTCTAACCCTAAAAAATTAGAAAATATTTTATAAAATCCAAAAAAATATTTTCCTATTCTGTATATATATCATATTACTACATAAAAAAATAGTTTTGAGAAATTTTGGAATTATTATATATTTTTAAATCTCAAAATAAGTTAACCTATTTAATTACTCTTTGTTTGGAGTATTTTGGACCTTATTAATACTTAAAAATTAGCAAAAATGACTAAAAATTCACAAAAATATAAAAATATAAAAAAGACAAAAACAATTTATTTTGCAATTTTAGGATATTTTTAACTATGTTTACAAATACGAAGCCTATATAGTATATATAAATACATTCTTATTAATATAAGTACTATTATTATAAATACTATAATTATATGTTAAATACCTAAAAAAAATAAAAGATATGGTACATATATATTATGAATTTTATATATTTATTATATATTTACATCATATATAGTTATTAACATATTACTATATATATACATATATATGGGTTTGATGGGGCTGCCCGTTGGTTGCCCCCGCGTCATTTTTGCCATTTTTTGTATTTTTTTCAAACTACCTGTTCTAGATGGAGGGCATAGAACTCTCTATTTTTGACGAAATTCGAATGGCATATTGGAGGGATATATAAATGACTATACAAGGTGATATTTTAAAAAATAAAAAAATTTGCGCAAAAATGGCACGGGGCAGTCTGTTGGCTGCCCCCTTGGGGCAACACCATTTCTCCTATATATAAATATATACTTATTACATATTAAAAATAAAAAGGACATACAAATCAGAAAAATATAAAATAGAATAAATGCATGTATCTATACTAAACTACATGTATATTTATCTATATTTACTTATGTAAATATCAACATGTTATAAATTAATTCGTAAAAATAAATAATAATCATAATTAAATACTGCAGAAAATAACAATTATTTTTCGTGTTACATTATCTATTTTATTGAACTTCCAAAACATTTACTTCATTATTTTTTTTATTGGTTCACGTGGACCAACCAGAGGCCTCAGATTGTTGACCAGGCGGGTCAACTGTACATCCTTCAGACCCTCCCGTGTTAGAAGTGCCATGTACCCCTTTTCTCGGAATTCTCATGCCACCTCCATAATCCCTTCCTCCTCAAAACCACCACCATTAGGTAGCCCTC